>OX439139.1:49249948-50646168 GCA_949318255.1 Pollenia labialis | reverse complement strand
CTTAAAACTTTAAAAAAATTATACATTTAACAGAAATACTATATACAGGCAAAGCTCGATATAACAAATACTCACTTTAACGAAAATCCGATATAACGAATGAGCAAGGTTTTTCATTAGCTACCTTATATAACGAACGATCAACTTTTTTTGCTCCCGGTTTAACGAATGGTTAAGCTAAACAAAGCAAAACCAAAAACTCGTTACAAAACTGTTTGTTTGGATATGTTTTTTTTTTGTTTTTTTACAAAGTAAGTTGGTGAATAGAAATAATATCATTCAGTGAAAAAATAAAAATTTTAGAAGAATGTAAAAAAGGTGTAAGTCTTTTTCTTATATCGCAAATTTAATATGAATACGCTGATAGAGGCATTTGTTATTATTTTTAATGTAGCTAATGTTTTATTGAAAAATAAGTTCGGTATTACGAATCTCTCAGTTTAACGAAGGGGGCTGACATTATATCATTCGTTATACCGGGCTTTGTATTATTATTATTATTCGATTAATTGGTATAAATTCTTCGATTAATCCTTTTATCGAAATTAGCAATTTAAAATTATTCGAATTGTTCGATTAATCGATTGAACGCCCTATTCAACACTACTACAAGAGGAGGACACACGAAAGAATTGGACACTTTTCTATTAGATGGTGATACTGGTTTGTGTTGTTTTAACAAATACCCAATGTGTTTAAAATATAATACGCCTTTTAAAATTGGTATCCGCTGTTTTCTTGACTGTTAATTGAAACACACAGTTTGAAGGAAAATTTGAAAGCAAATCCGTATCGAAGTTTAAAATAATGAATGTATTAGTAAACGAGTATACATGTTTTGAAACTTGAAACAAAATTAAGACAAAACTTGATCGTATACCCAAAAAAAAAAAAATTAAATTATGAATTTAAAAAATGTTAACCATAAATTTATTTTATTTATAAATTAAACTCTGGCATCACAGGCTCAATGAAAGTTCCATTAAAATATGGTTAATTAGAAAACAGAGATGTCTTTAACAAAACAATCATTTTTGTAAAATATTTAAATTATAAAGTAATTGTTAAAGTACTAAAAACTTAATTTAGAAGATAAATTAATTTTAAAAACTAAAAATTATTTATTTTTTTAATATGTATATGTTTAGTGTAGCCGTACTTTTAAAAGAAATATGTCATCATAGATGACAAGTGGCAACCATGATGAAGTTGGCTGCAGTTCGTGACCGGCCATGATTCCAAAAATCACAAAAAATGGCCGGATTTAAGCTTCGACAAAAAATGGAGTCATATCGTTGTGCAAAATTAATTAAAATTTTTCAATAAAATACCATAAATTTAGTGCAAAAAAAGTGTTAAAATTTAAGTTAAAGTGTGAAGCAAATTGTTAAAACTGATTTCCCCCCAAAAATTGTGTAATTTTGACGCAAAATTTGAATTTAAAAAAGTAAAAAAAAATTTTTCTTCATTCGCAGACTCTGCATACAAGCAAAAAATTTTTTATTCGTGTCTTCGTAGCCAGTTGTGGTCGTAGAGTAGATGAAGAGTTTGCTGGTGCTAAAGCTTGAAACTAAATCCGCAAACAGTTCGTGTAAATTTGATTACTTATAAAAGGAAAAATCTGTTCAAAAGTCGTGGAAATTTTTGTAAAAATTGTGTAACTTTTGAAGAAAAAAATAAAAATTGTGTATGTAGTATGTGCATTAAAACAAATAATGACGAAAGAAATTACAAAGAAAACATTGTACATGTTATGTTAATAAAATTCAAAGGTTTTAACAAAAAATATTGGTGTTTGTGGTTTGACGATAAATGATCATTTAGTGATCAAAATTGTAAGATTTCAGACAAGTAAGAACTCGAAAAAATACTATAGAATATTGCATGTATCCATAAATTTGTGTATATTATTTGTCTGTAAAACACTCGTCGTCATTCCTTGCCTTCTTTTGAACGTCATCGCCACCTCCAATCAACCAGTCAGCCAACCAACCAGGCAGCCAAACCAGCAGTATTGGTGCCACAATTTTGTCGTCGTTATTTTTTTTAGATACATCGGCACAAATCACAGCTCTTCTGGAAAACATTATATAGAAGAAGCTCTAACTAAAGGTTGCCACACCAAATGCTTAAAATTAAATAAAGAGTTAGGTATATTAATTTTAATATTTGAAAAATTGTAGGTATATGAAATGTTTCAAATATCTATTACTCGAATTGTGAAAAAAATTGTATAGAAAAAAAAAAATAATTATAAGCGGTTTTAAACACAACAACAACAATAACCTGAAATCGGCATTAAAAATTGTAATAGATTACAGTGAAAACAAAAACAACAACATACTTTTAATTTTATACTCTGTGCTCTCTAGTTAAAAGTTCTCTTTTTTTTTGACAACTAATAGCTATCTCTTTCTATATTATAAGAAAGTTATATGCTAACAAGAAGAAGACATCTATATTAACAAACGTGGGTAGTGTGCAAAAAAAAAAAAGAAAAACAAAATTAAAAAGAAAACAAAACAAAAAAATACCATAAAAACTAACAACGAATTACAAAGTGAAGAAAAATACGAAAGAAATTTGAAATATAGATAATATAAAACAAATAAAAGTTAAATAAATTTAAATCAAATTAACCTTTCCATTGAAATTTTGTGTACACATTTGTAAAATATTGTATGTGGTTGTCGTCTTCTTTTTTATAATTAATTTGCTGACCAGCGAATGAATGTATTCGTTCGTTACAGACGTATATATTCTTAAATCACAATTTACAGTGATGATCTAAATGTGTAAGTATTTATTTTATTTTTATGAATTGTAGATACCATAATTTTGTAATAAAAAACATTTTTGCTAGTTGGATTTTTCTTAAAACTGCTAAAGCACAACATTAATGAAAAAAAACTTATTCAAAATTTAATGTCTTCATAAAATTTAAAGTCTTGAAAATCAAAACAAATTACGTATAGGTATATTTGGATTTCGATGTTTCTTAAATTTTGTCGTAAACGACCGTCTTTTTTTTGTAATAGATTAAAGTAACGCACAAACTGTGTTCTTTAATCTCAAAAAAAAACGACAGAACAATACCTATGTAGAATTGTTTAGACATAACCTTCTTATCTAATTGAGCGAGGTCTTAGGGTATAATCTGGATAACTTGCAAAGGGATATAACCTGGTTAAGAAGTATGAGCTCATACCTACGTATTTTGATATTCTTTCTTCGTTTTGTATTATTTTATGTATTACTTCTAGTTACATATTCTCTAATTTCTAAATACCTATGATTAAAGGGATTTGAAATTGATCTAAATGGTCTCTGGGTGGAATTTAAAATGTCTTTTAACGGACACTGTTTTAGGGAGATCGATTATTCGACTTTTTTCTATAACCGGTTTTGGAATATTCCGAATATATGCTAAAAAACCGGGTTTCGGTTAAGCATTTTAAAAATAACCGGTTAAACGGTTTTAATTCGAATAGGTACATAAAAATACAAAAATCAAATTAGTTTTTGTAATCAAAAGTTAATTAGAATAAAAACAAAACAATTCACGAAAGTAAGGAGTAGGGAATGGCAAGTCGATTTCGCTTCCAATCGAAAATCGATTTTGTGGTAAAAAAAATCGATTTTTGCAATCGAATTTACGCATGCGATTTTATACTGAAATCGATTATTGGGCTTTTAAAATCGAATTTTTATTTTCTTCAAAATTTTTGGCAATTTTTAATTTTAATCTTAATTAAATCGATAAATCATGGACATGCACAGTAAAACTTGAGATTTTTTGTGCGTACATGAGGGTGTAGGTAATATGTTTACGCAGTTTCTGATGTTTAAAGTTGTAGTTTTACGTTTTTACCTCTTGTTCTTAACCCCGGGTCTCCACGTAGCAATATTTATTGCGGCAAACGTCAAATTTGATTGCTCCATAAAATTTGCGACGTATAGACCGCATATTGCCATGGGTGGCAATCCATTGCGCAATGATTGCTCCTCTTATCGCTTGAGCAATTATTGCTTAGCAATCTGCTGTAAAATCAGCTGTTATTTATCTGACATTTAATTTCTCTGTACGTTTTTTTATGGCAAAGCAATTTCACGTGTTCTCCAGCAATATAGTCAGCAATTATTGCGCCATGGTTCTGCCGACGTTATTGCTTGTGCTTAGCAAAAAAATTGCTACTTGAAGACCTAGCGTAAGAAATTAAAGTCTTCAATGGGCAGAGAACAAAACAGTCCAAACATATCGTACCGAACCAAACAATGAATAGCTTAGTTAGATCTAATATGCGTTTATAAAAAACAGAAGTATGTACATATATGCAGTTATGCAGTGATGTATAATGTAGTTAAGAAACCGTTAAATAAAGTTTGCACTAGCCAAATTTTTTGCAAAAGCAAACAATTCTTTAAGAAAACTAGTGGTTGCGTGTAGGACGTCAAATATTTAATAGGTGTGAACATACATATGTAGCTGTAGAAATTTTGGAAAACTTTAGTTTTAAAAAATTATAGGAATTTATTATTTGATATATTCCAAGGCGAATTCATGTAAACGGTGGTGTCGATACTACAACAAGTAACAACACCAAAAACACAACAATGTATTTTTTATGTTGCTTTCGCCACCTGCAAAATGAATTCGCCTTGATATATTCTAACAAATTTATATGAAATGAGTTTTAATGTGTTGGTGGTTAAGCATGTCTATATGAATCAGTAGACTCTATCCATATTTTGGAAAGTTGCAAAAAAAACCTCTTATCCAGGATTATATATAATTCAAATTTTTCTGTTTCAGCATTATAGAAACATTAGTAATATGAACTTACTTTTTGTATAAAATATATGTAAATTCGTCGATCACAATTTAAACCTTCCATGAGATTGTTTGAATTCTTCAATTTTGTTTTAAGTTATTGGTAATTTGATAAATAAAACGTAAGACTTTTTCCATGTCGTTGATTTCGCCAGTATGGTGTAGTTTTAAGCATGAAGATATGATAGAACTACTTAAAACTACAAGGAACAGAGTCAAGTTTTACTTGGCGTATATTTATGTCAAGCTTGTAGACTAATTAAAAGTGATATAATTTTTGGCCTCCTAGGCTTTTTATATTACTTGGATTGAAATCAATAAATAAATAAGTATTGACGTTGAAGAACCTTTGCAACTTATCATTTTAGGGCTGTTTAAGCACTATTGTCCTTTAAATCAGTTCGATATCATCACCATAGATGACATCTTTATAAAGATATAACGGGTCCGGAATCTAACGTTTTTCACCTAGTGTTTATTTCGTGAATGGTAACACTTAGCTCATTTCTGATTTAACAGCTAATTAGTTTTATTTTTTTAGTTTTACGCTTGAACAACGCTGGGAAATATTGTGACATTACTTTGAAAATCATGGAAATTTGCAGAATGTGTGCGAAAATTGCGTACGGATTTTGGAAGAAGAGAAGCACCGTTACCTCCGTATGTTTGTTATCTTGTGAAAAAAGTAAAAGAAACTGGCATCCTCATCGATAAACCAAAGCGTGAAAAGTCAAAAACAGTGCGTACACCCGAGAATATTGCTACTGTGGCAGAAGGTGCGCGTTAAGCGCCATCACCGTCGTTGAACATTTCGGAGCCATCATAGAGACGAATTTGTCATAAAGACCTCGGTATGCGTTTTCGCTTCGCTAAGTGGGCCTGCGATCGACTTACAGAAGATGCCGATTTTGCCAAAAAAAATCATCTTTTCAGATGAAGCACATTTTGATCTTGGCGGGTATGTAAACAAGCAAAATTGTCGCATTTGGCGCACAGAAAACCCGCACGCATACATTGAAAAGCCGATACACCCAAAACGAGCCTCTGTTTGGTTTGGATTTTGGTCCAGAGGCATAATTGGGCAATTTTTCTTCGAAAATGAGCAAAAGGAGTGGCCGTTACAGCCAATGGGCATCGTTATCGGGCCATGTTGAACGAAATTTTGTTCACAAAAATTGAAGAGGAGGACATTGGCAACATTTCAACAGGACGGCGCTACGTGCCACACAGCCGAAGCTACATTCGAGATGTTTTGCGCTCTGTTTTTGAAGATCGCATTATCAGCCGCAGAGCTGATGTCGTTTGGCCACCTCGGGCTGCGATTTGACACCGTTGGACTATTACTTGTGGGGTGTCGTCAAAGATAGGTGTTACGTCGAAATCCCGGAGACAATTGACGCTTTAAAGTGTAATGTTCGTGAAGCCAATGGTGAAATACAGCTGCACACAATCGATAATGTGCTTAAAAATTGGACCGATCGGGTAGGCTACTGCATGGCCAGCCGAGGCAGCCATTTGAATGAAATTATTTCCCATTATTAACCGGAAGGATTGTACTTTCAAATAAATAAAGAAGTTTGAGAAAATATTCAGTAGTTTTTTTTAGCATTTTAAAAAAAAAAAAAATTATTTGGCGGACCCTGTATAATAAGGTACCAGGCCAAATGATAGTTACGGCTTCTCACATTTCAAGAGGGACTTAAAGAAAAAGTCTTATGATGACCCTAATCCTTAGTTTAATTAAAGAATTGTTCTTTAATAAGTGTACTATTTCATTTAATGTAAATTAGACGAACTAGATTATCCCAATTTAATTCATAGCTCCACAAAATAATTAACATAAAAAATAAAAATAATGGAAAGCAACCAAAGTTCAGTTGCTTGAAATTAGGCAACGCCGCTAATGTAAAAATATAAAGTATACAATTTTTTTTACATTTTAACATCAGAGTTGTTGCCTGATTTCGACTCCAAGCAAGGAAACTTCAGTTGATGCAAATATCTCTTCCTTCATGATTTTTCTACAGGAATCACGCATTTTATTTCATGGTGCGTAAATGTCTACATCCATGTACAATCAAAGAATTGTTGTAGCACATACCTGGCTTTTTTTTAATTGCTCTTTGGAAGTAAAAACAAGAAGACCATCTTCGCCTCAAATTAAGGTTTGTTGAATCGCAACAGTTCATATGAAGAATTTGTCGACCAAATTGAATCGTTATGGTAAAAATCAGCCTCTAACTTAATATTATTTTTTCTACTTTATGAATGATCTCGAAAACCTTACTTAAGTAGTTCAGAACCTATTTAAAATGAATGTTTCTAGTGAGTCGTGATCTGCCTTTCCAGCTATAAAAACCTGAGATTCATTGACGATATCCATGCTTACGTAGAACAGCTTAATTTAGATTCAAATGCGCACTTCAAGGGGTATCTAATGACTGTGTCGTTTTTTTATAGTAAATTAAAAAACACAGGTTGTGTGTTACTTAAATCTATTAAAAAAACGACGGAGTCGTATACGGCAACGACAACCACAATAAAGCTGAATGTTTAAGATCAATATCGGACAAAAAAACAAACAAAATTTTCCAAGGAATTTCATGTGTGACAATCCATTTACAGTTGTGGCAAAAGACGCGTCAAACACAGAAATATATCATAGACTTAATATCAGGGCTGGTAAAAACCCTCAACCCACCAAGTTTTTTCATGGGCTTTTTTTGGTTTTATTAAGATTTATTAGTGTTTTTGGGTTTTATAGTTTTTTGTGTAATCTTCATCCATTTGCGGTATAGATCAAGCAAGAAAATCTTCAAATTTTTTTAATGGTATCATCATCAAACGCATTTATGGTCAAAAGAAAAGCTAGGACTAATCTATGGTCATTTCCATGTCATCGTACGTGACATTTGAACGCGTACAGAGTGATTGAAATTTTTCCAGAATAGTATTAACTGGAAATTTTTTTTATCATTATGTTTCATTTAGATTGTACTATATATGAAAAAAAAAGTTGTTAAATTCGGAACCATGTTGTCCAAAATATCGAGGAAAGATAGCGCATATCGTACTTGACATAAAACGGAAGTGATTATGAGAATTGTCGGAGGTTTTTCTTTTTTTAGTTTTTATCATTAAACCACAATTTTACCTTTATAATCCGTTATTGGAAAAAAAAATTTTTTTGGATGGTTTAATAATGAACAAACTGTTATATCGTTCATGACATCCCGTACGTGACAGATTTTTTTCTTATACAATTTACAAGGCATGAAATATATTTTTTGTATATATATGTATGTATGTACATATATAAAAACTTAAAAGAAACAAGTTAGAAAGTATAGTGGGTCAAGCCCGACCATATGACACCCTACACTATAATATTTAAAAACAAATTTTTTTGAGAGTGTAAACTATTTGGGACCCATTGCCAATTAAGATCGCCAAAACAGAATTATGCTATGAGGTTAAGAATATATAAAAGTTATTTGTGCCAAATATTCAGCCTTATTGTGGTTGTCGTTTTCGTAAACAAACGTGTCGTTTTTTGTAGAAGATTAAAGAACACATGCTGTGTATTACTTTAATCTATTACACAATAAGGCCAATTATTTAGTTATCTCCATCTATATGAGATTTGTGTGACCCTAGCCGATTTAAGGAAGGGGGTTTATATGGGACCTATGGTTAACTTTTGGACCTATCCGCACTACAGTTTATCATGATATACATAGTAACTATCGCAAAAGTCATTGTCGCCAATTTGTATGTAAATGCCAACATTTATAAGGAAGTTATGGCATTAAAAGCTATTTCGGGAGTAGCACTTGTATGGGATCTATGGTCAAATATGGACCGATTCCAAAAAAATGTAAGACGATTTTGATTGTAATAAAATAAGGTTTGATCAAATATAAACTTAATACTAACATAATAAGATGATGCATTTAGTTGCATTTTAGTACATAAAATATCGTACGTGACAAGCTTTAAAAGCTTATAAAATTTTGATTATACCAATTTAAAAAAAATTTCCGATCAATATTTTTTTGCAGCAAAAATGGAATTTGCTTTGAACTTTTATTTATAACACCTAAGACTGACCAAATAGAAATGACAAAGACAAATTTTGTTTTTGCGCCACGAACTATATATTTGGTCTTTCCACATGGATAAGCCGACGATATATTATGGAGTCTCTTCAAACACGACTTTTACCTCTCCCAAAATAACACAGTGTGCCTTCTTATTTCTGTTCCAAATTGGCATCATGCGACTATGGAAAAAGGCCCTTGACTGATATTCAAACAATCACCCTTATCGTGGTTGGCGTATTTAAAATACGCCTACGACTGTTTGGCAATAGATTAAAGAAAATAAGTTCACCTTCTCTTTAATCTATTACGAATCAGTCGCAGGCGTATTTTAAATACGCCAACCACCATTAAGGTGAATATTCAGCCTTATTTCAGTTGTCGTTGTCGTAATCGATCAAGTCGTTTTTTGTCAGAGATTAAAGTAACACACATCCAGTGTTCTTTAATCTCTGACAAAAAACCACTTGATCGATTACGACAACGACAACTTGAATAAGGCTGAATGTCAATTTTGTAGCATGGTAGGCAAATCCACCCAACTGTTTAGAACTTCTGCCTGTAGAAAAATATTACGCTCTTCTAAAAAAATAATTAAAGAACACAGGAAAAGTGTACCAGGACATGTCCAATTTTAAGCGTAAGCGGATTACTTCGTTTAAAATAGTCCTGGAAAACTATCGATAGTCTTAAAATATCGATAGGAAAAAATCCATATCGATATTTTTCACCCTTATTGTGTTTGGCGTATTTAAAATACGCCTACGACTGTTTGGTAATAGATTAAAGAGCACGAAAACTAATTTCCTTAAAGCCCGTTTTCACAACTTACCGATAGCTAAAAGTAGACTTTAACCGGCCTTATTAAAATTGTTCTATTATAAGAACTTTACTTTAATCTAAAGTGAGCGATAAAGTAAATTAGGGTTCATCCTACCTGTTAAGTTAAATAAAGTTGTAATTATGGAACACTTTTTATACGTCCTATAAAATCCTACCTTTAGCTATCGGTAAGTTGTGAAAACGGGCCTTAATCTGTTACCAAACAGTCGTAGGCGTATTTTAAATACGCCAAACACAATAACGGTGATTATTATTTGAAATACAGCTATGAAGTCATGTAACAGCAGCTGTACACACACAGTTTTTTGCCGCAAGTTTTTACTTGCTAATATTAATTAGCACTGAATTACAGTAATGAATACAAACAACAAGAATAACAGGTGGATGGATTGCTTAGCTGTGCTTTTTTTACTGCTAATTAAATGCCTTTATGTCGAAATTTGTGTATGTTAACAAACGGACTGAAATGTCAAATAATTTTGTAATGTTGTAAAAAAATGCAATTGCGAGCATTGAACCGACCATTTGAGGAAAAGTCCGCTATATTGATTACCTTTGGGTTGAGAATCAAAACTAATTTATATCATCTAAAGTTGCAATAATTTTTGGCCCTATGCTCCTTGTAGGAGTTTAAAGGAACTAATATATATATAAAGTTGCAATAAAATATCTTATAGTACCTGCTACTACGCTTCCTTCAGAAAGGTGCTTATCAGCATCACAATTTTTAGAAACTGTCATCTAAAATAACGTGCGTACATACATACGTTTGATACGTTCAATAAAGCGATAAAAACAACGAACAGTAGTCTGATAAAAACTAGTTAAAGTTTTTCCGATCAAGTACAAAAATTTGTCGATAGTAGAAAATATCGATAATATCCCAGCATTAGTTCAAAAAGGTAGCGGAAGCAACTATAATTCCCCTTATCGGGGTTGGCGTATTTAAAATACGCCTGCGACTGTTTCGTAATAGATTAAAGAGAAGGTGAACTTATTTTCTTTAATCTATTACCAAACAGTCGTAGGCGTATTTTAAATACGCCAACCACGATAAGGGTGATTATCTTTAATAGGAGGATTTCCGGGAAAAAAGGAACATTTTTAAATACCAAATAATATACCAATACTAGCTGACCCGGCAAACGTTGTATTGCCATAAAACTTATTTCTTTCAGATATTACTGTGTCTGCATGACAAATTTTAAGAAAACCGGTTGATTAGTTGATAATGGGAGGGCGAGATTTTACCCATCTTACCCTATTTCACATCTTATTCCTTATTTCCTTTCAGATGTTACAGTGTCTGCATGCCAAATTTTAAGAAACCCCGTTCATTAGTTTAAAAGATATAGGGAAAGGGAGCTTTTACCGCTATTGCCCTATCTCACGCCCTATTCCCTATTTCCTTTCAGATGTTTCAGTGTCTGCATGCCAAATTTTATGAAACCTGGTTGATTAGTTTAAAAAATTGGGGAGGGGGAGCTTTTACCCCTATTGACCTATTTCACGCCCTAAATAATAACAATTTTAGGCTATAGTTCTTTCCAGATGTTACACTATTTTCCTGCAAAATTTTAGGAAAACGGTCAATTAGTTAAGCAGATATAGGGAGGGAGAGCTTTTATCCCTCTTGCCCTATTTCATGCCCTACTCCCTATTTTCTTTCTTAGTTACAGTGCGTGCATGCAAAATTAATAAGAAGATATAGGGAGGAGGTGCTTATGCCCTATTTTGCGCCCTCTAGCGATATTAAATATACTTTACGACCTATTCTCACACCTAACAAATACACATACAAAATTTCATAAAAATCAGTCAAGCCGTTTCGGAGGATTTCAAAATGGAGGGCATTTTGCTGGTATTTGTATGGGAATATATAGGAAAATCTAATTGCCATATCTGCAGAACCCCTAAGCCGATTTCGTGCAACTTTACTTAAACCATATACAAACTATCCCAAACGTACCCTGAAATATTGGTTGAAATCGGTCGACCCGTTTCCGCAGTTAGTGGTGACATCAAAGTGTACATTTCTTTTTATATACATACACGCGTATAAGATAGATTATGCTAATTTAAATAGGATGATCAAATGGGTTTGGTTTGTTTCTTTACAGCTGTCAATACAATTCCTTTTGGTGGTATTAAGTTAAATTTGCATACAAAACGTACATTTTAGATTTTTTGATTTTCGACTTTTATTTTTGGGTTTTCTTCTTTCGCAACCATCGCCGTGATAAGACGAAAAAACCAAAACAAGAATCATTGAAATCGGTCAAGCAATTACCGAGTTTAAGCAAACTAATCCACAGCAGTTAATAGTGCAATGTATAATTTGCATACAAAACAAAATTTTTGCTTTTTTCGATTTTTCAAACTTTTTTTGGGCTTTTCTGATCATGCAAATCGGTCAAGTAGTTCTCGAGACTAAGAGAGTCGAGACTAAGACACAGCGTTTGATTTATATATATATATATGTAGATAGATTGTAATGTTGAATAAATTTGTACAATATTTGAATAAATTTACATATTTTTGAAAATTGTTATATTGAACGGTTTAAGCTTTATTTAAAAGATTACAATTATAAGTTTTTTCTGGCTCCCTTTTTAATAGGTACGACGACGTTGAAAATGGGATATTACTTGTCTGATATTTGCAGATTTCGTAAGGGCCCAGAAGAGTTTCAGACCTTTGGGCATATTCTGTGACATTTTCCTAGAACAGCAGGCTGAGATGGCTAAGTAGTAGATTCTTTGGCGAATTGGGAGATAAATCTGGCTGTGGCCTCGTGAGTCTAATGAAATTCGTAATGTGACTAAAGGGGACTGGGTATACATATGTAGTGCAGTTTTTGTTAAGTAGTTTTTATCCGATTTTTATCTTCCACTACTTTCTCCATTATTGTGATTTCACTTTTTATTAGGTTTATTCTTTTAAGGCGTCAGGTGGGCGTATTTAAAATACGCCTACGACTGTTTAGTAATAGATTAAATAAAATAAGTTCAGCTTCTCTTTAATCTATTACGAAACATTCGCAGGCGTATTTTAAATACGCCTACCATGATAAGGGTGAATATTTCTGTTAGAGAACACAATGGAACCACTGGACTAGTCCCGCAATTATTTAGTTGTTCTTTTCATAACTTTTAACATTTACGCCCTTTACTTCAGTTCTATAAGATTATATTCTAATTATTATAGTATTTTATAATTTGGACGGCCTATTCAGGTAGTGGATAAATTCACTCGTAATATGGAACTAGAAATACCACAAATACATCTTTCCGTTTCTGAACGCTCTTTTCAAATCAGGATATGTCGAATCTGTAATAATTAATTCTTCGACAGTAACGCTACTTATTTAAGGCTTTGTATTACTTTATCAAATAAATAAATAAATAAATAATCACCCTTATTACGGTTGACGTTTTTGTAAACTATTTGTAATAGATTAAAAAACACAAGTTGTGAGTTACTTTGATTTATTACAAAAAATATATACTTGTTCACGACAACGACAACCTTTATAAGGCTGAATGTTTAAAAAAAATAAAAAAAAACTTATTAGAATAGGAATCGTCTAATAAAAAAAAATTCAGAAATTGAAAATCTAATTGCATTTGAAGAAATAACAATAAAAAACTACTACTACTTCTGTTGACATACTACTTTTACATACAACACTGAGTTACATATGCTTGTTAACAACGAATAAAGAGGGTAAAGAGTAAAGCAAATAAATTATGGAAACAAGTAAAAACGAAAAGACAAAATTGACAGACTACTGATGGTTTTTGCTGCTACTGCAGCAAGAGTTTCATTTAAGTAATCTTAAGTAAAAAGTCCGGGAATTGTACTGTTAAAAACGCTGTGTACGCTTTCTAAAATATTTAAAAAAAAAATTAAATAAATATTAAAAAATTTACGCAGTTTTGAAAATTTAAATGATAAATAAATTAAAAATTTGTTTAAAATGAGTTAAGAAATCTTTAACAAATATAAAATTTTTTCGCGTTGCACAAATAATAAATGCCAGAAGCTGAACTCTGCAGTTAAACGTACGAATAGTGAGAAATCATCAAATTAAAGAAAAAACATACATAAGTACATACAAGTGAGAATGTCGCAGCAATAATAGCAGCATAATTGTCGGTTGTGAATTGAATGCTTATGTTTGAAAAAAACGAATGTGTGAAAGAGTCAGCCAGATGATACTAAAGGTTGGCTGTTTGGTGCTGCTGCTCTGTAGTAAATCGTAATCGTTTTCGTGTTGTGTATTCGTTTTGTGTGAGCGTTTGTTTTTGTATGTCCAATTTGTTTTGTGTTTGTTGTTGCTATTCTTTTTGTGTGTTTATTTTACTTCATTCCGTTTTTGTATTTTCTCTTTACATGCTTTTTTTAAATATTCGTTTATTGTGTCGTTTTTCGGTTTGTTTTTTTTCAACGATTGCTTAGTTCGCTAAAAGGTACATTGATTACGTTGGCTTTACGATCAGCGTTGCCAGAAGATTTGTAAGGAAAATCTTCATTTGTCGAAAAAAAATCTTTTTTTGAAGAGAAAAAATCTTATAACAAGGGCAAAAAAGTAAAAATTAATATTTTTTTAAAACAACATACATACTTCTTATTATGGAAACTATTTAATTCGAAATACATAATTGCAGTATTTATACAAAATTAGATTGTAGGTTTCAATTGTGTTTTTAGCTACATATGCATGTACAGTCAAGGAAAAAACTCTACATACACCCACTGATTTATGGTTTTTACCCAATTGGTAACATGTATTAAATTTTTTTTTTTAAATATTTTAGAGCTCCTAAAACTATAATATTTTAAGCCAAAAAAAATTTTGAAAAGTATATAACGGTAAAATTATTAAACATAAATTAAATTTTAGTGCGGAAAAAAGTCTACATACACCGTGGCATCTCTTTAAAAGATGTAAAATAAAATTTTAAGATATGGCAGCACGTAGTTTTTTCGTATTTTTTGTGTTAGCGGGAGTTATAAAGTAGCCGTTGAGAAAAAATTAAATTAAATAATTTTGATTTTCTTGCACAAAATGGGTAATAGAAAAGAAATTAATGTTTCAGTGAGAAATTTGGCGGTTAAATTACGAAAAGAAAATAAATCTTATAGAGAAATTGCAAAAACTTTAAATTTAAGTCGTCCTACGGTGCAAACAATTATTAGAAATTATAATAATACAAATACGACCGAAAATAAACCGCGATCTGGGAGACCAAAGAAATTATCCAGAAGAGATATAAACGTTATCCTTAAAGAAGTCAACAAAAACCCACACATAAGCGCTCCGAAATTGGCGGAACGTATAGCACAAAGCACCAGCAAGAATGTCCACCCGAAAACAATTCAAAATGTTTTGCATAATAATGGCTTCAGAAGCAGAGTTGCTCGTAAAAAACCCCTTATTTCTGCCAAAAACCGTAAACTTCGCCTTGAATTTGCTAAAAGGCATATTGACAAGGGTATGGATTTTTGGAATCGTGTGCTATTTACAGATGAAAGTAAATACAACATTTTTGGAAGTGATGGCCGCTCTAGAGTTTGGAGAAAACCAAACACAGCACTTCATCCCAAGAACATCATACCCACTGTAAAACACGGGGGGGGAAACGTAATGGTTTGGGGAGCTATTGCGTCATCTGGAGTAGGTGAGCTGGTTTTTATTGATGGTAATATGGATCGACACATGTATAAAAATATATTGGAACACAATTTGAAGCCGTCTGTCGAAAAACTGGGTCTTGGAGGTCAATGGATTTTCCAACAAGACAACGACCCTAAGCACACTGCTCACGTTGTGCGGGATTGGCTGCTATATTATGCTCCAAGGCAACTGAATTCACCTCCTCAGTCTCCCGACATAAACCCTATTGAGCACATTTGGGATGTTCTGGAAAGAAAGGTCAGAAAATATGATATAAGCAGCCGTGAAAGCCTAAAAACTGCTTTAATTCGAGCATGGTCAGAAATAACACCCGATATAACTGAAAACTTGGTTGCATCAATGCCCCGTCGGCTCCAAGCTGTTATTGATGCTCAGGGTGGACCGACAAAGTACTAGAATATTATCAAACAAACCTATTTTATAAGATATATGTAGGAAAGAAATTTTCGTTCCTTCTAAGTGTATTTAGACTTTTTTCACATGCGTTTTTATGGTTTTTTCAAATATTTTCATTGTTGAAGTTAGATTTTTTTTTTTTTTTTGTAAATAAAGTTATAAATGAATTCCTAAAAAAACTGCGTTTTTACTTTCTTATTTTTTTTCGCAGTTCTCCAAAAACTTAAAATTAGGGGGTGTATGTAGAGTTTTTTCCATAACTGTATATTTTAAATAAAATTCTTTCTAAAAATACATTTAATTTTTAATAAATAAGAACTTAAAAAAGTCCATCTAAATAATGAAGTTTCATTCAATGTAATTAAACTCTAAAATTAGAGATACCTATACATATACATATGTACATATATTTTAGGCAAGAAAATTTTAGTTTGGGAGCTCATACTTCATATGAAATTAAAGGGTTCTTAATTTAATATTATATTTATTGACACCGTTCTTATATCGAACGCATTTTGAGAAAATTGCATTTAAAAAGAGCTCATTGAAAATATATTTATTTTCTTAAATAGGTACCTATATTCCTAATGGAATTAAAATAATGTTGGTACACCTTTTAAAAATATATTCTTACGCACTTATAGGTACCTACTTTGTTTAAAAATTATCATAAACATGAAATGTGGAATTTTCAAACTAAAAGCTTCTTAAGTTCCGTTAGTTTCACCTTTTGGTACTAAATACCTGAACATTTTTGTTCTTTAATATATGAAACTTTATAAAAATGCGTTTTTTCTTTTCACAAATATTTTTTTTTCTTCAGTATTCCCAAAATGGACAGCTGCTAATCTAAGATGCTTTTTAAATATTTTGTATGACCAGAAATAATGATGTATTTTTGTGTATGCCAGATAATGGGTTCAATAGTGTGCAAAACCAATAGTTAGACAACAAATATGATACAAAACCGCATTGTTTTAAAAATTTACTGTCAAAAAAACTGTAAAAAAATTATGCATTTTGCACAAACTTAAAGTTAAAAATCTTTATTTCTAAAAATAAAAAATCTTAATTTGAGAAAAAAAATCTTCAAATCGTATTTTGGTCAAAAAATCTTTAAAAATAAGATAAAACGTTAATTCTGGCAACGCTGTTTACGATAATGGAAATTGAGAAGAGTAGAAAATAAAATATTCAAAAGTGAAAAAGTGTGAGTGAGCTATGTTTAAAAAAAATCAAAGTTTGTGTTTTTGTAAGTTTTTGTTCCTTCGTTTCGTTGAATCGTCATAGGTAATTCAAAAAATATGAAGCTAAAAAAGTACGTATATTAGTTAATAGGGTCCTAAATGAATTTTATTTTATTACACATTTGTTAATTAAGTACACACATACCTAGTTCAATTTTTGTTTGTTTGCTGGGTTACTTTGTATTAGTCTAATTTGTACAATTTTTCTTTATTATTAAACCACCCTACAAGAAACGAATGAGCGAGTAGTCACAGTTTTCATTTTGGTGTTACACTTTCGGTAATATTTTCCTATCATTTTCTTAACACCAAAATGAAAAATGTGACTACTCGCTCATTCGTTTCTTGTAGGGTATTTAATAAAGACTTTTCTTAATAAATAATTTTATATTTTTTTGTTATTTCATTTATCATTTGTTTTTCTCATAGGATTTTCTCCATCACTTCAATAATATTTGCCATTCTCAATTTTGCAAGCTCTTTTATTTAATCGTCAGTCGTTGTCAATTACTGATTTTTTTAATGTTGCTGTATTGTTGTTTTCTTGATTTTTTGCTATTCGGTTTTGCTACTACTTTTATACCTATCTATTTTGGTTTTTTGTTGTTATTATTGCAAAGGTACCTTTTTCACATTTCTTTGACAATCGTAGTTTTTACAGTATTTATTCTATTCAATAATAAATAATCAGGGGTGTGCTGGAAATCGCAAACGCAAAACGAAAAAATTTGGAAGTGGTTTTTAATAAACTTTAAACCTAATTCTTATAATTTTCGGCTTAAAATCCTGTTTAATAGGGAAATATTTGTCACAAAATTGTTTAATTACAGAAATCTTATTAAAAAACGACGTTTAAAATTCTTGCGTTTTACGTTTGCGATTTCCAGCACACCCCTGAATATTTCTACAATAACATATGTATGTACAACCTAATAATTATTTTTATTGCCCCTGGGTGTTGGCAATTAAAAAAATATGTATCTATAATACCTACATATGTATCTCCTATTAATATTGAAATTACACAGCCAGAATGGTTATTTTCAATCTAATACCTAACTCAAGATTTGCTGTTTTAACAACTAGGTACCTACCTACATACCTACTTATGTATGTATCCATAATTTCCCCCTACGATTTTCTTTATACAATGATACCTCTTCCTTCTATAGTCTATGAACTCGTTGTACAGCCAAAATGTGTTTTCACATTTACCTACATATAAGATGCGGATAAGCAGACTCCATTCCATGGGTTCCTGGGTGCCAAAACTTGACGGCTCTTCGGGATTACGTACACACCAAATCGTTTTAGTGAGAAGTTTTAAAATTTGGACTGATCACTATCAGCCGAACCTAAACAAGAGCGGAAGGCGGAATGTTTTCTTCCGCTTAGCTCTTACGCTGATATGCCATACCTAAACAAGAGCGTCAACGTTGTGCCACAAACAGTAGTGTTAACTTTCTTGTTTAATAAAACCCATAAAATAGAAATAAAAAGACAAGGCTAGATTGACAAAAAAATAGCTAAATTGTCATTATTTATTATTATAGCGGCCAACTTCACTATTAAACGCGCTGTCAAAATCGGATTTTTAGGGATTCTTCATACAAATTGTATGGGCATGAGAATTTTTGACAGCTAGAAAACGCTTTCCGCTCTTGTTTATGTATGGCTGTATGATATAAAAATTAGTCTCTTTAAAAGTTTAGCGCATGATCAAGGTGGTTATGCATTGTCGCCATTAACGTTAGATTAGGGTTGCCAGACGGGCTTGATTGTCAAGCTTTTTCAATATGTGTCAAGAATCAAGAACAAATGTAATTTACCAAAATAAATCGGAATTTTAAAAACGTTTCCATTAAATGTCAAGAAAAAGTAACCATTATAAATTGCAGTTAAAATGAATTATCGGAAAGAACTATATGAATTCGTATCCAAAAGAATAGTAGAAGAATGTATAGTAGAAAGATTGTCAGAGTCTTATTGGTTTTTCATTTCTTACATACATAATCCATTAATTTCATGTTTCAATTTTAGCTTTAGAAATCAATTTCCGATTTAGATATACATACATATTATATGAAATATCTGAACAAAATTAAATTCACCTATCTCATATGAAATGATCGTTGCTGTAGATATCTCAGCTACTAGTGTACCGATCTGGCCGAATTTCAATTCCAGTATACGCGATATAAAAATCTTCTTCAGAAAACCCTTTTAACATAGTCACACGGAGAGACAGAAAGACGGCCATCGGTTTATCAGCTACGCAACGTGTAACATCAGTATTGTGAAAATAACAAACTGTACAACAATATAAATTTGTTTGTTAATTAAACCTAATTTTTAATTGTCAAGAAAAATCAAGCTTTTTCTTTTAAATGTCAAGCTTTTTGGAAAGCCTAGGATAGATCAGAATTGGCCAAAGTTAGGAGTTTGCAATTGAAACTTTTCCTAAAGATTGTAATCAAAAAAAAAAAAAAAAAAAAAAAACATGGGAACCATAAGCAGACTCATTAGTTATCAGAGGACATTAACAAACTAAACTCTTGCACCTTCAATATTTTATTGGACATCCCGAATTAATTTTTTTTTATAATTTTTACACGTGTGTAAAAAGGATAGTGAAGGAAAAACATACAATTGCATATTTCTGGTTTCCCTGGTTATTATCTGTATTCTGTGTAGTACTTACAACTTTGTTGAACATTTTTAACAAAAGTAACATACAACTATAAAATAATATTGTTCAAGGTTCCCGAAGACGTCCTGTCTTCTTGGATGAAACCCAAAAATTGTTAGTTATCCCATACATCCATAAAATAAATAAAATTTAAGATTAAGCCAGCAATATGTTTTTGAGATTTAATCGAAATCAATTTATAAAAACTTAAATAAGGTCTTTTTATTATATTAACACAAACATAAAGAAATCTTAAAACCTTTTAAAAGTGAAATTCCTCTTCTATTTACTTTTAGATTACATTCAACTAAAGTTGCAGCGGAGAAGGAGGTTTTTCTCTCAATATTTTTTATTGTTTTAAGCTGCAACTAAAAAGAAAACCAACTGCAAGAATTGAGTTGAACAAGTAATGAATGAGAAAATAAAATCACCCTCAGGGCAGGGTGGTGCTGGATCTGCAGCTGGTTCAGCAGCTGGTGGTACAACAACAACAACAGCATCTTCAAATAGCGGAACAAGTGTTGGTGGCAATGGCAGTGCGACGGGTGGAAGTCCAAGTGGTGGACCGACCACATCGTCATCAGGAGGGATAAGTGGTCAGCCCACACCTAATAATGGTAGTGATACAACAGCACAAATGCCCACACATCCATATGGGCCTCCAGGTGATCCTGTAATGTCACATTATCACATGCATCAGCAACCACCACATCCGCAACATATGCCACCCCACCAACCACCAGGTGGCCCCAGTGTTCCACCACCACCACCGCCCACTGGTGAACATTCTGTAAAAGATGGTGTAGAGTATGGCCAAAGTCCATTGGGTGGACCGCCACCACCACTGCCCGGTGGTCATCATCCAATGTATGGCCGATATCATCATGGAGATCCCAACATGGATCCATATCGTTATGGTCACTCTCCTATGCAGCAACCACCACCAGGTGGTAAACCACAACAATCTGCACCAGTTGGAGGTATTGGCTCACCAAATAGGCCACCACCCCAACGGTATATACCAGGACAACCGCCACAAGGTCCTACGCCCACCCTAAATTCATTGTTGCAATCATCGCATCCACCACCACCACCACAGCATAGGTATACGAACAGTTATGATCCCCAGCAACCGCCACCACCACAGCAACAGCCGCCACCTCAACAATCGCAGGCCCCCCCACAACCCGGTGCCGGAGGACCGCAACCTCCAGGTCCATCACAAGGCGGCCCTCCAGGACCACCACCACAACATGTTGGACCTCCACCGCCTCCACATCAGTCGCCGTACGGTGGTCAACAGAGTGGTTGGGCACCACCACCCAGACCTTACAGTCCACAATTAGGACCTTCACAACAGTATAGAACACCACCACCGGTAAGTGTTTCAGTTTATTTTAATTACTTCCAAAACATAGCCAGGTATGTAATGAAAATCGATTGATTTCAAAACGACCGTTTTTAGATGGTAGGATTAGTTTTCTGAATTATAGTTAACATTTTGTTCAAAATATAGATAAATTAACATATGTATACATAAGTATATGTAATAACAAAATATGTACAGGAAAACAAATAAAAATGCATAAGAAATCAATTTTTAAAGATACTGAAAACGATATTATCGTTTTCAAATCGTTTTGTTTTTAAAATCGTTTCCATCACATGCATACCTGAAAAAGTTTAACAAATTAAAAGGCTGGGTAAAATTTTATTTTATTTTTATTCTACGTTAAAAAAGGAATTCTATCAGCCACAAACTCTTGATAACGAGCTGCCAAGCGTTTGCCAACTTGTGAAAAACAGCCGTTTAATGTCAAACAATTTTGTTGGTTTTTTTTAATAAACTGTTTTTTTTTTAATTAACTGACTTTAACTTAATTTATTTTAATTTTAAAAACTTTTTAAAATTTTTATATGTGAAGGGAAAAACAATAAAAGGAAACAATGACAAATTCAGCTATGATTAATGCAAAACGTATTGCATTTTTGAGTAATACAATGTGGCATCATAAAAACTCAGAGTTGATTTATTAAAAGCTGGCAGATGAGTAAAAGTTCGTTATGAATTAACTTTGTGCCAACAAGCTGCTAAGCTTAATCGGAATTCTAGTTAGCAGCTCGTTGTACGTAGTGTACAAACTGTGTCAACTTTTTGTTATGAATACGGCTGTATGTATTTATGTACATTTGTATGTAGGTACATTGTAGGTAGTACAAAAAAACATTAAAATCAAAACATTGTACACCGTCAGTGACGGCAACAACAATAATAACAAAAGAAAACAATTCAAAATGTTAAATATTCCTACCCTATCGCAATATTAATTTACATTGTGACGTCACAATTATACCGTTTAACCATTAAGAAAGGTTATTAAACCTAACCATACGTATGTACATATTTGTACATGTTTTTGTGTATGAAGGGTAATAAAAACAGCACAATATTGAATGATTTCAAAACAAACAAGAAAAACATAAAATTGCTTAGCTGTTTTTTTCTGTGCAAGTGTATCATGATGATCTGTATGTAGGAATCCAATCAAACACCCAAATTTACCTTTTCTTTTATTAAACGAACATGTGCTTGCACATTTATATATATATATATATATATATATATATATGTATATATATATATATATATATATATATATATAAATACATATGTACATACATACATACATAACATTTGCACTCAAGCTATTTTGTAATACCCAGCTAGCATTTTGTATCATAATCTGATCATTTAGGAATCAGCTTCAAGGGCAAAATACCCGTATATGAGCTCATTTATCAATCATAAATGATACTCTCGTTGTGAGAAAATGGTACCCTACCGATGAATCACCTGAAAGAATCATTTGTGATACAATATTCTGATTCCTTTTTGATCATTTTAATGTTAGTTTTTCTAATCATTATTGAATCGTTTTTGTCTCATTTTTCAATCGTAAATTGCATAGTTTTTGATAATATTTGAAATCATTTTTTAATCACTTTCCTAATTGCTTAGGAATCCTTTTTTGATCACTTTGCAATCGTATTCTGTTTGCTTGCGAGCCTCTCGCAGCAAACATTTTCTATCATAATCGAATCATTTATGAATCAGCTTTAGGAGCAAAATACCCGTATATGAGCTCATTTTTCAATCTGAAATGATACTCCCGTTGTGAGATTGTACCCAAGAGATTGTACCCAACCGCCGAATCATAATTATAATTTATTTTGAGTTTAATAAAGTTTTTTTAAAGTTTTTTATTAAAACGATTTCCCTAAGTCGTTTTATAAACAATTATAATAAAGTAAAAACAGTAAACAATAAAGTAAAATTAAAATTGGAATATAAATAATAAAACCATGAATAATAACTACAATATTAATATCAATTAAGAATAAAGTAAAATAAAAGTTGAATGAAGAAAAATTTTATAAATAATTAAAATTTTCTCTATGATTTGGACGAAACGAATGAAAAGAAATTCAAATTTTAAATTCAAAAAATGTTTAATCATTTTTTAAACATATAAATGAATCATATATGAATCCTTTTTTAATCGTTCAAGTGATAAATCCGTTTTAAATTCAAAAAATTTATAAATCATTTTTTAAACATATAAATGAATCATATATGAATCCTGGGTACCCAGCTAGCATTTGGGTGATTATTTTTTGTAAAAATCACCGAAATGATTCTTTTCAGATCAGTTTTGATTATTAAAAACTGATTGATCACTTGAGTGATTGAAAAAGGATTCATATATGATTCATTTATATGCTTAAATAATGATTTTTAAATATTTTGAATTTTTGTTTTTGCCAAATGAAAAAAAATAAAATTAGAAACTTTCATGTTAGCCAAATAAATAAGAAGCTTGGCTAAAAAGAAGCCCAAAAATTATTGACAATTTATGAACAAAAATGTTAATGCAAATTGTTTCTTTTCTTCTTCGCAAAAAACGATAACTTTTGTTTAGTTTAAAATAAAGCTGGTTTGAATAATCAAAAGCCATAATTATTGGAGAAAAATAAAAAACATGACAATTAAAAAATTATATGAAAAATAATCAAAAAACGTTTTTAAATAGGAACATACGTTTGTACAAAACATATATGTATGTAAATTGGTTTATCACAAACATACAGTAGTATAGTATAAAAAAAACATTTTTTACAACAATAAAAAAGAAATAAATAAAAAGCACATGATATAAACCGACCGTCAAGACCATTTTACCACTACAATTTATTATAAATTACGGAGTAGAAACAGTGTTCTCAAGTAACTAGTATGGATAAAGATACCTTGTTAGCTACCTATAAAACTATTGGTCGGTCAGTGGTAAACTACGCTGCGCCAGTATGGTCGCCGAGTGTAAGTGACACTCAGTGGAAGAAGCTCCAGAACTGCCAGAACGCACCACTGAGAACCACTAAACCGGCTGTGTTCAAATGTCCTCAGACTGCCATCTATATAAGGAAACGAAGATCCTCAAGGTAAGGGAACACAGTCACCTACTGACAAAAATGTTCCACCACGAACCGCCATCTACCAGAATTAGAAACCCGAGACATGGAAGGATCTTCGGTTATATGAGAGTGAAGTCCTAAAGGCTCAGTTAGTCTTTACTTTCTGTTTCTGTTGCTGTCACTTACAATTACTTTACAAGTTTTTAATATTACGTAACAGAACAGAAAAACTAATCAATTTCACAGGTTTTTTAATAACAAAAACAAATCAGCTGATTCGTAACGTAACAGAAAGTAAAGACTAATTCATCCTTAAGATGTGCCACAGAACTACTGGACAGCTCCTCACCGTTCCCGCGACAATTTGTCTACGTACCGGAACGACTGTAACCTCATACCGTGACATTATAGTTATTGGAAGCCATCCACCACCTGCCGCAGAAAAAGAACGACGACTGCTCCAAAAATAAAGGTCGTCCTGGCCCAACTTCGATCTGGGTGGCGTTCTAGAGAAAATATAATAGACCCCAACAACAATTTTTAAGCAAAAAGAAACAAATTCTTAAAGACTTACAAGTAAATATCTAATATAAACTTATAAAACTTATTTTTAATAAAAAAGCTTACTTCTTTTCATAATGAATAAAATTTAATGATATTTGACAAGTTTAAAAAAAATTATGTTAAACCGTGAGGAGGTCACCTCGCACCTCTTTCTGAGGATGAGTGTTACTGCAAGTTATGAACATATCGCGTCCTAAATACTAAAGGGTCACAACTCAAAATTCTTAAATTTTCAGTAGAGACAAAAAACGGTTTTCTTTTTATATGTACTCTAATACAACAAAGAAGGATTTAATTGTATATTTCTCGCAAAATGCTAGAGAAATTGATCTAAGATTTCTACAGTGCGTAGATATGAGCACTGTGCATCGATTTCTTACAAAAATTGAAAATTGAAAAATTTTGAGTTGTGACCCTTTAGTATTTAGACGCGATATGTATTTAAGTATGTACATATGAATGTATATTATTTATCAAGAATCAAAAAGAATTAGAATCAACGGCTTCAAAACAAGTGTATAGTTTGTAAATGAAAAATAAATCATCCACTTTAAATGCATTCCATGTACATCATATTTTGACCCCTTTATTCGAACTACACACAAACATACATATGTAAGTACAAACCAAATAACACATGCCAACCTAGCAGACATTCCATTCATTCATGGAATAATTCATTCAAATCTTTTGTTTCACTTTAATACCAGACTATGTCAACATACAAACAAACTTAACCAACTTCACTTCTTGTACATTAATGCCCAGATAATAAGTTTTTTGTTTTTATTAATTCAGTACAACTAATTTTTATTGTGGTAGGTCATTATGTTTTATTGTTTGCTCCATGAGGTTTTCAGTTTTTAGTTTTTCTTTCAACGAAATAATATTCTGTTAATATTTTGTGCTTTTTTGTTTTGTTAGTTATTGTCGTGTAGTTTTGATTTTATACAACTTTTAATAATATAAAAAAATAAAAAAAATCTTAATCCATTATTCTACACTCATTATTTATTACTTAGTCATTTATTCATTCATAATATTTTTTAATATTATTTCTCATCCAAGTACCAACAACTATATTTAAACAAAATAAGATATTAGCAGTCGTACATACATACATACATATATATGTACAGATAAACATACATACATATTTGTTTAATTTAATTTGATTTACTATGAAAACTGAATGAAATACATTTATTATTGCTTTTGTTTTGTCATTTTTTTTTTTGTTTAAATTATTTATAAAAAATTATGAAATTTTTTTTACTACATATTTATTTGTTTATAAAACTATTTTTCAGTGCAAAAAATTATCATTTCATTATGAAAGTCATTCAACTATAAATTTTATTTTGTTCTATTGTCTTATTTTATTGGGGAAAATTATACATACATACATACATACATATGTACATACCAATCAAAAGAAAACTCAATTATTAAAAAGGTCAGGTTTTTTATTTTATTTGTTAATTATTTCAATAAGTTCATATTTTCTAATAACATTTATTATGCCCTTTTGAATTGTTTTAATAAAGCCGTTATTTTTGAAAATTACATTGTAAAAATCGTGCTTCAATACACTGTATAATGGTTCATCAAAAACTCAATTTTCATATATTGCTTTTTAGGCCCTTTTGCTTTTCAGATGACGATAAAAATATGTTTACATTCCCAATTCATAACATAAACCTAATTACCTGTGCTATATGTGATGTAAGCTGTTTTAACAAAAATCTTTTAAAAAAACTTTTTCAGAATTTATTTTAATCCCTTTAGCCTAGAGTTTTTTTCCCGGAGTTCTTGGATTCCCGGGAAAACGGGAATTTTTTTAAATTTCCCGGGATCCCGCTCCATATAAATAATACATACAAAGTAAATTTGTTATAAATTAATGAAAAAAAAACTTTTTTTAAAAAAAGCGTGAGGGAACTTGTTTACAAAGTAAGTAAAAGAAATTCCTAAATACTACAAAATTAATTAAAGGTTGAAAGAGGAACTTGAATTATTATTACCTTACGATTTTATATTTAAATTTCGTATCATTATGCTCAAGATACAAGATAAAAAGATAACATAAACATAACAATTTAATTCATAAAACAATAATAAAAACAAACAAAAATTGTGAAACTCAAGTTATGAGATCAAAAAGTAAATGAATAAAATAGATAAAATATTTTAAATAAATATGTTTTATAAGTATAAATATATTCAAATAATAAAGGTCGAAGAAAATATAAATTAGATATATTAACATTTTTTAACAGCTTAGGAAATGACATTAAGTATACATATTTCTTATTTTATTTACTTATTACCATGTTTCCGAAAAATTTCGTTCACTTTTTTGGACAAATAGTTTAAAGTGCAAAAGTTTAGAGTTGTTGCATGGTGGAATAAGTAGGTGGCATCGTTACGGCAACAAATACAACATTACAACAAAATTGGAAATTACATCACCGTTTACGTTAAAAAATACTTTTAACAAAAATCAAAGCGTGCCGCTGAACGTGATGAAATAAATTACTTTTTAGCCAATTTTTATATTATTATAGTCAATATCTTGTTTATTTTAATTAAAAATTATCAAAAACTTTATTAAAATACAATAATCTCAGCACAAAACGTGGACTTTTTGTAAACATAAACAAAACTTTGACATAAACCTAGACAAACAATGCAGGAGCAAAAAATCGTCATCTGGCGTAATGCTGCCACCTGTTTATTTCACCATGAGTTGTTGCATATTTCTAATTCACAATCCGAAGTAAATTTTCTTTTTTATAAACAACGTCTATATCAGTCAAATGCATGTCAAGGTTGATGCAAAAAATAGCATCAACAGACTTCATCTTACAAGATCCACCTGTAATCTTTAGGACAATGTGTTTTTTAAATTGAATGTTGTAGTATCTTACACGAGTTTCCATAGTTTTTTTTTTATTTCGGTTTTATTTTTGTTTTAATTTTAAGTTAATTAAGCAAAGTGTTCCTTCATACTTTCTCGCAACAAAAAATCGGTATTTTATCTCAAACTGAACCGAAGTTATAGCAAAATATATCTTTAAATCGGTACATTTTGAAAACTTTAATTGCATTTTGCCAAGCTCGATTTTTTTTTAGATAATAACTTTGCTGCAATAAACGAGCGATATTTTTGGATATCTCCTATTTTTAAGACTTGTCCATGGACAATTGAAATTTACTGCCTGCATCTTATTTTAAATTTATGTTCTTTATTAACTCTTCACTTCACTAAATTTATTAATTACCAACTGTTGCACGGCACATTCTGCTTTTGGTAGATTTATTGCGTCAGTAGACATTGATTTACGAACGTACTTACTTCTTGGTATTGATCTAATTGACAACCCATCAACAGATGCTAGTTTTTAGAGAAAAGAAAACTAAATTTCAAAGTATAAATAGCTTTTTTCTGAAACTATGAGGAACTTTTATTTCCCGGGATCCCGCAATAAAAATCCCGGGAAATAAAATAATTGAAATTCCCGGGACGGAACTATGAATAAAAATTCCCCAGGAGTTTTCTCCCTTTGCTCATTTTTAAGAATTGAATTTCAAAAAGAAAAATGGAAAAAGGGAGAAAACTCCCTTGGAATTTAAATTCATTATTGAATTGACTTATTTTAATGTACGTAATTTTTGTATTTGTACTACCCTCTTCTTCCTTAAAGATGCTCTTTTTATAGTTTTTTACAATAAAATGTAAACAACTTCAATTAATGGCGTTCTTAGATATAAATTTTTTTCAAATAAACAAGCAAACTCATTAACAGATAGCACAACGAAACATAATTGGCATTATAACTAAAAATAATAAAATGCAAAGACGTAATTTAAAGAGCTGTATAGCTTGATGTAAAGGATGAATGACGATCATAATGAGTGTTTAAACAGAAAAAAACTCCATGCATTTGATGTACATACGAAAACTGATCTACTATGCAAGAAACGCCGATCGAAACAATGAGTTTTTCTTACGAAACTTTTTAGATCGACTCAGATTTCTTTCTAAATCGATCTATCGGTGTCTGTCCGTTCGTTCGGCTGGCTGCCCATGTAAACATTGTACGCAAAATACAGTGAACCTCGGTTAAAGCAACCAATATAAATTTTTGTTGCTTCTAAAACTAGGGTTATTGAGTCAAAAATAAAGACGTACATATAAGATACAGTCACACAGATAATAGTACGTAGTCAATAGTCTTAAATTTAAATAATGAAAAAAATATTTGCTTTCATTTAAACATATTTAGTTTATTTCCTTTTTTTAAATATCAGCAATTTTTGGAAAATTAAAGAATTTTCAAGGGGAACGTACTACTATCTGTGTGGCTGTACAAAAAAAAATCCATTTCGAGATAATCGCAGTTAAAGTTTCTAATTTGTTTTAACCACTTTGAAAAAATAACGACAAATTCTCTAAAAACGTGGAAGTATAAAAGATATAAAGATGAATTTTATACACAATATAAAGAAAAACATAGCGTAGGTACAATTCATTTTTTTAAATATCGTTGTATTTGTAAATGAGCGATACAAAATAAAAATTATAATTATTATAATTTAATAAAAAAGGTGTTCTAATGCATATAAAATTCTACGCGCAGTTTTTATCAAGACTCATATAGAAAAAAGTGGAATTTTACGATCGCGTATTTTACATGAAATATTTTTTAACTTCAGTTTCTCAAAAACACAAAATGATTGTTATTTTTGCATTGTTTTACTTACAGTGATTGATCTACTAACGGACAGTTTTTTCTGCCAGACTGCTCTCGTAGATGGACGATATTTTCAGTTTTTTTAGTTCCATCTAAAACATTTAAACGAACAATCACGCCAGTTTATATCGAGCCCGTAGGTTAGGTTCAATGGGCAGTCATCGAGACGACGACTCACTTGAGTCCTTATAGCGGTCCCTTTGTGATGCCCCTAGCTAATGGCAAGAGTCAGCCAGTTTTCACCAGAATATTCTCCAGAGATCACTGCAGCCTCGAACCACCTCGACTCTCTGCAGAACAGAGAGATCGATTTTAGTCCCACATCCGACATATCGTCCAGACATGGCAATTCTGGTCTCCCAAAATGTCTAAGCCTAATGTCCCCAAGAGCGGGGAATTGGCAACTCCTCCTCATCATGACAACTTCTGCAGTAGGCATTATAATCAAGATCCATCCTCCTAGCATGATTCCCTTTCACCCAGTGACGCGTAATGACCGATATCACTGTCCTTATCCGGTCCCTGTAGAGACCAAGTAGCACGCGCGTTCAAGCCGCGCCATAGCCAGGCCATAAAGTCCTGGGCATCAGTCAGCTGTGCTCCCCTGCCATCTCCCCTGAGCCCATCTGTAGTTTGATTACAGAGACGAAGCCTTTTGAAAATGGTGAGAACCGGTCCATAATTTTACATAGTCCCCACAAAAATTTCTTTCCGGAATGAAGTCTTTATTCACAAACATATTTTATATATACTGTTTGGCATAGTCCACTCACTTGTGATTAATAGTAGATATCCACAGTTTATGTCTAGCCACACGTGAGTTTTACCCAGCTTCATGTAACGTTTCCGAACAGTTTTTGGGTGTACATCTGCGCCAACCTGATAAGATGTTATTTTTGGATCACCTATTACTTTTCGTACGATTTGAGCACGTTCTCTCAGATAATTTGCGACGACGACCACAGCGACTTGCATTTTCAAAGTTAGTTTCGCCTTTAAACCGATTTACAATGGTCCGCATGGTAAAACGGCTACGATCCATTCATTCTCCGATCTCAGTAAACGATTTGCCTTGGTTATGCAAAAGTAAAATTATTAAACGCTCAGATTCAGTCGTTTCACATTGTTTAGGACGCATTTTTAAAACATGACAAACAAAATTAATAGTTTCTAAACTTCTTGCAACATTTCAGTTACTTAATTGAATAAAAGATTAATAACGGAAAATAACAGCGTGCGTCAAATGTAAAATTGTTGCCAGATTATTAAAATTTAAATAAAAGTATAGGCACCTAAAAAGTGTACCTATAGTTTTGTTCATTGTATTTTAGAACTTTTTGTACTTTTTTTCTGCCAACGGACTAACTCATCTTCTACTCGAATAAAACTGCTATAGTCTTAAAATATACAGCAGCCTGTAATATATTAATAGTATTTTTAATATAAAAAATATTCATTCTGCTTTTAATACAATCTTTTAATGCTACAAGGCTGTTGTGTCTATACTTAAGTCCATCACTGTATGTATCGAAGTTTCACTCTACCAAACTATAATAATGCTTGGGGGCATGCTTACAGATTTCTAATAAAAATATAAAAAAGAAATCCTGTCTAACATTATTTTTGTTGTCATTTTTACTGCAAAAATATCATTATCAAATACGTCATCTTCATTATCATGGGCCTGCTTTTGATGTTTTGCACGCTGTTGCCCCACGTCAGTGTGTCAAGGTTGTATACATGAAATGAATAAACAACTACAAAAAATTTTATATGTATGTATGTACATATATAAATAAAATCTATAAAAAATACAAAAAAAGAAAAAAAAAAATTAAGGAAATACCCTCCAACAAAAAATAACAACAACAATAAAAAAATTTGTAGGAATGAGTTGAATGTTTAGAAAATGAATGAAAAAATAAAAATAACCGCAACAACAACGACAACAAAAAAAAACGCAGTTTCTGCTTCACTTGAAAATAAACAAAACTAACAGAAATATCTATGTATGTACATATGTATGGGTCTTTTATGGTTTGCATACATGCATGTGTTTGTGCATAAATGTAAAATATCTTTATATCTGTTTATCACAGTTCTACTACTACATGAAATATTGTATAAAATAGTACCTAAACTAGAGATGAGCGATATTTCCGTACCTGTGATTTAATCACTGTTACTGAAAAATCACGAATCACAGTTGTGACCAAATCTGTTAAGTAACAGGTACTTGATAACAACTTTCTTATTTTGTTTCATACACAAATTTATGATATTTCACTGTTTGTGTGGGTAATAGCGTTTTTTGCACTCATCAATGTAATTGTTGCTATTTTTTCTTTTGTTCTCTCTTCTTCCTTATTAGAATGTTTATTTGTTCAAGTATGTCCAACTAAACAGGTGATCGTTTTTGTTGCCTTATTTCTTTGTCAAACTTCATAACAAAAAATTTTCAAATATCCTAGAACAAAAATAAAGTTGTGATCACAATCACAGTTTTAAATAACAGTGATTTTAAAATCACGTTCACTAATCACGATGTTCCTTAAAAATCACGGGATCGCTCATCTCTAACCTAAACTACATATATGTATGTAAATAGCTAGGTTAGGGCGGGTCAGTTTTTTTCTCTGAATAATCGTAAAGAAAAAGGTAATCTACGAGAAAATCATTCAAAATAACCATAGGTACAAAATCAAACCTTAAAGGCCTATCGACAATAAAATTGATCTCCTCTTCTTTAAGGTTAGTTGACATTATTCCATAATACTTTGTGAGATAAGTGTAAACTAGCCTTTAACAGTTTTCAGAAGATTATAAAACAAAGTTTATAAACCCAAAACAATTTTAGTAATTTTTTTTTGTTATAAATGAATTTCATTCCATTAATGCATTCAAGTTAACAACAACAAAAAAATACACAATTTTATACAAACATGGTGGTTTTCACAATACACGTTCAATCAGTTGTATTGTATTGCACATAAGACTCCAACAATTTTTTTTCCTTAATTTTATATTTTTTCCATACAATTTAAAAAAAGGAAAGTGTTTTTATAGAAAAATTAAGAATAAATAATTTTTTTACTAAAAAAACTTCTTAAAGTGAACAAACACAATACTATTGTTAAAAATTATAAAAAACTTTGTATTATTTGGTCCTTTTATACCCTCCACCGCTGTAGTGGTGAATGAGGGTAAATCAAAGGCACAACCATAATGTGCTTAAGTTGGCTCAATCAAATGTACGAATACATGTAAATCATATGAGACAAATCATATTGAACTTAAGGAAACTTTTTCTGTCATTTGCTTAAGCAAAGTGCGAAACTAATCGCACATTCCGTACGGAATCAATTGTTTGTTGATTTTATTTTTGTTTTTTAAATACATTTGAATAAATACATTTTTGACAGTAGGTTAAGCAAGGCTATGCATATTATGGTTAGGCCTTAAGTTTGTAAGTATTCTGGTTCGTTGGGTAATTTTAAGTCGATTTAGCCACGTCCGTCTGTTGAAAACACGCTTACTTTCCAAAAAATCAAAAGAAAAGCACAATGTTAGTGTCAAATTGCTTCTAGGGATTTAAACCCAGCAAAATCTGTTCAGTAGGATGCGAGTTATGAGTCCAAATGTGGAAACCCCACTTAAAGAAATTTATGAAGGGTGTTCTGGAAATCGAAAAACGCAAGAATTTTAAACGTCGTTTTTTTATAAGATTTCTGTAATAAAAAAATTTTATGACAAATATTATATGTATGTACTAATATTTATCTATTAAAAATAATTTTAAATTAAAAATTATAAAAACTAGATTAAAAGTGTATTAAAAACAACTTCCAAGTTCTTGCGTTTTCGATGTCAAGAACACCTCTGTATAATTGTGTTATAAAAACAACCATAAATGGTGGAACATGTTGACCCCTAACCGCGAAAATAGTGTAAGCGCCAAAAATCAAATTTACGGGAGAGAGCTTTTTTATTTTATTTCATATAAATTTTGTATGAAATTTGTCGCTTACAATAAAATTATTCTTGATATAAAATCGTAACGGTACCTTATGTGACCATGACATTGTAGGAGATGATGGAAGTGTTGCCAATAAAGTCATTTATTAAAAAAAACGAAAACTGAAATTTATGTCGCTTACGTTATTTTTGCGGTTAGGGCTCGATATAATGAAAGGATTTATATAAGATTGGCACAAATTCGTTCTATATGACTATAAATCATATTGTTAAATTTCGTGAAGATCGGTCCATAATTTACCATAGACCACGAATAAGAAAAAATGCTACTGTAATAATATTTGGTACGCCACAGTTTTATAGGACACTGTAGAATTTTGTGAATATCGGTCTGTAATTTACCATATACCCCATATAAAGCATACTCTCGTAAAACGTTTAGTACGCCTTAAGCCACAAAAAATAATATTTTTGTAGCAAAATTGTGTGTTTCATTGTTTCATAAGGCTTTAAATAACATTTAAAAATGTCGTGATAATCGGTCCATAATTTACCATATTCCCTGTATAATGCCCACTCTGGGAAATTGTTTAAATATGCCCAAAACTGTAGCAGATGTAGATGTTTTGGTAAAATTTGCTCTAATTTAGCTTCATATGGCCAGAAATAATACCATGCATTTCTATAATAATCGGTCCTCCATAATTAGCCGTAGGTTTCATGTTAAGCAGCCTCCTGAAAACTACTTTAAAACTATAAAACGCTATAAACACAACTACTCCGAAATTTGTTTTAAAATAAGAAATATACTCTTTGCCGACTTTCTTAACGCATTGAGAGTGTATGAATGTTATTTCCTAAGCTGTTAAAAAATGTTAATATATCTAATTTATATTTTCTTCGACCTTTATTATTTGAATATATTTATACTTATAAAACATATTTATTTAAAATATTTTATCTATTTTATTAATTTACTTTTTGATCTCATAACTTGAGTACCACAATTTTTGTTTGTTTTTATTATTGTTTTTATTATTGTTTTATGAATTAAATTGTTATGTTTATGTTATCTTTTTATCTTGTATCTTGAGCATAATGATACGAAATTTAAATATAAAATCGTAAGGTAATAATAATTCAAGTTCCTCTTTCAACCTTTAATTAATTTTTGTAGTATTTAGGCATTTCTTTTACTTACTTTGTAAACAAGTTCCCTTACGCTTTTTTAAAAATTTTTTTTCATTAATTTAAAACAAATTTACTTTGTAGTATTTATATGGAGCGGGATCCCGGGATCCCGGGAAATTTTAAAAATTTCCCGTTTTCCCGGGAATCGAAAAACTCCGGGAAAAAAAACTGGGAGTTATGGGGGTTTATTGCATATGAAATAAGGCCCCCACTTTGGGGGGTTATTTCAATATTTTTTTGGGGGCTTTTATTTTGGGGGGTTATTTCATGCCGCCACAGTTTAGGGATTGATTTTAGACCCATGCTTTCTTTGGAAAATTTTCTTAGAATTTCTAGTAGATTTCGTTTTTCCTATACGATTTTTCACAAAAATTTAACAGATTTCTTAATTTTTTTTTTGAGCTGTACAAATCGACCCACCCTAATTTAGGCTTATTAATTATTGTTGTTTATATTCAAATTTTACAATAAAAATTCTGTTTTTATGTACATAGGTACATAGGTATACATACATATGTTTGTATGTATGTTTATACAAATTTGTGATGAATTTTATAAAAAATGCAAAAATAAGAAACAATAAAACTAAAAATTACAACTACAAATGAAAATAGACTCACAAACAAACAAATTTCAACAACTAACAATGGGTCAATGAACTTCAAAAATGAAAACCTGAAAAAAAGTATAAAATGTGCATTAACATCGATACATACATACATACATACATACATACATTTATTTGCACATTCACAACCTAGATAGTACTATTAAATATATAGCTTTGCATTCCCCCCAAAAACCCATCAACTCCACAAGACTTATAATACAAAATATATTTTCAGATGTTGACTTAACGTCAACATCACCATCAACGTCATAAATAAAAGTGTACATATCCAGGTGATTTTTTAAATAGGTTTAAATTTTGTTTGATTTAATTATTTATAACAAAAAAAAAAAACACATCTTAGTATAAAATTAAATATGTATGTACTTGTATTTGTAAAGCAACATGCCTATTAGTCGCTCACACTACCTTCTTTTGGAATTTAGCGAACAATTTGACAAACCTACTACATTTTTGCCATCTGAAAACTGATAGTACATATGTATGTATGTATGTAAAAGCAAAATAAAATCAGCTGAGTAGGTGAGATTGTTTTTGTTGCTGCGGCTTTTGTTGTAGTTGTTGTTGATACCAATAAATAAAAGTTGAATGACACTTAATTGCTAAAAAAGATAAACATACACCAAAAACAAGCATACCTACAATTAGTGATGCCAATTCTTCACGACTAAAAATGGTTAAATTTGTAGTAAAAATGGCTAAATAGTGGCTAAAAAATAGCTTAACAAGATTTTATTAAAAAAAAACGCATCAATATTAAAAAAAAACTAAACAAAATTTTTTTACAACACTGAAATTTCACAACAGAGATTATTTTGTTTGTATTATTTAATACATTGTTAGTACCAATAAACTTAACATAAGAAAAAACATTGAATAACGAAAAGCTTAAAATATCGATAAATTTTAAATTTATGTTATTTTTAAGTCATTTGCGTTAACTGGTCAAGAAAAATTCAATGTTGCAACGAAACTAATGGTGCATTTATAAAATTTTTTGGTCTTAAAATTTCAAAAACTCTAAGAAAATTTTGCTTAATAAATATACATACATACTTACATTGGAAAATTTTATATTAAATGTTAAAACATCGATTAAAGATGTCTGCAAACCTATCGATATCCAGAGTATTGTTATCAAATTAGGGAAAATATCTTAAGGTATTTTCGTTGAACAAGCAATTGATCATACCAAAAGAGTATGTGTGAAGATAAACACAATTAGCCAACAAAGTTGCATGGATCTTGTGAAGATAATCGATTCCCGCCAGAGACTCTGATCTCCTGCAGGTCGATTCTATCGTCGGACTGGAAAATTTGTCTTCAGCGCCAAAAAACAGCTACATATGTATATACAAGACTTACTATTCTCTTTAAAGATAAATCTTAAAATTGCACATACATACAAGTTTGTTAACAAAGCAATTTACTTTAATTTAAAAAAATTTGCATAATATTTTTAAAAAGAGTTTTCTTATATGTACTTATGTATATAAATAAAAGGTTTATCTTTTATATTTAATGAATTAATTATCTTATAATTTATAAATATACATACATATGTACATATGTATTTTTATTTTTCTTAATCTCTTTTCGGTATGCCGATATAATTAAAATACCGATACCAATACCAAAATACATAATAGCTAAATACTGATAGCAAAATAACAAATATTTTAATACCGAAATTCGTTTCGGTAGCCAACCTTGATAATATTTTTGTCAGGTTAATACAAAAAAAGCTTCCCCCATGTCTTCACGAGCCTTCATGGCTCATCAAGATGTTGTAAAAAAATTATGTTATAAAAGAGATTTAAAGACAGGTTGCCTAAACAGCATACATAGTTGGGGGTAGTGCACTAAATATTGATTTAAATCAGCAGTGCAATATCAAACTGCGAAGAAATTAATTTGCACTTCTTCTTACCAGCTTTAGTGATGATTGCTATTTTTTAACTATTACAAACAAATTTTTAGTGATATTTCAATTTTTTTCAATATCACTAAACGCAGATTGAATTCAGATATCTGCACTCAATTCAAATAGTGCAAAATTTGGACTTAAAAAAACTGCATACCAATATTTGTATCACTAAAATTAAAAAATTTTAACTTTGTACTGTGTGCATGGTTTTTAATTTTTATTTTTTGAGGATATGAATAATAAGCAAAGAACATTAAACAAAATGGAATTTTGTCAATAACGGTATAATTATTGGCTTTAATCATGAAAAAACAAGTTTTTGATTGTAAATTTAGTGCAAAAATTTTAGTTGCACTCAAATGAGCGAAGAAAAAAAAGTTGCAATATACTGATGATTGCTTTTTTTTAAATCAAACTATTTTTTTTTTTTGAGTGCAAAATTTTTTTACATCACTACCACTCAGGTTTAGTGAGGCTGCAAAATTTCAATTAATCACTCATCATCTACAAAATGATTGCAATATTTTTGCACTATCACTAAGTACGAGTTGAAACTGCAAAATGAGTGCACTTCCCCCATCTGTGCTAAACAGTATCACGAGCAGAACGCGTCAGCAGAACCCAGTCAACAACAAACATGAGTTGCAGTTCAGGCCATGTGAAAATTTTTAATATCTTTATGGTGGAGCAAACACTAACATGAGTTTGGTAAACATTAACATGAGTTCGGCAAACATTTACATGAGGTCGGCGTTTATGTTTGCCGAATAAAAATCGTGTTATCAAAGAATAAAATGACTGCTGTCACGGTTGAAGCGTTGCAAAATTCTAACATGATTACATCAAATTTGTGTTAATGCTAAGCATTTCATGTCTGCTGTAGACGGTTTTACCATTAATGTTAGCAAATTTATGTCTCGTGTAGGCGTGGTGTTATGTTAGCTCAAGAAAGAAAAATTTCGTGTTGCCAGATGCATAATTTCAAGTTAAATGACGAAATATCGTTTATTATATAAAAATTCTTCTCATTATAAACGAGAACTGTTGATAAACTGTTTTATTGTATTGGATTAAAATTTTAATGAAAATAACAATTTCATTGGAAAACGTAATTTTACAATTATAGTTTACAGCTATAAATTCAACAAGAATTTACAACAATAGTACAGTACCAGACAATTGTATTGCTGTTATTATAACACCTAGAATTTTTAACGAAACTACTAACTACAGCATATTATTGTAGATACACGTATGTATGTACATATGTATGCATGTATGTATTAAGTAACTAGTGCTTACTGTCGTTTAAATATTCATTTTGGTTTTACAATTTTCGTACCATATTTTTTAAATAAATTCTTAATTTGTACGCTTTTTAAGAAAAAAAAAATGAAAAACAAGTTTACTGTTTTTAAAAATACATTTAAAAAATTTTCATTTTGATTTCATTACAACAACGTCATTGGCTCAAAAAGAGTGTTGATTATTTAAAATACAAAGTTCAACTTAATAACAACAAAATAGCAGTAGCTGTGCCATGTATTCAGTTGCGGTTAAATATTTTCTCAACTTTGTTTTATGTACCTAACATTTTTTTTTTCGTTTTGGTTTTACTTTAGAAAATCGTTATGAATAACAATTCTAGGTCAGAGACAAGTTACACTGAACTTTGATTTTATTTTATTCTTTTTATTGTTGTTTTTTTTTTTTTAATTTTCAAAGAAAATGTGGATAAGATGAATAAAAAAATTGCTTCGCCATTTGTTAAACTATAAATATTGTTCAAGACGTAAATTGTGAGAAATATATGTAGCTTTTTTTTTTTTGCTAACTCTTATACTAAAAAGGCTAAAACATACATATTTACATTTTAAGAAAAATCTATTACACATCATGATAGTTTGACAGTCGCTAAATGTAAAATTAAAAAAAAAATGTTTACGTCTATCTGCCTGCCGACTGTTTTAATTTATAAGTAGTATCTATAAAGCCATATTTATGGATAACACTAAATGGCAACCCGCTAAGCCATTATGAAAGTTGCCAGATTAGTTATTGTTTTAAGAGAAGCTTAATTATTAGTAATTCAGGTAGTTGTTTGCTTTGAATATAAAGTTCGTAATCATATCATACGTGTAAACATTGCTTGACACTAGGGGTTCGACGAATGATGTGTGTTTAGCGAATGCGAAGGCAAAAGCGAATAATCAAACTAAATTTTTGCGAATGCGAATGAATACTTATGGAAATAAATTTTTTATTTTGCTTCTTTATAATACAAATGCATATTATAAGGTATTAAAAATTTATCATGAAGTCTTAACAATATGTTTTAGCATCATCAACTCATGTCTGTTGTGGACGTGGCTGTTAGTACTGCTGATGTTAGCAGGGTTGTCAGATGTGGAGATTTCTTGCCAAACGTGGCGATTTTGAAACTTGTTGGCGACCTAATTTTTGATTAGGCGACATGCCGATTTTTTTTTTAGCGATATTTAAAATAGTTGGCGATTTTGTTAAGACATGAATTTGTTTTAATATTCGATAAATTTACTACTAAAAATTAATATTATTGTTATCCTAGTATTTTCATGTATGAAATCAGTATTTAAAATTAAATAATGTTATGTTGAAAAAGCTGATGAAGAGATATTGAAAATCTTCGAGAAAATTGTTTTTCATATTTTTAAAGATAATTTTGAAAGAATACACATATATAATTCCTTTAAAGATGAACAACATATTTAAAGTTTACGAACATTTTTCCATTATAAAGTGCGGCAAGATATATAAAATTTTTTTATTAATCCTAAAGGGCCAAATACACTTGTCAAATGCTTGTCCAGCCGGCGAATTCAGCGTGTACGTGTGCTGGACGTAATATTCGCCGTCATATCTAAATTTTTTGATTTTTCATCATACAAACACATTTTCACTAATACTACCACAATGCTTGATGAGTATTTTGATCAATGTATTTGGGCCTTAACGTACCTTCGGATGTTTATGAAACACATGGAAAAAATGCATGTTTATTAACTGAAAAGAGTATTTTAATGATGATATTCCATCTGATTTGGCTGTTCTTTAAATGCTGGTAATTCAAACTGCTAATGACTGTGTTAAAGGGGTGTTTTCAATCATGAAGTCCACTAAAACTCGCTTTCGAAGTAGAATGCAATGCGAACATCTCGACACGTTATTACGAGTTATATATTATTTGAATGGGAAGAGTACATGTTGTACCTTCGTTGAATAAAGTTAGTTCAATTACTTTGTACTCCAAAAAAAAGGGAGTCTCGATGATGAAATGTATAGCGTTTTAGATATTTAACAGAACTGCAACCACATGAAAATGTATATCCAATATTTGTTCAAAACTAACCGCAAGAATTCTTTTTTTTTTGTTGCTTTAAGGAGACTACTTAAAACTATTTTTTAGTAAACATTTTGTGTGCACTAATCATTTTTACTTTGTTTTCAATAAAAAATTAAACAAAATTTATATCATGGCGACTTTTTTGAATTTATGGCGTATTTTAGCTATTCTTAGCAAATTTATTTTTGTGGACTTATAAAAAATATTTTTAAAAATTATTATTATCAAAAACTTAAAAATAAAGGCTTTCACGATTTCGGCGATTTTTGACATTGAATTTGGCGATAAAGTTCAAAATCAATCTGACAGTACTGGATTGTTAGTGTTTTTAAGCAACCTGTCTTAACAGTTCTTTTATAATTTTGTTACTTTACATCAATTCATGGTCCGTTAAGACTTGGGGAAAACCTTATCAGTATTAATCTGGCGAAAATGTAAGCGGTTACTTACATGTTAATGTCTTAGGAAGTGGAATCAAAACATGCAAAATTGGCAGTTATATTTATTTTTGTTGTAAATAATGTACAATTTTATTGCTTGAAATCAGTGTGCTATTTATTAGAGTCCTCTCATTAAAGTAAATGGTTTTCAATAACAATTAAAAAAAGTTAAAAAGAGATTACACATTGGTGCCTATTATGAACTAAATTCGATTTTCGACAGCAGTCGAATTAGCTGATCGAACGAATTTTTATTTGGTATTATGGTGCGCATTCGATAAAAATTTACTATTGTGATTTTGTTAATTCACAGTAGTACATTTTCGATCAGCTGTCACTTTAAATAAAAAATTTTGTTTACAAATTTAAAAAATAAAATTAAAGTTTAGCGTGACCACGGCGGAATTATGGTTGTTTTCAAATAATTTAGCTTCAGTGGGGTTTCATCCCACTTTTTTAAAAGTGAACATTGCTGCAAATCATTTGGTCAAAAAAGAATTTTGTTCCATAAGGAATATGGGCGTTTCCAATTGCTGTTTACGACGGTGGACTTGCATAAAATGAACAAAACTGATAAAGAATATGGTATTTGGTATACGAACACAAAAAAATTTACAAATAGTTACATTTTCAACAAGTTTTTTACATTAACTTGCACCGTCGAAAGCAAATTTGTTTTCGTTGAAAAATAATACCAAATTATCATTCGATAGTCGATGTTCGATAGCCAGCGAAAATCGTTTATCGAATATAACTCATAATAGGGGCCATTATAAAGTTTTGTTCTAAATATGTACCTTAAATAATATTCACGCTTATCTTATACCATGTTCGCACGACAGCGTTTTTTCGTAATTCAATCTCTCATTCGTAATCCACAGCCTAATTATGATCCAAATTACATAATTCGTCATACAAAATTTTGAGAGCGGATTATCTCATTTGTACGTAATTCAATTTTTATTACCCTGTGGATTACTTTAAAATCAATGTGATCTCTAACTTTTATCGGTTTTTTTCCATCAATAGCTGTCAAAGCACTAAAACACAAACAAAATATAACATAAAGAAAGTAAACAAATGTAAAGGAAGTAATTTTATAATATAAAATTTAATGGAATCCAAAAAAGAAAATAAATATTTTATTTGTATGTATTTCTTTTAAATAATATGTTTTACTTACTTTTTCTTTCCATTCGTAATACAAGTAACCGCAAACAAACAATTAAATTTAGCAATAAACACAATTAACAAAAAAAAGAAGAAGCAGATAAACTGTCAAAACCGATTAGGAAAATGCCGTGCGAACATGGTAATTCAAATAAGTAATTAAAACAGAGAGCGAAGTAATCCAAAGCACCGTGCGAACATGGCATTAGTTGGCGTAGGCCAAAAAATTAAAAAACTTTACGACCGTTTTCGCAACAAATGATTACTAATGTTTGCTGTTTCTGCTATGGTGTGTTGTGTGATGACTTCAAAATTACGCCAGAACCACATGCGCTTAAAATATTTGGAGACATAAAAAAAATTTCAGTTTTATTAAAGGTTAATTAAAGGTTAAACAGGGTTTCATATAAAATTCGTCTTATAAACCTGTTATAAGCATGGAATATTGTTTATGAATAAGGCCTTAACTCTTTATTTGACACTTTTTATGCGGCATTTGCTTTAGCACAGTTTTTAGGAATGTTAAATTTTAATTTTCAAAGCAGTGATTGATTTACGAACATGTCCGTAATCTGCCCTTAAGTTTTCCATTTAAATACGAGTAGTAAGAAATTGTAAACTTAAAAAAAAGAAAGACATCAGTGACATACATTTTGCTTTAGTTTAACCTTCAGTTTTTTTTTATTTTATATAAATTTGTTTTAGCTGAAAGTATTTAACAAATCTTCTGTCTGCCAACACATTAAAATTTACATTTTTTTTTAGGTCTAAAGACCTTAAAGCACAAAAAAGTAAAAAAAATCAACAAAGTGGTTTAAACAAAATATACTACAAAAGATCTTAAACAGCAGAAATAAAAAGCGAAAAAATGGGAAATTAAAAAGTAAAACTTTAATGCAACATAAAAAAACAGAAAATTTTGTTAAAGCACGTTATATTAGCAAAAATAATATAAATAAAATTTAAGGGGAAGAATGGCAAGAATAATACACACTCGTCAGCACACTCAGCCAACGAAACTTTTGGTTTCAGAAACTAAGAGAGAAAAAGATAAAAAGGGCTGAATTTTGGTAATGGTATTTAAAGAATTTGCAATAAAATATAAATAAAAAATCAGTTTAAAATCTTCAAAAAAAAAAAAATAAACATAACAAACCAGCAGTAAAAACAATAACAAAAAATAAATTAAAACCAAAACAATGTCGACACACAAAAGTACTCACGACAAATGAAAGGACAGACACCAAGATGGGAAACAGACTGGCAATCAGCTGAAAGGTAAAAGACCTGACTGACATACATACATACAAACCCAAAGAATTGAATGTCATATAACGTAAAAGAAGAAAGAAGTTGAAAAAAGCCGGCCGGGTAACATGAGGTTGAATATAAAATATATATACAGCCATCTCGGCAGACAGACAGCCAAACGAAAGGACGACGGACCACATGTAGGTGAACTTCTTTTAAAATAAAATTAAAAAAAAAAAAAATATCTACAAAAACAACAATTGCCATGCTACTGGTTAAAAATAAATAAACTCTCTTCACTCTTTTTTTTTCTTTTTTTTATTGTTTTTTGTTAACAATTTTTGTACCAGCCAAACTCAGACAGAGTTAAGCTAGCTTTTCATTCATTCATACAATCACTACTTACGAGTACCCAAGTGTCTGGTAGTAGTGGGTGGATGGAGGTTTTGATTCGTCTGCATATTTCAAAAAATATATGTACATATATACTTATATTTATTTCAATGAATTCATGGTTTATAAATAAATGAATGAATATAGTACAATGTACATATTTACGTTATCGTATCACATTGTTGTTGCATAACAAAAATATATTTTTGTGCCAGGATTTCAAGGATATATTTATTAAAATTTTAGAATCATGTACATATATTTTTTTTTTTTTGTTCAATATAATTTTTTGTGTTGCCTTGTTACGGCAACAAGTTATTCTATTTCCTTAAAGTTTCAAAACAATTGTTGCATCTAAATATGCGTGCATAAAAGTATTTGTAACGAAAACTATTGAAAAAAACTACATATAAAAATTGTTACTTTTGTTCTAAGACATTCTGCCTTATGGCCCATTTTAACTGCAACAATATCTATTTTGAGCAAAATCTATTTGCTTTTCACTAGAGTTCCCATACAAAACGAAATCTACTGGATTTTGACCAAATCTTCTCAAAATATAGTTGTATTTGTATCTAATTGAAGCACAGCCGCGAATAAAGTTGTAAAAGCCACTTGTTGCAATAACTGTTTTTTTATTTGCAGATATCCGTTAACATTACTCTCCTACTTACACTGTTTAAACTTCAAATCACCCAAAATTATGCATCGTAACACATTCAAAATGACATACAAAGAGCCAACTAGTGGCAGAACGTTAAAAGTTACTTACAAAATGAAACGTTTTGAATCGTGGAATAACATTTAAAACGCCGCTTGCGTAGTGGAAGAACGTTTTAAATGACATCGCGTTTGTGGATATGAAACGTTTTTCCACTAAAAAAAAAACTTATAACCTGTAAATTTGCGTGCAATTTTTAATAATCTAAAGAAAAAAATTAAAAAATGAATAATCTTGCCTGTTAAAAAGGTTTTTTTTTGCTCTCCTGAAAAATAAGTATTTTGCAACTTAAAACATTATTCGTGGCTGTGCTTCAATTATTTATTGTTTGAACATTTTCAAAAAATTCTATAACAACTTATCATGTCAGGGTTGTAACATTGCACTCTCACTTTTACAAATTACTTGAGTTTTTGACATGTGCAATGTTTAATAGTGTAAAATAGCATTAAAAAATACCTTCCTGTACATGTAATTTTAATCAAAAACAAAACATAAACAATTATAACGGCTGTTAAAATATTAAAAAAAAAATTTTGAGAAAATAGAAATAAACGGAACAGACAAATAATCAGGCTTATTACAGTTGTCGCTGTGGAAAACGACTTAGGTGTTTAATACCTCTATCCGATGGTCCATATTTTCAATGACGCTGAGACATAATTGGGGTTCAATGTCGAATTTTCTCGTCCTTTAGCTCTTGAATTTTTCTTACCCTTTTTCTTTTAAATATCCCTAAAGAAAGAAGTACAACGGTATTAAATCACATGATCGGGCCGCCATTGTTCGTTGGCTGTGTGGAACCATCCTGTTGGAACCACATATCGTTCAGGTTCATATTCTCAATTTCTGGCCGCAATAAGTCCGTTATCAACTCGCGATAGCGAACGATATTCATGGTAAACACTTTGCCGACCTCTTTTTCAAAAAAGTACGGTCCGATGACGCCGCCAGCTGCAGAACGAACTGGGCGGGCATATAAAGGTGTTTTCTTTGCATTTCTACAGACTATTTCGGAACATTTTTTTTAAATTAAATTTTGCATACAATAAAAGCTAATTGACGGGCATACACTAAACATTTGCGATTTGACTTGAAATTGCATAACACGTTTACTGTAAATCGCAATCGCAAGAAATTTGGTGACTTCAAACCTCAAAAGAATGCTTAATGGAACTTTAAGAAACTATGGCAGATGGCAAGCAAAACGCACGAGCTTCAGAAAACAATAAAATAAATCTGGCGATTTGCGATCTCAAATCGTGCGATTGTCAGAACATGGCTGTTAATATTTCAGTCAAAATCGCCAAAAACTGAGAAGAAATACAAAAAAGTCGCGAAAGTAAATTTTGTTTAGTTTCTGTTTTTTTTTTTTAATAACATAAAATGGAGATCATATGAGGAGCTCCATAAAAAAACAGAACAGTTCCTCTTTTACAATATTTGGATAAATTAACAAAAAAAAAAAATTATTTAAGCCAGTACCATGTATGAATGTATGTGAAATTGTTGCGCTTTGATCCTATTCCTATTTGATCCTACAGGGATTTTAGTATATTCAAAATATTATTCAGTAAAAAAAAACATTAAATTTAAAAAGTGGAATTGTTGGGTTTTGTTATGGTCCTCCTCATATATTCAGTTAAAAAAACTAAAATTTAGTTCACAAATCTCATCGATTTCGACATACTATTGGAATTAAATAGTGATTAAATATGTACATATGTATATACAATTCACTTAAAATGATAACAAAAATCATATGAAAAAAAGTTGCCAGGTTTTTTTTTTTTTTTTATAAGTAATGATAACAGAAAATGAGAAACTGTTAAAAAAAATCTCTGAAATAATATAAATGGTAAAAATAGCCAAGTTAATCGCCAGTTATATCAAAAATCGCAAAAAAAAAGTCGTCAGTCGCCAATTGGAAAATCCCACCGCCAAACACGTTTCAAAATCGCCATATCTGACAGCCCTGCACGAAGTGCATTTTCATTTGAACGCCTATTTTTCCATTTTCCGGTCTTAAAATTAAAATTATTGGATCGCTTCTTGAAAGTCTTAAAAAAAATGGGAGACAAATCGAAGAACAAAAATTAACTGAGTGGAAATGGAGTCGTTTTTATTTTCAAGCTTCTGAATGAATATTTGTATAAATAAAACAATCATAGTAGACAAAAATATATTAATTTCTAGGCTTATTTATGAATAAATTATAGCTACATACATATATAAATACTTCAAGTATTCTTGTATGTCAGAAAAACAACAGCCGCTGCAAAAACATCAAATGTTGTTCCAACAACGATAATTACGGCTACGACGAATGACAACTACAACAAGTGTTTTTCCATCAGTTTTCCGCTTTTAGTTTCAAACACTACAATGAACAACGACTGTTTTAAGATTTTCATTCATCGGATGCGTGTGTGAATTTTTTTTTATATTTATTTCTAGGTTTTCATTATGGATTTACTCTTCTTTCTGTCTACATATTTATGTAAATACAATTGTCTGATGTGCTAGCTGCTGGTAAAAACAACAAACCAACCAGCCCATTTTCTACTACTGAATAAATATTTCTAACGTTTCCTTTGGTGTTGATGATGGTATCTACTGTGCCGACAATGTCTGTGATTATAGCATTTTACTATTTCACTAGCAGGCATTTAGGCAACTAATTCAAGGCTATTTGTTTTGCTATTTTCTGTTATTCCTTTCTCTATTATTTTTGTTTTTGGTTATTGTATTCTGTCGGTCGCTCTTATTGTTTCCTTTTCCCTTTGTCACAACTTGGAACTATAAAATGTGGCAGCAAACGGTTTTGCTTGTCTGTCTGGTAGTCTTATGTTGTGGACATTTCTCCAATGATTGTTGCAAAAAGTAAAATTTAATTTTCAATATACAGGTCATTATTTCGCTTCGCACATTTAACTAATATTGACTAAAGGGAAAAGGCGTAGGACGAACGTCTGAAAATTATGTAAGTGTGCCAATAAATTATTTAAGAAACCAATAACCTAAAAAGAAAAATTACTGAATATTTAAATAAGTTTTCACTCTTTAATGCAATAAGTCATGCCAACGGTCTGAGCAGTTATGTTATATGAAGTCCTTACGCAGCCTAAAAAATCCCTATTTATCCATACGCTTTAAAAAATGTTCTCTACAATAATCCGTATAAATTTAAAATTATATTTGTCGAATTCAAAGCTCGTAGTATCCTTTTATTCGTTGTATATTCGTCTAATGATACAATATTTGGGCTGTTCACGAATAGCGGATTATCGAGCGGTAAATTCCAGCCCCAGATCAGTCAAAAAAATTATCAATAAATTTTAATAAAATTTCAAGTTGTCAAATTTATTCGTTCAGTAAAAATAAATTTTTTTTTTCTACAAAAGTGCCAAAATTTAAAACACAAAAATGTATTTGAAATTCAATTTCTTTAAAAATATAAAAAATACTTAACAAAAAAACATTGCAATAAAAGAGACATGGTAACGCTGATTTCAAAACGAATTTTTTTTTTGTCAGTGATGCCACAATAATAATATAACTTATTGCCACTTTTCTAGTGATGACACTAAAATAATCGAAAGATGTAGAATGGAATAAAATTAGATAGGAACATCTTTAATTGAGTTTAACGCAATAAATGACATTATTGAGCTCAATTATAAAATTGCAATTTAGTTATTGCTCAATTAATACGAAATTGTTATAAATATTGAGTCAAATTAAAATGCGACCCTGTCACAAGTGTGTTCTAGCCAAACGTGGCGATTTTGAAACGTGTTGGGCGGTGGGATTTTCCATTTGGCGACTTTTATAGCGATTTTTTTTTATATAACTGGCGATTTACTTGGCTATTTTTTCCAATCATAAATTTTCAGCGATTTTTTTTTACAGTTTGCCATTTTTTGTTATCATTATTAATCAATAAAAATCTGGCAACTTTTTTCACATGATTTTTGTTTTGTTATCATTTTAAGTAAATGTTATATTCAGTCACTATTTAATTCTAATATTTAGTATGTATGCAGGTCAAAACACCAGTAATGAAATCGATAAGGCTTAAAAGTCAGATGTTTTTTTTCCTTTAAGATGTCAAAAGTTGTTTACATTTTGCTTATACATGCACAGTTTAAGTTGAATATATGTATATATACATATATATGTATGTAGTAGTAATATAAACAATTTTTTTTTGTCAAACGCTAAATGAGTTTGCTTAATTGTGTATATGTGAACAGAAAGATTATTACCCTAGAGGGAAGCGAACTTACACCAAAGTAGTCCCGTGATAGGTCTTTGGTGGTAGGGACCGGTTCTAGTTCTAATACTTTATATGAATAAGACCTATCACTTTTACAGGGGGTTGTCATCCGATTAACGGTTAACCGAATGAATACCCAAGTGTTTATACTGTTAAGTGTGTGTGAGAAATTCTTGAAAAAATGTGCTACTTTAAACTGAAACGATTAAATTCTAAAAGTTCAAATCACAGACAGAGGTTAACAAATCCTGGTAGCAAATTAAAACGCAGCCACAAACTGGCAGTCTGACAAACATTAATTACAAAACATTAGAAAATAAAAATATTCTCAACAACTCGTCATACATTCGATTTCGAACGACAAAAACGACAAAATGTATAAAAAGAAAAAAAAAATAATAAGTAGTGCATTTTATTTCCTTTTGTCTCTTTGGATACGTACATACATATATGTATTATAATTAATTAGATGCACTTAAATTTGTTCAATTGCACGCATAAAACAGTCGCTCACAGTCACATTCATCACTAGATTTAACATAAAAAATGTGACGTTTAAAACAGACAATCCAGTTAGTCACAAGTAGTGATGGGGTTGGTGGTACCTTCCTTAAATAAAAGATCAAATCTGGCAACAATAGAAAAATGAATAACAAATGTTGTTAGATAGACAAGAAGGCCTGTACCGTTTTAACAGACCTAAAAGAAAATGTTATTGTCAATAAAAACGTAATAATTTTTGTGTAATACAGATAGTTTTTATTGTTAAGATAGAACTTAATTTGTATTATGCTTTATTTGAAGTTTGTTATCCTTTTGATAGTTTTGTAAATTGTCACAGACTGTGTTTCATTTCTAAAGTTGACATTTTAAAAGCATAAGTACACTTGAAAAAATTATGATATATTTTGAATTATTTATTTACAAGTTGGTACCTTCTATAACAAAAATTTTTTAGAAAAAAGATTAGTGGTTACAATAAAGAGAATTAATTATGAGAAAAATTCGAGCACATATGTTCCAGTATTTGATTGACATATTGTTTTAAGCTTTTTGGGAAACCTGAATCCAGAAAAATGCGTACCATTTTTTTTCGAGATTTTTTTGTTTTTCGTGGTTAGCTTGCTATTTGATTCACAAAAGAACATGTTAAATAGCGAACGTGTAACATTTTATCAATGCTGCAAAAGCAAAACAAAATTTCGGCTGAAGCCAAGTACTCTGTTCAAATTTGTGAAAAATGTTGAGCATCATTAATTATTTCACACGAAAATTTTGACATGTATCAATGTTACCTATCATGCGAGTTTCTACAATTTGACGTTTTTATTCCTGCAAAGTATGCGACATTGTTTTGCGTATGTAAACAAACCCTACATGTATTTAACTAAAAATTATTTATTTTAATAAAAAATGTAATAAAAAATAAAGTAAATATGGATAAAAAAAACTGTTGTTACCGGTTGTGTTATTTTAATTTTTTATTTCTTCATTAATAATCAGTGTATACTTTTTTGCTTTTGCTTAAAATTTCACGTGAAATAAGTGCAGCTTACATTACTTCGCAGTTGTTAAAAATGTTGCCAGAAACATTTCTGAACTTTTTCACAAAATGAACAGAGTATAACTCTATCAACATTATTTCATATTTTTCATATCGATGGCTTAACATGTAAAGGCTCTAAGTCCTCTTTTTTTAAGAAATTGAGATGTTAATGCAGTAATGTGCAATAAGTAAAAATACATTGTTTACAAAGAAACAATTACAGTTATCTCATTTTTTGTTGTTGTTTTGTAGTGATGAGCAAAAGCGCTAAGTCCAATTTATCACAAGAAAAACCTCTAAGTCCCAATTAAAAGTACAGTTTAACCATTTCTCTCAAATTGTTCCATCACATGTATTTTGATTGTTTTTTTGTCTCTCCTGTAAAATTTTCAAATATGGACTTAGAGCCTTTACATGTTAAGCCAGCGATATGTGTTTTGGCAACATTTCACATGAAATGTTGAACAGAGTACCGGGCTTAAGGATAAAAGGTAAAAGAACATAGAATTGGATAAACGATTTTAATTTGCTTTTTAAAATTTTACTCCATTAAAAAAAAAGGCAAATGCAAAGTTCAGTGAGTTTACGCAATTCCGACAGCCTAATATACTAGATAATGGCCCATTATTCTAAACCAAAATCTCTTTGCAACGAAAATCCCTGTTATTATTTAAAAATTGCTATTTCTTAGCGATTAAGAATTATCGGGACTATACCTTGTTACCATCAATGACAAAATTCAATTGCCATTCCTGATGTAAACAAATTTTTGAACATTTTACAAAGGGTTTAAACAACTGCAGTCGAAACGAAAAACTGTCGGAACAAATAACGAAAATGTGTGTACAACTTTTCGATTTTTTAGTTGGTTTGACAGGAAATGTTTACGTCTAATGAATCAGAAGTAAAAGCAACAGTTTTTTCTTGGCCAATGACAAATGAGGAAGAAGTAGAAGAAATGGCAGTTTTTCTATTTTTACTGCAGTTTTTTAAACGCTGGTAAAAACAAAAAAGGTAAAAAGCTCCAAGAGAAAAAAAGGAGAATTTATACTAAAACTTTTAAAATGTGTTGGTTGTATACTTTTGCAAATATAAAATTGAGAAAGAGGAAGACTGCATAGGGCAAACAATAAAGTTATTTTTGATGTTCTCATCGACTAATAAATATCTTACAGTGTAATTCGTATAATTCTTTTATCACTAAAACAGTTCAGTTTCTATTTCCTATTTTTGAGGTTTGGTTTGACTTTATATGTCAAATAATTACTTTTTTTTAATTCAATCAAGCAAAAAGAAAAAGAATTGAAATAAGTTCTCTTCTGTATAAGTTTTCTAAATTCAGCTGATGTCTGTTATGCACTCAAAACCAAATAAAAAGAAATTAAAACCATTTGTAATTGTTACAGGAACAACTCAAAAACGACTTTTAAGTTTTAGTAAAGTTTTTGTTCTTTTTCTACTAACCTGTCAGCCAGTCAGTCATACCAACAGCCACCTAACTCTTCTTCCCTTTTCCATTTTTGTTGCTAACAATTCTTTTGTAAAAAGAAATATTAAGACGTCTTAAAAAGAAATTAAAAAAAAAAAAAAAAATGAGAAAATAAAACATTGTTGTCATATTGAAAACATGAAATGAAAAAACATGTTGAAAAAATTCTGGCGGCAACTTTTTATTACTAAAACTGAACATCAAACAAAAAAAAAAGAAAGTTATCAGGGAGGTAGGAGGCAGCCAGTCATGTAGGATGAAAGCCAGGCACACAATTATAAAGATGATGATCAAGCACAAGCAAAAGCTTTTTATCACAAAAAGAAAAAAAATAAATTAAATAAAAATACAACTTTGTATCCATCCGTCGTATGTAAAAGGATGATGTTTTTTAGTTTTAGCAAACGAAAGAAAAAAAAACAAAGTCTTATGGTAAATCTGACGAGTATTTACAGTGTTTTATTTCATATCACCCACTTTGTCAGACCGACTGACTGACAGCCTGTAAGAAAGCGAGTCAGTCAGTCAGGTTTTTTCTTATTAAATGAAACAGACAATTTTGTTATTTCTATTTGGTTTAATGGCATAAAGCTATAATTGTAAGAATCTTAAAAGAATTAAATTTTTAATGTGATTTGTTTTTCAGGCGCCAATAGGTATGCAAATATTTTTTATTATAACGCATATTCAATGTTTAATATGCAATAATTTTGTAAATTTAACGATGTTAATAATTTTTTTAAAAATTAAATAGGAAAATAGTTTTTTGCACAAATTTTTTTTTTTTTTTTTAATGAAGTCATGCGTCATGCTATCAATTCATGAGGAGTGGCTTATGCAAGAGCTTGCCATATTTTTAACATAACAAAGGTGAAATTTCATAAATAATTTAGGGTTTGATGCGAATCCTTTAAAATGTTTTAAATTTTAAATAAAAGTGAAATAATTTCTTTTATTATAAAATATAAATTTAATGGGTCTATTACGTATGACGACTGAACTAAAGTTAAGTTGCCAACAGTGAAATCAGGCAGCGACGCTCATGTTAAAATATAAAAAAAAAAAAAAAATTGGTATATTGACTAATTTCACACTTCAGTTGTGTTGCTATTCGTAATCGACCCATAAATAATATTTTGATTAGATCATAATCGGGAAAGGTAAAGTTTTCTGAACGCGTCAGGTGGCTGCAGGTTTAAACTGGCTGCGTAGCAGTTTGAAAATAATACGAAAAAAATTTTGTTAGTGTTAGTGAAAAAGTTATAGTCATGCTTTTTTTTATTTCTCGCCTAAAATCCCGCCAGATTGCTCTTACACGCATTGTGAGGTAAAAACATGCAGTATTAAGATGTTTCCTGTTTACCATAAAATAGCGTTCCTGCCTTTAAGGAATATTTTAATCAAGGCGAATTTAATAAGGCAAGTGCAACTTGTCAGCCGTTCGTCAGCTGTCTCCACGGCAAATTCAAGAAATAATTTTCAAAAAGAAAAAATTTCTGAGAAAAATTAGATTCAAAAGTGTGAAAAATATTTTTATAATAAAACAAATATATAAATATTAAAGTGAAACTATTAATTCCTCTTATAAAAAAGTGAAAATTTAAATTTTATACAAAAATGCGTTGGTGTTCAGTTTGTTGTTTTTGACAACAAACAATTAAATTGCAAATTGCGCACTTATCTTTTTAAATTCGCCTTGATTTTAATCTTCTTAACCCAAATTTTATTTCGAATGCACTTTCAGCAATCTATGCTATCATTTCTCATTGAATGATACTTTTACGAAATTGCTATCTTTTACATTGCCATAAATATAATTGGGACCTCAAGTCAGAAATGTATCTTTCTCATTACATGAATTCATACTTTTAAAATAATATTTCTCCCTAAAAATTTTTGTGTATATAGTACATATGTACAGTCGAACTTCTCTATAGTGAGCTTCTATACAATAAGGTTTTCTCTAAAATGAATTGATTTCAAAAACACTGTTATTTTCCATAAATGTTGGTGTAACTTGATCTCCTAAGAATGAATTTCCATACAGTCAATTACTTTCCCAAAGATAAAAAATAAGAAGAAACTGAAAAAGTCCCTGTTATAACAATTTTTTTAAAGCAATTGCCTGTGTTCCATGAACGAAAATATAGCACTTAATAGCATTTCCCTTGAAAAATTTTATAAGTATTTAATTGTAGTTGCAAAAACAAAATAAAGCTAAGCTGCTTTGGATTTTTTCCAGCACTTTATCAAGCATTAAAGCTATGGAATTATTTTAAAAATGTAGGGGAGGAGCAGTTAAGCACTTAACTCAAAAGGCTTCCAAAAAAAGGCTTTATTAAGCATTTTGACGAAGCAATGTTGAAATGGTTTGAATAGTGTATTTCAAATAAAAACACCTGATAATTTTAAATAATAGTGGTAGAAAATACAATTCCTGTAGGTAGTAACAATGAAGTTTCTACAAATGAAGTGATTTTAATGTCCCATGTCGATTTCTTATGGAGAAGTTCGACTGTATTTAAAAACATTAAAACATTCATCTATATTTTTTATATCTGTGAACACGTTTTTCCTTTCATTGTTGACTCGTCTTCTGCGCAAAAAAAAAAAACAAAAAAATATTTCAAAAGAACAAGAACAAATAGGAACACACAACAATAACACAACACGAACATAAACTTAAAAATAAAATAAAACTTTTATGTAGTGTAGTACTTTTTCATCAAATAAAAAGCAAAAACAACAATAGCAACAAGAATACCCAACAATTTCTCTAAAATATGGTGAATAATAAAAAAAAAAAAAAACTCAGCAAACATGCATGAATCCACAAAAACGACTACGTACGTTTTACATTTCATTCGAAACAACATCCCATTTAAAACCCGGCCTTTTTGCCTCGGTCCCCTGGCAAAGAGCTTTGCAACCAACAGTTATCCATCCATGTAGCCACCAACCATCCTTTGGCCTTGCCAGTTAAAAAGTTTCTAAAAGTTTGTGTGGCTGTATATTTAAATGAAATTGCTCGTTCTAGAAAGACTGCCAGACAGGCAGCTAGTCAGTCAGTCAGTCAGTCAGTCAGATGATTTTATATGTAGTCTATTGCGACTGTCGGTCGGTGTTGTTAAAAAGAAGAAAAATGTGAACACACTTTCCGTAAGTTGGTTTTGTTCGCATTAGTTTCCCTTTTTTTTATCGTAAAATTTATAAAATTCTATCAAGCCATGCAGTTTTGAACAGACAGTTTTTCTGTCAGTTTGTCTCGCTGCCCAAAAGACTGACAGTCATCCCAAAAAAAACAACAATTAAATAGTATGGAACAAACAAACCAGCCAGCAACCACCATCATTTTATGTGGCAGTGATGTTGTATCCCAAATGAAATACTTGGTTCTTAACTGTCGACATCATCCACATTTTGTAATGTTGCTTGCCTTAGTTTTAGTAGAATTAATGTGCAACATTTATATTCAGTAGTGGTGCTGCCTGTTTGCCTCTTTATTATTGTCATGCCAGGCAGCAGCAACAACAACAACAACAATGTTTTAATATAATTTTTAGTGTAGCAGTTGAAGTATTAAGCCCATGCCACATTTATTCCTTGCTTCTTTTTTTCCCCTAAACAATCTTTTTGAATGCGAAGGCAACAAAAACCAACCATCCAGTCAGTCAGCCAGCCATCCCTGCTTGTTTTTCTTACCCTGTTTATAGCTCTGCCATCACCCTTATCTGTTGTGAAGTTGTTCTGTTCTGCTCGTTCTCAGAAAGACAATGTTTGTGTTTGACGACGACGATGATGACTTTGAATGCTGGCTGGCTGTAGATTTTGGAAATTTTACCATGCGGCTTTTCATCGTCATCATATGGCTGGATTTTGTGTCTGTGTTCAAGTAAGGAACGAGCGAAGAAAAAAAATTGTAACCATGTGCTTCTTTTAGTGCTTTAAAAGCATTCAATGTTATAATCGTTCGTTCTTTATGTGGTGTTAGTTTCTGGCTGTTTGGTTTTGTGACTGTTACATTGACTGACAGTCCTGGAAACACAACACAACGCAACACAAGACCGACCGACATACGGATGGACTGACAATTACAGAAACTTTAAGGCATATATTTACTTATATAACAACAAAGATAGTATCATTTTAACCGGCGTTTTTTTTTTGTTTTTAGTTGTTAATGCTTATCTCCGGCAAATAGTTTGAAATAAAATTGGAATTGAGAAGTATTTCTTGCTGCCGCACCGCAGCCTACACTGTGGTTAGACGTGCTACATGTCGCAGCGTTTTATTTAACGAATTTTTGTATCTTAATACTTCGTTAAATCGAATTAAAATACCATGTAGTTTTCATTCACGGAATCTAGTTTCAGTTTTTAATATTTTTTTTTGTTTACTAAAAGCGGAAATTTATGACATTTTAGCGATTTACTGGCTTTATCGTTACTTTTAAGTTGTGTTTAAAAATACTTTTTTTTTTAACAAATTTTTAGTACCTACTAAATGTGATATGTGTACTAATGCAAGGAGCACAATTAAGTCGTATGAACGTAGGACGCAACGCTGTAAATTTTTAGAAACACGCTTCACTCACCCACAATTCCGCCGTAGACCTATTTTGTTTTCTTTTGAAAATAATATAAAAACAATTTAAAATTTATTTTAATTATTGTTTATTTTTCATTCCTTTTATTTTGTTCTCAAATATTTAATCTGAAAACACAAAAATAATTTCATTTTATAGGTATTTTTAATTTTGCTTTTTCTATGACAATACGGTCGTAGCCGGCGTACGGAATAGAATTAGATCTAAGTCGACGTACGGCGCGTTTATTATATGCCTTTGTATAAAATATTATAAGTTTTAATTTGTGCAATTGTGTTCCTACGGTAACAGTTATCAAGGAAAATATGAATTTTTAAACAATACTCCCAAAATAGCCCAATCCTTTTTTAATGTTAAATGCCATTAATTATAATTTTTGGAACTCTTTTTTAAGATTACCAAATTAATAATGAGAAAAAACCGCAAAATTGACATATTTTTTATGTATTCTGCATACAAATGTTATTTTAGCGATATATTTTTTTATAGAAATTTAATGTAAGCGATCAAATTTTTATAGAAATTTTATGTTTTCTATAGCGATAAGTTTTCTTTTGAATAGTATTTAAATGTAAGCGATAAATTTAATATAAAAACTGAATGTTAGCGATACATTTTCTATAAATATCGAAATATTTCGCTTAGCGTGATATATATTTTGAATACTTTTTATTATAATTTTATGTCAGCGATAAATTCGCTATACAAATTTAATGTTAGCGAAACATTTTCTAATTTTAGGCTTTCTATAGTATAAGCGATAAATTTTCTATAAAAGTTAAATGTTGGCGAACAATTTTCTATACACATTTAATGTTCTTACGCCGTTATTTTAAGTCCGATCGAAATATTTTGCGTATCGTTGTTTATTTTTTGAATACATTCTATTAAAATTTTATGTAAGCGATAAATTCACTATACAAATTTAATGTTAGGAATACATTTTCTATTAAAATTTTATTTTAGCGATAAATTTAATGGTCTCTATAGCGATAAGTTTTCTTTAGTATGTATTTGAATTTTAGCGATGAATTTTCTATAGAATTTGAATGTAAGCGATAAATTTTCTGTAAAATTTTTATGGTATTATGCCGTTATTTTAAGTCAGTACGAAACATTTCGCATAACGTTGTTTATATTTTAAATACAATCTATTGTACCTTAATGTTAGCGACAAATTCTCTGAAAAATCTTAATGTTGCCAATTAATTTAAATATTCTGTTAGCGATAAATTTGTAGTATTTTCCACAGCGATAAGTTTTCTATAGAATTAGAATGTTAGCGATAAATTTTCTATAGGAATTTAATGTTTATAAAAATTAAATGTCTAGAAATTTTATGCAAGCGATATATTTTCAGTAGAACTTTTTAGTTAGCGATAAATTGTCTAAGCATTTTATGTTAGCGACAAAAAGATACCTATTTGCTTCGTTATTTCACCTTTCACAATTTCCCTTATTATATGTATGTATGTCTGTAGCTACTGTAACATAATCAACTAAAAATTGATGACTGAAATAAGAAAAAAGGGGAGAACAAGCAAACAAAAAGGAAATAATAATCTCTTTTAACTTTTCGTATAATACTTTTCGTTTTTTATTTTGTTTGATTCGATATTTTATATTCATATAAGTTTTACACTGAGGATTAAATGCATACAAGCCAGCTCTCGTACAATAACTTAACTGTCGTAAAGTTTAAACACTTGCCGGCTGATGTTGGATTCGAAAGATGCAGAAAGAACGAGGACAAAAACAAAAAACACATGATGGCCAAATATGTAGTAATGAAATCGAAATAGGCAGACGAACCGACCAGCAGTCAGTCAGTTCAGACAAACAGACACTATTTGTTACACCCTTGCAAAATTCTGTTTAAAGTCGTCTCCTTTCAGTTTTGGACTTTGTGTAATGTCGGCTACAAAAATATGTTCGTCCGTTCGTCTTTCTGACTGGATGTCTATGTGGCAGCACTCTGGTTTAGTATAAGGACCTCAGCTATGAACGACACTGTCAGCCACCATCGATAGTATCCTCAAATCAGCTGGAGGAAGAAGGGGCTTTTGTAGCAAAAATGCTGAATATCATGTGCAGTGTTAGTTGTGTTGGCTGGTTGGTTCATTGTATGGCTGGTTGTTTGTGTTATTTGGCGACCAAACGACCCTTACATGCATTAATTTTATATTAAAAACATTCATACACATTATTCGTTTTTGTTCCTTCTTCATTGATGCTTCCTTCTTGTGTTTTTCTATAATTCCGGGCTTACAACATTTTTTTACAGCAACACTAACAACAATTTTTTCTCTCAACAGTCATTTATAGTCATTATAAACAGTCTGTGGGGGTTTGGACTGGACGAGGAGAAGGAGAAGGAGAACGAGAACGAAAATGATTACAGACATGCAGAGATACACAAAAGCAGATACTTCTTCCATCCAAAGCAGAATATACGAGTAGAGTAGTTGAAACACTTAAGTGTATTTGCTTTTGTCGTCGTTGTTGTTTTTGTAGTTTTATTGTAAATTTTATACTGTTTTTGTATGACATCGAGGAAGATGACGATGGCATGACGTTGAGTATGAACATGAGCGAGATTATATGAGGTCTGAGGACGAACATGCATATTTAGAGTTAACGTTATGAGCTCCTTTTTATTTTATTTTGCTTTTGGTTGTTTTTGTTGAGCTGAGTGTTTGCTAAAGAGTAGATTTATTGCCACATTTTTAAACTTGAATTCACATTTTTATGCTTAAAAAGTTTTTAATTTTTTTTTTTTTTTTACTTATATTAATTTTTAGTTTCAAGAGGGTTAACATTAAATAGAAGAGAAAAAGTAAAGAAGGATGCTTAAGTAGAAGTTATTTTGTGGGACACTGAAGAAAAGTTTGGTAGAAATAAAAATAAAGAAATAATTAAATATGTATGTATGTATTTCAATACGAATTTTATCGATAGTAAAAACCTGTTTTAAAGTTTATTTATTAACGAAAATTTAAAAAAAAACGTTTGTAGAATAAATAATTTTATCGATTACTAAAAACTTCTATAGAATTTTATTAACAATCGAAAAATTTTGGAAGAAACTATCGGTAAACGAAAGTTTCTAAGAAATTTTTTCAATAAACGAAAATTTTTTTTTGTGGAAGTTTTATCGAATAACGAAAATTTTTATCGATTAGCTAAAATTTCTACCGATTAAAGAAAATTTCTCTAGATTAAAGAAAATTTGTATAAATATTTTATTGATTACCATAAATTACCATAGAAATTTTACCGAATAACGAATATTTTTATGGATTAACTAGAATTTTTATAGAAATTTTATAGATTCACGAAATTCTTTATCAATACACAAAAATGTCTACAGCGGTGTTACCGTTTTACGAATATTTTTATCGATTACCTAAAATTTCTGTAGAAATGGTATCGTTTAACGACAATTTCTCTAGACTGAAGAGAATTCATATCAAAATTTTATCGATTACCAAAAATTTCTATAGAAATTTTACCAATTAAAACAAATTTTACCGCTTAACACATATTTTATGGATCAACGAAAATTTTTATTGATAAACGAAAATTTCTATAGAAGTTTTATCGATTTACAAATATTTTTTTTATCGATAATCTTAAATTACTAAACAAATTTTATCGATTAACAAACATTTCTTTAGATTAAAGAAAATTGATATCAACATTTTATCGATTTCTAGATTAAAGAAAATCTATACAAAAAATTTATTGATTACCAAAAATTTCTATACATTCTGTATATTTGAACGATTAACAAGAATTTCCATAGAAATTTTTATTGATTATCAAAAATGTTTATGAGATGAATGAAATTTTATATTAAAATTTAATCGGATACAAAAAATCTCTATAGAAATTTTATCAATTAACAAAAATCTATGAAAATTCAGCCGATAAACGAAATTTGTGCTAAAAATTTACTGATTAATAAAAACTTTAAAGAAAATGTTATTGATAAACGGATTTTTTTTTTGATAGTTTGCGAATTTAAAAAAAAAAATTAACTAATCAATTAATTTTTTTTAATTACCTTAATTTTCTGTTAACATCACCAAATTTTTCCTACTTAATTCACACAAAAATTTCTTTAAGTGTAAAAAAGTTCATTGCACATACCAACATCATTGTCATAATCTTCATTATCAGCTGCCATCATTTCTTGTTTATGCCATGCCGATGAGGATGTTGCTGCTCCGAAATCAACTGTTTTCCTTATTTTTGTTTCTATCTTATTTTAAGCACGTCAAGCTAGCAAAATAAACCAGTAAAAATCTGCTTTTGTTGTTTGCAAGCAAAAAATAGAATCTAAAAACTTCCATTTGAATCCTTGTCATACTTTGTTAAAGAATGAAAATAAATACAAACAGGCAGACAGAGAGATTTTCACTAAAAACGACCGAGTTATCAAGCATTCCAACAAATAATAAAAGAAATAAATAAAAAAAAAACTTCATAAAAATAAATGGAAATCCTTTCATTAATGTTGCACTGGCTCTACTCACACATACACATAAATTTGTAAACAAGCTGCTCTGACGCTAAAACTAAAGCTTCTGAAACAAAAAAATCACAATACCGTTGGTTCTTAAAGTTCTCATTTAAAAGCAATATTTTTTCTCTGTGCAGTCGTGTTTTATGCATTATGAACTTGGTTGTTGTTATAATCTCTCTCATGCCTCTTTCCACCCCTTTCTCTCTAGGACACACTGCAATAAAAAAAAACCAACTAAAGCTTATATCTGAACTATGCATCTCAAAATATTTGTAACAAGCAAAAAAAAAAAACTAAAAAAAAGTCATAGAATTAAATGAAAATGTGTATGAAAGGCAAAAAGTAGAATTTGTAATTATGCAGCACATGTTATTTTTCCAATAGAATACATTTCATGTTGCCTCCATAAAAACTTATTCGTAAGAAACAACACACTCCCATGCAAACTTGTTACTTTTTATTCCATTTGAATGTTACAGATACACAAGGCGCAGCAGTTACGAAGAGTATTATTTATGAAATATGTTTTTTGTACAATTTTTTTTTTTTTATCACATTTATGTTTTCTTCTTTGTTGTTTATTTGAAACTATTGCTGTTGTTGTTCGTTTTTCTTTGTTTAAATTTTGTTTATTTGACTCTGGGTACTCGTATGTACATATAATATGTCGCGCTTGATTTCAAGTAGAATTTTTGTATAACTTTTTTTCCTTTGCAATCGAACTGCAAAATAAAACAGAATAGATTGTTTTGTTTTGGCAGACAGCAATAATATGCAGTGCATTCTTCACAATTAAAAAAAGAAAAATACTGAAATTGACCTAAATTTTATACCCACAAGCAGGGAAGTTTAAAGGAATTACAAACTTGTTTACACAATTTATCGATAAATATAAGATTTCTGTAGAAAAAATGTATGGCTTAGCATGAAATTTCTAAGGGAAAATTTATTGTTTAACATAAAATTTCTAAGGAAAATTTATCGCTTAACATGAAATTTCTAAGGGAAAATTTATCCCTTAACATAAAATAATCAATATCTTAAACTTTGACTGGTCGCTAGGAAATAATTCTTCAGCCAATTGAATTTTATATGTATGAAAACATCCCAAGATCAACTTTCTAAATTCGCCGCAGCGACGCACAGAGGGATTTTGGTAGCAAAAAGCAATTTTTCGACTATTACACTGGTAGAAAAGGCATCATAACGCTGATGTATTTTGACATCAGTACTATGACAAGTGTCTTGGTTTTTGACCCCATGACACTTTTCATCATTGTGATATCAACCTTAACATCACCTGGCCAAAGTGTCATCAGGGTCAAAATTAAATTATGTCATCAATGTGATAACACATCGGCATCATAGAAACGACGAACATGTCCTCAGTGCGATTGAGAAGTAAGATCAGAGAAAGGACACATAAAGCCAAAGCCATTGGAATTGAATGTAGTCAAAGTGAGAGAATATTATTATTTACTTACCCGTTACATATGTCTGTTTCACGTTTGTTGAATAACGACCTTTGTTAACAGCAGAACTCTCAATAATAAGACACCAGCACCATGCCCATATGGTTTTCGTAATCATTATACTTTAAAAATTTGTTGTATTTAACTAAATAGTTAAAAAAAAAATAGAATATAGGAATTTTTGCTTCTTATAATATATTGTCATCATGAAAATAATGTTAATAATATACAAAATGTGGCATCGGATTGATGTCACTTAAGTCATAAAATAGATGACACGTAAAAAATTACAAAATTGTACGAAGACGTTAATCATTGGATTGATGTTGCTTTTTGCATCATTGATGCCATTTGTAGTAACTAACTAACAATTCTGATGTTAGGGCATCATCAATATGAAGATGCATTTTTCTATCAGTGTACTTTTCAAAAATAAAATGATGCAGTTCTTTAGAGAACTGTTTCACTAAGAAAAGCTATTATCGGGTTTCGTAAATTTTGGTTTGGCGAGTCCAGGATTGCCCGTGGTCCCAAAGAGGGTATACATACTTTAGAAAATTGTTTTTAAATACTGCGGCATATCATATGGTCCTCTCTGACTTTTTACTTTATTTTAAATAATTTTTTTTGAAAGTTAATTTTATATTTCAATTATTTTTTTTTTTTTAACAAATTTGATGTAATTAAAACTAATATAAAGCTCTTAAAAGGCATATTTCATGAAGCCTTAATTAAAATATTTGCATTTATTTATTTATTTACACATAACAACCAATCAAAACATATTTTTAATAATTCACACACAAAACAAAAAACTATTAAAATATAAAATATTTGTATATAATAAATACTATGAAATCACTAAGGATTGTACAAACATATGCATTTCTAAAAATTAACAGAATTAAATATTTATATTCATGGCACTCACAGTTGTTGCCAGAAAATGCAACACTGCGCAATAAATGCTTGCATTTCGCAAAGGAATTAGTTAAGACTTTGCTTAATGATGTCCATCTGCATGTGAGTCCGTAGATTATAAAGGCTAGGTTGTTATATATTTATATCACATAAGGTCCGGAATTTTTTGCATTGGAAATTTAGCCCTATGGGTCCAAAAAGGGCTGAGATATAAGAAAAAAATACTTCCCCTAATTTTTAGTCATAAAATAGCTTGTTTTTTTTTTAAATTCAGTTTGATGTGTAGGGCGTGGAATTTCATGCATTTAATATTGGGAAATATGCGCATAAAACATGATGAAAAAAAATTACAAAATATACTTTAAAAGTGTATAAAAAATGCATTTATTACTTCAAGAAAATTTTACAGAGTACTTCTTTTTTTTAATACGTTTAATGCCTAAAGAGCGGAAAGCATTATCTAACTGTGAAAAATTCACATGCCCATACAATTTGTATGTAGCATACCGAAATAGCGTGGCGGCAACGCTTTGCAATCCAATTTTGACAGCGCGTTTCATAATGAAGTTGGCCGCTATTGGAAATAATTAATGGAAATTTAGTTATTTTTAAGGGAATCATATACCTTTTTATTTTAATTATGCGGGTTTTATCAAACAACTCGACCTTTTTGTGATTCAACGTTCACGCTTTTATTGAGGTATGGCATTTCAGCGTAAGAAAACATTCCGCCTTCCGCTTTTATTTAGGTATGGCTGGTATTCGGATATTAGCGATCATACAAAAACCACTTTGCGATTTTGCAGATATTTGTAAATGGTTAGTTCTCTATTTTTCGCATCATGTACGAGATTTCGTTTAGAGATGAAGTTTCAGCCTTTGTCCGAAATATTGACTTGCCCGGATTATTGGATGGATAGTCCGGACTAGCGATTGTCCAGATTAAAGAGGTTGCACTTTTATTTCCCTGCTTCTATTAAATTAATTTTTTTTTTCTAAGTGCAATGGGTTTAACAACACTGTTACTATTTGCAGTAACGTTGATTAACTGCCCAGCAGGAAAATGTCATCGATAGGAATCGGGAAAGTAATACATATCTTGTATAATATTTGATTCCAGAATTAATTTCTCTTAACAAGGAATATTTACAAGGACTGTAATTAATTATTTTAATTTGTCTTGCTAATGAAATAAATATAATTCAGAAGTTTTAAATATTTACGTAAGCTAATAAGGCCTAAATTTTTTCATTGTAAATTAAAAACACATTTAATTACATTTTTCCCAACGTTTCGTCAATTTTTTGTTGACTTCTTCAGGGGAACATTTATTAAAGTGTGTATATATTACATTAGATAAAAAATGAGAAAACTAAATAATTTCTAATTATTAAATTTATTGTTGACATTAATTTTAATTTGTGTAATTTAAACTTGGTCGTTAATAAATTATCCTATTGCCACCCTGTAACTTGCGCTTATTCCTTTATAATAAAAAAAATAAAACTAAAACGTGACATAAAGACAGCACTAGTAACGGATTCTTATTAAGAAAATAAGTATGTAAAAAGAAAAGCACGAATAATTGTCACAAACAGAAACAATACATTCCTTGTTCTGCAAATGTGGGAATATACATATGTACGTGGTAATCAATGCTAAATTATTGTGTCGGATAAAATTACTTGAATTATTTTTTTTTTCAAGTTATTTATGTAATCAATTCCTTTTTTTCCCGCTGGGTGTTATACCACAGAAACAGGGAGAGATATTGGAGAGATTATTAAAATGTCACAAATATCAAATGACAAGCAATATTTATGAACTCGTACATATTAATGTATGTATGTACATACATACATACGTATGTATGTTGAATAAGTTTGTGTTAAGTATTTAATAATTGTTACTTTACAATATAATAAACTGGGAATATCCACCTTTAATACTTTTTGACAGTTGTTAACTACACAGATGCATACATACAGTGGCTCAATAAAGTAGTCGGACGCTGATAAAAAATAAATATACTTCATATTTTTGCATATTTAAAACATTGTCTAAATAATTATAGTTTCATAATAATAGACAGTTTAATATATTGTTGTAATAACAGAAAGTTAAAATTTATTAAGAATTAATTTATAACAAAAAAATAACGAAACTCTCTTATATTCTAATATATTACGCCAAGACAATTCCCGTAAGCTTTTTCTTAAAATATTTATAAAATTATTGAATACTTTGCAGGAAGGCCTTTACCTTTGATAACTGCTTCTAATCTTCTCGGCATTGATTCTACAAGGTTTCTGCAAACAGAAGGATACATTTTCGCCCATTCGTCTTTAATTGCCTTTATGAGATCGTTTTTGTTGGAAATCGCATGTTTTTTTTTAGCTGGTTTTCTAAATGTGCCCATAAGTGCTCTATAACATTAATGTCCGGAGACTGTGCTGGCGTTTCAAGTACATGTGGCCAATTACACAAAAGCCACATGCGCACGGCATGTGCTTTATGTTTTGGATGATTATGCTTGAAATGTGACTTTTATGCGTAGTTTTTCGACACTCGGAACCAAGTTTTGCTTCAAAATGGATAAATATTGGTTCATAATGCCATCTATTATGCATGGCTCTCTAACCTCAGATGCCAACATGCAACCTCACACTAAAACAGAGCCTCCGCCATGCTTTGCAGTTGATCTTGGGTTTTTTTTCTTTAAGTTCTTCGTTGGTCTTTTGCCATTCATAGGATTGCCCGTCTGATCGAAATAAATTCAATTTACTTTCATCTGTAAATAATACTTTGTTCCAGAATGAAATTTCCACGTTTTTGTATATTTAAGCAAAATTAATGCGTTTAACATGATTAATGTATGGTTTCTTATGCGCGACTCTACCATTGTCTAATCTTACTGTTTCTGGGTTACAGACTTTACTTTTACGTTGAGAAATTTCACTAGCCAACTTTGGAGCACTAACCTCAGGATTTTTTTAACCTGTTCAATGATCCTTCGTTCGTCTGAACTGGTAAATAATTTGGGCCTTCCAGATTTTGGCTTATTTTCCACTGATTTGGTTTCTCTATACCTTTTAATTACATCATGGACTGTTGACTTTGGCCTTCCAACTAAGTCACCTATTTCTCGGACAGTTTTTCCTTTTTCAAAGTTGTTTACAATAACTCTTCTTATTTCTTCCGTTGTGTATAGCTTTGCTTTTGACCAGGGTTTAAAAAGCTGCAGTCAAAATAAAAAAATTGCTTTTTCTTTCACTTTCGGATTTTTCATTGGACGAAAATAAACCGTTGCCTTTACTTCTGATTCATTAAATGAAAACAGTCGTAGTGAAGGCAAAGCAAAAAACGAAAAGTTGAAAACAACAAAGATCATCGGCACTCGACATGTTCGGAAGTGTTTCGTTTGACAGACTGAAACTTTTAATAAATACCTACATAAGTTAACGAAGATAGGACGTAGGGTGTTTTTTCCGAATTTTTTTTTATACATGTGTACATAAATACATACGTTTTATTTAATTTCAAAAAATTAAAAAGATTGTTAAGCATTAAAATAAATACATATGTATGTATTTATGTACACATGTATTATTTAAAAAAAAAAAAAAAAAATTCGGAATAAAACACAACGTCCCATCTTCGGTAACTAGGCGATTTTTTAAAAGTTTCGGTCTGTCAAACCAAACACTTTCGAACATGTCGACTTCCGATGTTCTTTGTTGTGTACAACTTTTCGTTTTTTGCTTTTGCCTTTACTGCGACTGTTTTCATTAAATGAATCAGAAGTAAAGGCAACAGTTTATTTTTGTCCAATGACAAATGAAGATGTCGAAGTTACAGCACAATCTTATGACTTTAACTATGTCAACTGCAGCTTTTTAAACGCTGCTTTTGACATTTTCAAAAATTTCAATTTAATACCGAACTTTTTTAAATTTTATGGGTATTAAATGTCAGTCGGGATTAAATATACTGTAAACAGATTAAATATACTGTAAACAAGGAGAGTTGATTTTACATTAATAGCAAGTGTTGCCATATATCCGACTACTTTTTTGGCGCTTAATTTTACACTGTAACAATTTTTTATGAAATAGAATTAAAGAAAAAAAAAAAAAAATTTTGTATTTTAATGGACAACATCATAGCATAATAAAACAGCACAATTTAGATCTTTAAGCTCATTTAATTATAGAAAATATTAAGCTCAATATTATTTAAATGTTTGTCCGACTACGTTATTCAGCCACTGTACATAAATACATACATATGTACCTACATACATGTTTTACAAAACGGTAAATATTTTGTATGTTATGATCTCGTATAAATTTCTACAATAAAATACAATGCTCAATAATATATTTTTAGTTTAAAGCATTTTAAAAACACTTATTTATTTACGGTTATAAAATATAACCGTAATTAATTTGATTGTCTCTCTGTATTCCTATTTTCCTTGTATGTAGAAGTCAGCAAATACCCAGCGGGAAAAAGAAGGTTTTCGGATGCCTTCTAGAAGGCCTCTGTACCCATTATTTTGGATGTACAAGGCCTACTCGCTCCATTTCATACACATATCTTTTACACACGTTGCCATTGCGAAGTAGGCCTTCCCCTCTCGCTTCCTTAGCAGGTACATAAGAATGATAACGGGATCAAAAAAAAAATAATTATTTTGATTGTGCCAAAAAAAAAACAATACAAAAAATGTTTCTCCTTCTCTACTCCCTTCTCATAGAAGCGGAAGTGGAAGGTGTATCTTATCTTTTATACCAAAGAGCCGAGGCCTAATATGAGGCATTCTTAAGCAGTTAGATAATAACAGTAATTGAATCAAAACAAGTTTTAAGCAGGCCTCTAAAAAGGCCTGAAGTAAGAAAGTCTTCTCAGTTTTCCCGCTGGGTATTTATATGCACAACCATTTCAATTCACACCCAAATAGATTAAGAAATGTTTGAGTATGCAAACATTCATATTTGGGTACAACAATTTCCTTAAATCGTTTGTATTGTTGTTGTTATAACATTGATACTTCTTTCATAAAAACCTTGCCGAATCTTGTGTAGTCTTCGCCATAGTATTGTAAAGAAATATTTTGCCTAGCTCATATGGTATGGGCGCTCCTAATTTTGGGAGCCTATTTGAATAAGATAAACTTAATTTACATTCCTCGTAGCTGGAAACCTATACCAAAGCCCTTAATTCGGGAGGACATTTGTATGGTGGCCCGGGGGCTACTTTCTATTGCGATGTGAAAGAAAAATGGTAGCAAATTAAGTGATTGGAACTCCTCAATGCGTTTGCGCATTTTGGTTTCGCCTCGATAAAATGCAAATTTTAATGTTTCATTATAATGCTCGGATCTTGCCTCTAGATTGGTTGCAGCAGTCGATCCTTTTTAGGTAGTTTTCGACCGCTTTTTCGCACATTTCAGGCGGCACCTCAGCAATAACTTTACGAATGTTGGTTTTCAAATACTCTGACGTTAGAGAATTAACCGTGTAGACACGGTCTTTGAAATAGCTCCACAAACAAATTTTCTAACGGCGCCAAATCGCATGAATTTTGTGGCCAATTGACGTCGTCAAAACGTGAAATTACGCGTTCTGGAAACGTCCTATGCAATAAAGCGGAAATCGGTCGTCTTGTGTGGCTTTTGGCACCGTCTTGTTCAAACCTCATGTCGTTCAGTTCATAATATTTAAATGCAGGCAAAAAAGAACGCCGTGGCATTAACAAACTCGGATTATTCAGCACTCTTTCACAGAAGCAATATTTTCGGCAGTGCGCATATTGTGATGATGCACAAGCTTGATTACGTCTGTAACGCTTCCAGTCTATTAAAATTCCTTTATATTCTTACCAATTCCTTGCACAGTAGGTGGTTGATGATGACCACAATCAGCCCGTAATGCTCGAAAAGTGTCCCCGTTTTAACAACCACTTTTGTAGTAAGTTTTAAACTATTTTTACGCGTTCTTCGGTTGTTAAACGATCCATATTCGTAAATGGCAAACCTTTCACTAAATAAATGACACTTCAGATGACAGATATTTATGGCCGTAATTTCAACAAACTTTACCTATCCGGTAAAAATAGCTTGGTAGTTTCAACGTTGATTTTGCCTACATGGTTTTTCCTTTAAGTTTCCTTTTCAGTGACGGAGTTTGAAAAATGTATTAGGCAGAGAGACCTGGGCAAACCTGTGTTTGTATGTTTGCATGATCTATCTAAGATGGAACTTAGGTTGATTCTTCTCTTCATTAGGAAAGCGAATTGGTTGAATTCTGCAGTGATGGCAGTGAGAAACTGCTCTGTATGATGGCAATTGGCGCTGTGTATCACAAAGGGACTACTGACTGCGGACTCTTGATGGCTGCCCAGGGAACCGAACCTAACCTGAATGTGATCAAATCCCCATCGTATCTAGGGTTTTCGGAAAGCCCCTTTTCAACTAACACACACAGAAATACGGACGTCGTTAAATCAACTTCATAAGGATTCTGAATACACAAGATTAATATTACAAACGGAAAGACAAACTTTAATTAATATATCCTTTTCCACCTGTGGTGAAGGGTATATAAACTGACTATTTTCAACTTTATTTTCTCCTTTAGCAGAAAAAGGAAACAACAACTTTATCTTATTCCTTGAACATTTTAATGAATAAGTTTTTTTCTTGTGAATGGTTTTAGGATTTTCAAATATTTTTCGTTTTTCATTTTAAGCTAAATGAACGAAGAGCTGGTTGATTTCTCTTAAAAAAAAAAACCTGATGTTTTGACATAATCCTTTTGCTTAATTACATTTTACTTGGTTGATGTTGAAAAATAAGAGAATAGTATACAAGGACTTAGTCTTGAACTCATGCAGTTTTGTTTTTGTATTTTATTAAAAAAAAAAAAAAGATAAATTTTAATTCCACCATGATGAAGATGTTGCCAGAGTAACAAAAAAAAAAAAAACCTTTCTATTATATTTAAAATGTTTATTTTTGCTCAAACTTTCTGTGCATCGTAAATGAAAGCAACCTAATCGAGTTTTTTTTTGTTGTTGTTAGACTTTGCACAGCTGTTTTTCCTCAATGAACTTTTGGTTGTTGCTTGTTTTTGTTTCATTATTTCATTCTAAACTCTTTACCAACCACCACAATCCTTGTGGTTTCTATTGCAATTTTTTTTTTTTTTGTGTTGGTTCAATGTCTATTGGATTGGCTGACTGGCTGAGTGACTGTTACACTTTTGGGGCATAAGAATACATACATACATGCATACAATAGAGAACTAAAAATAAAAGAATCGATTTTAGTTACGTACTTGTTTTATTGCAATTTGCTTGCAACCACATTTTATTTTTTGCATTAAATGTTGCTAATAAAAATACATTTTAAATTTTGTCAGTTTTAACAGATATTTTAAGGTATTTTTGGTTTTATTTTCGTAGAGATGTTTGGCAAATTATTTCTTTACTTGTACCAACAACTGTGTATGTAATAAGTTCCTTAAAGCATTATTTTTCATACCTAATAGCTACTCGCAGCAGTACATTAAACAAATTTATCAAGTTCTTCTTCGTTATTTTATACCCTTCATTATGGTGCGATAAGAACAGAAAGCTCTATAAATACGGGTGTGTCGATATAAATAAATCTATGTTGTGCTCGCCCACTTCTACAATCCCGCCCAGATTTTATCGGATATTGTGTATTGATAACCAAGAGGCTTGTACCTATTTTGAAAACTTTGTTTCTAGCCGTTCTCCAAATATACAGAAATCTTAATGTCTTTATACCGGAGGTGCAATTTTTCACTTCCGGGGAGTTTTTATTCATAATTGAGATGATTTTATCTGGCAACTCAATGTTTTTTATTTTTAACGAACAATAAGATAAAAATCTATTTCCACTCTTAATGATCAAACAGAACTGCGGCAAAACCACATTTTCCGTAAAACAGTCGTGAAATAGAATTTATTCTATTTTGACAGCGTTGTTTCTTCTGCCCTTACATATGGAGGGCTCACAGCTGAAGCTGAACCGAACTAACTCATGAAATAATATACTGTGAGCGTCAAAATAAAGTGAACAACTGATTTTCCAATATAAAAAGTGTTATGTTAGTTGAAAAAAAGTTAAATTTCTACTTTTTGTAACGGCCTTAATCAAAAAGTGTTTCGTTCCTTAAGTAACGGTAATAAACCCAAGTCAATTTCTCCAGAATAATATAACATATTTTCAAAATGTCTTCTTTTTTTTTTTACTTGATTCGCGTCAGCTCAATGCCGTCCATAAAGACACTCTATCTCTGAACAATGCTACCATACTTTTGTTAAATTTCAAAATTTTGTAAACAGAACTATATGCTTTTAAAGTCTTGGCGCACAGAAAATAACACACCGTCCAGACTTTAGCTAAGATCCCACTATCGGCGCCGCAATGTACCAATTTTTATCGCATTTTTTAATATGGGACAATATGTGCCGAATATGTGAACACTCTGTTGCCCAATTGTCGCCAATCAGCGCCGATACAAGGGATCGCAAAACGAAATTGTTAAATTGCACCAACTGGCTACTAAAATGTTACTTTTTTGAGCTTTATTGTACCAAAATTACATATGTTTTATCTATTATTTATGTACTAAAACGTTAAATAGTACATTTGTACTGTTAAATGAAAGAAAGCAATTCGCTTTCAATACGATTTCCGTATGACGTGCTAAATTCCCAGTTTTTCATATTTGATAAATACACTGAAATTTATTGTTGAGGGAAAGCTAGCTTCTATGAGCATTTCACTGGTTGCTTAGGCCAGCTCATCAGGAAACCTTTTGCAAAGATTTTAGAAAAACCAAAAATTTTATACAAATAAAACCCTAAAGCGAATAAGAATTATAAACACTCAATGTCTTACACGTAACAATATCAAAGCTTAAAAAAAACACCAACAATAAACAGTGAGTTTATCTTTTCTTACATTCCCCTAAAATTGGTTGGCTTCTTTCCGACTCGAATTGTAGTTGTAAGTGGGTAAAAAGAAAGAACAAAATTAAAAAACAACAATTCGCTTTATCCAAAACATTGCAGTTGCATCGATGTTGCCATCCCTGGTTTGTAAACATCTGTTTACAAAACAACAATTGCAAAGAAAATTACAAGTGCAGTAAGTTTGAATAAAATTGAATAAATTTTTTATTATATATTATTTAAAATTGTGAGGTAACATAAATAATGGAATATTCAGACGGAGAACTTTGCGAATTTCTTAAGTAAAATTATGTCTGCCAACAAGCAAATAAACAAAATCATATGATTTAATTTGCCCAAATAGCACGGTAGTGTGACCGCATAGTACCGATTATTGTCGCAATTGAGTTTTTTTTTGTCACAATGTGCGACGGTAAAGGGACCACCTAAGAAGAAATTGTGCAATGTTTTTGTGTGCGCCGATAAAGCACGATAAAAATCGTCACAGATTGCGCTATTTTAACCGATAGTGGGATCTTAGCTTATCAATTGCAATGTACGTATCTGTTACTAAATCTTGACATGCATTTTTTAGACTGTTAAATAGTCCGTTGACGATTTTGGTTTTCTCAATATACCGACAAAAGTATTATTTTTAGTTTACAATACCTTCCAAAATAGATGTGAAAGTCAGCAAATTAAATTTATCTGTACAGCAAATAAATAATTAGCAAATGAGAGCGGGTTATCTTTGCGACCGAATAGATGTAATTGAGGCCGGGTTTTTGGGACGTGGATTAAGTTTAAACTTAGTTTAACGCAGACTGAAACTTAGATTTTTCCGGCGAAATGTGATTTTATTTTATTATTTCATTAAAGATCAACATTTTTATCAAAACTTGGCAATGGCGGCACAAATATGTTTTCAGATTAACTAAACATAGTTTAACTGAGATCTCAAAAATCGAAATTTTTTAATCTGCCGTTTTTCGTTGGAGAAAAAGATAATCACCTAAAGAGAAAATCTTTATTAGGGCTATTAAATCACTGATGGTTTAAACGCTGGTTTAGTTGACCTAAACTTGAATTGATATGTAGTTCAAACTCAACAATTATAAATCAGTGTCCCATTTATTATATGTTGTTAAAAAAAATAACATGTGGCAGCACTACGATAAATCTTATCAAATTCATATGGTCTGTTTTCGTAGTTTAAACGCCCAATTTTATGCGTTTCAAGTTTCAAGTTTAGTTTAACTAAACCAGCGTTTACACTATCAGTGATTTATTAGCTATTAGTGTTGCAAATTTTGACTAAGAAAGGTGCTGCCAGACTTTTTATTATTAATAGAGTTCTTAAGATATTCAGCCCAATTATGAATACAAATTCCCCGGAAGTTTTCCCTTTCCCCACTTTTACACAGGGAAAATGGGAGAAGGGAGAAAACTTTCGGGGAATTTTCATTCGTAATTGGGCTGATTGTTTTTAATTTGCCATTCATTATTTATTCTAACGATTTTTTTTTTTTTTTGTTTAAATCAGGTAACGAGATTTTAGCCATCTTTTCGATGTTTAACTGAATTTAAGCATATTTTTACCATTTATTTGGTTTCAAAAGAAGAAGAAGAAAAAACAAATCTAAAGTAGATCGCTTTTTTAAGTTGATGATAGCTTTGGCTCTTGCTGCTTCTAGCATTGATATGTGATGACGATGATGCTATTTTATCCTTCCATTACAGATTGTTTAAGGCTTAACTGTTCTCAGAATTTCATTTTTTCAATTTCTGTGAAAAATAGTCAATAATGTGAATTATATTTTTTTTTTGTTCCTCATATTTCTGTTTAATATCGTTTCATATGTATAATGTTACATTAGTCTGTATTTGGTTTACATATGTATGTATGTGTATGTATATGTCCTGTGTATATGTACTTTTTTTTATATATATTTTTATGTGTGTGCGTGCGTGTGTATAAAAATGTAGTTGAGTTGTATTGTGAAACGTTTGGGTGTATGGATAAACGTATGAATTGGTTTTGGAAAATCGATTAAATTGTAGATACACACACATATAAAAACACGCACACACACACATCCATAAATATATCTATATACATACATACATAACAAACATTTGTGTAGCCACATATTGGAATTATTCAACTATCTATATTATTACATTCTGCAAACACAAACATACAGTTACTTACAGTTATACGAATATGTATGTGTTTAAATCTACAAATACAAAAGGATTTATAATTGTATCCTTTTACACATGTACGCATTTGTATGTAGGTGTGTGCATTTGTGTAAGTATGTATGTATGTATGTATTTTATCGATATTTTCGTTTGTATTTGAATGAATGTTTAATGCTGGTTATAATAATTGGGAGCATGTGTATTGCACTTTGTTTATGGATGTTTGTATGTGTATGAGTCTACAGATAAACACACACACGCAATTACTAACAATTTCTTTTAAATAATTTATCATTATATGTATTAGCATGTAAATTGTTGTGAGAAAAAAATTCTTGCGGAAAGGATATTTAAAAGTTGGTCATTCTGTTTGTAATTCCTACAATATTGATCTTTGACACTATAAAGTATACATATATGTATGTAAATTCTGGGTTCTTATGAGAAGCGAAGTTGATTAAGCGATGTCCGTCTGCCCCGTGTGTATGCTGAAATGAGTTTTTCATAGACATAAAGGTAGACGTACATAACACGCGTTAATTCGTCGACGTTTGTCGTGCGTTTACAAACGTTAGCGCATGAAAAATTGCAAGTTATATAACGCGCGTTACAAAAGCCGTTCCTGTCAGCTGTTTTTTTATTTGTTTACTTATTTTAGCATTGAAATCGGATTCTAAAGTATATCAAGATTTTTTCATTTAATTGAATTTATTCTTTTTGAAGCTCTTCAATAAGTTTTTATTTCACGATTCGCAAATTTGTTAAATTTTTCTTTTATTGTCAGCTGATTATTTGTCAAAATACACAACGCAATGCATGTAGCTTGTTCTATTAAAATACACTAGCTTAACTTTTTTTGACAGAAGTCTACAGAGGGCGCGCGCACTAACGCATGGTATGTACTTCTACCGTAAGAAATTGTAGGGAGAAGCTTATTATTAGGGAAGCGATTTCCATGCAAATGCATGTTCTTTGTCGATAGCCTAAGAACGATGTCTTCCAATTATCTTTCCGAATCATTTAATTTGCGTTAAAATTGCATCGATTTGTTTTTGCATATTTTGGTGGAAATGCATATTTTTGCATATTTAGGTTTTGAATGCATATTTTTGCATATTTTGAAATTTTCGAGTTATTTTTTTTTAATTTCCATATTTAAAAAAAAAAAAAATTCTTAAACAAATTTTTATATACACAAAAGAAACCTTCCAAAAATAATTTTAAAATCAACAAATAAATTCTATTGGAGCTTTGCTTTAAATGCAAGATTTTCTAGATTTCGGCAAAAGATCGTTATATTTTAAACCGATGCAGCACCTTACATGGTTAAGGCTTCCAATGGGCTTAAAATATTTTATCCAAAACTGTTGCAAGTTACTTGCTGAACAAATGTATGGATGGCAACGCGGTATGCAGAGGAAATTAGAATTGGATAATTTTGCAAGTTTTAATAAAATATATCCCTTGATTTCCCTTCCAACGCAGCCAGTAGTAACAAGATGCTGCAGAATTTTATTCAAAACATTTTGGGTAATGTTGAAGAATGTTTGAAGAGCTTGCTGATACCAATGATTATGCAATTATAAAAGTAAAAGAAATATTAAATTTAAATAACATCAGAATTTGTATTTTTCAATGGTGAATCAATAACTTATTAGGAAGGATAGATTTAGTTCACTTAAAACTCAAGTCCATTCATATTGCAGATAGTAAAAACAATGTGGAATGCAGAATAGCCCGACAAACATTCCCTTCCCTTTTATTATATATTTATATCACATATACTCCGTTAAAGTTTGCTATTGAAATTCAGCCAGATCAGTCCATAAATGAGATAAAAGATTGATTTGAGTATGGATGGATTGATTTTTCTTTTCAGAGTACAACTGTCCAATAAAACGGAAAATGTTATTTAAACACTGTGGCAACATTGCTTTCGATACCGACTACATTTGCTGTTGTTTAAAATACGTAGTGGCAACGACTTACTTTTGTTTATTTCTTTAATTTTAAGCAGAAGTTAATTTTTGAGCTTTATTTTTGTTGTTGTTATGGTACATTTTGTTTTGTTTGTGTTAAATTGTACTTTTTTGACAGTCTGAATAATTTAATTTGACATAAAAGTGTCATTGAAGCTACCATATCTTCAGCAGAAAATATCGCAGCATTAAATTAAGTTGTGAAGTTACCATGAGGATAAACCTGCTGTTAGCTTATTAGTCATTTTTTAGGTTAATGTTAACGTTTCATAACCAAAAACCATTGATCTGTCAGATAGCATTCTTAAAATAACTACTTGTAAGTTGTAATAATGGCCCTTTGTCGATTAAGCCATGTCTGTCTGTCCGTCTGTTGAAATAACGTTTACTTTGGAACGGCTCAAAAGAAAGCAACACTGTTGGTGACAAATTGTTTCTAGTTCTTCTGAGCAGTGTGGGATTTAAATCCAGCACAATCGGCTTAGTAGGAAGAGAGTTATGAAAATCTGTTAAAATGCTTTAATTTTAAACTTGTAAAACTAAAAGTGAATTTCCCTTTAATTTGGCTTAAAAATTATTTACATTGCTATAAAACTTTTCGTTAAAAGTAGAAACGAACAATAAATTACACCAAAAAGTCTACAAGTCTTTTAGCATTAATTTGTAATTAATAAACCATTAAATTAAAATTTATTGTTTATTTCCTTCGCTTACATTTCATACATATTTCGAATACTCTTCTTCGTACTTCTTCTTCTTCGTGGTAAATTTATGAATTTAGAAAAGTTTCATGCATTTTATTACACCTTAATATATTTTTAATTATTCTTCGAAAATATTATTATGATAAATTTATTTTCCTGCCATGATAAATGCTGAAACACTTGTTATAAATTCAAATTCAATTCTCCCTTTTGGTTTTTGGCCTGGTTACAGCTGGTTGTGATTTTGTCGTATCTAAAAATCGATTTTTTTTTTATTAAAACGCAATCAAATTACTGGCTGGAGTGTTTGGGGTTGCCGATGGTTGTGTGTGTTTCTGTGTGCTGCTGGTTTGGTTTCTATCCTGTCATTTATTAAATTACAAAATAATGTTCTTTGACTCGAGTTCTCAAACTTCTTCTTTTGTCATTCTTTGTCATTGTTTTTGTGCAGTTAAATGTGTGTATTGTTTTTGGAGCGGGGAGGGTGGTTTTTGATACTTTGCAAATATATTTTGTGTGTGTTTGTTTAATTCTTCTCTATCTGTTTTAGTTTCTTATTTAGGCATTTATATTTAATTACTTTTTGTATGTGTTTTTCTTAGCAAACAAAAAGCTTACTCGACTTTCTTATTAAATTTTGATTATTAACCTTTTGCTTTTGTTTAGTTTTCCTATTTTTGATTTTTCACCAATAAATTTCATTAATTTCTTTTATTTTTTTTGTATTTACAGACAAATACTTCCAGAGGTCAATCCCCCTATCCGCCATCACAAGGTCAAAACTCAGGTTCCTATCCAAGTTCGCCCCAGCAACCACAGCCGGGACAACAGCAGCAACAACAACAACAACAACAGCAGCAACAAAGTAGTAGTGGTAGTGGTGGCGGTAGTGGAGGTGGTCCACCACCGCCGCCACAATCTTCAAATCAAGGCACAACACCATCTCAATATTCACCGTATCCACAAAGATATCCCACACCGCCTGGCCCAGCGACAGGACCAAATCATCGAACTGCCTATACGACGCATCAGGTAAGAGTTTTATTTTAGAAAGAAGAATAGTGACCATTAAGTTTTCTCCCTTATTGCAACTGTCCGATTAAGTGACAAATGTAATTTATATACTGTGGCAACATTGCAGTATCTACATGCAGTACCGACTACTTTTGGTTGTTTAAAATACGCAGTGGCAACGACTTACTTTTGATTTTTTTCTTTAATTAAAAGCAGAAGTCAATTTTTTGGTCTTTTAATTTATTTTTAATGGTAAATTGTTTTGTTTTTATGTTAAATTGTGCTTTTTTAAAAAAATTCTGAACAATTTTGGCCCTAATTATGTAAAACGCAACGCAACGCCAACGAATTACATTGAAAGCAAAAACAAAGTCATAAATATTTTGTAATTTTGTTGTTGTTATCTACAGAAATTTATGAAGGGCCTTAATTTGACATAAAACTGTCATTGAAGTTACCATATCTTCAGCAGAAAATATGGCAGCTTCAAATTCTAATGGCCACTTCTCAATGTACCGACAAAGTGTCTGTTATAATTACTTAACGTCAACATACATTTATTGGACCGATAAACTGCCTGTTAACAATTTTGGGTTTCTCAATAAACCGACAAAAAACATTGTTTTCAGTTGGCAACACCACTCAAAATACATGTAAAAGTTGAGAGTCAGCTGATTGAATTTATCTATACGGCAAATAAAAGGAAAATAAATAATCGGCAGATAAGTGCTGGTTAGCTTTGCGACAGAATATAAGCAAATTAGACATGGAGAAAACTAAATTGCTTTCATGTGCAGTATTTCGTTTGGAAAAAAGATAATCTTGTAATGAGAAAACGGCCATAAAAGTACACTTGTGAAGTTACCATGAGGATAAAGCTGTTGTTATCTTATTTTTTTAGGTTAATGTTAACTTGTAATACCCAAAAACCATTCATTTATTTATCCTAAAAATAACTATTGGTAAGTTGCCTTTAAAGGCATTTTAGAAAGTTGCCGAAGGTAAACTAGGAAACAAAAAGTGTTGTAACTAACTACTCTCTAGTTTACTGAGGTTCATATATGTTTGACATCACCTAATGTCCAGACATCAGTAAAGTAAAATTATTGTCCCACTAGAAATGATCAGCTACATGAATAGTTTTATTTTTGCATTAAAAACACGCGTGTGAAGAATACGAAAAGTTATATATTTTTTTTTAAATATCGCATGCGATAAAAAATATAAAAAAATAGCATGCGATAAAAAAATATACGGGCATGTTCTGTAAATCGAAATGAAGTGGATTTAAAATCGCACAAATTTTGAAAACGATCCTGTAAAGAAGGTTCACGAAAATATTTCTTTTTATATACTTTATACTTTGAGTACTAATTATCTTAACATGAACCTCTGTTGAAAACCGGGTGAACTACAGCCATCTTGTAAATAATTGAGATCAAAATCTCGTTCGATTTCAATTCCACTTCATTTCGATTTGTAGAACATGCCCGATAAAGAAAATACGGCTATTTACCACTATATCCATATTGTTTTTGTGAATATTTTTATACATTTTCGAAAATTTGAGTGAAATTCTCATGAAAGCCTTCAAAATAGTCTTTATTTTCTATTAGGTTTGATTCACTGAGATCGAAGGATTTGGACACAGTGGCCATATCCCGCACAGAGCACTTTCATAAGAATTTCCGCCAAAGTAATATTTTTTCAAAAATCATAAATATTAAAATAAAAAGACTAATAAAATATCAAATTAGTTTTTAATACGAAATAAAAATGATTGATTTTTCATAAAAAGTAAAGTCGTATTTTCCTTATAATATTTTTTTTATCGCATGCGATATTTAACTTTTCGTATTTGTCTTCGCACATGCATTAAAAACTTGTAGGTGTGACTAGATAAGTGAAAGAATATTTTATTAATTTTGGGTTATCAAACTGTCTGTCTGGTTATCTGTCTATCCATCTCTATGACATTTTGTTCGTCTATTAAATTTGAACATTTTTTTTTATGACAACAATCGCAAGCACTTGTCGTCGTTTATATAAAAATTTATTAATATGCACTCTATAGATATTTTGTTTTTGTTGCTGCTCATGCTGTTCACATTCATCATAGCAAACACCTTGTTGTTGGTTTCTATGCGCCACCATTTACACTTTTATCATCTTATATCCTTTTTATAATGTATGTTTGATGATGTTAGCTATAATATATTAACACATAGAAAAAAAAATAAAATAGCCCGTGTTTTTGGTAAAGCAATATGTTCTTTAAATAGAAAAACATATTTTCCCTAAATTAATTGCCAACGAATGCAACACTGTTATTACAAAAAGAGCGTAATTAAAAAGAGGTTCTCAATACTTTAACGGCCAATTTTCATATACTTATCGTCAGCTCATTATTTGTTCGGCGCATATCGTGGTAATTTCACCATGATATGCGCCATACCAATAATAAGCTGACAATATATGTATGTATTTAAAATCGTCTTAAATATCAAATTTTGCTCTTTACTCAACACTTTAATTTAACTTAATTCACCAAGCTGGTACTTTTAAATTCAATTTAAGTTTTCACTGTAATAAGTTAGCAAGGTGGCCTTAAGATCGCAACAAACAACAGCAACATGCAAAGCAATAACAGTCAGCTGTTTTTTTTTTTAAACCAACTCGTAACGCCGCAAAGTCATTTCAGTGTCTGCTATAGGCGCGGTCGACTTCATGCGGTATCCTGCGCGGGGTATGTGGCATCTCATTGAATGTCGGTAAACGCTGTCATATACGAGCTGCGACTAAATGAAACCTTCGTATACCTTCATGTCCTCTCTGACATGCCTCGGGGCAGCCTCCAACTATGTGATGTTGGGGTTTGGATGACTTTCCAGAAGGAAGTATCGCTTTCTTGTTAAAAAAGATACTTTCGGGAAGCACTTGTTGGTTGTGGTTTTAGGTCTGATTTTTCACCACTTGTGGGCGTGAGTTTGGCCTGAGGGAGGATTATCCCTAGGTGCTGTTGCTACTCAACAGATGCTGCTAACATTTTTCCAAATGCAGCAAAATTTCCTTAATAAGGGGCGAGTGTATAATCTTGCATTTTGTGGTTAAGATTTATTATTGAGTAGGCACTCGAGCAGCAATCCATGTCAATCTTTTGCACAGCACTCTGTAACAATTTGTGGAAATTAAATAAAGAAAAATATAGTAAGCGTAGAGGAAAATAGAGAACTACATGAATTTACACAAAGAAGCCCAGTGTCAAAAAATAGATGAACTTTTAGAATGACTTAAAGGATCGACACAGACTATTTCCTATGTTTTTTTGTTTATTTGAAAACAAAAAATTGGGTGCAAAAGCCGAAATGTGTCGAACGCCGATTTTGGTTTCTTAACATTTGACGAGTATTTTTTTTTTTTTTTGCAACAGATTGTGTTGTTTTAAAATGTTTTGATCTGTGTGAAATACGAAAGTATTAAAAATTGTCTTGAATTACAACAACAATGACCGGCCAATATTTTGCATTGCATGTTCTTCGAGAATTGTTATTAAAATAAAATTTTATTTCCTTGAGAGAGAACAAAAAAAAAATCTCTTAAGCATTAAGTCCGGCAGCTTTGTATGCAACTCAATTTTATTTGCATCAATTAAAAGTGATGCCAAATTTTCTTTATACATAATTGTTTTACAGTGATTTCAATTATTAGCACAAAGTTAATAAAAGTTATGTTAATAGAAGTTATAAAACAGCAATTTAAAGCTGAAAATCTAGTTTTGGAATTCTAGAACTGGAATAGAATGGAATTAGAATTAAATACAAGCTTGCATTCAGATTTCTATACATTCAACTTATACTTGCAAAGTTATGCATGGGTGAGTGAGTATGTGGTTAGGTATTAATAATTTCCCTGCAAATAATAAGACAAGTCCAAACACGCGTGCAAAATGTAGCCCACAAGGGACTAGGACTACTCCAACAGTAACCCAAACGTATGGAAAAAACATGGTCTATTTAACATTACGATGTCCTAGGGCAGGACTATATAACCCAGCTTTGGACTTCAAAGAAGTAGTTTTAAAACTAATCCATGGTATACTCAAGAGGATTAGTGTTGAAGTCGTTTAAAAACGAAAGCACGTCGTTAAAAAACGAAGACATGTCGTCTCACTACAAACACTTTTTAACAATGACATGGTCCATGCTTGCATTACATCGGACCAGTCCATGGAGTAGTCCATTTTATCAAAATGGATGAGGTAGTCCAATATTATTTGCAGGGTATTTATACACAAATACTTTTACATGCAGTGTTGCCAATTTAGCCATTTAGAGAAAATGGTGATTTGCATTTTTTTTTGTTTTTGTTAAAATGAATTATCAAAAAATATCTGACAAAAAATCTCTTAGCGAATTTAGTTCAGTGTATTGCATTTATGTACCTTGTTTAATATGCCTTGATAGCAATTATATTATTTTTTTTAAAGGTATACAACTGGACTTTTTTCCACACTTATATTTTTTTATTTTTAATATCCTCTTAAAAGTGTTAGTCATGAACGGGTTAATTTAATATTAGCTAAATATATTAATAAAACTTGTTTCCTGCACAAAGATATGCTTTTTGTGGCTGTAAAATACTTAGGTTTTAATGATGTCTAAGTGAATCTTGTAAAAAGTAAGACAGACAGTGCAGTTAAGGGTTATGGTGTTTTCTTTTCTGACAAAAATGTAACAAGTATGCTACCATTCGCGCGGGTTTTTGTTCTATTGTAAAAATATATGCAAAAATGTGAGAAGTTGTTGTTTTCTTTTCTAAACATGTTGCATAAAAAATAGCAAATTTGTTCCATTTTTTATCTCCCAGTTATAATTGAGTGCGAGGTAATAACCTTTTTTGCATCTGCGCAAAGTACTTTTTTATGTATTTTGTTTTGCGTTTGTTTTACATTTTTTTAAATTAATTTTTTTTTCGGCGCAAAATAATTAACAATTATTGAAAATCAGTGTTGTTAACGCTTATTGTAATTCAAAGAGAATTTGATGTTGAAAATTTGCTACAACCGTGGTGAATATCGCTTCTTAGTACAAACTTTGCATTCAATATTAACACGCTAAGTACACATTAGTGTTGAGTGTAAAAAGTAGATATTATTTTGTTCCATTGTAATTTAGAAAAATGTATGACTTTGTAAGGGTGCGTGTAACCTGATAAATATATTACACAATTATAATGCATTATTATTTTTTAGAAAAGAAAACACCATTAATTTTTTACTCGAGCGGTGGTCAACACCTTTCTAACGACGTATTGGAAATGAAAATCGGAAAATGGTTGAGTTATTTAAATTTCTATTTTAATAGAATTGAAAAGCTCTCTTGAGTCTGTGCTTAGATTTTTAAAATGTTTTAATGCAGAATCAAAGAATTCCTCAATATCTATTCACCATTATTTTGTTTGGCGTATTTAAAATACGACAAACACACACACAGAAAAAAATCAAGTTAAAAACGTCGAAAACAAGGTTGATTTAAAATTTTTCGGTGGTGATTTTGCTTTATACGTTTTTTATATTCATTCAACCTGATTTTATTATTAATTGCGAACAACATTTTTTTCTTTTAAAATAACTATAATTCATGTTAATTTAACATTGCAGTAAAGTTAGAGCAAAATGTCATTTATATTGAAATAACAATCCGAATCTCGTTGAATGAAAGTTTTTTCATGTTAAAACAACGTGAATTTCATGTATAAACTAATTGATTTGAGTGTGTTTTAACAGTGTGAAGAAGCTTCAGAGACAACACATTATTTAAGAATATTTCAACACACTTACCCCTGTAACACATGCTTCTCTTATTTTGTATTCTCCGTTGTCAACAGAAGCATCAGCGGAATCGCCCGATATGGTTTTCGTCATCATTCTACTTTGAAAACTTGATGTACTATTTAACTAAATAATTTTAATTAAAAGAATACGGGAATTGTCTTCTTTTTATAACATATTTTAAGAATGAAAATAAAAAAATTTAAATACTTAACTATGTATGCATGTTAATTTAACAAGATAAACTTTTGATTTTAACATAAAACAGGTTTTTATGGATTCAATATTGAATCCATATTTATTTATATTTTAATATTTTTTTTTTTTATTTTTTTTAACAGTGAATAATATTCAATAAACGTGATTAAAGATTATTTTAATATTTTTCATTTAAAATTAATATGAAATAATGGTACATATAAATAATTGCATACTTTTGCAGAAATTTACTATGATTCTCAATCAACATTTTTCCATTTTAATTTTACATTGGTATTTTTTTCTGTGTGCAATAAGGGTGCTTATATTTGGCCAATTATTGGACAAAAAAAATAATTAATGAACTTATTATTCATGATAAGTACAATTTTTGGACGCGGTTTAGCTTCGGGAGATTGTCGCTTAAGCCAAAATATTTCGGCAATCAACATAAAAAAATTTCAAGGTTAATTTTCGGGAGGTACAACTTTAACTTGCTTTTTGCCCATATAGGATGAGTCGGTCTAAGGTACATATGTATGAATGCATATTGTTTTTATTCTGTACATTAAGTAGTTAATATTTGTCCCCAAAAAGTTGCCAACTGTAGTAAAGTCTTTGTTAGTATGTTGGCAAAGCATTAAAAGTTGGTATCATAAAGAAAACTTGAAGTTTATTCACCTTTTTTCACGAACTGATTAATTATCCCTCGTTAACACCCCCCCCCCCTACCATGTATTGATTATATACACATACATTTAATAGTTTTTTGTATCTGCGTTTGGTCTATTGTTTTTGTTGAATGATTTGAGAATATGACATTCTATATATGAATGTATGCATATTTATGTTGATAGGAATATGTGTGTGTGTGTGTGTGGGTATGTGTGTATTTAATGCAGTGATGCACTTTGTAGACATTAAGTATGCAAATATCCCTTCACCATATACCTACATACAATTTTTACATGCGGTGAATGTGTTTGTATATGCAATTCTGTGTTTATATACAAATAGTCAATATTTAAATGTAATTGTATGTGTACGAACACGGTTCTACTTAAAAATGCAATACCCATTATCTTTCATAAAGTTTGTCTATTTTATAATCACTTTTCATTCATCCAGTCAGGCATCCATTCATCCATCCGTCCATTCATCCATCCATCAATTTATCTGATTTTCGATTTGGTATTGTTGTTTTATATAAATTTAACATTATCTGCATTATCTGTACTATGTATCGTCAACTAAAACGCAAAAGGCCCTATCAAACATTTTGAAAATTTCAAAGGAGAAGCAAAAACTATTTATTATAAAAAATTAATAAAAAACCTTAAACTGTTTATTATTTATATTTTATTCTATTTTTCTTGTAAAAACTACCAGTTGTTTTGACAATTAACAATGTTGCATATTATGCAAACTTTTAGTGATACCTTTAAGCGTTTACCATATAATCTTTTCTAGATAGGGCCTTTTGTTTTTTGCTAATAAAATCTCAAATTTTTATCGAAAGATTCCAAAAATTTTTGTGGGCATTTGTGTAGATGCAATACATCAGAATCGATGAAAAAGTAGATTTTTAATTTTTAGTAAGTTAGGGCTTGTGCGTTTCAGGTAACGATATGTATATACACAAGCATGAATATGTCTCAGATGTGTGATTATATTTTTTTCTATAAGAGTTTGTAAGTTCTGCTTATATTAAGGATATACAGTTAAAACAATTTTAAAGGCTTTTTTGTAAAAATTAAAAGTGAATTTAAGATCAATTTTAATGCATCATTTAAAGGTGTTGTGAATACATATTTGGGGGATTCACAAGGTGTACTATCAAGCCATATCGTCATAATGTCCTAAATAATATTTTAAGACTGTTTAAAATTATTGTTGTTGTGTTTCAAACAAAATAAAAATGTTTATGCTGTGTTCATTGATACGTCATAACTGTACAGTAGAAATCTAAATTATAAGCGGTAGCCTACCTTGACTACGCTATGACTACCTTGTGAATACCCCAATTGTAAATAATTTTAATTATAACTTGAGTTTGTGCGATTTGCACACATTTTAAAGCCAGGGGCTAATTCTGGCAGTCGTAATCGAATTCGTTTTGATTCTTAAGCAACTTTATGTGTAAGCACGAATCAAAACTCTTTGCTCATCGGCGAGTACTTTGCTTAAGTGACAGCTTTTATTTGCCAAACAAAAAGTAACAGACATTGATTGAGATTGAGAAAAACAGCTGTTTTTCTCGAAATATTGTAAGTACTCCATTTCGATGTAGTGTAAATGGGCTATACATACATGACATTTGTAATAATAAATTATAATAAATTGGTCTAAATAATTGTAAAAACTTGATGGAAACTTGAATGAATAAAAATGGCAAATGGCTCAATGGATTTTTTCATGGCTAAACGAGATGAAAAATTGCTTAATCTAGTTACTAAATGGCTAAATTTGCAACACTGTTTAGTAGATACAAATTCCTGTAATGGTGTCAGACAATAGCCCGCTTCTAAGATAAGCTTAGCGCTAATAAATAGTCTAAATATTCTCTCAACTGAAGCACGTATCTTTACCTTTCCGCAGGTTAGGTTTTAAGTTTAAAAAAAATTCGCGTTTATAATCACTATTAAGCCAATGTTTATCGAAATCAAATGGTGTTTGTTTTTCTGCAAAAAAATGCTACATTTTATTTAATAAAATGCATTTTGGTGTTCGTTTCTTAAAAATGATTTGCTCTCAAAAAGGGTGGCTTGTATTATTCTGAAAGACTCACCCTTACTTATTACATAAGGCATTGCACTTTACGCCCCGCCCCATATACATCGACAGTGTTGATAGTGCCCTGTAAAAAGTGACTTCTGTTTTTATAAAGGGCTGCCAGACGAAGTGGAAAAAAATCGCCTATAATCAGGCCAGTAAAAATTTAAAATTTTAAAAAAGCATAAGAAAGCATTACATTGTTAATGGCAGGTTGTCAGTGATATATACATAATTTAAGGGAATTCGGTATTTTAAAATTGCTTAAAAAAAATCGTCAAATCAAAAAATCTTAAAAACTTGCCAATAAATCGGCAATCTGGCAAACGTATTTTCTTGTTTACGTATTTTATAAAAAGTAAACAAAAGAAATTGGAATTTCGTCATTCATTTTGTTCTTTGATTAATTTATTTAATATCAATCAACAAACAAGTTTTGTGTGATGTGTATTTTTTTTTTATATTTCGAAGAACAATTTTTTGTCAGCTGTTAAAAACAGGGCGATCTCATTTTGTGTTTTGTTCTCGTCAGATGCGGAATTGCATTATTAGAATGTTTGCAAGATATTTTATACATGAACCCTATTAACAAGGCGATAGTGGTATTTTTTGTAGAAAAGAAATCACCATAATAGTTTATTCTGGCGCTATTCGAGATTTTGTAAATCTATATAAACGATGAAAATATTTTCTAAAAAAGAAACACTTACATCTTTCTGATTTACCCCTAAAAAAATTTCCCACAATCTACCCACAGCAGTTAAAGTTACATCCAATTCGGGTAAGTTCCCAAGTGGCAACACTGGTTGGTGTAATTTAAGTTGGCCGTCGGCGTAGTTCAGAAACCTAACTAATACTTTTGTAAAGTCAAAAAGCAGCATAGCATTACTACTCTGCTCTGTTTAATCAAACTTTAAGCGTTGACAAACTTTATAAAATAAACAAACAATGATGTTAACTCTTTAAAATTAATTTTAAAAAAAAAACGTCTAAAGATATCCTTTTATTAAATTTTCTTTAACTAAATAAGATATTAGTAATTAATTACTTAATGTCTTAAAGCTTATATTATATTATCTATATGTGGCAGTTTCAGTTAAAAGGGACCCATGGGCAAAAAATGAGTTTTGAAGAAAAACGATTTTGAAGTTGACAAGCTAATTTTATTTCTAATCAAAGGTGTGTTTTAAAGCTTACTTACGACAAAAGTAATGCAGTTAGAAAACTGCGGTTTGCTGCATTAGAAAGAGCGTATTGTCTATTTTAGAATCATGAAAAAAGTAAAAATGGATTTTTTCATCTATAGGTCCGGTCCCTTTTAACTGAAACTGACACATACATATACATACATATATAAAATTGTAACGTTACTGACTGACTGGTTCATCATTGCACAGCCTAAATGCCTAAAGCTTTCCCGAAATCGGTCCACTAAGACGGGATTTTTGGAAATTCGAATGTTAAGGGGATAAAAACGGGCAGTTTCGATAGCCTTATATCTCCGAAACTAATAGAGATACAGAAAAACTGTAATACTTATCGTTGTTCTTTAGAAAAATAAGCGGACAGTTGTAAATTTGGTACTTTTTCGAAATTCGAACGTTTAAGTGGTGAAAATCGTAACTATTTTTGGTACTTTTTTTTTACAAAACATTGACACATTCGTACTAAATTATGGGCCCCCACTACAATACTGCAATTTTTGATACTTTTAAGGTAGGGGTAGGGGGGGGGGGAAATAGTAACAAAATGGGAAACACGGGAAATTTAATAATAATTATAACTTTCTTTCTTTTGCTTTTGTGTTCTACGAGTGGTACTTTTTGAATTTTCTTTAATATTGAACTTAGAAACACAAAACTATAGGTGAATTCCAACATGTGAGATGAAAAATGTTGGAACTTGTATAAATATGTATGTTCATAAAAGACAAGACCCGTTTACAAAGTAGGGGGTTAAATGCTAGAATTTAAACAAGTTAAAACCTAGAAAAATAAACTTTGGCATACAGATATGTCTACGAAGAAAAAGGAGACGCTAACGAAGTATTAACCCGCTACTTCGTAAGCGTCTCCTTTGCTAGTATTTTATATTTATGCAATTTATTTTTACCAATTGTATTTGCTTCTTTAATAAATTTCCTTTTTTTTTTTTAAATAATATTTAAAAATAAATAAAAAAGTATTGTATCGTTATTGCAAAGAACGTATTTTAGAAGTGAATACAGTGGATTCTCACCTAACTTACACCTTCCTTAAGCGGACACTCACTTTAGACGGACAGTTTTGCTGGTCCCGGCTGCTTTATCTAAGAGGACATCCCTTTTCTACAGACACATTTTAATAGTTCTTTCGGTGTCCGTTCATCAGATATTCCACTGTGAATTATATACATTTAAATACTCGACATTTATTTGTTAATCTAAGGCTGCATATTTTATATTTAAAATTTTTTTTTCTCCAAAGTCATTTGAAAAAAAACCCATGAAATTGTTTGTATTTAAACACTAATTTAAATAATATAAAAAGTTGCACATGTTGAAAAAATACATTCACATACAAATAAAAATAAAAAACAATTAAAATCAACGTATTAAAATAAAATCCTTCCTTCCTAGATTAAAAGGTATAACAGCTGAAATACATGAAATTCTATAACAAAAACAAAAATAATACATATTTTAAATATATTTATTTTAATGAGAAAAAACTGAAATTATTTCTCTGACTGCTTTTATTATAAAAAAAAAAAATTGTGTAATTTTTTCACAATCAGAATTGCATTTTTATATAATTTAAATAAATATTTATTTTTTTTTATTTTTTTCAATTCCATTTTAATGGTTTTTTTTCTTTTTTGTTTTAATGGCACACAATTTTGTTATTTATTTTGTATATAAAATATAACAATGTAGATTTGTATTAAAATGTGTCTACTTTTTTTTTAATATTTGCAGTATCCTGAACCAAATCGGCCTTGGCCTGGTGGTTCATCACCTGCTCCTAGTCCTGGCCCTGGTGGCCATCCCCTGCCGCCAGCATCACCTCATCATACACAGCATGGTGGTCCACCACCAAGCAGTAGTCCGAGTCATGCGCCCAGTCCATCGCCACAACCATCTCAAGCCTCACCATCACCTCATCAGGTAAGTGTGACCAAAACTCATAATATGCATTCAAACGAGTGAGTATGTGTGTACATATGCTTACATACATATATCGTATGTATATTTATTAATTTATTCATATTTATTATAAAGTTTTTATTTTCTGTTTTTATATATAAATTTAAACCAAAAACTTTGGTATTTAATTAAACATTTTTTTTGAGAAAGAAAGTTTAATATTTTTTTTTTTTTTTAATAAATTTATAAAATACACTTGACCGTTATGCAATTTGTTCAATAATGTAATTTGTTTTTTGCTAAAAGTTTAAACAGCAGGTGAGAGTAAAAATAAAGTTGCTGCTTATCTTTTTATACATTGTGGTTTGTCGTTAGTAGTCTTTCAGCCAAACCTTATTCAGCGCGTCAAGCGTTTTCTGCTTATCTGTTAGCTGTTGAGTGACAGTGCCTGCCATTGTAACAAACCAGTTAAACAAAATTTGTTAAAGATTTTTTTAAGAATTGTAATGCACTATAAATTATAATATTTTTTAAATGTTTATAATAAATGTTTCGATATTTCACTAATTTTAAAGCACTTAAATTTGGCGCCTGCAGCACCTAGGATGCCCCTAGATGGGTTAAATGTATGACCAAATCTACTTTATTTATTTATTTCTAACATATCTTCCCGCTATCTCCATTCGTTCAGGGGCTTCCATACAAAATATTCAATGCAGACTAGAAATATATTGAAGAAAAAGTCCCATAAATGCCCAGAAGTCGGCCCTAGTGGGATATAATGTATGACCGACCTCAATTAATATTTTGTCCTTAACATTTTCTCGAGACATATTTGCCACTTATCTCCACTTCTTGGGGGGCTCCCATACAAATATTGTGTTTAATGAAATTCTTAAATTCATTAAAATTTTGCGACTTTTGTGAATAAAATAAAAAGTTGCTAACAGATTTTAATCATTTACATATGTCTTGTTTTGTTTGAAGCTTCGTTTTTTATATGTCTGCAAAAAATTTGAAGCCCTGCTGCGTTTGCCAAAATTTGAAGCCCTGCTGTGTTTGCCAATTTTTTATGAATTTTAATAAACAAAAATTTTAAAATGTGGTTAAAAATTATGTTTCTAAAACGACTGCTACCTATCTTAGAAAAAAGGGTTTATAGTTTTTTTCAATAAGCTAATGCCTTTTTGAGTTACGAGAACGTATGTGGTGCAACCTATAACGGTATATCTCAAAAACAAGAGCTATCCTAAAAAAACTGTTAGCACCATTGGATTCAGCGTACCCGAATTATCTTAAGACGCCATGTGCCCGGCTTGTCTGTTTTTTCAACTAGCACAGTGTAATTTTATTAAAATTATCAACTTCCCTTAAAGCCCTTATGACACTACATTTTTTATTCATTAATTGATGTAGAATTGATAGAAAGAAACAGTAAATTCTAGAAAGAGCAAACTATAAGAAATGTAAACAGAGTTTTTTTTAGTTTTTTTTTCTCTTGTTATGGTTTTGTTTCAGGGATGGCGTTGAGAATTTTTAAAATTGTACCAACAACCTATTAAAATTGTACTTTTTTACCCTAATTGTACTAAAAGATTTTTTTAGTTGAAATTAATTTTATTTGCGTTTAAAAAAAAACACCACAAAAAGGTATTATAAATCTTAGTTTAAAAAGTATCAACAAAAACGTACAATTGAAACAACTTAGCCATCCCTGTTCTGTTAATTTTATTAAGTGTTGCCAACTTTTTGTTTATGAGAAAATAAAAAACAAAAAGCAACAAATCGCTGAATTTGCCCATTAACTACTAATTCAGCAACACTTAATATTTTAAGCTTGAAATGTTGAATAATTTTACATATTTTTTTTGACATAACTTCATTTTTTTATCGATAACTAGTAAAATTTTTGATAGTTTGCCATTTATCTTAATACAGCTGAACCCTTCGCACTTGGTAAATTGTTCTATTACTTTATATTTGCTCTATTCACCAAAACTTGAATAATGCATTAAAAATTTAGTGTTATAAGGGCTTAAGTAGTAGATAATAGAGGCCTGTTTTGAATAACTCAGAATTTGTTTGCCTTAATACTCAAAGTGCACAACATTTATTCAAATATGTTTGTAGTTTACCACATGAATTTGCTGTAATAAATTTATTTACTTGGATAATTTTCTATTGTTTTTCAACAAAATTATTTTTAAAAACGTAATAATTTAACCGCATTTCAGGAATTTTTATTTAAATCAAATTAGAATAAATATAAAATTTCCTGGAATTTACAAAAAAAAAATTTTGTATTTTTATTTCAAAGTATTTTTTTTTTTTTTTTGTTTAAATAAAAATGCATTTCAATATCATGAACTAAACAACATAAATTTAATTTGACCACTTTTGTTGTGGTTTGATTAAATTATGCTTAAGTTTATTTAACGTTGCTTGGTGTTTATGGATATACGGAATATTGCAACAATGTTTAAAGTTAAATGTGTAACTCGTATAATACAATATTGCTTTAAGGGGTTATACACGATCAAAATGCTTAGCAAACATGTTTATAGTATGAATTATAAATGTGTTAGTATGTGTGAGACAGACGATGTTAGATGGAAAATCAAACCAGTTTAGATATTACGTCAAGCACACGGCACGTACACGAGTTTGACATCAAGCATGTTGATTAGGTTTTTTAATATTTTTCATAGGTATGTTCACACTAAACAAATATTTGATAATATGCTTCACAAATTTTATACATATGTGACCTTCTCCAAAAAAAAATGGACCTAGTGTGTGAAAATGAAGGCTTATTCTACACCCTTTTAGGTAACAGAATCCACTATTAAGTCCAAACCCGTTTTTTGACACACTAGGTCCCTTTTCTCGGAGAAGGTCACATATATTAAATATAATTTAAATGGATAGTGTAGTGCCTACTGTTATTTCTTAATTCTTTTTTTTGCTTAGTACATTTTTTTCTTGATTACGGGAAATACAATTTTTTTTAACGGTTTTATATTAAAATTTACGCCCCTATAACGGTTCACAACTCAACTCAACTCAACTGAACTAAAATAAAACAACTGGTTGTGTTGAACAGGCTTGCCAGTTTAGCACTGTTAGTGCTAGATTTAGCACATCTTTTTTTCTGAATTAGCACAAAGAATTTCGTGGTAGTTTAGCACATTTTTTTTAATTACTTAGCATTTTTAGCACTTTTTTTTAGATCCCAAAACAACTAAAAAACTCACGTAATCAATTCAAGTAAAATATCAATTCTTTAAGTGTATCAAGAAAAATAGGAAAAGTGGCATAGCATTGTCGAATAGAGCATATTTTTTTTTAAATCACATAAAAGTTTTCGCATCAAACGCAATGACCAATTAGCAATGCCCAGCACTCAGTAATGCTCGTTGGAATTCTGGCAATTTTGTATTTTATACTTATTCCGAAATATCAATTGCAATGATTTTCCATTTGTAAATTTGTATGTGATGCTTAGAGCGAAGTTTGGTTTTCTGATCATACTACATATCAACAAAAATAATTTCGCCACACACAAAAATCATTGTCGGGCTATGGAGAAGCAAATTAATGTTTTCTCTGACATTGGGACAAAAAAAAAAAAACCACCAGCTATTCAGGAAGTTCACCAAGGCAACCTCATATTGGACCAAAGACCAATTGGATAGACAATGCTAAGAACAAAAATGAAAACAGAGAGAAGGTGCAAAATTAGACAACGTTTGTTGCCATACTTTAAACATATCGGACGATATTGTAAAAACATCGGTTCGTCTGAAAAGTACCAAAATGAGTTGGTATATAAAGAAGATGAAAATGACACAATTGAAATTTTTAACAGTTGTAACAACTTTATTTAATGGCGATTTATTTTCTAAGAAAAATATGTTACAGTATATACATGTAAAACATTCTAATGTTACCTATAATCACTCGAAGTGTTACATCATGTTGTGCAACTTCAATGGAACAAAATTAGCTGATTTTATTTACAAATATTACACTTTTATCATTAATGCACTTGTTGAGCGATTTTTAAGGCAATTTGAGCGGTTTCTGCACGCTTTTACGGTTTGGCAACAAATCTTGACATCACTAATAACTTAGGAAAATTAAAACGATTATAATAACTACATAGACATTTTCCATTTTAATATGTAAATGTTTTTATATTTTCTTTTAAAACAATCTTTTTACAAAATTATGAGCGGTATTAATTACAACAAAGAAAGTAAAACATTGGTTCTACAAATAAAGTAAGCACCAAAGTTGTATAACAGGGCAGCCTGAACACCTTAAATAAAAGTAAGGGTAAAATAAATATGCAACATGTTTATCATCAACTTATTAACAAGAGAACTTGAATATTTTTCCCACAGTTTTTTATACAAACGAACACAAAAATGTAGAACACATTAATACAACATATTTCTCAGAAAAGAAATCGTCATAAAAAATATTTTGTATATTGTAACATTATAATTGGGCTATTCACAAGGTGTGCTATCACGTCATATCGTCATACAGGGGTGTGCTGGAAATAGCAATCGTAAAACGCAAGAATTTTAAACGTCGTTTTTTAATAAGATTTCTGTAATAAATGAATTTTATGACAAATATTAAACAAATATTTCCCTCTTGAACAGAATTTTAAACCAAAAATTATAAGAATTAGGTTTAAAGTTTATTGAAAAAAACTTCCAAATTCTTGCGTTTGCGATTTCCAGCACACCCCTGATAATGTCCTAAATAAAATTTTACAATATTGTTGTGTTTGAAACAAAATAAAAATTTTAATGCTGTGTTCACTATTTTGTCGTAACTACGCCTGCCCACAGCAGCCACATATTTTTCTTTTAAATATTTTAAGACAAATGACTTTACAACTTTATGACTACCTTGTGAATAGCCCAAATATGTATTTATATTAAAAAAAATTAATATGTAAAAAAAATTTCAAATGTAAATTTTTTATTATATTCATAAAAATCAATGTTACAAAACTAGCACTTTTGTTTTTCATTATAGAACAATTTAGCACTTTTATATTGTCGATTTAGCACTTTTAATTTGAATTCTTCTGGCAAGCCTGGTGTTGAGTTCGCCGCAATATAGCAAAGTTGTAAACCATAATACAAAAATTAAAAAATAACAACTCAACTGCGTTAAGTTGCATATGCAGGGTAACCACAAATATGCAATTGCATGTTTTTCCTTGTGCGACCAAAGAACCGTTTTAGAGCTTTTTATGAATTTTGGCATTGATTTGTTAGTGTATATGTTGGCATATTTTACCGTTTGGAGCATATTTTTGCATAATTTAGTTAAAAGAGCCTTTTTGCTCTATTTTTAAGTTTTTAGCGCATATGTTGCCTTTTTTTGAGTCTTTTTAAGCTTTTACAGCAAATTAAAAAAAAAAAAATTTTTTTTTTTGAAATTCTGGTTAACACAGATGGACTTTCTGTTTTAAATATCTATCGGTATACCCAACGTGCTGTTTTAATTTCGCCATCCACATTTAATTTTTACTCTAGAATGAAGACAACGCAGGTTGTCATTAAAGATAATCTTATTTTTAACTTTCAAATTTTACATAAAAGCAAAAAATAAGGAAAAATCAATTATAAACATACGTTTTTGGTGATGTGTGCAATACATAGAAATAGGAACCAATGCACAGTACACTGATCGACTGAGAATAACTTTTTAAAGTGATTTAACGAATCCCATCCGTCCGTCGGGCTGGTTGTCTATCCATGTTTATCTTAAAAACTTCCAAATTAGTCTCTTTGTGTACGTAAGCCATCTAATTATGTTGGCATTTAAATTGAATTCGCCCAAAAAAATATGTTACAGCAGATTAAATTCTTTTCGAATTGGTCGGTTAATACTATGGTGTTTAGGCTTTTCCGATTATAATTTTAGTACTGTTTTTTTTTAAATGGAAATTTCGAACATTTTGTTTTTAAATGATCAATTTTAGATTTTTTTTTGGGGCATATTTTTAACAATTTTGAGCACATAAAGCGCATTTTTTAGAGCATATCTCTGGTTTCCCTGTTCAAATGTCTACTTTCAGAAAGTCCATGTTTATTGGTAAGAGGCGGAGGCAGGGTAACCGCTCGTCGGCTAAAGTCGCAATTTGAGCCCTCTGTGGTGGAATGCACCTTTTTGTGAGACTTCTCTAATTTTGCGACTTTTTTAAATTTTGGTTGCGACCTTTTTCTCTTTTTTTTAACCAAAAGTCAAATCAAAATCAAACGAACCGAAAATAAGACCACATTTTTACGCCTTTAGCCTTAATGCTATTCTTCTCTCCCCTCTTACCAATTAACTCAGACTTTCTGAAAGAAAACTCTCATAGTGTGCACCCAGACTAATGAAATTTCAGAAAAAAGGTGACAACTTCTTAATACAACTTTTTAAAATTATTTATTTTTTTCTTTCTTAAATGAAATTTATTAAATTAATTTAACAAATTTATAAAATTATTTATTTATTTTTTCTTTTTTAAATGAAATTTAATTAATTTATTTAATGGCGTTATCTTTTCTAAAAAAAAGTGTTGCATTTATAAATGCTGCCCTAATTTTTAAGAAGTGTTTCATATTTTACGTTTACAAAATAACACAAATTTCGGCATTAAACAATAAAGTACAATTAGCGCAGATAAATTCAATTGCAGGTGGTGGCAAGACTACAACAATCCAAAGCAAACAGAAACAACAGATTTTTTTTGTATGGCATTGTTAGTGCTTACGGCTCGAAACTAGCCACCACCTTGATCTAGTGTTGCACTCATGCCCATTTTATGAAAATGAATGTCGAACATGTAGCATTTTTTTTTTTTTAATTTTAAAGGGAACATCATCAGAAAAGAACGCTTAAAACTTTTAAAATAACCCTTGTTTTTCAGAAATGGACATAAAAAAATGTAAAAGTCAGAATAAATGAAAAGAAAACGCCATAAATAAATAAAACTATTTTCTTTTATTCTACAGTAACATTATGTTTTTCAATTATTAAATTTATTTTCAGTAGTGATTAATTAAAACTAATGCAAAACGACATTCCTTTTTTTTTGTTTATTCTACCCCTTAGGCTTAAAATTTATTATTTATTTAGCACAATTATTTGTTTTATTTATACAATGCAAATAATACACAAAGCACACAATAACATATGATTTCAGAATTGTTAAATATTATTTAACTGACAAATAGAAAATGTTTAATAAACATAAAGTATTAATTTTTATATGCAAAATAAAATTGTATATCGTGACCTTAAATGCAAACGGGCTTAACTCGAGTTTTTGATTGATTAGAATGGTTCGTTTTAACAAACAACATGTTTATGCAAATTTTAAGTCCTCTGCGATCAAAACCCTTATTTTAATAAAGAAATTCAAACTCCAAGAATACTTTTTTCTTATTGATTTTGTAACGTTTTTTGACTTCTGTAAAAAAAAAAAAAAAAATTACAGTGTAGTTATGTCTGTTTGCATAAATGGCGACGATATGTACGTTTGCATAAATATACTTCGATAATAATCTCTTATATATTTTTTTTCGCATAAATGCACATTTTACATATAGGCAAATAATAATAGTTACAGATTTTCTCAGGATTATTGAAGGGACCTGGGGGGTTATTCTGTAATTCGATTCGAATTCCTAATCTACATACATACGTATTAAAAATGATGATAAAAACTAGACCCTGTCGTGAAAATGAAAACAAAATGCAAAGCCTCAAACTTCGTTATTACATATTTTCTTTTAATAAAAAAAACTGTTCTTTTTTCATTGTTTCTTGATATTAATAAACTGCCAGTTAGTGGCTTTTAATGTCACAAACACTAAAATTTAGGTCAAAAACTTTAGGAGAAATTTCTTGTAATTTTCCATCTTAAAATTTTTTTCGAGTAGAAAACTCCAACTTTTAACCTTTTAATATAATTCAGTTCACTTGGCAATAAAGCGAATGGGTCGATTACAGCGAAATCCGGCAACGCCGCTCATGTTAAAATATACAAAATTTCAGGCGTTGCCTGATTTCGTTGCTGGTATCCCCACTCAAACCATAAATTTATTCATAATAGTGTAATTTAATAAACAAATTGCTTTCCATAATTTACAAAAGCTTTTAACGGCTGTAAAAATATTTTTTTAATAAATCTGTATTTATTATTTTGCTTAGAGGTGTACAAACAAAAGCCAACCTCATAATCTGATACAAGTAAATTTTTATTTGGCGCCCATTTATAACACATTTAAATAAACCAATCCAAACACTCATGCTTACACAAACACACACACACACACACTGGCGTACAAACAAATGTCACAACTGTTATAAATTAACATCAGAGTTGCAATTTCAATTTTTGTAAAATTAAAAAAAAAAAAAAAAAGCAGAAAAACGAATTAAACTTAAAAAAAAGACAAACATTGATTGCATTATTTATGCATGGACAGAATTTAATATCAACGACTGGGTGTATTTTTAAAATATTTTTATTAGAGGGTTGTGTTTGTAGTTTGCAAACGTACAACAAACAGCAGCAGATATTAAGAGGCCAAGTGATGCCAATTAGTTTTATAAAATTAAACATATGTAATTATTGAAAAAATTAACAAAGGAAATGTTTGGAGTTTTATGATGTTTAAGGGCCAAATACACTTGACAAGTGCTTGTCATGCAGGCGAATTCCCTAATGTACATACGCTGGTCGTAAAATTCGCAGTCGTTTCTAAATTTTTTGATTTTCCATTTATATACAAGAACATTTTCACTAATACTACCACAATGCTTGATGAGTATATTGATTAGTGTATTTGGGCCTTGAAAGATTATCGGATGTAGCCAAGGCGAAAACATTCAGGTCACAGCTTCAAGTGAGAGAACTATGCTACCTGCTCCTTTTATGTTCTTTTTTTGTATTCTAAAAGCAAACTCGATCCAAAAGAATTGGCAGCCAGCATAACTCTCTGCGGTCACCTGTATGAATTCGCCTTGGATGTAGGTTAACACTTTTTTCCGTCATATCTAAATTTTTTGATTTTTCATCCAGCACTGTCGGTGTGACACATGCAAACACATTTTCACTAATACTACCACAATGCCTGATGAGTATTTTGATCAGTGTATTTGGGCATTAAATTAACACTTTATTTCAATAGCATTCTCCAGTAAAATGGGAATTTGAAATCAAGTGAATATTAGTAAAATATTTTGAAACTTAAGTTGTATTCAATAATACGTTTGAGCTCAAGTTTATTTCCAGTTCGATTTTAAGCAATTGAAATTTTATTTCTGAGTGCTGAAAAAAAACGTTTAAAAAAAAAATATATATTTTTAACTTATTTATTTTGAATTAATATCACAGTTTAAAAAACATTTTATAATAAAAAAATATCCACTAAAAATCGCCAAATTGTTCATACTACTTACTCGTTGCTGTCAAGCGATGACGTCCGAGCGTGTGAGCGAGATTAAGTAAACGAAATGACCGACCGACCGCACCACAATTTTGTATGTTTTGCATACATAATTTTATATTTGGCAAAGAGATCTATAAGCTACATATGCACATACATACATACATACATACATATGTATATGCATTGTATATATATCGGCCTATAAAATGTACAATGATGTTACTTTTTTTTATTACGAGTATTTTTAAAACATTTTACATACAAAATCTTGTTGCAATGGGAATTTTTGTTATGTGTGCGCAAAAGCATTTTAGCAGTGATTCGTTTGAATAAATAAATCAATCAATAAATACCATCATGACTCACTTACTACATATTGAAAAGGTACTTAAAATTGTACATGGAGGTAAAACAGATATTTGTGTTGTCGACTTCGTCATCGACATTGTCAATTTACGAAAAATCTAAGGAGAATATTAAACAAATATTTCTTTATTTTGAATGACAAAAAAAGATGTCTCTGGTCTCTAGAAAAATTAAGTGTTACACAAACAGATGTTGGTTTGATCAGTGTAGTGTGTTTGTTCAACAATGTAATTGGGCTAAATGATGCCATTGAAAAAATTGCTTGAAACAGAGAACATTTTATATTAATACGAAATGCCTAACTAATCATTTGAACGCACATTTTAACCAGTGATGCCAACTTTTTGAGAGAAAAAAGCACTTTAAAATTAAAAATAAGCACTAAAAAGCACTATTTCGAGCAATAAAACGCGTTAAAAAGCACCAACCCATTTTTACAATTTAATTTTACACAAAACAAGTTGCATTCGGATATGCCGAATATTATATACCTTCAAAATTTTAAAAAAGGCGATGGCGTTTATGGGGACCATTTGTATAAAAACATTTTTAATTGTATTATTATTATCTTCAATAAAAATAATATCATCCAAATCATGATGATCCATCAGGTATGTTTGAATTGGCCATAAAACCGTTTTAAAGTAATACAGAGCGAGCTCGATTTTTGTAAATCGAAAAATCTTGCCTGTTGCAATTACCGAAAATTTGCAATGACCGACCATTGTTTATAAAACTTAATGACATCCTATATTTTTATAAAAAACTTTATATTTTATCGTTTAAATAAATCTAAATTAAAATCGTGCAAAGTTTTATTAAACAATTGGCGTATGATATTATCCAATTATTTTTACCTATGTACGCTTCTGAATAAAAAACACACATAAGGTGTTAAATAGAAAAAACATTATTGTTTGCATTCTGATACTTAGTCAAACCTTTTTGCAATAGGACTAGAGGTAGAAGTGCACAGCAAGCGGTTATTTGGTGCAGAGTGTTGTGCGTTTGAAAACTAATTTTTTAATTTATTATACACTTTGCTTATATGCGCTAAGTTACGACTCTTTTTTTGTTTTAAAAGTCTTTGCGTTCTTTTGTACGGTTTCCTACTGCATGTTTGTTAACTTTTCTACATGACTCAATATCGTTGTTTATTTTTCTATTCACAATTCCTTATATTTTCCAAGTCATTTTCTATTTTTGACACAGTGTCTACATCCTTAAAAAAATGTTTATCGCAAACAACTACATCGTTTTTATTACGATTACTAAATATGTTGTCATCGCCCAGCTCTAACCTCGTAAATAAAGTTTTTGGCAAAACTAATGCAACTTTTATCACTTTTTTATCATTTGAAATCTTAAAATCTTTACAGGCTTTCTCAAAATTGCAATCCAAATAGCAAAGCTCATCTAAATCATCCTCTTTATATCGAAGTTTTAAAAAATGGTAGAAAAAAATAAAAATTGTAAAAAGCGCTAAAGGCACTAACGAAAAATTGAAAAAGCACCAAGTTAGTGCTTTTTCTAGGTTTGGCACTAAGGATAAAATTTTGGCGTTTTTAAACATCAAAAAGCACCATAAATATCGCCAAAAGCACTAAGTTGGCATCGCTGATTTTAACCACTTTTAATGAAAGAGAAATAATTAATCAGATTCGATTATTCGATTGGCCGGCAACAAAATAACCCTGCAAATAATATTGGACTACCTGATCGAATTTTATCAAATGGACTACTCCATGGACTGGTCCAATGTAATGCAAGCATGGACCATGTCATTGTTAAAAAGTGTTTGTAGTGAGACGACATGTCTTCGTTTTTCAACGACATGTTTTCGTTTTTAAACGAAGTTAAAACGAATCCTCTTGCTTGTACAATCGAGTAGTTTTAAGAGTACTCCTTTGTAATCCAAAACTGGGTTATATGGTACTGCCCTAGGACATCGTAATCAGGGTTGTTAGACTTTTTTCTTAAAAAATCGTCAAAAGTTTTAACAAAATTCGTCAAAATCGTCACGAACATTCAGCAAAATCGTCAAATATTTAAATGTTTCAAATCAGAGGCTATTTAAGTTTGTCTTTAAATATTAAATATTTGTTTTTTGATCAATGTTTATTTAATAATTTCATTTTTGAGGTTTTTTCGTTTTCCTCACGGGCTAATAATGTGTAATAGTTTTTTTTTTACCAAATGTAAATAAAATTCATATATCCATAGATATAAAACTGTAACGTTACTGACTGATTCATCATCGCACAGTCTAAACGCCTGAAGCCAAAAACTTCAAATTTGGTCACTCCCCAAATGGGTATTTTTGGAAATTCGAATGTTAAGGGTGTAAAAAGAGTAAAAACGGGCAGATTCGATAGCCTTATATCTCCAAAACTAAAAGAGATAAAAAAAATGTAATACTTATTGTTGTTCTTTAGAAAAATAAGCGGACAGGTGTCTGGTACATTTTTTAAATTCAGCCCTATTAGGTGGCAAACGGCTAAAACCTGAATTTTAGGTACTTTTTTAACACCCCATCTATCTTTTGAATCACATTCGAAACTTATCAAAAAAATACGAATATGAATTTACATTTAAGGGGTGAAAATCGTAAATTTTTGGTACTTTTTTACAAATCTTTTTTCTCCATTAATTGACATATTTGTACTAATTTTTGGGATGCCACTACAGTACTGAAATTTTTGATTATTTTATGGTGGGGGGGGGGGGGTGGAAATAGCACCCAAAAAAGGAAATACGGGAAATTTGATATTTTCCCTTAGCTTCTTGGTTCTACAACTGGTATTTTTATAATAAACTTTGGCATAGAAATATGTCCACGAAGAAAAAAGAGACGCTAACGAAGTTGCGGGTTAAATGCATAAGTTAATGAATGCATTATTATAATTTAACAACTTCGATGAGTCGATGTTTTCCAAAAGATATTAATATCAAAACCTCTTTCGTCAAAATTTTTAAATATTTGCTCTCTTACATATGTAGGTAGATCCATTTCTATTGACTGGAATTAAGATAAAAATTAGGAAAACTGAGCAAAAAAGTAAAGTAGCATTTGTAACAGAATATCCTTAATCAAATCTTTTTTTTTATAAAAATGTGTACATTATTCAACAGAATAACAAGAATACCACACAATTATTAATAAATTAATTGTGAGCTTCAACATTAATTGCAAATTGCGAAATTTTTAGTTAAACAATTTTAAGTGTTAACAAAATTTATTTTATCAAACGGATTATGTTTTACATAATATTCTTTCAAAAAAATTGTTAAGACAGTTTTAAAAAGTTTTCACGTACCACTCACTGTGCATTTTATGAATTTCAACACCTTCACGTTTAAAACTCTTATTTGTTTTATTAATAACATTAAGAATGTATTTTTAAAAACAAAAATACAACTCATTTCTATCATTTAAATTTTCTATTGATGGCGTCGATATTAGCAGTGAAGACAAACAAATTTTTAGCGGTTCATATAATTGTAAAATTCGAATTAATAATGTTTCTAATGAACTCCACCTGTTTTGTGATGGGGGAAGAATTTTTTGGTTTAATTTCCAATAATTTTTGTAGTTCGAAAAATTAATTATTACCTTGTTCCCAATATAATTTTAAATGTTTCTTGTAAGTATTTCTAAAAATAAAGGAAGTTTTAAGCACGCATATTGATGCCAAAAAATCGCCATAACACTATAACTTTTATTGGAAAAATCGTCATTTTACTGTATTTTCTCAAAAAAAAAAATCGTCAAAATGACGAAAAATCGTCACATCTAAAAACCCTGATCGTAATGTTAAATATACCATGTTTTTTTCCATACGTTTGGGTTTCTTTTGGACTAGTAGTAGTCCCTTGGGGGGCTACATTTTACACGCGTGTTTGGACTAGATCATTATTTGCAAGGAAAAAATTTTTTTTTAACGACTTCATTTATTATCGGGGACTTTCTCTGCTATTCGGAAGGCTTTGGTGCATGAACTTTTTTGACGATCGCAGTTCTTCGTTTTTTCTATGCCCTACACGATTTTGGACATATTTACTTAATTGCAACATGTCATCACCCCAATTTACAACAATAACAATTATTAATTAGTAAATTAAAACACAAAAATAAAAATCACTACACAAAATTGTAACTCAGACTCGTACATTACGTATAAACAAGGTCTCGCTATACGATGTTGGTCCTAGAAATGTTTCAAGAGCCCATTTGCACATCCAAAGTATGCTTTGACAAAGTCTTTTCAATTTTCTTTTACTTTTGCACACACAAGGCGAATTCCCTTTATAGGTGGCGTTGAAAACACAGCTGAGCAAGTTTGTTTTTCTTACGTAGTGAGAGAAATGTCAAAAGTTGTTTGTGTTTTTGGTGTATCAACCAACTAAAGCAACAATAAAGCAAGTAAAAGTGCTATATTCTTCTGTGTCTATTTTATCTGCCATTCATAGTATTTGTAAAAACAGTACCAAAACCTTAAACTCGGGATTACACTTGTATAAGGGCCGGTTTAAATAATGGCCTGATTTCGTGCATTTTCAATACACGAATGCCCCGGTTTGCGTCGCTAATTGGGACGTAACGTAAACCGAAACGAGGTGATACATACGTTTGTACTGATTTTCATTTAATTGGTTCTGAGATTCATAAATTTAGCTGAAAAAATAATTTTTGACTTGATTGACTTATGCCCAATTTTCAGGATAGTATTTAAATCTATATTAAGTTAATTTTCATAACAAACTTAAATCGTATTTAAAACAGATTGGTTTTTTGAGTTTTATTTGAAAAGTCTTATTTAATTAAGATAAAAGTATGGTAGCACTACTAAATACAAAAAAAAAAATATAAAAAAGTGTAATTATCTACAAGGTGGTCTGAAAAAACAGCTGACTGTTAATGCTTTGCCTGTTGTTGTTGTATTTTTGTGACATTGAGGCCACCTTGCTAAAATATTACAATGGAAACTTAAGTTGAAATTAAGTGTACCACATCGGTGACTTAAGTTTGATTTAAGTTTTTAGTGAAGAAAAGAATTTTGTATTACAATCGATTTTAAAAATAAATGTGTTTTAATATCAATCCTGAAAACTGGGCATTAATAACGGATAATACTCTTTTAGATCTTTAAATAAATTTAAAGATATCTTTTGAATTAATGTTTGTTTAAGAAGATTTTTCGCTGATTTTTAACTTCAATCCAAATTTAAAGAAGTGCTTCAATACAATGTTATTTTTATTGTTGTGCTTGTTGTAGTATTGCCACCACCGTTTACATAAATTCGCCTTGTGCACAGCACGCAAAACTTACTTGTGAAAAAATTTGTTTGCTTTTTTTATTTGTTTCGAAGTTCTAGTTTCCTGGTTATTAAAAATTGGGCTCTGTAATAAAAATAGTTTTTGTTCATTAAAAAAAAAAAAAAAAAAATCTGTCATTTAAGGCTCAGTTAGCCGGGAGTGGATGTAAAGCAATTTGAATGATTATAGTTAGCAGTAAGACAATAGATTGGTCTTACTTTTTTACGGTAAAGTTAAGTTACTGTTACTCCTGGCTAACATAGGGTCTTCACCGGACAATTTTTTGTCATACCAAACGTCAAAGTCTATGTAAAAACTTTTGTCAGCGTTTTTTTTTTATATGAAGTTTGACGTTTATTATGACGAAAAATTGTCAGGTGAAGACCCCAAGTAAAAATATATTTAAAATTCCCACCCCAATACAAAATTGTACTTAACTTTGTGTAGTTTTTTTTTTTTCTTAATAGGTACCTACACCAACTACAAGAAAATATGTATGTATGTCTGTTTTTAAAAAGACTGGAAATAAATCAACTACATTTTACAAAAACAACAACAATAAAAACAATATCATCATCACTGACTGCCACCAATTGGGTCAATGTCAAGGCCAATGTTGTTGTTGGTTTTTTAATTTTAATTTTTTTTTTTTTTATTTTCTTTGTTAGCTGTAGTTGTTGTTACAATAATAATAATGATGGTGATGATGGTTGTTTCGATGTTGTTTTTATTATTGTTGTTGTAGCCTTTCTTTATAGTGTTGGGTTGTTGGCTTTTTTTTATTTCTTTTACTTGTACTCTTTTGTGAATTTTTTTTTTATAATTTTTTCTGCTACTTTCAATGTTCTCCATTATTTCCAGTTTTAACTAAAAAAAAAAACACGAATCTTTGTTTACATTAAAATTTTTGTTGTTTTGGGTGGTTGTTGGTGGTATAATGTTACGTTTTCTACATTCAACTTTTTTTTTTTTTTTGTTATGGTTTTTTTCTTTATTGGAAAATAACAACTTTTTGTCTTGAATAGGTAACTATGTATCTTAAACATTTAAATGTCTTTATAGGCATATGGCTGTTTGTCTGTCTGTCTTTCCGGCGAATTAAAGTTTTATTTAGTAACTGAGTTAAAAATAGATTTATGTGCTACATACCTACATAGTTGTTTAATAACCGTAAGTTGAATAAACTTTTAGCTTATAATAACATTATAGACCACAAAAACATGCAACATTTGATTATGTAAAATAAATTTAAAAAAAAAAACTAAATTAACAATTATTGGCAAATAATTGCAGTAGTGACCTTAACACGTAGGTATTGCCAATGTATACCTATTTTCCGATAGTTTTTTTGTGGGCACCACTTACATACCTACATATGTACATACCCAGTAAAAACTTTGCTTACTTTTTCAAAATGAATAGCTTCTTTCACCCACTATTTAGTAGCTTTCTTCTATAACTACTACTTCAACAACTTCTATAACTACTTTTTTCTGGATGTACATTAGGGTGATTACTATTTTTATTATTTTACATTACAAAAATAAAACCCCTTACATTCGAGGAATAATTGCATTCAGATGACATTAGTAACATCAAATTTAAAAAAAATTAAAAAAAGTTCCCCCTTTTTTAATTTTTAATTTTTTTTAAATCTTTAGTGCAAGTCTTACTTAGAAGAAGTCACTTTTAAACCACCATAAAATGTCTTCTAAAAATTCCAGCTATAGTGTAAAGGCAAACAGATATACTTGGACGAAGAATCTACATTCCTCTTCTAAACAGAAAAGGGATCCAAACATTCCATCTGTTGAAAAGCTCTCCAATTTCACACGGACGCCTACAAACCGCCAAATTCTTGGAAACTTCACTTTTTTGTTCAATAGCGAGAAACGGCAACTGGATCGAATCAAAAATATGATAACGGATATAGAATTGCTCTGGAGGGAAACTCTAGACTTTCCACTTTTATCCAGCGCACTCATTAGAAAGAAACTTAATCGTTTGATTGATGTAAATGACAAAAAAAAGCAACTGTCTTACAAATTCACTGCAACACTTTCTCAGGTATTTGATGTCACCAACGTGAATGGAGAATGAAAATGCTCGGAAGATAAAGAGTTCTACCAGAGTCAAGTTGAAAGTGGAGGTAAGGTTGGCTATTAAACGGTCAAACAAGCCCCTTTGGAATCAATTCACCCAAGAAAAAGAATCCGACTATCAATATCTCAAGCTCAAACCAGTACTTCTCAAACGCAACACACACATGATATTGTCTCTGAATCTACCTCAGATTCTTCACCCAAATCTGCAAGCTGTTCTTCCACGTCATCTTCTTCTGAATACAAACCGAAATACAAAAGAACAAGCATTACAACAGCAAGTTTACTGGTACTGGAAAACCACATTTCTACACATAAAGCACATAACGTTTTTGAAACCAGTTCTAAACAGGGTCATGATGTGCCGAATCCAAGTCAGTCGGGTTATGGAAACGAGTAATCTCAGAAGGACAGCAAATGAAAGCCACAATTTTTAAAAAACTTCAAAGCAAAGATCCCTATTGTATTCAGCTTGATGGTAAAAGAGTCCAAGGGAAAGAGTATCAAGTAGTTCTGCTGAAAAATACCACAACCGAAATTAAACTCGGCATTCTTAAATGTAAGAGTGGTTCTGCCACGATCATTTACAAGGAACTACATCAGCTAATTGATAAATACGATGCTTGGGGAAATATTCGCATGATAATCTGCGACACGACAGCAGTAAATACGTTTGCACGGGATTGTAAAGCTGATACACAATGATGTCTTGAGCAAGGGCTTTCAAAAGCCACAATACATTGGCTGTCAGCACCATGTACTCGACCTCCTTCTGAAGCATGTCATGCATTTCCTTATTCAAGAGCCAACGAGCAAACCAGAAGTCAACTATTCTTTCATTGACAAATTAAGAGAAAACTATGTCTCTCTTCGGGCTCTTTACCACCAAGTTGCCACAGATGATGTTAACACAGGCGAGATGATTTAAAGTTATTGTACGAACTATGTCAGGCATATCGTCATTACAAAACAACTCCACAATGGCCCCGAATCAGCCGGAAGAAACTCCCAAACTTACACCAGGCAAGATGGAACTCGCGTGCAATATATGCTGTTATAACATTTTATCTGATGCCAGAGTGGCGACACATCCTCAGTACAGAATGCAACACTACAACGAAGCATCCTTCAATGAACTGTTAACCTCACTCACCAAGACAAAATGCAAGAAGACAATTAAGTGTTTGAAGATGCACTGGTCGGTCGAGGAGTCATTAATTGACATTCCCAGATCTAACCAAAATGCTGAACCTGCTATAAAACTGATGGAGGGACTACATACGAACTCGAAAACATTTGAATTTTTGAATTTAAAGTTCACAGGAAAAAATAATTTTTAAATTTTTGTTTGTACATTCTGTACTTATTACTAACTGTTTTATATTATTAATTTTTTTTAGTATTAACCTATTGAATAAAGCAAAAACAGTATGTAATTTTTTAAAAAATTTTTCACTTTTTTTCATCGGAATGAAAGGGGGAACTTTTTTTAAAAAACTCAAAAATGCAATTAATATTCTTAAATTACACAAAAAACTTCCTCGATTGCAAGTGGTTTCATAATTTTTTTTTTTTTGTAATTACACTAATGTACATGTGTATGTAGGTAAAAAAATAATGACTTACTTTTGAATGCGTTCATTTTGGGACTTCCCTTGTAAAACTTATTGGTTCTTTCAGTAGAATTGTAAGTTGTCTTTACTTTTTTCTGATTACTCAACACATTATTTTGTAGGCAGAGTTTTCACTGGGGGCACATTCATATTTTTCTTTACAAAACACTTTCTCTTTTCGTCTACATAACTTAACAACGATGACAGTTCAAGTCGGCTGTAATCCAATAAGTTGTTTTTCATGCTGTAACATTATTAGGGTTATTATTATCATATGGAGGAAGTCTAGTGATTTTTTTATTCTTTATTATTTTTCTTAATTTCTCTCTTCTAAGAGATCAATTAGTGTCTGGGTTGTGCTTCTTTTGAAAGCACCTCTTCCTCTTGGTGGTGTGATCTCAGAAAACATGTGAAGTCAATCAGGGGTGTGCTGGACATCGGAAACGTAAAACGCAAGAATTTTAAAAGTAGTTTTTTAATAAGATTTCTGTAATAAAAGATTTTTCTGACAAATATGATCTTCAATACTTTTTTTCTTATTTTTGTAACCTGTTTATGTTGAAACGATGTTCTTGTTCCAACAAATTTCTTAATTTTATCAGCGTCACTGGAACAGCAAATGGATTTTATGGTAGAAGGGGCTAGTTCAACGTTTCTTTCAATATTAACAGCCTTTTCCCCTGATTTAGAACGCGTCAAAATGCACAGTTTTTGTTCTAAGGTTATTTGCTTTTTTTGACTCGTTGCTGCAAAATATTAAAATTTAACTTTACTCCAGCAAATGCAATCAGCAGACAAACTTCACATACATATTTGCATTAGATTTTAACGGGAAATCCCCTTTTTCTGTTTTAGCTTTGTACAAACATTTTTTTATATTAACGACACAAATCGAAGCACTAGCGACGCAACTTCGAAGCAATGCGAGGCAAAATGAAACAAAAACGACGCAACTTCGAAATCACAGAAATTTTAAAAAGACGCAACTTTGAAAACGACGCAAGCCGAAGCGACGCAAACTGGGGTATTGGTGTATTAAAAACTACTTCCAAATTCTGGCGTTTTACGTTTACGATTTTCGGCACACCCCTGAATACTTTAACTTTTTTAAGGGTTTAAGATCTCTAATTGAGCGTAGATTGAATAGTACCGCGAGAACCAGAAGTTCTCTGAGAAATATAGCCTGGACGGGCTTTTGGTGAGCACCATTTGGGATTAACGTAATGGCATCCATCCTCCGATTTAGGTGTAGGTATTAAAGATATTAATTTAATATGCAAGTTTTCAATAGAAATATGTATACCTACCCAGTGCAAACTTCGCCTACAAAATAATGTGTTCAGTAATCAGAAAAACATAAAAGCACTACTTACAATTCTACTGAAAGAACCAATGAATTTTACAAGGGAGGTCCCAAAATAAACGCTTTCAAAAGTAAGTCATTATTTTTTTTACCTAAATACATCCAAGAAAGCTACTTAATAATGAGTGAAAGAAGCTATTCATTTTGAAAATGTAAGCGAAGTTTTTACTAGGTAATTAAACAGAAATAAATTTGACTATTTGACATCCCAGTAAAAACTTTGCCTACAAAATAATGTTTTAAGTAATCAGAAAAAAGTAAAAATACTACTTCCAATTCTAATGAAAGAAGAAATGCATTTTACAAGACATGCCCCAAAATGAACGCATTTTTATGTAAATCATTATTTTAACCTACATACATACATCTGAAAATAAGTAGTTATGGAAGTAATTATAGTATTTATAAAGAAGAAAGCTACTTAATAATGAGTGAAAGAAGCTATTCATGTTACAAAAGTAGGCGAAGTTTTTACTGGGATAATAATGCAAACAAAATCCAGCTAGTTTGCTGTTAGTAAATGGAAATTCAAAATTCTCATCGACTTATTGAACTGACGTCGTAGTAAAGTTGTTTATTATAGCATAGTTTTTGGCGGGGTAATAAGTACAGAAAGTGCTTTTTTGACCAGAGGCTTTACAAATTTGGCAATGACCTTTTTACCAAATTTCCATTAATGGCTTATAATAACAACACCAAATGAGAAATTTACTTGCCATTCAAACACATGAATAGCAAGCAAATTGCACTTTCTATGAGTCGGTACAAAATTTCGTTGTTGTCGTTTTCGTTGTCGTAGTCATTTCTATTAACCCGTATTTATGTATGTTTAGTCTACGTTTAAGTCTCTACCATCATCATCATCATAGTGTCTCGTGTATATATTTTTATACATGCTTGTGTGTTAACAATCTTGCACGATTTTCTACCTCCCTCTGCCAAAATAAATGCGTTTTGTATAGCAATACACACAAACATATGAATGAATGTCTACCAAAAATGTATCCAGTTGCCACTATTGCAATCACTTGCACTTGAAATTGCATAGAAGGTGTAGTCTACTCCACCACTAGACTGAAGAGGAATACGTTTCCAAGCCAAAATGTGTGTAAGTGTGATTTTAGGAAAATATATACAAACATACATACATATGTATATTACTATGAAGGTATGTGTATGGTTTAGGCTGACTGGTTGGTTGGCTGGCTGGCAGTATAAATGAATGGTTGACTGACTTAGTGACTGGGTTGCCTGCATGGCCTGGTTGTCTATACATAAAACATTATAAACTGGTAAACTACATTTCCAGAATTTGGGCTACATATTTTTTTTGATGTTGTTTTGTTTCTCCTTTTGCCTTTTTGGGGGCACTCATACATATTAACATTTAAGTAAACTTTTCATAAAGTTTTCTGTGAAAAGAAAGGTCGTTACGCGTCCTTGACGTTGAACTACAAATATCGTAGTCGTCGTCAGCGTCATCGTCATCACTGCCATTGCCTTCCAACGTCACCATCAACATCCTTCTTCTTCTCATCATCGTCAGCAATAAAATCAAAGTCATCGTTTGAACGCAATTGAATAAACTTGTTGAAACTAGAAATTGCATTGCATTTGGCTTTTGCGCATTTGTATGTGTGTGTGTGCGTGCCAGTGGGAAATGCATTTCGTTGCATAGTATACTTTTAGGGGTCATTACATTTTTACAAACTGTAGCATAGTTGCAAATTGTTTTCTTTTGTAGTTATAAATTATTTTGAATGAAATCAAGAACTTTTGTTTAAAGTTTTAAACTGTTCTTATGTATTGTATATTTCACCTAACAAATAATTTGTCAACATTATTTTACTCACAAAACAAAGTGTTTATATCTAAATTTTGTTCACTATTGAATGCAACAGTGCATCTTAGATTTATTATTTTAGAGCAAAAGTGTAGCTTAACACGGCCACACAAGTCGTATGTATTTTAACGAAAATGCCTATCTGATCTAATTATTGTTAGAAAATTTTCAAAAAACAATAACTTATCATGACAGAAATGCATTTTACTCCTGGAAAGTTGTGTTCCTTGTTTCAACAAATTACAGCAAGGAGCAATGCAGCTTGACTGTTATTGGGGTATACGGATATTGTTTCTGTTGGTATGGTTTACAGAGCGGTAGAGGTAGAATATTATATACGCCTGTTTCTAAGTTGTTGGTAAAGATTTTTCTTTGTTCGATAGATAAGCTTTCGCTTTAATTTCGACTATATGAAGTAGCAAAATAATTAAAAGAATATTTTCTATTTAAAAGTTGTTTTTAAAAAGAACCGACTTTAGCGTTTGACTATGATGATGAGCCATTGTGTTTTAAATGAAAATTCATCATTTCTTTATTTTTCTCCCTAATTGAAAAAAAAAGTGGCCGGCCATAAACTTACATCTACAAGATAATTGTGACTTTCTATTGCATCCTTACGTGGGGTTTACACATTAACACACATGTTTACACATGTAAATGAAATCAAACGAGAACTTTTTCAACATTTTGGTACTTTTTTTTTGCTCATATCTCGGCTCATATATGGACCGAGCTGGCTAAATTTTAAAATTCTGATGAGAATATCTGTCTGTCATTCAAATTTACCAACAAGCACTGTTGTTTACAGGGCTATGGAGTCGGAGTTGTATAGTCGGTGTTGAGGTTTTTGTACCGGAGTTGAAGTACCCACAAAAAATTCGCGAAACCGACTCCAAAATTTTTCGGCATGAAAAATTTAAAAAAAAAATTCGAATAATTTCCAAAATAAAAATACATACTTTGAAGTTGGCGAGGCAATATTTAAAATATTGATTTGAAATTTATTCTAAATCTTTTAAAAAAAGAGCTTAAAGTCAAATAAGGACCAGCCTTATATACATTTAGAGTTAAGGTTAGATTAGAAGTCAGAGTTGGAATTTCAGCGGTTGGAGTCAGAGTTAGTTCTTTTTGTTGATGACTCAACAGCCCTGGTTGTCAATGCTAAAAAAATATCAACGCTAAATTTCTAAACATAGAAACCTAACAAGAAAATAGTACTAAAGTGGACGTGGGGGTACCGTGGTATTTTTGAAAGGAAAAAGTACTGAAAATAGTACCATAGTAATGAATTTTCCATCACTGATACGTATTATAAACGAAAAATTTAACTTATTACTCTATAGAGAAGGATACCAAAGTTCATTTTTGAAGGAATATGTCTTAAACAATTTTTATAAAGTAAAGTTCTGTTCGTTAATCCTTCGTTTTTACAAATCTCCAAAACCAAAGAGCCTGAATATTTGACAAAACACAAGTATCTTTTAAGGACTGCTAGCTCAATCTAAAGCTTTGTATAAGAAGATGGAGCTTCAGAAAAGCATATCCGATTTAACATGGTTCCCACAAGTAATCGGGTTTTGCTGGGTATTTTAATAGTTTTGCTTGCCACTCTTTTTAATGCAAAAAAGAAAAGAAGTTAACAATAGTAATCCACAAGGCCAACGCAGACAGCGCATAACTACAGATACATATTAAATAATGTAGTTAAACAAAATTTAAAGTTCTTACTCACAGGTGGGCCAATTTCACTTTGATCTATTGTATTTTATTATAAATACTCTGCAACCATTTAAAAAACAATTTAATTTCGTTAAATACTAATGCCCGATTTTCAGGATTGTATTTAAATCTATATTAAGTTAATTTTCATAAAAACTTAAATCGTATTTAAATACAGATTGGTTTTTTGAGTTTTATTTGAAAAGTCTTATTTAATTAAGAGAAAAGTATGGTAGCACTACTAAATACAAAAAAAAATATAAACAAGTGTATTTATTTACAAGGTGGTCTGAAAAAACAGCTGACTGTTAATGCTTTACCTGTTGTTGTTGTATTGTTGTGATATTGAGGTCACCTTGCTAAAATATTACAATGGAAACTTGAAATTAATGGTGTTTTCTTTTCTACAAAAAAATGTGCCTTTTTTTTAAAAAATGCAATTTGGTGTCTGTTTCTTAAAAATTTTGCTCCCGAAAAGCATGAGTTTTTTAGAATAAAACAAGCCACCCTTTTCAGGAGTAAAATTTTTAAGAAAAAGACACCAAATTTTTTTGTCGAAAAGAAAACACCATAAGTGTACCACATCGGTGACTTAAGTTCCACTTAAGTTTTTATTGAAGAAGAGAATTTTGTATTTAAAACGATTTTAAAATTAAATGTGTTTTAATATCAATCCTGAAAATTGGCCATAAGAGCATTTTCAGAAATTCAAATGTAATTAAGATCAATTTAATCATAATTAACCAAAACGCTTACATAAGTAATAAGTACATACAAATGTACTAGATACATATGTATGTACATAATTCATATGTTCACATGTAAACAACATAAAAAAAAAAAAAAAAAAAAAAAGGATAATGAATTAATAACGGGGTATGAGAATTTTAACTAAACTGCAACCTTAACCTTAAAAATGTAGTATGTATTTCATTCATGGTTTCTATTTGTTTCTCTTTTAAACCAATGTTGGCAACTTTAATGGTCGGTCATATTGTTTACATTAGGGTCTTCTTTTAATATTGCTTCTCCTCACTTTTTAACTGGAATATGTGAATATCAAAATCAAAGGAGAGTTGTTAGTATGCCGGAATAAAAAAGTGTTTTAAGTTTAATATTGTTAAAAAAAAAATATAAACAACGTGCAGGGATGTGTTGTTTGTGTATGAAAGTACAAATGTTCATAATACCTATGAATATAAACATACATTCATACATGCATTTGTATTTTCATATGAATGTACATATGTATGTATGAATGTATGTGAAATTGTAAAATGTATTAATAAAGTATGAGTGCTATAGTTTATTTTTTTATATTTTTAGTGGAATAATTCATTCATTGGTTCTCATATTTGTTGTTGTCGTTGTCGACGTCATATTGTCTGGGGGTTTGTCCTTCATTGTGTCTACGGTATGTCTACCAAAAATAATATTAATAATGAAAAAAAAAAATAAAAAATTGTCTGCATCTGTTGTATAAGGCAGCAAAAGAAGAAGAATAAGTATCAGTACTAGAAGTGTATAAAAGTCGTCTTTCTGTCTGTCTGTCCGTTACTCCTCTACTGTTACTCTCTTTGTTTTTGTTGTTGTTCTTGTTGTTGATGATGAGGATGGTGATGGTTTTTTGGTGCTGTTTACGTGTCGTTTTATTTTTATATCATTTTTTTTATTTTTTTACTATACAGTATTGTATTTGGTTGGTTGAATGTTTTTGGTTCTTTTGGTATGTGTTTAAATTTCTTCTTGGTTCTTTTTTTTTTTATTATTATTATTATGTATTTGGTTGGCGGCATTCTCAAGGTTGTGTTCTACATTTTTCACAACATTATAAACACACATACTAAAAACACCATCATCAGTAATAATAATAATAACAACAAACAAGTTCGCATTGCCAACCTCTTTCTTTTTACCATTTTTATTATTATTATTTTTATTTTGTTTTCTAAAAGAAAACATTCATGCAAACATATAAAATGTAGGTAGGTATTACTTTTTTTAATATCCCCATCATCTGTTTATAGTATGTATAATTTGTTGTTGTATTTCTTTTACAAAACTTGGGGAACCCTGTGTGTGTCTGTCTCTCTGCCTGCCTGTATGTACCTATGTATGTATGTATGTAATTTTTTTTATACAATTTTTATTTTGTTTGATTATTTTCTACAGTTATTTAATAATTTTTTTGTTATTGTTTTTTATTGTGCTGATGCCGCTGCTAATTTCGCTTTCTGCTGTCGTTCATCATCGCGTATAAATGAAAACAAAAGCCGCTTACGGTCGGTCATTCACCTCTCGTATTTTTTTTAATATCATAAAACTGTAAAGTACATATGTACATCTGTACGATTAAAACACTTATTGAATTTGCGTTTAAAATTCTTTTTGAAAAATATCTATATATGTATGTATGTATGTACATATGTATGTAGGTACATAGATATGTATGTATGTACATATATACAGTAGAATCGCGAACAAGTTAACAACATGTATGTATGTATGTATGTAGGCACCAAGGGTAATTTAACTTTATCGAAATATTACTCTTTTTGTAACCGGTTTTAAATTAAAAAAAAAAAAAAAAAATAGATTTTTCAAGAATATAATTTTTTTAATGAATTTGTTTTTATAACTACAAAAAAGAAACTAATCCTCGATTACGGATGGAAGCTGAACTGAATTAAGCTGCTAGCAGCGAAAGCAGGCAACGCCGCTCATGTTAAAATATAAAATAAAAACAGTTTTTTGAATTTTAATATGAGTGACATTGCGTATTTCGCTACTGGCAACTCAACTTCAGTTGTGTTGCCATCCGTAATCGACCCATAAACTTTAATTTGCACCGAATGGTTGAAAGTTCACTATTACTTTTGAACATTAATTTATAATTAATAATTATATGTACATACATACATACGTCCATGTTCTGGAAAACGCAGCGTTTTCGAATCGCTTACGATTTGAAAAACGCAAAACGAATTTCAGCATGTTCTGAAAACCAGGCGATTTGCGAGCGTTTTGCTTTTTTTCGAAGTTGTGTTTGAGCAAAGAAAACATATGTTTTATCATAACAAAACGTAAACAAACAATTAATTTTCAAATTAGTTCTATGAAATAAATTTAAAATTAAAATGCCTACAGCGTTATTACATGTTCATAAGTAAACTACTGCGACAAACAATTGACAAACTCAAAGCAAATTTTTAAATTGCATTTTTTTAATTAAAATCTTGAAAAAATGTAACAAGTTTTTCCTTAAATAAATATAAAACATATTAAATTTAAATTTTGGGCCATTTCCTTTTTTCTTTAAAGTGCAGTTTTAATAAAATAGACCAGATCGCTTAAGTATACACTAGCGGTTTGAAAACGCCAAATTTCTAGCGTTTTCGTTTTTCAGAACACCTGTTTGGCGTTTTCAAATTGAAAACGCAAATTTTAAGCGTTTTGCGCTTTTCAGAACATGGGCGATAAATACATACCTACAATCACTTGAGTATTATCAATAAAAGGTGCTGCATCCGACTGATCTCTTGAAAGAAGTTCATCTCAAATTTACAGATAGAGAATTCTGTGTCTTTTCTGAAAACTTGCCATTCATTCATTCAGTACTAGCGTTAATGGTTTTTCTGATTTTAGTATCGGGAATTCATGCTAAGCTCCTGCCTACCTATAAAAATTGCACTACTCATTGTGCAATTACGCTCTTGTTGCTTCAAAAAAGTTTGTACAAAATTGCTTCAAGACAATATTTTCCGGTTTATACAGTGTTTTCCAGTGTGCTTGTTTATATGTACATATGTATGTGTTCTCTACAGCCTCGAGAATTTTATTACCTTTTGCTTTGCGTTATTTTTAGGAAATTAAAGAACACAGGCTGTGTGCCACTTTAATCTATTACAAAAAACGACGCAGTCGTTTGAAGTTGAGACTCTAAAGATTTTGTATTTTTGAGCCCAGTTCTAAAACAAAGCAAGCTTAAAAACCTACAAACTGAAACAATTACAACGTTACAAATTTTGTCTCAAAAAGATTTAGCTGGTAACATTTTTCCATTGTTGCTCAACAACAAGAAATAGGTACATTAATTTTGAAAGCTTAAGGTCCAACCATAAGCTTTCAAACAAGTGTCACGTAAATCGTGCACGACACAAAGAGAGACAATGCCGCTCAGCCTGTCGTTGATGACCACATTACACGACAATGTCGCCTATAAACCTAAACGAATAAATAAAAATATACAATAGCACACACATTTTTTTAAAATCATTCCTTAGAGGGAGTTTACACGGTGTCTTTCCAGACATGTCTGTTTTTGACATTCTCTTTTGAACATGCTACTAAAAACATCTTGTCTTTTCATGATGTCTTTCAAAACATGTCTGTTTTCATGTATAATACACATATACATACAAATTAAAAACATGAAAATTCATATAGACAAACTTGAAAACTCATTTCGTGTTTGTTTGGCAACCCCTCTTTCTTCTTTACCCCGATGGCCAACAAATAAAACAAACATGTTGTTAGACATGTCTGAAAATACACCGTGTGAACTCGCTCTTAGTCTTTGAGTTCTCAGACTTGTCTGATTGAGTTTCTTCACATTGCTTTGGTTGTTTTGTATTATTATCGTTATTTTACAGTTATTTTTATTTTTTATAGGGAACAAATTATTTTTGTTTGTTTTGAAGACAGCTTACAAGACAATGTCGCTCATATTGTCTTGTTTAGTAGTTCATAGAGGATACCTTACAAGACACTGTTGGTCATGTTGTCGTGCATTCACCTTAATACAGGAGAGCTTACAAGACACTGTCGTGTATAGTTGTTGATAGAGGATACCTTACAAGACAATGCCTGTCATGTTGTCGTGGATGTCGTCGTTTGCAAATTTCTTTAAAAGACAGTGAGTGCACTAGGCAATGTCGAGTATTTTGTCGTCCACGACATTTTCCTCAAAATAGTCTTCCAGAAATTCTATGTGGTAGAGGACATGACGTGCAACAATCGTTGACGACAATGTTGTCGACGGCAGTTTGGCCAACAGGGTTCTTCTGTCACTAAGCGAGGCAGATAGTCGGACTTAGAGCTACTAATAACTTCTATGTTAAGTTGGCAGATTCGTACGGCAGGTCCAATAGTCCTAACAGACTGATTTGTTGGCATGTTTTCTTTGTTTTGTCAACGCTAATATGAGATGCGGGAATTTACCGTTTCGTTTCTTTAATTCGTTATTTTTTTCTTTCTTGTATTTAAGCCAGGAGATCAATAAGTTGATGATTGTTAATAAATCTTTGGCTTCCGTTAGAGTTACCCAGGGTGCACAACGAGGAGGCCAACTACTTTACACCCCAATACAAAGTAATTAATCTTTTAACTAATATAAACATTAAATTGCATATTTTTTATTTTTTTTATTTTTTGGTGTTACCACGCGCTACGTTCTTTATTTTATTGTTATTTTATTTGTTCCGTTTAGCCGACATCATTAAACACGCAAATTTTTTATTTATATTTTTAATGGGTATTTTAGTGTTTTTATTATAACCATGTACGAAAAACGGAATTGCTTATATTGTTTGCTATATTTTTTTCTTTTTTTGCGAATCATTCCCCTATTTTTTTTTTAATTATAATGACTTGATAGGCATTTGTTTTTGTTCTAATTGTTGTCCTAGGTTAGAAAAAACTTTGAATATGTTTTTCTTTTTAATGACGATTTCTTAAGTGTTTTACTATTCTCTTTTCTCTGTTTACCTACAATAAATTTTTCCATTTTTTTTTTTTTTTTTTTTTTTTTTTTTTTTAAAACGTTAGCATTATAATTTAAATAAATAATTGTACAATATATCGAGCTCTAATAGCAAAAATGATGTAACCAACAACATTTTAGATTTTTGTTTTTTTGATGAAAATCGATAATTTTTGATCATTTGCATCATCTCTAAAAATCAAATGTCTCTGGGAAGTACCGTTACGAAATAAGAGCAAAAGCCATTTCAAACGAAACCCTAGACTTGAAGCAAAAATATTAAAAAAAAAACCTTCTCCTGTAAAATTTTATGTTGGTTACATCATTTTTGCTATAAGGGCTCGATATGTGTGTTAAAGAATTTTACCAAATTTTCGAAAATTTGTTTCTGTGAATTTTTAATTTTTTATTATTTGTCAAAGCACCACTTTTAATTTTAAAACTTCACTTAAAAAGTTGATAATGCAGATTAAAACACGCATTTGCTTATTTTTAACGTCTAGCAACTACGCTTGGGTTTTGCCATTTGGCATTTAAATTAAAAAAGTACATTTGCTTTTTATAACCCCTTGCAAGGCGAATTTGTGTACACCGCAGTGATGTCAGATTGAGGGATTTATCCCCAAATCGGGGATTACATTTTAAAATTGAGAATACAGGATTCTGTTTTAATTTTATGGATTTTTTTCTAATATTAATTTTTATTCTATTTTTTTGATTGAAAAAAAGACAATCTTAACAAAAAAAATATGCTTGCCATTCAGTAACTTTCACTCAGTTATGACATTTTTCATGTTAAGTGTTTTTAGTGAAGACGTAACGGATTTGTGCTAAGAATAAAAATCGTTAGATCAACCAGGGTGTGCTGGAAAACAAAAATGTAAAACAAAAGAATTTGGAAGTGGTTTTTAATACAGTTTTAATCTAATTTTTGTTATACAATTTTGTTTAATAGAGAAATATTTGTATAATATTTGTCATAAAATTCTTTTATTACAGAAATCTTATTAAAAAATAACTTTTAAAATTCATGCGTTTTAGCACAATGAAGAAAACTGTTATTTATAAAATGGAAATATTAATTTCTCGTACAAAAAGTTAATACTTTGAGCTTATTTTGGACAAAAGTTTATTAAAATCAAGATGTCGTTGGATCACCGGTCATTTAAGGAGTTATCCAAGTTGTGATTAACACAGCTTTGTGTACCAACAAATAATACCTGTGTTGAGGGGGTTTTCGGCAGTTATGACAAAACTGTTTAATTCATGAAATATAAACCAACAAATTGAACAGGATGATACATTTGATTGTGACAAGTTCACTTTGTCAATCACATTAACATGTATTGAGTTGATGTATAATTTCAACGTCAAATAAAACTAACTGTTCAAATGAAATGCAATTAAAAGGAAATATTTCATGACAAAATTGAAGAGTTTTTAGTGGGTATTTTTGGAAATGACAAAATAATTTTTTTTTTTTTAGGATTTTTTGTAAATAAAAATTAAAAATATTATTCTCAGGCCAAATTACGCCATTCGATATCAATCGAAATTCCCATTAAAATTGATCGTATCGAATGTCGTAAAAAGTGACCTTCTAAGAAAGAAAATCACATCTAATTTTTATGCGCCCCATACACGTTTCAATTGTCAACCGAGTCTTTCAACTGACTTGATTTTTTTTTTGATAGCTGATCAAGGGACTGAAGCACATAAAGTACAATCGAATTGAAAGACTTAGAGCCACTTTTTGGGTTAGAGATTAGCGATTAAATTAACTTTAATCTGCGTATTTACTTTTTGAGTTGTATTTTTTTAAACTTTTTTTGCTAGTTTAAGCGGCCATTGGTGGTGGTTTAAACCTTAACTTAAACTGTCAACATACACATGTTTAACATAAACAATTAATGCAAAAATATAAACAAAAAATAATTTTTAAAATAAAATCAATTGCTTAGCACTTTTATATAATTTTTCCTTTCTATATTTGTTCATTAATATATTTTTTCTTTAAACGTAAAAAATTTCTACCTTGTAAACAATATTAAATTCGCATCATTTCTTCTTCTTTGAAAACATCCATCTTGCTTTGATAAAAAGTTTACGTTTGCAAAAAAAATAATGCCATTTATTTGTGCTCAGTATGGTAACCCTACATGGTTTAAGCCACAACCCAAAAATATCAAATTCAATTAATGCTAGATTAACTTAATTCTCAGATTATCTAATTTTAGAATTAAATTAACTTTAATCTCAAACCCAAAAAGTGGCTCTTGAAAAAATCAAAATCTTTTGAATTTTCTTTAGCCAACTCGACAACCGTCAAACTAATCAATTGACAAAGCCATACACGCTTTGAATTGGACAACAACCGACTCGGTTGACAGTACAATGGAATCGTGCATTGGCTGCTTTAGTACTTTTAAGCAGGGTAGGAAAACACTCTACTAGCGAGCACAATTCGAGTTATTTCCCTCGTTTTAAAATTTGTGCTCGAGAGTTTTTTTTTAAATTCGCCAAAACAAACATGAAAACGAGAGAATTGACTCGAATTGGGCTCGCGAGTAGAATTTTTTCTACATATGTAAGTACAGTGCACTCGCGATAATATGAACTAATTAAAACAAAGCCAGTTCACTTTTGCAAGATTGTTCATATTTGCGTATGACATCTTATTTCCCTTCAAAACCGTTTTACCCAAATAAAAGTTTCTTAAGTAAAAGTTTTTTTTTTATTTATTGTTCAATGGATTTGAAAAACTATTGATTTTTGAAAAAGAAAAACAAACTTAAAGTTATTATGCGAAAAAGTCTGTGATTTTCTTCCGTTCAATCATCTTAAAAACTCAACGCTCTATTAACAATCTCCAGATATTGTCCGTGCCCGCTAACAGTGATATTTTTGACTCTCTTTCAAAAACTATCGGTGTAAATGGATTTTCCATTTTTTGGGTACTCGGAAGACCGCACATTTTCCTTTTTCCAAGTCAAATGAACGTGTTGTTAGAACATTTAAAAAATAAAACAATTTATTCGCTAAATTGGTAACACTTGCGCAACTTTTCCTAAATGTTCTAAAATTTCTGATTTTTCATTTTCACGTTAAAATTATATTTGAAGATGTTTATAGAATTCCCAGTTAATGCGAGCACTAACTAAAACGTGTATGTAAAACATTTTGATTAACAACTGAAGACAATTTTAAAGCAGATAGTTAAGGAAATCCCCAAGTTATTATGCAGTTGAATCAAAATTGATATTGATTTTAACACTGTGTAGGAAGATAACACCCGTTAAAAAAACCATTATAAGTTGTTCAGGTTTTGCACAATTCCATATTTTAGAGCAGTCAGTGTAAGAAAATAAGTGTTCATATTTTGGGGTGTTCATATTATCGCGAGTGCACTGTATATTGAAAATGTTTTCATTATTTTTTAGTAGAAATACATATAATTTTTTTTTAATTTTTCAATTAAAACTATTTTTGTTGATAACACAATAAAAAAATTTAGAATCATGTCAAAATTGTGCTGAAATTTTGGAAGTTTTTGGCATTGTAAAGTGGACATACGTTTAACATGTTTTTTTTTTAATTTCAAACTAAACCTTGACTTTTAAAATTAATTTTTAATTTTAATTTAGAAATTTAAAAGCTTTTGACGTTTGTTCTTAAACTTAACAATTCCCAAAACACACAACTTATGTGTTACTTTTATCAACGTAAACGAAAATTATGTATACTTTGTCAAGATTATATTTTTATTTCGCCGTTTTTATTGTATCTCTAATACTTTTTGCTTAACGCTCTACTCATTTGGCATGTCCGTCCGTCTGCCATAAATTTTCGGAATTTTTTTGTTTTGTTTGTTTTTAACGCTGGTACTTAAAATAAGTCCCAGCAGCAACGCCACCACCCTGACGTATACGTGATTAATGTTACTTTTTCTTTTTTACGAATTCGCTTTTGTTTATGCCACATTTTGTTTGTACCTATTTCGCACATTTTTTATTAATGATTTTATATGCGTATTATTTACACATTTTTTATGTTTAAATTGTTTTTGTTTGTTATTGTTGTGTTTTTGTAGGCTTTACAACAAACTATGTCTTCTTCTTATTTATATGGTTATTAATGGTGTTGCTGTTGCAGCCAACAACATTTATCTACATATTTTAACATATCGACTAACATTAAGTTTTATTGTTGGTTTTTTTCTTAGTACCTATAGGCGAAGGTATTTGGAGAATTAAAAAAAAAAGCTATGGCGCCATTGAATTTATACAGTGCATTGAATTTTTATGGTGGCAAAAAATGTTATACTAATCTAATAATATCGCTAACGTGGTAAACTTATGGTGGTGCCAGATGTTAAAACTTACTATGTAAACTTATGGTGGTGCCAGAGGTTTAATCTTACTATGTATATGACGATTGAGATATGACAACTTTAAAGTTTTTGTTCTAGTATTGCCAACGATTGTCAAACTATGAAGAGTTGAATTTTATTAACACTGCAGTCAGACGCTTAAGTTTTTTTGCTTTTAAGTGTTTTACACATACTGCTTGCCAAATTTCGTAAAAATTTAAGTCTGAGACGTAGACTGCACGCAATTTTACATTTTGTATTAAAATTTGAAGTAAAACTGAGGAAAATTTATGAAAACTTTGGCCATGTTTTATATAAAATCGCTAATATTATGGTAGTGCCAGATGCTTAATATGGCAATATAAAATGTTGCCGTTACATTTCCAGCTTGTATTTAACAATACAGATTTGTAAACGGAAAAATGTTGTTAGGCCAGGGCTAGATTTGAAGATTTATCGTCATTTTGACGATTTTTTGTTCCGCAATTAGCAGAACGCCGATTTGCTGATTTTTTTCTAAAAAGTGACGATTCTTTCAGTCTCCAAAGTCTGAACAAAACATTTAATTTTCTAAAACGTTCGACTTTTAATCTTGGAATGTTTAACAGCCGGAACTTAACAAACGCGGAAAGCGGAACGATTTCTTTAGGTTAGGTTTTACGCCGATATGCCATACTAAAGAAAGAGCGTTAACGTTGTGTCACGAACAGTAGTGAATGCTTTCTTTTTAATAAAACCCACAAATTATAAATAAAAATTGAGATAAAAACGGTAGATTGATTGACCGAAAAATAGCTAAATTGCCATTATAAATTAACAATAGTGGCAAACTTTTTTATTAAACGAGCTGTAAAAATCGGGTTTTCCAATTGCAAAGCGTTGAGGTCGCTCTATTCAAAAACTAGAAAACGCGTCCCGCTTTTGTTTAGGTACGGCTGTAATTTGCAAGTCTTAAGAAAATCATTAAATGGTTATATTGAGTAAAATGTTACACTTTGTTATCTTGCGTCAAACCATCGTAAAATGTTACACTTTGTTATCTTGCGTCAAACCATCGTCGAATGAACTTTTTACGAATCTCTGTATAAATTATGTATTCAACAATTATACGTCTTAAACGATTCCCATAACGATTGATGAAGCGTCTTTAGCTGTGCTATGGAAGAATCTCAGTTACAGTTTTTCCCGTGTGAGGAATCTTCTACGATAAAAGACGTCCCAGTATCTCTTACACGATTGAAAATGCTAGCTGGGTATGAAGTTATTAATTTTTTTTTTATAAAAATCGAACAAAAATTGTTCTAATTTTTAAGTTATCAAAGTTTTTCTTGGGATTCAAAAATTAATTAACAAGGTTTCTTTCAAATGTGCTAAAAGCTATTCCTATGCACATTTCACTGGTTGCTTAACCCAGATCGTCAGGAAACTTCACCCAAAGATTTAAGAAAAGCTAAAGATATTATACAAATAAAACTGTTAAGCGAATAAGAATTATAAACCTCAGTTTTACTTGAAACAATATCAAAGCTTAAACAAAAACAACAACAATAAACAGTGAGTTTATCTATATAGTCCCGACTACAATTGGTTGATTTTTTGTCAACTCTAAATGTAGTTGTAAGTGGGTAAAGAAAAAACAAAAATAAGTTGTCTGATTTTTTATATTGATATTTTTTCTCAGGAAATTTACGATTTTTTCACAAATTTATCTGGCAGCCCTGTGTTAGGCTGATACTTAATCGTAAATTTTTTTAAGCTTGACTTAATTTTACAATACCACATTTTGCATTTGACAACATCATCCATTACGTTGCAGTGTGGCCAACATTTGTTAAACGATATAATGTACCTATAAGCAGTAAAGTGTTGCTAAACAGATTTAGAATCGCAACTTTTTTGAGCTTGTATAAAAACCAAACAAAAAAAATGTGTGCTACAAAGTCGCTAATCATTTTTTATGTTTATGGTGCCCATATGATGTCTAATGCCATGATATGACATATCGAAACCATTTTGCGAAATGATCGTAAAAAAAGTAATTTATAATTGCAATTAAAATTTCATGGATCTACCCTTGTTTATTAATCAACAAAACGTCAAAATTGGTAATAACGTCAAATATATAAGGTGTATAACGATTTGATCGAAAGACTTATTGAAAAAAAGTTTTTTTTTTAGAAAGTCTGAGTTTGCAGGTGATATGGGAAGAGAACATGCTATTCTTATCTCCACTCTCACCAATAAACTAAGACTTTCTGGAAGAAAACTTTCATAGTGTGAACCCAGACTTACCGAGACAAAGTGGGAGATTAAAAAAATAAAAATTAAAATAATTCTAGATTTTGTAAACTACTTGTTAAGAAATTCGAGTTTGAGTTTAGGATTTGAGAACTATGGACACAGATTTCCAAAGAAGTAGAACTCGGGTATAACAACAATTAAAAACAAGCCAGAATTCTTAATTCAAGCCCGATTTTAAACATTTTAGATAAATAAATATACACTTAGATAGAGTTTTAAACAATTAGAAAAAATCTTGTCGCCTTAAATTCGTGTTTTGTGGCTTACGATCATTGCGCAAAAATGGGTCGATATTGTTTCTAACATCTTCAAACGTTACAAAGCCAATATTGTGAACTTTGACCAACAGCTTAAAGTTTGACTCCAAAAAAGTTCTGTTTTATGCAATATTTCATGTTTTTAGGCATTCGCAAAAACTAAACAAATCTTATAATATTTAAAGGCCGTGTCAGATACAACTCCTTCGCTTTGCGTGCCGTTTCTTACTTAGAAAAAAAAGTAAAGCAAAATGTGTCTAGCACAATAAAAACTTTGACAACACTCACGCATTGTTTGTTAAATAAAAAAAATTATAGTAGCAGATTGTCAAAGCGCACAAAAATATGAGAGTTGCCTCACTTTTCGCTCGAATCGGCGTTAAAAGTGCTTTATCTGAAGCAAAAGTTTTATTTGACAAGGCCTTAAGTCCCCCTGTAAATTTATGTGGTATCGGCCAAAATTACATTTATACTCACTCTATGTAGGTAAAAGCATGACAATGTTCAATATTTTTTCTTTTTTGAACTGTTTACAACCGAGTTGTCAACAACCAAACTAAGCCATTAGTTAAATTCGTCATTTTTAGTTTTTCACCATACTCTTCTCGAGGTTTCTACTTTTTGTAAAATGTTTTCGTTCTTTCTGTTGCAGTTTTTTTGTTGTTGTTGTTTCAAACACGATTTATTTACTATCAGCAAAAGAAACTGTTTGTAAACTTTACCCTTGAAACCGGAAGTTTGTTGAAGCAGTAGTAAGAACACTTTCATAGAAGAAAAAGGAACAATAAGAATACATAAAAAAAATTCCAACAAGGACAACAAAACAATAACAGCTGTTATACAACAAAAAACCACAAGTAGCTTTTTGAAAACATAAATTAAAAAAAAAGAGAATCCTAAAGGAAAATATATTCTAATGCTTTGTCGTCATAACTTGAGTTTAAAAGAGTTAGAAACAGTTTTTTTTTTTTTTTTTTTGTATATCATACATAGTTGAGATGGTTATTGTAATTGCTGATGTTTTTGTTGCAAAAAGCTTCCTTGGTTTCTGTTTAAATGTTAAGCTAAAGTTTAATATTTTGTTTTAATATTCAAGTTAAGTAAAATTTTCTTGTTATACTTTAACAGAAGTTTGGCATCATTGCATTATGTCATTTTGCTATCGTGTGTAAGTTGAATGAAAAGGTGCCAGATTGTTAATTTTAATTATTCAGCCCAATTATGAATAAAAATTGCCCGGGAGTTTTTTCCCTTTTCCCATTTTTACAATTGCATTAACAAAGGAAAAAATGGGTGAAGGGAGAACTCACTGGGAATTTTAATTTACAATTGGGCTGATTGATAATGTTACTAAAGAAAAAAGTAATTAATTGTAAACTGTCCACGTACTTGTCTTGCTTTAAGAAATTTACTTACTTACGGAGAAGATTGTAAAAAAACATGATAGTTCCTTTAAATTTTGTAGCGCGATAAGGTCATGATACACTATCACACAAGGCGTGCGTATTTTGAGAAAAATACAACCCTGTCATGGAAAGTTGTTATTGTGTTTTTGAACATTTTCAAACAATAATTAGATCAAGGACGCTTAACTTTCGCCACACAAATGCCAACCACGATAGGTTAGGTTCCACTGGCAGCCGCTATCAAACACAGCTCAAGTTCCTGTTGTGCCTGCCACCATGTCGCACCGTCTTCCAAGGGCCCTTTGTTACCTGGCTGCTAATATTCTCACTCAGCCACCCAGTCGATTTAATAAAGTAATGGATCCTGTTTAAATCAATATTAGAAAGACAAGTTTTGTCTCCAAGGGTTCTTCGACCAAACAGTCTAAGTCTTAGATCTCCGAATCCCGGATAATGAGAACGAAGATGTTACGTTGACTCTTCCTCCTCCTCGTCGCCGCAACTTCTGCATATATCATTGTAAGGGAGCCCTAGCCTTTGGGCGTGCCTCCCAAGGGGTTGTGGCCGGTTATAACCGCAATAAAAAAACAGCTGAAAGAAGAAAATGCTTTTATAACGCGCTTTGCGTATTTTGAGATTTTTCATGCACTAATATTTTTAAAAGCACGATACTCGTCGACGAATTAACGCGTGTTATGTACAAACTTTTATCTTAAGTTACTCTTACACTTATGCCCAATTTTCAGTTCATACAAACTTAAATCTTATTAAAATGCAGATTGATTTTTTTAGTTTTATTTGAAAAGTCTTATTTAATTAAGATAAAAGTATGGTAGCACAACTAAATACAAAAAATATCATAAAAAAGTTTATTTATTGCTTTGCCTGTTGTTGTTGTATTGTTACCATATTGAGGCCACCTTGCTAATTTATTCCAATAGAAACTTAAGTTAAATTTAAATGTAACCACATCGGTGATCTAAGTTTTTTTTTAAGTGTTTAGTGAAGAAGAGAATTTTGTATTTAAATAGATTTTAAACATAAATATGTTTTAATATCAATCCTGAAAATTGGGAATTAATAATTAAATTGCAGCTTTAAAAACCCTCGTACATATAAAAATATATTTTTTTTTATGTTTCCACTCTACTACAAGTCACTTTCAATTACCAAATTTTTGTTTAATGCATCAGCAAACCCAACATGAAAGATAAATTCTTTGCTTTTACATTTGTTTCTTCTTATTTTTGTCATTTAATAGACGTTTTCAAATGATTTTTTATCTTCCTGCAGCAAAATCTTACCTTTAATATTTTTGTTTGTTTTTTTTTTTTCAATTCATACTAACGCTAAGACGCAGAAATACAATAAAAACAAAAAAACGAAAATGTTTGTACCAACCAGTGATGCCAATTTGGCCATTTTTTAAGCATTCACCTGAAACGAGTAGAAAATTATTTAACCCTTAACTAAAAAATGCACACATTCCCGATTTTCATTTTGATTCAGTATCGTTAATTTTTTTTGCAATATCGAATTGTGAAAGCTGCCTTAAAATTTCAAAAACGTGCGAATGAAAAAAACATCGAATGAACTGAAAGTTTTAATTCGAGGCTCGTAATCGAAAAATGCAATTGGTAGAAATCCATTTATTAAAAAAAAAGAACATGTTGACAAAGGACTGGAAATTGTTATACCCTTCACAGATGGAAAGGGTATACATAAGTATAAGCTTGTCATTCCGTTGGCAATTTCGACAATAATGATGTTAGACCCTATACAGTGTGTAGATATATTCTTGGTCTTTATGAGTAGCGAAGGCTAGTTTACACGGTAATACAATGTATTACGACTTTGTAGAATTAAAATAATATGAAATTCTCTTCGTGTTTCAAAGAAAAAAAATAAAAGTCTGTTGTTTTGCAAAAGCAACATGAACATTTTCTGAGTTGATTTTAGTTGTTTTTGTTATTGTATAAAAATGCTATCACCTTCAATATACTCTGTTAAAATACACCTCTGGTGTAATGAAAATACATAAGTTTCTAAAGTGGTTTAGAAAAAAAGCATTTACCGAACGCTTGTCAGGTTATGTATTCGTATTCTCTCTTACTCAATACATTTTGCTTTTACATGATAAGATTTTTCTCATTCTACATAATTTTTTTGCAATCTCGTAGTCTCACAAGTGTTTCGTATTCCATAATAATTTGTGAGATAGAAATCTGATGAATTTTGTTGCGACTGTCAAAAAATCTAATTTAACATGACAGGTATTGTTTACACCATCACACATGAAATAAAATGCAACCCTGATCCAATGAAAAGTATTATTGTTTAGACTATTTTCAAACAACGATGAAGTCGTATGGGATGCCAAACTTTTTTTTCATAATACTTTTAATTTTCATTTTAAACAATTTTTCGTGTAAACAAGCCTTTAGCGAAATGGGGTTTCCGAAGACGCCAGATATGATGGTGATACTATGTTTTTGTATATTTATAGCACATACAGTCCTGAATTTTTTGCTATTGAAATTTAGCCAGATCGGTATAAGCATTTCATAATTTGCACTTTTTGTGCTTTTAAAAGAGAAATGCATTTATAAAAACTCGCTTATTTGAGAATAATATGCTAATAAAAATCTTGCTTAATTCATAATGAAGAAAAATCTGTTCAGCCCAATTATGTTTAAAAAATTCCCCAGGAGTTTTCTCCCTTCTCCCATTTTTCTTATGTAAATTCAATTGTAAAAATGGGCTGATTTTACTTGCATCGAAAGTGAATGAATATACTAACCCCCCGTATTTATAAACGATTATTAAATTTAACAAACGCTTATTAAGGACACAGGCATTAATGTGTGATAAAAATTTAGTTTTGATGCAATCATTTTTGTGCTTTTTTTTTTATTATATGCTGATAAGAGAATTTTTTTTTTGTGATACATAAATGCGTGATGTGCATATAAGCAAATGCTTATGCACGAAACCATTTTTGCTATTTTAAATTGCAAACTGTTTGGAAGCTTAAAAGCGTAAAATTCAAAAAACCCTTGTGCAAATAAGAGATTAATACTGTATCGTAATTTTTTCAAAACATTTCTTTAGTGCCCCAAGAGTTGGCATCACTGATACTAGCGAATGTAGCCGAAGAAGAAAAATAGAATATTACTCAACATACAAATAATACTCGTAAATACCTGCAGACAAAAACAAAATAATGAATGCACAAACAAGCAAAAATACATGTTTGGATGTGTTATAATTATCTATACTCTTTGCTAAATAAAATCACTGTAGTACAAACACATATGTACATACCTACACCCAATAGGTAGGTATACACTGAAAGAAAAGACTAGCAAAATATTACCACGTTTCGCAGCGAGAATGAGAACACCAAAACCAACAATCTGAAAGAAATTTATACATTTCATTATTTTTATGTGAAATAAAATTCAAGCAAAGCCAACAGCAACCAACCCCAGTTAGTCACACCATCTGTCCGTCCGACCATCAGTCAGACTGACTATTAGACCCGGCCAACCTTTGTTATGTATGAAAGTGTATGTACTTTTTTCGATTCTGTTGAAAAATGTTATAAAAATTACCGAGTGGGTGTGTATGTAGAGAAGGAGATGGTTTTGGGTTTTGTGAATAAATGTGTGTTTGGCTGCATTTTCATGTTTTTTCTGTTCTGTTCAGTTCAGTTTTATTTCCTCTTGTTCTTCTTTTGTGTACTTAAAAAATATTGTTGTGCTCGATTTTAGTTTTTTATAATGTACTTATTTTATACCATGATGATGATCATGATGATGATGTTTCTGATGACTACGAATGTGTACATGAGTTGTTGTTGCCGCTTGTTTGTTTGCTAATGTTGTTGTAGTCGCTGTTCTGGGTTCTACGTTCAGTTTTCAATTCTGTTCATATAGCATTAATTTGTGCCATGCACAAAAAAACACACATTTTGCAATGTGCCACATTCGAATACACTGGAAAAAACTTGAAATAAATTCAACATTAAGTTCAAAATATCTAAACAGTTGCCATCTCATTTAAAAAAAAAGAGTTGTGAGATGATGAATTAATTTATTAATAAAAATTCGATTATTTATTAAAAAAAAAACGTATTGAAATTAGATTAGTTAAGTATAAAACAGCAATTAAAAATAAACTTCTACAAAAAATTTACATTGGCTTATCTGATTTGAAGCATATGCGTGTGCTTAATTTAGGAATAAAATTTAAAGATTTTTAAGAAAATAAATTTCACAATTTTGTTGGAAATAATAATCAATATTAAAAAAAAAAAAAAATAGGCTTTTTATAACCTCAAACATGTTTAAAATACCTTAAAAATATTTCTCATCTTTTTTTTTTGAAATTAACTTTAATTTAATTTAATTTTTTGTTAAAAATAAATAAAATCTTTATTTACAAATTTCATTTTATTTTTTTCTTTCAGGTAATAATTTGTTTTACAAGAGAATTAATTTCAAAATGCTACAAATTTGGTATGTAAAATTTAATTTGATTGTCAATAACAAAAGAAAGGAAAATAAACTTAAAACCTTCTTGAACATTTTATTCAATAAAAAAAACTATCTTGATGCGATATTCATAGAATAGCGAGTTGTTTAAAAACGAAAGCATAAAATATAACGGCGATATGATAGCACAATCTCACTATCTTTTCCACCAGTTTAATACTTCGATATTACCCTGCAATTAATATTGGACCACCTGATCCAATTTGATAAAATGGACTACTCCATGGACTGGTCCGATGCAATGCAAGCATGGACCATGTCATTGTTAAAAAGTGTTTGTATTGATACGACATGTCTTCGTTTTTTAACGACATGTTTTCGTTTTTAAACGAAGTTAAAACGAATCCTCTTGTTTATACAATCGAGTAGTTTTAAGAGTACTCCTTTGTAGTCCAAAGCTTGGTTATATGGTCCTGCCTCGATTGTCTGAAGAATTTCCAAGGTTATAATCAAACTTCCTTGAATGGAAACATGTCATTATACCCTTTACCGAAGGTAAAAAAATATATAAAAGTTTTTCATTCCGTTTGTAATTTCAACAATTTTGATCTAAGGCCCTATAAAGTATAGGAATTCTGGGTCCATAGTAGCAAAGTTGATTAAAGGATGTCCGTCTGCCCGTGTGCATGTTAAAAAGGATTTTCCAAATACCCCAGATATGATTTGGTCTATGTTATTATATATTTCTGTCACATCTACTCCGGATTTTCTTGCTATTGAAATTCAGCCAGATCGGTCCGTAAATGTCTAAGATACGAGCAAAAAACCACGACTGCCTCTAATTTTTTACGAAGAAGTCAGCAGGGCAAAGTACGGACTGGACTTTTAAGCAAGTGTAAAAAAAGTATCAAAAGGGGACATACGGGAAATTAAATTTCTTTCTTTTACATTTTCGTGCCGCATGTGGTTAATTTTTGAATTTTCTATAATATTGAACTTAGAAACATGAAATTATAGGTGCAGGATCCTGAGCGAATAAGAACCTTCAAGATGAAAAATGTTGGTACTTTTTGAATTTTCTTTAATATTGGACCTAGAAGCATAAAACTAAGCATGCAATGTGCTGAGTGGATGAAAATCTACAAGAGGGCATTTGTTGGTACTTTTGTTCTGCAACTGGTACTTTTTGAATTTCTGTTAGTAAGTGGACCTAGAAAAAGAAAATTAAACATTCAAGCTCCTGAGTGAATGAGAATCTGTACGAGGGATATTTTTGGTACTTTTTCGTTCATTAACTGGTACTTTTTGAAATTTTATTAGAACTGAACCTGGAAACATAAAATTCAACATGCAGAATCCAGAGTGATTGAGAAACTATTAGAGGAGACTTTTTGGAATTTTTTTGTTTTTCAATTGGTACTTTCCGATTGTCTTAATATTATTGAACTTACAAAATTATATTGTACATTCACAGACAAACTAAACTCTGTTTTTATGTATATTGCTATTCCATGAAATTATTGTGTAAGAGAATTATTAACTATTTGACTGCTGTTTCACAGAAATTAGTTTCTTAAAAATGAAAATGCTAAATTGTATTGCAGGTATGTAATCCTATTTTGTATAAATGTTTTCATTAATACCAATTGTTGAGGTCCATAATTTACTTGCTTACTTACTTATTCCGGACCTCTTTCTACCTTGCAGTGTAGAGGTTTTTGCAAAGACTTCTCCACTTGGGTCTATCTTGTGCCGCTGTTTTGACAGTTATATGCTCGATTCCTTGTTCTATCAGAATGTTGTTAATAGTTTCCTGCCATGTTATTCTTATTCTTCCTCTGCTTCTCGTACCCCTCGGTCTTGCTTCTTACACTCGTTTCGGCCGGCGGTTCTCTGGCATTCTGGCTACATGTCCGATTTTGTTGTTTAGCGGTTCTGTATTTAAGCTGGCTCGTATATAGGGTCGTTTCGTATTCTGTCTCGTCTTGTTTTACCGGCCACACGTATTAAGTACTTCATTTCTGACGCCTGAATTCTGCTCCGATTTTTAGTGGTTAGCGCCCATGATTCACAGCCGCATGTAAGGGTTGGTATATACGTGGAGTTGTATACAGCAAGTTTTGTACCCGTTGAAACTTCCCTCTTACTGATGAAATTTTTGTTTAAAGCGAAGTATAAATTAGCAGTTGCAACTATCCTGCGATTTAAATCCATGTCCGCTTTTCCGTCTTCGCTAATTGTGACTCTCAAATAGCGGAAGCGTTCAACTTGCTTTAATGCTTCGGATCCTTTGTAAATTTGGTGATGATTCCTATCGCGACTTATTATCATGATTTCCGTTTTCCTTGTATTTATTCCTAGGCCTCTCCTTGTCATTTCGATCACAAAGATATCAAGGTTTCGTTGTAGAGATTTCGCGGATTTTGCAACTGTGGTAACGTCATCTGCATATGCCAACATGGAAACTTTCACTGGTTACATATTCCAATATCCTACCGTCATTGAAATAAATGAGTCTCTACAAGATTTGATCACGTCATCCAAAAGTATTATAAACAGACATGGACTTAGTATGTCGAATTTTCTTATCCGATAGTGCATAGACAATATTCCTGGAAAATATTGAAGGAATAAGACTATTAAAGTATAAAAGCTTTAAAAAATTGTAATTTGACTTAGAATACACATTCGAATACACAATATGAAAATTGATATAATAAATGTTACTCACCATGAGAAATAAATACCCAGATTCTATTTGCTAAAACTATATTTACATAAATACGTACTTGATTTTGTGTGCAGATAGGAGATTGTGAATTTTAAAATAAACTTGTTTGTAGATATGGAAAAAACTAAAATGACAAAAACTGACGCCAAAAATAGGTATGTGTATATTTCGCTTCCAAACTGATATCTTAAATGGGCATACCTACATCCCGTCATCGATAACATTCCTATCAAAAACTCATTTTGGTGAAAATTGCAGATATAATATAGTGAATAATATCGAGGTCATCGATACGTTCTTGTTAATGTCAAATTCTCTACAATGTGTGTGCACACAAAAGAGAAAAGAAGGCGCGGTGCGGCGCCCTGAATTTGGCTATCGCTGTTTTAAAGAAACTTAAGAATTCCTCCCTTCTAATTTTCTTTTTCTTTATTTTATCACAATGGTTTCTTTAAGTGTACACTTACGTACAATCGTTAGTAGTTCGTCGTTCATTCTTTTTAACTTTGTATACTTCTCTGTTGGGAATTCGAATATAAAAAAATAATGACTGAACAGCAAAAAATTAAAAAAAAAAAAATTCAACAGCAAATTCAACGTTTTAATATTTTTTTATTATTATTTTTTTTTTTGTTGTGCTGGTATAAAAGCTTGTCAGTGTTGCCTGAGTATGAGTTGGTTTTTTTTTTTGCAATCTACTACAGCAATGAAAGCAAATTTTATTCTGAGAAGTTATAAAAAAAAAAAAATTAAATAAAAAACGACAGCAAAAATAAAGAGTAATGAAAAACCGCTTGGAATCGTGAGACTGTCGAAACGAACGACGAATGTAAAACAAATAAATAAAAAAAAGTACTTTGCAAAAATACAATAAAATAAACAAAAAAATTAAAGAAAAAACCCTGTATGAGTATGCAGTCACAGTAAAAACGATGACTGGATTTTTGCACACAATTTTACACAAAGAGAAATTTGCAAAAAGTAATAATAAAAAAAAAAAAAACTTTATAGGTACAAAAACAAATATTCATGTGACAGTTTAACTCACTAACAGTCATTTGACGTCTAGGTGTACTAAACGATGGTGAATTAAACAAAACGTCGAATGAAAAAATGTAACAAAAAGCGTTCTCTACTCAAACTGAACACGAAAAAAACCCAATACTCGTAACATAAAGTTGTTTCGACAAAAACAACAGTTTCTATATTAAAGTTCGTAACCAGAAGCATTTCAAGCAACTACAACAACAACAGCTGAAGTCACACAAAAATTAAGGAAAAAAAAGTAAATTGAGCCTCCCAAAATATACATACATACATACATATGTATGTATGTACCTACATATCTAAATAATCAACCATCGAACTTAAAAACTTGCTGTTTTAAATTTTGTATTCTTGTTGTTTTTATTGTAAATACCTAACAACAAAAAAAATAGTATGGTCATAAAATTTTGCTTAAGTTTTTATCATATACATATTTATGTACATTATACATTTGTAGGTGCATATACTGGGCTTATTTTATAAAGTTAACTTTTTAAGAAATAATTTTAAAGGCAAAGCTCACACTGAATATATCTGAAGATATGCTTGACTTTGAATCAGAACTTCTAGCAAAATGCAAAAAGTCATTGGGCCGCGTGAATAAAAAGGAAGCTAAAGCTAATTGGAAGTTAAAACTAGTTTTAATTATACATATGCACATATAAATTAAACAATAATAAATAACAATCATTGGAGTTGCCACTATGTTTTTTTATGATCTGCCCATAAAGTCCAAGGGGAATTAACTACAGGTGGTGTCGAAACGGCATCTGATTTTGACAGTTGGAACTTATTTGTTTTGATTTGTTCGTGTTTTGCTAAGAATCGTTGACATTTCGAGCCGTACACACTAACAATGCAATGCAAATAAACCTATGTTGTTTCTGTTGTTTTTTGGATTGTTGTAGTTCCGACACCACCTGTAGTTGAATTCGCCTTGATAAAGTCGGTATAGACTTATGCCATAAAAAGTCTGTGTTGTATTTTTCAAATCAAATAAAAAGCTTTCTTAACTCTTTCGCTATATTGTATCCGTATGGATACACTCAACTTTGGAGGCATCTGACAATCTCCAGGTCATAGAATTGGGTTAGATATCGACATGCTATTGTTTTATGAGATCTTATGAATCATTTTTAATGAAAAACTCTTGTATTTTTGCAAAATTGAGAAAAATATAGCATTTTTAAAAAAACGTTTTTTATATTTAATTTTTTTTTTTTTTTTGAAAAAAAAAAGGATTTTTTATCTTTCAAATAACATGTAAATATATGACCATGTTTAAAAAAAACACATCCAACATGAAGAAAAAGGTTTATTTAAACTTTTTGCATCAATAAGTTTTTGTTTTAAGCCGGAAAAAAGCTGTGCTGATTTTTTAAACATTTTTATGTATCCATATGGATACAAACGCAAGTTATGGTGTTGAATAATATACACACAATACATATAAAATAATTTTACGTTCGATGCTGCTGAGTGGTATTTTTTTGAGGCCTATTGCAAATTATGGACCGATCATCACGAAATTTATTAATGTGATTTCTAGTCTTATAAAACTGTGAAGTATTGCATTTTATTCTGATAGCATTATTAATTACGGTTTTAGGCGTAATAAACTGTTTTCCGGGATTATGGCTTATATGGGTCTAAAAGTAAATTATGGCCCGATCTTCACGAAATTTTACAGTGTAATTTCCGCTCGAATAGAACGAATTTGCAAACCCTTATAGAATTCCGTGCATTATTCCACTATTTATGTTAGTTTTTTTTTACAAAATTTCTTGCCATAACCGAAATATGTATCCATATGGATACAGTCCAAAAAATGTTAAAAAAAAAAACAAATATAGGCATATACAAAAATATATATATTTACATATGTTCGCATAAAAACTTTAACATTATGTGCGTTCGTTTACTTTTCCAGTAAAACCCCAGTAAAATCCAGTAGGTGATTAATATGAAAATTTTACAAATTTATGTGTACGCGAACGCATTTCAGTAAAATCCAGTACAAATTTTGGGGTAAACGAACGCAGCTAATAACAGAGAAGTGTTTTTGAAGATGACAATACACAGTTCTTGTTGTACGTCTGAAAACATAAAAAAGTACATAAATATTGTGTAAACTTTTATACCTATTCTATTTACATTTTAAAAAATAAGTTAAAAAAAATGGAAATTTTTAAAATTTTTGCACTTTTTAATTTATTTTCGTGTATGGCAGGTGGCATGGATTGCATAACTGTGCTTGTTTACTGCTAATTAAAGGTCTTTAAGTTAATCTAAAATATTTTTGTAATGTTTTAACAAAAAATGCAAATCCAAATGCAATTGCGAGCATAGGACAAAATAGTTAACGAGTTAGAGGATAAGTCCGCTAGATTGATTACCTTTTGGGTTGAGAATAAAAAACAATTTAGAAAATTATCTTAAGTTGCAATAATATATCTAATAGTCCGTGCTACTTCGGTTTCTTCAGAAATGTACTTGCCAATTTTTCAACTGCCATCTAAAATAACTTGCGTATATGTATACATATGTACGTCTCATACGTTCAATAAAGTGATAAAAACAACGAACTGTAAACTGATAAAAAACTTGTTTAAGTTTTCCTGCTCAAGTACAAACATTCAGTCGATAGTAATATCGATATATCGACAGTGACATCTGAACTATCATTAAATATCGATAGTCTCCCAGCACTACTATGTAGTATACACTACCTTTTTATTTACTTGACCCATTGAAACATTTAGCTAAAGCCAAATCTCTATCGCTAAAAATCTATAAAGTTGATTTAGCGATTTTTCGCTTATTATTTTAAGTTGTCATGCAGCTAAAAAAAACACCCTATATTAAATTAAATGTTTGTTTGACAATCCCATAGGCCTTAACATTTTACAGTTGGTTGCTGTTATTGTGGCTTAATTTTTTTATTCTGGTTTCTCTGACGCTCCACGAACAATGGCTTGAAATTAGTGTGCAAAGTTTGTAAATTTTTCTGATTGATAAATTATTAACACTTAATGTACTATACACACATATTATGTGAAAATAAAAAATATATACAATTTGTAGTAGGTACCAACGTATGTATGTACAATAAAAAATAGTACTTGTCTTGTAAAAGAAAAGAAATTGATTATACGCACTTCATAATGTTGGGATGAATAATGGAATTAAAGGCTCAGTTAGGCGAACGTTGTTGTACCGTATTTGTACTGTATCAATCAACTGTTCGGTTTGTTTTTATATGAAAAGCAATACAAAAGCTTAACGAAATTTAATGTGCCGTAGTTGTAACTGGGGTTCCCACCTTTTTTTTTTTTGTTGCAATTAAAGTATGTACATTAATTATTAAAGGTTAAGAAAATAAAGTGCACACAGTATAAATATAAAGTAGGTACAATTTATTTCTCTTTATTGTTATACCTATTTAAAAACGTATGTAGGTATGTATTTTTTAAACTTCTAGCAAATATTATCAAATAATTATCATTGCTAAACAATTGCAGAGCATTTTTACAGTCTATATTTAAATTAAAGGAAACAGGTAGTTAATACATTTTTTCATCTGATTCAGAGACGCTTTGTTTCTTTCATATCGCCATTTGGTCTTCATAACAGAAAAAACTCTCTCTGTGAATGCTGACGTGGCAGGAATAGAAAGTGTAGAATAATTTTGCTTACTAAAGTTGTCCCTGTCCATTGTCTATTCATTTCATCATAAATCTATAAAAACTTTGTCATCGTCCTGACTTGCAATTTTTTGTTGCTGCAATGATTATGAAATTCTAGGGTAGCAATTGATGTAGTTTTTCTTTCTTTTTTTATATTTTATATATATGTATGTAAATACAAATACACCTATAGCCAACTTCAAGTTTAAAAGTGTGAGTATTACAAATCAAAACAGAATTGCTGAGTACATGAAACTGATTACCCCTCCTTAATCTCCTCACCACTGTCATCGATAAACACAATGATTGCTGCAACAGAAATTGCAAGTCTGGCCAATGACTTATAAACCGTATTCTTATTGCAGTCAAAGGAGGCGAATTCAACTATAGGTGTTGTCGAAACACCAGCTGATTTTGACAGTTCGAACCTATTTGTCGTGATTTGTATGTGTTTTGCCAAGAATGGTTGACAGTTCGAGCCGTAAACTCTTACAATGCAATACAAAAACCCCGATGTTGTTTTTGTTGCTTTTGGATTGTTCTAGTCGCGAAACCACCTGCAGTTGAATTCGCCTTGCAGCCAAACAAAACAAGCAAGTTAAATAGTGCTGTCAGATTATCTATTTGCGAAAAGTCGTCATGACATGGTCTTAAGAACAAATGGCCCTGACTTTTATGAAGTGAATAGATTTTTAGTTCTGGATAAATCTAATCATGCGAAATAAAGTATTTTCGCGTACTTTATTATTTTCATACAGTATAGAGTACAATTACTCAAAATAACGTACAATACTTAATAATAAAGTTCAGGTGGCAAGCCTAGTTGTAACGTTTCATCTTCTATCTATATATATAAAACTGGATGTGTGTATGTATGTAACGTATGGACTACAAAACGGTTGGGCCGATTTTGAAATTTTGAGGGAATCTTCAGAATATTCAGGCGATTGACACTGTGAATTCCGATTATTGATTTTTGGTCTGCGGGCGGAGGGGCGTGGAAAAATCCAATTTTCATATTTCTTTTTTTTTGCTTTTTTTGTATTTTATTTTATTTTTTTTGAAAGCCGTTGTCATATTTTTCAAAACGAGATATCAAACTCTTTAATCGGTTAAGTAGTTCCGAAGATATTAAAAAAACTACGTTAATAACGATCCAATATCAAAATTTTGCATTCAAAAATCCGAATTTTCGTTTTATTTACATCAACTTTTCACCAAATATAATCGAGGCAACAATCATCGGTGACAGATTCAAAGGTGAAGACGTACTTATTCCACGAAATCCGATGATGTCCAACGATTTACCATTCCGATTCAAGCGGCTCCAATTCCCATTGCGTCTTGCCTTTGCTATTACCATCAACAAAGCCCAAGGCCAATCATTGACTATTGCTGGCTTAATTTTGGAAAAAATTCATGTTTTTCACACGGCCAGTTGTATGTGGCTTGCTCCCGAGTTGCCACGCCAAAAAATTTATACGTTTTTACACCGAATAAAAAAACCAAAAACATTGTCTATCTGATTTCTAACTCTGTGTGTTGTTATATTGCTTTTTGTTTATTTATGGAAAAAAATATGACACGTTTTTAAATGCTCTATAAGTGCACCAACGTGCTTACATTACAGTACGGTGCGGTGCATTACGAGTACAGCAGCGTTCGCCTAACTCAGCCTTTAGGGTTCGTTACTCATACGTACACGTGAACGTCGCGGTCAACTTCAATGGTTGTAAGTTACTAAAAATACGTAGCGTCTCTAAATGTGCTAAAAAGAAAACATGAAGTTTGTCAAAATTATTGAATATACAGGGTGGCGCACAAGTAATGTTATGATTAATTTAATAACTAACCTTTTTCTTTCTGATATTATTTTGCGTTCGAATTTATTAAAATTAAGAAAAACGCTTGGAAATATGTTTACATTATTCACCCCTATCGTGAATAACAAGTGAAATTTCGTTGCCATGAAATTTTTATTACTCTCGAAGGGGGAAAAACAATCCTGAGTCTCCCGTGAAAAGTATTTGACGCTATCAACTTCAGTGGATGTAAACAAATTAAAAATCAATGAACTTTTTTTTGGTAACAAAAAATAAAACAAACAAAAAATTGGGAGCCGTTAGATCGGGCGAACGCCGTGGCCAGTTAAAATCACGGGTCTAATTACCGCATACGATATCGAGCAAAATTGATCAAAATTATTTATTTTGGCATCATGACTGTCGATATCGAATACAATTTATTGAATTTGAAATAATAGCATTCGATATCGAGTAACTCGACATTACATTTCTCGAGTTTTCATTCGATACGTCAGTGTCTATCGTATGCAAAAACATTCGATAGTTTATTCGATACGATAGTATCGAATGCGGTGATTAGACCCCCAGAAAAAACGCGACATTATTCGTTTGCTAAAAAAAAAAATTTCGCTCAAGAGAGCTCAATTTTTTTTCGAACCACAATTCTTTTCGAAAAAAAATTGGTCCAAAAAAATAATTATTTACACATGATTCTACTTTTTTGCATAAAAGTAAAATTATGATAATATATCGCCAAAATAAAGTATAACCTATCTTAATACAGACCAATGGCAAATTTCACAAATTCTATTTTAGTATCAATTCAGATACATACAGTAGTTTTGACTTAGCTGCACAATCTCCTTTGCACGATTTTTTGTGCAGGTAAATCAAAAATGTAGTTATCTTAAATGCATTTACCTGTTTAAATGTGCAGGTACACAATTGTGGTTACCTGTACAGAAGTGCAGCTAAAGTAAAGTGTTTGATTTAAAAGTAGAATAAAAAAATAATTATTTTTTTAATACATAAATTTATATTTCATTAAAATTTTATTTCAACCCAGGAGTTTACTGGGAATCTCACAAAAAGTCTTTTTGATCGTCGACGAGCTCATTTTTTAATTGTAGACGATTCCTAGCACGGGAGAAACTGTTACACGTGCTGATTCGTATGAGAAATACTCAGCCGTATGACTAAGCTACCTAAATAAGGGCATCAGGCGTATTTTTCATGCCAAAACTTCTAATTTTCATACAATTTCTATAAAACAAACCTTAAGGTCGCGAAATCAACACCATCCTGTCGGAAAATCCTTTTTTGCAGATCCTTAGGCCGGTTTGTTTTATTAAAATTGTATTGGCAGTAGCATTTTCATACTTCAAAAACTGTCTTATTTAGGTAGCTCAGTAATTGTTATACGACTCTTACAGAGAGCGTGTCAAAAAATAAATAAATTAAAAAAAGATTTAGATGTTTTTGTTACTCGTCAGATAATCACCAGAAGATTCTTTTAGGAATTGTACATTCAACATAATCGTCTAACAAACAGCCTATGCTAACATAAAAAAAACAAAATAATTGCGATTTATATTTTTATAAACAGCTTAAATTGGATATTTATGTGAAAAAGTGGCCACCATATATTTTTATGTGTGCAGCTAACTTTGATATTTTGTATGAAAATATTTAAAAGCTGCCCAAAAATATGAAACATGTGCAGGTATACAAAATGCACATAAACAAGGATTTTGAAGAATAATTCCAAAAAATATTTATTTTGGGCAGTTAAGTCAAAGTGCAGCTAACTTTGATTTTTTGTATGAAAATAATTTTAAAATGCCAAAAAATTTGTGCATTTATCTTAAATGTGCAGGTATAGAAAGTGCACTTAAAAAAGGAATTTGTATGGAATTAGAGAGAATAATTCCAAAAATTATCAATTTTGTTCAGTTAAGTTAAAAGTGCACGTAAACAAAAGGCAGTTAAGTCAAAACTACTGTACAAATAAATTGTTGCAAACGGCCATAACTGCTTCTTTCACAACTTGAAATGTTAACGTTTGCATAGAATTTTGTATGAAATGAAATTTGGCGCAGATTGACAGTAATGAAAATATTTGAAATTGGAAAATTTAAATAAAATAAATAGTGATGATTTGCGAAAAGAAAAACATTAAAGAGTACCAATCGCTGGATTTGCTAACATTTTCTTTCACATCGCAATAGAGAGTAGTCTATTCAAAATATTTTATAGAGTTCTTTCTTTTATATTTACGTTAAAAATTCGACGTTTAAGGCTCAGTTAGCCAGGAGTAACAGTAACCATTCCGTAAAAACTTAAGAAGAATCTATTTCTTATAGATTGAGACGTAACATCTTACTGCTTACTATAATCGTTCTAATTAATTTACATACAACAAAATGAATCAGCTGATTTGCAACTGAGCCTTTACATAGACAAATATGTTGTGTTCGCAAAATCGCTTAAATGTTTGTTTTGACAGTTTTTGTATGGCAACCATATTATTTGTAATTTATAAGGTTGCCAGGTGTAACATCTTAAGAACACATTGAAAAATCGCCATTATTAAATAAAACAGAAAATTTTAAATAATAAAACGAAATTAAGAACAATTGTTATTTGTAGTTGAACTGGTAATTTTAATTTTGATATTTTTTAGTTAGGCTTGATTGAGTTCTTTAAATTTAATTTTCATTAAATTAGTTTTGCTGAAGGAAGGAATCATACAACTTGGAATTTTATTAAAATATATTGATAATTTTCTTGGCCGAGCTGGGGCTCGAACCTGGATTGAATTTACATGTTTCAAGAATCACCACTTTCCTTCATCAGAAGTCCTTGAGTTCTAACCTCTGCACCACTGCGGTGCCTGCCAGCCAACAGTCAAACATCAATCTCTAACCAGTGGTACGTACTGGTGGTTCGAAATTTTATTAAAAATTATGACGGATAGAAAACATTTCACACAAATAAAAAAAATTTGCCTACTACCTACTTATTTAAAATCTTTAAAAATGTTAACATTTTCTAACAGTAACTAAATGAATTTTGTGCACCATATAAATATTATCCCGTTACTGACTGTTTTAGTTAGATGACAACATTTGTTATTGTCATTTGTATGGATGTAAGAAGGTATGTAGTAGTTGTAATATGTGTATGGGCCTCTTAAAATGATTGCCTTATTCCCAGCCTTGTAAAACGTACATAAAATACTTTGGCCGGGCTGTTGCCACTGGGATGTTGCATGATGTAGACGAAAACATAAACAAATAAAATTGTATTTTATAATGTGTGTCGGCAATACCTCTGGTGCCAGCTAAACAAGAGTATTATTGTTATTGTTGTTGTTGTTGTGGTTGATGATGACTGCAACTAGCTGTGTGTAGTTAGAAGTAAAAGTAATCAATAAACAGCAACATCCTGATCGCCATCATTATAATCATGACGACGACAATGATGATGTATTTGGTCGTCATTTGAAAACAACTCAACTAGAGACGACTACTCAATTTCAGTTTAGTTTAGTTCATAGTTAAATTGCTTTTTTTCTAATACCAAAAGGTAGGTATATTTTTATTTTGATTTTGGCTTGAAAAGCCTGTCGCTGTTACTAAATGTTTGTTCTCTAGAATTGTTACAGTTGCTGATGACTGCCGGGGTTGATAATGGTTGTTAAATTGAGAATGTTTAAACTCGTTTGGATTTTGTTTATCTGTACGTTTTTTTTTATATGCTTGAGTTACTGTCAAATTAATTTCCTACGTTAATATTAAAAAATTTTTTTTTTTATTAACTGAAACTAAAATTATTTTTCAGAATTTAAAAAAAATTATAGAAGAAATAATTGTGATTTAGGTATGAAGTTTTATAATATCAAAATTAAATAAAGGGTGGTTAAATTTTAAGGGCCCGATATTGATTTTAAATAAAACCCAAATTATTTAGGAAATTATTGTCAGTGGTTTTTATTATGAAAATATTGGTATGGTTCAATTATGTATGGAACACAATATCGGCCAAATGGCAGCCGCGACTTCGGCGGCACACCTCCATCCGCTCACCTCGATGACGCTGAGTCATAATTGAGGTTATATGGCGTTAATGTGACGAATTATCTCATCCTTTAGCTCTAGAATTGTTGCTGGCTTATAGACGTACGCCTTTTCTTTCAAATAACCCCAAAGAAAGAAGTCCAACGGTGTGAAATCACATGATATTGGCGGCCAATTGACATCGCCTCCTAGTGAGATAACACAGCTATTGAATTTGTCGTAGGAATGGGCAAAAAATATCGATATATCAAAATATCGATATTTAAAAAAAATATAATCGATATATATCGCCGATATTTTAAATACCGATATATCGATGTATCGATATTGAAATACGACTATCGAATTCGATATTTTTTAAAGTCAGTCTTCATTAAGAACCCAAAATTTTAGCCGTTTTTCAAACAATATGTTTTTAAGAATTGGAATCATTGCATGCATCATATGCTTTTTCAAACAAATATAAAGATCTAAAATAATTGGCATTTATAAGAAGCAGTGCCGGATACAAGAAGCAGATTGTCTGGAGTGCACATAAAACAGAGAGTGCTCCTGATGTCTATATCTGATGATTGCTAGTTTGACTAAAACCCAGTTGGTACTTTTGGAGTGCAATTCAAATTTTAAGGAAAGTTGGTACTTCCATGACTTTTTTTCTTATGGTTTTTTTGTATTCTTCCCTTTTGTTTTTGTTATAATTGAATTTTTTGTTTTGATTAAATTTTTTTGTTTTTATTAATTTTTTTAAATAAAATGAAACAATAAAAAGTAACAATGTAATTAAATATAATTAATTTGTTCATACATATGTTTGTACAAAGGTATACTGAATTTTTTAATTTGGTAACAGTTTCAGCAAAATACGTTTGATATATCGAAATATCGATATTTTTGAAATAATAAATATCGATACTCTAAAAAAAATATCGATTCGGTATATATCGATATATTTTTTCAACTTGCCCATCCCTAATTTGTCGCGTAAAAGAGCCATTGTTTCGTTAGCTGTGTGGCAAGTGGCACTGTTGAAACCATCGTCCACATCCATATCTTCCAATTCGGGCCATGAAAAGTTCGTTATTATCTCACGATAGCGATCACCATTCACAGTAACGGCCCGATGATGCCGCCCGCCTATTAACCGCACAAAACAGTCAACCTTTTTCGACAAACACTCTTCAATTATCATTTGCCCAAATGCGGAATAGTAAGCAGAATTTTATTGACAAATCCACTGAGGTAAAAATGTGCCTCATCACTGAATCACGAAGTTTCATAATAAGCCTGAATAACTTTAACGTGTTGCTCGATTGTTTATCTTTCCATGGTTCAAATTGAGTTAATCTGAAATTGAGAAATGTCAAATGAAATGCAGAAAAAAACTTGACGTTTATGTGTGGTTCACATTCAACATCGACCCTTAAAACGCTTTGCTTAAAACTTAAAACATACTTGAATCAATTTGTCTTGAATTTACTTTTCCATACACATTTGGATAATTTTGCATAAGAAACATAACCTATTTTTACGAACGATTTAATATTTTTTTTTACGGATTTTTCGTTTTCTTATTTTGAAAAATTCTTCAACGAAATAGTAAAAAATAACGGTTGAAAGATCTAGTAAAACACTTTTTTTCCATAGATCTTGGGGGTTTATTCTGGCAGTCGTGGTCGAATAATTTTTCAATTCGAAAGCAATTTTATTTCTAATTATTTCAGTCAATACTTAACGAATCTTACGAAATTTTCGAAAAAGTATTCAATCACGACTGTCAGTATTAGCCCCCGAATTCAAAAATCCTGAATTTTTATATCTCGATTTTAAACATGCCAAATCGGTTACTGAAGCTACTCTGCATAGCCGGCCTTTAGCCGGTCGCAAAGATTTCTCCTTTATGGTAAAACAAACACCGGCGTTGCTTAGTTTGGGATCACACTATGAAAGTTTTCTTTCTGAAAGTCTGAGTTAATTGGTGCGAGGGAAAGAGAATATGCTTTCTGGAAGAAAACTTTCATATTGTGAACCCAGACTTACTTAAGCTTGTCTGCATAGCAGGCCTTCGACCGGGCGCAAAGATTTACTCTTCTATGGTATGAGAAATACCGTCTTTGGAATTGCACTCGGACAAAGGCCGGCTAGGCAGAGAAGCTTTAGTTAGCGATTTGGAATCTTTAAGTTCGGGATTTCAAGATTTTGGAATATGACTTTAATCCAAATCAGTATTTATCAGGTATGTTCTAGGTTTAGACTCGAATTGAAAACGAAAAATTTTTTGAATCCGCATAAGTAATAAATTGGTGTTCTCAAATCCGCATGTTTTTGTGTATTCGAAGTTTTTGTTCGAAAAAACTTTTGTTGAACTAAAGATCGCTAATTTGCTAACCATGTACGTAAGGTATTTTTTCTATCTTTTTAACCTAACAAGAAATATTATCCATAATTGTATATTTCTCTTTACTCATATAATAATTCAATATTTGCTGCAATACTTTTAGTAATATCTCAAACCTTAAAAATTATAATTATTTTAATATTTTATTTTAATGTGTAATGATGATAGTTAAGTAAATAAAAAAAAAAAAAAAAAAAAAAAAAAAAAAAAAAAATTTGCTAACCGAAGCATGATAGCAATGTCTAATATTTTCTAAAAATCTCGAAAGCTGTAAAGAATCACAAAAAAAATCGCTAACATGGCTAAAATTCTTGAAAAATTGCAATCTTTTAAACAAACACTAAAATTTATTTGAAATCTCTAAATGGATTAAAAAAACAAAATGTCGGAAAATAACAAAAAAATTGCAAAAATAGCGAAAATTCGCGAAAATTTTTAATATTTCAAACCAGCCATACAATTTATTGAAAGTCCCTAAAACTATAAGGAATGGCAAAAAATCGGTAAAAATTGTTAAATTCAATGAAATTCGCAAAAATTTGCTAACAGCGGCATGATAGCAAAGTCAACTATTTATTATAAATCGTTAAAGCTGTAAAGAATCAGAAAACTTACATGACCAAATCGCTTATATCGCGAACATGGCTAAAATTCGCGAAAAATTGCAAAATTTTAAACAAACCCAAAAACTAAGAGATCGCTAAATCGATTAAAGAAACAAATTGTCGGAAAATAACATAAAAATCGTTAAAAAAAAATTTGGTATAATTACATCAAAATCAATGAAAAAGTCGACTTTAAATTTAGGGTTAGTAAGGGCCTTTTGCGTTTTAGATAACGATATATTTTTGATTAAATTGGATTAAGAAGATTTTAAGCTAAAAGCAATATTAATTTTTTTGTTAAAAATGTTATCACATATTACAATAAAAGTCGATTCGGTTTACTTTCACCAACCCATATCTACTCTAATTGAAAACGAATAAAAACATGTGGATGTGAAATGCAGAACACCAATAATGCTAAAGTAATCCACTTTCGAGTGGATTCGGATTCAAGAACACCCCCGTATGTATGATTAAAACTACTTTGTAAGGATTATTTAATTAAAATTTGAAAATAAAAATTGGCTTTCTCATTATTTTATGGAACTTTTTTTTATATATAGGTATAATTTCCATTTTTATTTTTTTGGGCCATTTTTCGGTAACATCGGGCGATTTTTATACATGGCTTTGGGTCATTTTGCCTACAGACTGATATTGGATCTAATTTATCAGTGGGCATCACTGTTATAGAATGTTATGTAAATAATATCTGGCAACATTTTTCTAAAATTTTATGCGTGGCGAATTCACTTTTTAGGTCGCGTTGAAAACACCGCAAAGTTTTTGACGTAGGTATCGACAACTAAGGCAACAATTTAAATAAAATGTTGTTTTTTTTAATTTATTCTTGTATTTAGTATTGCCACCACAGTTTACATGAGTTCGCCTTGATAGATACTTTGTAAACAAAAGCATGGGGTAACTTTTTTTTCAAAGTCAACGAAATAGGTATGTCCATATTTTCCAAAGTTGACAGCTTGCCAATTAGGTACTTTACAGTTTAATAAAACAATATTTAAAGAAAGCTTTAACTTAAAACTAACTCAACATAACTAACAAACTCTCGAAAACATTCTAAATATAAAAGCAAAACCTCATATTTTAGGAGGTAGGTACCTATTAGCAGTGCAAGTTTTGCTTGGTTGTCCTTATTATATTTCCCTTATACCTACATACCTAAATTTGCCTCTACAAATTTTCACATCTACATCTTTTGATTTTTCTCTCGATGGCAAATACAGAAGATATCTCATAGTTATTGTAATTTGCTGTTGTTGTTGAAAAAACTTAACTTCCTTCGATTACCAGAAATATGCGTTAGTTAATCAGTTCGTAAGTAAGTTTGATGATGGCAAAAGTTTCGCTTAAGGTTGGAGGTTTAGTTTGGGGGTAATAGACATTTTTTATGAGATTTCCTTCTACTTTACTCTAGCATAATTTCAGTTGAAGACTGGCTTGCTGCTTGTGCAAGTAGTAAGTAGTTGGTTGGTTTGCCTGTATAAAACTCATTCATTTAGATTTGGCGGCAAAAAAAAATAATAAAATGGAATATAAAATACTGCAAAAAAAATTATACTTATAAAGTATGAAAAGCAACGTAACGTATTGTGAAGCCAAAGCTAGCAATCACGTTGAAAAAAAAAATGTTCATGGAATGAACAATTTAAACGAAAAGATAGAAAGAAAGACAGACGGGCGGACGTATGTACATACGGGCATATAAAAATATAAACATGGATGTGTTTTAACTGCTAACTTCTACGTTCATGTTTTTTTAAACCAACCAACCAACCAACTCTCAACTCAAACATTACAAACAGAAAATTCATCGTTGTCGTAACATTTTAGTATTTCACTTCGTTCTGTGTTTTGCCTGCTGTATGCTGTTTGTGCTCTGTTTTACTGTAGTTGTTGAGCTTTGGATTTGCGTCTGTTTTTTAAACAGGCATTTTTAGTTCGGTCGCTAAAATTACTTGCCTCCCGTACACCATTAAGACGAATCTCGTCAGTCATTTTGGCTAGTTGGCTGACTGGCATGGCAAGCAAACAACCAAACCAATAAAGCAGCCTGACTGTTAGGCATTGAGCCAAAGAACGTTTGAACACAACGAGCTAACAAACGAATGAACGAACCAACCAGTCAGACAGCCAACTTAACAAACAAGTAAAATACAAAAAATCCACTCACATTCAGTCATCATCAGGCGGGCTAGAGCTAGAATTTCAGTTCGATAAAGAATGGTTTCATAAAAAAAAATTTGTAAACATAAACTTCTTGGTATTTTTCCTGTTTTCTTTAGTTTCGATAGTTTATAAAACCTTAGGAAAATACTTAGGGTCCAGGTACACTGATCAAAATTCTCATCCAGCATTGTGGTAGTATTAGTGAAAATGTGTTTGTATGTGTCACACCGACGATGCTGCATGCCCTGTAAATAATAGGACCAGTCCAAACACGCGTGTAAAGAGTAGTCCACAAAGGACCAGGACTAGTCCAAAAGTAACCCAAACGTATGGAAAAAACCTGGTCTATTTAACATTACGATGTCCTAGGAGAGGATCATATAACCCACCTTTGGACCACTAAGGAGTAGTTTTAAAACTACTCCATGGTATATAACCCACCTTTGGACCACTAAGGAGTAGTTTTAAAACTACTCCATGGTATACTCAAGAGGATTAGTTTTGAAGTCGTTTAAAAACGAAAGCACGTCGTTAAAAAACGAAGACATGTCGTCTCACTACAAACACTTTTTAACAATGACATGGTCCATGCTTGCATTACATCGGACCAGTCCATGGAGTAGTCCATTTTATCAAAATGGGTCAGGTGGTCCAATTTTATTTGCTGGGTGGAAAATCAAAAAATGTTTGTTGGAAATAAAATAAATTGCTCGTGAAGTGTATTTCTGTGCACTGTCAAAAAGCTTATTTTATTTTTTTTAAGGTTTTCCTTAAAATTAAAAAGTTTTTGACTAACGATGTATCAGTTATATTGCCAGGATATGACACGATTTTATTGAAGCCTCAGTTCTCAGTTTGTACAGGAAGGTGGAGAGCTTCCAAAACCCACTCCAGAGTATATTTGTCTCCACCAGTAAAACGTCTTGAGTTTTTATGGTACTTCACCAGTTTCTCTTAAGGTTTTTCCTTGGTTCTTCAACAGATAAAAATGCTAAACATTTTTGATTATAAACGATTTCATTTGGTAAAGTGAACCGTAAAACTCACGAAAAGCAAACATCAGTGTTACCGTTATGCGACTAAAGTCGCATTTTTGCCCCTTTGTTTTAAATCCCCTTTTGTATCATTTTGTAGTTTTTTGTGCCCCTTTTGCCCCTTTTTGAACCAAATTTTTTTTATACTGTCAATCAAAAAAGCTCAATTTGAAGAGAAAATAGCCTCTAATTTGGAAAAAATTAAAATAGTTCAGGAAGGGCTATCTATTAACAATAAAATTTACCTCAGTATATGTGTTAAATATTATGAATAAATTAAACCTTAATTTTCAAAACGAATCATCACAAATTATATATTAAGTTTCATCCACGAAAGATATTGTATTAGAAATTTTTAAAAATTTTTTTTAAAAAAGAGTATGTTATGCAAACAAATATAGAACAAATTGATTTTGTTGATGTTCTGCATATAAAAGAAACTCTTAATATATATATCGGCCACGAAGCCGAGCTAGAAATATGTACTAACAACATCTTAAGTAGTGATATTAAAGAAATTAAAAACAACATTTTACTTTTTTACCAAAAGCTGTGCAAAGAAATTTTATCAAGAATTAATATTAGCGATAAGAGGCTGAGTTCATTAAAGGTTTTAGATCCAGTATTTATTAAGTCAGCTGAAGACATAAATTACTTTGAAATTGTTACCGTTTTTATTGATATAATTACTAACCTAGATGATTTTGTAAAAGAGTTCAAACTTTTAGAAACCAGATCAAACGATAAAATCTATGAAGCAATTTTTAAAATATCTAAGCCTGAAACATTTTGTTACGAAATTGGCAATTTAAAAAACTTTTTGGGTGACAATTTATATCCAAACTTGTATAAATTTGCTTCGTATGTTTTTACTTTACCACATAGTAGTGCATCCGCTGAGCGGATTTTTTCTAAGTTAGCATATTTAAAAAATAAAGTGACAAATAGACTGAAAGTAGATACCTGTCAGTCTATGTTATCCGCTTTAAATTTGTATCAAAATGACTTGGATTCCAAGTGATGAATAGATTTACGTTTTCAAAAAAATTGATATTTAATAGTTGAAGAAACAACATAACACTGCAATTTATAAAAAAAAAGGATCTGTACCTGATATTCACTATCTTCCTATCAATACTTTTATATGCTTTTTCCTCGAGGTTTTTTCGTAACTTAATTTTTTTGGTAAAAAAGTAAAATAATCCAAGTGCCAAATATTTATGTACATATACTATATACCTATAATGTATTTTTTTATAAATATGAAGTTTATTTTTTGTTATGTTTAGTTTTCGATGAAAATAATTTAATAAATACATACGTTTTTTTTTAAATTTTCCTGTTTTTAAAGTTGCCCCTTTTTTTCTCAGAATTCCCCTTTTTGTGACACTTTTTTTTTGAAAATCCCCTTTTTGTGCCCCTTTTTGAAAATTTTGAACGGTAACACTGGCAAACATACACGGCCTTTGGAATTTGTTGTTGTTGTTGTTGTTGTTGTTGCTGCTGCTTCCAATATTTTTAATCTTAGGGTCTGCTACACGTTTAATATACATATATTTACTGCGATCCAGTATCGCGATATTTATTGAACGTGTAGCCTAAAGTATGCGATCCATATCGCAGAATAGCCTAATTTTATGTGATAAAATCCATCAAATTGGTTATACCGGCGTTTGCTTTTCTTGATTTTTTTCATGATTTCCGAACCATTTCTTTATTTTTAAGGAGTTTTGTTCGAAACATTTTCCACTTGAATTGATTTAATTTTAGTCCAAACAAAATTGAACTGTGTTGCCACATATTTTAATTTTTCAGGCCAAGTTGAACTGAGCTGCCACAGCATAAAATCACAGTTTAATACGTGTACGAAAAGTTTTTTAATTTTTTGGGATTTTCATTAAAAACAAATTGAAAACGTAAATAATTTAATGGAGTTAAACGAATCAATTGGACTAAAGCTTACGCCTCGTTTACCCACGTATGCCATACATTCGCTTTGTTTTTCCATACAAATTGTTTGAAAAACTCTCAGTAAAAAAAATTTAATGAGTAAATTTTGCTTTACATATTAATTAATACACATAAAAATATACAGTAGACTCGGCATAGACGAAACTAATTCATGCAACGACTACTCCCTCAAACTGTCTATCTCAATCGAGATTGAAGAAAAGGATATTGAATATGAAAAAAAAATTATTTCTAATACTGTGGTTTTTACATGTTTGTGTATTTTTAATTAGAAATACACATTAGCGGTGTTCAGTGTTTTGTGCAAATGACCTTGCGAAGAAGCAAATGCAAAATATCGTAGCTCTTTTTAAAATCCAACGGAAACGTTGTGTATTTTTACAAAAAAAACTAAGATATTTTGACTGCTTCTTCGTAAGACGATTTGCACAAAACACTTTTCGCTATTTATTTTAATTAGACCAATTGTTTTTTGCACAGCAATACCCTGATATTATTGACAATAGTGATGTTTTCAAGCGAATTAGTTTTGTTTTCCGTCCAATTGAATGCTTAATCGTAAATTTTTTATTGGTCTTAATTTTGTACTTTTGTTTCGACAGGCCTGTGGCCACTAGAATCAACAATACCCTGACCAGCTTGATCGGTAACATCTTCAACATTAAAAGGGCAATTTTCATCTAAATTAACGCTTTGTTTCGTTGATCGATAGTTCCCTTAAACCTGGGTTCCTTTAAGCCAGAGGCTACTCTGCGGCCGTATTCTGTAATTCGCTAAAGCTAAATCTCTATCGCAAAAAATCTAAAAAGTTGATTTAGCGATTTTTGGCTACGAATGCAATACTGTAACGTGCATTGCTAAATTTGGCATTGCCATAAAAATTTTATTCGCAGCAATTTTAGCTTTAAATGTCATCGCTAAAATTTTTAAATTTTGTATTCTCTAAGGCATTTTAGCGATCGAGATTTAGCTTAAGCTAAAGCCTATAGTACACGGAATGTAAAAAGCCACATGCGCATGTGGTTCTGACGTAATTTTGACGACACTACAAAGCCCCAATAGCAAGTTCGTGTTGTGTGATGACGACAAAATTACGTCAGAACCTCATGCGCATGTAGCTTTTAACATTCCGTGTACTATAGGCTTAAGCGAACTACAGAATACGGCTGCTGTATTTCGTTATTTTTAGTTAAGCTTAATTATGGTGAACATTTCTTCGCCGCTCAAAAATAAAAATCAGAAGATTTTTACCTATTTTTAGGAAAGATTCAATTCAAAGCGTAATAACAGTTGAGGACAGGTTAGCAGGAACCTTAACATTCATTGAAAGTTCTGTCCTGAATTCATGTTCGTCTCTAGTACGATATTTTTCTCTATATATTTTTATGTCGACTTTTTTCTTAACATCTAGAGTAGACGTTTTGTTGTACTATAAACGTAAAATAAAATAACGACAACATCAACAACAGCAATAGCAGCAGCAACAACAATAATAAGTTTTTGCCTCAACCATTTTGCGCCTTAATGATTAAATGAAACAAACGAGTCAGACTCTTGTTTGTGCTGTTTGTTCAAAACGTTCGTTCGTTCATTCGTTGTTTGGCTGAGCTGAAGTTGTTTTTCATTTCATGTTCACATAGCTCTTGTGTATTTAACTTTTTTTTTGTTTTATTATTAGTGTTTTTTCCAGCTTGCTGTTGCTGTTGTAAAATATAAATTTTTTTTTGCTGTTGGTACCTATTTTCTGAGCTTTTGGCATTCCCTGGTGCCATTTAAACTTTTCTTTTTTGTTTTATAGGTACCTACATAATATTTTATTTTAAATTTTTTTCAAATCCATAAGAACTTTTTGTTTCCGTTAAGCAGAATCTAAAATTTAGATACTAAATACTCTTGTACCTTAGTTCTTAAACATTTTAGGAAAATTTGCAAACAAATAAAACAAAATTATAAGGAAAAGACTTTTTTTGGCTGTGCAAAATAGTAGAATGCCATTTCTCAGTGTAACCAAGCAATCGAACCTTCGGTTTCTAAAAAATGGTTGGCACTACCTAATGATTTTTCAGAGCTTAAATGTTTATATTGTTTTCTTGCTTCGTCTATCTTTACCCCAACTCCCTGATATTTAAAGAGTTTCGTTAGTTGTTGTTGTTGAGTAAAAGTTGGGGCTTTTTTTTTGCTTTAAACCGCAAAGGATTTTTGTTTTTTTTGGCGCGCAAATAATGAATTTTCTTTATTTTGTTTTGTTAAAGTTGTTGAAATTTAACATTTAAAGTTCATCATGGTCTTGACAAGAAAACATTTTTATTCTTTTGTTTATGTTGTTGTTGTTGCAAGCTACATAAATACATACATATGTATGTAGGTGCATACATAATAGTTAAAGTTACTTTTTAAAGGTAGGTATGTACCTATTAGTGTTTTTGTTGTAAAATGTTTGATTTAGAGTTTTTTAGAAATTAGAATTTATCACGTATTTTGATCTAGTTTCTTTTTTTTAAATTTGGGAATATGCATACCTACCTACATTTTGCTCAATGAAAAGGACAATTACTTGTCTGAAGGATTAACGTTCCCTTACGATTGCAGCTCTTCTATAATCGCATTGTAACATTTTAGTTAAAAATATTCTGTAAGGCTACCCTGTGCACAGACGGTTGTCAGATCTAACAATATTGTAAGGTCTGGCAATGTGCTGAGAATATAGGTACTGCCAAAGAAAAATTGCCACCAAAAGTAAATTGTCAGGTCAGATCTTAAGAAACCCTTACAATTTTCTGCCAATAAATTTTGTCAGCTCACATCATCGGCCTTATTGTGGTTGTCGTTGTCGTATACGACTGTGTAATAGATTAAAGTAATACACAACATGTGTTCTTTAATCTACTACAAAAAACGACACGTTTGTTTACGAAAACGACAACCACATTAAGGCTGAATATCAGATCTGTTGTTACCCATTATTTGAAAATATTTATCAAAAGATGCACAAGAAGTGTAAAATTGGTGCCGTCATAGTCTACGTTTAGTTATTGAAGGTGGTTTAAAATCCGAAACTGTATTTTCCATCCCTGACAATGATGCCACTAATTTTTGGGAATACAAAATTTTCAATTATGTAATAAGATTTTGTTTGTCGTGCTTAATTCCCAATTTTTATTCTTGATAAAGACCTACACTGAAATTTATTATTTGAGGATAAGCAAGTTTCAATGCGCCTTTGACCGGTTGGTTAGGTCTGCAGACCATCATGAAACATCTACCAAAAAGATTTAGAAAAACCACAATAAACCTGCAGAGTGAATGAGGGTTACAAACACTCAAAAAGTCTTATTTGCAACGATATAAAAGCTTAAACAAAATAACAACAACAAATAGTGGGCTTATCTTTTCTCACATTCTTCACTACAATTGGTTGGAATTCTCCCAACATTAATTGTGGTTGTAAGTGGGTTAAGATAATGTTTAAAAACATATTAATGGTTTTTTTTATACATAGTACAACTTCAATAAACAAAATCTGTTTATGTATACAAGGTACATCACATTTAGATGCATTTTAAGTACATACATACATACATGCATACATACATATGTAGGTATGTGGTACCTTGTAAAATTCTTTGGCATCTTTATAAACACTTGACACATTTTTATTTGAACATCATTTGTCAAACACTAATAAAAAATATGTGCATATGTACCTTTATTGATGCTCAAAATAGCGTCTCAGCTTTAAAAACAAAGTTATTGCAAAAATATAAAAAAAATTATCGTAAACAACAAAAGATAACATAGAAAATATCACCACAAAGAGGTGAAAAGAAAAATGTGAACGATGCCATGATGTCTGTTAATATTTTTTGCTTTAAATTGGCCAATACTTTGCAAAAAGCTGAAATCAAATACATACATATATACCTACATACATACTTATATATTTTACGTTATACTTTATTTATTTTCCTTAGTTTTACAACTTTCTTCTTACTCATTTAGCTGCCTTAAAGGTGCAAGTCAAAGTATTCTGTGGTAATTTTGTGTAGCTACATAAAGAAAAGGAAACGGGAATACGGAATTACAAAAAAAAAGGACAGTATACGCAAGCAAGGGTTTATGTGGGGTACAAAATTCATTCATGTTTTCTGTTCAGGAACATTTGTTGAATCTTTTGCATTTTTTGCAACAACTGCTTACAAAGTAAAACAAAACAAAAACTGAAAAAAATATAATCTTGTACAACTTCCACTTGTAGCAGAAATTATAAAATAACTAAACATACTGCCATTACTTTTTATACAATAGCGAAGTTCGGTGTTTGGTGCAAATAGTCTTGCGAAAGAGCTAATGAAATTTAACTGAAGTTATTTAGGTAGGTATATTTTGTTTTTGGATTAAACAAAAGAGCTACGATAATTTTCCTTCGTTTTTTTCCCCACACCATATTTACATTAAACACTGAACTCCACTATTGTATTTTTTTAACATTATGATTGTTTGTTTTTTTTATCTTTGAAATATATTTGTTTTTAAGAGTGTTTTTTTTTTTGTTTTGTCCTAAAACTAAAATTAAAAAAAAAAAAAATATTCGTACAATTTTTTTTTCTTGATCCTTTAACACTTGTTGGGTTCTTTTCTATTTTCAACTTCACTGTAATACATTGTGTCATAAAGTTGTAAAGTTTTAAAATAATTACAAGAAATATACCTATATGACTGCTGTGGGCAACCGCTTATAATTTAGATTTCTACTGTACAGTTATGACGAATCAATGAACACAGCATTCAAATTTTTATTTTGTTTGAAACACAACAATATTTTTTTTTTAAACAATTGTAAAATATTATTTAGGACATTATGACGATGTGACTTGATAGCACACCTTGTGAATACCCCAATTATTTTCTTTTGTTATATTTTAATTTAACATGTTATTATATTTTGTATGTTGTATTAAAAAGCATAGTTCAGTATTGGTTTTTTATACAACATACAATAGATACAACGATACAAGGGGTTTTGGGAATACGGCAAATGTGTATTTGGAAAATGACAAGTCCTTTTTCCTTTGAAAAAAAACCTACCTACAGTGTTGTGATTCAAGCTTGTTTCTAATAATATTTACATGGAAGTGATACCAACACGGCGTTTAATTATAAACTCTGGAGCACACAACCGTTAATTTAGAAACTAAGTACTTACTAGTGATGTTACGAATATTCATATTCGAAATGCCGAATATTCGGCTATTTTCCGACATTCGAATTCGCCAAATTCAAGTGAATATTTCACGAATATTTTGTTAATACATTAAAAAAAAATTAAAAAACAAAAGCGTAAAAAATTTGTTTTAGCTTTCAATTAAATTTTTGTGCGTTGCGTTGTGTTTTTCGGAATAAGGCCCTAATTTTTGTTTTTTGTTCGATGGTTTTTGGTTTCGGCTGTAGTTTTAGCTTTCAATGAAATTTGTGCGCGATGCGTTGTGTTTTTCGGAATAAGGCCCTAATTTTTGTTATTTGTTCGACGGTTTTTGGTTTCGACTGTAGTTTTTTAAACTCTGGTTTTAAGCATTCCAAGATAAACTATCATTTCCAGCACATGTCTTATTATCATACGAAAATTTTGGACAACTGGAATGGGTCAATGAAATATCAAGATACCTACATAAGTTAGAAATGCGTTCGCTGCGGTGAATAGACATTTAACATTTAAAAAACTCGGAGAGATCTTTTCGTTCTGCTTATTATACAATAATTAGGAGTGGGAAGCTAAGCAGTTTGAAATCCATTACTAAACACTGTAAGAAACAAAGTTAAGCAAAACAAAGTCAAGAATAATAAAGAAAAACCCGTTAAATTATATACGTGAAAAACCACCGACCGAAATATGTCAGTGAATTACTAAGCAAAAGCGCAAAAAAAAGAGAAAACTTAATCTAATCGCATTCAAGGTGAATTCAACTTCAGGTAGTTTCGGAACTACATCAATCTAAAAACAACAGAAACAACATTGGGTTTGTTGCATTGTATTGTTAGTGTTTACAGCTCGAAATGTCAACCATGCTTTGCAAAACACTAACAAATCAAAACAAATAGGTTCGAACTGTCAAAATCAGATGGTAATTCGATACCACATGTAGTTGAATTCGCCTTGAAAGTATTAAAGTGTAAGTATCAGTGTGACCAATTTTGCAATTAAATTAAGAAATCAACTCTGCTACTCATAAGGATAACTTTTTAGGGTCTGAGATCAATATTATAAAAATTACAAACGGAATGACCTGGGGTGAAGGGTGTAAAAAAGTAAAAAATGTTTTTTTTTTGTAAAATAAAGAACAAACAAATTTTATAAACTTTTTATTTTACTAATAAAAATCCTTTTATTTACTAAAAGCAAACTGTAAATTTTAACATTATAACGGCTTTAGCTTCCCAATAAAATCTGCTTGCTGTTAATGCTATGATATTTTAAGTTTTTTAAACCTTTACAATGCTGATTGAAAGTTAAAGCTCTTTCTTTTTTAGAAATTTCTTTAATCAATTAAAATTTTAACGTAAATTTAACGAATAAATGAATTTGAACTTAAAAAATATTTTTGGAAGAAATAAAAGTTAAATGAGCAAAGAAAAAAAAAACTTCTCTGAAAGAAGGCATTTTATTCATTATTTTCATTAATAACAAACCAAATCAAAAGCCAAATCAACTAACACAAACAAACAAACATTAAAAAGTCTTTCTATCTTTAACTCACAATCGACTATCTATCAAACCATCCATCCATCTTTTAAGTATGATATAAAAATTTATCAAAATACGAAGACAAATAACCGCATTAAAAGCCATACACAACCACAACAACACAAAATAAGATGAGGAAGAACATGGGGGTTAAATAACGTCCAACTGAAAGAAAACAACAACTCTAAATAGGTATAATCTTTTGCGCGCCAAAAACTCTAAATAAATAAAATATAAAGTCAAGAAATTTATATTTTGTGCTGGTTGGTGATTGAGGTTTCAACTCAAACCACAACAAGACAGAGTTAAGAAAAGACAGACGACATACATATGTATGTATGTATGTCTGTACAAAGAAAACCAGTGCCAAAAAATAACCCGACAAGATGTAGCAATATTTCTATACTTAACTCATTCGGCCGTTGTCGTTAGTATGAGCAACGAAATATACAGCAAACACTTAAGAAAAATACGAAACAATATAAAAAACAAAATTTTAAGTACAAAAACCCGGTGAAGACAGCATATTTTTTTGAACAAGCACCACTTCGAACACATCATTACAAGAGAATCAGCAAAACCATAGGCAGAGGCATACACGTAACGAGAAAACCAAGCAACTGAAGTAGTGCCAGAAGAGCTGAAGTACTGGCCAAAATAAAATATTTTATAAAACTCATACATTTACTGTTTTATTGCTTGTTAACCTTTTAAGAAGAGTGATGGCCTATTAGGAAAATCGAAACCTTTTTATTTTCAACTTCCCTGGAACTACAACTCTGGTATTTTAAAAGGATATTAAAAAAAAATTTGTTAAGATTTACATGCTTCAACTTTAGCTGCTAAATTTCTTTTGAAATGCCTTTTTTAACGTTGTCAATATGATCACGCGCAGCAAATTTATTTAGTCTTCGTCCATATTTTGAAACATTTCCGTTCTTCTTTTGTAACTGCATTCGTGTCCATACAATAAAACATTTGTTTTGCAGCATTTTGTATACCTTCTCTCTTTCTTTCAATATCAAACTCACAAAAACTGCTTGTACAAAAAACAAAGTACATACACTTTTCCATTCGTCTTTTCCCTTTCTCATCATTAAACTCAAATGTTGCATATTGTGGGCGCATCAAAGAGAAAAGAAACAACCCAGTAAACAATAGAGCTTACTGGCAAGCAGCTTTGTAAGGGAGAGAAGCACAAAACCCACTTACAAACCTGCTTACAAGAGCAATGATGTTTATATGGCGAATTCCCACTTGGAAGCACTACTTTTTTCCTCTCTGCTAAAAAAAAAGATTTGATGACTGATTGTGTATAAAAAAATGTAATTTCTATGTTCGGTAAAATATCGAGAATGATCAAAAAAACACATTTTAAAATCATTGCAATACAACCTGCTTCCATGTAAGGGAATAACAGAAGCACTTCGAATATCGTTCGTGATTTTTTCTTAAAAATAATGATTTAAGTTATTCACTTCCAACCAGCTTACTTATAAGGGAAAATGCGAAGTTATTCAATTTTTATTTCCTAAATTAAAAATTCAATTAAATGGTATTCGCTTCTCTGGTGCTTCTTAGTAGTTTGTAATAGTCAGCGCACATATCAGCGCTCATGTAGCTTTCGTGCTTCCAAAAAGCTAATTTTTTACTGGGAAATTAAAATGCTTGCTGTCAAGCTCGTGTACGCTTGCTTGACATAATATCTAAATTAATTCGATTTTCCAATCAGCATCGTCGGTGTCACTAATATTTTACTCATACTGCATGTTCAGCATTTTGATCGTGCATATACTAACGAAAGAAATCGTAAAGCGTTCTGAAGAGTAGAAGCATCATGCCTTTTATTTTTCTTTTTGAGCAGTATTAATGAAAAAACTGTTCTGTCAAGTCCCAATGCAGGGATATAGATACCATTAAACAGCAGGTACAATCGATTAAAAAAACATTTTTATCAAAAATCACCTTCAGCAACGAGGACAGGCAGGCCCATTTCTAGATGAATAGAATTTGGGACGTATTATTTTTTTAATATCTATTATTCATCCTTATTGTGTTTTGGCGTATTTAAAATACGCACACGACTGTTTGGTAATAGATTAAAGGATATAAATTCACCAAACACAATAAAGGTGATTATTTAAAAATTCTCGAATTTTTACATCATTTCAAGGGTTAAAATACACATAAAAGGACAATTATGTATTTACGTTTTGGATTTTCTCATTTTTTTCTGCAGTTCGTTTGTTTTTTTCTGACTGAAGTGTATGAATTCGAAATGAAATGTTGACGCCGATGACTATTACAATGACTCTGTATAACTAACTGAACTTAACAACATCATAATGAACATAATAATGTTTATTATCATTTAGCTGATTTGAAAATGACGTTTCGAAATAACTGCTTAAAAAAAAAAAAAAAAAAAAAGCGCCATACCTACAAGTACATACAGTGAGCAGTTTAGTTATGTACTTGGCAACAATTCTCATTGCCTTTTGGCCAAGAAAAGAATGCTTTTAAATTGAATTCTGTTTGATACTTCATAGTATTGGTAGTATAAAAAAGTTCCTGCTGCAAAGTTGTCAACTCTTTCCACCTAAAAAAGAAAAAACGCAAAATATAGAAGTTTTTTCTAACCGCTTGGTTTTTGAGAATTGGAAAAAACGCAGAAAATTGACTGAAATATATTTGGGACGATAACGGAAAGCCGCAATATTCTCCTTAGTTCATCACTTTTCACATTCGGGTTGATAGATTAAGGTGCAATAAAGTGAACAATAAAGCAAAAGTGTAAGGTGGGTTGATTATGACGAACAAATATGGACATGATTTACGAAACAAAAAAATTTATTTTAACACTTTGATTTTCCAGTTCGACCCACGTAGCATATTCATTACTTACATAAGCTGGTCTAGATTAAATGAAAATAAAAGCTAGATAAATTATCAACAAAGCACTTTTTATTTGTTTTGCAACAGGATCATATATAATCTGTATACCAAATTTATCTAAAACAGAAAATGTACTAAAAGAACTATTTTTTTCGTTTTTACATCACAAAAAGTACCCAAAATTTAAATCTGGGCCATAAGCCAAATTTTTCGAAAATAGAAAAAGTACCAAATGTTGAAGAGTACCAGTTTTCCTCATTTTGGGCGACCAGAAAGTACACTGTATGTTAATGTAGGCTATAATCTGTACATTCATATGTATACCGAATTTATCGAAAAGAGAAAAAGTACCAATTTATCCCTTCAAAAGTACCGATTTTATTTCTTAAAAAGTACCCTATATTTTAATCCTGACCATACGCAATCTGCATACTTAATTTTACAAAAAGAGAATAGTTGCCAAAGTACCAACTTTTTCCCCGATTTACCTCTTAAATAGTACCCTATATTTGAATCTGAGCCATATACCATCCGTCTACAAAATTCCATCCAAATCCATTTATCGGTATTCGCGTGATTGAGCCACAAACTAACAAACATTCAAATATCCAAACATACAAACTTTCAAATTAATAATCACCCCTATCGTGAATAATTTTTCCCTCGTAATTTTTCCCTTTTCACATATAAAAAACTCGCATGAAATAAAGATAATTCAAAGGAGAATAATAACGTGCAAAATGTTTACGGGAAAAAATCCCCTTATCGTGAAAAGTTTTTTTCCTCGTAATTTGTTCACGTTTCCCTAAGATTTTCTTACTTTATTTTTTCTCGGGAACAGAACATGTATGTAAGTAGATCCTCCTATAAATCGATTGTTAAGGGCTAGATCCGTTAATAAGGCACAAACCGATATATTTGTCAACAAAATGCAAAACGAGAGGTTGATTGCCGGCGGATTTGTAAAGCTTTCGAAAGACGTGGTGGCAGAATTTTCCAAAATATTTTACTACATAAAATTTAAAAAGTGCAAAAAACTAACGTTGTTTTCAAACTATCCCTCCAATACTTAATATTCGTATTTATTATTTTTACTTTTCTTTAAAAAATATACGTTTATATTTTTGAACAAAAATGTCAAAGATTTTAAATTTTTATTTAATCTGAATGTAAAACATTCACTGGAACTGATAGCGTGAAAAATTTTTCACATGAGATTCACGAATGAAAATTTCATCAGAACAAAAATTCCACTTGTTATTCACGATGTGATGGGTGAATATTTGTAGGATAAGTCGTTTGGCAATATGAATATGGAATATTAATGTCTACAAAAAAATTTCTAAATAAAAATGTCGGTGGCTTAATTTATTTTTTCAAAGCAAAATAGCATGAACAACTTCTTAAAACTTTTCATTAAATGGTAACACAGTGTCTCTGTTTCTTTTTGCTGGCATTTCATCTAGTAAAAACTCAGACTTCTGGAACTGGACCTTCTTGAAAGTTTATTGTATCTAACATAAAAAAACATCCATCTTTCAAATATCAAATGTAATAAAACTGAATAAGCAAAATTCCATTTTTTTTGGGTTACAAATTTTCCATTTTGAAAGCAGTAATGAATGGTAGGCACAAACTTTGCAAAGTGTGTACCTCCCATGAGAAACTGGGACGTTAACAAATCTAAACTTTCCGACGGAATAAAATATTGGCTTCCTTAACAATGGTAACAAGTGCATCTAGCCATTTCTTAACGAACAGCTAAAATTAATTTATACTACCAATACTATCATTGGCATCGATTGATATGTAAATTCCATAAGGATGTTTTTATCTTTTTTATTGCTTTTTGAGGTAAGTCTTCATTATTTTTGCAATGATAATGAGAATAAACCGTAGCAAATAAAAGATAATTTAATATAAGGACTTTTCTTTTTTTGAAAATCTCTTATTATATTTATTTTCAATCTTTCCTTTTTTTTTGTAAAGTAAAACATAACAATATTATTTGACACTTTATCCATATTTTTTCATTTTGTAGGTAGGTATAAAGTCGTTGAATATATTTTTACAAAAAGAAAAATAACGACAAACTTTGCGGTATTTCTTTCTTTTTATAAGCAGACAATAAACTTTTTCTATGGCTTTTGAAAGTCAGGGGCATAAAGTGTCATAAGAAAAAGAGAAAAAAAAACGTTAAAATTACAATAACAATAACTTTAAAAAGGTGGCAGTCAACTTTAAGAAAACAAAGAGAAAAAAAAGAAATATCACATCTTTTTGCAACAACTACCTACATCCATACAAGAACACAAAATCGTTGGTTGTTTGTTTGCTCATGTTTTTCTTCTTACATGGTATTCCCAAGTCACATAGAATAATATGGTGTATTTATCGGAAACATGTTCCAGAATTAATGTATTCTGCTAACAATGAAAGTGTTTGTTGTTAAGAACTCAATAGTGTCGTGCATATTTAAATAGCTGGAGATTGTCAAAGAACTTGGTCAAAGTCTTAGCAAACAAGATAGTTTAAAGGAATTTTAGCAAACAGTAATTTAGTAATTGTTAGGAAAGAATAAGTGGAAAATTTAAATTTACATGTAAAATATACATATGGGCATTTCCATGAGAATGTCAACCACGACTCAAAAAATTAAAACGCTTGAAGCTTTTTTTCAAATATGATAAAAAGAAATAAAACACCCAAATTTAACTATACAGACAATTTTTTAAAAGAAAAAAATAAAATTTTAAAATTACCTTCTCTTTGATTCATTTTAAGTTGTAACTGCAATTAACAAACCTCAATTTTCTTTCGATGAAATACAGGTACTGGCAACCCTGGAATTATGCCTTAAAATTAGTGTTACAACAACAATGAACAAGATCCACGAGGAAAGACCAAATATATAGTTCGATTAGCGGTATATTTTTTGGTTTGTTTTGGATGCTATTCTAATGTCACGTACATACATACGTGGTGCCAAAACATCATTTATCTTTGTCATTTCTATTTGGCCAGTCTTAAGTGTTACAAAATAAAAGTTCAATGCAAGATCCTATTTGCTGCAAAAAAATATCGATCGTATTTTTTTTTTAAATTGGTATAATCAAAATTTTATAAGCTTTTCAAGCTCGTCACGTACGATATTGTATGTAATAAAATGCAACTAAATTCATCATCTTATTATGTTAGTATTTAGTTTAAATTTGGTCAAACCTTATTTTATTACAATCAAAATCGTCTTACAAAATTTTTTTGGAATCGGTCCATATTTGACCATAGCTCCCATACAAGTGCTATTCCCGAAAATAGCTTTTAATGCCATAACTTCCTTAAAAATTGGCGACAATGACTTTTGCGATAGGTACTATATCATGATAAAATGTTGTGCGGGTAGGTCCAAAAATTAACCATAGGTCCCATATAAACCCCCTTCCTTAAATCAGCTAGGGGCACACAAATCTCATATAGATGGAGATAACTTAATAATATTTGTCACAAATTACTTTATATAATTCTTAACCTCATAGCATAATTCTGTTCTGGCGATCTTGATTGGCCATAGGTCCAAAATAGGGTACACTCTCAAAAAATTTGGTCATATGGTCGGGCTTGACCGACTATACTTTCTAACATGTTTGTTTTAAGTTTGTATATATGTACATACTTATATTTACAAAAAAAAATATTTCATGCCTTGTAAATTGTATAAGATAAAAATCTGTCACGTACGGTATGCCACGAACGATATAACAGTTTGTTCACCATAAAACAATCCAAAAAGAAATTTTTTTCCAATTACAGATTATAAAGGTAAAATATGTGGTTTAATGTTAAAAATCAAAAAAAAAAAAAAGAAAACCTACCCACATTTCTCAGATTTTCGTATTATTTTTACATTCACCCCAAAACCACATCCGTTTTATGTCACGTACGATATGCGCTTACTTTGCTCGATATTTTGGACAACAAGGTTCCGAATTTAATAATTTTTTTTTTCATATAAAGTACCCTCTAAATGAAATTTCCAGTTAATATTATTTTGGCAACATTTCTATCTCTCTGAAGGTGCACAAATGTCACGTACGATGACATGGAAATACCCATATTTAAATCAGCGATTCTGAAATGGTGATCCACAAACCCCTTTGGTTCCATAACAGATTTCTAGAAATGGCCGCAAACTAAAAATTTCTTTCATTTTACCTTTAAGTATAATTTTAGATTTTTTTTTAGAAATTAAAGATTTTTTTTTTTTAATTTTCTGTTGTAAATTTCTTTAAAACTTTATATAATTTATTAATAATATTTAGAGAATTCATAAAAAGATATTTTGATATTAATTAAAATTCATTTCTTTTAATTTTAGGTAATACATATTTCCTTTTTATTGATGAAAATTATTTTAAAAAATCTACAAATTTGGTATGTAAAACTTTATTTATTTCTCAATAACAGTGCACAATTCGTTTCACCCAACTCCAAAAATTATTCAAATTAAAATTGTTTTCTAAACTATCAGGTAAATTAAGGAATAATGTAATGCAGATAGTAATTTTCGATTAATTGAGCCCAACTGATTTGACTCGTATCAGTCTGGATTCACCACACTATGAAAGTTTTCTTTCATAAAGTCTCAGTTAATTGGTGAGAGGGGAATGAGGAAGAATAGCTCAGTTTATTCAGTATTCTTAATCTTGAATTATTCCCAGCGATTTCCTCCATTTAACCATTATATGATTAACGGTGACAATAATGTGTTTAAAGCAGTGTTCGAAAATAAACAGTACTTTATTTAGCGTGCGGCTCACACACCCAAGAACGATAACTATTTTTTTAGTGATTGTGTTGAAGAACACAACCCTTTATATCGTTCGTAACTATTTTCAAGAAAGAGCCGAGCTGTATATAGTGTTCTGTTCTTCATAAAAAAAAAATCAGAACAATTGTAGTGATACTGTAGACAAACATTATATTTTAATGTTCTATAATGTTTCTTTTTTTACACTGATAAAGAAATGAACAATCAAAAAATTTTAGAAACGACCGCACCACGAACAGCTTGTTTGTGTAAAATTATTTTGCTGGCAAAAAAACAAAATTTTTTCCTATGTGTATTTTGTTTTTGTAAAAAATGTTTGTTTTTTGTTTTTACCAGCCAAAGCGACGGACATTAATGAACCGAACCGAACACAATTAAGTTTGTGGATTTAAAAAAAACCGAACGGAATTAAATGTTCTCATCTTTTGTTGAGTTTATAAAAACAGTATTATTTTTGTGTTCGAAAGATGACTAACAGGGAAACGTTTTTTTTTTATGATTTTCTACACAAACACTATAAGCGTTTGTGTTTTCCACAAATCTACCAAACACAAAAAACGATATTTAGTGTTTATTTTCGAACACTGGTTTAAAGTAACTATAATATGTTCATATGAATGTTTAAAAATTTTCGTTAAAAATACAAAGTTTTGATTTAAAACTGTTTTTCTCTGCGTACCTACATATAAATCTTTAAATTTTATGAACTCTAAATTATAAACTATTCTGCCATTTTGCCATAATGTAATACATTCTTGCTATACAAATTTCTAAAATGTATAACTTAAAAGTACCTATGTATGTACATATGTATGTATGTACGTATGTATGTAGATTCTGTAACCTGAACAATTTTGAAACTGAATGACATTTAAAAAACAACATCATCGACATCATCATCATCATCATTCACATCAATTTACAGCATCATAAAAAATATGATTCGTTGAAGGCAGCAAGAAAAAAAAATAAAAGCAACGCAAAGACCCAACTTTAAATGTGAATCATTTATTTGAGCTGTATGTATTATTAAGTGTAGTTAGTTGCTACTCTATCTATGGTCCGATGTCTATGGCGATGACTTCAAACGACAGAACCATGAGAAATAAACACCCACATTTAAAATAAATAACAAGACATGAATGAAACTTGAAAAAAACACGTTTCGCTGTTGATGTTTTTTGCCCGGTTGTATTATTTACATTTTTTGCAAGCAAAAATGATGGGTTGGAAAAACAACAAAAAATACAACACTATAGTGAGGTATCATAACGGCTATTTCGTTTCATATTCGAGCCATACCATATAAACACGTACATACATACAAACACATAATAATAAAAAAACATAACAATAGAGTAAAAGTTAAGGTCACTGAATTGAACTTTTAAGTTGTTACCTGCAACAAACTGTTATAAACAGAGGTGTGTTTTAAAAACAAAATTAAAACAAATATTTCCCTCAAAATGTCTACAATTTGATTTTTTGTTTAATTTCTAGGGCGATATGCTTTACAAAGAAAAATGTATAGAGTGAAAATTTCATGATTCTAACAAATATGTACATATGTACACTGGCGAGCAAAACCGAGTACCTACATGCTCAGCATATTTCTATTTACTGCTTCATATCTTGCTAAATATCATAAAATTTTTAACAATTGTTTTTTTATTATATTGGCTAAAAAAATGCGTATTGAATGTAGTATTCACAGAACAAAAACAAAAAAATTCAATATAAACAAATAAGGCAACTCAATTAACTCAGTTTTGCACGATTCTTTAGTTAGTATTATTTAGACTTGCTATTTTTAGTATGGTATCCACAATCCTTTATTTTTAATAACATTCTTTACACGCCTCGGCATGCTTTCCACCAAATTCTCTTTAAATTCACTTGGAATACTTTCCCATTCAACCTTTACACGGCTCCAATTGTCTTCAATACTAGTAAGCGCTCGATTGTGTTGACCCAATCGCCTTTTCAATGTGGACCATAAATTCTCTATTAGATTTAGATCCGGACTCTGTGCAGGCCATTTTATTACCTGACATTTTTGCTCAGACAGCCATTTTTGGACGACTTTAGCCGTGTGTTTTAGGTCACCGTCCTGTTGAGAAATGACTTCGTTCTCGGGATAAGCGCTGTGGTCAACAAAATCGGGTAAATGGGTTTGAAGAATGCGAAGGTAAAATCCTCTTTCTTCATAATTCCATTAATTCTTACAATAGGTCAAAAATGCCAACAAGTGAAACAGCCCCAAATCATCAAGCTACCTCCGCCATGTTTAACGTTTTGTTTTAAATGATACTTTTGAATAAATTCATGAGGTCTGCTCGAGAAATTCTTACTATCAGCATTGGAGCATTGATGACTGAAATTTTTGCTCAGACAGCCATTTTTGGACGACTTTAGCCGTAGTCAACAAACTCGTTTAAATGGGTTTGAAGAATACGAAGACCATTTACATTAGAACTGAAGCTATATGCCGGTAAGTTGCGGATAAAAATCTGTATAGACTCCTCACTAGAAAACTATGTATGCTTTATCCAAAGGCCTTTATAGGCTTTTAACTCTGATCAACATCTAACATCTACCATCAAAGACGTAGGAAATGTGAAACACTCGTTTACATTGATGGCAATGGAGATTTTATGAAGAAAGAGTGCAAAGATAACATATTTTTTGCATGTAAAATAATTATAAAAAATGTCTTTAGAAGAAGCTTAAAAAAAATATAAAATTTTGCAGTTTCCATCTTTGGGTAAAGCAAAGAAATGAAACCGTCCACTGTTTCGTAATTGGCGTATTTGTCTTTAATTTTTTTAAGTGCCCCGGTAGGCTAGCTGTGGCCGTATTCTGTAATTCGCTAAAGCTAAATATCGCTAAAAATCTAAAAAGTAGATTTAGCGATTTTTGGCTACGAATGCAATGCTGTAATGTGTATTGCTAAATTTGGCATTGCCATAAAAATTTAATTCGCCGTAATTTTAGCTTTTAATTTCATCCCTAAAATTTTTCAATTTTGTATTCTCTAAGGTATTTTAGCGATCGAGATTTAGCTTTAGCAAAGCGAATTACAGAATACGGCTGCTGATAGAGAGCTAGTCTATCAGCGCCGGGATTGTGGGTTCGATTCCCGCCAGAGACTCTGGTTGATTTCCTGCAGACAAGCGAAGAGCTTCTCGGGAATAGATTAGGAAATTAAAAAAAAAATAGTTCAATGATTCCTTCCAACAATTTCGCCTATTTCGCGCAGAGAATTTTCCATTTTGAATTAACCTATTATTCACCCCTATCGTGAATAAAAACTCCCCAGAAATTTTTATTCAAGATAGGGGTGATCACTGTTTTTTTTATGAAGTTTGACGTTTATTAAGACAAAAAATTTGTCTCTTATAGAAATCACTTTAAAAAGACTGTTTACTTTATTTTGACGCGTTAACTTGGTATGGGTATTTCTTTCAAAAATTAATTATTTTCAAAGTTGTTTGTTTTAAATTTAATTGTTATAATTAATTTAGCTGTAGGTATGTTCTTTTATTAGTAACTAAAACTTATAATTTTTATGTGGTGTTTACTTAATTTTGATTCATGCTATGTTCATACGACGATATAAACAACTGGTTTCGCTCTCTGAAACTGTTCATACGATTCGTTCTTGTTTCATTTTGACATTATTTTTGTGTTGTTAGTGTGATTCTTTTTAAAATAGATAAAAAAGTAAATAAAACTTAAAAATATATTATTTAATACTTTTATTAATGTTATTATGTTATTATTATCACTTTATTTTATTAAACTTCAATTTTTATTTTGGTTTTTACTTTGTTTTGATTTTTTTTGAGAGCTAGTTCAGATAAACTAACGATAATTGTTGTCAAAATTGAAGATGATAGTACATTTTCCTGTTTCGTAGTCTGTTTCAACATGAAACGACCTGTTTCGCTCTCAAAATTTTGTATAGGGAAATAAGTAAGTCGTTTGAATCATGCGAAACAGAAATAAGAACGAAACACGAATATTGCTGTCCGTATCAGTGATGTTAACTTTTATTTTTTCATTACCTTACGACCCTCTAAAAATGACCGTTTTTGAGAAGAAATTACCCTACGCAAAGATTTTTAATCAAAACATTAATGTCCTGTTTCCAAATGACAGGTAATTAATTGTTTCATTTGTTAACAGAAGAAAAGAGCAATATTTATAAACCATTAATTTAAATTTAAAATGTTTTTTAAGAAAAATCTGAATGTAAATGTTTGAATTAAAACACATTTTTAACCAAAAATATTTGGGGTGTTCACAAGGTAGTCATAAAGTTGTAAAGGCATATGTCTTAAAATATTTACAAGAAATATAAATGACTGCTGTGGGCTACCGCTTATAATTTAGATTTCTACTGTACAGTTATGACGAATTGTTGTGTTTGTTTGAAACACAACAATACTTCTTTTAAACAATTGCAAAATATTTTTTAGGAAATTATGACGATATGACTTGAAAGCACACCTTGTGAATACCCCAATTGTATTTTGTATGGATAAGGTAGTAAAATAATTTTGAATTTTATCCGTACTTAAAATAATCCGAAAATTATAGTTAAATTTATAACATTGCGGCAATTTCATATGTTTAAGAATTGCTGATTTTTAAACAAACAAAGGGTTAAATATAAAATTAATAAAATTCAAGAGTAATTTCATTTTTCTTATTTTGCACTTATCGGTGTTACGAAAAATTTATAGAAACATAATGTTGTTAATTTTTTTGTTATAAAATTTGTCAATGTATTTTTAAATTGAAAATCACCTCTCAAAAGTTAAAACTTTAAACCCTACATACATACATATGTACATAAGTAAGCATATTTATACCAAAATCCAAATTTCTTTAAATTACCGTATTTTAAATAAAATTACCTTGCTACCTTTTGCGGCCCAAAATTACCCTTAAAAAGGGTAATTACCGTACGGTTAACATCACTGGTCCGTATGCAAATGGTATCACAGTTTGTGGCTGAATATTTCGTAACAATTGGTTATTTTAATTACGGCCAATTTCACTAAGTTCGATTAAAACTAACTTTCAATTAAAGTTCCGGTTACCAATATGTTTTGACAGCTATAACCGATAGTTAATTATAACCGAACTTGGTGAAAATGCCCGTTAGTTTGTTACAATTAGTTCATACAGTTACAGTTATATACAGTTACGGACATACATATAATAGGGCCAAGAACAATTACTATAACTAAAACATTTTTGTTGCAAACATTCGTTTTTTTTATTTTTATTTACGTTTGTTTTGTAAGACTGCCTTGCACCTTTTTGACATTGCGCCCACTAAATCCTGACAGATCTTCGGTATTGGAAACCATGCACTTTTGTTTCCAAACACCACTTTTTTAACAATCAACGACGTGTGTTTGGGGTCGTTGTCCTCAATATTTAGCAGTATGTTCTAATTTATCCAATATAATGCTCCTTCTGCGTACCACGAAAAGTACACCCATACCATTTTTTATCTTGTTATTACAATATTCTCGCTGACTTTGACCTTTACTTTTTAAATTTTCTATGATGGATCTCTCAGAATCCGTACAATGCTGTATAATTTATTTATAAAAAAAATACTATTAGCTAGATAATAAACACCATTTTAACCACACAAAGTAGGTAGGTACTTACTTTTCCAGATTCAAATTCGTTTTTATAGAAATTTACCCCGTTGACTCTATTTTTTTGTTTTTACTAACGGTTGACATTCCTGATTTATGACATTTAACAATACAGTCTTTAATTGCAAAGTGCTGCCAGATAATCATTTTTATAAACACAATGCACATATACAGGATCCGCCAAATAACTTTTTTTTTTTGAAAATGCTATAAAAAAAAACTACTGAATATTTTCTCAAATTTCTTTTTTTATTTGAAAGTACAATCCTTCCAGTTAATAATGGAAAATAATTTGATTCAAAGGCTTCCTCAGCTAGCCATGCAGTACCCTACCAGCTGTATTTTACCAATGGCTACACGAATTTTGTCCATTAAAGCGTCAATTGTCTCTGGCTTGTCGGCGTAACACTTATCTTTGACGGCACCCACCAATAGTCCAACGGTGTCAAATCGCAGCTCCGAGGTGGCCAAACGACATCAGCTCTGCGGCAGATAATGCGATCTTCAAAAACAGGGCGCAAAACATCGAGTGTAGCTTCGGCTGTGTGGCACGTAGCGCCGTCCTGTTGAAACCAAATGTTGCCAATATCCTCCTCTTTAATTGGCCCGATGAGCATAGTGTTACCATTTACGAAATAAGCACTTGTTGAAAAAAAAACGTTAGATGGCGGACCCGTTACAATAATTTTAATTAATTTCAAGTTTCTGCCTCAATTTTGAATTCTGCATGATGAAAATTTTGTGACCCCATTGCTTTTTTGTCCGTAACTGTATTTTTTAACAAATCCTGGAAATATTTCGTATAACTTTATCCAGGATTAATTAAACAGACCCTTTATTAATTTGTACTCAAAATATTCTTTTCTATGTTCAAAAAAAAAACTAACAAAAACTCCATAGGTAATTCTTTCAAAAAGAAAACTGCATTGGGACATTAATTTTTCCAAATACTAAACGATTCAAACAAAAAAAGGGCTTCCTTTTTTATTCATTCTACCTATACCTACCTTCCCAGTTCAATTTTGTATTTTTTTTTTTAATTTTGGCATCCTTTTGTAAAATTTTCATGGTCCCTTTTTTCAATGGCAACTAGGTACAAAAAGCCGAAAAACTTTTTATAAAATACAGAAACTTTTTTCGGCATGTTTTTTTCTTCCTCCTAAAGATTTGGCTTTAAAGTTTAAACCATATCAAACTCTATAAAATATCACACTGTGTACTACATACATACGTACATACATATCCAATAGAAACAACATAATGTTGAAAAAAAGTTCAAAATTCTAACTCCATCTCTTCATAGTAGTATGTATATCCAAAATGTGTCATTCAGACTGTTTGTCGTTTGAGCCGGCACCCAACTTTATTGTTAGCATGTGAAGCAAACGAAGTAGAATAGAACCGTAGCAAACTTTTGTAAATTGTGTGTGTCGCATTAATATTTCTCCTTCTTTCCCTTCTCCCTGTATTTGATTTGTTGTCGTATTTTTCAAAATTCATTAATACAGTAAAGTATTGAAGTAAAAAAAAAATATAAGAATAAGCGACATCAAAGACATGACTCTACATAAAATTGTATGATGGGTTTTTAGTATTCAAACTCGTACTTTGCTCCACACCACTCTGCAACTAAATTCTGTTTAGCTGTTCAGTTTTCAAACTAAATAATGGTTGTTGGTTGCAGCGTTTCCCTCCTTCTTCTTGTTAATATTTCTCAAATCATTGTTGGGTGTATGGTCGACTTTTACATACAAACATCCATATACATACATACATATTCTTCCATACAAACACCCCACTCACTTTCAATGAAGGTGGAAACAAGGGAATTAATATGGGAATGTTGTTGCTTTTATAAACTTCCAAGTATTCCTCTATTTACAATGTTTCTTTTGAATTTAACATTAAAAGCCAAACTAAGCAAAATGAAACGAGCGAAAGAACGTCAAAAAATATATGTATGTATATGAAAGTATAGGTACAGTAGTTCCCGCTTAAGTGCGCATCGAAAAATGTCCAGTTTTCTACGCATTTAAACGGGGAATCATTTAACCTATAACCCGGATAAATGCGCAACCAACGCATTTATAAAATCTCGCTTAAACAACTGAATAATCATTTAAAAGTGCTTTTTTAGTTATAAGGGAAAATAAAATTTATTATACCTACCTGGTTCTCAACATTTTAACATAAATTCATACAAATTTATTAAAAATATAAATATGCTATGTACCTACATACATATATGTTTTTTATTCGACCTTTATTATATTTTCATGTGTTAATAAATTGCCGAGCTTAAGGTCTTTTTTTTAAACTTAAAATGTTTATTCGAACCAATATTTCAGCACTTCTTACAATTTGAAAATTTATTAAATAAGAAGAGAAAAAACAAAACCCTAAACAAGGCACTCAAAGAAGTGCCGAAATATTGGTTCGAATAAACATTTAAAATTTAAAAAAGACCTCTAGCCGGACAGTTTATGAATAGTTGATAAATATGTTTTTTTTTATTAACAGCGTTTAAAAAAGTCGGTAAACGAAAGAGCCGAACATTATATAGTGTTCCGTTCTTCGTTAAAAAAAAACAGAACAATTTTTGTAATACTGAAGACAAACATTATATTTTAATGTTCTATAATTTTTCTGTTTATACATTGATAAAGAAAATAACAAATAAACAATTTTAGCAACGACCACAGCACGAACAGCTTGTGTGTGCATTTTGTATATGTTTTGTTTGTGTACAATTATTTTGCTGGCTTTTTGTTTTTTTTCGTATGTGTATTTTGTTTTTGTAAAAATTTTTTGGATTTTTACCAGCCAAATGGACAAACATTAATGAGCCGAACCGAACACAATGAAGTTTGTGGATTTAAAAAAACCAAACTGAATTAAATGTTCTCATTATTTGTTGAGTTTGATAATAAAAAAGTATTATTTTTGTGTTCGAAAGATGACTAACAGGGAATCGTTATGTTTTTTAATGATTTTCTACACAAACACCATTAGGGTTTGTGTTTTCCACAAATCTACCGAACTGAACACTAAGGAGCGGTATTTAGTTTTTATTTTCGAACACTGGTATGAACATACACGCAGAGAAAAAATATGGTTGGGCATGGTTACGGCAACCACACTGTGTTTATTGTAACAATATATTGTTGTTGTACACAAATAATTGTTATTTTTATTAAATATCAGCAATATTATAGTTACTGTAAACATATTAATGTTTATCGCAATTATAAATTTGAGTATTGTTGACCGAAAAATAATTATTTTTCTAACAACTAAATTAAGATAACTTTCAAAACATATTATATTACTCACAGCCATAACATGATATTTAATAGCCATAACATGATAACTTTATATACATTTATCATAATAAGTTTAAGATGCAATCAAAATATCGTTACTCTAATAATATTTTGGTATCGCCATTTGTAAAATAATTTTGTATCAGTTGTGACGTGTTTTACATAAACATATCGAATTATTTGTTAGTGAGTGGCTAAATAATAAAAAAATAACCATTAAAATAAACAAGAAATTAAAAAAAAATATTAAAAAAGAAATAACAAAATAACCATTAAAATAAACAAGAAATTAAAAAAAAAATAAAGCAAAAACATTAAAAAGGGTTGTAGTGTCACAAAATAAAATATCTTTGCTAAAAAATTTTAATAATCTTAAAGTGGTGGAAAAATTTGTGAAATATTGGTGCAAAATATTAACCATTACTGGTAAGTTTTGTGTTATTTTAAGAGAAAAATAATGAAAACTCCAAAAAATAATTTATAAATAATTGCGACCTACGACAAAAAGATTACAGTAACTATATTATGTTTTTTATTTTATCATAAGTATTTTTTTCCAATAAAAATATTATGTTTAAAGTTGTATCATATTATGATGTAAAAAATTTATGTATAACAGTTCATATCACTTTGCATCATAATATGATTACTTCTTAACTTATTATGATTGTCATGACAATAATATGATTACTTCTTAACTTATTATGATTGCCATGACAATAATATGATTACTTCTTAACTTATTATGATTGTCATGACAATAATATGATTACTTCTTAACTTATTATGGTTTCCATGACAACAATATGATTACTTCTTATCTTATTATGATTACCATGACAGTAATATGATTACTTCTTAACTTATTATGATTACCATGACAGTAATATTATAACTTCTTAACGTTTTATGATTAACAGGATAACAATATGATTAAGCGAAAAATATTATGATGTTATATTACGAACATATTTGGTCATAATTTGATTTAATAACAATCGTAATATGGTGACTACAATCATGAATCTTATCATAATATGTTGCTCTTAGAATATGTTTACCACAACCATGTTTTTTCTTTGCGTGTACGTTGTCAAAGCATTTAAAAAAGTGTGTACGGAGATATGAAAAAGTTTGCATGTATTGCTACTGTCTGCCTTTGCTACCAATTGTTAACGCCGTGTTATTATTATTAAAACCATTTATTGTGTCTTCCTTCGATGGTTTCAATTTCATTGGTGCATTTATTTTGTTGCACTTAAAACTTGTAAATAAGTTTAATTATTTCCTATTCTTTATCTTCGGAAGATTCCGATAACTCTCTAAAATTATTCTCAATGATTTTCGAAATTCAAGAGAAAGTATTTTTGTATAAGTACAAAAATACTTTAACTAACTTTAAAAATGCCTTGCCGGATATTATAAAAAAAAGCATTTTTTGGTTACGCACTTAAGTGATTTTTTTTGTTTAAATTTATGTAATTTCGGATTATATAATTATAACGGGGAACCCATTTAAGCAGGATTTTGTTGATGTAATTATGTAAAAATTTTGCTTGCCAGCACATTTTGCGCATTTAAGAGGGGTAATTATTTAAGCGGGGCCTACTGTATATAGAAAAGAAATCATTCTTCAAGAACGTCGTTCGTTGGTTGTGTGGTTGGTTACAAAGACATTGCGAGAGTCAGTCGAACATAAGTACAAACTTATGTACATACATACATACCGGCGTACATTGTTGTATTTTAATGTCTTTACGTATGATTCCATCGTTTCCTCGCTTTGTAAGTCGGTGTGTCAGTTTGACAGACGGACAGGCAGACACGTTTATTTGTTTGAATTATGTATTTGTTGTTAGTGCGTTACATTTTACGTCTTTCTGTCATTTCTGTCTTAATGTCGGTACATACATACATATGTGTTTGCTTTAAAGCTATTCTTTTTCGATGTTTTCTCTGCTTTATACTTAATTTTGGGGATAGTGTTAAGAACTTTGGGAAAGAAATAATATGGGGGCATACATACTGTGAAGAACTAAAGTACATATATGCAACCTACTGCTTTCGATTTTTGGGAATTTTTAAGCCCGGGTCTCCACGTAGCAATATTTATTGCGGCAAACGTCAAATTTGATTGCTCCATAAAATTTGCGACGTATAGACCGCATATTGCCATGAGTGGCAATGCATTGCGCAATGATTGCTCTTCTTATTGCTTAAGCAATTATTGCTTAGCAATCTGCTGTAAAATCAGCTGTTATTTATCTGACATTTAATTTATCTGTACGTTTCTTTATGGCAAAGCAATTTCACGTGTTCTCCAGCAATATAGTCAGCAATTATTGCGCCACGGTTCTGCCGACGTTATTGCTTGTGCTTAGCAAAAAAAATTGCTACGTGGAGACATAGCGTAACGTTAATGTAAAACTTTACACATATTATTTGAAAAAAAAAAAATAAATAAAAGAAAAACGAAACATGGAAATTAAGAGCGTTACACAAAATTATAAAGAGGACTAAAGTCTACATACAACAAACGTGACAACTTCTGGGAAAACTTTCATGTATTCGCACAGCTACTTAAGTTGACTTAAGCGACCTCATTCATGTTCTTGTTGGGCCTTTACAGATTGAGACGTAACATCTTACTGTTAACTACATACTTACATATACTCGTTCTAATTGCTTTATATACAACAAAATGAAAAAGGTACCTGATTTGCAATGCTACTGTCGCCAAATCCCAAAAACTCCGTCTTGAATATGCTATATAACGTTAATACGGAGAGAAAGCGATTCTGGAAACGAGTCTTATATACTGACGAACGACTACGGGCGTTCCAAACCCAACACAGTCTTATGTACAGTAGAATCCCGAAAAAGTTTACGAAAATGTCCCAAGTGTTTTTAACTTTTTCGAACTATAAACTTTTCTAAGCGGGCTTAAATTTGAAAAATATACAATAATAAACATGGATCATTCAGAAATAACATACTAAACTTATTCCACTGGCTTAGTTTTCATAATAACAAAAAAGAAACTTAGATTTTTCATACTTATTCGCCACAGCCTCGAGAATTTCAAAAATTTTTATTCTAATTTTTGACATAATCCAACGCTATTAGTTTTCTCTACTTTCTGCTCATTTCCGATGTTTTTTTTATCAAACTTTCAGAAGAGTTAGCTAAAAGTTAACTTTTTAGAGCGACGGTTAACTTATCTGCGAGATTAACTTTTCTGAGAGTTAACTTTTTCGCGATTCTACTGTATATCCAAAGAATATTAATCCCTACAGTCAAACATGGAGGTGGCAGTTTTATGGGTTGGAGAGCCATGGCATCATCTAAATGTGGTAACTTAGTTTTTATTGAAAGTATAATAGATCGATATTTATGTAAGAACATTTTAGAATATAATTTGAAACCATCGGTTGGAAACTTGGGTATTGAAAATAACTCGATTTTCTGACAAGACAATAATTAAAAGCATACGACCCACAATGTTCATGAATGGCTTTTATAGTATGCTCCCCACCACAATCACCGTATTAAAATCCTAAAGAACATATGCATCTGGGATGTTTTTAGAGAAAATATAAAATTAGCAGCTCTATTGCGATGCGAAAGAATATGGTAGCAATTCTAGTGATTGGCACTCTTTAATGCGTTTGCGCATTTGTCTTTCGCATCTTTTAATTTTTTCTTTTCGTAAATCAGCACTATTTATTTTATGTATTAAAATTTTCCAATTTAAAATTTTTTTTTACATATTTTGACATTTAATTACTGTCGATCTGCGCCATCTTTAATTTTTATTGCCAGTATTGCTTCATTTTCAAAACATTTTGCGAAAGCGATAGAGAGTACCAAGTTGACATTTATCTTTCGCAACGCAATTGTATTCGCATTGCAATAGAGAGTAACCCCCCAGAACTTGGGCAGAAACAACTCTGGAAATTACAGAATATTTAGTAAATGCAATGGCTTGAAATTAACAGGCTCAGGGTTTTAAAAATTTAAATTTTTTTTAATGCAATTGCCTTTTTTTACTGTAAGTTTTTTTTTTACAAATAAAAGTATTTATTAATGCCTTAAATATTGCCATACAATGTTTTTTTTATTTTTTTGCAAAATCGTTACCAATTTTTAAAAATTGTACAATAGTAGCATGTAGACTTTATTCCTTCACTGTAAATAATTTATAGGTACATAAATTTGATACATTTTGTAGAACATTATTCGGAGTTATTGCGATTAGACAAATTTGATAGGAGAGCAGAGGAAACAATGTTAATTGATTTTGGTTGATCCTTTTTTTAAACTTTGTTTTCGAATTACCGGTACTGACATATTATTAATCCTGAAAGCTCTTGTTTTTGGTTTACTTCCATTGAATTTTAAATGACATTAAAAAAAATTTGGTCTCATTTATCAGCGCACTTGCGTTTGTAAAAGAAAGAAAAAAAAACGAAACTGAACAAAATTCAAGTCAATTGAATTAAGTATCATCTAAGAAAAATCTACATACAAAATGCTGACCCTAGACGTGACAGACTCCAAAGAACGGTACAATAACATTAAAGCCTGTTGGAATACCAAGACAAATTGTATGCAGAAATGGTTGCGTACAACACATATGTATGTACATACATACAAACATATGTACAACAATTGAACAAACGCATAGAATAGCAAACGTCATAAGAAAAGCTTGCTCTCTCATTCATGTCTTTTAGGCTTTTGATAAAGTCTGGAGTCACACAAGAAAGCATCTTGTGCCAACAAACATCCGTACCCAAATTTTGCTGATGATACTGCTTTTTTAAAGCTAAGATCCCACTATCGGCGCAATCTACAAATTTTTGTCGAATTTCATGTACCGATAGTGTGTACGGTTAAAATTTTTCACTATGCGACAATCTGTGCCGAAATTGTGCTGACTGTGGGCAATCAAAATTAACCTTGATGCGCCGATAATGTGAACACTGTTTTGCACAATTTGGAGCAATCAAATTGTTTAATATGAACCGCTTGTGCGTCGATCGGCAAAACGAAATTTTTAAATTGCACCAACTCTACTAAAATTTTAAATTTTTGAGCTCTATTGTACCAAAATTACATTTGTTTTATCTATTATTTATGTACTAGAACGTTAAATAGTACATTTGTACTGTTAAATGAAAGAACACGATTCGCTTTAACCAAAACATTGGAGTTGTATCGATGTTGCCATCCCTGGTTTGTAAACATCTGTTTACAAAAAAACAATTACAAAAAAAGAACAAGTTTCAATAAAATTGGAATAAATTTTTTATTATATGTAGGTATTTACATATATTAATATATTATTTAAAATTGTTAGGAAACATAATGGAATAATCAGACGGAGAATTTTGCGAATTTCTAAAGTAAAATTATGTCTGCCAACAAGCAAATAAACAAAACCATACATATGATTATTTGCAAAATTGCACGATAGTGTGACATTGTGCCGCTTATTGTCGCAATTGAGTTTTGGCCGATATGAACCGAAAATTAATTGTCACAATCTGTGACGATAATGGGACCACCTAAAAATAAATTTTGCAATGTTTTTAAATGTGCGCCGATATATGTAGCACGATAAAAATTGTCACAGATTGTGCTATTTGAGCCGATAGTGGGATCTTAGCTTAAGCATACACGAAAACCATCATGAATCATCTCGATACTTAAGCTGAAAGTCCACACCATGCGTTAATGCGAAGATGCGTATGATAATTTTTGTGCATTTTATGCGTTTTTAAATTCAAGTTACATACATGCCATCCGTTTTATGCGCCAAATTTGCTGTTGTGTTAATATGTTTAACAATTTAAAACAATTTTGCCAAAAATGGAAAGTGTAATTGATATTTTAATGGAATTTATTTAAAAGAATTTATAGAGGAGTAAGCTTTTATTATAAAAATATTCGAGATTTTTCACTGTATCAATATGTCTGCGTTTATACGGCTCATGTTTTATTGACATGATTCTACATTTTTCTTCTTTGAACATGAATTTGTCGTTCAAATGATTCATGTCATGTTGACGACATGTTTTTTATTTTGTATAATCGTGCGTATGCATGTGTGCTTTTTTGATATTGAAAACAAAATTAACAACGAATGAAAAAGCAAAGCGTGCCGACAGTACATGCATCTGTGTACTCGTTTCTTTTCCCCTCGTCATTAAAACGTATGAACGCAGACTAAGTTTCCAGTTCATGGCATTTGTTCAAAAATAAAAAAAAAATAAACGCAACAAAGATGACACTCAGAACATAAAAGTAATCGATAACTAGAATGGCAAATTTTGTTCGTGGTAAAATTGTGCTTACAATTAATATTAATGTACATATTTCATTCTTTAAAGTTTATACAGTCTCTATTACGAAAGCCTTTTCTCTTATTAAAATAATTTTTTACTGCAAACAAATAGTAAAAAGTAATCCACCACACAAACATATTTATCGATAACATTGAAAATAAAATATGATTTGTCATCCATGGCCATCAATAACAGTTGACTTTTTCACCACACATGCGACGGACACAAAAGTAGAAAGTAAACCTACTTTCATGCGTTACACTGATTCTACTTTTTTGTCAGCTGCATAAAAAGGACAGACGCATAAACGCATGGTGTGGACCTTCAGCTTAACAGGACAACGTCGATTTCGATCGAAGACTTAAATTACATTTAAAACAACAACAAATATAAACGAACGAAGTCTTTATTCGATATCGACGAACAGGCCAATATTTCAATTTGAATATGGTTAAATCAATGAAAAATAAGTCAATAAGCAAACAAATTTTGCATAACAATCACTTCGCGTAGGGAAGTATGCCACTCTCTTAAAATCAATACCCAAATAATAACATCAAGGAATACATCTAGGTCTACGTTTACCGTGGAAATGCCATGTAGAGCCAAATCTAGTTTAAATAAAACTAAAAACAACTACGATATTCAGTTATGGGGCACTACCTCGGCCTCGGATATTAAAAAAAAGTCCAAAGGTCCCCTGGAATGTTAAAGACTCAAATGTTCACAAGTATTTGAATGTGCCATTAAGATCATGAAATATTCAATAAAATAGCTTAAAATTATTGAATGACACCCGTCAAAATATTTTATACTCACTTGAAGATAAGAAATACTGCAGGACTCATCCGATTATATATGTATGTATGTATATTATTCTATCAGCAACCATGTTCTGGAAAGCGAATTCGAGTAAAATTGAAATTGAACAAATTTTCAAAACGATCCTGTTTTAAAGGTTTATAAAAATATTTCATATAGTAAATAAGAAGTTCGTGATGGTGGATACTACTTTGTTTAAACAGCGTTCTGTTGTATTACAGAGATCAAAAAGTCTATAACATCGACTCTCAACTTGTATGGGAAATATAGTAAATTTCCTTAAAAGTCCTTGATTAATCGATTATAATGAACCACAGTGCAAACCTCACCTCACTTTTTCATCTACATAAGTACATAAATACAACAATAAGCACAAAAGTAAATTTGTGCTGAATAGATTAAAAATGATTTAACCAGTATAAGTATTTTATAAAGAAGAACGCGTAGAAGATCAAAAGTTTTGTATGCGACACGTCTTTAAAGTGCAGACAGACTATAGAAACCCATAAAAGCCCCTTTAAAGAATTCAATACTGCATTACAACAACACTGCTCCATACTTGTAGTCGTAGAAATAAAAAACAATAACTTTCTTATTTTATTTACTTTTTGACTGACTGACAGTATGGTTTTATTATTTTTGTGACCCTAAAGACAGCATACAAAAGAAAGAAAGAAATAGATGTTTGTTCGTCGAACGACAACGAACATTTACAAGTTTGACTAAACGACTAACCAACAAACTAATGCAACCAAGTGTTAATAAAGAATTTAGTTGTGTCGAACTAAAAGAACTTTTTAAGTCTTTTTTTATTATGAACTGAATTCAATTGAGATAAAGTTGAAATTTATAAATTTCCATACAGCAGCCAACCAACTAACCAACCCATCTGAACATTCTTTCTCTTTACAGCATAGTATTACAATAACAACAACATCAAAAACCGAAACGAATGTTAATATTCTAAGAGCCAGTTTTTAACTTCGAATCTAAATATTATTTATCTTTAAGTTCTATATAACTACGAAATTGAGTTTTCCAATGTGTTTTTTTAAGTGATATTTATAGCCTACGTACGAAGTTTATTTTAAGTTAACGACACAAGCAGTTTGGCATCAACAAGATGTTAACACAAACATGTTCCGTACTTTCTTCATATGTTTGTGTAACAGTTTGTGTCGTTTATTTTAGCCTTTAAGTCTCCATTGTGTATTTACTTGGCAAATCGGCTTCAATATCACAACAACGCAAAAACTACAGGCAAACCACAAAACAATCAGTTGTTTCTTTTAGACCACCTTGCAAATAATTTTTTTTGATTTAACAATTGTTTCATAATATTTTTTGATATTTATTACTGCTGCCGTAATTTTATCTTAGTGAAATACGATTAATCAATTAGCACTCAATTACTTACCTCCATATTCATAAAAAATATTTTTGATTTAGGTATAAATAATTAATTTCCTATGAAAATATTTTTAATAAACTTTTTATAAATCAATAATATTTTTTATGACTGTTTTTAATACAACTTAAATTAAAGTTTACCAAATACGTAATTAAATACAAACAAAATATTATTTCGGGTGTTTTTTTTTTTAGCTGCATGAGAACTTTCGATATCGATTACTATGGTTTGACAGCTGAGAATGTCAAACTGTTTTCGCTAGAACAATGCTTCCAAATTGTAGAAATTTACTTTGAATACAAATTAGTCTGGGTGCGTTCGTAAATGCACCACTGCGCTGCATCAGAAAAGCAAACTTTTTTTTAGCCAATAAAAAAATAATTATGTTTTTTTTTATTGTGTTACCATTATTTTTGTGGATTATTTCACAATTTTTTGGTCCACATTTACTTCACTGACAAATATATAACCATTTGAAATCACTGATGCAGCGCAGTGATGCATTTACGAACGCACCCTCTGTTAGCGAAGTTCATAGTGCACATCGTTCGGATCGCACATTTCTGGTTAAATCACTGCGCTGCGCCAATAAGCAAAATTGCCGTATTTGGAGCGAAGACAAACACGCTCTTTTGAAACTAGAATGAGCTGCCGTTATGACGGTGAATGACGAGCGCTATCGAGCCTTGCTGACTGAATTTTTGTTTCCAAAAGTAGGGCTTTTTACACTGATCAACATCTAACATCTACCATCAAAGATATAGAAAATGTGAAACACTCGTTAACATTGCTCACATCTACCATCAAACAAAAATTAAAAAATGTTTTTTTTACAAAATTGCCAAAATTTAAAAAGAAACTACAAAAATGTATTTGTATACTTTACAAAAAAAACTGCAATAAAAGAGAAAACTTGACAAATTGTAACGCAGCTTTCAAAACAAACTTCTTTTTGTCAGTGATGCCAAAATAATAATAGAACTTATAGACACTTTTCTAGAGATAACACTAAAATAATCGAAAGATGTAGAATTGAATAACATGACTTAGGAACGTCTTTTAAAGATGTTGGGTTTTAGCCCTATGTATTTCTTATGGAAATATGTTAACATCTTCGCAAATTGTGGCAAATTGATGGTAGATGTTAATCCGTGTAAAAAGGCTATAAAATCAACGACATTTGATTGCATCTTGTTTAACAATCGATTTGTTACAAAATCAATTTGGTGCCGTTATTTCTAGAAGTGCGATTTAACGGCTCTGCATTACTTTTTATGGGGTGTGTTAAATCGTTTGTTTATGATGACAAACCAGGAACTGTAGAAACTTTGAAAGCTTATATTCAAGGAAATCATTACAAAAATAAATACAGTGAAATTATCTACCAGATTATAATAAAGGTATTCACGTTAAAAGTTGCACTCTTACGAAAAAGCAAAAGAGCAAAAACATAACAACAACCACATAGACAATTATTTCACACAAACGATGCAATATTGGCAGAGTATAATGACATGTTCATACGACGATATAAAGCACTCGGTTCGCTTTCTGAAACTAGATTGCCAAACATGCTGATCCTACGATTCATTCTTGTTTAATTTTGATATTTTTTAAAAATAGATAAAAAAAAAAGTAAAAAAAAAACTTAAAAATATATTATTTAATACTTTTATTAATATTATTATGCTATTATTATCACTTTATTTTATTAAACATAAATTTTTATATTGTTTTCTCTTTGTTTTAATTTTTTTTGAGAGCTAGTTCAGATAAACTAACGATAACTGTTATCAAAATTGGAGATGATAGTTCATTTTTCCTGTTTCGCAGCCTGTTTCAAAATGAAACGAACTGTTTTGCTCTCAAAATTTTGTATGGGGAAACAAGTCGTTTCAATCATGTTTGGGGCGCGAAACAGGAATAAGAAAGCGAAACACGAATTTTGCTGTCCGTGTGAACATGGTATAAGTGTAAGATTATCAGAGTAAAAGCATAAAATGGTGCAACTTTATATGTCATAGCCAAATCGAAAAAAATGCCTTAAAAGTACTCATAAAACAACTCCTCACTAAACAACAACGCAGGAATACCTTTTTAACATACATACATTTGGGCCTGTTCGTAAATGCATCACTGCAGTGCATCATACAACCAAACATTGCTTTGCACGGCCAATCTAAGTTTGCTGTTGATCTTTTTTGGTAGGAGCCATTTCTCCACTCCGTATTTTAAACTTGGTTGTGCGTCATCTGCTTAATCAAAGTATTTTAGGGCATTTAAATTTTCATTTGCAGCGCAGTGATGCATTTACGAACAGGCCCTTTGTTTCTTTGAATTGAAAAACACTAGCGGTTTTCACCCTTTGTATTAAATGTACAACTCTGCTTTTCCTTATACGATTTTATACTACAAAACATGAGTGTATTTTTCGTTAGTATTGTAAATTAATGAAGTTGCTGAGTGAGGGAAAGAGACAGCTAAAGTTTCTTCAACTGTTTTATTCTGGGTTATTTAACAAACGTGTTTACTACAGGTTTTTGTTGGATTTTTCAACTACAGCGTAGTAAATTTTAGTCAAACACATTTTGTTGTTGCAGAGTTGCCAATCACTAAATTCACTAAATTAATAACATTCACAAGGACTACAAGGGACTTAACTATTAAGGGTGAAAAGCGCTATTATAAATTGTAGTGTTAAAAGATGAACTTTGTAAAATAACAACAATTAAAAAAAAATAATAATAAAATTACTGGAATAGTTGTCTGAAAAAAAATTTGAGCTAGATAAGCTTTAAATTCGACTTGTAAATTAATAAAATTAATAGTATTGAGTATTTTTCAAGAAACTTACGATTATAATTTATGAAATTTTTTTTTAATAATTGCAAGTGCATGTAAGTTGGGATATTGTCAAATCGAAAATTTCGGAAAAGCTAAAAACTGAAGGTGCAAACAAAATGTGTTGCTCACGTCAAATAAGTGCAGATATGCTATTTTGCACATTTGCAAGGGTAAAAAAAATTGACGTGAATACATACCTTTAATAAAAAAGATTTCATTCCAATAATATTTCCGTCTTGTATTATGATTATAAGTACTCATGCAGCTAAAACAAAACACCCTATAATATGGCGACAGAGTTTTTCTGATGTGTACCCTACATGCTTGTTTTATTTTGTTTTCTGAATCTGTTTTGTGTTTATCGATGTCGTTTGTTTGAGTATGAGACGTTCTTATCTATAAGTCGTCGTCGGTCTGCTCTACCAACATCCATCCATATACAACTCTACAGACAAACATATACTAACATATTTATGCATTCATACATTTTCATTTTATTATTTCTCTTTTGTTCCACTTATATTAAGAAGGGGGAGAAAAGTGGGGGGAAAACTCATTGTTGTTGCTGGCGTTTATGTTGTTGCTTTTAATATGAAAGAAGAATGTGTGTTAATTCCTTTATACATATATATGTATATAAGTGTAGTTAGTTTTCGTCTTCTTCTTCATCGTCGTTGTCGTTCTCGACAAGAATAAATGTACATATTTTGTTTTTTTTTTTTTTTGTAGTTTAGTACTCGTACTTTCTACTTAAACCAACACGACTCCACAGCAGTTTGTTGGCAACTTGTTTTGCTTTTCAGTAATATTTTGTACTTGGGGCTTTATATTCTACATGTATTCTTAGTTCTTAACTACATATGTATGTATGTACTTATATTAGAATTAAAATACAGTGGTTCGTTAAGATTACACAAAAGTAAAAAAATTACACATTATGTAATAGTCCTTAACTAAGGCGACCAGATTTTGAAAATAAAAATAGAGGACAAAAAGAAAAAAATTTAAAAATTTAAAATTTTTTTTACATATTTTACTGACAAATTTGCATTCCCACATTCACATATGTTAAGTAAATTAAAAAAAAAATAACATATCCCTTAAAATGCAAACCTGTTAAATCCAATTTTTAAGTAAATGGAGATTTTGATGCCGTGTGGTAGAGAAAGATATTCCTCGTCGACCACCAAGTAGTTTTCCTTTAATTTGAGTCTTGAAGTGTGTCAAATCAACTATATTTTTGGTTTTCCTTTTAAGCAGCAAATTGGGAAAAAAAGTTTTCCTGTAAAATTTGTTGAAAGGGACTTAGTAGGTTTGCTTGCATATTCAGCCAGCGATATATACACATTTACGTTTACTTATAAATAAGTAAAATTACTAAAAAAAAAATAACGAAAATTAAAATGCATTGCACTAACTTATTCAAAATTGTATACTGCAAGTGAATAAGAGTTCAGTAGAAGTATGAAAAGAATAAGCACGGCACGACATTTTCCATACGATTTGACAGGAAAAAACCGGCGATCGCCGTGAAATAAAATTTATTTTAGTTTATAAAAATAAAAACAAATATTGATTATGCATTTAAAAATAAGAGGACAAAGATGACAGATTATGAAAAAAAGATGATAAAAGAGGACACAAATTTTATAGATGACAGCCAGTTAAAATAGATGATTGTCCTCTAAAAAAGAGTACGTATGGTCACCTTACCTTAACCCTAGAATGGTAAACATATTTTTTAACTCTTTTTAATGGTAAACTTCGCCTGTGAGGCGACTTCTATAAAAACAATTGATTTACTTATATTTTTTATGTCAAATTTTAAACAGTTTTGTGATTTGTGCTTTAAGCGGTAAGTTTTCTAATATTTTTGGCAGAACTATGCGCTCATACGCTTTATTTTTGAAGGACAGACATTACATGTTGATTTACGCCCTTTTTTATTTTTGGTTATCCTGTCTTATTGGCTATCAAATATGTAAAACAAATTTACCTTGATTGGTAAACTTCGTCCTACAGGCGACACTCGTGTGTATATACGTATGTATGTACATACATATGTATGTATGTATGTAAGTATGTATATGTATATCTGAAGCGAAACGATAAAAAACAAAATAAGTGCTTACCACACTCAACTGAGTTGACACGAACGCACGCATTGATCCGAGTAACCGCTTAGAAAATGCAGCAAAATAAAAAAAATTGTTCGCCTCATAGGCGATTGTTTACCATTCCAGGGTTAAATTTTGCCTTAAATCTAGTTTACCGACGCAGCTCCAAATAATAGGTTGATAGAAAATTTAAAAATAAGAGGACAAAATTAAAAAAAAAAAATTGGCGCAAACGCTTAGTTTTCGAGTTAAAGACGTTTTTAGTTTTTTATTGTTCTGGGCAAAATTTGCAAACGGTTTCTTTATTTAAAATGCTGTTCTATTATGAACACCAGTAAAAATGTTGCTGCCTATTGTGAACGAAGCTTAACACGAATGTCCCACATTTTCCATTTTCCGAATCGTATAAAATGTATGGTATGGTGCATTCCTTGAATTTCTTGGGAAGAATGTAAATAAGTACGCCTTAAGGGATCTACACACGGTCAAAATGGTGACGTCACGGCGAATTCACTCGTGTACGTGTGCCGGACGTTACATTCGCCGTCATATCTAAGTTTTTGATTTTCCATCCAGCATCGTCGTGGTCACACATACAAACACATTTTCACTTATACTACCATAGCGCTTGGGGCATTTCCATTTTGACGAAAACATGTAAAAAAAAAATGAAATGAAGAAGTCAAATAGGTATGTAAAAAGGGTTTTTATATATGCAAAGTAATGAAGTAACACTTTATTCAGAAAAAAAAATTACAACAATCTACTCTAAAGGCACCAAAGTATTTACTCTTCAAGTATTGTGGTAGTATTAGTGAAAATGTGTTGGTATGTGTGACACCGACAACGCTTGATGAAAAATCAAAAAATTTGGATATGACGGCGAATATTACGTCCAGCACACGTACACGTTGAATTCGCCGGCTGGACAAGCATTTGACAAGTGTATTTGGCCCTTAATGATTTGCAGACTTAAGCAAAAATATGCGCTGGCGTGACGTTAAAAAACCGAAGTGGATTTTGACTTGCATTACAAAACTTAATAAGACTGCGAATTGAGCAAGACGTTTTGTATAAAACCTTTTTTAGTAAGCTTTGGACTAGGGGTGCCAAACGGGATCGATTTTAACAAATTCCGGGATTTTGGAAATCCCGATTCCGAAATCCCGGGATTTTTCGGGATCAATGTGTTTAATATACAACTTTTTTAAATAAACAACACTTTATTTATTTATGAACTCAGACTTACTTAATGTCAACATAAGTTTATTAGACCGATAAAGTGTCCGTTAACAATTTTGGATTTCTCAATATACCGACAAAAACATTGTTTTTAGTTGGTAACACCTCTCAAAATACTTATAAAAGTTGGGAGTCAGCTGATTGAATTTATCTGTACGGCAAATAAAAGGAAAATAAATAATTGGCAGATGAGTGCTGGTTAGCTTTGCGACAGTATAGAAAACAAATGAGACATTGAGAAAACCAAATTTCTTTAATGTGCAGTTTTACGTTGGGAAAAAAGATAACGCGTAATGAGAAAGACAATGATTTATTAGAAAGTATTAAAATTCAATAAAAAAGAACATTTTTATATATACAAAAATTTTTCATACATAAAAGTTGTTAAAAATTCATAAAAATAAATCCCGGGATTCGGGATTTGTCAGTCCTGAAAAATCCCGGGATTTCGTGATTTCCCGTTTGGCTTCCCTACTTTGGACTTACATATATAGATTTATTTTTCAAGCTATCATATTTTAAAATCTTTGCTCGTTTAAAGGTACATTATTGTCCACATTATGAAATTCTGTTTTGCAATTATTTGTATTTTTATGCCGTTTTTACCTCAACTTCTTTTTATATTTTATACATACGCTAGCATTTAACCCACTACTTCGTTAGCGACTCCTTTTTCTTCGTGGACATATCTGTATGCCAAAGTTTATTTTCTCATTCACTCAGGAACTTGCATGTTTAATTTTATCTTTCTAGGTCCAATACTAACGAAAATTCAAAAAGTACCAGTCAAAGAACAAAAATGTACCAACAAGTTCCGTCATAGATTTTTATCCACTCAAGGCATTGCATGTTGAATCTTATGTTTTAAGGTGCAAAATTAACTATTTTCCGTATTTCCCCTTTTTCGTACTATTTTTTCCCCCCAATAAAGTATTAAAAATTTCAGTATTGCAGTGGGAGCACATAACATAGTACGAATATGTAAATGAATGAAGAAAAATGTTTCGAATTTCGAAAAAGTACGAAATTTGTATTCGTATTTTTTTGATAAGTTTCGAATGTGGCATTAACTTTGTTTCTATATTTATTGGTTCAAAAGATAGAGGGGGTGTCAAAAAAGTACCAAAATTCAGGTTTACCCGTTTACTTCCTAATAGGGCAGAATTTCAAAAAAGTACCAGACACCTGTCCGCTTAGTTTTATAAAGAACAGCGATAAGTATTACCTTTATTTTTGCATCTCTTTTAGTTTTGGAGATATAAGGTTACCGGATTTTTGTGTTTTTACTGTTTTTATCCCCTAAAATGACTGAGATATGAGCCAAAAACCATGACTGCTTCTTATTTTACCCAAACACCTTTGTTGTTTTTTTTTATTTATCTGGAGAACGGCAAGAGCCAAAGGATTCCAATTAATTAATTCAAAATGGGCTTGGCACAAAATAGATTTATTTCTATCTTAAGAAAGGCAAAAGAAACATTTTCTAAATTTGGTACACATAACTTGGCAATTAATACACAACCTCTTTAAAAAATAGCCGGGATTGGAGAAGAAGGATAGGCACATCCTATAAAAATAAAAATAAATTTATTTCTGTTTTTTGGAGAGTCGTAGAAGCAAAAGTTTCCAAGTTTGGTAAAGATATGTAGCTGGGAGTTATTGGATTAATGGACGTGGCATCTCCTATACAAATACAAAATAGATCAGTAACAATAAAAGTTACAAAATTTAGTACAAATAGCTTCGATGCCAATACAAAATGTGGGCGGTATTCATTTATATGATTTGCTGTTCTTATCGCATGTATGAAGGGTATGTAAGATTCGGCATAGCCGAATATAGCCTTATTACTTGTTTAATTTCACTTTGTGTATTAAATACTTTTTTTACTTAAATTTTTTCCTGCAGTGACTTTTAAATGTGTTCAAACCATGCTTGCAGTATTATGCATATTACTAAAAATTACAACTCTAACAGTATTGAGTAACTACTTGTAAGTATCGAGTAATTTAAAAATACGTGGTGTTGAGTACTCAATACTCAATACTTGTACAATTCTTATAAATAACTGTACCTAAATTTTTTTTTTTTTTTTGTTAAATTTTGATATCTCATATCAAAACTGTCAAAGTTTCTAAACTTTTTTCTTATGTTTCGGGATGTTTAAGGATAAAAGGTTAAAGTAAATATTTGTGTTTCTTGCAAAGAATTTTTTGAAGTATTTATTAGAGTTTTCCAACTGTGAACGCATGACCACCTGTTAAGTTTTACTCTAATCGCCACATTTGTTAAACTGTGTAGACGTTTTTTAATCATTTATTTTTTAATTGTCTTGTTCTATTCTGTTTTATTTTTGTTAGTTTAAACAAACATGTACATACATTTAAAATTATTTTAAATTTATTTTCATTATTTGTTATTTTTCAAATTAAATGCAACCGCAACGAATTTTTTTTAAATGCTTTTTTAAAAAAATGTTTTACTTGTTTTTGTATGCGACAACTAATACACACGTAGTGTGTGAGAGTGTGTTTGCCTTGGCAGTTTGTTATTTTTTTTTTATTTTTATTTTAATATTATTTTATAATAGACTAAACTTTATTTCATAAGAGCGTGTGTTGTTTCTCATGTTATTATATATTTTTTTCAGTATTTTTCGTTTTCGGTCGAAAATATTCAACAGCAATATTGTATTAATATAAATATAATTTTTTTATTTTTAATCATGTGTGGTTTCGAGCAACAAAAAGCAATAATAAAAAGAGAGCCGAACCGCGAGAAAACATTTTTAAATTTTGACTTTTGCGTACCAGGGATGGAAAATAAACAAATTTGTTTTAATATCTTTATTATAAACTGTTTAATTTAATAATTCAATAATACAAAAGCTTATATTTGTAAATTAACAAAGGGTACTTACTGGGCTATTCACTCGGCACCGTAGTCTCAGATACTATCAGTTATTATTAGGGATGCGATTTCCATGCAAATGCATGCTTTCTTCGATAGTCTAAGATCGATATCGACCAATTATCTTTCCGAATTATTAAATTTGCGTTAAAATTACATTAATTTGTTTTTGCATATTGTTGCATGTTTTGGTTTTAAATGCATATTTTTGCATAGTTTAACATTTTTGAGTGATCAATTTTTTTACATTTCCATATTATGAAAAAAGTTTTGCAAAAAATGTCAAAATTGTATACAAAAAAAAAAATAATCTTGCAAAAAAAAAATTCTTTTAACCAATAAATAATTTCGGAGTTCTGCTTAAAAAACAAGATTTCAACAAAAGATCCTTAAATTTTAAAAAATTTGTTGTTTATTTTACCATAAAATCATTTTTAATTAGTTGTTTTTTAAATCTTTTTTATTTTAATTCTGAATATTAATAATCGCTTACAATACTTGAGTTTTGGTTATTTAATTTTATTGGTCAATTACGGTATACTGAAGTTGCGTTGCCAGCAGCAATCAGGCAAGGCTGCTCATGGTAAAATGAAAAAAAAGTTACATAATTTCGCTGCTAGCAACTCAACTATAGTTGTGTTGCTGTCCTTAATCGACCCATTAAATTCAAGTTCAATATGCCTATCGGTATTCCCTATATTGCTTTCTAAGAACCGGTATCGTTTCGGCCGAAAGGCAGTTCGTAACATCCCTTATTTTAACCTAAATTCCATGCAAATATCCTTCTTTATTAATTAGTATTAATCAGTATTTAATCAGGTTAAAGTTCATTAAATTTTATTTACATTAACTGCCAGTTCGCATAGAAAATTTATATGAAAAACACGCAGTTTTAAAAATATTTTCCATATAAAATTCTATGCGAACGACTACGTTCAAAATCATTGAACAGGCAGTAAATTATTTTTATGAAGAAAGGAATTTTACAACATTAAATCAATTAAAATCGTTCTTGACTGACCGGGGAATCGAACCCACGTTTACGGACAGGTTGATTTGACATATTTCAATAGTAACCACACTATCTTTTCAGAAATCTGTGCCGTTTAAAACACACCGCTATTGACGACGGCTGGCAGTCAGTAGTCAAACATCAATCTTTAAACCAAATGGCATTCTTTCTCTGGTTGATCGAAAGTTGCTTTTAATGATTATCAATTTTAATTGATTTTCATGTTCTTTCTTAATTCAGTTCTTCATACTTTTTGTCAAGAATTGAAGTACAAAGTATATTTTTCTTTTTTTTCCTTTCTCTTTCTTTTTGATTTTTCAGCACAACTTGAAGGACAAATGTAAACATAGTGTTAGCTGTTAACAATAATTAGTATTGTGACTTTTAATCCACACTTGTAATATTGATATTTTTATCAGGCAATTAAGCAATTGAGCGAATACATGTGATTCATATGTGACAAACCATATTGAACTTAAGAAAACTTTTTGGTTAATTTTATAGAACTGGCATTTGCTTATTCAAGGTGCGAAACAGATCGCACTTTCCGTACGGAATAAAATATTTTTTGATTTTTTTTTTTTGTTTTTTAATTAGTTATTTAATTTTTTTGTTAATTTTTGATAGTGGCTTAAGCCAGCTTATGCATATTATAGTTGGGCCTTAAAGATCATTAAATTCAATATTCATAAAATTATTTTTATGAAATGAATTAAAATTGTATTGATAATTTTTCATTCTTAACTGACCGGTGCCACGCGTGTAATCGATCTCAAGTTAGGGACATGTTGATTTTAAATGTCTTCTTTAAAAATATAATTACTTATGTAAGCAAGATTTCTTAATAAAACAAACACTGTACCACTGTATTTACTTGTCCATCCCTGTTGTGTACGTTTTAAGTACACTGTGAAAAAAGAGAATGACTGAGTTTGAAAGAGAGTAAATGTGAACAATACAATAAATATATTATAGTTCGGTACGAGCATGTTATCGGTCGGTGCCAGTGAAAATATTTTTTGTAGAGGAGGGAGCTTCAGTTGAAGTTTAGCTCGGTTTTTTAAAAGCACGTATAAAAAATGAAATAAAATTTATTATTTTACTAAAAATTTGCATCAAATATTAATTTGCTACTAAAAAAAGTGCTTAATTTCCTTAAAAAAAAGTTAAGAAAAACGAGAACAAAAGTAGAGAAGAAAAACGTGTCACTTTGTTTAAGGGGTTAACATTAGTAAAGAATCAAATAAGAAACGTCAAAATCAAACAGTGTTAATTTTATAAGAAAATATTTTAAAAATATGTAATTTGAATTAACCATTACAAATGTATCTTCATATTTCGCGCCTTAATGGCCAAAACAAACTAAAAGTACTCTTATGATTTTGTGGAGATAATGATTAAAACGTAACAAAAAAAAAAACATATAATAAAACTATCTGTTATCGTGTTAGTGTGTTATTGTTGCTTTTTAAATAATAAGACGAATCAACAAAATTCTCGTTTATTATATAGAAAAAATTCCCATTCCTCATACGTGTCGTAGGTTTTTATTTTTATACATGTTTTTTCTACTCTTTTTTTTCATTTAGTTTCTGATATCGTTTATTTAGATTTTCTATTCGACTTTTTCATTTGTTCTCTTTTCGTATAACGAATTATAAAAAGAGATTAATTTATTTCAGTGTTGCTAAATGTTCAAAAAATGTTACTAAAATTTTCTACACAGTGTGACCATTTAGGTATTTTTGCAGCTAAATTAAGAATTAAAAATTTCGATTTAGCTGCAAAATTTTCAATTAGCATTCTAATAAAATGTTTTTAGTGTAGTATTAGGCATTTTAATAAAAGGTTTTTTTTAGTATTTTTTAGCTTTATTTAAAAAATTTGGATGAATAGATAGTTTTTTTGATTAAACTTGATTTTTTTTATCAATTATAATAAATTTTGACTAAAAATAGTTGCATTCAAATAGAAGTTCGTTTGAAAATGGATTATTATTATTTTAAGAAACGCCTCATTTTTTATTTTTATATTCTTATTGCTTTGTTTTAAACCATTTATGGCCCTCTGGGCTCGGTTTTTGTGTAACATTGAATTTTGGAAATGCGATATAAAAGAAATGAGAACTTTTACATTATAATGTAAAAATTTAATTTATATGCATAGTTGATTTAATAGAATTATATTTTTGGTCCCAAGATAAAAATTCTCTAGTATAAATGTTTGGACATTTCGTGTTAATCCAACGAAAAACCAAGTCAAAAAAGACAATTCAAAAATATTTTAAGGTTGAGTAAGTGAACAATTTCTGGAGCCATTGACTTGGGCTTATTATTGTTACCTCAAGAACGAAAATTTGTTCAACTTAGTCCGCTACAGAACTGAAAAGAGTTCACAGCTGCGGAGAATTTCGCACCAGTTTTGAAATATATACATATTTAAATATATATATTCACTCTTATCGTGGTTGCCGTTTTTTGGCGAAAGTTAGGCGATTTAAAAAATTATACAGCAGTTAGCAGAAACAAATACGTTTACAAAGCTATTACAAAAAAAAGGTTATCGTACCTGTGCAGCGAACGGTCAACTGGTTTATTCAATTCAATTGTACGACCAATTGCAATGGGACCACACAAGTAATAAAATAGCCTTAACAATTTGTACAAAATCTTTTAAATTGGGCCAAAGCATTGTTTGTATTTTGCTTTTATCAAAGGTTTGCGGGCAGCATAAATATAAAATTTTAACTCGACTACTTGTGCTTTATTTAAATTTTGTTAAAAAAAATAAGTCACTAAAATTTCGTGCCGTATTATTTTTTATTTTTTAGCATTTTTTTAAATAATTTTTAGTATTTTTTGGCCTTACTCTGCGGCCGCACGATCAAGTTGATCTTTATAGTCTTTTACATATACTGCTAGTCAAAATTTACAAAAATTGAAAGTTGTGACGTAGGATGCACTCAATTTGTAAGCAATTTACATTTTTGATGTCATCAAAAAAACAATTTATAAAGACAAACATGTAATCAGCTGTTGAATTGAAAGCAAAATTTCCAAACAAATGGAAAGGTAAAATTGAAAGCAATCTCGTGGTCAATTTAAAAAGTGTGAGTGTGTTAGTAAAAAAGTGAGAGTGTATTGCAAATTGAAAGGCAATACTTGATCGTAGTAATTCTCTAAATTTAAAGACAAAATAAACAAATATTTTTAAAAACCTAAAATAATTTTTAAATAACTAAAAGCTATTCTTTTAATTAATAACATTTAAGACAAAATATTTGATTTTTAGTTGTTTTGCAACATCCAGAGCAAATAAACACCAAAAGGAATTATTAAATGTGTTAATAAATAAAGTTTTAAACAAGTTTTTTTACAAGTAAATTATGCTAAATTAGCATTAAGCATACTTTAAAGGACCTAATGCATTTTTGCTAAACAGAATGCTAAATCTAGCACTGAATATGCTTAAATGGATGGCATCACTGATTTATTTTTACTGTTTCTCTTTTGTTGATTTGGGCAGTCGTATTTTTTTTTTTTTTATTATTATCATTTTTCTTAATAATCACATGCTGTTTACATTTAAATATAATTAACAACAACACTGCAATACCGCACATACACATTGAAATTAACAAAAAATAATTTGCAGTGTAGAAAAAATACGTATGTAAATAAGATAAGTGTTGTCAACAGTAGTGATTTCGTTATGTAAAATACAAATGGCTCTGGCAGCGTTTTTAATTAAAAAATAAGTTTTTACTGTAAAAACGATTCGTTCAAATTGAGCCACGTTTAATTCACGAGTATGTTTTAAGATTGACGGCCGCATTTAAATCATATTCATATGGTAATCGGAACCATTCATTTGGCAACCTCCTTACCTCCACTGAGGTAAAAGTGTACCTCAGAAGTGCACGTACATAAATGCATTTGAACGCCCATTTTCGCATAAGGCTTCAACAATCTTAACGTGATGCTCAATTGTCTATCTCTCCATCATTAAATTTAATGCCCCTATTGCGGTTCTCCATTTTTTAAAGCGGCCCATACACCTGCAATATTATTGTATATTATATTTGCCATATTTTGGCCATATTGTCCTATATTATGCAATAAGTCGCACAATAGTTTCAATTTAAATAATGTTCAACTTTCATTCAATAAAAAAGGTGAACATAACCTATAGGAATAACATAAACTGCATTGTACAATGTTGCCAGCACATTTCACTTTCTTATCGTTGTGCAATATAAAACAAAAGTCTTGGTTGTTGCCAATGTATTGTGACACATTGGTGATATAATTGTACAATACGTAAAATTGAACAATTTTATTGCAAGTGTATGAGCCGCTTAACAGTTCGGTTGTCTTTGGTAAATTCACATTGCCATTCTCAACTCAACAGGCAGTTTGCTATTCAGATGTGTATCTGTTTTATTTTTCGAGGTATTGCCGTTTTCAACTTTGTAAAAGTTTGGTCGACAAAAATGTTTAATGCTGAAAAGTAGTTGTGTTATTGGCAGTTAAAGTTTATTTTTTTCAATTTGAGCGACTTAGAAATTGCTCGCGGAAAACACCAAAGCTTGGTATGATAAACAATTGATGTAAGGAGTTATGGGAAGATATTATAGGAGTTAAATAGTTTGGGACCACGACAAGAACTTCTCTTCATAATCGAATTATAATATTCGTGGCACAGGTTTGGATACACTACAAGACAAGTATAAAGAAACATTTTGCCAACAATAAAAAAAACACTTAAGCGACAGGGGGAGTTCACAAGAAGTTCCATTAAATAGCCTTGAGGATACTGTTTCGCAGCTCCTGTATTGCAAGCACGGCCAAGTATTTGGTGTTGAAAATATTCCACCACCAAGTGACAATTTTACTGAGTCAGTTGAACTAATAATCCAACCAGCAGATTGGCCAACAGCTACCCCAACAAGAAGAACTCATCAGGCACAATAAAGTTTCGTTACTTACTATTAGTTCTTACTTGGCACTGGGAAGTTCAAGAGGGTTGGAATCATCACGAATTTGTCTTCTTGTACTTAGCGCTTCTATACAAGAGCTTTCCTTTTCATCATCATAAAATAAATCGACACTAATATCCATTATGAATACTTTTTATTCAACACAACAACAAATTATTTAATTTAATAAAATTTTCACTTGTCAAACGTTATATTTAAAGTTGCCAAATCGATATTTTAAGTTCGCAACTTTATAGCAAACTCAACTATAAACAGTTGGGTATCACAGTAACTAAAATGAGTTTGGTTGTGCATAAGTTGGGTTCACTCTCACACGACCAAACTGAGTTGAGTGGGGAACCGCAGTAGGGGCATAAAATTTTAAACAAAGAAATGTAAAATTAAAGGCTCAGTTATTCGGGGGTAGCAGTAACAGTAACCTAACCTTCAAAAAGTAAGACCAATCTATTTCTTAAAGATTGAGACGTAACATCTTTCTGCTAACTATAATCGTTTTAATTGCTTTACACACAACAAAATGAATTAGCTGATTTGCAACATTTCTGTTCCTCCCGGCTAACTATGTATGCCTTTAGTTGGGCAAAAAACTTGACTTTAAGGTGTGACTCACAATTAACTTCGTGCACATTATGGTTGGACCACCCTTTATTCTTTTGTAGTTTAATTTCTCTAAACGCACATCCCAAGCTAACCTCTATGTCCTGACATTAAATTTAATTGCATTATTAAAATCTTTTAATAAACACTTCGTTGGCACATTTTTTTTTTTATTTTAATTTACAATTTTTGTGATTTCTTTATGATTATTGATGATTTTCGCAAAATTTATAACAAAAAATTTAAATCATTTTTGTTTATTGAAGTATTAAGAAAAGATATGTATTTCGTCAACATTTTCTACCCCAAGTAGGAAATTATTAAAATGTATTTTTTATACAAAAACCTCAACTACGGGGGCATTTCGTCATCACTATTATTCTTATCGAGAAATCATTTTATTGTAGTTGGTATTACTTTCAGTTTTATGTAAAATAAATAAAATTATTATCATGATTAAATATTTTTTCAGACGTCAGCATTTTAAAAATTGAGTAGTTGTTGTTTAAATTTTGTAATTGCTGTTGCTATTTAAATTACATCTTAATATTAAAATTTCTATTGTAGTTGTTATAATTTTTGTTTTTGTTGTATTTTAGAATTTTTTGTGATATTTAGTGGACATTGAACTTGTATGTAGTTTTTATTTGTCTGTCTGTCTGATTTTAAAATTATTTATTTTTTGTTTGTCTGGCCAATTTGTCTAGTCGGCGGCTGATTCATTCATTCATGCTAATTATTATTTGTTAATCTCTTCTTTTTTTTAATAGCAATTTGTGTTTTTATTGCACGTGCTTCTTTTTAATATTTTCATTTTATCTTAATGAATTGCTTAGCTAAAGGTGTTTACAAAAAAGAATTAAAAGAGACCTGTTTTTTTTTAAAGATTTGTGAATTGATATGTATGTACATATGTACATATGTATAAGTGATTATCTTAAATAATTGTTTTTTTTTATTATTGTTAACATTTTCAGGGGTGTGCTGGAAATCAAAAACGCAAAACCCAAGTTGTTTTTAATACACTTTTAATCAAATTTTTATAATTTTTGTTATAAAATTCTTTTAGTAGAGAAATATTTGTAAAATATTAGTCCTTAAATTCTTTTATTACAGAAATCTTATTCGAAAACGACTTTTGAAATTCTTGTGTTTTACGTTTTCGATTTCCAGTACACCCCAGTTTATTACAGTTACAATCATAGCTGTTCATTAGTAATTTTTTTCCTAATATTCAGGGGTGTGCTGGAAATCGCAGACTCAAAACGCAAGAATTTGGAAGTTGTTTTTAATAAACTTTAAACCTAATTCTTATAATTTTTGTTTGAAAATCCTGTTGAATAGGAAAATATTTGTTTAATATTCGTCATAAAATTCTTTTATAACAGAAATCTTATTTAAAAACGACTTTTAAAATTCTTGCGATTTCCAGCACACCCCTTATTGGCTCAAAATGAACTACATATGTACATACATACATATTTACAATTTGTTATTTTATTTCAAAAAATTAAAGTTATATCTACTCCTTTAACTACAATTAAAACTAGTTCCGATAAAATTACAACTAGTTTAGACTATTAATCACGACAAAATTAATGAAATTGTTTGTTAAATTTAAATTAAGAAAAATTTAATTTTTTAATAAAAAAAATTAAACTCAAAAAAAATTTAAATCTTATAACCGTTACGGCCTCTGATTTGAAGTACTTCAAGAAAAGTAAATATATGTAGGTCATGTTCTTTTCGTTATTATTTTTCAAACAATTCTGCTTCCCCTTTAAAATATATGTACATAATTTCTGGTTGATGCTGGTAATGGTTGTTGATTTTTAAACAAACAAAATAAAAAAAACCTGTCGCTCAAAAAAATGAAAACAAATGTCCTCTTACTTTTGTTTAAAAAGAGGACGAACGAGTTAAATAAAAAGTTCAAACCCTGCTTAACAAATTTTTAGCGTGTGCAGCATACCGACATCCATATTCCAAATTCCTTTTCTTAAAAAAATGGTGGAAAAAAATTAAAATTGTAAAATGCACTAACGAAAAATTGAAAAAGCACCAATTTAGTGCTTTTTCTAAAGAAAATGTGTTTCTTAATCGATCTGCAGATTTTAACTTTATATATGGGCATTTCCATTTTGACGTGTCGTGATATTTGTACCACAAAATGTAAAAAAAATTAATCACGAAGTCAAATTTGTAAAAAGGGTTTTTATATATACAAAGTAATGAAGTAGCTCTATATTCAGAAAAAAATTACAGTAATCGACGGTAAGGATTTGCAGATATAAGCAAAAATCTGCGCTGGCGTGACGTTAAAAAAACGGAAGTGGGTTTTGACTTGCATTACAAAACTGAATAATACTGCGAATTGAGCAAGATGTTTTGTACAAAACCTTTTTTAGTAAACTTACGACTTATATAGATTTATTTTTCAAGCTATCAAATTTAAAAATCTTTGCTCGTTTTAAGGTAAATAAGGGAATTTTCAGCTAAAAGTCTACTTTTTTTAATGTAACGCCAGATTGCAAATAAGGTTGTATTTTCGGACCATGTTGTTCAATCGTTATCCCTTTTGTTACTTAATGTAGAGCTTGTTGCGCTTTACACCAAAATATAAAAAGGTAAACGATACATATAAAATTTTTTGAGAAACAATTTAAAATACTTCTGGCGTTACGTGACAAAAAGTAGACTTTTCGCAGGAAATGCCCATATGCCAAGGCTTTTAGGGGTTTACACTCGCAGAACAGTCAATTTTGGGTTGGGCTGGGATGCGAACTCGGGCTCAACTTCGTTTTACAAAAGGTCTCCGTAGCTCTGCCCTCTACACCACTACTACGGTGGTTTAAAATGTTAAAAGATATTTGCATTTCAGTCACATTATCTTTTTTAAAAACCGAATAACGGTTATTTTGGAATATCTCAAAAACGGTTCTACTTTTGACAATTCTGACTTCATATTCGGATTCAGGGGAAAATTTTACATAAAGATTAGCTGTTAGATTCATTTGATCACGACTTTGTTGAAAATTTGTCACGTAGTGTAATCACCAGGCAAAGAATGCGTAGATATGTGAAAATTTCTGTGTTATTTTTTAATTTGGCTTTTTCGGGATTAAATATTAATGTTAAAGAAAACTAATACAGAGCAACATTGTTCATAAGATATAACCCTAGAATATTTGTGAATAAGGGTTTTCTCTAAAATAAATATTACTGAAGTAATCAACAATTAAATCGACACATAGTGAGAAAAATAGCATTTTTAGCAAACTTTGTGGGCTCAAGGCACGCCCAATAACTATGCAAACGATCTAAAAATGTTTATATATTATTTTTTTCTAATTTGGAACCAATCTAAGGGGTTTGCCAAGTGAAAATAAGAAACAAAATCTCCATATAACTTGCGGCCACACTAATGTACATACATACACACATATGTTTATGTACCTGTCTACCTTCATTAAATTTTTCTTTGGGAAACAATTTTAATTGCTTGCTGGCGTAACGGGACAAAAAGTAGACTTCTGTGGAAATGCCCATACATATGTATTCGCTTTTCGTATTAGAAATGTACTAAACTCTTTATAATTTTAAATCATATGTATTGCTTTTGTACTTTTTTTCATTATTTATTTCTTTTTTCTAATTTTGTTTTCATTATTATTCTAACTACATAAATCGTAAAATAACAAACAAAAAAATTAAAACTGCCATTAACAAAAAAATTTATTTACACCGGCCGGCATTTTTCTTGTTTATTGTTTATAATTTTTTAGTTTAATATTTTGTGATTAATTCCACTTGTATACATACATATGTATGTACATACATACATACATATGTACATATATATCTACATCCATTCATACATACATACATACATATGTATGTACATACATATGTATATGTATGTATGTATGTTTGTGTGCGGCATGTACTTAGATTCTTGCCAAGGTTGCTTTTATAGTGTTTTGATGAATTTAATTTATTGCTTTTTTCATTTCTTTTTTTTTTTTTTTTAAATATTTTCTTAAAGATAAATATCTCTCGTCCGTGTTTTACATTTACAATTTTTTTTACTTTCCTATACACCATTTCCTAAATACATATGTACATATGTACATATGTATGTATGTATGTAAATTATATTTGGTTTACTATAAATTTAGCGCAGAAAAGCCTTTAGAGCCGAAAATTGTCCTTTTTAAAACTTAAGGCCTAACCATAATATGCATAGCCTTGCTTAACTTACCGTCAACAATTAAGAAAAAGTCTATCAAATGTATTAAAAAAAAAACAAAATAAAAAGCATTCGATTCCGTACGGAATGTGCGATTAGATTCGCACCTTGCTTGAGCATATGACAGTTTCAATAAACTTAGCAAAAAGTTTCCTTAAATTCAATAGGGTTTGCCTCATATAATTAACATGTATTCGCACATTGTGGTTGTGACTTTCAGATATGTATAATAAACCTTTTTTCCGAGCTCCATAGTCAAATTTTTGAATTTACGAGTGCTTATCATTACAGGGTTAACTTTAATATCAGTCATTATCTTTATTTTTTAGCCATTAAAAATATCAGTCACTGACGAAAAGATAAAAGAAAAGCAATTTGGTTAACCCAACCGTTTCAAAAGTTTAGTTATTTGGACAATAAAGGCAATTAACTTTATAACGTCCATCACCAATATGTAGTTCTGGGGATCTACTCTCTATTGCGGTGCGAAAGAAAATTGTAGCAAATCTAGTGATTGGTACTCTTTAATACGTTCGCGCATATGTGTCTTTCGCATCTTTTAATTTTTTTTCTTTTCGTAAATCATCGCTTTATTTTATTTAAATTTTCCAATTTCAAATATTTTTACACACTTTGGCATTTCATTACTGTAAATCCGCGCCGTCTTTAATTTTTATTGCCACTATTCAGCTTCATTTTCAGAAAATTTTGCGAAAGTGACAGAGAGTACCAAGTTGGCATTTAGCTTTCGCATCGAAAATGTTTTCCCATCGCAATGTAGAGTAGGTATACCCCCTGACGTACAAACCCCACGATGCAATCATAGTTTTTAACCTTATGTGCTTTGGAAGTGTTTAATACGACATTTAAAATCGATTATGTTGTCTTATAGGGGCCACCGCAAATGAACGGGTTCTTAACGTTTTTTTAATATTAATATATGAATGTATGTACATACATAAGTACGTCAAAATCCAATTGAAAACAGTGTTGTAGTGGATTTGCAATAGTCTCCTTGTTTGTCACATTTGTTGAATCGCCACCCTATAATTACAAATGTATTCTCGTATTTTTTTATTGTTGTGTAGCTGTTTTTCGTTTTTTTTAAAAGACGAAAAGGGGGTAAAAGTGAACTTAAAAAAAGTGGTGGGTTTATCGTTTATTTTGTTGTATCTCCCATTCCACTCCTATTCTGTTTATTCCTTAGAAAATAAAATATTCATTTTTAAAAAAAAATACTACTGCAATTACTACTTGTTGTATTAAATTTTGAATCAAAAAATCATTATTTTTCTTTACTAAAAAAAACCTTAGCCAAGAAAACAAAATGACATTAGTTAAAAATATTTTAAAAATTTTCTTGAATAGTAAAAGAAAAACAACAAATTGATTTTTAAAACTAAAACTTAAACAATTAAATAAATGAATTTGGAAAATAAAATTTAAAACCAAAAATCAATAACAAAAAAAATAATACAAGGAAAATGAATAAAGTTTTACCCTGGGAGCATTTTGAAAATTTATATAAAGTAATTTGTTCAATAAAAAAAAAAAATTTTAAAATACAAAAAAGTACTTAATAAAATTAAATGTTTTCTTTTACAGGAACTAATAGGACAAAATAGTAACGATAGTTCTAGTGGTGGAGGTCACAGTGGTTTAGGTTCTGGTCCACCGGGTACACCAAATCCTCAGCAAGTTATGCGTCCCACACCATCACCCACAGGCTCTTCGGGTTCAAGATCTATGTCTCCTGCAGTGGGTAAGTTGTACTAATGCTATTAAAATCTTTTTAAGCAATTGTTAAATTTATTTATTTATTTTTTATTTTAGCACAAAATCATCCTATATCAAGACCCTCTAGTAATCAGTCGAGCAGTGGCCCCATGCAACAGCCAGGCGGTGGTCCGCCAGGTCCTCCATCTCAACAAACATCGCAACAACAGCAATCTCAACAAGGTCCAGGAGTTTCAAACTCTTCCTCATCGGCGAGTAATTCGCCTCAACAGCAGCAGGGACCGGCTAGTGGTCCAGCAGGTGGCCCGCCAGGTTCTCAGCAACAGCCACCGCCACCACCAAATCAAAATGTCAATAATCTGCCCTCACAGCCAATACCACCACAAGGTCCAGGTGCTGGACCTGGGGGATATCCACTACCGCCTCATATGCATGGCAGCTATAAGATGGGTGGTCAAAGTCCTGGTCCTCAGGGTATGCTTTCGGGCTACCCACCACCGCCGCCTCAGCAAGCTCAACAATACTCTCAAGGTAGCTATCCACCCAGACCGCAATATCCGCCAAGTGGTTATGCCCCAACGCCACCTCCTTCAAGCCAACCTACCGGTGCAAATAGTATGCCACCGGGAAGTGGTCCACAACAGTATCCGGGCGGTCGGCCCATGCCAAATCACAGTGGTCCTGGCCAATATCCACCCTATCAGAACTGGGTACCACCCTCACCACAACAAGGTGGCCCAGGTGGTCCACCTCCCGGTGGGCCCGGTGCACCTGGTGCTCCTTCGATGGGTAATCATGTTCAGGGCAAAGGAACGCCACCTCCTCCACAAGGCAGTGGCTCTCCACGACCCCTTAACTATCTAAAACAACATTTGCAACATAAAGGTGGTTATCCTGGTGGTCCTGGCGTTCCTCCACAAGGCTATGGCAATGGCCCTGGTATGCATCCGGGTATGCCTATGGGACCACCACATCACATGGGTCCTCCACATGGTCCAACAACAATGGGCCCCCCACCTTCCACACCACCACAGGCGATGATGGTTGGTGCAGTCGGCGAAAGTAGCAGCGGCGCTGGTGGCGGCGTTGGTCCTCCACCACCACAAGATCATATTTCACAAGACAATGGTCTAAGTTCGAGTTCATCGAGTTCGGCTCCAAGTGGACCACCACATCCAGTCACATCGATTGTCACTACAGGTCCTGACGGCGCTCCAATGGATGAAGTCAGTCAGCAAAGTACAATATCAAATGCATCAGCGGGTAAGTAAAAAAAGACATCTTTACACTGGTTAATTAGTTTAAAAAGCCTTCTAAAATTCAAGTAGAAATTTTTTCAGTTTAATGAATTATAAGTAAAAACTCCAACGGATTTCTTTTAAAATTGAAATATAACACAACCCCCAGAAAACAAATTACAATAATATTAAATTTTAATCCATAGAAAACTTTCTTAAGCTATGTTCACTCACACCTATTAAATATTTGACGTCCTACACGTAATTGATATTTTTAGAATTGTTTAAAGAAAAGCTAAAGTTTGATCAATTTACTGATCACACTTTTTTCGATATTTTAGTCAAATATTTGTTAGGTCTGAACATCTTTTAGACATTTATTTTTGTTTGAATCTTATAATTCGATTAAGGATGGCAACTGAACTGAAGTTGAGTTGCCAGCAGCGAAATCCGGCAACGCCGCTCATGTTTAAATATAAAATAGAAAAAAAAATTTTGTCTATGTGTAATAACATGAGCGTAGTTGCCTAATTTCGCTGCTGGCAACTTAACTGCAGTTGTGTTGCCATCCGTAATCGACCCATTAGTTGTGGTATTTTTTCAAAAATGAATAGTTTAGGTCAAAAGAAATACTTTCAAAATACAATTTTAGTTTGCGACTAAATTTTTTTTTTTTTTGTAGAGAAAAAATTTTTTTGGATGTAAGTAGTTCGAGTTTGTTTGCTTTGGCAATTGTTTCTTCTAATTGAAATGATTCTTCATCTCTTGAACTCCAAAAATATCCTTAAAACTTCATTTAAAAAAATAGTTTTTTGATTTGACTGATTTAGCAATTAATTTAAAAACATTTTAGCTTCTACCGAAGATCCTCAATGTACTACACCAAAATCGCGCAAAAATGATCATTATGGACAAAGTCATTTGGCACCACCAAGTACTTCACCTGGTGGCATTGGAGCTGGACCACATCCAGGTCATCCCGGAGAAGAATATGAAATGAATTCACCACCTAACTGGGCTAGAACACCAGCCAGTCCGGTAAGTTTTATAAATATTCCCTTTCAATGAATCAAAAATCTCATTTTTATGTTCTTTGTCCAAACAGGGTTTTAATAGTCATGTTCCTCAACCAGATACTTTCCGTACAACGGTCACACCTGTATCTACAGTTGGCTCCGCATCTGCCAAGAAATCTGACAGTCTATGTAAACTTTATGAAATGGATGATAATCCTGAACGCCGTGGTTGGCTTGATAAGTTACGAGCATTTATGGATGAAAGACGTACCCCCATAACAACCTGTCCAACCATCTCGAAACAGCCGCTCGATCTTTATCGTTTATATTTGTACGTTAAAGAACGTGGCGGATTCGTCGAGGTATGCAAGGTGCCGTAGCAAATTTCCTTTTACTAACTTCTTTTTAGATTTACTAGCAAACCCAAATACCAAAAAACGCATTCACCAATCAAAATTATCCAACAAAAAAATGAACAAATTCCAAACTAAAGAAAAGAAAAATATTTCTAGAAAATCCAAAAAAAAAACCTTTTTTTAAATTTGCATCATTAAGTACAAAAATGTTTAATAATTTGTTTTTTTAGCAACATTCTGCAAGCATGTTAATTTTTGTTTAAGAAATTTGGTTTTTTTTATCTGGATTTTTTATCTATATTTTGTTTTTTCTTTTTCCTTAACGTTTGTATACGCTTTACTTTTGTTCCTTATTTTATACCTTCTTTTAATTTTTTTCACTTTTCCTGTAGTTACTATTTTCATATTCTATTTTTATTTTTCTTAATATTTATAATGTATTTTAAAAGTATGTATTTTTTAAAAGAACGTAAGTAGTTAATTTTATTTATGTAGATTTTAAATCAAGTATTTTAGAGATGGTTGATATGATAAGTCAGTGATGAGATGTTTTTTGTAATTCTAGAAAGTCGGATAAAGGAATCATGTTAACTGTTTTTTTTCCTAAATATTTTTGGTTTCATTGTGATTTATAAAATATAAAAAAAATTCACAAATTTTTTAAAAGAATTTTAAGGATCAACTTGTTTGATAAAAATCAAATATCGTCACCTAAAAGACGAAATAACCTATCTGCAGTTTTCAAAAGTTTACAGGAGAGGGGAAAAACGTTATAAAATTGGAACTATTAACGATATTTTTTTGTGCGCAACGGTCCTCTAGGTAGAAAAACTTTGTCATTTGTAATGTTATATGTTCAAAATTTTGCACACATATGCGTTATGATATAAGGAATAAAAATCCATAAAAATCAATTTTGAAATTTTTGCAGATAGGTTATTAGCAGATAGGTTATTAGCAGCGGTATGTATAATGAAAAGTTAGCCACAGTTTATACACTACGTACAACGAGCTGCCAACTAGAATACCGATTAAGCTTAGCAGCTTGTTAGCAAAATGTTCATGTATAATATACTTTTTCACTGGTGCAAATTTTTAATAAATCAACTCTGATATATAACGATACCATACTGTATTAAAAAAAAAACATTATTTTTGCTGAAATCATCCCTGATTTTGACATTTCATACTGTTTTCATACAGCTGTTTTTTCCAAATTAGCAGATATTTGGCAACTCACTAGTCAGAGTTTAGCAGTTTGCTATCCACAGTCTGTAAGTGTATTATAATTCAACTCTGTGCTAATTTCTTGCCAATTTTTCATTATACATAACGCTGTAGGTCTTTTAGGTGACGATATACTTATCAAAAGTTTCTTTTGTATATTCTCGGAATATGATTCATTATGTTAAATATTTTCTTGATGTGTAAAATTTAATTCATATAATTTCGAACAAAAAATTTATTTCTATTACACTACTACACTTTACATTAAAAAAAGGTTTAAAGAATTCATTATGTTTATTTATTAACTTTAAAATATTTAACAATTTCGAATGTTAACGGTCGCAAGTAATAACTGAAAAAGTAGTATTTAATTTTGACGACCTTGAAACTCAATATGTGCAATCTCAATGAAAAAATCCTTTAAAGTTTATTTTTATTAAATTTTAATTAAATGAACAGTTAACAACTCAAAATTTTTTAAAATCGTTTATTTTTTATAAGCCAGTTTACAAATCAAATCTTTAACGATCACGAATATTTTATTTGCATCACTGTCTTTAACATTTGTGAAACTCCATTTAATTAAAAAATTTCAACCATGTTTTTGAAGCCAGTTTTTTTGCCTCTCCTGAATATTTTTGAGTTTTGACTGTTTATGATTTAGTGTGTGATTTATAAAAATATATTCACCCCTATTATGCAAGACTTTGTCGATGTCGACATTTATTTTAAACTGTTGTCACATTTAGTCGACGACTACATACATCACTTCGACGTTAATTTGTTTACATTCTATTTAAACTTTCTAAAACTTTCATTTGAGTCGTCGCAAAATTTCCTGTCGACTTAGAAAATACAATAACTGTTTCGAGGCCGTCGTCTTTCATAATAGCGGGGATTGTTAGAACATGTTTCCATATTTCATCAATGATTTAATAAAAAAAAAGTAATCATTGATTGTTTGTGTATTTATTTTATTAACTATGTGTTTGTTATGCATTTTCATTAATTTTGTATTATTATTTTTTGTATTGTATTTTTATCAATTGCTTTAAAAATATTTAAAATAAACTAACTTTTCTCTTGTTTTTTTTTATTATGTTCAAACAAAAGGTTACGAAAAGTAAAACCTGGAAAGATATTGCCGGTCTGTTGGGTATTGGAGCAAGCAGTAGTGCTGCGTACACATTACGCAAACACTATACGAAAAATCTATTGGCATTTGAGTGCCATTTTGATCGTGGGGATATTGATCCTTTACCTATTATACAACAAGTGGAGGCTGGTACAAAGAAAAAATCAACCAAAGCAGCTTCGGTTCCATCGCCAGGTAAATGATTATTATATTGCTACTGGGTAAAAAGTTCACAAAAAAGTATTAAAAAATAAAAGCTGTTGTAAATATTTTAGCTGGTTCGTCAAATTCACAAGATTCATTCCCAGCCCCTGGTGGTGCTGCCAATACATCTATGGATGGGTATCCTCAATATCCAGGTAGTTATCCAGGTGGTCCGGGTCCTCAACCAGATTATGGGGCGGCAGGGCAGATGCCACGACCACCGTCACAAAGTAATGCGCAAAGTCCACACCCAGGTAAGCAGAAATAATATGAATTAAACAATTAAATATTTTTATTTTTATGTTTTGTTTTTTTTTTATATTATTTTTTTTAATTTTTTACCCCATCATCATTTTGTTGTTGGTCATTGAATTTGCCTCACATTTTTTTCTGCAATTTACACCAAAATATCATGGCACCAATCAATCAATAATCCATCAAAAACAAATCATCATTGAAACATTTTATACGTTAAATACATTTACACAAACATAACTCCTCATCTGTTTTTGAAATGTTTATACTAACATGATGATGTCTTTGACAATGACAATGATAATAAAGGTACTAATAATCAAACATCAACGACATCTAGTGGTGGTGGTGGTGTTGTTGCGGGTGTTGGTGATAATATAAGTGTCAATAATCCATTTGATGAGCCCGTAGGCAGCGGGGGCGTTGCACCAGCTCCTAATACTACTGGTAGCAGTGTAACAACTGGACCTCCCCCACCTACAGTCGCACCACAGTCCCATCCACCACATCCTCCAAATATAAGACCACCTTATCCACCTGGTGGACCATATCCGCCACCGGTGTCTCGTACACCAGGTACATTAAAAAACTCATGAATCATTTAACCTTTATAACTCTCGCTGTATCTTGCTATTTCTCACTTTATCTCTACTCATTTACCATAATTTGTGCAAAGCTGCTAGAAACCTTAAAATTGTATGATTTTTTTTTCTAAAAATTTTTTTTTGAAAAATTTCACTTTTTACATTACAAAATTTTTTTTTTTAATTCCTTTAGAGTATTTTTCGAGAAAGTCTATTTTTTAATTTCCAAAAGAGAATATCAGCCCAAATATGAATAAAAATTCTCCGGGAGCTCTCTCTTGTCTTCCATTTTTCCTATGTTAATTCAATTGTAAAAATGGGAAATGGAAAAAACTCCCGGGGAATTTGTATTCATAATTGGGCTGTATATTTTTGAAAAATGTCCTACAGATAAATATGAAGATAAAATATTTGGAAATTTTTTTTATACAGTTAAATTTTGAAAAATTTTCTTTGAATAGTAATTTTCTTATAAAAAGTAATTTTTGGAAAACTTCCTATAAAGAGTAAATTTTTGGAAAACTTTCTATAAAAAAATTATATTTTTGTAATTTTTATAAAAGAAAATTTCTAAACGAAAAACGATTAAGAATTATCAGCATATCGATAAATATTTAGATCTGGCAGCTATTTTTGCGTGTGTTTTTGGCCAATTCGTCTCTTCTAATGTAAAATTGTAATTTATTCTTCTGTATTTTTATAAGTTTCACTCAATTTTTATCTTGTCAAGAATTAAACATTTTATAAAATCCATTTATTTGTTTTTCAGGTTCCCCCTATCCTGGACAACCTGGAGCTTACGGGCAATATGGTTCCGGTGATCAATACAATGCTACAGGGCCTCCTGGACAATTTGGTCAGCAGCAAGGCCAATTTCCACCACAAAATCGTAATATGTACCCTCCCTATGGACCCGAGGGAGAAGCGTGAGTGACTTTAATCTTTTCTAATAATTTACATAATACAGAAAAAAATTTCGAAAACACATTTTTCATAAACACTTTTTGTCAGCAACTGTATTGTTTCCAATCTCATAATATATGTACTCGTACTCCATTATAATAACATTAATTCGAGAAAATTGTAAATATTCCAAAACTAATATTCTTTTTTTTTCTTATTTAGGCCACCTTCTGGCTCAAATCAATATGGTCCTTATGGAAATCGTCCATATAGTCAGCCAGCACCTGGTGGTTCTCAGACTCCTACTCCTCCTGGTCCTCCTACGGCAGCTGGTGGTCCACCTCAAAGTGGCCCTCCGGCACCTGGTAGCTCACCTTATCCTCCACCTGGTGCTCCTGGGCAACAAGAATATTATAGGCCTCCAGATCAGGTAATAAAATGTTTTCAACTTTTAAATGTAGTTGAAATTAACCTAAATTATTATCGTTTATTATTTAAGGGACCTCAGCCACGTCGTCATCCAGATTTTGTTAAGGACTCACAGCCCTATCCAGGATATAATGCAAGGCCCCAACTTTATGGTAAGTGCAATAAAATTGTTGAATGTTTGGAGACATTAAACCATCAAAATTGTTTATAATTTTAGGCGGCTGGCAAGGTGGTTCGAATCAATATCGTAATCAATATCCATCTTCTCCATCTCCTCAAGCATGGGGTGGGGCTCCACCACGAACATCAGCCCCTCCGACTGGTCCATTGGGACCACCCGGCCAACAGCAACCACCAGCTACTGGTGCAACACAATGGGATCAACACCGTTATCCGCCACAGCAACAACAACAGCCTCCACCCCCGCAACAGCAACAGCAGCAACCACAACCACCCTATCAGCAACAACAGGGACAACAACAGCCTACACCACCACAATGGGCGCAAATGGGTGGCGCTGGCACTGGCGCACCTGGAGCACCACCAAGTGGAGCGCCAGGATCTCCTTTAAGGCCTCCCAGTGCTGGTCAACAGCAGCGTATGCCTACTAGTGTTCCTAGTGGTGCCATGAATGTAGGCACGGCTCCAGGTGTTGGACCTCAAGCCGGACCCCCCGGTGCTCCACCCAATGCCAGCAATGCTCCTCCGAGTGGTGGTAGTGTTCAAATGTCATCGGGTAGCTTGGGCAAAACGCCATTCTCAATGCCGCCACCACCACAGGCTGGCGGTGGTACTAACGTTGTTGCACCTCCTGGAAATTCACAAGGTCCAGGTGGTCCCGGTGTTAACCCTCCCGGTGTTATTGGTAATCAGCAAAAGCCTCTTGGTGTCGTTGGTGGGCCTGGTGGTGTTGTGGCAGGCAGTTTACCACCCCAACCGCCCCAACCACCTCAGCAGCCACCACAAACTTTTGCTCCCCCTGCTACTCAGCTAATCAAGAAGGAAATTGTTTTTCCATCCGACAGTGTGGAGGCTACCACACCGGTATTATACAAACGCAAACGCTTAAATAAGGCTGATGTTTGTCCCGTGGACCCCTGGCGCTTATTTATGGCCATGAGATCGGGGCTTCTAACCGAATGTACTTGGGCTTTGGATGTTCTAAATGTCCTGCTGTTTGATGATTCCACAGTCCAATACTTTGGCTTGGCACATTTGCCGGGCCTATTGACGCTCCTGCTGGAGCATTTCCAAAGGAATCTCGCCGACATGTTCAACGATGAAGAGAATAACGAGAAGCAATTAACAAATAGTGTAAGAACCGCCAAAAAAGCCACCAACAAGCGCAACCTAATGCATAATAGCATGCGTAGGCGGGCTTGTGAGAGCATTAAACAAGAAGAACTAAATAAGCAAACCAAACTACATGGCAATACCACATTATCCGCATGCGATTATGAGATGGACAATGATAGAATCATGGCTGAAGATGATGTTGTAGAGCATGATGACTCGGATGAAGATGAAGGCATCGATTTGGGTCAAGTTAAACATCAACCCAATCCTGAAGAACGTGTGATATTACTAGCTCATACACCCAACTACACAATGATGTCGCGCAAAGGTTTGCCCGTGCGACTACAGCCTGCCGAACAAGATATATTCATAACCGATGGCCTCAAGTCTTGGGACTCGGAGTACTCGGGTAACTATGAGGAGACAGCACCTGTGGGCAGCAATGCCTGGACTTATGGCTTCACAGATCCAGACATAAATGCGGGTATTATTGATGTGTTTAAGTCCGAGTTTGTAGACATTCCATTTGCCCGTTACATAAAAGGCAGCCAACGAAATGGCATAAACAGCAGTTCCAATACAAAAACTAAAGACAGCGCGAAACAGACAATGGCGGAAGAGTCAAGTGGTAATAACGGTTTGTTATTAAAACAGCCCAAATTAGAGATCAAAGAGGAAAGTGATAAAGAAATTGAAGCAGCTGTTGCAGACCAACAAGATGAGGATGAAGCCGAAGCTAGACTGCAACAGAACACGTTTAACAAAAAACGCAGACTTTTCAATAACTCCGTTTTGCATGCCAACCCTATTGTCAGCATTAATAGCAATAGCAGCGCATCTGCTGGAGATTCACAAATTTTAGAACCTAGCGAAGCAAAGAAAACAAAACTGGACGAACAAGACAAAGCGGCAAGTGAAATTAAACGCGAAGATGACAGCGAAATGTCCGCAAATGTCGGCCCCTCAGACAGTGATTGTCGAGAGGTAGATATGGAATTGGAAACAATAACCACCAAAGACACGGCCACATCAAAACAGTTTGATCCTAAATCCACTATACGGGATCCAGCTTTAGTGCTTCAACGCCGTCGATCCACGTCTTCGCTGGAAGATGAATGTTATACACGCGATGAGTCTAGTTTGTATTTGGTCAACGAATGTAAGGATTCAATGGCTCGTCGTTGCATTTGCATTTCAAATATATTCCGCAACTTAAGCTTTGTTCCAGGCAATGAATCGATTTTAGCTAAATCTTCTAGATTCTTGGCCGTATTGGGACGTCTGCTGCTGCTAAATCACGAACATTTGCCTAGGACTCCCAAAACCCGCAGCTACGACAAAGGCACCGAAGAAGACACAGACTTCACGGACTCTTGTAGTTCCTTGCAAGGAGAACGCGAATGGTGGTGGGAATATTTGATAAGCATACGTGAAAATATGCTGGTAATAATGGCCAACATTGCTGGCCACTTGGATCTATCGCGCTACGAAGAGCTGATAGCCAGACCCCTCATTGATGGCCTGCTACACTGGGCCGTCTGCCCCAGTGCCCATGGTCAAGATCCCTTCCCCTCTTGTGGTCTTGCTTCCTCGCTTTCACCCCAAAGACTTGCCCTGGAGGCTCTCTGTAAGCTATGTGTCACCGACAACAATGTGGATTTGGTAATAGCGACACCGCCCCACTCCAGGCTGGAAAAACTTTGTGCTGTACTGACGCGCCATTTGTGCCGCAACGAAGATCAAGTGCTTAGAGAATTTTCCGTCAATCTTTTGCATTACTTGGCAGCCGCCGATAGTGCTATGGCTCGTACGGTAGCCCTGCAGTCGCCTTGTATTTCTTATTTGGTGGCCTTTATCGAGCAAGCCGAACAAACAGCTTTAGGAGTGGCGAACCAACATGGCATCAATTACTTGCGCGAAAATCCCGACTCAATGGGCACCAGTTTAGACATGTTGAGAAGAGCTGCGGGCACTCTGCTTCATTTAGCTAAACATCCCGACAACCGATCTCTATTCATGCAACAGGAACAAAGACTTTTGGGTCTGGTCATGTCACATATACTGGATCAACAGGTCGCTTTAATAATTTCGCGAGTACTATTCCAAGTATCGCGAGGACCAGGAACCAGCGCTAATTCACTCGAATACCGTCTGCAACAAAAGCAGTTGCAGCAAAAAATGTTAGAGACAGCTAACGAAAAGAAAACACAGGGATTAGTTTTAGGCTCCACCTCTTCTTCCTCCTCCTCCTTAGCGGCCTCAATTGGAACGTCAACACAATCCCCCGAAATGGTGGGCAAAGAGTCAGCAAACAACAGCTTGGAATTAAAAATAGAGTCGGTTAAATCGGAGACCCACGAGACGACATCAATGTCCAGCAATGAAGCTGCCAACAATGCAAGTGGTATGGAAAGTGGCGGTGTTGTCATTGCAACGGAAACGGCCGCAGGCAAACCCTCCTCTTCCTCTATGATTATGTCCGCAGATGAAAACAGCAACAGTAGTTCACAGATTACGCCCTCGGCAGCCTTTAACGATGTCAGCAACAGTAGTACAAATAGCAATAGTTGTGGTACTGCAGCCAGTTCTCACAGTAGTCTTAGCCAGAATAGCATTAATAGTTCCATCGGAGGCTGTAGCAACAACAGCAGTTCCAATGCGGCTGCTTCTCTTCACAATCTGCACGCAAATAGCAGTAGTAGTAGCATGACAACGGCAGCAGCAATGTCTGCTGCTGGAACAGCAATAACCACAGCGGAACATTTGAAGAGTAATATTTTAAGTTCAAACACCAACTCTCCATTGGCCAGCAGCAGTAGTAATAGCACTAGCAGTAATATTGGTACAAGCAGTAGTAGTAGTGGTAGTAATAGTCTACAATTAAACAATAGTAATTCGACGACAAGCTCCTTAGCGAACCAACAACAGCAGCAGCAACAGATACCGGCACCTCCACCGCCACCACCTACGGCGACAGCACCATCGCAAGCTCCAACTGCAAATACCTCAACGACAGCAGCGGTTGCGTAGTATACAATGTTACAAGCTGCTGAAAATACAGCAGTTGCCACCACAATGTTTGCTTATCACCATCAACAACAGCTACAGCATCACCACCCACAACAACAGCAACACCCGGCACACCAGCATCTTACCCAACATACTCCTCACATGTGGTCACAACCTTTACCGCCCCTTTCTCTACCGCCACCACCCATAAATGTTAGTGCAAACACTAACACTACAAGTCTAATGGAAATGCATTTTAATAATAGCAACCAAGATGAAGTGACACCAACATTTCATCCGCCACCTCCGCAACAACAACCACATTTCACAAACATTGCACAAAGATCAATAGTGTCACCAACACAGCAACAACAATCATATAACAGTCAATCCCAACACCCTCATCCACATCACCAACATCTTCACGCTCTACAGTTACAACAACAACAGCAGCAGCATCATCTGCCTGCTCATCATCCACCAAATCCACAGCCTCATATTCAGCCTCTACCACAACAATCTCCACCTCCTCAATTACCACAACCACAACAACATCAACATGACTCAAGAGATCAGGTTAAATTTTAATTTTTAAATATAAATTAATATTTCTCTGCTTAGTTTATAAAGATTTTTTTTCGCCTTGCCTTTTCAATTCAATTCATTATGAAAGTTTGAATATTTCAAACGATATTTTTTGCAAATTTTTGTTAGTTTTTTTTTATTATTTTATTTGTTTTTTTTTTTTTTTTTTTTTAATAAATTGATATTCTTATTTATCAACGTTTGATTGAAATAATAAAAAAAAGATGAAGAACAACAAGAATTCTATAAGACTTTATAAACGGAGAAAAATAGATTTTAACGGTAGTTACATAAATGTAAAGAGAGAATACAAACGTTAGCAACTTTTGCTTGTAAACAATATTTTGGTTAAGGGAAATGTTGCCAGCTGCATTCGTAAATGTTTGTAAACATTAAAATGAATTAAAAATTTTAAGTTTTATAATTAAATGGGAAAGTATAAAGATTAATTTTATACGCAATATTAAGAAAAACATAGCGAACAATTCTGCTTCACTAACTCCAAAATTTCATTTTATGACGACGTTCCAGCAAATGAGCGATATAATTAAACGATTTAAAATTGCACGCAGTAATGAAATGTAGTAGACTTGTACAAGTAGATGATATACTTACTTTTTTACAACAAAAAATTATAAAATTGGTAAAACATTTGAAATATGTTTTCAATATTTATAATGAACTGCAAAAAGGATTATTGTTTGTAAGAATATGTAATAACATTTTTACAGCTTTTTAATATTTAAGGATGAAATTTGTTTTAACTACGCGGAGTTTTTTTTTTTATTAATATTTAGCGCTGCGATAGTTCCAGATAAATCAGAGCAATTACAACGAAAATATTTAGTTTTCTACGCGTTTACTCTCAAACGTTTAAAACAAATTTCAACTTTTTCTTGGATAAATAAGTTTTGAAATATTTTTGCGCCATATTAAGGATATTCACGATGGATAGTGCAAACGATCCAAATGAGTGCAAAAATACACACATTTTCACAACACAACAACAAAATGTACGTACATATTTGCTATTTAAATTGCAATTGCTTTATTTGACTTCGTTGATACTTAAAAACATTGAGCATTGCAAATAATTTAGTGTACAAGTGCCCATTCACATTATACGATTTTTGTCGTTGCGATTCTTACTTTATAGGCAAGAGGGGTGAGAGTAATTAAAAGGGGCACACAAGCGAGTGTACTCTTCGATTCGTTTTGTTCGCTCATTCGTTCTCTCATTTGACGAAAAATGTATTGAAGTTCGGTTGCACAGAAAAAGTCGTAACGACAAAAATCGTACAATGTAAACATCAGTCCGACTTCAAAGAGGAAACGACAATAATCGCAACGATAAAAAACGTATAATGTGAATTGGGACTAACTGTAAACAAATGAAGATTTTTGACAACTTATGCTGGTGCTGCCAGAAGTTTTTTGTGTTGCCAGAATATTTTTTTTTAATAGCACAAATTTCAAATTTGTACAATGACCGTCGTGGTGCCCCTATTGTTTTATTTCAAATTTAAAAATCTATTAACTGAGAAAATAATATGTATATTAAATTGCCTTTTACGCGCAAAGAGTACTTAATTATTAAATAACGAAAATTTCATGTTGATGAAATTATTAATTGGAATTTTCACTTGTTTCTTATATTTCTAAAGCTATTACAAAGTTTTAAGGGACAAAAGATAAAAGCGGATTTTAATTATTAAAACTTCGCAAAGAATTTGAAAAAATGGTTTGTTTGAATTTATAAAAAATCAATTACATTTATGCAGTTTTTAACTTTTACTTTTAAACATTTTGTTTATTATAAGATTGTTGTTTTATTTAATTCAAATCGAACCTAAAGTGCAATATCGACGTAAGTGCTATTTTCCTAAATGTCGAGAAATCATGCTTAACGTTTTTTTGGTTATTCAAAAAAATAGTTTTACAGAATTGGCTTTAAGAGTCCTAAAAATAACTGACTATTCTGTTAGTTAGAATTAATATTATTACATATAAATTAAATTTTCCACTTTGAACATAATTACTCAACATTAAGAAAAATTGCACCGGTGGTGCGAAACGTCTTTAAAACGGGTCAAGGATTTTATAATGTTTTTTTTTGTTTTCAGTAAGCAACAACATTTTATTGTTTACATCAGGAATTCAGAATTTATTCGTGTATGAACGCTTAAAACACGCATTTTTTATATGTTGCATGAATGAGGAGCTTTAAAAATTTCGCTGTCTGTTTTCATTTATTTGTCAATCAAGTGAGTTGTCCTCGCGTCCGCTTACCTCACTTTTATTCATGAATATGAAGAATAACTCCCCTTCTTGAACAGACATGATTTGTCGTTATAACATGATGTTATAAAAGCGTTGTTAACAACTGTGTTATAGCATGAAAAAACCACTAACATGAATAATGTTAATGTTAAGAAAACCCCCATTTTGCTTTTGTTAACTCATGTAGGAGATGATAAAGGGGGTTATTTTGTAAATCCCTTCAAATTTTTAATTCCTTCACATATTATCTCTTTAGTTTTTTTTGGTTGTAATCTGTCATGCTGCTTATTCATGTTGTTCATACATGAGTAAACAAAAGAAAAATGGGGGTTTTCTTTCTAAATATGTATGTACATATTCATAAAATTAGCAAAGAAAATTTAAAAAATTCATACTCACTCATAAATGAGTTATGAGTGAAATTTTCGGTCATCTGTTTTATATAAACAATTTTCTAACAATAAAAAATGTACTTTTTTTGTTTTTTCAAAGATTAGCTTTTTTTAGCAGGGATATTACCAAGTAATTAATGAAGATTGCCGGTATGTTAAAGTTTTTGTGTTTCATTTTACAATTGCGATACGAATTTTAAAATTCTAGAATTGAACATGCAAATAAAACAAGTAAGAAAGCTTTTATTCTGTCATCGCGCGCATGTCCTGACACTTGCATCTCGTATTACATTTGACTTGAACTCGTAAGAGAGGTGTTCTGTAAAACAAAATCGGTAGACTTTTGGCGAATTCAAATCGCAACAGTATACTCAAGTAATCTGTCGTATAATGACTTAGCTAAATCTAAAAAAAAATATTATTAGATAAATAAATGGAATTAAATATGTTTTAAAATCCATTAAATTTTTTGTTCAGAATACAATTAAACTAACATATCGAGCCCTAATAGCGAAATTGATGTAACCAACAACATTTTAGATTTTTTTTTTTTTAATGAAAATCGATAATTTTTGATCATTTGCATCACCTCGAAATAAGAGCAAAAGCAATTTCAAACGAAAACCTAGACTTGAAGCAAAGATATTTAAAAAAAACGTTCTCCTGTAAAATTTTATTTTCGTTGGTTACATCATGTTTGCTATAAGGACTCGATATATATAATATAAAATTTTAAAGCGCAAAAGGCCCTATCTAACATTTCTTAAAATTTTACAAGAGAAGCCAAAACTATTAAAAATGATAAATTGATAAATTGGCCCAAACTGTTCATAATTTATTTTTATTGTAAACCCTTCTATTTGTTTGGACAATAGACAATGTTGCCTATTGTTAGTTGCGCCATATAAAGGGTATACAAGTCACAAGTTGCACCCTTGCGAAAAAGAAAAGTGCAAATATATAACAACAACCCCACAGACAATTACTTGTGCGTAAATTATTTTCTTTGTGGTTGTTGTTATGTATTTGCATTTTTGCTTTTTCGCAAGGGTGCAACTTGTGACGTGAATACCCTTATAATCTTTTGTAGATAGGACCTTTTGTTTTTCCTTATAAAATCGCAAATTTTATTTGAAAGATTCTAAAATTTTTTGTAGAGATTTGAATTGATACATCAAAATAAATGAAAAAGTCGAGTTTTAGTTTTTGGGTAGAAAGGGTGAGTTTTATTTAACGATATAGAAAGGAAAAAGGCGAAAATATATTAGCAGTCAATTTTTCAGTATCTTAAAACGACAAAATCGATTTCAAATAGTTTTGTTTTTATAAAAAATTTTCATACCTGAATACAAGTATTACATACAGGCATGTTCTGACACCACAGACGATTTTGAAATCACGGGAGTGATATTTTAATGTTCTGAAAATCAACAACTCTTTCTCATCTTTTTATAGTGTTGCCACATTCATTAAGTACTTATTGTTGCCATTTCCCCTTATTTTTTCCCCTTGTATATTAAATTTATTTAATTATTGACTACTTTTTTTCAACAAATTAAATAAATTTTTATTTTTCATGATTAATTTAACTAAATAACTATGTATATGCTACACGACTTTAAAACTTTGTAGCAATCGTAATATCAACAATATCGCCAGTTTTCTACTAAAAATTAACAAGTTAATCACGAAAAATATAAACAAAACTGTTCCTAAATTTGTAAATTTTAAGGTTCTTCTGGATAAAATAATTAATTTTTTTTTTCAAAACAAGTAAAGAATTTTATTTTAGATTTCAAGGAAAAATGCATAAACAAACTTCAAGTGAATCTGACTGAAATTTTTTGTAAGCAGAATACCTTTTATGTGATTTTTAATCACTGTACAATAAAGTGAATTTTAGAACATGCCTGACATTCTTACAAGCTTCTCTCGTTTTAATTAATTTGTTCTAATTGGCACTGGCGATTTCAATAAACAGTTGGTCTAAATAAATATTATATTCAAAAAAAGTACCAACACAAAAAAAGTACTAAAACACGTGTGTTGTGCAGCATGCGATTTGACAAAAGTGCAAGTGTCGGAACATATCCGCATATCTCTCCAATAAAATGACTAATGTTTATAAACATTTTAGAGAAACTTTACATTATCACACAAGTCTTACGTATTATTTTTTTTTTTTTTGAAAATTTTCAAGCAACAATGAGATCAGGGAAGCATTTTCGTCAAAGACTTGTATTATATATTATAGTGTAAAACGGCCTTCCTTTAGTAACATTTTCCTTAATCAAATTATTATTTTTCTCTTTATAAAAAAAAAAATAAAAACCTGGTCCCATTTGGTAACATTTTTATTTGTTACAATTTTCAAACAAAAACCGACACAAACTTTGTAAATATTGAAAAATTATTAAACCTAATAATAAATAAATTCTACAAGATAAAGCATAATATTTGAAATAATACTTAATAATAATGCAACGAATTTATTTCCCAGTTGCTGCAACATTTATATGATATAGTATATAAAGAAAGAAATACATATGTATATACAACTACATTCAATATAAATTTGACAAGTATACCATACATACAACAACAACTACAGACATTATTAAAAAATAGGATTTTGTTTTTTTTCTAAATTAAAACTAAATATTAATAAATATAAAAAAAGGAAATCATAAAAACAAGCTATTACGAAATTAAATTATAAATAATAACTGAAAAGGCAAACAAACAAACAGACATAAAAATATTAGAATGAAATGCCCAGATTGAAAAGAAAACTAATAAAAATTCAAATGTAAAAGTAAAAAAGGGTTAAATACTTAAATTGCACATATAGTAATATTATATATAAAACAAAACTTTGTATAGAGATTTTTTCTTTAAAAAGAAAACTAAATGTAAAGGTTTATTATTTAATTAAAAAATTAAAACAAATTATATAAAGATATATGTATACATATATATATATTTATATATTTAATACAAAAACAACAAAAGGATTAATTGAAAAATATATAAAAAAAAAACATACGCGCAACTTGCAAAATATTCCTAATAATATTAAAAATTAAATATAAAATAAAATGCTTTTTCTGTTAGATTTAAATACAACTTACTAATTATATAAAAAATATAAATAAAATATAGTTGGAGGCATATACATACATAATTAAAACAATAATTACAAAAAAAAAGAAGAAATATAAATATAAATAATTTAAAAGAAAATATTTAACAAAAAGAATTTGTAGTTTATGGTCTTTATTATTAATTAATCTATTAACATAAATCTTTATATATACATACATATATATAAATACATATATAAAAATATAATTAATAAATGTGTCTGCACGTGTATAAACAATTAGTTTTATAAAAATATATATAAACAGAAATTAAAAAATATATAAATAGAAAATAAAAAAAATATGTCTTTTTTTAAAAAAACTTCATTTTTTTCAATTAACTGCAGTATTTATTCTCTACATAATTTCTTAATTTAAAAAAAAACGTTTAATTTTAAGAAAACTTTAAAAAAATATAGATTTATAAAAAAAACAACAACAAAAATTAAAAAAACTAACCTTAAATGTTAAAAATAATAAAATAAACAAACAAAACTTAAATTTTTTTTATAAACAACAATATATATTTTTTTTATTATTATAATTATTATGTTTTTTTTATATTATTTAAAATAAAAAATTGTTTTAGTTTCTTTTTTATTTTAATATAAACATACATATATACATAGATTATACATGTCTAAATATACCAATATATTTAAAAAACAAAAAACATTAAAAACAAAGTTATAAAAAAACTTCTAAACTTTAAAAGAAAAAAAAACAACAACAAACACACTCAAACATTAAAATGGGAAAATAAAACTTTACTCTCTTTTCTCACAAAAAAAAAAAAATATTAAAAGAAATAAACATTCATTTATAAACAAAACAATGTTTAGCTTATCATAATTAATTAATAAGTAAAAAATTTCTTTGTCGTAAACAAAAGAACTCATACATTAAACAAATCCTCCCCAGAAATCACATAAAAACTCCCCGACATCTAACAACCATTAAAAAAACCTTAAAAAAATAATAAAAATTTATTAAGTAAATATGTACCACAATAATAAATTAAAAAAAATCTTAAAAAAGAAACAAAAAATAATCTTTAAACAATTGCTTAGTTTTAAATAAGAATTATAAAAAAAAATTATATATATATTATAATATATATTACAAAAAAAAATATTAAAAAAAAAACACAAAAAAGAAAAAATTAAATATTATTCTTTAGCTATAAATATAAATTCGTCATAAATACAAAAAAAAAACACTACACTCTTAAAGAATAAATCCTCTTGTCTGGTTCTCCCTCTCTCACTCTCTCTCTCTCTCCTTAAATTTCTCTTCAACACTATAACAAATATTTAAACAAGATCTTTCTTTTCTCCATCTTCGCCACCATTTCGTTCACTTATTTGTTTTCCTCATCTTCCCTGTCTACCCCCATCCATCCCTCCCCCCCTCAAACTATACATTTATTAATATTGTATAAAAAAATAAATTGAATAAAAGAAAACCAACAAAAAAAAAATAATAAAAAGAAAACAAAACAAAAAGAAACAAATAATAATTGTAGTTTTAACTTTATATTTAAAAAAACAAAAATAATAATAAAAATTCAAAAAAAAAATACGTATTCTTTTTATTTTAAATAATGAAATTTATAAGTGTTGGGATATCTATTAATTAAAATTAAAAAATAATTCGTCAATCGTAAGCTCCCAACATTTCTGCAGAAAATTTTGTTAATATCAAAAAATGTTTTAAATGTTTATCAATACCATTCACCAATATCGCGAATGTTATGGGAATATGTTAATTGGGAGCCAACCTTTATTTCCATCCCCTACAAATCGGTATCGTAAGTACATTGGGAGTAAAAATGCCTATGCAGAATTTGTCAGTGCTTGTCTTGCGAAAGAAAAATATACAAAATAAAATACTAATCCTAAATTATTAATAATATAAAAAAATCAAAGTAACTTTTGGGAATACAAAATTTTAATTTACAAGATTTTGTTTGCCGTGCTTAATTCCAAATTTTTATACTTGATAAAAAAACACTGAAATTTATCGGTGATGGGATAAGCTATTCCTATGCTCATTTCACTGGTTGGTTAGGCCAGATCGTCAGGAAACTTCATCCAAAGATTTTAGAAAAACTAAAGATATTAAACCAAATAAAACTGTTAAGCGTAGAAGAATTATAAGCAACAGTTCTACATGTAACAATATCAAAGTTTAAACAAATACATCTACAATAAACAGTGAGTTTTTCTTTTCTTAAAAATTTTGTATTCCCAAAAGTTACTTTGATAATAAACTGGCAAGTGCTCGGCTTAAAAAACGAAACTGGCAACATGCTTTATTTTTGCGAGAGCAAAAAGAAAAGAATTTCAAACAATTGTAGTGGGAAATGTAAGAAAAGATAAACTCACTATTTATTGTTGATGTTTTTGTTTAAACTTTGATATTGTTGCATGAAGAACATTTGCTTATAATTCTAATACGCTTAAAGGTTCACTTAGCCGGGAGAAAAATTAACGTTTCAAATCAGCTGATTAATTTTGTTGTATGTAAAGCAATTAGAACGATTATAGTCAACATTAAGATGTTACGTCTCAATCTGTAAGAAATATGTAGATTGGTCTTACTTTTCTAAGGTTGCATATCTTTTACATTCGACAGCACTGGAAAGACAGTAAGAAAATAGATAAAGGGTCCGCCAAATAACTTTTTTTTTTTGAAAATTCTATAAACAAAACTACTGAATATTTTCTCAAATTTCTTTTTTTTATTTAAAAGTACAATCCTTCCGGTTAATAGGGAAAATAATTTCATTCAAATGGCTGCCTCGGCTGGCCATGCAGTAGCCTACCCGATCGGTCCAATTTTTAAGCACTTTGTCGATTGTGTGCAGCTGTATTTCCAAGTTCACCAATGGCTTCACGAATATTGTCCTTTAAAGCGCCAATTGTATCTGGCTTGTCACCGTAACACTTATCTTTGACGGCACCCCACAAATAATAGTCCAACGGTGTCAAATCGCAGCTCCGAGGTGGCCAAACGACATCAGCTCTGCGGCAGATAATGCGATCTTCAAAAACAGGGCGCAAAACATCGAGTGTAGCTTCGGCTGTGTGGCACGTAGCGCCGTCTTGTTGAAACCAACTGTTGCCAATATCCTCCTCTTCAATTTGTGTGAACAAAAATTCGTTCAACATGGCCCGATAACGATCGCCATTGACTGTAACGGCCACTCCTTGTCCATTTTCGAAGAAAAATGGCCCAATTATGCCTCTGGACCAAAATCCGCACCAAACATTGACTCGTTTTGGGTGCAACGGCTTTTCAATGTATGCGTGCGGGTTTTCTGTGCCCAAATGAAACGATTTTGCTTGCTTACATACCCGCCAAGATCAAAATGAGCTTCATCTGAAAAGATGATTTTTGTTTGGCAAATTGGCATCTTCTGTAAGTCGATCGCAGGCCCACTTAGCGAAGCAAATCTCACGTGGTGGCGATGCCAATTGGCAGCCAAGATCAAGTGATTTGACACCGTTGGACTTCTTTTTTTGTTTTTTGGGGTTATTTGAAAGAAAAAGTGTACGCCGATAAGCCAGCAACAATTCAAGATCTAAAGCAGGGGTTTCCATTTCTTTGCACAATTGTGCATACCACTACAAACACATATTTTTATGCTCTTCAATTCAGTCGTCGGTGTGACTTCGACAAGTGTACATGTTTAGCGGATGCTATATTATTTTGTTTCAGCTTACACTCAAACATATTGTGCGGTAAAAAATGCTTTTGGTAACATCCAATGCCTTGCGTGCAATATTTAGAGTCTAAATTTTAAGACTTAAATGCAGAGTAATATAACATTTCTATTTAATTTTAACATAATTTAAATTGTTGAAAATATTTAACAGCAAAGCTAACGTAAATTTTATTAAGTAACTTTTTTTAACAATAACATTTACTGCAACGTTTAAGCTAACGATATGTGTTTTGTTTGTGAAAAAAAATTCTTTGAGACCTGTAAAAGGGTCCCTTTTGCTTTCTTTAAAAAGACGTACCTAAATGCAGAAATTATTAAGAAAAAAAATAGCCAAAGGAATTTGTTGGTATTTTGGTTTCTGTACCAATCGCGTCGGTGGGTTTTTTCTTTCTTTGAAAACACTTTTCTTAAGTAAGTAGAAATATTTAAAAAAACAAGTAAAAAAGTCTTGTTTTGCTACAATTTATGTGTAAATAACCTCTACACATAAAAGGAAACTTTATTGTTTCGCACTATTTTTATTGCTTACTTTTTTATGCTACAATTATTCGACCGAGCCCAAAGAGTTAAGGAGAAACGTCCTTTGGGTTCTTGAGACCCAAAAAACAAATTTATATTCGCGGGTTTTCAGATAACAAATCTGGAGTAATTAAAACACGCGTCTTTTTTGATGGTAAAATTATTACTGACATTTTTATTAATTATATTTGTTTTTATATTCTTAGTTTATTACAATTATTGTGAGAAAAGAATAAAGTGCATACTTGCATTTTAATTTACTGCAGGGCAGGAAATTAAGCAACCGAAAAAAATTAAAAAGTTCAAATTAAAGTTAAATTTAATTTAGCGCACAAATAATTCTTGAGAAATTTAAGACAGAAATATTGGCACGTTGTTTTGCAATTTCCTGTCTTTAAGAAAATTAAGCAATGTGTGAAATTAATTTATGTCAACTGCCGGAATTAATCCAGACATAATTAGTTGGAATTTATAGTACTTATTCTTTTCTCATTGTTGGTAATAATAATTTCATTTATGTTTAAATGTAATTATTATTACCTGTGTTTGTGTGTATGTACATGTAAAATACATTGTTTTAAATGATATTAATTCTTGTGGACATAACATTAAGGCTCAGTAAGTCTTTACTTTCTGTTCTGTTACGAACCAGCTGATTTGTTTTTGTTATTAAAAAACCTGTGAAATTGATTAGTTTTTCTGTTCTGTTGCGGTTCAGTTTGATAAAATCAAAAACTTGTAAAGTAATTGTAAGTGACCAAAATAATAATAAAAAATACTTTAATTAAATTTTATTTTTTCAAATTTATGTGCATAAAAGTTATTGAAATAAAACAATGGATGGTGCAAAACTAATAAATTTGTCATAAATGGCTAATAAGTTGCTACAGAAAAAGTAACTTTTACAATTTTGAAACAGAACAGCACGGAACAGAACAGAGCTATGAAGACAGCAGAGGATATAATAAATAAAATTCGAGGCGGACATCATGCGCTTGCCCACCGAAGAGTTGTAACCTTTTTAAAAAACAAAAATGCTGTGAATTGTGACCTGAAAATGTTTACAGAAGTTCGGTGGCTAAGTCGCGGTGATTTCCTGAATAGACTTTATAATTTAAGAGAAGAAGTTCTTCAGTTTCTAGAAACTGAGAAAATAGAAAAAGTTTTAGTCCAGTGTTTAAAAGACAATAATTTTATTTTAGACTTAGCTTTTTCGGCAGATACGACAAGTATGTTAAATGAACTTAATTTGGAATTGCAAGGAAAGGAACGCAATATATGCGACTTGTGAAAAATCATTCACAATTTTAAAACAAAACTTTTTCTAATTTTTCCCAAATTAAAAGTGGTGATTTTTCCAACTTTCCAAAAACTTCACTTGTTTACAGAAATCTCGAAATCGACAAAAGATATGAATATGCCGAAATATTTGAAACACTTTTCAAGACAGGTTTCAAGATTTTGTAATTTTACAACCGCTATTAGATCTTTTCGGAAACCCTTTTCGTTGCGATGTAAGCAACTACGAATTTGATATTCAATCAGAACTAATCATACTACGAAGCGAAGTAAATGCCCCAGACGAAAATAATATTGTAGAGTTCTAGAAAGATTTGGATGGCGAGTTCTATCCTGAACTAAAAAAAATTCATTGAGGTGCCTCTCTTTATTCGGCACTACTTACCTATGCGAACAAATTTTTTCGGATTTAAAATTTATTTGTTCCAAGCAACGTAATAAATTAAGTTCATCCCATTTGAAAAGCATTCTACTATTACGAAACTGTCATAAAAGTATAAATTTAGAAGATTTTATTTTGTAACTTATAAAAAATTTGTAGCAACTCTTTACCAATTCAATGTCGCTGGTTTTAAAACTGCACTTTTTTCTATCAGCTGTGATTTGCGTGCAATATTTATTTTTTATGCATTTTTAAAACATAAAAATCTTTAATTTTTTACAATTGTTTGATAAGATATTTGAAACTGATTTAGAGTCAAAAAGCTTCCGAATAAAAAAAAGTGTAGTTTTAAAATCAGCGACATTGAATTGGTAAAGAATTGCTACAAATTTTTTATCAAAACAAAAAATTTTTAATTTTGTACCTTTGTGTTATACAACTTTTAAAATATATTACTAACATTTTATTTCGGCTGTAAATAAATGCATTCTCTCAATTTGCTTACTCTCTGGTACTCACTAATACACAACCAAAAAAATTTTGGAAATCCCTGATCTAAAGGATGAGATAATTCGGCATAGAACCTCAATTATGCCTCAGCGTGATCGGAAATTTGGACCATCGGATTGAGGTGTGCCGCCGAGGTTGCGGCGGCCATTTGGCCGATATTTTGTTCCATACATAACTGAACCATACCAATATTATCTTAATAAAAGAAATGACAACAATTACCTTAATAATTTTAATCGAAAGTCAACATCGTACCTTAAAATTTAACCACTCAAAAACTAATTTCATTTTGTTCTACGCCTTTTTAGGTACCAGAATCCACTCTTAAGTCGAAACCCGTTTTTTGACCCACTAGGTCCCTTTTCTCGGAGAAGGTCACATATTTACGCGATTACCATTATTCTGTCATCAATGACAGTCAAATGACCAGTGAAATGACGGTCACTCTTCTTGTAGGGAAGATGTCAGTCGCGAGTGTTAAATTATTCATATTAAAATTAAAAGAATTTAAGTTTTAAAAATGAATTGTCATTTGTTGCCAAACGGATCGTTTGTCTCAAAACATTTCAAACTTTCAAAAAACAAAAAATAAAATGGTGCTTACAAGTGCACTTTTGAGAATTGTGGCCAGGGTCAAATCACCGCATTCGATACTATCGTATCGAATAAACTATCAAATGTATTTGCATACGCTAGACACTGGCGTATCGAATGAAAACTCGAGAAATATAATGTCGAGCTACTCGATATCGAATGCTATTATTTCAAATTCAATAAATTTCATTCGATATCGAGAGTCTTGCTGTCCACTCTGTGGAAGCGCATTTTGTCGTACCAACAATACAAATTAGTGAATCCGGGTTAATTTCAACTCCGAAGACATCGTCGCCTAGTTTAAGTCCACAAATTAAAATTTACAAAAAAAAACATGTCACTGACATTCAAAAAAATATTTTTAATACTAAATACAAAATGCGTGTTGTTTTTTTCTGTTGGATTGTTGCAGTTGCGCGCAGACTTACTAATTGAGCCATGATCTGTTAATTATTATTTATTGGCAGATTATCAATTTATTTCCGATACTGAAGCCGATTTATTGGTCGGTTAGTGAAAATGAATGCTATTTTTTGTTTGGGGAAAAGATTTACATTTTTATAATTTAACGGAAGCCAGGGGCCAAAATCTGGGACATGATTCTGCAGTCGTGATCGAGTATTTTCTCGATTCGAAAGCAATTTAATCAGGTATGTGATGAAAAACGATTTTGAAAACAATACGATTTGATAACGATAATATGGTTTTTGGTTTCGTTAAAAATGTAATTATAATAAATTTTTCGCTGTTTTCCTGTATATATTCTTTTAAATTTCTTATTACTTATGTTAATTAAACTGTATTTGGAACAAAAAGTTAAGACTTTACTCCAGAAATGGATTTTAAAATCGGTCAAAATTCATCACACCTGCTAAAAACGATACTTTTGAAAACGATCGTTTTTCATCACATACCTGATTATCTAATTATTTCAGTCAATACTGAACAAATCGGAATTATTTTTTCAGTGTTATAAAGAATAATTTTGAGTTTCAGAATATTGAAAAAATAATTTCGACTTGTTCAGTATCGACTGAAATAAAATTGCTTTTGAATCGAGAAAGTACACGATCACGACGGCCAGAATTAGGCCCCTGGCTGTCAAGATCGAATATTTCGATTCGTTCAGTATCGACTGAAAGAATAATAAATAATATTGCTTTCAAATCGAAAAGTATTCGATCACGACTGCCCGAATTAGCTCCCAGGTGTGTATATTGCAAATAAAATAAGCCATAAACCATAAAAATCGGTTGACAAATGTTTTTTATGAGTTTTTGATATCAAAAAATAGCTTTCATTTTTAGTGTTCAACAGCACAGTCTTACCCTCAACTCTTTCATCAGAATCCTATTCCTTTCCTACAATCGCTTAGAAGCCTAGACTGCAAAGTACCCTTTTAGAGTTTTTTAAATTGGCTTTCGACAGACTGACCTCTGTCTCTTTTGCAACGTTCTCTGCTATTAATTATTTTGCTTTTAAGATTTCTGTCTAATAATCGCAGCAACTAATATCTTTATTAAACTGCACCAGTGTATTCACTCGTGAATAATTACATATGGGTATTTCCACAGGAAATCCTACATTTTGTCACGTTACGCCGCCAAGCTTTTTAAATAGTTTCTCAAAGAATATTTTAATTGTTTTCTGTATTTTGGTGCAAGATGTAATTAAGTGAAAGAGGGGAAACATTTAAACATGGGTCTAAAATACAAGATTAATTGCTTGGTCGCGTAATGTGACACTTCTGTGGAAGTGCCCACATACAAATAAAAAGCAGTATAAAAATTGTTGACTTTTTCTTTGGACTGCTTGCGGTCAACGGGATTCTCAGGTCATTTGATTCCATTGGTATGAAAGTTGTTGCCTATGCGGACGACATAGTTCTGCTGGTCAGGGGAACATTTCTGTCCACGATCGGGGAAATTATCGAGGTGATGCTAGGCGAACTCTCGGCATGGGCAAGGGACAGGGGGCTGTGTGTTAACCCTGTGAAGACGGAACTGGTACTATTTACCAGAAGGTACAGGATGGAGGGATTTAGGGGGCCAGTGTCAGATGGCGTCGAGTTACCTCTATCGGACGGCGCATAGTATCTGGGTAACTTTCTGGACCGCAAACTGTCTTGGAAGAGAAGTACTCAGGAGAGGATGAGAAGGGGACTCAATGCCTACTACACATGCAGGAACTCTATCGGTAAGAACTGGGGTCTAAGACCGGATATGGTAAACTGGATTTACACATCGGTGGTTAGGCCTATACTTACCAATGGATGCACTGTTTGGTAGGGTGTATTTGGAATGGATAGCTATAGGAAGATGCCCAGCAAGATTCAAAGGAGTGCCTCTCTTGGCATCACAGGCACGAGAAGAAGCACTCCACAGGCAGCGTTGGACATCCTACTATATCTGTCCCCTATTGAGCATTATGTGAGCAGCGTAGCTGCTAGGAACTTACTTAGACTCTACGAGTCTTCCTTAGTTAGACCTAGGCGGGATGATCACACAAGAATTTTGTACGAAGTGGGTCTGCTTGATCAGGGTATTATTCTCGATGGGATTTCTGATCATAGAACTATGACCCTGGACTTCGGTGTAACACCACCAGTGGAGTTTCCGGATAGGGAAATCTGGCGTGGGTCCAATGGACTGTTTGAGTGGTGGGCAGTATTTACGGATGGATCCAAGATGAAAACCGGCACTGGTGCCGCTGTATATATCGCGGACACCGAGGTAAAAAGGTCATTCAGACTCCCTGATGAGTGCAGTGTCTTCCAGGCTGAGATCCTAGCGATCTGGAAGGCGAAGGAGGTGATAATGGATCACATCGTGGGCGGCACTTGGGGCATTGACGAATTATTATTATTTATTATTATTTATTAATAGATTAAATAAATTGTATATATGTACATATTTACAAAAAATTCATTTAAGATATTTATCTATATTGGGCTGAACGTTTTCGTTGTAAGCCCGATTGGCATTATAATATTGTATTTATATAATTCATTGGTATTTACAAGCTTTTGTTTATATTTAAAAATCAAAAATCAAATTCATTTGTTAGAAGTTTTCTATATTTTAAACATACTTGGGTGTATTTGTATAAAGCAACATAATTGTGACCATTCAAAATATTAAGTACTTCGCTTATATTAAGTTGTATTTTTCCAAAGAAATTTCTCCTATATACATTAAAAATTGGACAAACTCCAACAAAGTGAAAAGTATTCTCAGGTTCATCAAGGTTGCATATTGTGCATGTAGTAGCAGTGTTATTTCGGAAGCTTCTGGCATTTAAATTGAGCAATCCACCTCTAGCTTTAATTATCAAACTAATGATATAGGGCGAAAAATTTGTCGTTAGTGCTGGCGCGACATCAAAACTAAGTTGCGAGTATAGATCGTGATGCTGGGAGTTAACTGCATTTGTTAAGTTATCTTCACGTTCTTTAGTTTGCAGTAATTTTAAAATGGGTTTCCAATACGTACATAAAGGTCTGTTAGAATCAGCTGGGTTAAATTGTAGATTTTGACAGAGATTTAACCATTCTCTTGCCCAACACACATTTCGAGATATAATACACTCTGCTAAAATACGAGGAAGTCGCCGTTGACTTAAATTTAAAACTTTATTTATATAATTAAAGTGCAGTTTCAACGTCGAAATATATAGTGAGTCAAGGTTAGTTTCCAAATGTAGCATGTAATTGGGTGTTGTGGGGGGAAGGTACAACATCTTTTTAATAAAAAATCGAAACAACTTCTCAACAACATCGTGTTTTTCATATCCCCATATTTGAGCCGCGTATAACAAAATTGATCTACAGGCTGCGTTAAATATTTTTAGCTTATTTTTTATCGATATTTGTGGGTTTGTTATATATTTTGACCAAGTGGAATTTATTGCTAGCTTTGATGCCGTTAATTTGTTATTTAAATGTTTTTTAAAGGACAGGTTATATGTGATGGTCATCCCAAGATATTTGTAACTGTTCACTATTTCTATGTTTTCTGTACCATATTGCCAATTCAAGTTCGCAGACATACGTGTTCCTGAGCGAAATACTAATATTTTAGACTTTTCTAAATTAACTTTTAAACACCACTTAGTACAATATGAATGCAAGGCATTGATCATGTTTTGCAATTCAGTAGGTGATTCCGATAAAATAACTATATCATCCGCATAAAGCAAAAGTTTAATATTATTGTCTGCAACATTAACACCACCTGGCAGCACATCAACAAGGTCATTAATATATAATGAAAACAATAGTGGGCTTAAAATACAACCTTGTTTTACACCAAGTTCGACAGTAAATGAATTCGAGAGGGAATTGCCGTCCCATATTTGGCTTTTAGTGTTCTCATACGATTTCTGCAATATTCTTATTATCTTAGATGACATACCAAGACATGATAATTTATAAAACAGGCTATTTCTGGGTATCGTATCGAAGGCACACGAGAAATCGACAAAGAAAGCATACGTTCTTTTACCATTCAATTTATTCAAGTTTACTATGCTTATCAAATTAAAAATATTATCAACGGTTGAATAATGTTTTCTAAACCCGGCTTGGTATTCGCTCAATACATTGTTGTTTTCTGTCCATTCTGTTATTCTATTTAGCAAAATTGTATTAAAAATTTTGCACAAAGTGTTGATCAAAGATAAACCACGATAATTCGTTGGCAAGTTTGGATCGCCTTTTTTAAAGAGTGGAACAATGATTGAATTTCTGAAGCTAGATGGAATTGTTTCTTGTAAAAATATTTTGTTAAATATTGTTAATAACTCAGTTAAGAAGCATGCGGGGGCATATTTGTAGAACTCATAGCTAACACCATCTTGGCCTGGAGCTTTGTTTTGTTTAAGGGACTTAATAACTGTATACAATTCACAGAATTCAATGGGTGAGTCTAGCAGAGCATCGGTAAAATACGGCATGGACCAGCTCATTGCATGTAAAGTTTCATTATTTTGTAGTAAAGTACTGAAGTGAGAATAAAAGTCATTTGTATTCAAAATTCCTTTAACTATGTATCTAGATGGTATCAGTGATTTAGACAGCTTCCACCATTCGCTAGAACATCTAACTGTATTTAGTAGCTCAAGGTTTTTGCTGTATAATTCTAATTTCTTTGTATTACAGAGCCGCAAGTATTTATGTCTAGCTGTAACATAACTACGTCTATATTCAGTGGTATAAGTCATTCTATAGATTTTCAGCTTCACTAGCATAAATTTACGGTAACGCCAACACGCCCAATCAAACCATTTTTGCTTAGGCTCGAATATACTTCTATTGCTAGGTTTTACGTTTGCCAGTTTGATTTTTCTCGTTACTGCTAGTACTAATTCGTCTACCGTGACATCCGTATGTAGGTTAATCTGAGTAGATTGTGCTCTAAGGTTTTCTGCATATTTTAGTAAGTGTTTATTATGCCAACGTAGTTTTTGTAGCGACCGTTCATCACTTCTATCATAGTTATTGTTTGTGGATCTTATTTGAAGATACAGTGGCATATGGTCAGAGTAAGGCTTAGATGCTACTGAGAAATTATCAACGAATTGTAGAAAGCTGTGAGAACAAATACAATAATCAATTAAAGAATTTCCCATCGCACCACAAAAGGTCAATTCACCTAATGCATCATTCACCGTTCTTCCATTAAGCACAATACCACCAACATTTTCAACGACTTCTAATAGTTTCCTACCTTGAGTATTGTAAATATTATCCTTTGAGCATCTAATTTCACGGATATGTGGCAAACCCTCTAGTAAATTTGTATCCAAGACCTGCTCATTTGCAATTCTAGCATTCAGATCACCAACTATACAGAAGTTTGTAGGATTAAAATCCTGTAAAAATTCTTCAAAGCTTTCCATATCAGAATTCCAATTGGTACAATTCAAATATTTGGGTATAAAGTAGAAAAGATTTCCATCCAATTTAGTAACCATAACAGTGTTATTGTATATATTTATATATTTGAATTCATATATTTTCTGTAGAGTTTTCCGAAAACCAAATAAACATCCACCACTTGCACGACCAACTGCTTGAGTTCTCTTCGCTTCAATCCAGTGTAAAGTAAATTTTTGAAAGTAAGATGAAAAAAGATATTGTTTGCTAGCTATTACGTGAGTTTCAAATAAGAAAAATACATCAAATTTATTAACATATGATATGAACGTGCCAAAGTTTATTGCTTTTGATAAATTAGCTACATTATAGGATAATAATTTAAATAAGTTAAATTGCTATTGAGGTGATGTTTCCGTTGTAGTAGTTCTATTGTTATGCGCTTCTCTAACACATACATCCATTGGGTAGTTACATTGGGCCAATAAACCATTTAAAAACTGTGCATCCATCTCAGAATTTGCCAAAACTTTACCTTTTGACCATATATATTTCATGTTATTTAAATATATACAAAATTCACCAAGCCTTACTTTGACATTTGAATTGCTTTTCGAAATTTTTTTGCTAATTTGCCGTAGATTATAACGAACATTTTGCTCTTCTTCTGTGTAATCTTTTTGTATATATACAGATCGACCCTTTAATTTATTTTTAGCAGAAGTAACGTTATATGCCTGCGTACTCGACTCTAACGTGAAGCATACCGATTTCCGTGATGGAATCATACGAGTTGAAATAATATTTACATTCGTTTTTAAAACGTCTGTGCATAACTTAACAAATTCCGACTTTGCTCCATTCACATTACCATTACTAAGTCCGGAAACAACAACATTTGATGACCTTGATTTGCGATCAATAAACTCAAGCCTTGCTGATACTTTTTTCAGATCATTCTTCAGTTGCATATTTTCCTTTTTCAGCTCATCTATTTCCGCTTTAAGGTCTATTAAATCAGCTTTTCTTGTGACATCTTTCAATTTGTCGTCCAACAGATAGCATAACTTTTCCCAAGAAAAAACATCTTGAGTGGAATTTTGGTTTACTGAGGACATATTATTGTTACAATATAAACGCCTTTTGCTACAAGTTTTATTGTCCGTGTAGTCGGGTGATGTTAGATCTATTGTTCGCTTATTACTCATTAGTTTTTAAAGCATACCTTTAGGCATACTTGCAAATATAAACAATAGCTCTGTTTCTTTACTTTTTGGGTAAAGTTCGTGCAAATGAGAGCAAGCATAAATTTCTCTCATAAAAAGACAACATTACACGAAAGTACGGGAACAGAAAAAACAAAATTTTAAGCACGAAATAAAAATTCTGTGGTTTGAAAGTCTTTAAAACGCCAACAAAAATTAGGCCACTTTTGAAAAATTTTATATTGGCTCTAGAATTAAACAACTTTTACTCAAAATAAAACAAAACAAACACTTTTACAATAACTAACATTATGTTTCCCTAATACTTCAGTTCAAAACTTTTTATTTAAGTACATTGTTTTATTCCAGAACACTTTTTCCTGAATTTGGATCATGAACTTTTTTTTTGTTTTGTTTATGTTTTACAGCTGTTTGACAATTTACACAATTTGCACGAAGAAAAATTCTGGGCTGTTTCGTGCAAGAAGAAGAAGAATTTTATTCTCTCAAATCCGCTCTCATTTACACAAATTAAAAGTACGGGAACGCTTTTCGTGCAAATTGGGATCCCGAGGGATCCCAAAGTAGAGTAAAGAAACAGAGCTAATGAATGGCAGTATTCTTGCAATAAACAGCTGACGATTACCAAAGATTAAATGTAAATGTAAGCACACCAACAAACAAACAAAAACAAATGAATATATGTTATTATGATTTACAAACAAACCAAAAGACTTTCCCTGCACAATACCAATTGAATTCTTATGAATTATAATAAATTGGCCATTACAAACAGGACCACAATTATGTTATTAAGACCTCCGCTTCCGTATTCTTGTCGAAACAACTTCAAGACTCCGCCGCCCAGTCAAAGCACCTCAAACGAAAAACTCTTCAACATCAATGGTTACACCTTCATATAGCAACACTCCAACAGACTATTATTCCGATCACCAATATAAACGTTTATAAAGTGATTTAACAATATTTAGTTGATTATTTTCAGATAGTTTTAACAAATAAAATAAATTTTAGCGTAATTGAAAAATTTAACTATTTGACACTTTGAGTACAGGGTTGCCAATCATTGACGAATTATATGGTGCGATTGTGCCTGGTCGATCGGTGTAGAAATGCTCTAAGCGAACTCGTGGGAGCATTCAACGTAAGGCTGTGTTGGGTACCTGGACACTGCATGGTTGAGGGAAATGAGGTGGCGGACGAACTCGCGAGAGAGGGTTCGAATCTGGACTTAGTGGTAAGGGACAGGGGGTAAAGCCTCCCCTGTTACTACTATGGTATGATACAGGAGAAATTCCGTGATGACGTTAACCGGTCCTGGAGGGACAGAGTGGATTGCAGGGTGCCTAGGGCAATAGTGCGGCTGCTTCTGTTGAGCGGACAGTAGAGAGGGAATTTGTTCTTCGTAGTACCAACTAACTTTCTTATTTTCTGGACTCTATCCACATCATACATACTTCTTTTCTTAACCTTTCTCTTTTTCTATTTTCTTCATTTATTTTTCTATATGTTGAAGGGATTCACAATGGACCGTACTGGTTTCCGAGTGGAAGTGTGCCCTTGGGCACATAACCCTTCTAAACCAAACCTAACCTTGGACTCTTCAAGCCACAGGGAAATACGATGCTTTTTTATTAAAAAAAAAACACAATTATATTATTTTTCACACATTGAATAATATTTAATAGTTCTTTTGTTTAAAGAAATTTTCGTCCATTTGGGTAAACTTAATAACAGTGCTATCAACTTTTTACAAAATTTCCCGTTTCTTCAAAAATATATGTAACTCTGTCATCGTTTCGAATGAGTTTGCAGTATGGTAAAACTTTCGAGTAGAAAACTGCTTCCGAAAATTTTTACTTTTCGAATCGAAATACGCGGTAGCCCTCCTGGACGTACTTAGTAGTACTTATTCCTTTAATCTTAGTACACTCTTTCCATTAATGAAATCCACAGCTGCCTGAACAGTGGTTTTCACCGGGCTAGATGTTTAATTGGGCCTGTTCGGAAATGCATCACTGCGCTGCATCAGTTATTTAAAATGCTTAAATATATATCAGTGAAGTAGATGTCGACCAAAAAATTGTCATATACTCCACAAAAATAATAGTCACACAGTAAAAAAAAATTTAAATTATTTTTTATCGGCATTAAAAAAAGTTTGCTTTTCTGATGCAGCGCAGTGATGCATTTCCGAACAGGCCCATTGTATTTCAAAAATTGCTGTTAGCATCACAAAAATTCTTACCCATAGTGCAGACTTAAAAACTCTTGAATAAAATTCACTTTGGTTTAGTAATTTTTTTTTTAATATTTTTATTTTGTTATTAAATATGTTTGTATGTATATGTATAAGTATTTTTACCATAAACGTTAAAAAAAATTGTATGAAGAAAAACATGAGAAAGAAAAACGTACTAAAAATATGCAAATAAACTTTATTATTAAAACGAAAGAGCAAAAAATAAAAGTAGAAACAATGATGAAGAAAAAGTGTTATATGTTAACAAATAAATTATAGGAGATTGAAAAATAAAGAAACAAGTATTGCAAAAAGAATACGACTAACCCAACAAACACGAAGTCAAACCATTGCTATGCTATGAAATGACTTTATTGACATCAAACACAATTCTCAAACCATTTTCCAATTGAATTCAAATTGATAATGATTTGAATATAAACATTTGTTACGAAATGTTTTATCAATTTGACATCAAATGTTATTCTCAAATCCAATGTAAATAAACTTGGCAACACTGAAGCGAAAAAATGTAAATGTAAACATTTAAAAATAGCGATTAACGTTAAATGTGTTTTACAATTAAAGAAACATCTCACATATTACGTGAAGTGAATTCGCCTTTAGAAAACCTTAATTTTTTGTGAAAAAATACAAATTAATTGTGAGTAAAAATTAATTACAAAGTGCAAAGCTTCGCTCACACTTATTACATATTTGACCAAATAAGCGTAACCACTACTTTTGTAAATAATTAGTTAGATTTAAGATGGTCTAAATATCACAAAATAAACTGATTATACTACTTGACATAGCGGAAAGTGCGATCTCTTTCGCACCTTGCATAAGCAAACGCCAGTTTCATAAAATTATCCAAAAAGTTTTCTTAAGTTCAATATGGTTCGACACATTGTATGAGTCACATGTATTCGCACACTTGCTTAAGCCAACTTATGCATATTATAGTTGGGCCTTAAGTGGTTTTCATAGAAAATTTCTATTCGAACGTTTGCGTTCGAAATTTCATTTAAATTAAAAAAAAAAAATTTTCATTTATGTCACATTGTATTAAAATCCACATTTGAAAAACATTTCAGAACAACGCAAGGCGAATTCATTACAGGTTGTCTTGAAAGCCCTGCTGATAACTTTTTTTAGCTTTATGACTGTTACAAACATTTTGTTTATCTTTGTTTCTATTTTTGACATTGTACAATGATCTTACAAAAACAAATTGCTTGTGGTTTTTGCACGAGTTGTACTTGTTGTAATATCGAGATTACCTGTAATGAATTCGCCTTGAGAATAGCATTTGAAAGCATGTTGCAAAAATACATTTCTCAATTTGAAAATTATTTCCACTTTTTGTCGAGAATGCCAAGGTTTTCAAATTACATCATCAAACGTTTGTCGTTTGAGAAAAGGTTTGATTCCAAATCATTTTCAATTCGAAATCAAACTTTCGTGTTAGTTGGGAATTCTTATTTGTTGTTTGTCGCTGCATTGAAAGTTGTTAATTATTTGTTGTTGTTTTAGTTGAAGATGATGATGTCCGATTAGTTACTACAAATTGATTAATTATTGTGTGTATGTGTATGAAGAATACGTAAAAAATGTTTACCATGTGGTAGTTGTTGTTATAGTAGTATTGTTGTATGTAGTAAAGGAGAAGTAATAGTTTACTTTATATCATAGTATAATAAGTACCAGGTATGTATGCTCATTACATGCAGTCTACAACTGACATGAAATGCTTAACATTAACACTAATATGATGTTAGTGTTACGTATGGACTCATCATATTAGAGGTTTTCTCATGTTAAAACACGGTTGTTAATGCAAATGTTTTAACACAACGCTTTTATAACATCATGTTATAACAGCAAATCATGTCAGTTGTAGACGGGGAGTTAGGGGGAGTTTTCATTATTTACCCATGTAAAGTCAAATTAATTTATTTGACTTTTGACGCTTGTTACAACTTTTTCCCCATATTTTCTTTTGATTGACGTTATATGGATTTTGAAATTGAGAACAAAATTTCTAATGACTATACCTTGTACTTATTCTACCATGCACTATATATTGGTTTTAATTTTTAGATTTTATACTCTTATAAAATTAAGAATTTGTTAGTCTTTTTTTTTGTTTGCATTAATTAATAAACTGCATTTTTTTTGCATCTGTGTATTTGTTTGTATATTTCTATATAATTATTTTTTTTAATTATTTGCATTTTTTTCTAATGCTTTTTAAGTGTTTGAATGTGTGTGTGTGGGAGCAGAATTAGGAGTTTTTAGAGGTTGCTGTTTAATTTTAAAAGAATCACTTTGTGAAAATGCGTTGTTATTGGTTGTTTGTTAAACAATTGATGTGTGTATGCGGGTCTCCATGTCCTCATTAGATGTAAGTATGTATGTAAGTGTAAGAGTATTTTAGCTTGGCTAAGATTTTCACAAAATAATTTTTTAAATGTATACAAATACATATTTCACTGCTAGTTTTCTTTCTTTTCAAAATTACAATTTCAAACTTTTTACAACAGCATACGACGCCTGTTGTTGTTGTTACAACTAGTGCTGGCGTTGCTGACACTGCTATTGCTGTTGTTGTTATTCTTGTTAGTGAAATAAGGCCATCATGATGAACCAAATTCAGCCATCCATTTTTCATATTTATCTAAATCGGATTGCGAAACACTTTTATTGCAACGACTTATGGCCTCGGCAAAATCTTGATTTGATACAGGCAAATCCACCTCTTCCTTGGCCAGCTGACGTATCTCTTCTGGTGTTAGACCAGCAATTCTACGACGCATTGACATCATACTGGCATCCCTTTAAAAATTAAAAAAAATCCAATAAATTTCCAAATAAACTAAAAACATTAGACTCATAAAAACCTACCTGCACACATTTGTTATATCTGCACCGGAATAACCATCTAGCTTTTTAGCAATATCTCCTAAATCCACACTATCATCCACTTTTACTTCTCTTAAATTAATTTTTAACAGTGCCTCTCTTCCCTCATCGGACGGCAGCGGTATATAAATGCGTTTTTCTAAGCGGCGCCTAAGAGCCTCATCAATATCCCAGGGAAAATTTGTGGCCGCCAACACCATTACCACTTTATTGGCTTCCTCACTTCCCACACCATCCATTTGTACCAATAATTCAGATTTGACACGTCTTGAGGCTTCGTGCTCGGATTCTGAACCACGTCTCGAGCATAAAGAATCGATTTCATCGATGAATATGGTACTGGGTGCATAGAAGCGTGCCATTTCAAAAAGTAAACGCACCATTTTCTCTGATTCACCCCGATACTTGGAGGTGAGTGTTGAGGATGAGACGTTAAAGAAGGTGGTACAACATTCGGTAGCCACAGCTTTGGCTAACATTGTTTTTCCAGTACCTGGCGGTCCAACCATAAGAACACCCTTCCAAGGTCTTCGTATTCCCTAAAACAAAAAAAAAATAGACAAATAAATTATTAATAAAGGCCATTATTACAACTTTGCCGTTAGCTTAATTGCAGGAGTGAAATTCATTTTGTACTTTTTTTGTATGAGGAATTTGCAACATAAGAAACCATAAAAAATTTCGTGAAGCAGATTTGGAGTCAAAAAGGGGGTGTTCAAAAAATTGTTTTTCAAATGGTCGTTAGGTCAAACCAATAGTGAGCTGACGAAATGTTGTGAATAAATAGGTTTTTTTTTTAAATAGCCTCATAATGTGGGAACCCCGGTCTGGGGAGCATTAGGCTTAGGCATTTTTGGGGACCAGAATTACCATGTCTGGACGATATGTTCAATCAAATCTATCTCCCTGTTCTGCAGGAAATCGGGTTGGTTCGAGGCTGCAGTGACCTCCGGGGAATAGTCTGGTGGATACTGGCTGACTCCTGTCACTGGCTAGGGTTATCACAAAGGGACCGCTCTAAGAACAGAAGTGAGTCGTATTCGTGACGGCTGCCCGTTTAACCTAACCTAACCATAATGTGGGAACGCCAAACTAAGGGAAGGTTTTTATTTGGAGTAACGGTGCTATTCAAAAAGCAGAAAAGGAAATCAACATGTACTTTGTAAAGACCTTTAAAAGTAATAAGAAAAGTAAAAATTATTTTAAGTTTTTACTGGAATATTAATGCAAAATTGTCCCGCAAGAAGCTTTTCCTGGAGGAAAGAAAAAACTTGAATCGAGTTGTATGAATTACAACACAAAAAATATGGAAAAATTGGAAAAATAATATCTTATAATCCTATTTCTTCGACCTTTTTTTTATTGAATATTATACTTTTATAAATTGTTTAAGCTTAAGGTCACTTTTTATAAAATTAATTAAAATATTTTTATTTTATATTATAAAAAATTTCCTGAAGAAGATTTCCAATGGAAATCGAAATATTGCAAATAAAACTATTGTAATTAATTTTATAAAAAAGTGACCTTAAGCTTAAATAATTTATTAAAGTATAACATTGAAAAATAATATCATATTCGCTTCACGGTGGGGAAGTAGTTCAATAAAAACAAACAAAAAATCAAGTTAAAAATAAACCTGTGAGAGGTCATCCGTTAAAGCTCCCCGATAATGAGAAAAGGTTTTGAGAGGCGTCTTTAAATAAAAGCTTTTTATAAGAACCACAAAAAGAACCGTTGAACTAGAAAACAATTAAAATACTAAAGTTTCACCCGATACAGTGTGCCGATGTTTAAAGAATAAAAGGGTTATGCCATGTGTCGCAAGAAAAAAACCGCACATACGTGTTTGTTCTGAAAATCACGCTTGATTTTGTGGTGTTCTGAAAGTCATCCCGTGTTTGTGTGTCTCGGTGTGCTGAAGGCAATTGAAAATCACACCGAAACTCACAAAAACGGTACACTAAAATAGCACACGCGTGATTTTAAAGGCCTGATAAACAAAGTCAACAAAACAAAAGTGTATATGTGACGCGCAAAATAGAAAGGGACCTAAGGGTATATTTTGAAAAGCAGTTTGTCATGGGATGTTCATATGGGATATTTAAAGACTAAAATAGCTTCAGCCTCCGAGATGCTTTTTAAATTAAAGAAAAAATTAACTACAAGAACAAAAATGCAAAATTATCAATCTATTATTTACAGCCGTCTTAAGTACCTTGCAATAATTTATGCATATACAAATAGTAAGGAACTAAAATCATTACAGTCAGTTCAAAATAAAGCTCTTAAATGTGTTTTTAATTTACCTCTTACACACAGTACTTTATCATTGTTTAATGATTATTGTAAGAATATTATACCAATACATGGTTTGTACGAAAAACAACTTTTATTTTACGTTTATAAATCTATAAACAACATTGGATATCGTTCAGTTAAACTTACTATTAATCAAAATCGTTTTAACACAAGAAATGCTGGAAATCTTAAAATGACACGTTGCCGACTGGAGACAACCAAGCAAAGAATAGAAAATTCGGGTAGTCTAATGTACAATAATTTGCCAGAAATTTTAAAAACGTGTAATCGGTTATCTATCTTTAAGAAAAATGTAAAGGAATATCTTTTAGAACGAATAGAAATTCTTCTTGAATAATTTTTTTTTGTTTTTTTTTAATAAAAGATGTAAAAAATTATTTATAACATTTATAAAACTTATTGTTACATAATAATAAGATACACTAATTTTTGTCAACTCGTCTCACTATGCCATCTCTAGCGCGAGACAATTGTTAATTGAATTATATTGTAAATAAATAAAACTTACAAACCTAAAAAAAACATCCTTTATAAGACTTGTTCTTGTTGTGCAGGAAATCGATAAATAAATAAATATGTACAAAATTGCAACTTGTTCTTTGCGCACAAGATAAACATGGATAGACAACCAGCCAGACGGACAGATGGGAATCGTTAAATCACTTTAAAAAGTGATTCTCAGTCGATCGGTGTACTAAAAGTTTGGTTCAGATTTCTATGTATTGCACACATCGCTAAAAACGTATGTATGTTTATAATAGCTTTTTCCTTAATTTTTGCTTTTATGTAAAATTTAAAAGTTTAAAATAAGATTATTAATGACAACCTACTTTGTCTTTATTCTAAAGTAAAAATTAAACGTGGATGGCGAAATTAAAGCAACACGTTGGGTATACAGATAGATATGTAAAACAGAAAAGCCATCTGTTAACCAGAATTTCGAAAAAAAAAATTTAATTTGTAGGTATTTGCTGCGAAATCTTACAAGAGGCATCTAAAAAAATTTAATATGAATCAAAATATCCCTCAAAAAGGCAAAATATGCTGCAAAAAGGCTCTTTTAACTAAATTATGCAAAAATATGCTCCAAACTTTAAAATATGCCAAAATATGCAAACAAATCGATGCCAAAATTCATAAAAAGCTCTTAAACGGATGGATATATTATTTCTGGCTTCATTAGTTTTACAAGGAAAAACATGCAATTGCATATTTGTGGTTTCCCTGTTAATAAGCAATATTAAAAAAAAATACTGCTGTGTTATCAATTTTGCTAACTACTGTATGTACATATTAGAGGTCTGCAAGAATAAATAAAAAGCAATTTCAACACAAGCATTTGTTTGTTAACTACAATGTGTCGAGCACCCAATAAAAACGAAACAAATGAAAAAATAGTCAAAGACATAAGACAACAAAAACTCATTCAATTCAGTCAACTCAAGTCAAATGAGTTAAATCCCTGCAAATAATATTGGACCACATCTGATCCATTTTGATTAATTGGACTACTCCATGTACTGGTCCGATGTAATGCAGCCATTGACCAATGACATGGTTAAAAAGTGTTTGTAGTGAGGCGACATGTCTTCGTTTTTTAACGACATGTTTTCGTTTTTAAGCGAAGTTAAAACTAATCCTCTTGTGTATACAATGGAGCAGTTTTAAGACTACTCCTTTGTAATCCAAAGTTGGATTATATGGTCCTGCCCTAGGACATCGTAATGTTAAATAGACCATGTTTATTCCATACGTGTGGGTTACTTTTGGAGTAGGACTACTCCCTTGTGGGCTACATTTTACAAGCGTGTTTGGACTAGTCCTATTTTTTGCAGGGATATTCATATATAATTTGAATTTAAAATATCTGTACCTACACATTATGTATGTATGTGTAAGCTTAACTCTTATAAATAAAAGAAGCTACAAGATTACACACAAATTTCTTCAAGCTATTCAAATAAATGTATGCACATTCAATAATTCAAAAATTATTTGAATATTTTTGTAAACGAGTCATTCCAATGTTTTATTATTAATGAATGACTCTCAAATTCATTTACAGTAAACAAGTTTTTTATTCAATTCATTCATTCTTATTTTTGTATATGGTTTACTCTCTTCTTATCTTTTTGAATGTTTTATAATTGAATAAATGTTGTGCACTTTGAGCAAAGGCAAACAAGTGAGTTATTCAAAGCAGACCTCTAGTACATATCTATGTATAATGCATATACATACATATCGTTACCTTAATATAAAAAGGCCCCAACTCATTATTTTTGGAAATCCGTTTTTTCACATTCTATTAAAATTTTAAGCAAATTAGATTAAAAATAAAGAAGTTATAAGCAGAACACAAAAAGCCCTAACTCATACACCAAATTTTTCTAAAGAAAAAAAGCCCTAACTCATACACACAATTTTTCGAAAGAAAAAAACTCTGACTCATACATCTAAATTCCTCGTTTAATTTTAATAAAGATGTTTTTTGACAATGTTTGTGTAGCTATATTATTTCAGCTTTTATTAAGTTTTTTCCTTCTCCTGTAAAAAGTGTTTTTGATGAGTTGGGGCCTTTTTATATTAAGGTAACGATATGTATAACAATGTAACGGGAAGAAATAAAAATAATGATAATAAATTAATTAAAAAGTTTGTTTTTAAAAATAAAATATCTTAATTAGAATATAATTAATTTTAAAAAACATAAAACTGTTCGATTACGAGTGCATGAGTACTTATGTATACTTGTTTTAGTATGACTAGCCTTTAGGCAATTAATAAATTAATCGTGGGAATCTCAATCGTGATTGCATTTAGAAAGTTAGTTTTATTAATTGTTGTTTTAAATAACTAATCATTTAGGAATATTAATAAGGTTGATTTTAAAAGTAAGGAGGGTACCTTTAAAAAAAAACAAATAAAAAAATAAAGTAAAACTCACCTTAAAATAATCAGGCATTAGCATGGGCAACACAACCGCTTCTTCTAGCAAACGTTTAGCATCTTGCAAATCAGCAATATCATTCCAACGAATTTTTGGATTACGTTGCAAAATATCACGTTCTAAGAAAACACAATTATTTATAGTATTACTACAGCTTAATTTTTAAGAACTCTTTTCAATTTACCTAAAATATCAACTAATTCTGCTTCAATATGATTGTTGGGTTGAAATTTCTTTTCCTCTTTTTCTTCTTGATCAGGAGATTCTTCATCTCTGGCTTCATCGTTGTCTTTGTTTGAATTATTATCATCTTTATTATTGGAAGCATTTGCGTTACTGGTTGTTGAAACTGCCGATTTACGATTTGAAATTGATGCACGTGAATTCGTTGATCGTGCAGAGGATGATGATGATGCTGCTGCATTTGATTTTTTATTATAACCATTACTTGAGGCGCTACTACGTGTAGGAATTGTGCTTTTTGTGGGCATGGGTTTTTTACCAGTCAAGTTGCGATTTCGATTTGGAACTGCGGGTCTAAATAAGTTTAATAAAATAAATGGCATATTTTTAGATAACGTAGAAAGTTTAATGTTATATTTTTATTATATAAATTTTCATATTACATAATTCGAATGTGTATTCTAAGTCAAAATACAATTTTAAAAGCTTTTATACTAAGTAGGATCGCCCGGTGGCCGAAATTCGACCACTTGTCTTTTACTTTCGAGAGAACCTGTGACTTCTACAATAAAAACGTACATATTTTAGCTCATTAGCGCCCAATGATCCCATTTGTGAACATACACAAATAATTAAATAAATAATAATTGAAAAAAATGGAATAAATAAAATTGTATTTTTCGAAAATAGCGCTAATGGTTAAGAGAACGGTAAAATCCACTATTCACCCATCTCTGTACGTGTGTCTGCAAGTTAAATTAAAACGTTGTTCAAACACTTTAATTCCAAAAATTTAGAAAAAATATATTGTGCATATCCCCTTATTTAATTTATAAGATTTTGATGAAATGTTATCAAAGTAAAAAATAGAAACACAGATCTTCACTAAAAGTCATTAAAATAGGTTTCCGACTTTTAGGCCCTCATTTTGTAAAACACAACGCACGCTAAAGTATTATATTAAAAGCAAAAACAAATTCATAAATATTTTGTAATTTTGTTGTTGCTTTGTACAGAAATTTATTTACCGTTTTAAAACTTTCAACGCCACAAGTAATGAGGCGTATGAAATCTTAAAAACCAATGTGAATTTCTGTTAGAGGCAACAACAAAATTACAAAATATTTATGAATTTGTTTTTGCTTTCAATGTAAAGCTACGTTCACAGTCAAAAAAACATTTTCACTTGGTGTTCATAATAGAGCAACAATTTCTTTTGTAACTACATACATTTTGCTTCAACCCAGGAAAAACTTTTTGATTTTTAGTAATAGGTGGTAGTTATTTAATACGTTACATGGTAAATAGGTGTCATTACAATTGTCATTATTCTGAAAACTTCAATAAGTACTTACTAGTAATGACCCCAGCAACTACTTATTACTTCTATTATTTTCTCTACTGAGCATTTGCTTACTAATAATCAGCTCAATAACTACTTATTAGTTGTGTTGTTTTCAGTACTGAATATTTACTTACTGGTAATGTACTCAATAACTACTTATTAGGTATATTAACTAGTGATTTTTTGGTTTCTGGTAAGTATATTGCAAGTACTTACAATTCACCTGACTCGTGTAGCTAAATAATAACTAGATAATTGAATTCTGTAGACACCTCGAACAAAAATAACTTTTCTCCAACATTACTTGCTAACTTACCAGGTAAGTAAAGTTTTTGCTGGGAAGAAACCGTTTGCAAATTTTAGCCACAACAATATTAAGCATTTATTTTTGTAAACATTTTGTTAAAATGTTCATTCAAAACTAAATAAAATTATTTTAAACGCCAGAAACAATTTCATACAAATGTTGCTGAAGTTCTAGTTCAAGGAATATTTTCCATGCGCTATCAAAATTTTCGTTTGATAAATAAATTCCCAGGTTATATTTTTATATTAAAGGAAAACATTTTTAAATTAATTTTCAGAACTTTGCTAAAACAACAATATTAGATCTCTACTTTAGAACAAGTTAAATTTTACTTGACTAAGGAAGTTATTTAAGATCTATTGAATATCTATTATACAATAAGATTGATCTGAAAATAACAATTTTTTATTAAACCTGGTAGACAAGTGTGTGTACCATATATTTTGCTAGAGTCAAAATTATTGAAGCATTGCGATACCACCGCATAACTAACACAAGCCTATCATAAGGTTAAAAAGCTGACTGGTCTACAAAAGATATAATCAACCCAATTATGAATAAAAATTCCCCTTCTCCCATTTTTCCTATGTAAATTCGAAATAAATGCGAAGATAACAAAGTAAGAAGGATCATTCTATCGACAGGATAGTCAATCATTTTTATAAGAAACATAGATTAATTGCAATTTTCTCAATGTATAGACAAACTGTCTGTTACATAATTTCAACATTAATTTATTAGACCGATAAATGGTCCGACAAAAAACATTATTTTTGGTTGGCAACAGCTCTCAAAATACATCTAAAAGTTGGGAATCAGCTTATTGAATTTATTGGTAAGGCAAATAAAAGGAAAATAAATAATTGACAGATCAGTGCTGGTTAGCTTTGCTAAAGAATAGAAGCAAATGGGACATTGGGAAACTCAAATTTCTATAATGTGCAGTTTTTCGTCAGAAAAAAAAAGATAATCACACGAATGAGAAAGCGACCATAACAATTGGTCTGAAATCTTTCGTCAAAGTATTAACATTTTTTCCCCATTTTCTTTCTCTTAAATACATACTACATACTTCTCTGGTTTTGGTGGTCCCCAAACATCAGGATCCTTGGGCGGTGGAGTCCATATATCTGGATCTGGTCGAAACCAAGCAGATGGATCTTTAGTTTCAGTCTCACTGGTTTGGGTTCTTAATTTCGAAGCAAACTGTGAAGTTTGTAAATCTAAAGTCATATCGGACAAGGTGCGCTGAATCTCCTTTATTTGAGAATATTCCTTGGTGATTTGTTGTTTAACCTTTAAAGCAAGAAAATAATTTTAAAATAATTTGAAACCTTTTAATCAACAAGAAATTCCTTACCATAGTCCATTTTCCCTTTCTTAGTGGATCATTGGTGGAGGAAATCATGCGAGCCAATAGACCCTGCAAACCTTCATAGTATATGGAGGCTGAATCATAATCACCGGTCAAAGCCATATCTCTGGCCAACTTGGCATTCTCACATATTTCCGCTATTGAAGTCCTGGACATCACGGTCATTCCTACACAAGATTTTGTCTTTTGCTTGCCACCTCTCAATAACTACAAAATAAAATATTTTGTTTTTACATGATTTGCCACTTAACAAGTAGATATGAGAGCTATATTCGGCTATGCCGAATCTTATACACCCTTCACCATGGTTCAATAAGAACAGAAAGTTATATAAATACCCTTCTTTAGATATAAATATTTTGTGCTACGAAAACTTGTCCGATCCCGCCCATATTTTGCCGAATGTTGTGTATTGTTAACCAAGATGATTGTACCGACTTTTGAAACTTTCGCTCTTGCCGCTCTCCAGATATACATGAAAAAAACAATGATGGTTTTGTGTTAAAGTTAACGGAGCATATGTGACATAAATATAAATGGAGTCTTCGCAAACTCCATTTAAAAAGATAACCGGACACCGTTTAATCAATTACGCTCTTCCCACCAAACAATTTTCGGAGCGCTCTTAAATATGACTCTTAAAAGATACATTTTCTTGAGGGTTTTATGATTACCCTCCTAATTTATGAGGAATTCTGATTGATTTCGGAGCCTGTAGAATTCAGGACTCCTAAAAGACTAATTTTTATGAGCAATTTAGGAGCACATTCCTAGAAAACTCTTATTTAAGAGGGTTTCCTGAGGGGCAACGGTAGTTTGTTTTCTTATTCTTAATAATTTCAATATTTTGCGTTTGTCTGTCATTATTGTGATCATTTTGCGCTGTTCGGTTGTGATTTTGATAAAATCTTTGAGAATTTTTTTTTGATTCTCCTTTAAAATCAGGTCTTGTTGGCATAACAACCTCCGATATTTTGTCACTTGGAATGAGCTCAGTAATTCACTAATGTTTTTTGTGTACTTTATGTGTGAATAGTTGACTAAACATTGTCCTTGTATATCTTTTAATTAGACAAAACTATCCATTTGAAGCCTTTGTTAAAAGAAAATTAGGTGGTTTTGTTCGTTGAAATTGGTTTAAAATGATTATTATTTCCATGCACAAAACATATATTAATAAAACTTTTCCCTTAAAAGCTAACAAGCATAAATTTACAAATAAAATGAATACCCTAATTTCAAGAAAAAAAAACACTCCTATATCACTCTTTTTTGGCTCCGAAATCCCTCTTTTATGACTCTTTTAAGAGGTTTTTATGATTGATATGTGAGCAAAAAGGCTCACAATTTTCCATACAAATCGTTAAATTTAGGAGTCCTAAAACGCTCATATTCAGTACAATTTTTTTGACGGTTTCATAGGAAAACACGCTCATATCTGAGGGTTTTAGGAGCTTTTTTCTGAGCCTTTTGCTCATAAAAAGGAGCCCTAAAAGACTCTTAGGACTCATATTGTTTGCTGGGTTCATAAGGAACCACAATATACATATGTACATACATACATATAACAATAATGTAGGAATTTCAAATGGAATGGCAATCGTATATAAAGTGTAATCTCCCTTATGTGCCCATTTAGGCAAAGAAACATTTTGAAGGGTAACATTTTGTTCGGTATCAAATTACGGGTGGGGAAAAGAGAATGGTTTTTGTGTTCGGTATCCGGCTACTCGCTTTGTTCTCATTTTCGTTGTTGACATTTACTTTGATTTTTGAGAAAAAAAACCAGCCCAATTATGCATAAAAATTCCCCGGGAGTTTTTTCCCTTTTCCCATTTTAACAATTAAATTAACATAGGAAAAATGGGAGAAGGGAGAAAACAACCGGGGAATTTTTATTCATAATTGGTCTAAACAATAGTAACAGAAAGTTGCCGGCAAAATGTTAGTCTGTGTGACCGCGAATGAAAAAACAAGAGAATTCCAGATGTTTTCCTACCAAATGTTCGCTCGTTTAAACTCGGACTAACGAACACCTTCCTTATGCGGACACCCCCTTTCGACAGACACTGTTACATGGTCCCGACAGCATTAAAAAAAAGACATTGTTATTGTGAGATAACATTCTTCTTATACATTAAAACGGTCCTTTTGGTTACCCGTCATGAGGAATTTCACTGTATAACCTTTTCACATGTGGTGAACGTTATAAAAATAATCATTTTATAGTATGTAGTTGTTGTTGTTCCTATTTAAGAAAGCATAGTGGTTTAATTTTATCAAATAAATTGTAAAATAAACAGAACTGGAAGTTTTTTCTTTTTGATAAAATGAAAGCTGGAACAGTGCCGACACGAAAACAACGGGTTTTATCGTTGTCAAACTAGAGTTTTATTAAAAAAAAACAACAATTAAACCTAGTTCAATGCAATAAAATGGAAAGTGTTATAATGAAAAAGAATTTTAATTAGAAAAAGAAAAGCAAAATTAGGCCATCAAAATTTAAAACTTTGTTTGAATCATTCCTAAGTTATTTTTTACTTGTGGTTTGTTTTTAATTTGGCCAAAAAAGGCATTGTGACCTTGTTTTTTATATAAAATATGATTAGTAGTTTCGAGTCTATCGTTGTCGTTTTATTTAAGCAGAGCTACACAGACGTATTACAAGTATTTTTTTTCCATTACCTGACTTTTTTGACTTTGCCCAAGGTAATTTAAGCAAAGTTGACTTACTTGTCTTAGCTATTCATCTGTTATCTATCTATTTGCTGGCCTACCTGTGTGGTCAGCATTATCGCAAAACCTCCAATTTAGTTACAATTGACATGAAATATTTTATAAAATTTTTTAATTCTATAACATTTCCACTATTCAGTATCGTTGTCTCGTCGTCACCTCTTTTCTTTTGTACTTTTTTGTTGTTCAAATTTTTCTTTTTATCTCACGCACTTTGTCAATTTCTTTTCTTCGCGTAGGAAATTTACATACATTTTTTCAACACTTTTTTATAATACAACTTACGGTTATTGACATTAGTGTGATAGTTTTACTTTAACCCTTTTGTACTATTGAATTTATTAAACGTTTCTCTGTTTGGTAGCAAAGTTTTTGTTTGTTTTTTGTTAAAAATTCATTAATTTATTAAAAATTTAAACGGGTGTTGCTGCATTTCTCACAAACTTCTCCTTTCTTTAGACTCTTCCTCTTATTTAATAACTTATAAAAAGTGTTAGAAGAGGTAAACAAAATGATGACATTATATTTTATTAGTGATGTGTTTTCATAGATAACTATTCAATAATTTAGATTTCGATTTCTTACACCCAGCAAGCATGTGTGTGATAATTTAAATGATAATTTTAAATGGTGTCACAATAATTGTCTGGGTTCACACTATGAAAGATTTATTTCAGAAAGTCCTAGTTTATTGCTAGGAGGGGAAGAGAAAATGCTATTATTTTCTCCCCTCTCATCAATAAACTCAGAATTTCTGAAAAAAACTTTCATAGTTTGCATACGGACTTAGGAAAATATTAATATGTAATGTCATTTGTATATTAAAAAAAATTTTAAACGCGATATCAAAAAGTGTTTTCGAGCAAATGTATCCTAAGAGATAAAGTATATTTTTACATTGATGCCTGTGCTAATCTATAAAAGTTTCATATTCGTGGAACTGTCATTATATTTTCAAAAAACGAATGCAGCTGCAGCGAGTGACTCTTTTGTGTAAATTTAGAGCTAAAGATATCCTTCGACTATGCCTCTTACAAAATCATGCTACTGGCTTCTGGATCTGTGTTTGTTATTGCGTTTTTTTTCAAATTTGAAACCGCTTAATATGTAGATCGAATAAGTGTATTACTCTTTTACATTTCTATTAATGTTTTTGCGATTATACTGTATTATTTTTCATTCCTAAATTGAATGTAAAAACGTCATAATTTATTTTTTCTAAGTCAGTGTTCGCAAATAAAGCGAACCTTATTTAGCGTTTTTTGTGTTTTAGTACACAACCCTTAATATCGTTCATAACTTAGTATTTTCACTAAAGTAACAAGCATTATATAATAGGGGCTTTCACCCTTGATAGTAAAGTCCTTTGTAGTCCTTGTGAATCTTATTAATTTAGTTAAAGTACTAAGAATTACAACACTGTAACAACAAAATGTATAAGACTTAAATTTACTACGCCGTGGGTTGAAAAATCCAACAAAAAGCTGTAGTAAACACGTTTGTTAAATAAGCCAGAATAAAACCGTTGAAGAAACCTTATCTGGGGTCTAATCACCGCATTCGATACCATCGTATCGAATAAACTATCTAATGTTTTTGCATACGATAGACACTGACGTATCGAATGAAAACTCGAGAAATATAATGTCGAGTTACTCGATATCGAATGCTATTATTTCAAATTCAATAAATTTCATTCTATATCGAGATTCATGATACCAAAATAAATAATTTCGATCAATTTTGCTCGATATCGTATGCGGTGATTAGACCCCTGTCTCTTTACCTCACTCAGCAACTTCATTAATTTACAATACTAACGAAAAATACACTCACGCTTTGTAGTATTAAATCGTATTGAGTAAAGCAGCGTTGCTTACTTAAAACAAAGGGTGAAAACCGCTAATGTTCTGTTATAAAGCAGAAAATTTGTAGTGATTCTCTAGACATACATTATATTTTAACGTTCTCTAGTGTTGTTTTTTAAATTAATAAAGGAATAAGCAAACAAAAAAATTTAGCAGCACTTCTAACTCAGTGTTACCACCGGCAAAACTCAAAATTACACTTGAGATTAAGCAAAATCACCCGATTTAAATTAAATTACACCTGATATAAAATTGAAGTATTATTTCAAAAAAGACATTTACAAAGAAGCAAAAACACAATAAACTCATTAAAAGAAGATCAATATTATTCAAACTGTTAAGATTCTTATTGCAATTTTAAATAAATTAACAAAAATAACTTAAAATAAAACTCCTAAAATTATGAGAAGGTTCAAAATGTTAGGAAGGTTCAAGGAATGGCAATCCTTTATGATGGGTGTTTTTTGTAGCAACTTAAAGGCGATTTCAAGATTAAACTGAGGCAACTTATTTTTTCACAAATGAAGGCGATGTGTTGATTTAGAGATAATAGATTGTCAATGCCGTGCGATGTGACACCTGTTGATTGTTTTTCGTAGGGCTGTGAAGTCACTGGTTTATGTTGGTAAACCATCAACAATTGACGTCGTGGAGGTCTACATTGTTTATTTTATTTGTAACATGTAGCCAGGAATGCTCGAAAAAGAGAAACAAAATTGGTCGTCTGCAATGCGTTACGTCAATGACAGGCGGGATGCCTATTTGTTTGAAATCAGTTTCAAATGGTAATGCCGTGTATCAATCTGCGATTAAAATTATTTTTTTTGTGTTGTCTACCATTTTAAGTTTTATATTTTATGCAACTATCACTTTCGCAATTCAGTTTTACAACTGTAAATGTAAAGCATTAAAAATTTGCAAGATAAAAATAAAATTTATTTTATGCTGGAATATTGGAAACATAAATTCCCCCAAGCTAGTTTTTAGTTGGAATAACTTTTTTCAATAAACTGCGGGTTCTAAATAACTATAATAGGCATTTTTATTAAAATTTAAGGATCTATCTATCAACATTCATTACCAAACTTTTGAAAATATATATTTAATGATAGAAGTCTTTTCTTAAAAAGAAACCTTTTTAAGACTATGCATTTTTTAGCAACAATATTTAAAAAAAAATAAATGTCGTTACTGAAATCGAATCTTGATTTTATTTGGGTATCTGAAGTAAGAATTTCAAAGAAGTTAGCAGACCTATTGGGTAGGCCTTGGTCCTAATCTTTATGTTGAGTTGGATTAGTACATTATTTTTTGAGAACGAAGATCGCAAAAAGAGAAATGTGTTTTAAGGTATTTTCTAAGCAAATACTTTTAGCTTTTGTGGTTTCCATACTTTTTACGTACTGAACACTTAAGTATATGATGTTTATTTTCAGACGGCTTAAGCTACTACTATAAATAAATCTGTTACAACTATATAAGATTTTGCAGCCAATTAACGTTCTATTAAATAAAATTTATTTTAATTTCTTTAATTTTCTTTTGCAATAATTTTCACTATAACTACACTGTTCGGCAACTTATCGATGTACAAAGCCTTAGTAGTAATCGAAATCTTACCATCTCTTATGTATTTAACACATTGCGGCGGCGAATGTCAAACATAAAAATAACAAATTTTCTAATTGGATTGGAGTTTTCTGAAGGTAATTTTTCATAAATTACTTCCCCCTACCCACTAACTACATTATCGCACGCAATTTTTTTATATCAATTCTAGATTGAAGGACACTTTAAGGACCAGACTATTCGGTTACAAAATTCTTTAGTAAACAGAAATTAACAGAGCACCTGAGCAGTCATTATTTGTTCCGCGCTTTGAAATTCAATTTGTTGTTCCCCCACACTAGCGCTACAAATTTACTAGAACAAAATAAGGTAACACACTTTTTTATTCACACATTTATGTACATATTTATGTTGTACTTATTTTATTATTTCATCCTTGTTAAATTAAATATTTTAAAATGCAACATTTTTTTTTTGTAAATTATTAATATGTAATTGTTTTTCAAATTTTTAAAAATGGTTAAATTCAAGTGTTAAAAGTCAAATTTAAAATTAAGGAAAAAATCTAGTTTACCAACACAGATCCAATTAAAAAAGGTACCTATGGTGATAGAAGTTTAAAAAATAATAAAATATAAAGTTAAAAAAGTTGCGCAAACGCATAGTTTTCGAGCTATAGACCTTTAGAGTTTTCATATAGGTATATACATATGTACATAGGTAAATCTGCGATTTTCCATTACATTTCGTATGGGGCCAGTATTGGTATAATTTTAAAGCTTTTGAATAGACATTTCTTTATTTGTACCAACATTTTCAACTCTTTAACTTCCACTAAAGTTTTAACAAAATTTAACATCAAAATGTTACGAAGGTGCACTGGGAAAATTCATACTTGGTTAATTTATTCCAATAAAATTTTAAAAAATAAAAATTTATTAAATTAACCTTCTCTGGATAGACGGCCTTCGGCAGGGCTCAAAGATTTTCTCCTTTATGGTATCTATAACAAACACTGGATTTGCTTGCTAAAGCTCATCTTTATGCTTACCAAAAATTAAGAATTTTTAAATAAAATTGTATACCTATGTAGAAAGATCTATTCTATTCAATTATACCAATATTGATGCGTTTGCACCAATTTTTTTACATTCAATTTTCTTCTTTTTTTTTAATTTTTCATCACACTTTGTAATCCTTTTTTTTATTATTTGGAGCTGCGTGTAACAAACATGTTCTGGAAATCAAAATCATGTGAAATTTAAATCGGGCAAATTTTAAAAACTATCCTGTGTTTAAAGCAGCACTACTCTTAAAATCAGAAAAAAGTATGGTAATTTTTAAAAAAATTTAATTGAAAATATCCATCGATTGTTTCCTAATTTTTAGTAACATTTTCATTCGAAATCTAGTTTATACGGCCATTTTCTAGAAATTGAAATCAGGAGAAATTAAAATCAACGGTTATTTCCAAGGCCTTGGTTATTTCAAATTCAATTTTTTTTGAAGTTTTTGTGCTGGAAATCGAAAACGTAAAATGCAAGAATTTAAAAAGTGTTTTTTTTAATTAGATTTATTTAATAAAAGAATTTTTTGACAAATATTTCTTTTTTAAAACAAAACTTTATAACAAAAATTATAAAAATTAGATTAAAAGTGTATTGAAAACATCAAATTTTGGTGTCAATCGGTCCAGCGATTCTTGAGGTTTAGAAACACGTACCTTTAACAAACGTTTATATTATATACGTTAAACGATGCTATACTTGTTGTGTACTCATTTTTTAAATTTTTGGTGTACTTTGCAACTAAAGTTTTGGAACTCAGCCAAACTTAAATAAAAAAAGGAACATTTAACAAAATTTGTTGGCGTTAGATACGTAGTTGATCACAGTTTTTAATATGAACATTTAGGAGAAGCTTTGTGGCTAATTTCCAAAAATCACAAATACATATCACTTTAGAAATCTTCTTCAGAACTTGTAATCAAAATTTCTGACTTACTACTTACAAATTTTTTTTTTACGTTTTTGAGTTAAGTATTGTTTAACATAAGTTCTGTATAATTATGGTTTAGATCGACTAATTCAATCCAAAGTTATGGAAAAAAGCACTTACAATATAACTGAATGTTATAACACCTGCAAACTTAAATAAGACATTCTGCTGCAAAAAAATTCGACTTACCATGTCGATATAAAAGGCCAATTGAAAAAAAGCAAGCAAAAAATTTAATTTGGTTTTACCTTTTTCGTATAAAACTACTACTAAAATCTGTCGCATTTTGACAAAACACATTAATCACCCTTATCGTGGTTGGCGAATTTAAAATACGCCTGCGACTGTTCGTTAATAGATTAAAGGTAATAAACTTACGTTCTCTTCAATCTATTACCAAACAGTCGCGGGCGTATTTTAAATTCGCCAACTACGATAAGGGTGATTCACCCATATTATTATTATTACCTTTAATCTATTACCAAACAGTAACAGGCGCATTTTAAATCCGCCAATCACGATAAGGGTGATTAAGTCAAATTTATAAAGTTAAAAGAAATCACGAATTTTTATTCAAGAAACATTTTTAATTACGTTTTTAAAATTTTGTATTATAAACGAAATTCTACTTTAATTTTGGTTTATTTTATTATTTGAGAAAAAATATTTTTTTACCGAGACAGAAGAATGGAAATTAGGAATTATTGGATACATATAATAGGTGTGTTCATTAACTTTACTACCAGAAACTTGCAACGAGAAAGTAAATTTAATATTTACAATGTTTTTTCCATAATTCTCCTAATACGAAGACTGAAACAGTGCAAAAATTAATTAAAAAATTATATACATTAATATTCACCCCTATCGTGAATAAAAATTCCTTGGGAGTTTTTTCCCTTTTCCAATTTTCCTATGTTAATTTATTTATTTATTTATTTATTTATCTCATTCACAGTAATTGTAAAAATGGGAAAAGGGACAAAAATCCCAAAGAATTTTTATTCACGATAGGGGTGAATGTTTTATTTTATTCGATTATTCAAAATTTAAAATGTTAATCGCCATTTTTGCACCGTTTTGTCTTCGTACGACTTAAGGCGGAAATCTGTGCCATAAGGAGAGCGGCAACTGGCTGAGGTATGTATATTTACGGACAGGAAGGCTGCCATTGCAGCTCTGGCTGGTGTCTTTACGACATCTATGTTAACAGTGGAATACCGGATGTCTCTGAATGAGAACGTGGAACATTCCAGTGTAACGCTAACATGGGTACCAGGGCACAGTGGATGCCTGGGTAACAAAACTGCTGACGGTCTAGCCAAACAATGCTGTCTCTTGGACGATACTTGGCCTCGGTAGGGACCAGATAAAAACAGTGATATCGGACATTACGGGTCACTGGGTGATAGCGAATCATGCGGGGGGGATGGGTCTTGAATATAATGACTACTGTATAAATTTGCATTGATGAATAGGAGGAGGAGACGGTGTTACACTTTCTCTGACAGTTTGGGAGACTGGATTTGCCATGTCTTGACGATATGTCTAAGGGCTGAATTCGATCTCTCTGTTCTGCAGGGAGTTCGTGCCTGCAGTGACCTCTGGGAAATAGTCTGGTAAATACAAGTTGACTTGTCACTGGCTAAGGGTCTCACAAAGGAACAGCTATTGAACCTAACCTAACCCTAATGATTTTAGGGTTAATGCTTTCCGGTTTTAGTAAAACCTTCAGATTGATCTTTGGAATAAAAACATTTTAAATAGGCTTAGCTACAAATTCATAACAGTAAGAAAATTGGTCTCATTCGCCAAAATATGGCACAAAAATAAGTTTTTTTCCGAAAATCGTAACTGACATAAATTTTTCATTTTTTTATGCCCTAATATATTTTCAATTAATCCCAATTTGATGACCAAAAAATTCGGATATTTGTTTAACAAAATTTTTAAAAATTTAAAAATGGAGTTTTGAAACAGCCGTTAAAATTTTTTTTTTTGGTCATACCTGCTAATAGGTTAACGGTTTAATTGTTTAAAATATGTTAATTTTATTTCTACATTTCCTGTTGAGGTGGCCTGAGACACGTTAATGGCCTGGGGAAACTTTACATTTTTTGAACCAAATTTTGTCTTTAATATATCATTAGAAAGATAATTTCGTACACATTTCGATTCTCTAACATTGAATTGCAAAAGTAAAACCTTGCTAAATACAAACGAAATAGTTTAGTTAAAATCAACAAATTATTATGGATATTCTTGTTTAAAGAAACGAAATTGATTACTTTAGAAAATAAACTTCTTTCCGTGTACATACATACATACATACCTTCTAAAGTCTGTTAATATAAATTTTTCTATTGTTTCACATTTTTTTTGTTTAAAAAGAACAAAAATAAAAATCCATTAAAAAATTTCCAGGTATCTGGACCAATTTCCCAGGAAAACAGCAAATGAAAAAACCAGTTAATTTTCTGTGAAGCATTCCTAACCCAATAATAAAAGTAAAACAGCTGGCCTCCTTAATTCATAAAATGTGCTTAAACATTTTAAATCTGGCAATATCATAAACTGCGTTTAAAAGAGAGATAGTGAAAACCCAATAAGAGAACTTACCAGCATTTAAATAAGAGAAATCTCGTTCTTGTTGGCAGCGTTACCGATGTGCGACTTTAGTTGCAAATTGCTACCTTTTTGACGCTCTCACACTTTTTGTGCGACTTTTTCAAAATCTTCTAATTTTGCACCTTTTTCCCAATTTTTGTGATTTTTTCCCCTTTTTTGAAAGTGAACTATTTTTTTTTAACTGCATAATTTCACATATTTTCCCTTAAAAATATCAATTTTGTCTTAAACATTCCCCGGGATATGTAACCTTAGTAGGAAACTTTAAAATTGCTTTTAATTAATTTATCCAAATAAGCAGCGCATGTATTAACTCTACCGCACAACAGTGCGTGTGCTGACAACTTTATTTTTCAAAATTAGAATTAATGAAAAATACCTTAACCAACAGGTTAAAAGTAAACACTTGTGAGTCCATTCTATCAACTCTAAATTTTCTAGAAACTGAAAAAGAAGGTTGGGTGCCAAGTAATGAACTTGTGCAAAAATACAAAAAAAGTTAAAAAACATAATTAAAAATCAATCAAATGTAAAATTAAAACACAAAAGTGTATTTAAACATTTTATTTCTCAGCTATTTATATCGTTCAGAAAATTGTTATGTAATTCCTTTTTGCTTAGTTTTTTTTTTGATTAACTATCGCCTTACCAAAGATTTTTATGTATATCGGTTACCAGATGTTACTGCATGTCTGTAAGCGATGAGAACAAGTTATTGTCATACAACTTTTTTTCGGTTGATTTTATAAAGAAGTTGTCGTCATACAAATTTTTTTCAGTTTTTTTTAACTAAAAAAAATTTGTTCTGTTTGTAAAAATTTCTTTTCAACTGAAGCAAATTTAAGAGAGTTATTAAAGAAATAAAACCGACATTGTCACCCGGGTGGTAATTAAAGTGTTAAAAAAAGTGTGAGACCTAAATTGGAAAAAACCACTTTTTTATGCGACTTTTTGTTTTAAAAACAACTTTTTGTGCGACGGTATCAAATCACATGATCGTGGCGGCCAATTTACATCGCCACGACGTGAGATAACTCGGCCATTGAATTTCTCGCACAAAAGAGCCATTGCTTCTTTGGTTGTGTGGCATTTGGAACCATCCTGTTGGAACCACATAGCGTCCAGGTCCATATCCTCAATTTCTGGCTACAAGAAGTCTGTTATCATCTCGATATAACGAACACCATTCATGGTAATTGCTTGGCCGACCTAATTTTCGAAAGTACGGCCCGATGATGCCGCCAGCCCATAACGAACTGGGCGAGCATGTACAGGTGCTTTCACATTTACTACAGACCCAGTTTGTTGAAATTTGCGCACAATTCTCGCGACACATGGACACATTTGGTCGATTATGCAGACCAAAAAATCACGAAGAGCACGAAATGCTTTTTTGATTTGAACGCCCAATCTCGTAAAAAGCTTCAAGTATCTTAACGCGCTGCTCAATTGCGTACAACTCCAGGGCTGAATTTGTCAAACACTGAAACTGAAAATGTCAAATTAAGTTGGGCAAAAACTTCACGTTAAGGTGCGACTCACAATTAACATCGTGCATTATGGTTGGACTAGGGATGCCAATCCCGAAATCCCGAATACCGAAATCCCGGGACTATTCTAAATATGTAAGTCTCGAATCCCGGGATTTTTTGTCGAAAAATCCCGAGATTTTGGTTTTAGTAAATATGTGGTATTTTTTTTATTAAATACAACTATATTTAAATAAACGTGAGTCACACTGTTAAAAATACCTTAACAAATTTAAGATTAAATCAAAATGGCAATGAATCTAATTTTTAACGGTTACAAAAAGAAGTCGCAAGTGAATAAATGTGACATGCAATGCATTTTGTACCACATAAAACAAAATCAGAAGATAAAGTTCGGTGTGGTCTTTTTCTAAGTAAATGATAATAGAACTACGCACGTAAAAAGCAAGTTGTGGAAAAAGGTGTTAAAAACTTTAACGGGTTCTACCAAAGGTCTTTCGACACATATTTGCTTATGTTTATTTTATTAAATTTATACTTGCATATATATTTGATATAAAATAAATTAAATATTGTCATATAGCATATATGTAGCTATTTATTTACGATACCACCCAGAAGTGTTTAATGCGAGTATTGTTTTCGTCGGCAGCATATGTTTTCAATAAAATAAGGTATCGATTATCAGACGCAATTAATTTGTTTTAGAAGCTTTTTAAAATATAAGTTTTAATACATAATTTTTCCATATTACTTCAAAAGAATATAATTAACTGTTTTATTTTGTAATGAGTTTAATATTCTTCATGAATTTATTTGTTTTAATACTTATAAATACATAAACATTTTATTATAAATATTTATATGAATTTAAAAAATTGGCCTTTATATATGAAATCCCGAAAAATCCCGATCCGTCCCGGGATCCCGTTTTTTTGAATAAAAAATCCCGAATCCCGGGTTTCAAAAAATCTGGTCCCATTTGGCATCCCTAGGTTGGACTAATTGAAGGTTATCTTTGAAAAATGTATATCTTTTTTGGAAATATAAATTCAGCAGAGTAGAAACAAATTAAAATTTTTAACACTTGTGCTAATTGTATTAAACTATTTTCCGTTTCGGTATCAACACTGGTATTAAGTTTTATTAGCGCTATTGGCATTATTAACGGTATCGGTTGCCAACCTTGTTTTAAACTACTTTTGTAAACAGGTCACATCAAAAAGGTTATGCGAATCGAATTCATTCTATCAAAAATGCTTTTTCGTTTTGTATCTGTGTGTGTGATTTTGCTTCAAATGTGTAATTTGCGGCACAGTCATGTGTTATTTCTGAATTCTTCACTGGCAACACTGATTATAGTAGTAGATACATTTTCATACGTTTCACTGAAGCGCATCCAAAAGATTTTTTTAATATGTTTTTTTTTACACAACAAACAACAACATTTAGTGTAAATTTTCTTTTCCTTCCACCTTTTTTGAGTGTGACAGCAAAAGCTTTAAAGCAGTCTAGTGTCGGACGCGGTTGTGTTAAGTACGTAAATAATTTCAGCTGTTACTTTTTTAAATCATATGTACATTCATTAGTGTTTGTTTGCCGAAAAAGAAAATAATAGAAACCGAAGGGTGAAATAACAAAATTATATTTAAATCAAGAGCAAAAAAAAAAAAAAACAAAATCTAAAAAGTTGTATCTTTCAAATCTGTGTTATAACGAAGGGTGACGAAAAAGCTTGTGCGGCAAAATATTGTATGTATTGGATTTTTTTCAGTTCGAGTGAAAATATAAAAAATTAAAAGAAAATAATAAAAGATTTTTATTAAAAAAAAAAAATATAAAAAAATAATTCAAAACACGTTGAGCTTAATATTCAATAAATATTGAATTCAGTTTATAATTTTCAATAACAACAACAATAAAAGAGGTATGTTTTTTTTTTGTTTTTAAGATTGTTAAACCCTTATTTAGTGAAAATAATTAATACTTAAGAAATAGTTTGAAATGTTTTTAAATCCAAAACTTTATGGATTTTCCGGTTGTGATACTTTTTTCGGTATGTGTACATATGTACGTACCGACATTACCACGCCTTTTACGTATTCTGCGGTAGATATTTTTTGAAACATACATATTTTACCATAAATCGAACAAAATATTTGTCTATATCCACATGGATTGTGTATCTGTTTGTATGTTTAAATGCATTTGACGATTAAGGCTATAACGTTACCGTTATTTTTGTTTCAATTTGGTTTTCAAATTCACACAAAGCCACAACATATACCTACTCTTTTTTTTAAAGTACCAGTTTTAGTACCCGCAATCTTTATATGGTTGGTAATTAAATCATTAGCAAGTTAGTTAAGCTAACTTTTTTTATGTGATATGCGATAAAAAAAACAGTTGTGGCTTTACTAAACTGGGCTCAAATACCATCTCCCATATTGTCGTAGCGTGTCGTGCTACATGTCTTTAAAACTATGGCAACAAAATTTCTTTTTTTTATATTTTGTTTTGCTTCGATTTCATTTTCTTAAGTGGTTGGTTGGGGCTTTTCTTTTTTGGGGAGGGAGTGTGTTTTGCCAGCCGCTTTTCTCATATCGATTTTTCAGCTGCTGGGTGTTAAGTTAAAACATACATACATACATAATTGGGTATTTTCTTCTTCAAATTAAACCATGTTTATGCCATTTTTAACTTTATTTATTTAATTAGTTTAAAAATTTTCATACATATTTTCTAAAATTGTCTCGAGTTACAGACATTTTCCTAATGCGGTTTATGTATTTTTAAAAAAAAGAAAGTTTTTTCAAATTTGTTTTTAAAACATTCGTAAAATATTTTTAAGTTCATTACCAAATTATCAATTTTAATAAGACTTCAATATAAATATTTTATTTTAAGTTTTTTTTTTCATACATTTTTGTTATGGCGGTTTTTGCCGGTTGTTACAACATTTTTAAAAACAACACTCATTTTTCTAACACACATACGTCATTCTATAAAAAACACCCTGCAAATAATAGGACTAGTCCAACTAGGACTACTCCAAAAGTAACCCAAACGTATGGAAAAAACATGGCCTATTTAACATTACGATGTCCTAGGGCAGGACCATATAACCCAGCTTTGGATTACAAAGGAGTAGTCTTAAAACTACTCCATTGTGTGCACAAGAGGATTAGTTTTAACTTCGTTTAAAAACGAAAACATGTCGTTAAAAAACGAAGACATGTCGTCTCACTACAAACACTTTTTAACAATGACATGGTCCATGCTTGCATTACATCGGACCAGTCCATGGAGTAGTCCATTTAATCAAATTGGATCAGGTGGTCCAATATTATTTGCAGGGCAGTTATTAATGTTTGTACGCATGTAAGTAACTGGAAGCGAACAATATGTATGTACATGTGTAAAAGTCTGCAAACTTTTTTAAAAAATAAAATAAATAAAAATTTGAGTTTAAACATAAAAATTTTGTTCTTTCAACGAATGAGGATGTACTAAGCAGGGTATATTTACACAAGGAATACTCATTAGCGGACAGACTTAAACCCCTATTGTCGAAATTCGTGTGTATGGGCCAAAATATGTTCATGTGTGCGTTAAATGGTTTCTGTTTTATATGGAGACAATTTTTACAAGTCGGGTACTTTTTTTTTAATATTAATCTAAGGCTGAACCCATACCAACAGAAGACAACACGTTTTTCGGTGCTCGGCGACAGCTTTGTGTACATTTTCTTTGTTAACATTTACTTTGATTTTTAACAAAAATAGCAAAAATAGTAACAGAAAGTTGCCGGCAACATATTCGTCGGTGTGGCCGCGAGTGATTTTTATAGAATATGAAATAGAATACACCAGGTAGGTGCCTTAGGTAACTTTGCGTCGTAATTACATTCCAAAAAAAAAACGACGCAAAGTGAACTATGATTTTCTTTAGCAATCCATGTAAAGATCGAAGATTTAAAAAACAAAAATAATATTAAATGTTATTACATACATATGTACATACAAACAACAAAAAAAAACAAATTAAAGCTAAACAAAATAAAATATTCGATAACTTTATAAAAAACAAAATAAAAATTAATCACTGTCTGATGGGTCCATAGTGGCTGCTGTCGTAAGTCGGATTTCTTTCACAAAGACCAAAACCCACTAATTGAAACTGAACTATAAAATTAGCAAAACAAAGTGAAAATAAAACTGTATTAAAATTGTGTTGATTTTCAGTTACCTGGCATTCCGAGAATCCCCGAGTTTTGATGGCATAGCGCAACAAAAGTCGTTGCCATGCGCAGTCGTCTAAAAGTTTGCGTGAGTCGGTGTAGAAAGTTGGTATGCGCTCTACTACTTATAAGGGTAGTTTTTTTTTAGAGGCATAGAACTTTTTTTAAACTAAAACACAAATTCAATGGAATGACCAAAACGTAAGCTTTTTAAGCTCACAAATTAAATGGCGTTTAATGCTAAAAATTATTTTGAACATGTGGCCTCCGCGACTGCGCATTATGAACGCCATTATGTCGGTCCAATTTTGCATTTTTTTTGAGCATACCCGTTCTTATTTCGCCAAAAGTACGTCGATTGTTGGCTTCTAAATGATACATCGTTGCTGGTTTATCAGCAAAGACCAGAGATTTGATTTTTCCTCACAAAAAGTGCTTCGAAGTTGGCAAATCCCACGAACAAGGTGGCCAATTCCCTTTTTTCTTGGGATAATTCGTTCACCAAATGTTTGGCTCAAAAAAGTGTAGTTTCACTCGCTGTAAAACATTTTGCGCCGTCTTGTTGAAACCGTTTCTCCTCCAAATCATTTGCCATGACATGAGGAATAAAAAAATCTCTAATCATACGCCTGTAGCGTTCACCATTCACGGTAATATTGGCATCGGTTTCGGATTTTAAAGACAAATGAGCCGGCCGAAGATGCCTTCGGCATGTAAACCGCATTTCAAAGTGATTTTTTTATTCTTGCACAAACTTGATCTTATATGAATGTATGTAGATCAAGTTCTTTTCCCACCATTTTTTAAGTAGTGGACGGCCAAAGACCGAAGTGCTGAAAATGGCTTCGGATCTATAAATTCGTGTTTTGGCAGACTTAAGTCTTCAGTAGCAATAGATTCTTCTGTTCGAACTGTATCCCGCGGTATGGGCTCGATTTGGATGAATATTATAAAAAAGAGTAAAAATGTTGTCATTAATCAAACCATAGTATTGAGTGTTAGCTGCTCTGATAGACGATAAGGCGCACAGTAAACTTGACCAAATGCTCTCTAAATTTGGCGAATTTTGGACATAAATTTCTTCGATTTGTAAACGTACACTTTATATACGTCTAAAAACACCCTTTAATAAAAAAAAATTCAACAAGATAATATTTCTTTAAGGAAGCAAGTCGTTAGTTAGCTAGTCTGTCAGTGTGGTGGTTGCAGGTTCGATTCCAACCAGTGACTCTTCTGTTTATTAAACATTTTTGTTACTGTTGCTCGGCAAATAAAGTCTTAATATTGTTTGTGATTGTTTTTGTAACATACAACACAGCAGGCCCAGTAGAGGCCTCGGTGTATATCACTTGATATGAGGTTGCATCTTTGATGCTTTATCCTCCTTTGTAACATATCGCACACCTAGTTCAAAAGTGACTCAACTCAAAACACTTTAATTTTTCAGAAATCGAAAAAAAACTGTTTTTGATTAAAAAAAAAAAAAATTGTAAACACAAATCTTTGGACCATTAAGTAGAAATCCATACGGATTAGTTTATTTTTTAGATATTTATACACTAGATAATGAACAATTTTTAGTTGTGTCATTTTTGATGATGTATTATTGCACAAGTTACCGAATTATTTTAAGTTATATCACTTTAGCTGAGTTCTTTTCAAATTTTGACACTTTTGCCAAATTCTAAACTGACACAAGTCTAATTAATATAAACTCCAATAAAGATTTATTTTATCAAAAGTGTCACAATTCGAATTAACTATTTAGCACTTAGCAGTACGGATCTACTACCATTATATTTTCGACACAACTAAAAATAAGCCACTTTAATGAATTGCAACTTTATACCAATTCAAACATAAAGAAAGACATAACCGTTTTTTAATAACAGTTAACAACAACAACATACACTGATATTTTATCACTTTTGAACTGGGTGTGCGATATAATTAATTTAAAAAAAATATCTAACAGGGTTACACAGAGATATAAACTATACTTTCTCGTGAACTTTTACTTAATAAAAGCGACTGTATAAATTTTTTTAAACACAATTTCACTGTATACTATTGTTGCCAGTGTGAGTGATTTGTTTTTCAGTGAGTTTCTATAGAGTAATTAAAAGGTTTTACACGTTCCAGATTTTATTTTATAATAAATTATTTAAATTATTAGTGTGTATAAAATACAATTAAATAAAAGAAAAATAAAAAAATACTCGTGGTTATTTTATACACTTGTACTTAGGACAATCTAAAAAAATATTTGATAAATAATTACAATTTTAAATCATAAATATCCTTTAATAGTAATTTTGACTGGTTCTCGAGTTAGGATGAAATATGTCTCCGTACCTGACTAATTAAGGGCAAAAAATTTGCCACGCCCATTAAACAAAATCTCGATCTGATGGAAAAAAACCGAGAACGGATTTGAGTTCAGCGCATCAAAATCCATATAGTCCATATAGTTTTATTTAACGGAGGATTTTGCTGCTGAGCAGTGTAATTAACCAATCTTTCCCAATCTGTACTTTTTTCTCCATTAAGTATATCAATCATTTCAGTTTAGAGTAAATTCGGTTTTTCAAAACTAACAATTCGGAACTCCTTGAGGCCTGGACAAACACCTAGGAAATGTTCCAATGTTTACATTATACCCATATTACAAAGCTTTCATATTTTGTTCTCAGTTGTTGAACCGAATGTGTTGTAATTTAGTTTAATGAGACCACATCTTGATTTAAAGAACCACGTTAATTTAGATTGATTCATGTTGTCGAAAGGATAAATTAAACCTCTCGAAATCTTAATCTTTATATATTCTTGAGGTTGCAACTTTATTCTGTAACCACAGATTAAGCTGATGTTGTTTTATTCTATTTGTTAGTTCATTGCTTTGAGTGATCCATTGTTGTTTATTTGGTTGTGCACTGGACCATATATAGATTGTCTGCAACCTTTTGCAATTTATTAAAGCAAAACGAATTTTTTCGGGCAAGTACTGGTAAGCAGATTTGTAAGGGAGAGAAGCACAAAACCCACTTACAAACCTGCTTACAAGAGGCATGAATTCCCACTTCCATACACTGGATTTCGTATCTGTATAAATGCCTCCAAATATTTTTAAAAATTTATAAGAAATACCAATATTGAGACACTTCGTCCCTTCGAATATACGGGAACTACGACTGTTGTCGGCTTATCTGACAGGTCACCACACCGTCAAGTACCATTCGTTTCGGAAGGGCCTGGCACAGGACCAGGAATGCAGACTGTGTCTTGATGGGGACTGCCCGGCGCTGGCATGGACCAGAAAAAGGCACTTAGGGCACGAGGCGATAGGCGCGTCCCGATACCTTCTTAGTTCCCTTTGGGAAGCAGAGGGTCTTTTGGCCAACTAAAGAAAGTGGGTAAAATAGACCTGACTTGGTTGGAGAAATCTCCATGATCTAAAAAAAATTTTTGTGTCACGCATTTGGAACCTTCCTGCTGAAACCACTAATGCTTATTAGTGTAGGCAGTGAGTTTTTCTGGATGTAATGATATTTTGACAATGGCCTGTTGTGCGGCAACTCTTTTACCTAGTAATAAACTGAATTTTTAAATGAAAGGATTTCTTTGGCTACAATAAGTAAATTGCAAACGTTGCTCTGACGTAAGTGAATTCATAATGAAATGACAAACCGAACTTAACTCAAAATAATCAGCTGTCACAAAAGACAGTGCAGTCAATTTTAGGTTCTCCGCCTCTAAAAAGCACCCGATGTAACAACAATTATGTTACTGAAGTGCTATGAAATTGATTCCTTTACACAGCACTAGCTTAACCCGGTGCGCCTTGCAACCGCTACTAAAATAAAATTACCATAGTTTTTTAAGCCGTGCACTTGCATATATATTATCAAAGGAATTTTTGTGAATAAAAATTTTTAATTAAAAGGATTTTGTTTGTCGAGCTTAACTCCCAATTTTTATTATTGATAAAAAACACTGAAATCTATTTCTTGCGAAAACAAAAAAGCAATTGTTTTTGTATTTTTTAACATACTTACAACTACAAATAATGTTGGGTGAATTCCAACTTATTGTAGTGGGGAATATAAGAAAAGATAAACACACTGTTTATTGTTGGTATTTTGTTTAAGCTTTGATATCGTTGCATATATGGCTTTTTGAGTGTTTGCAATTCTCATTCACTCTGAAGCTTGTTTGCTAATATTTTTGGCTTTTCTAAAAATATTTTGGGAGAATGTTTCCTGTTGATCTGGCATAAGCAACCAGTGAAATGCGCATAGAAAATAGCTTATCCCCCAAAAAGTGTGTCTGTAAAATTTTTGTGAGAAAAGTTCCAGCTTTTAACTGCCAAATAAACTCACGAATAAAAATGGGACGAGAACAAGTTTTAACACCAAAAAACAATTAAATATGCAAAATTCACAGAATAATAATAACAATAATATTTTGTTCTTGGCAAATTTTTTTATTGTTTAATTATTTTGCTTTTAATAAAAAATAATACCAATGTTTTCAAAGCTCGTTTGCACATAACAAACATTAAAGTCGCATTATTTGGTATAACCGACATGTATACATCATATATGATTGGCGTTCTCAATGTATGCAATGTCACATCGGCTTCGAGTGCAATGTTATGACATTAATAACGTAACGACGTAATAGTTTTTTGATAGTTTTCGACATGAGTTACATACACACTTTTTTCTCACTTTTTGAGAAACGAAGGAATGAATATTTTGGGTCACATCTTTTCAATGCGAGAAGTTCGCACTGTTACAGTACATGGGTACAGATATTTAAACAATTATGGCCCCTATTACGGTTTCCTAATTTTTGTATTATGGTTTACAACTTTGCTAAATTACTGTAAACAAAAACATAACAAAAATTACAACTGATCACAACCAGTTGTCTTAATTACAACTCAACTGAGTTGAGTTGTAAACCGTAATAGAGGCCTATATTGTCCTTGTGTGGGAGTTTCTACGATAATTTTTCCAGCTAAGCTCGCTTAATGACAGATCTATAAGTAGGTGTTCTTACAGTTTGTTGTATTTTTTATTTTACCGTGTTGCCATCTACATGGTGCTATTGACACTACTATGTTGGATGCTGTTTTTGGTGCTCTCATCTACATATGTAAATATGAGCAGTTGTGGGTTGTATTTTACTGGATGTTTTTTTACTAACATCTTCTGGTGGGGGCTACACCATTTGTTTGTGTTGTTGTTGTAGCAGCGAGAGCTGATGAGTAGGTGTTGCTGAGTTGAAAATCTTTGGTCGGTGTACATTGAACTCCGAGTCGTTCCGGTGCGTGGGATTTTAGTGTGATTTCTTTTGCTGCCTTCGTTGGAGAGATACAACGCCCAATTTAAAGTTTACAAATATTTAAAGTCTATGCAAAGCGCGGTAATCAGAAAATTACTGCAGTATTGATATGATACTAAAACGATCAATAAACATTGACATACATCTATATGAATATTATTTTTGAATTCATAATGAACAAAGTAAACAAAAAAAAATATAAAATAATACAGGCAGCTTAAATACAGTAATTCCAATAACTAGAATTATTGATTCTGAATGGAAAATTGTCATATTTCTTGTCAAATACAAGACGAATTCAATACAGGTAATCTCGGTACTACAACAAGTACAACTCGTACAAAAACCACAAGCGATTAGTTTTTGTAACATCATTGTACAATGTCAAAAACAAATCAGCAGGGCTTTTAAGACCACCTGTAATGAATTCGCCTTGGTCAAATGTCTATCTTTCCAGCAGTCAATAGTTGCAATCTGTTGCGGGGTTTACAAATTCATAATCAATTTAATGTTTTATTTTAAATATCTTTAACGGCCAATTTCATTAACTATAGCTATAACTGCCAGTTAACGATATATTAATTGACAGTTATACTAAAAGTTAAATATGTACAACTGAACTTGGTGAAATTTGCGGTTTGTTAGGTCCATTATTATAATTTGCAGTTAGTTAAAAGTAGAATTTTGTCGAACGTATAACAAGTTATTTATTATTTAAACTTAACTTTAACCTCTCCAGTAGGATAAACTTGCCTATAACAAATTGCTCTTTTAAGTTTAAAGCAAAGTTGTAAAAGTGCAAAACCCTTTTATACGTGGGACAAAATCCTACCTTTAACTATCTGCAAGTTGTTATATTGGCCCTTAGGCCCGTTTTCACAACTTACCGATTGCTAAAGGTAGGATTTTATCGGCCGTATAAAAAGTGTTTCATTATTACAACTTTACTTTTACCTACCACGTAGGATGAACCTTAATTTAATTTATCGCTCACTTTAGGTTAAAGTAAAGTTTTAATAATGGAACACTTTTTACAAGGCCGGTTAAAGTCTACTTTTAGCTATCGGTAAGCTTTAAAAGCTTATTAATCTTTTTTCTAATAAATTAAATTTTTCATTAAAAATATGCCAAAATTATTATACTTTTATAATTTATGTTTTTAAAAAACTGTTGCATTTTTAAAGAATTTCATTTAATTTAAATTGCTTTATTATTTTTATTAAGTTTTTTTTTCTTATCATTGGCTTTAACATGTATCATGATTTTTTTATTTGTTTCAAATTGTTTGCTAATTTTTTTGTTAGTGCTGGTAAATATTGGAAAAATATTCGAAATTTATGCAAAGTCGAGAATTTTTTTAACATAAATAATATTTTGGGAAAAATGTTTCCAAAAAAGGTTTCGTTTAGTAAGAGCAAACAAGAATTAAGAATCTTAATAGAGTAATTCGAGTCTTGTACTCGATTGTTTGCTTTAGCTTTCGAGCATCATTTCAAAACATTCTCGGATTTCGTGCAAATAATCGACTACTTAAATGCAGCGGTTAAAATAAATTAATAGACGAGAACATAATGAGCGCTTACTTTTAAACTTGATATTCGAAACTACTGCAAAATATTGAATTGAGTAAAGCAGCCAAAAGGGCATTTTTAAGCATATTATGGCTAAACTAGAACTTCATCAAGAAGTCACAATCATATTATTGTTGCCTCCAAACATGTTATGGCTAATAATAACAATAATATGTTTTTTTTTTACCATAGCATGCACGTTGCTCTATGTCATTTTGTCAAATTTTTTGAGTGAAACTACCCACTGACCGACTACCAGTATGACATTCATAGAGATCGCTCTACCGATGACTTACTGGCCCTGTTTTTGGAGAATTGGTGTACCACTCCACCATTTTAACGAAAGTAAGGTAATTGCTTTAGAATATTTCGAAGGCGTTTGACAGAGTCTGGCATTTCTCTCGATTTATATCGAGCTTTCTCAGAGATCGCACTATACGAGTTGTTATAGATGGGGTTTCGTCAAACGAGTTAAAGATTTATTCAGGGGTGCCGCAAGGCTCCCTTCTTTCACCTACTCTATTTCTTATTTTTCTAAATGGGCTCCTACGTCAAACTTCCAAACCTATCTACTCCTTTGCAGATCACAGCAACCTTTGCCAGTCGTATTTATTTGCTTATCGACCAAGAATATCCAATGTTGGTGCTACATTCGTATGTGTTCTGATGAAATTAGGGATCTGGTTCCCGAAACCCGTACTTTTTTTCGTAATACATAGACGTTTTTCCTCAAGAGCCCATCCTTTGGCCGGTGCATCGTACAAGGCATTAAAGCGAAAATTCGTTTTTTGGTCGGACTTTTTGTATGTGGAATAACATTCCTTCTGAGAGGGAAGACTCTCACCTTCAACATGCATAAGTTCAAGTCGAATGTTCACAATCACTTCTCCCTCTATCCTCCTTCCCATAAGTTACAACAGTTTTATATGGGTCTCCGATTCCTCTATTTTCTTAAATAACTACTTAACTCATTCACCCCTATCGTGAATAATTTTTCCCTCGTAATTTTTCCCCTTTTCACGTATTTGCGATCTTGAAAAACTCCCATGAAAAAAAGTTCATTCAAAAGAGAATAATAACGTGCAAAAATTCCCCTTATCGTGAAAAGTTTTTTCCTCGTAATTTGTTCACATTTCCCTTAGATTTTCTCACTTTATTTTTGCTAGGGTATGTAAGGAGTTTCTCCTATAAATCGAATATTAAGGTTTATTTCCGTTAATAAGGCACCAACCGCTATATTGGTGAACAAAATGCAAAACAAGAGGTTGATTGCCGGCGGATTTGTAAAGCTTTCGAAAGACGAGGTGGCAGAATTTTGGGAAATATTTTACTACATAAAATTTAAAAAGTGCAAAAAACTAACGTTGCAATCAACCTATCCCACCAATACTTATCATTTAGCTTTATTATTTTCACTTTTCTTTAAAATATATACGTAAATATTTTTGAACATAAATTTCATTGATTTTTAATATTTCCTAATCTTTCTTCTTTTTTGTTACATTCACTGGAACTGATAGCGTGAAAAATTTTTCACATGAGATTCATGATTGCTTTTTTCCCTTCGAGGGGAATGAAAATTTCATGGGAACAAAAATTCCACTTGTTATTTACGATAGGGGTGATTATAAGTAATCTAAATATCATGGAGTCAAAATTTTCTTTAAGTAATTTAGAATATTGCTTAAGAGTACTTTACCTGTCATTATAATAAGTTTTTATTGTTTTTTGAAACTTTTACAACAAAAGTTTTTTGTTATTCTCTAAGCTAATCCCGCGAAGCTCTACGCTTGTCTGCAGGAAAGAAACCAGAGTCTCAGGCGGGAATCGAAACCGCAACCCCGGCGCTGATAGACTAGCTCAGGGAGTATTTTCGTAATATAATTTAGACTTTGTGGGATAGTGTATAACGGCCTTATTCACTGATATCTTTTATTTCCCACCTTGTAGAGGTTTAATTACTTTGGCTGTAGGACTTAAATTTTATTTGCAAAAAGGTACCATATTTACCAGCATTATAACTTAACATTACACTGTCATCGTTCTTAATATATGCAGCACTACAACTGGAAACATGTTTGTGTTTTCTTGTATTATTCTCTTTCTTTATTTTTAGTTTGTAGTTGCACCACTTAATAGCTCTAGCAACTGCAACATCACGAATAATAGAGCAGCACCATTAACCACTCTAAAAAAATAATCAACTAAATTCACCTTAATTCACTACTTCTCTCTGCACCACCAGCAACGTTCAACTTTTAATAATGATTAGCGTTCTTTTTATTGCAAATAGACTATTTAGCAGTATGTCTAAACGTGGACCCAGGCCAGTTGTTATTTGCGGACCATCGGGTTCTGGTAAAAGTACGCTGCTGAATAGACTATTCGAAGAATTTCCCAATACATTTGGTTTTAGCGTGTCGCACACAACTCGCAAACCCCGGCCCAGAGAGGAAGATGGTGTTCACTATAACTTTGTTAGCCGCGAGGAAATGGAGAGGGCCGTAGCCAATGGCGAATTTATCGAATCGGCTACATTTAGTGGCAACATGTATGGCACTAGTAAAGAGGCTGTACGCAAGGTACAAAGTGCCGGTAAAGTTTGCATTTTAGATATTGAACCCCAGGGTGTGGAACAAGTTAAGAAGACCGACTTATGTCCCATCTTAATTTATAATAACCCACCTTCTATCGAGGCTTTGGAGGCACGTTTACGCAAACGTAATACCGAAACTGAAGAAACTTTAAAGAAACGTTTAGATGCTGCCGTTACTGAAATTGCTTACGGCTTGACTCCTGGCAATTTCCAAAAAATTATCCATAATATTGATATCGATCGGGCCTATCAAGAGTTTCGCGATTTTATTGTAGCTGAATTGAAGGCGCAAGAAGCTACTGGTGTTGCAATTGCTTGGTAATGAATATGTTCCTACAGAGGCATCCGACCAGTATCTCTACAATGCATTTTAAGTTTAAAGAATTTAAATATTATTAGATAAATCCTGTTTAAAATAGAATGCAGGACTTTAAGATCGCAAGTTAATTTATTATTTTTTTTATTTATTATATTTTCAATAAAAATGGTTTTTGTTTTGTGTAAAATAATTCTTAATTATTGGTTTTAATTTAGATTTTCTAGTAAGATCGAATTAACATTGAAATATGTAAATTTTTAATTAAAATCTGTAAAATTTTTTGTAGGAACTTACGGTTTTTTTCCATCCACTTAAGTTTTAAATAATATTCTATTTTAGATTCGATCAATATCTTATATTTGTTCTTATTATGAGTGTCGTTGTAGTAGTTGAAAACCAGGCGGTTTTAAAAATTGGTATTACGATTTTCGTAAACGATTAAAATTCTACCGTCCTGTTATAACCACCCATCTTCCACATCCATATCTTCAAATTCGGGCCAAAAAACGTTCGTTATCATCTCACGATAGCGAACACCATTCACAGTAACTGCCTGACGGGCCTCATTTTGGAAAAATACGTCCCTAAGATGCCGCCAGCCCATAAACCGCACCAAACAGTCACTCTTTGTGGGTGCATTGGTTTTCGATAATCACTCTTGGTTATTGAAGAATCCACTGAGGTGAAAATGTGACTCATCACTGAAGATGATTTTCTTCGAAAGTTGATCATCCACTGTTGCCATTTCTTGCGACCATTCTGACCATTGACGACGTTTGGAATGGTCAAGAGGCTTTAGTTCTTGAGTCAATTACACCTTGTTAGCGTGTAAATGCAAGTCTTTATGCATAATGTTCATCAACGACGAGCGTGAGAGGTGCAATTGTTGGGCACGACGACGAGTTGAGGTGGACTTTATACTGTATGTAGTATATAAACTTTTTATTTTTTAATGAATAATGTAAAAACTAAAAATTGTTGTGTATTATATTTCTACAATTTTGAATTAATTTTACTTTTGTTGGCGTATAAATGTGCCACATCGAAAAAAAACGGTTACAAGTGTGGCAATGCTTTAAATCTTATTTGCAAATAGTGTCGTTAACTTGGTGGCCACACGATAAAGTTTTGCCTTTCAATTCCTTTCAATTTGCAATACAATCCAGTGTTGCCAAGTAAATTTAAAGAAATTACCCCAAATCAAAAGCTAGAAGATGAAATATTGATCTTTCCGTCCTCTAATTCTTGGAAAGACAAAATACTTGGCTCCCTTTTATTTTGAGGAGCACCGCGATCGTTCAACAAACTTTCTTCACTTTCCCGTTTTATTATTTTTCTTTTTTTTCGTATTTTTAATCATTGTAATTTCTCACAAATAGTTTTTATTTTTCACAAGAAATAAACTGTTCACTTTATTTTAAAATTTATTTTTAATAGTAAAACACATGAAACCACAAAGTAAAAAAATGTAACTTTAATCGCCATTTTTAATGCTTACATTTATTTATCGCTTTAGTATTGCCAAGTTTATTTTTGATCTGATTTTAACATTTGACAAACATTTGACATCAAATTGATAAAACATTTGATATCAAATGTTTATTTTCAAATCATTATCAATTTGAATTTAAATGTTAAACCAAACAATTGAAAAACGCATGAGAATTGCGTTTGATGTCAAATGAAAAAGTCATTTCATATCAAAGGTTTGACTTCGTGTTTGTTTTAAATTAGCTTTCAATTTCACCTTTCCATTTGTTTGGAAATATTGCTTTCAATTTAACAGCTGATTACATGTCTGTCTTTATACATTGTTTTTTTGATGACATCATGAAAGTAAATTGCTCACAAATTGAATGCAGCCTACGTGACAGCTTTCAATTTTTGTTAATTTTGACAAGAAGTATATGTAAAAGACTATCAAGAACAACTTGATCGTGTGGCCGCAGGGTAATCAGGAATTGTTTTCGTGAGTTAGACCCCTTTCAGACTCGGCAAGTTAGTTGCGCAAATAACTTGCCGAGTACAACAAAGTCTGTACTAAATATTTTTTTCCTTACCCCGACCTTACCGCTGACGTCAACAAACCAAGAGTTGTGCAAGAGAATTGTGAAAGGGGTCTTAGCTATTCGCAAATAAAAATTAAATTCACTGTTTATGCGGCAATTTTCTTTACTTGCAATATATTTATTTGCGAATAAGTGGTGCGTATAAACGTAGTAATAGCAAAAATATACGCTGGCGGGTCGTTAAAAAAAACAGAAATGGATTTTGACTTGCTTTACAAAACTGAATAATTGAGCAAGACGTTTTGTATAAAACCTTTTTTAGTAAGCTTTCGATTTATGTAGATTTATTTTTCAAGCTATCAGATTTAAAAATCTTTGCTCGTTTAAATGTACATATGGGCATTTTCAGCGAAAAATCTACTTTTTTTTAATGTAACGCCAGAATGCAAATAAGGTATGTAAATGTAGAGCGAGTTGCGCTTTACACTAAAATATAAAAAAGTAAACTATATATTTAAAATTTTTTGAGATACAATTTAAAAAACTTCTGGCGTTCCGTTACAAAAAGTAGACTTCGCTGGAACAGCCCATATACATTTTTATAGTATAAATGTTCATTTTTATTATAAAAAGTTTATTTAGCGAAAGTTCATTTAATTTTTAATTTAAAAGTTTATTGCAAATTTTAAATACCTGACATTTTTAATCATTCGTACTTGTCGACACAATCTAAAAAAAATAATGTCATTACTAGAACATACAAAGTGCATTTTTTTTAATTTTAACGTTTTAATTATAGCAACTAGGAAATTTATGCAGTGTGCACTTGTGTAAATGTCATTAAAAAAAATTGTATGGCTATTTTATACAATTTATAATGTCATGGTATATTTTTAAAAAACATTTACATATTATAGACTAATTAATATAAAAAAATAGAATCAGCTGATTTTTTACGTGACGCACTTAAAGCAGGTAAAAAAAAAGAATACAATATAAGTTTGTTATTTCTACAATATTGATCTTATGCTCAATTTTCAGGATTAATATTAAAACACATTTATGTTTAAACTCGTTTTAAATACAAAATTCTCTTCTTCACTAAATACTTAAATTAAACTTAATTCACCGATGTGGTGTACTTAAGTTTCCATTGTAATACACTGTGTGTGATTTTATAAGTCATGGCAAAATAACCATATTCGGACAATAAATAACCATAAAGGACCAAAAAAAAAGACCCGTGTCTCCCAGTTTAGCCGAAAGTCATGCACTTTTCTTTTTAAGGTCCCTTAAAGATTTAGGGCCTCGGTGTCATTTTTGCAAAAAAGTGATAATTTTCTTAGGCTCATATTTTGCAAACCGTTCGGAATTTTCATTAACCCTCTGAGACAAAGTTGTAGCTCTTGCCATAAAGAACAAAAATTGTGAACATATAAAATAAAAAAAATTCATCTTCAAGATCAAAATCGCAAAAAACTTAAAAAAATTCGATTTTTTTTTACCCTTTTTTTCCCTGTTCAGGTCCATTGGTAGCAAACCGTTGAAAATTCAAGAAAACAATCAACCACAAAAATGTACCTAAGATCTAAATAAACAACTTTCTAGAGCATATAAACTTCCTAAGAATAATTTCGAACGGTTTGCAAGATATGAGCCTAAGAAAATTATCACTTTTTTGCAAAATTGACACCGAGGCCCTTAATCTTTAAGGGCCATTAAAAACAAAAGTGCATGACTTTCGGCTAAACTGGGAGACACGGTTCTTTTTTTGGTCCTTTTTGGTTATTTATTGTCCGTATATGGTTATTTTTTTTCGTGTTGCACTGTGATATTTAAGAAAGGTGGCATCAATATCACAACAGTACAACAACAACAGACAAAGCAATAACATTCAGCTGTTTTTTGAGACCACCTTGCAAATAAATGAACTTTTTTATGATATTTTTTTTTTATTTAGCAGTGCTACCATAATTTTATCTTAATTAAATAAGACTATATGAAAATTAGCTAAATATAGATTTTACTATCCTGAAAATTGGGCATTAGACCCTATAAAGTAAATATATGTTCCGGGGCTTATAAGTGGTGAAGTGGCATGAGGATGTACTAAAACCGTTGTTTTTAAATTTGAACCTTTTAACCCCGTTTTGTATATGTCTTTACGCGTTTAGTCTCTCAAGAGTTGGCATCACTGAAAGGACGAATAAAAACAAAAAATAAAATACCAAGTAAGTGTTTTTAGATGCTAAGTCGATTCACCGCCAATTTAATTTATATATTTTTAAGGTTAGGATATACAAATTATACCTGTCCACATGTTCTGTAACTCTAGTAAGAACTTCTAGCATCAAAAATATTTGAAACAAAATATTTCATCGTTACTCGATAAGTGAGAAAGAAGTGTGTCTATAACTCATGTCGAAAACTATAGAAAAACGATTACGTCGTTACGTTATAAATGTCATAACATTGCACTGGAAGACGATGTGACATTGCAGACTTTGAGAATACCAGTCAAACATATCGTTTAAGGCTAGTTTACACTATCTCACAAGTCGTACGTATTCCATAATACTTTGTGAGATAGAAATCTAATGAGTTTTGTTACGACTGTCAAAAAATTTAGTTTAACATAACAGTTTGTGTTCACACCATCACACAAAATAAAAACACTCACACATGAAATAAAATGGAATCCTGATCCAATGAAAAGTATTTTTGTTTCGAAATTTTTCAAAAAACGATGAAGTCGTATGGGTTGTCAAACTTTTTTTCATTATACTTGTCATTTTCATCACACATGCATTCACACTATCAGACTTTTGCATATTACTTGAGCTTTTGACATGTATTAATACAGAGTAAAATAGTGTAAACTAGCCTTTACCTTTATTGAACATTTTTCAGCGAAGGCGGCGAAAATACAACCGTCGGATATACCAAATAATCTAAAGTGGGACTTTAATGTTTGTTATTTTCAAATGAGCTTTGAAAACATTCGTATAAAAATGTTAATAGAAAAAAAATTAAACAATGAAAAAATGTGCCAAGAACAAAATATGTCAGCAGCGTTTAAAAAACTGACGTAAAAGAAGAAAAACTGCCATTTCTTCCACTTCTTCATTTGTCATTGGCCACAAAAAACTGTTGCTTTTACTTCTGATTCATTTAATGTAAACAGTAGATGTCCAACCAACTGAAAAAGCGACAAGTTTTACACAAATTTCGTTTTTTGGTTTTGACTGCAGTTTTTTAAACCCTGAAAATATTTATTATTGTTATTATCGGGCGTGTTCTAGAATCCGAATCCACTCGAAAGTGGATTACTTTAGCATTATTGGTGTTCTGCATTTCACATCCACATGTTTTTATTCGTTTTCAATTAGAGTAGATATGGGTTGGTGAAAGTAAACCGAATCGACTTTTATTGTAATATGTGATAACATTTTTAACAAAAAAATTAATATTGCTTTTAGCTTAAAATCTTCTTAATCCAATTTAATCAAAAATATATCGTTATCTAAAACGCAAAAGGCCCTTACTAACCCTAAATTTAAAGTCGACATTTTCATTGATATTGATGTAATTATACCAAATTTTTTTGAACGATTTTTATGTTATTTTCAGACAATTTGTTTCTTTAATCGCTTTAGCGATCTCTTAGTTTTTGCGTTTGTTTAAACTTTGCAATTTTTTTTCGCGAATTTTAGCCATGTTCGCGATATAAGCGATTTGGTCGTGTAAGTTTTCTGATTCTTTACAGCTTTAACGATTTATAATAAATAGTTGACTTTGCTAACATGCCGCTGTTTGCAAATTTTTGCGAATTTCCTTGAATTTAGCAATTTTAACCGATTTTTTGCCATTCCTTATAGTTTTAGGGACTTTAAATCAATATTATGGCTGGTTTGAAATATTAAAATTTTTCGCGAATTTTCGCTATTTTTGCAATTTATTTTTTGTTATTTTGTTTTGTTTTTTTTTAACCCATTTAGAGATTTCAAATAAATTTTAGTGTTTGTTTAAAAGTTTGCAATTTTTCGAGAATTTTAGCCATGTTAGCGATTTTTTTTTGTGATTCTTTACAGCTTTCACGATTTTTAAAAAATATTAGACATTGCTATCATACTTCGGTTAGCAAATTAGCGATCATTAGTTCAACAAAAGTTTTTTCGAACAAAAACTTCGAATACACAAAAACATGCTGATTTGAGAACACCAATTTATGAATTATGCTGATTCAAAAAATTTTTCGTTTTCAATTCGAGTCTACACCTAGAACATACCTGTATATATTGCATTTTTAATATGTTTCTTAGTGCTAAAATTTTTTCTCTCCCCGTTTTTATACGTTATTGGACAGGTCAAAGCCGGAAATTTCTCACAGAAATTTTTACAGACATACTTTTTCTGCAAATTGTCGAGTAATTTCCTTACGCAACAGCTAATACTCGCCAAAAATGTTACAGACGCAGTTAAGTGAGAAAAACAGTTGATTGTTTGAATTAATGGCATTTTTGTTTCATTTCTCACCAGTGATGGAAAATTCAGTACTATGGTACTATTTGTGGTACTTTTTCCTTCCAAAAATACCACCGTACCCCCACGTCCGTTTTAGTACTCTTTTATGTTATGCTTCTTCTTTAGAAATTGAGCTTTGTTTTTTTTTAACATTGAGTCTTCAACAAAAAGAACTAACTCCGACTCCAACCGCCGAAATTCCAACTCCGACTCCTAATCTAACCTTAATGCTAAATGTATATGAGACTGGTCCTTATATGACTTTATAATCTTTTTTTTAATGCAATACCTTTAAAATGGTTAATTATAGCAAGAAAAGGTTTCAGTAAAAATTTTGAATCAATATTTTTAATATTGCATCGCAAATTTCGAAATATTTTTATTTTGGAAAAGAAGTATATATTTTTTAAAAATTTTTATGCCGAAAAATTTTAGAGTCGGAGTCACGAATTTTTTGTGGGTACTACGACTGCGACTCAGGTACAAAAAGCTTAACTCCGACTCTACAGCCCTGTTTACAACATTGCCTACACAAAATTTATTATTATCAAAAGGTTATGGTACCAAAATGTTGAAAATAGTACTCTTTTCCTTGGTGATAAGTAGCATCCAAATATTTCAATTTTCCATCACTGTTACATCAGGGTTACCGTTGGGAATTTTTGAAAAGTCACACAAATAGTCATTAAAAAAAAAAAGTCGCAGAAAAAAGTCAAATTGCGACTTTAGTCGGCGAACGGTAATCCTGGCGAGAATTACAGAACTTGGGCACTGTTTTCTTATTTCTGCCCCCTTAACTTTGCAGATTCATTTGTCGACTAACCGTTTTTAACACATAACGTACTTAGGGTGTTTGTTCTGATTAATAATAAATCTATTTTATTTAACTATATGGTAGATTCACTCTCCGGTGTTGACTCGAAACATTGCGTTCTTCGTAAAGTTCTAAAATTCTTTCTGGTTGTTGTATAACGTTTTAAGAACTTGTTAAAACTTTTTTTTTAATTTGACTTAATTAATTAAGTTTTTAATAACGAAATGAATGAAAATGAAACACATTCACATATTAACGCTCCCAATGAGCAACAATTGTGACATCAATTTTTTAATTTAATCGTGTTTATATGTACGTAACATGTATGTATGTACATAAGTTCATATATAAAACTATAAAAATTTATAAATAAGTTTATAAACATATGTATGTATTTCGTGTAATGCTTATATGCAAAAATGTTTATTCATAAACTAAATACATTAAAAAACCAAATTTATTAAATCCAATTGCAATTGTGGGAATAAAATGTATTTCAACTGAGAAAATTTCGAATAATATTTAAAATTATAATACACAATATGTATTTGTTTTGTATGATGTGTATCTGTTTATATCAATTTGTCGGAAAATTGCGGTAATTAAGTTTGATATTAGTTTTATTTCATTAGCTAAATAATTTAATAATGATTTAGTTAAAAATCGGGGTACCCCGGTACGTAGGGGAAAAGGAAACTAACATCAAACTTGTTACTTGAAAGTTTTAAAGGGGACCGGTTCTAGTTCTAGCACTTTATATGAAGGGGACTTCTCACTTTAACATGGCGATCTACTATTAGGAGGTTTTGTGTCAATTACCTTTCCTCTGGAGAACCGAAACCTTAAACACACTATTACCAGTTAAGTTTCTTGTTTTCACCTATCACAATTCGTTGCATTTTATTTTAATATTGTGTTCACTGTTCATGGGATAAGAGCCTTCAGAACAATTGTGCGCTACGGTATTTCTGAAAGAAGGTGCATTTAAGTATTGAAGATTAGCCAAATCGAAAGTTTGGGCCGCGGCGTGTGTACAATCGGGTATAGAAATGTAGGTATAGAAATGTAGGTTAGATTGACGCGTTTTGACGGTCAGGACTTATGCTCTATAAAGTAGGAAATTTCCGGGAAATTTTGACATTAAAAAAAAAAAATTAAATAGTTCTAGAGGTCGCAGGGTTTAATGCTTTAAACCTAATAGCTAATAAAATAAACTAATACACAAAACTTATTCTGTCAAAAAATCTCAAAAAACAAAAAAGTTATGAGCATTTCAACTTCAAAAATTGACTCAGAAATTCAAAACTATAACCAAATATTGAGAAAGTCCATTTCGGAGCACCCTGTTCTCAATGAAATAGTTGAAATAGGGTTGAAATTTTTTGGCTCCCGAGGTTCACTAGTATTTACTTTCACATGAATTAACAAGTTTTAAAATCAGAGAACATAAAAAAAAATAATTTTGGCCGCCTTCTCAAAATATGAACCAGTGTGGGCCGTAGTAAAAAAAAAATTGAACAAATTTTTTTTAATGGACAACCGACACGAGGACGGCTCACTTGTGGAATTATAGCGGTCCCTTTGTGATACCCTTAGCCAGTGACAAGAGTCAACCTGTATTTACCAGACACCGTCTCCTCCTCCTCCGCATCATGACAACTTCTACAGTAGGCATTATAAAAAAACAAGACCCAATTTCCCCGCATAAGTCCCTATCACCCAGAGACCCGTAATGACTGATATCACCGTCCCAGGCCATCAATCAGGCATGCTCCCCTGCCATCTTCCCTGAGCTCTTCTGTACGACACACGTCGGACGAGAGTCCTGCAGCGAGCCATTGAAATGCGTATAAAGCCGTCGACAAACATGTCGTCACAAAGGCAGCCTTGTTTGGCAAGACTATCCGCAGTTTGGTTGCCCAGGCATCCACTGTGCCCTGGCACCAACGTCAGCGTTACCCTGGATTATTCTGCGATCACATTTAGATACATCCGGCATTCCACTGTAGATGTCGACACCAGCCAGAGCTGCAATGGCAGCTTTTCTGTCCTTAAATATACATACATTTCTCGATATACGATAGTACCTCAGCCAGATTGCCGCCCCGCCCGCCTTATGGCAGATATTTTCGCCAGCAGTACACTGCTGCCAACTTGAACACATGAACCCAGAAGAATAAAATTTGTCGCATGTAATTTCTTATTAAACCATAATCTCTTTTTACTCAAATTCTTTTCAAAGAAGTGTGTGAAATGGTAGCAAGTACTCTCGGAAGTACAATTTTGAAACTGTTGAGGTATAAATTTTGATATTAGCGTAGACATAATTGACAGTTTTTATTTGCCAAAGAGCTTTGTTACCGTTACACACTCAACCTAAGAGAAATATTGGTCTAAAAGAGATCCGCCGAGGCTACGAGCAACGTTGCCCATTCAATTAGCCCAATTTTCGACTACTATTTCCAATAAATCTGGCCGTATGGATTGAATATTGGCTTCCAATGCTTGTCAGCATAAACCAATGACTTAATATAGCTTCATAAAAAGCAATCCAGAGGCGTTTAATAGCACGAAGGGAGCCAGTGAACAGGACCACTTCTGGAAATAAAGATTTCACCAAACTGATTTTGCAATAAATCGATTGTTAAGCACGTTGTATGGCAAGTTACGCCGTCTTGTTGGAACCAAATGTCGTTGATGTTTAGCTGATTAATTTTGGAAACGAAAATTCAATAGCGCTCGCCATTCACTGTAACGGCAGCTACTTGCACATTTCCAAATGTCATGTAAATCGTCCCAAACAGTAAACTTGTATAAATGTAAAGCCCCAGTTAGCTGACAGTAACAGTAATGTAACCGTACAATAAAAAAGTAAGAAAAATTTATTTTCTACAGATTTATGGCCTGTTCGTCTATTTCGAACGATGACTTCGTTCACTTAACTTACATTTTAAATAAATTTTTTAAATTAAAATTATAAAATGTTCAGCCATGTCACAGAGTACAATTCCGTTCGAAAATTGAATGAACCCATTTTTGTTTGCATGAACGGAATGGGAGTTTTCTGTATCTAAAAGGCCAAAAAACTACACTTTCTATCAATAAACAAATATGTTTTTTTCGGTTCCGAACGGAATTGTACTCTGTGACATGACCCATTGTTTCTGTTTTACATGTACGTTAAGCGAACAAAGTCTTAATTAGAAATTGATGAACAGGTGTCTAATCACCGCATTCGATATCGAGTAAACTATCGTATTTTTCTGCATACGATAGACACTGAAGTATCGAATGAAAACTCGAGAGATGTAATGTTTTTGATAACTCGATATCGAATACTATCTTTTTAAATTACGAAACAATTCATTCGAAATCGAGTGTCATGATACCAAAATAAACGATTTCGTTCAATTTTACTCGATATCGTTTGCGGCGATTAGACCCTAGGCCGTAAGAAGTTACGGTTAAGTTATGTCTAACTGCTAACTATAATCGTTCTAATTGCTTTATATGTATGCAGCTGATTTGCAACGTTGCCTGAGGATTGTCTTTGATCCAAATACGGCAATTTTGCTTATTGACGTAGCCATTTAACCAGAAATGTGCTTCGTAAAATGGACGAAGTGCTCTATGAACTTTGCGAACAGATTTATTTTTTCAACGTAAATTTCCACATTTTGGAAGCATTTGTTCTATTGTTAAACGATAAATGATGCCTTGCCAAACCTTACTGATCAGAAATGTCAACACCGTTTGATATTCTCAGCTGTCAAACCATACATAGTTATCGATATCGAAAGTTCTCATGCACCTAAAAAAAATAACCGATACATGAAAATGGACGATTTCGTTTTAGTTTACTAAAATAAAGCTTATATGACGTGGACCAAAATGCTTCCGGAATAAAACTTTTGCGTTTGAGTACTTTTACAGTAAAATTCAGTAAATGAGAAAATTTTCTCTCACAAAAAGCTGTTGTCCAAAAAAGTACGCGAACGCAAAATTTGTAAAAATTCGTAAAATAAAAGCAACAACTGATGGCAAATTATTTAAGTAATAATTTTGACTACTTAACTCGTTTCCTTATCGGTACTCGATTAAATAATTTTTGTAACACGAACATTTTTGGAAAATATAAACAAAATATTTCATGTAATCTTCCATATTTGTTTGTTTTTTATTTTATTTGATGTTACTTATTTGTGACGGGTTAATTAATTTAAAAGAATATGAATAATTTTTTGCTATTGATTACTTAAGTATCCAAGTACTTCACACTTGTACAACTCTAAAAAATTAACATTTAGCCAAATAAATGCTTCACAAGCAAGTTTAATTAATTAATTTTTATTCACTTTTTGTTTTTGTTCAATTTTTATTTCAACTTTTCTTTTATTTAACAATTTTTTCACAATTTGTTAGCATTTTGTTTGTTACTTTTGTTTGTTTACCTTTTGAAACACATGTTTTTTTGTTTTACTAAATTTTACTGGAAAACTTTCTGCAGTAAAAATTTGTAAATACTAACAAAAGAAAAGAACTGTCACTTTTCGCTCTCAATTTGTATTCTCATTTACTTTTTTTTTGTGTACGCGAACGCAATTTAGTAAAATGCAGTAAAGTTCTGTAAAAAAATAGTAACAACTTTTGTGTTCTCGAACGCAGCTAATGACAAAATCTGACTTAAATGTTTATACTAAAGGCTTAAAAAGCATTAATGGACTGATAAATAAATATTGCGAAGAGACAAAAAAAGTCTTACGGTAGATCGCAAGTGAGGAATGCATTCGATGTAGATTTGGGCCAAATATGTCTACAACAAGACAAATAAGGTTGGGAAGGAAGTAGGAAAAGTATTTGATATAATTCTATTCATACATTTTACCAACTACTTACGTTAAGTTTATAAAAAATTCTAAAACTGTGAGCCATATTTTTAAAAAGTTTTTTGGTCTAGACTCTAGACTTATTTCCGCCGCTGTACATTTTAACCAGCCACTTATTATGTATGTACGTGTTTCGCGTTATTAAACTTAATTTCAAACCTTTAATTTAAATATTCGCAGAATTTCTTTATACTTTTCTATTTTCACAAAATTTAATATCAACTGCTGAAGTTGTAAAAACTGTTGAAAACATACTCAACTAAAAAGAAGTTGTAGAAATTAATTAAAATGGGTTCGATAGTAAACATGTTTAAAAAACGAAAATTAAATGAATGAACCATAAGCCAACCAGCAGTTTGAGTGATTGAATGATTAATGGACAGCACTCGGTCATGGTTAGAATGATTCTTGTAACCATTTTAATAACATAAAATAATAATAGTTGACTGGTAAGCCGATATTTAGACATTATTCCCCATTAACATACTTACGAATAGGGTTTGCAAGTCAATTATAATTGCAATCGAAATTTATTGCAACTTTTATTTGTAATCGTAACAAAATGTCTGTGATTACGACTTACAGTTTTAAAAGAAGTCGTTTCTAGTAAAAGTTTAGATCTTAACATGGTTAACATCTGGCCAAATTCCCTAAAATTATGTACAAAAACTTTCACCAGTTAAATCTAGCAATAATCCATTATGAATCGATTATTAATAACATTCTTTAGCGTTATATCATACATTCATTTGCTTCGAATTTGCGACGATACTTACAGCCGTACCGTACCTATTCACAAGCAGCACGCGTTTTCTAGTTGTCAAAAATTGTCATGTCATGCCTATACAATTTGTATGAAGCTTCCCTAAAAGTCACTACACACTATCCTATTTAGTCGTACGATATGTCAAAAAAATCGTGTGTGTTCATAAAGTATGATAGTGTGGCCTAAAAATTTAACTAAATGACAGATTTTTTTTACAAGTCTGACCGACTTGCAAAAGTTTTTAAAAATTTTCATAAAATGATAGTTTCTATGCGATCAGAGTTGTATTTTCGAATACAGCTGATAAGAAAACAACAATGTCGGCTTCATTGATTTAAAGCATCTTTTTTGTGTAATAGTGTGGCACCTGAAACAGACTTTTGTTGCGATTTTGTTTGAATGTGAAAGAAATTTGTCAGATTTTCCAGTGAATGAATCGTACGATTGTGTAGGATAGTGCATCACGACCTTAATGGTTCGGCGTCAACGATTTGCAATTGTAAAATCAGATTTTGACAGCGCGTTTAATAAATAATGGCAATTTAGCAATTTTTTATTTAATCTAGCGGTTTTGTCTCCATTATGTATTTCTTTTATGTGGATTTCATTAAACAAGAAAATTAATCTATTCTGGGTCCTTTAGAAATTCCAAGTCGATTAAGCAACGTCCGTTTGTCTGTCTGTCTGTTGAAATTACGCTTACTTTCGAATGATTCAAAAGAAAAGAACTGTATTGGTGTCAAATTCTTTCTAATTTTCCTAATCACTTAGGGTTTGAAATCCAGCAAAATCAGCTTAGTAGGAAAAGATTTACGTATATAAATGTGGACGTACCACCCTAAAAAATATATATTTCTGTTAAAAAATCTTACATTAATTGGTGGCGGAATGCACCGTTTGTTATTAAATATTGTACAAACTCGTTCTATATGACTAGAAATCATACTATGAACTAAATTTTGAGATGATCGGTCCATAATTTACCATAGCGGTCTTCCAAAAAGCACTTTTAGACGCATAAAATCCTAAGAAAATTGTATTGAAATTTGGTAAATTTTTTTTCTTTTTTTATTACTAAAAACGCGGAAACTACTTTCCTTGAGAAAAAAAATCTTGTAATTATGAATTCCGTGGGATTGGGGGATTCTCAAGATAGTCATAAAATAGTAAAGTCGTATGTCTTATAATAATTACAAGAAATATAAATGACTGCTGTGGGCAACAGCTTATAATTTAGATTTCTACTGTACAGTTAAGACGAATCAATGAACACAGCATTACAATTTTTATTTTGTTTGAAAAAATTATTAAGGACATTATGACGATATGACTTAATAGCACACCTTGTGAATGCCCCAATAGATTTATTTTGCTGTGCCTGTGCAAGTTAAAGTAAAATAAATTTAATTCAAAATAAAAAAATTTATTTTATTCCTCCTGTGTACTTATTTTTGGTTTTGTACTGCATCCTTTTGCCGTACTTACTGTTTTGATTAATGAATTACTTTAAGGAATGTAAATAACAAAAATGTTTTCATTGTGTAACACAATTATTTGGTGGCCCAATGTTCAAGCTCGTTTCAGCATTCCTCCAAAAATCTTACTTACTGTTTTTTATAAACTCCCTTCTGTTTTGCAAGGGAATTTTTTCGGGAAAATTTTTTATTCGAAATGGGTGAAACAGGAAAACAGAAAAAGTTTCTGCGGAATTTTTAATGGTGATATGGATGATTACAAAAATTAACAGGTTGCATTTTCAGAACCCAAAATGCGGTTCCTAAGATGGTTGTCTTAAATAAAACTTTACACTTCCGTTTTAAAATTCATATTAATCGAATTGAAGATTAAAATTATGTACAATTGAAGTGCGATTATTTGAAAATCAAAATTAGCTGATAAAATTTTTAATCCTGATCGCGATAATTACAATAAAATGCAAACCCTACTAACGAACAACAATTAAAGTGGCAGAACAAAGGCACTCGTAGTAAAATTCTCCTATTACTGGAAACAGAATGTGGTTTTATTTGAATTTATTTAATAAAGAATACATTCCTATAAACAAACCCGAAAAAGGAACCAAATAAAAACTGCAAACTTGTTAAAATGTGTGTTTTTTATTGTTGTTATTTTTAATTACAATATTAAATAGAATATAGGTACCTACTTATGTATGTATGTATGTACCTAGTTTAAATAAAAAGAACAGTAAAAAGTACTTAATTGCAAAACTTTTTTTCTTTTATTTTGTTCTAAAAAACAATTAAAGAGATGAAATGATAGTAACAATTTAATTAAGATACCTACACACATTTTATGTACTATCTAAGTACATATCGTTGGTGTCATGTAGAAAGTCAATTTTTTTCGAAATTGTCTGCCAAATTTTAAAATTTTGAATGCTTGTTTTTGTTTTAAATGTTAGTTAAACGAGTCACTTTTGCCCTAGCGTTCTACAAACAGGCAGTAAGTTTTTTTTTAGTGATTCCAATACATTTCACACAAATACACCTCGTCACAAAAATTTAAAGCGAAACTATGAAAAATAACGGTTTTACAAGCAATTCATCATTTTGATACTAATGGGTCGATTAGGGATGGCAACATAACAACAGTTGCATTGTTTTTGTGGTAGTGCACATGGGCATTTCTCTAATGTCGAATGCGACATTCGTACGCCTTAAAAGTGAAAAAAAACATATACCAAAACATTAATTTTATTTTGACAAAAGGCGAAACTTATAGCTCTTGATTAGCTCCATAATTTGTGCTAAATGTTGGTTTTGAGCAATTGTGCGTTTTCAAGAAAATTAAAAAAAAACCAAGGCATTTGCATGCGACAAAAACAGAAGTCGCTTTTACGGCAAACAGTTCAAACACTGATTTCAGCGAAACCTGATGAAATATTTTAATGCGACTAATTTTAAAATATTATGCATTGATGTATCTTAATAATGCTTTTTATTTGATTCAAAAATATTGTGTAGCATATTTTTAATTTAATTTTAATCACCGTCGCACGCTACATGTTGCATGCGACATTTTGTTCCATCTTACTTTTATGTTTACGTTTTTACTTTTTATGTAATAAGACATCCGTTAGATGATTCTACTTTATTTTAAATACATTTTATATATTTATTTTCCGACCAAAAATTATAAACTTAAAAAAAATATCGTCAATAAAGAAAAATACAAATATAGAACAAAAACTAACTTAACTGAAAATAGTATTGCTATTCTCAAATAAAGTTTTGTATAATGAAATAAGCTATCTTGCTGCTTGTAGTTATTGGCCATAGCAAATAAAGATATTTTAGAAAAAAATTTTTTTTGAATTAATGCATTTTACACTTACGATGTCGCACGCTACAAATTTAAAATAAGTACCAAGAGAAAAGCACTGATTATTTTCCAGCAAAATTTTTTTTATTAAATTTGCAACAAAAATATCTGTTTGTTACTAATATTTGATGAGCATTGTACAAATACCCTCGACGCACTGATAACAAATGTTCTTTTTCAATGTCGCACGCTACATCGAAATATAGGGTAAAGCAAAGAAAATAATTGCCGTAACTGGCTATCGCATCGTTCCGTTTGCATTTTTTTTATATTGTTTGGATATAAACCGAGATTTAAAAAGCAATTGTCAATGCATAATGTTTCCCATTAGGATCATTTAGCAAAACAACACGGTCAATAGAAATGTTCAAAACAGAACTTTAGCACTTGTTCGACTTTGCATTTGAATATTTCAAAGTATGTTGTGATTTAATGTATAATTTGTTTACATATTTAAAAGTTGATAGATTCCCTATAAAAATATGTTAAAACAACATACTTTTATAGACTTTGAATTTTTTGGCTGTGGTTGACATTTCTGGAGAAATGCCCACATGTCTGCTAAAATGAACACAACACGTTCGTTCTTGGTTTCATCTGACATAATCTAAAATCTTACACAGCAGCAAATTGCTTACTGATTTATACATATGTATGTATGTAGGTATTTCGAATAACTTTTAATTGTATTTCAGTTTTTTTTTTGTAAAGAAAATGTGTCGCGAAACATCTGATGTCGGATGGTTCGCCAGTTCAATATAGAACACGCTGTAATTTGGCATGGATCACCCATGTAGGGAATGGTAAATGGGTTCCAAAATCAACTTTTGATTTTTCGATCGACTTTTTTTATTTTGGTTTTTGAAATCGATTAATCGAACCCCGAAATCCGTTTTAAAATCGATTTAAAAATCGTTTAAGATTAATTTGGAAACTTATTTTTTAGGGTACTAATAGGTAAATACGTAAAACTACAACTTTAAACTTGGAAAACTGCATAAACATACCTACACAAGTACATACATACATATGTGTGTACGCATAAAAAAATCTCAAGTTTTATTGTGATTGCCCATTATTTATCGATTTAATTAAGAATAAAATTAAAAATTGCCAAAATTTTAATAAATTTGATTTCAAAAAATCGATTTTTTTACCACAAAATCGATTTTGATTCCCTACACCCATGAGTGTCAGATAGGCTACACTAGGGATGGACACTGTAATAAAACATCGATGTTTTTTTCGATGCGATGCATCGCAAACATATGTACATCGATGTTGCATCGATATTTCATAAAATACATCGATGTTTTTTATACATCGATTGTTTTTTTTAATTATTTATTATTATTATTATTTTTTCGAAAAATCTTTAGTTTATTTTACATATCCCAATACTTTTTTTCAATACTGTAAACAATAAACAAACAGCAAAATATTTTCCATTGTTGAACTTGTGCATAATTTGTTAGCTTTTATTTTAATTACGCGTGATTATCAAGCTGTTTGTTGGGAGTAAAGATGCCAGACCCGAACTTATTCGCCGCATATAATAGTTTTGACAGTTGTTCGCATAATATTTACCACGTTTACATATACAAACTTGAGTCATGCCAACACATATAGATATGTATACACGTCTATAAATCAATCTACACGTTCTGTATACAATTTGTCATTTCGATGCATCGAAAGAAAACATCGATGTTTTCCGATTGTTTAAGAGCAAAAAACATCGGATTATATCGATGTTTCGACACAATACATCGAGTGTTTTAAAAACATCGATGCTTTTTGTCCATCCCTAGGCTACACTCCCGAAATACTGTAGGTTAGGGTATTACAAAGTCTGCCTTGATCGACTATACTTTCTTATTTGTTTTTATTAATTTTCTTAATATTATGATGGACATGTTCTAGTTACACAATTGCGCTTGCGAAAAAAGCGAACATAAATACTGTCACACGAATGTTTAAATACATACATATATTATGTATGTACGTACATATGTAGTATACAAATGTATATAACACGAAAATGTAGGTATAGAAACGGTATAAATAATTTGTTTGTTGAGTGATTTTTTCACTATTTTTAACTACATATGTACATACATACATACATAGATCCAAATATACAGACAGACACACACTCTAATAAACATGTTAATAACAACAAAACTAAACTAATTAACAAAATAAAAACGAGAGAAAATAGAATATGATAGACAATAATAGAAGAGAATGAAAACTGTTACTTAAGTTTACTACATTCTTATGTACTATGTATCACTGTTGTGATCTGACAATTCTTAAATTGTACCGTCTCATTGGCAAAATTGTACCAGATTGACATAAATTGTACCAATATCGCTATAAAATAAAAAAATCATCCATAGTAGGAATTCATAACGCTTTTTTATTAAATAAAAACAAAAACGAAACAAGTTAGAAATTATAGTCCGTCAAACCCAAGCATTTGATACTCTACACCACAGAATATACAGACAAGTTTTCGAAAGTAAGACCCATGGGCAATCATGTACCCGCCAGAACAAAATAATGTTATGAGGTTAAGATTTATCTAAAAGTTTTTGTGTTTTACAGGACAGCCAGTTTTCTAATTTTCTCTGCTTTCACTTGCAATATCAAAATGAAAATATGCATGTGCTTAGATAAGATAAGATAAGACGAAGTGGAATTCGCCTACAATATTTGGCCAGGTGACGTCTCTTTGAATGTAGAACAAGATTGCATCGAAAACTAAATTACAAAAAAATTGGCATACACGATAATTTCGCGCAAAAGGGTCGATATATTCACCTACATCAGATTTATTGCCTATAAGTGGGTTTAAATCGGACCTATGGATACTTTTGGACCAGTCAGCGCAATGTTTTGTCTTTACAAAGTGGATATCGTAATAGTTATTGTCGCCAATTTTTATATCAATACCAACATTTATAAGGTAGTCGTCAAATATGGACCTATTCCAATAAAAAATGGTAAGATATTTAGATTGCAATAAAATAAGTCTGAAAATTTAATGTAAATATTCCGGAATGAAGTGTGTATGGGGACACGTAGTAGGCTTTGTCCTTATGAATTGAAACCTATGTTCAAAATTGCATCGCATTAGCTTACAAATTCTCTACTTTACGTAGAAGGTTACATGATCGACAGCCAACCGGAAGCAGGGACATCTATAAATCGACTCAAAAAGTATTATTTTGTAGTGTGACTCACATCAGCACAATCGCATAATACCCTCTCCTCTATTGTGGTGTGTGTATAAAAATTAAGAAGAAGCAAAAATTTTTCTATTTCTCTTTTTTCTCAAAGGCAAACAAAATGTAGACACTTGGTTGACAGTGTCACCAAAACAATCGACTAAAGTGTCGTTTTGGAGGCACGTAATCCTAGGCTTCTACAGCGATACGAGTACATAGTATATTTATGTATGTATGTACTTTATATGTTATATTATTAGTATTGTTTCCGAATGTTACCTATTTTCCTAGTTCCAACACATTGCAATGCATTAGTAGGGGGCATCCCCTGAGTGCTGGTCCAAACAACAAAACAAACAAAAAAACAATTATAAATTTTTGGCAGTTCTCGTCACGGCTGGAGATGCATGTGTTATTAAAAATTTTATTATTGAAAAGTGAGCCGTTAATCCACCTCAAAGAAATGATAAAACTTCGTCGGTATTTTGTTGAAATTGTACCAAAAAGGGATGAATTGTACCAGAGTACCAAAGAAGTTTTGATTGTACCAAATTTGGTACAATTGTACCACAAATCCCATTAGTGCTATGTATGTATGTGTATGTAAGTTTGTATGTACTTTAGCTTAAACCCTGTCGGACTTTGAGTTAACTTAAAACTAACTTATTGTCAACCAGAAATGAGTCACAGGTGACTAAAAAGCTGGCTCATTTCCCTTGTTAAACTCTATTCAGTTTTTACACGTAGTGTCATCAGAGCGAGTCAGTACTCACTCACTCTGCATAAGTTTCAGCTAACCACAAGCTAGCTCATTATGAGTTAGCTTGTAGTGCATAAAGTAAGAGTGCACTATGAGTTAAGTATAAATTGACTAACTTATAGTTGGGTTTAACTAGGCAGCTTGTAGTTCATCAGAACAAGTCAACACTCACTCCACCCTTCATATTTATATTATTATTAACTAATTATGTATGTATATATTTTTATTAATATTTATAATAAATTTTATGTATTTAACATAATAGAATCTGGGAATTTATTTCTCATGGTGAGTACATTTATTATACATATAAATTTTCATATTATTCGAATGTGTATTCTAAGTCAAATTACAATTCAATTTAAATTTTTTTCATTTTATGAAATAACTTGACAAATTTTTCTCTGTTTAATGAAAACAAAAAATATTTCAACAAAATAAAGTTTCACCTGTATGTTTTTTAATTTTTGTTTATTTCTGTATCAGATTTGAGTTATTTCGAAAGTTAGTTAAAAATGAGTTAGTTAAAAGTCAGCCTTATTTTGAGTTAGCTCATAAAAGTCCGACAGGGAATATACATACATACCTACATACTTAGTGGGGGGAAAAGCATTAAAAAGGCCTTTTAGATATGTAGCCGGCCAAAATTTTACTTTTTTTTCAACTCGAACTATGTATGTACTTATGTATGTTCTTATGTATGTATGTTGGTACCGTAATAATACCGCAATAAGTTTGGTTTAATTTAAAATTTTCAAATTAAAAATTAAGGAACACATTCCACAGAAAAAATTAAAAAATTTCTCTAATTACCAAATTCATTCCAAATTCATAGAATCAAGCAACCCATTTGTTGATTTTGCACCTACATACATATGTATGTACATACATATGTATTACCAAAATGATTTTATTGATTACTAAAAACTGTTTTAATTTTAATAACAAAAATGATCAAAAAACTTTGCCGTTTTAAACAATGTGTTGTTTGATTTTGACAATTTGCAACAACAATTTCACAAGTTTGAATTATTGGATTTTAAATGAAATAATTTTTTGTTATTTAATTAATATTTTAATTCTAATTTAATTTAAAACAACTAAAATGTTAACTAAATCAAAATTATATTTTTAATTTTCTTTCAACAAAAAAATGATTGATTCAATTTTCACATTAATTAAATCTAAATACTTTTTAAATATTTTTTTTAATTGATAAAAAACTACTAATATTTTTTTCTGTGTACTCTCAAAACTTAACTGCCTAAAAAAATGTTAAATTTTCTATTAAATTTTCAAATTACACAGATTAAAAGCTAACATTAGGTGCCGATTCACACATTTCTGATTTTAGTCGAGAGAGGAAAATAAATGACATTGCTTTCTACCTTCTTTTGGTATACAAAAGTAAAGGGGTTACGTGGTAACGACTACCGCAGTTAACACATTTCTTAGTCACATAATCACAGAACTAGGTTTTTTTTACAGCTGCGTTCCTATTTTTTTTCTATGGTTTATTTTGCAAGTGTGTGTTTATAATAAATGAGAAAGAAGTTCATTGTAATTTTTCAATTTGTTTAAATTAGAGCAAGTTCTGTTACTATAATTAGCGAACAAATAAAATTACCAAATAAGCTGTCACTTGTCATTACTCATTGTGTCAATGACCTGAAAATTTTGGGTTGTGGTTAAAAAATGTTCTGCAAGTGAATAAATTCATTTTTTATAATACTTATTTAAACAAAACTATAAGCGAATTTAAATGGTCAAATAAATTTCTTTAATGTACATATTTTCATAATTTTGAAAAGTTATTTATTGAGCATCTTCTATATAAACTTTTGAGCATTTTATCAATAAAATATCATGATTCATTTTGTTTTCATGCGTATTAAAGTGATTTTCAGGAGGAGGTTTTATATTGTACCTGTAGGTCCAATGGTGAATAATGGACCGATCTTCTTGAAATTTGGCAATATGATTTCTAGTCACTATAACAAACCAAATTTTACTGCAATATCATTTTTCGTTACGGTTTTAGGCGTAATAAAGTGTTTTTCGAGAGTGGGCTGTATTTGGGGCCTATAGTAAATTATGAACCGATCTTTACGAAATTTAGCAGTGTGATTTCTAGTCTTATAAAGCAAGTTCAAGAAAACTTGTATTCCAATTGGTACATTCTGCTACTAATTTATACTAGTTTTTGTAGCAGATTTACACAAGGAAAAAAAGTTTTTGTTGATTAAGAACTGAATGTTGTTTTTAAGATTATTTCGGACGTTGAATTTAAATCTGCACTTAGTTTTTATCTATCATCTATTCTATCAGGGCTGTGGAGTCGTCCGAAAAAAGTACTAACTCCGACTCCGACTCCAAACGCTGAAATTTTTTAAGTGCGACTCCGACTCCTACTATAATCTTGATGCTTAATATATATGAGACTCAGTGTATATAAGACTTTTATTTTCTCATTACCGTACGGCCTTCTAAAAATTAGAGTTTTTGAGAACAAATTACCGTACGCAAACATTAATGTGCTGTTTCCAAATGACAGGCGATAGATTATGTAGTAAAATTTATATGAAAAGCACAAAAACAGCAGTATTCATAAACCATTTATTTAAATTTTAAATGTGTTTTAAGAAGATAATTTTTATTTTCGAAATTTTTTTTTAAATTTTTTATGCCGAACAACTGTGGAGTCGCGAGTTTTTGTATGTACTACCACTCCGACTCGGCACAAAACCTAAACTACGACTATTCAACTCCGACTCCACAGCCCTGTATTCTATTTCGCGATATACTGTTAAGTCCAAAATTTCATCAAACTTCAATCAATCCAAAAGAGTTACATTTTGTTTTCTTGTGTTATCAATTTTTTAGGTTGGTTCTTCCACATTTCGATTCATAACATTTCCTACTTTTTTTTGTTGAGTGTTTTCAACAGATGGACAAATATATTTACATGGCTAAAACGACTTGGAATTACTTAGATGGGGTCTTACGGACAACTTTTAGGTTTGATATTATATCACATTTACAAATACAAAATTCCATTCTTCACTAAGAATTTAAATGTAACTTAATTCACCAAGCTGGTACATTAAAATTCAACTTAAGTTTCCATTGTAATAACTTGGCAAGGTGGCCTTAATTTCGCAACAATAAAGCAATAACAGGCGATGCAATAATAGACAGCTGTTTTTTGAGACCACCTTGTAATACATAAATAAACTTTTTTATGATATTTTTTTTGTATTTAGTAGTGCTACCATACTTTTATGTAAATTAAACAAGATTTTTCAAATTAAACTCAAAAATTCAATCTGTATTTAAATACGATTTAAGTTTATATGAAAATTAACTTAATATGGATTTAAGTACTATCCTGAAAATTGGGCATTAGATGAATATTACAACTTGTAGTGGAGGGTATGAAACAAAAGAAAATTCAAATAGAAAATAAAAATTATTTTTACTGAAGCTACGATCAGTTGCTGTTATCTTAAAAATCTTCAAAATTATTAAATTCTCCAAAATGTTTATAAGAATACAAATTTTAATAACAGAATAATTCGGTTAACCGTTTTAGAATTAATGATACTTAAGTTGATAACGATGCCTACAAATTTTATAAAATCTACGATCAGTTACGATATGCATGTGTAATCCAATTTAAATCCACCTTTCCTTTTTTAATAGCGACTAAGAATTATTATGGTGCGAATCTTATAAATTTGAATTCCTAATTTCGGCTCCGTTAAATTGATTTGAGTCTTTCTATGAACGAAGATTTAAGTTATAAATAAAAAGCTTTTACCTTAAATATTCGATTTGATTCATTTTAAATTCTCAATAAGTTAATATAAAATTTGAGAATTTAATACAGGGTGTCCGCCGGGGAGGAATACTACTTTTCTACTGGCATATGTACGGCGGCGTAAATAGTCTTGTGGAAGAAGATCTTGTGTCAACTGAATCTTAAATAGAAACAAATGCAAATCCTTGTGCAAAATTGGGGCCAAAGTTGTTATTTGTAGACCAAGCTTCTGAGCATGGCGTTGAATTGAGGTTGATGGATTGTTTTGAACACTTTCTTGAGCAGCAGTAATTTTTTCAGCCGATCTTGCATTACGTTGTGGGCCATGCTTGGGCCTATCACCTACAGACGCTCTTTCTTCGAAATTATTCACTACACGATAAATAGTGCGTTTTGTTGGAACGTTATTTCTCCCAAAAATTTCGCGTAACTTTCTCATCATCACAGTAATCGATGATTGATTTTGATAAAATGTTTTAACGATTAAAACACGTTGGTTTATCGAATATTTTTCCATAATACATTTGCCACGTGTCTACTTCACGACTGCCAAATATGAACTGTCAAGACTGTGTAAAAGCTGAAGTTTAGCGATCTACCAATTAATTCTTGTTAAGTGCTATTAACTGAATAACATTTAGATTTGAATTGATTCATGGGTATTGTGGGTGGGATCGCATTTATTATAACAAACTTAATTTTTTTTTTAATTTAAATTAATTGCAAAAATGAGGTTCTAAACCAATTTTTCAAACATTGTTGATGAATTTTCTTTTTATTAAAATGATTAATTGTAATTTTAATCGGCCGGTCGTAAAGATATGCACTGAAGCAAAAATATTCAAACAATTTGTACGAATTTATACAAAAAGTATTAGACAGTAGGCTCTAAAACAAGTATAAATATAAATTAATATGTTTGTTTGTGCAAATGCTTGTTTTTACACAATTATTATAAATGATGTCATTAGCAAAGTGTTTGAAATGTATTCACTAAGTTGAGTTGAGCGAGTGGGTGGTACATGAACCCGAACTAACTGTTTCGTAAACGCTTGTTTTGTATTGTATTCGTTTCGTAAACTACACAATTCAAATACACTCGTTAACTATTCCAATTGCATTTTATGCTCATGACTGCCTATTTGGATGCAATATAGTTGTACACTGTTCTATATGGGCATTCTTATGCATCCATATTTGTAGAGCGATAAAAAACAAACAAGTGGTGGAAAAAATTGCTGTTACAAAAAAAAAAATGTTATCAACTACCTCCTTATGGAATTAAATACTTGAAAGGAAGTCTGTAAATAATTTCAAAGTTCATTTACATAACACAGCAAAAGCAGTGTCGTCACATTTACCATAGTTTTGGACTTTGAATATTTATGGAATGAAACTGGTTGGGTGGCCCTTCTAATTGGTCTTATAAAGCTAGGCAAACTGTAAATGGCTTCAAAGAGAATAACACTTGATGCCAAAAAAAGAAATTGAGGTTTCTATTCGCATAATTGCACTGTAACATAAAAACTCGCAAGCGAGTTAATATTTTTTTTTGCGGGCGTTAAATATTTTAAAACTATTTTAAAACCTAAAAAATGTAGGATAAATCAAACAGTCCCCCTTAAGAATGGTTTGAAGTAGTCCCCTTTCTGCATGCACTTAGCGATTCAAATATAATTATCGGGAAACATTTTAATGAGTTATCTTTTATGTGTAAACTTTTAATTTTCATTTAAATTTTCCAATACGCTTATAAGCACTGGTGGAAAAGGTTTAAAGTATAAACAGTATTTAACGCTTATATGCACACCGCTTTTATTCCACCAAACTTGTGCATTTACATTTCGTGTATGAGCATTTGCTTATATGCATCACAATATACATACATAATACAATTTCAATAAATTGGTTTAAAAAATTCTCATGAAAACATCCTTTCAAACATGAGTCAGATTCAATAAAAAACGTCAAATGTAAACAAATATATTTTTGTTTTGATTTTGTTTGTTTTATTAAATGTTGTCAACTTTTTGTTGAAAAAAACCGGTAAATCGCTTAATGGATCTTAGACCCCAATAAAGTATGTATATTTATTTAATAGTATACTGAAACAGTAAAGTCCATTAGTAACACGCCTAGAAATTTAGGTTATAACCATTTAAGACGATTGTGATTCTTTGGAGATGATAAAAGTGTTAACACACCATTCTTTAAAAAAATAAAACCAAAATTTAAAATTATGTCGCTTAAGCTATTTTTGCAGTAAGGGCTCGATATGTATGTATGTATGTACAATATATTTACAATTGCTGCTCAGGCGTAAGTCTTAATATTCATGATGAATGGCCAAATTAAATTAACCTTAAAACAAATGAGAACTATCAAAGCAGCTGTCACAAACTACAGTGCTGCCAATTTGTTAGTTAAACACCTCTAAAGAAAACACCCGAAACCATATGAGGCCTAAGATCGGTATTGTAGAAATTAAATGGTATTTTTTTAAGCCGGATGAAGCTCATTTATATAAGAAGTGCGACCAATCGACAGCAGACTTCATTATATCCAGTAAATTGCACCGTTGCTCTTTATTTATGTCTTACATTGCCTATAATCCAGCTTTTACAATTTTAAGTTCTATACGGCTTAAAAAACCTTTGCAAACGAAATGAAAAATGTATACATATACCTATGGGGCATTCCACGCCAAATCGGATGGTTATATTGTTTTATTTACCCAATTTTGTAATATTTTTAAGTACACTTCAAGGGACTATTTTTTTTCCAGTTTTTGTTCATAATTTGATTTTAATAAAAACTCAATCGCCGAAGAAGTTTTAAAGAATACCAACGAAACGTCGGATTTTATTGAGAATGAAATGAATAATCTTTTATTTACATTTAATTAATGTCCTTGAAAGCCTGCATAAACAACACTACTTAAATAAATTATTTAGAGGATTTTTTTTAGATTTACAGAAAAAATATTCCCAAGTTTTTTTGATTTATACTAAACTTTTAATCACTCAACAACTTTTGAGTCCGGTCCAGTAGTGGTCCTTCAATATTTACTACTTTTTAATTAAGGAAAAATATCACAAAATTGTAAACCATCTGATTTGGCGTGGAATGCCCCATATATGTATATATATAACTATATGATGTAATTGTTTTGTGATATATAATGTAATTACTTGTTGCTAACGGGTTATCCGTTTTACGGTTTCAAAAGTAAAGTAAAGTTAAATAAAACACACAACAAGATAATGGGTCGATTACGGATGACGACATAGGTTAGACCAATGCGGTCCATTGTGAATCCCTTTAATGATAGAAAGAGAAAAGTAAAGAAAAGAAATATGAGGTGGATAGAATTAAGACAGTTTTAAGAAAGTTAGAAAGTTAGTAGGTGCCACGAAGAACTATTCTCTCTACAGTCCCCTCAACAGAAACAACCGCAATATTTCCCTGACAAACCCCAGTAGATCAGCCGGATTACATCCAGCGATGCACCCCAGTTCGTCGTGAAATCTTTCTCCTAGCCACTTTTGTCTGAGACCCTGCATCCTAGGACAATGGCACAATACATGCTCGATCGTATTTAGTTCTTCAGAATCATCACACAACCTACAGAAGTCCGGTATGGTATTGTCCCATTTGCTTGTAAAATCCCTAACAGGACAATGACCCATCAAGAACCCTATAAGTGTTCTAAGACAAGCCCTGTCCAATCCCAGTAGAACCCTGATTGCCCCCGCGTCCAATCTGGGCTATAGTGCCCTAGACACCCTGCAATCCGTTCTGTCATAATCTTGCCGTAATGCTCGAAAAGTGGCCACGTTTGAACCACCACTTTTATAGTAAGTTTTAAACTACTTTTACGCGTTCTTCGGATCCATATTCGTAAATGGCAAAACCTTTACTTAATTAAGGCTAGTTTACACTATTACACATGTCAAAAACTCAAGTAATATGGGAAAGTTTGATAGTGTGAATGCATGTGTAATGAAAATTACAAGTATTATGAAAAAAAAATTGACATCCCATACGACTTCACCGTTTTTTGAAAAATTTTCAAACAATAATACTTTTCAGTAGATCAGGGTTGGATTTTATTTAATGTGCGAGTGTTTATATTTTGTGTGACGGTGTGAAAACAAACTGTCATGTTAAAAATTTAGATTTGTGAAAGTCGCAACAAAACTCATTAGATTTCTATCTCACAAAGTATTTTGGGATACGTAAGACTTGTGAGATAGTGTAAACTAGCCTTTGATGATACTTCAGATGACAGATATTTAACAGCCTTACCAGACCACCGGCTTTGAAACCACTTAATTTTTAACCCTGTACATTTGTTTATTTCTTTTTATGCATGTATATTGTTTTTTACTGTTAACCTAATCTCCATCTATCGGATATGAAAACAGTGTACATACAAATAATGTTAACACCATTATTTGAAATTCATGGTTTTAAGTAAAATACATTCAGATAGAGACTAAAGTATGAAGCATTGTTAAAAAACTATTTCATAACCAGAGAAGTACAATGAACTTCCACATCTACTTACCAGCATGGCGATGAGTATACAAGTATTTACTTACATATGTAATACAGTGTCTGCAATAAGTAGTGCAGAGTGGTGTTTTTTTTTTGTTCTTGCTGGGGAAGTTGAAGAACAAAATTAAACATGAATTTATGCCCCCTAAAGCAGACAAATAGGCGCTTAAAGAGCTTAAAAGCACAAAAACCCATCAAAACCCCAGGCATGGAATGTTTAAGAAGTTCATAAAGAAGATTTGTGTTGCGACTATTGCAATATGGAAGTAAATTTTTTTTTTGTTCCTATCCACTATTTTTCGCTTAATTTTTTTAGCTTAGTTTAAATGTTTAATAGGAGAAGAAAAAAACTTTCACTGTTGGAAAAAACCAAGAAAACATTATGCGGGGTTGCAAGAAAAAATAGTTGTAAAGTTATTTGTTTTTCTTGTTATTGATGCAGACAGACTGCAAACAGTATTAAAACTTTGGCTTTATTTATGCATTTTAGTTTTGCTAAAAGCGGATCTATTGGCTCATTATTGTCTCCATTGTGTTCTGCTTTTAAAGCCGTTACAGTCATGCATACAAATGTTCGTATGCCAACTTCAGAGATAACAGAACTGATGATGTTTCCAAATGTTTTATAAACTGCTAACATTTATTAGTTTATATTGTATGTATTTATAAATTACAAATACGTTTACAAGTTCATTTTTTTATTTTGGAAATGCAGGCGCCAGTATGAGATTTAAAGGAAATTCAGCTTTTTATTGTATTGCAAGTTTTTCTAAATGTCTAAAGTTGGATGTTTTATTTGGAGAAGACTTTTTGCCATAAAATGTCGATAAGATGTTTACAATCTTAAATGTTATACTAAATACATAAATGTCTTGTTGAATTATTTATAAAATGTTGCATAAAACATTGAACTATTCAGTCTTTTAATGTAAACATCCTTTTTAAGATGTATACAGTGGAACTTCCCTATAAGGAACTTCTATACAATCCGTGAAAAAAAGTAATATTGAGGTTTAGCTTATCCACAGTAGTACATTTCTATCAGCTGGCACTTGAAATAAAATGTTTTTGTGAACAAATTTAAAAATTAAATTAAAGTTAAAAATGGTTGGTTCCAAACAATTTAGCTTCTGTGGGGCTTCATCCCACTTTTTTCAAAAGAATTTTATTCCATAAGGAAAACGAGCCTTTCCAAAAGCTGTTAGACTTGCTAAAATTAACAAAAATAATTGGGTATGCGGTATTTGGTACACGAAAGCAAAAAAAATTCAAAAATTTCCATTTTCAACAAGGCCTTAATAACTCCAAAAGTGATGGCTAAATAAAAAAATGATATTAAAGAAACTTAAATTAGGCGTAATTCAAAATGTTTTTAAAGATTGCATAACTAAATCGGGTACGTCGTTCCAAAATTACGATAAGATGTAAGGAGCAGCCTTTTCAAAAATCTCAATATTTAGAAAACAAATAAAAAAAAACCTTACCATAAAATTTTAAAAATGATGATTTTGCAGTTAGGTGACTATGGTGGATCCAAAAAAATATAGTGGTTGGTCAGGTAATTTTTGATTGTTGCATAGTATAATTGGTACTCAAAGTATGAAGTATATAAAAGGGAATATTTTTATAAACTTTCTTTACAGGCTCGTTTTAAATCGTTTTTTTTTGTGCGATTTAAAATCCACTTCATTTCGATTTGTAGAACATGCCCAATTGTCAACATTGGTGATTACTAAGTATTAAAGTAGGCTTTACATATCACATGAACACAAAAAAAGTTTAAAATCTGAACATCCGCGTTACGTTCGACGGTATTGATACCCTTTAGGACCCTTTTTTAATTACCCAGTAAAAACTTTGGTTACTTTTTCAAAATGAATAGGTTCCTTCACTAATTATTTAGTAGCTTTCTTCTATAACTACTTCTATAACTTCTTCTTTCTGGATGTATGTAGGTAAAAAATAATGACTTACATACATTTGAATGCGTTCATTTTAGAACATCCCTTGTAAAATTCATCGGTAGTGCTAAAGACATTATTTTGTAGGCGAAGTTTTTACGGGGTAATTTGTAACTATTTTGTGACACTTTTAAAACCTTTTTGGAAATTGCACTCTCATTATGTTTTTTCTCAACACTGCTGAATAATAGTGCTTCAGCTAAACAAGTGTTTTCGAAATTAGCATTACTTAAAAATAAACTTTGGAACAGACACAAAGTTCAAACTTGCAATTCCATGCTTTCTTCACTTAACATGTTCGAGGCAGAGATGGAGAAATGGACTTCAAGTGAAGATTTTTTTTCATTATTAAAATCTTATCGTAATACTTTATTGTATGTCCTGACAGTGCCAGACAAAAAATTTTTTCATCACGGGCTCTGTTCACATTTATAGGTGTTTATCGCTCATCTAAATAGGTAAGTGCTGCATTCATTTAAAATATTTTGCCTTTGTGAAGTGAAGATTTAATAACAAAATATAGAACACACATTCCTAAAATGTAGTTGGTTTTCGTAAAAAGCTAATGTTAAAGGATTTTTTATGACTTCTAAATGAGATTTTCGATTGTAAAGTACAAATTAAAGTACAATTTCACTAGTAGCCAAAACATAGCTCATATGCATACATTTGGGTGTTCAATAAATAGGGTTTTATTTTTGTACGATTAAACGATTAATCGATATTTGACATTTTTAACTTATTCGATTAAACGAATAACATTTTAAAATTAATCGATTAATCGAATAATTCTAAATCCAGATATTTTTTAAATTACGAGATTTTTTTCGATAATTGTAGGAAAATTAAGTACTTGAGTAAATAAATATTCTTTCATTTAAATTGTTGCTTAACTTTTGGGTATTTAGATTTTAAAAGAGTAAATAAAATTTTGGATTCTTAAAACTTTAAAAAATTATAAATTTTACAGAAATTCTTTTATATTTTATTATTATTCGATTAATCGGTATAAATTCTTCGATTAATCCTTTAATCGAAATTATAATTATAATTTAAAGTTATTCAAACAATTAATCGTCTACTTCTTCATTTGTCACTGGCCGAAAAAAAAACTGTTGATTTAACTTCCGATTCTTAAATGTTAACAGTCGCAGTCATACCAACTCAAAAAGCCAAAAATTGTACACAAATTTTTGTTTTTTATTTGACTGTTTTTAGTTTCGACTGCAGTTTTTTAAACCCTTTATTTATTGTTTTCTTTTCTTTTATTTAAAAAAATGCAATTTGGTACTCGTTTCTCAAAAATGTTTTCTCTCCAAATTGTAGCATGTTATATTCTTAAAAATTCAACCTTAATAATGGCATAAGGCATTGAACTTTTCGCCCTCTATAAATTGACAGTGATGGTAAATAGCACCCTGAAAAATTCAAACGGCGACGATTGCCTCAAAGAGCAATAAAGCTACTCAAAATTTTAAAAATTCGGAAAAGTTTGCAAAAATAGCGAACATTCGTTCAAATTTGCTAACAACGGCATGCAAAGTCTAATATTTATTAAAAATTGTAAAATAAATAAATAATCAGAAAACTAACTGGAAAAAATCGCTTCTATCGCGAACATGGCTAAAAATTGCAACATTGTAACGAACCCCAAAATTTATTTGAAATTGCTAAATTGGTTAAAAAAAAACCAAAATGTGGGAAAATAACAAAAAAAGCATTAAAAAAATTAGCTATAATGATGAAGAACCAACCTTTTGTCAGGTGTTAAAACAGGAAAGGTCATTCCAAAAAAAAGTTAAGCATTTTGAGCACTTTCTTCCTGAAATAAATATTTTTTTATTTGTTTATAAAAAACTTGGTCTTATCATTTTATTTTCTCTAAAATGGGAAGCACTGCTTATACAAACCCCTTTTTCTTGAAATCCCTTTTTGTGACCCTGTTCAAAAATTTCCAATGATAACCCAAAATACCAAAAATTTGCGATTAAAAATAATCGATTTAAGATGACTTAAACAAAGTTACCACCTTTTACTTTTCCACTGTTTTGGCCCTAAAAACGGCAGTTTCAAGCTGTCCAAAAATATGATAAATATGCAGGTAAAGCCCTTATGACACTACATTTTTAATGCATTGTTCAAGTTTTAGTGAACAGTGCAAATATAAAGTAATAGAAAAATTTACCTACTGCGAAGGGTTCAGCTGTATTAAGATAAATGGCAAACTGTCAAAAATTTTATTAAAGTTATCGATAAAAAATTAAGTTTTGTCAAAAATGTAAAATTGTTTAACTTAAAATAGATATTTCAAGCTTGAAATATTGAAAGTGTTGCTGAATCAGCGGCTTAGGGGGAAATTCAGCGATTTACCGTTTTTTGTTTTGAGGTTTCTCATAAACAAAAAGTTGGCAACATTCAATAAAATTAACAGAACAGGGATGGCTAAGTTGTTTCAATTGTACTTTTTTGTTGATACTTTTTAAACTAAGATTTATTAAACCTTTTCGTGGCGTTTTTTAAGAACATAAATAAAATTAATTTCAACTAAAAAAATCTTTTAGTACAATTAGGGTAAACAAGTTCAAGTTTAAAAATTTTCAACGCCATCCCTGAAACAAAACCATAACAAGAGAAAAAAAAACTAAAAAACTTTGTTTACATTTTTTATAGTTTGCTCTTTCTAGCATTTACTGTTTCTGTCTATCAATTATATCTATCTATATCAATTAATGAATAAAAAATGTAGTGTCATAAGGGCTTTAAAAAAATGCACGTAAAGGCTATTTTACACTATTACACAAGTCTTACTTATTTTGAGGACAATACAACCATGTCATCAAGGCGAATTCAAACAGGTAAACTCATCTCGTCAGCCGTTCATCAGCTGTTTCCACGGCGAATTAAAAAAAATGGTGAAACGTCAAAATATAATTTTGTTTTGAGAAGAAGTTGATTGAAAAGTGCTAAAAATATTATTTGTATAAAAAAAAAAAATTCAAAACTGCGAATGATTGAAGTGAATTTAATAATTTCTTTTATAAAAAAGTGATAATTTTAATTTGCAATAAAAAAATTTTGACAGCTAACAATTAAATTGCAAAAACAAAATACATGGGGCTTTTTGTAGCTGTAGAGTTGCACTTACTTGTTATGAATTCGCTTTTTTTTGTTGTTGTTTTTTAAAAATTTTCAAACAATATTTAGATCAGAGATGCATTTTCGTTAAAATACGTAAGACTTGTGTGATGGTGTAAAACAGCCTTAAGCAATAATATAGAAGAATAATTACAGAAAATATGAATTACGGGCAGTTAAGTCAAAGTGCAGATAACTTTGATTTTTTGTATAAAAATAATTTAAAAATGCAAAAATTTTGGGAATTTATCTTAAATGTTCAGGTATAGAAAGTAGTGCACTTAAAAAAGGAATTTGTATGGGATTTTAAACAAAAATTATTAATTTTGTGCTGTTAAATCAAAAGTGCACTTAAATAAAAGGCAATTAAGTCAAAACTACTGTAGTTATCTAGCTATCTAGCTCTTTTGTAATTATATTTTAACTTTAATATATTTGAATTTTTATATACATATACATACATACTTTCATATATAAATTTTATTTACAATTGTTAGTAGAAATTTGTAACCGATTATGGCCTTTAAAGGCTAGGTTATAGGTAATGTGAAAATAAATAAATAAATAAATAACTGGAGCTAAAATTCTAAATTTAGTAAATTTTTTATGATCTTGCATTCAGGATAATTAAAACCTAGACAAGTGTTTTATCTTAATTATCAAACTATGTTCTAAATATTATCATCATCATGATGTTCATTGACCATCATTACTCTGGGCCACGACATCCAGCATCCGTCACTTGTTTGTGTTCAATTTTTTGTAAAAAAATATTTTAATTGAATTGAATTAAAAATTTAACTCGTTTATTTTGCAGACGCAAACATTTTGTATGATTAAGTGCGAGAATTGCTTGTTTGCAACTGGAATTAAAGACCCCAAGTGACCAATAAATTGTTTTTATATTTGAGCGTGTAAAGTTTTTTAAGACTAGTTTATTTAAATAAACCGCAAAAAAATAAACTGTCGCAATTTAGTTAAAATGTGTTGTAAATCTTGTTTTCAATGCATGAGATGTTTATTTGGTTTTTATTTTTTGTAAGTGGGTAAAACAAGATGTTGAACAAATTAAAAAAAGTTAAAAAACTGAAGTCATCTAATCTGATTAATTCTACTTGGTTAAATGAAAAAAAAAACAAGTAAAACAATACCATTTGATACCCTAAACCAGAGTATTTAAAAAGTCACATTTTCGAGATTGAACTCTATTGAAGTACATTCAATCTGGAAATGGCCATGATTGGCCCTGGGTTCCATGGGCACGTTAAAAGAAAATTAAGTTCCTAGTTAAGTGAAATTATGGAACGATTCTCGACATTTCCAATGGACTTCGCCCTTGTGACAATTAAAATGTATTAATTAAATTTAAATCAATTATTTTTCATAAATTATCATGGAGAGAAAACTAAACATGCTGATTCTGAATTTCCCGGGAATTTGAGGTATAACAAAAAATAAATAACTAAATAATTTATTTCTTTTTTAAATATTAAGGATTTTCAAGTTTTTGGTATATAAAAAATTTGTAATCATAAGTTTTAAACATTCGTTGTTTAAAAACATCTGCACTGAATATACAAATCAATCCATCCATACTTAAATCAAGCCGAAGCGGTGTTAATAGTACGGTAAGTACGGATTTCCTTAAATCAAGTACAAAATGCTTGATTCAAGTGCGAAATACTAAACTTATCCATATTTAATTCCGATTTGGTACTTAATATAAAAGTGAGATACAATTAATCTCCTACAACAATAATCCGAAAGTGAGATTAGATTGTTTCTAACTTAAACACAGGAAATTTATTCCGGACAGGAGGGCCTGGAATAATGGAAATCCATGTCAGGGAAACCATGAATTACACTGGTATACCGACGGGTCTAAATTGGAGCACGGAGTAGGTGCAGGGGTTTTTAGACCTAATACACGAATCTAGATGGCGATTGGCGAAATACTTAGTGTGTTCCAAGCCGAGATTTGCGCCATTGATGCGTGTTGCGGCAACATTCTTGATAGGGGAATGGTTGGCGGCAGTATTGTGATTTTTACTGATAGCCAAGCGGCCATTAAAGCACTCTCTTCCTGGAAAATGTCCTCGAAGTTGGTGAGGGAGTGCCGAGAAAGGCTACAAGAGCTGGGGACAAGGAACAGAGCGACGCTCTGCTGGGTGCGAATGGTATACAACTCGTCATGTGTTGGCCGGTGCTTTAAAGTCTATTTTGGAGCTTCTCGACCAGGTGCAAGAGAGGGCGAAAGTTTTCAGTGGTGACAGTAGGGTATCTAATTCTAATGACTTCCTTGAGTACCGTCGCTTTATCTGTTTTACTACAATGGGATGTGTTCTGATGATTTTAGGGATCTGCAGCCGTATTCGGTTCTTCGCTTAAATAAAGCTAAATCTCGATAGCTAAAACCGCGATAGAGAATATGAAACTTTAACATTTTAGCGATGACACTAAAAACTTAAACTGCTGCAAATTTAATTTTTATAGCATTGCCAAATGTAGCAATACATGTTACAGAATTGCATTCGTAGCCAAAAGTCGCTAAATCGACCTTATAGAATTACGAATTACAGAATACGGCTGCTGGTTCCCGAAACCTGTACTTTGTACGTAAGGCACGTTTCTCCTCACGAGCCCATCCTTTTATGGTCGGTTCATTGCACAACGCATTACAGGAAAAGTTCGTTTTTTTGCCGAACTGTTCGTTTATGGAATAAACTGCTAGAGTCTTCCCTCTGACCTTCAACATGAACAACTTCAAGTCGAATGTTAACGAGCACTACACCCTCTATCCTCCTTTCCATAACCTATTTTCCTAGTTCTAACACAATGCAATGCATTAGTAGGGGTCATCCCCTGGGTGCTGTTCTTAACAAAAACAAATTTACTAGTTCGTTTGACAAAAACAAAATTTCAAAATTCGTTTTTGTTCGTTAAGCGAACGAGTCTTGCGGTCGTGTTCAACAAACAGGCAGTTAATCTCATGTAAACAAATTAGGATTCTTAAAAAGCAAGAGAGGTGGACGGATGCGGAATGAAATCGAAGGCGGATTTTTAATGTAGATGTTTGATTTGGATGGTATTGTGGGTTAAAAATTACTGGCATATTTCAAACAGGCCCAACGAACAATATGAGGGTTAATGCAAAATTTTAGAAAAATTTCCTTTAATGACGATATTTGAGTTGTATCAAGGAATATCATGATAAAGTAATTGAAATGAAAATGCCATTAATCATCAATTAACAAATTCTTTATCAACTCCAAACATAATTTCTACTTGCACTGCTCCGCTCTTATCTGCATGATATTTAGTATGAATGTGAAATCCATCCCCTCTAATTTGTGGTTATTTCAAGTGACGTTTTCCTTTCTTTTTTTTAACCAAATAAAAAGGGTTGAGTAAAGTGGAAAGTAGAAGGTTAGTATTTCTCTTTCTTTCTATTGATTTTTCTTTAATGGGTTTATTTTCACTTGGGGCACGTGCTTTGTTTGCCGGTTGTGGCTTTTTTTAAGAACGATTTATTATACTTGTGCAAAATTAAATGCCGAAGTCCGTCGTCTACATATTTCATGAAGGAACATTTAGTGTTTATCATTTTGATGACTCATAATTTTCAATTGCTTGAAGGACTCTCGTTCTTCCAACTTTAGCTGTAAGGAGGCATTTATGTTTTTACGAGCACGAGTACAATCCAGATATAGAATCAGTTTCAATGTTGTCTGCATGATGATGAATATTAGTTTAGGGGTTGAATTTTATTGCAAAACACTCTTTAGGAAATGCACCCCATATGATAGACGTAAAGAAAAATTTTCATGTATTTTGGGTGCTATGATGAATCATGGCCAAAATGCGCAGTTTGTCTGGTATTTAGTTTTGGCATCGAAAGGAGACTTATTTTGGTGCCTAACAGAATAAACTTTTTATATTTTTTTTTTTAAATTTATGACTAACAATGTGGTGAAATTATTTAATTACCCAAACCTTAAGTTAAAAAGAAATTGGTAAAATTTGCAAGTCTTTCCCCCCCAGTTTCACCAAGTTCAGTTATATTTAACTATCAGTTATAGCTGTCAAAACATATTGTTAACTGAGAGTTAAAGTAATAATTAGTTTTAACTGAACTTTGTGAAATTGGGGGTAAGTCCAATTTTATGGATAATTTTTAAGGGTTTATTTTTCTTTTAAATCCTTTTAAAGTTTTCTTTTTTCTTTAACAATTTTGTTTTTATTTTTGTTAAATCTTCTAAAAAATGTTTTTATCTCTTTTCTATTTACAGTTCAAATCGTAAAATATGTCTACCAGTCCAAAGCCAGTGAAAAAAGTTCCCATTCATTTACAGGTGCGATAAAATTCCTCCTTTCTTCAATAAATCAGTGAATGTTTAAACTCTGGTTAAATTGTACTAAACTAAACTTTAATTTATATAGTAAATCAGTGCATCATATATTATATCTGTGGCATTTTGACAAAACATCTTAAGTCAAATTTAAAAAGTTATTAACAAATTTTGTTAATCCTTCTAATTTTCTTTAAAAAACATTTTTGTTTACATTTTTAAAATTTTGTAGTATTCTTCTTTATTAATAATTGAGCTTAAGATCACTTTTATTTCAAATAGTTCGTTTATTTGTTCTATCGATATTTCGATTTCCTTTGGAAATCTTCTTCAGGATATTATATTTATAAAATTTAATTAAAAATTAACAAAAAATTGTGTTTGACAAATTAATTTCTTGACGAAAAAGGGAAATATTTTAAAATTGTTTTTTGTTTCCTCTTTTTAATTTTATGAAATGTTGGAAAAATTTTTAAATTTAATTTTAATTTTTATTAATTTTCAAACACAATTTTTTTGTTTATTTTTAATCAAGGCGAATTCATACAATGTGGTCTTATTTTGAAAACGTTTACAACACTGTTAAATATTTTAACGTTGTGACAAAAATAATACAACACTTTAGTAAACAATTTAAACAAATATTTCATTTTATTTTTAATTTTAAATTGTTTATTTTGAAATTAAATGATTTTCATTATATTAAGCGAAACTTGTAAAATTTAGTACATATTCCCCAGAACCACATGACCGGTATATCATTTTGACACAAGGTTAGTAAGCAGCTGTTGCTTACGTAGCAAGATAAGGTCACCTGGTGTAAATTCGCCTTGTTTTTAATTGAATTTTATAAATATAAAATCCTGAAAAAGATTTCCAAAGGAAATTTAAATATCGATAGAACAAATAATCGAACTATTTGAAATAAAAGTGACCTTAAGCTCAACTATTAATAGAGAAGTTTAATTTATTTTTTAACAAAAATTATTTTTTCACCGAGTTTTTTTAACTTTTTCTGCTATCTTATCTAGACTTAAGATATTTTGTCAAATTTCCACAGATATAAATGAAGTTCAAAAAAATAATATTATGACAACACTGCGATAAATGTTGTCAATATCATATGGTCTGTATTGGTAGTTTAAACCAAGAATGATAGAAATAAAAATTACGCCTTGCGCATGTTTTACCGTTTGATGACGTAGTAATTCCCTTGTAAAAATTACCGAGTCTCTTTTATATGTGAAAATCGCAATTTCCTACAATATTGTAGGTGTTACGTGAGAGAGTTCAGAGAGTTCAAATTAAAATACAAAAACAATAAACTGTCCTACTGTCATGTTTAAACATAAATATAACAGTTTGAAAGCTAAAGGGCGACATACACTTCTCAAATGCTTGTCCAGCCTGCGAATTCAACGTGTACGTGTGCTGAACGTTATATTCGCCGTCATGTCTAAATTTTTTGATTTTTCATCAAGCGTTGTCGGTGTCACACATACAAATACATTTTCACTTACACTACCACAATGCTTGATGGGTACTTTGATCAGTGTATTTGGACCTTAAAATTTTTAGCCAATGAGAACGAAGGTTGTGTGACGCCACAGTTCCTTCATGCGCAATAAAAAAATTTTATATCTGCCTGATGTCGTAATCTTTATTTCTATCATTCTTGATTTAAACGACGAATTTTATGCATTTAGAGATGTTTTATATGTTTACTGATTTATTGATTTGCTGGTTTAAACACATTTTTAACCCAAAAACTGAGTTTAACTTGCACTGATTTATTAGCCCTGATAGGTATTCACTTAATGTTAATTAAATTTTACATTTTCAGAGTGCTCAAAATCGTGTTTATATTAAAAATGGCCAAATTGTCAATCATGATAAAACCTTTTCAGCAGACGTTTACATTGAAGATGGCATAATTAAGTAAGTTTATTTAAATACATTTAAATTACTGGTATAAAGGCTTTTTCAGTAAGAGCGTCGCATTATGGGGGTTTTCAATTAAAATACTTGTGAGTTAGTTGTAAAAATATATTTATATAACTTTTTTTAATTTAATTTGGGCGGCAAATGCGAATATGGTACGCGCTTATTTCTCCCAACCAGCGTTTTCGAGATATTCGCGAAAGTCGTGTTTTTCTGCAGTCGCTTTAGATATTTGAAAAATCTCGAGAACTGTTTGTCTGAATTGTACATAATTGACATATTCGTGTTCAACCGCCCCGATTTACCTTAGGAAACACCTTATTTTTGAGGTTATAAGGCCTGTTAATTAAAATCACGTGAATTTAAACCACACGTGCCTTTTAAAATCACACTTCTGATTTTTTGGTGTTCCGTTTTTGTGTGTTTTGGTGTAATTTTCAATTGCTGAAAGCACACAGAGAAACACAAAAACGATGTGATGTTCAGGACACCACCAAATTCCAAGTGTGATTTCTAAAAGCACATGATTCGAAATCACGTGATTTTCAAAACAGGCCCCTTTGGCATAAAGCTTAAAATTAGGGAACCAGTGTATTCGATGGCATTATTTATGGAATACGACATTTTTTAAATGTCAACCGCGGAAGCCCTGGATCTGGTTATACTCTGGACGCAATTTTCCATGACTAAAGCGCACAAATCGGCAGGAACACCAGAAGTTTAGCTTTCAATGTTGGCTTTATGTAACACCAAATAAAACAATCTAAATTAGCTCAATCGTTGCGAACAAACGGCCATTCACGAGCATCGTAACGGTATCCACCTTTCCCGCCGAACTTGCAATTTAATAAATCGATTGTGTCGTACCGTCTTGATTTATTTTAGGGGGTACAAAAGTTCGTTCGTTTTACTTGCAATCTGCCATGGTTTCTTAAAAATATTCAAGTTCCCTTGAGCATACTTTTGCGATTTAAAGTCGCCAAACTTCTTGTGATTTCAATTTACAGCAAACCTATTATGCGTTGTTAAGTAGCAAATGTTAAGCGCTTCGTCGTAGGGTTGTAACCCAACCATGTCAGTTTACGACGTCGTATTTTGGTATTAATTAAGTTGCAGCAATTTATCGTTAGTGATTTTTCAAAGCCACCACACCATATTCTTAAGATGTTTCGCAAGGTTTAAAAATTGCGTATAATTTTACAGGTGACAAACCATGTCTCTGAATCGTACAAAAAGAGAGATTTAACGCATGCATAATATAAGTACGTGTACTTTGGTCAACGAAGGGAGTTCGTTCGATTTCCAGATTGTTAAGTTGAAGGATACTTTTGGCCTTAATCATAAATAAAAAAAATTTATAAATTTGATAACGTTTTTAATACAGGCTATCTCCCCATGATTAATTGGCATAAACTTTTATTTAAAAATGCGAAAGAATATCGAAGCCAACTCCTATTCGTACCTAATGGAAAAACACCAACACAGATATTGTTGGCTGATTATAATTTTTTATTCTTCAAAATATTAAAGTATAAAGAGAAACCTACAAAATATGGATTTATATAAGAATTAGGGAAATTTTAACTGAGTAAAACATAAGAAGAAAAGTATACGGGTAATAATTACACTGCGATAGCTGAAAAAACTGACCTGGCGTTTTAACCTTATTCGCTGAATCCAATAGTGCTAACCGTTTTCTTAAGGTTAGCTCTTGTTTTCGAGATATACCGTTAATTCAAAATAGGAGTAGGTTGCACAACATATATTCGCGTAATTAAAAAACGGTTTAGCTTATTAAACAAACTAAAAAAACCAAAATTCCTTTCGTTGTCGACTGTCCAAAGTATCGCACAACGCATTACAGAGAAAATTCGTTTTTTGGTCGAACTAGCCGTATGTTGAATAGACTCCCGGCAGAAGTCTTCCCATTCGGCTACAATTTGGAAAAAATAAAATTAAATGTCCACAAACACTACTCCCTCTTTGCTTCTCCCCACATTTGGAAAAAATTAAATTAAATATCCATAACCCCTACTCCCTCTTTGCTTCTCCCCATAACCTATTTTCCTACTATCAACACCATACATTGCATTAATAGGGGACATCCCCTGAGCGTTGGCTCAAAGTAAAAAAAAAAAATTCGTTTTTGAAACATAATTTTTTTTAGCAAAATTTCTAAATGTTTGTTTTTTAAAAATTCATACAAAATTGAAAAATGTAGCTGTGCCACTTATTTTTGCTACAAGTATAGAAAACAAAGTTCCAAACAAAACAAGCCATAAATGTTGAAAATCTGTTTAATATTTTTTATTTTATTCACAAAAGTCGAAAAATCTTAATTAAATAAAAGAATTTCATAAAACGCCTTATTTGTATGGGAGCCCCCTTAAGGAGTGGTGATTAGGGTCAGTTTTTTTTAAGAAAATGTTATAAACAAAAACTACATAACATCCCCCTAGGGGCGACTCCTGGGCAGTTATGGAACTTTTTCTTCAATATATTTCTAGTCTGTATTGAATATTTTGTATGGGATCCTCTTTAAGGAATGAAGATAGCGGTTAGGTTTGTTGGAAGTAAATGATGGAGGTAGGGTTGCCATACGTACTGTTATTAACAGTACATGTACTGATTTTTTGCAATTGCACTGTTTTATGCATTATGTCCAAAACAGTACGCAAATGTACTGTTTTTTGTACTGTTTTTTTTTGTTCAGTCTACAAAAAACCCAAGATATTAAGAAAAACCCTGTTAAAGTCATATTTTGAAAATATCCTAATATTTAACAGTACATAGCTTAAAAAAAAAGTTGTTTTCCAAATAAAAAATGCTCTAAAATAATAAGATTTTTTACGCTGTGGTGGTTTTTTTCTCATAAATCTTAATTATAATGGGTGACTCGCAGCAGTTGCATATTCTCATGTTATTATTTTAAAGACATATGATTTTGTGGCTACTTCTTCCAATAGTATTTTCCTTTAAACACCTGAGAAAGACAAAAACAAAATCGGAATTTTGTTAAAAATATTATATTTTTTAAATACTAAATAAATACTTACTCCAACGCAATTATCTTTAATTCCTAGAATTTTTTTTAATATTTGGGCAAGTTCTGGAAATCGAAATCACGTGAAATTGAAAACGTACAAATTTAAAAAATTCTCCAGGCTCAAAATTTTAAAAAATACCTAATTCTTTTCAGGACCATTTTTCTCTACTTTTGAAATAAAGAAAAGCTACGTTAATTTTTACAAAAATTTTATTAAAAATCTTCAGCGTATAAATTTTATTTATTTTATTTTTTACTATTTTAATATTTTCAGATTTTGTTAAAAAAAAATACACCAAACTATATGTTTTTTGCATTTTATAGATTATAGCTGAACTTGGTAAAATTTGCCGTAAATAATTTAAAAATTGTTTGAAATTGGAAAATTAACTTAGGACACATACATTTTCTCAAATTCTATATGATTTGTGAAACTATGTGTGTGGTGAAAATTGCTTTAAATATCAATATGCTTAAAGAAAGTCCTACTTACACAATCAACGAGTAAATTGTTTTAAGCTAAGTTAGGCTTTTCTCCTTTCTTATATGGCTGACAGGAATGTTATCAAATTAAAAAAAAAAATTTATGCCAAATGCTTCGTTTTAGTGTTTTTTTTTTAATAATTTCTTTGACGTTACACATTTTAAGTGTTTTTCGTTATATAATTGTTGCATATTCAATCAAAAGTTTTAAATATTTAATCATTTTAATAAATTGTTGTTTTCGTAAAAAAAATGTACTGTTTTTTTCTTGATTGTACTGTTTTTTGTGTTCAATGTACTGTTTTTCCGAATTTAAAATCTGGCTACCCTAGATGGAGGTGAAAAATAAAGTAGGACCGCAAATATATTTGTCCTATCTAGGGCCATCCTAGGCTCTGCAGGGTCCAAATTTAAGAATTTCACCCAAATAAATTTCGCGGTTTAATGAATTTCAATAAACTAAACCGTTTTTAAATTACGCGAATATCAAAGTTTTTCTTGGGAATCAAACATTCATTAACAAGGTTTCGTCTAAATGTGCTAAATTCCCAATTCATACAATTAATAATCTGAAATTTATTTTTAATGGGATAAGCTACTCCTTAGCGCAAATCGCGAATATACATATGTTGTGCAACCTTCTCCATTTTTTAAATAACGTTCTCGAAAACAAGAGCTAACCTAAAAAAAAACAGTTAGCTTCACTGGATTCAGCGTACACGAATTAATATAAAACGACAGGTATCCCGCTTGTCACAAAAAAGTGTAATATTCTAGCACAGTGTTATTATCAAGAGCCAATTTTATATTAGAGATAAAGTTATATTTATAAGTTAGACCTGTTAGTTTTTTTTTTTTTGCTATTTTGCGATGTCTTTCCAGGGGTACTATGTACCAGTGTTGAAGTAAAATCATCACCGTTTCTTTTCTTGATTTTTTTATTAATAAATTACACGGTGCTACAGTGTAAAAAAACTTGGAAAACGACCTAGCGTGGGTCATTGGTCTTGTTGAGTACATAAAAAATTGTGTCAATAAATTTCAGAAACACCCTCAAATTCAGAAGTTATTTAAAAAAACCGTTTTCAGTGATGTTCGTCAACTTATCGACCTGTAACTCAGTCAGTTCTTGTCCGATTTTAATTTTTTTAACAACGTGCACATTTTTATACATTTGAAAGTTATAACAATTGTTTTTGTTAAGAATATCTTCAAAAAAAACGAAAATTATAAACTTTTTTGATTTTAGTAGCTTTTCATTGCTTATTTTAACATGAAAGCTTATAAAAATCTTTATAAACGTATGAAGAAAATTTAGTTCTTAACAAAACATGGTTTTAATTTTTCAAATCGGATAAAAATTGTATAAGTTATTCAACTTTTCATTAACACCTGTTTTTAGTATTTTCTCCCCCAGCGCAAAACATATGAATTAAAAAAACAATTAACTATACAAGCAAATTTGTCAACTTAATAATTTGTTTGTTGTAATTTTACAGTTACGTTTTTGGTATTAACTTATGTGCGGTTTACAGAACACGAATTCAAAATTTTGTTTGTTTTAAATGTAAGTTGAACGGACGAGTATGGCGCTTGTATTCTGTAAACCACATATCAATAAGTTATTGTTAATCTGTCTTTATTTAAAAAAAAAAGAACTGGAAGATAATACAGATGAATAGGGTTTATTATGCCCTATTTTTTGAATCATTAAAAAAGTTTAGAATGTTTTTATATGCAATTTTTAATTATATATATTTGGATAAATACATAAACTAATCGAATTTATTACCAACACAATGGCAAAGTTTAAATACTACCTTTTGGTGAAGGATGTTGTTTTTAGATATGAGTAAAAAAAGGGTAACTAGTTTAAAATTTGTGACAAGTGAAGTGATATTAATATTTAATTTTATTTAAATAAGTAAGTTTGTAATTTTTGTAATCCTTTAACAAATTTTAAATTGTGTTTAATTTTTTCTGCAGTGTGTGATAAGCGTAATAATTTTTGTTATGTTTGCGGTTCATACGCTGACAAAAAACATCGCTTTGATCTGAAGAAAAATAAAGCCTTGGTAAATGCCTTCAATACAGTTTTTAACTGCTTATGCAGTTCTAGCAAATGTTATGAACCCGAAAGTATTTGTACAAGCTGTTCCATTATCTTTCCCAATGATTTGGCATCATAAAATATTCCATAAACCACAAGACTGTTATTTTTGCCAAACAAACATCACTGGTTATCAATATAAAAATCGTGATAGCATTAAGTATGCTAATGTGTTAACTGTTACTAAGCCAGTATTAAGTGCAATTAAATGTAATTAAACTTTACATAAACAAAGTGATGATGAATCTGAAAACGAGGAATGTGATATGGAATATTTACCTAAATCGGCTGAGCCACATTTTGTGACAAATGCATATTTTTGCGATCTTGTGCGAGATTTAAAACTTAAGTAACTTTTGCAAATAAAAGCCGATTTTAACAAATGATGTCTCGTTTTTTTCTACATATTATTATTATTATCTTTAAAATACAGTGCAAATAAAGACAGGTTTTCATAGAAAAAAATTAAAATAACTCTTTTTGAATTTGAAAAATTAGGAAAAAAAATAAAAAAAATTAGATAATTTTGAGAAAAACTCACCTAATTTTTTGGAATATATTTTTTATGAATACATTTCATAAAAGCTTAATTCTTTGCCTTTCCAAAACAGTTTAAAATTTTATCGATCAAAAAATGTGTGAGTTAGAGGTACTAAAGTGCTACGACCTACCCTAAAACAGTTTTTTGAAAATAACTCAAAATTTTGAGGGTGTTTCAAAATTTTTGAAAACGGTTTTTGTATGTTCTCAAGTAGGCCTACAAGTTCTGACAAAAAGTGTTTTTTTGTAGCAGTGTGTTATTACTGGGTTTTGCAAAGTGTGCAAACAATGCAAATGCGTGCAAAAATACACACATTTGCGCAACACAACAGCAACATGTACGTATGTATGTAGTTGCAATTTGCTTAATTTTACTTCGTTTGCATATATTTTCTCTGTTGCAAATAAGCGCAAACAACAATGATAATTTTAATTGCAGTAGTTTGTGATCGTTTTAACGAAAAAATAAAATAAAAGCTTAAATGCCTGTGTATAATTGTAAGCAAATGAAGATTTTTGACAACTTATGCTACACAGAAAAAATAGAAAATCGACTTTAATTAAACAATTCGTTCAGACAATTAAATATTTTACTAATTTTGTCCCTGCAAAGGAATTGATCATATCAATTAACGGATTTGTATTTTCGAGTCATGGGTCACGAATTTAGTCAATTAAAAAATTAATTGCATACACTAAAAAATACACCACATATACACAAACATTTAATTTGATGGGGTTTGATTAAAAAAATTAATTGCAGCAAACAAAAAACTAATTGAATAATTAATGTACACCAATTAATTATTTAATTGAATAATTTTTTGCAAACATTTTTTCTGTGTAGTGACGGCAGAAGTTTTTTGTTTTTTAAAAAAATAGCACATTTGCACAAAAAATAAAAGTGGCATACGAACGATCAATCAGAATATGCACTGCAAATTTACAAATAATAAGTAAATGAACCAAATCGTTAAAAACTATGATTTAATATTTTTTTTCAGATTTGTTGGTCCTGCCTCAGAAATCAATATTCCCGGTGGTGTTCGTGTGGTAGATGCCAGCGGTAAATTAATTTTACCTGGTGGTGTTGATCCCCATACACACTTCCAATTAAATTTCAATGGAGCTGTTACTGTGGAAGATTTTTATCACGGCACTAAGGCAGCCATAGCTGGTGGCACCACCACTATTAGTAAGTATTCGATCCATTATAGAAAAATTTTATTCTCTTAACCCTCCATTTTTATTATAGTCGACTTAGTTTTACCTAAAAAAGGAGAGTCCTTGGTAGAAGCTTATGATAAATGGCGCGCTTGGGCTGATCCCAAAGTGTGTTGCGATTATTCATTTCATATTGGTTTGACGTGGTGGTCGAAATCGGTTTCCGATGAAATGAAAATAATGTGCGAAGAATTGGGTATTAATTCGTTTAAAATGTATATGGCCTATAAGGGTTTTTGCCAGCTCAACGATTCCGAAATGTTAGATGCCTTAGAGCGTATTCGAGCTTTAGGTGCTTTAGCACAGGTACTTATTTAAAATTTTTGTTATTTATTTATTATTGAATTGAATTGAAATCTTGGCTGCTTGTTAAAAGGTACATGCTGAAAATGGTGATATAATTGCTAAAAATGTTAAGAAATTGTTGGCTAACGGTGTTACTGGACCAGAAGGTCATGAGCTATCACGCCAGGAGGAAGTTGAAGCAGAGGCTGTTAATCGTGCCTGTATTTTAGCCCATCAGGTAATTATTATACTAAATATTTGTAGTTCATTTTTGTTATTGGTTTTGGAATGATTTTTGATATTACCTACGATTTTGTTTTGATAAATCTTGGAACATTTTTGCTTATTTTTCTTTTATTTTTTAACTAATTTTTTTATTTTCGTTTTTTTTTATTTAATTCAAAAGATTTTTTTTTTGTTTATCGTGCTTAATTCCCAATTTTTTTTTTTTATTTTTTATTATTTTATAACCACTGTAAATACTTACACTGCACTCAAATATACGCTACCCTATACATATCTCCAAAATGTCCGTGTAATGCCAACAAGAGAGTAGAAAAAAATAACTCTTAAATCCATGAAGGTGTTCTTAGTTGTATGATTAAATTGCTGGTCCAATCCTGTCAGCGTTAAGCAGGTCGTTAAGTGATGCACTCGATGTTTAGGCTAGATATCGTATCTTTTATGTCATGAAATCTCAGGACCTTCAGGAATCGAGTTTTTAAAAGAATTTGTTGGCAAAGTAAGTCTAATTCCTTTGCAAGGGTTAAAATGATCAAACTGGGCGAATAATTTGAATTTCAATGCTGTTTTGTACTTCTAGCAAGCTAACACATTTAGTAACTTTTGTTAATACATAGTACATATGTACATACATCTACATACATACATACTTATGTATATCCAATTAGAAATCTTACTTGTATTTTTATTAATCTATTTATTCTTTTTCTTCAGATGAAGGCTCCACTTTATGTAACATGCATTACTTCCAAATCATCGGCAGAAGTTTTAGGCCGTGCCAGACGTAGTGGTTATTGTGTCTTTGGCGAGACCTTAGCCAGTACTTTGGGCCGTTGCATGCATGGTGTACCAAAACAAGATCGTATTTATTATATCACCAGTCCTCCAATACGCGAATCTCCCGAAACACCTAGATCATTAATGAAATCGTTGGCATAGTAAGTATTTCTTTTATCTTAAATGCGTACGTATGTGTGTACAAATAAGGTTTTAACTTTGGACATAAACTAAAGCAGCTTTTAAGGATTTGATTCGATCGAATGCTTTACATGAACGCTCATGATTTTGCAGCATGCGGTTCATGTACAACATTTAAGAAAGTCTATTCTTTTTCATTGAACTTTTTTCGTAAAATACAGTAAATATCTTTAATATAAAGACAAAATTTTAAGCAGCTCTCTGCAAGTTAAGATTTACAATAGATTACTTTTGGGTAAAGTTCGGTAAAATGAGAGTAAACAACAATTTCTCTCACTGACGGACAAAAATGTACAAAAGTACGGGAACAGTAAAAACCAAATTTCTACCCCAAAAGAAAACGTTCAAATTAATGACACATTATCATGTACATACATACATATAAAAGTAAAATTCAAGCATGTACACTGAAAATATTTCATGAGTAAAATAAACAAAAACCTTTGTACATTGTACAAAACTATTTGTTGTTTTGCCGGAACATATCATTTTGTAATATTGTGCGTGGCCACTATATTGGATTTAGAATGACGTCACACAGTTTGCCATGCATTGTCATTCAAACTGAACGTGTATTCAAAATTTCAGCACAATCGGTTGAAATTATCTGCTTCAAAGTTGAGTTGCAACTTGCAAGATTCCACCCGAACAAACATACATTCATACATACATACATACATTGTAAGTTAAATAAAAGCTCTTAAAAAAAATTTAGTTATTACCAAGGACCGGATGTTTATGCAAATGCATATTTGTTGTCGTCAGTCTGAGATCAATATTAACTTAATATCTTTTCAAATCAAGAAATTTTAAATAAAATGGCATCGATTTGTTAGTGCATATTTTTGCATATTATACTTTAAATGCATATTTTTGCATATATTGCTGACATTGCATATTTTTGGTGCATTTTTGGGGAAAAAATATTTTACAAAGCACATCGCGTTTTGTCGCATATTAGGAGAAGTATCCTATAACAACAATGTGGTTGAAATCAGTTGTGTATTATGCTGAAAAGTTTGAACAATTCAAAAAATAACAAATTGAGAATACAAATTAAATTAATTGATAATGTCATAAATAGAATGTATGCAGTTAAGGGAAACTTAAGTAAACAAATTCGTATCAAACTTGATAAAGTTTTTAGAAGTAAGAAGGATACAAAACAAAAACACAAACTGCTGGCATATTTAATTTAAATTTTTGCGAAAACAGCGTAGTGGAAAATGAATGTATATGAAAATTTTATATGAAGGTTCGCATATCTATCTAACAAGTGACTTAATTTACATTATTGTTTTACTTTATATTTTGTGTTTTACTATATTTTTACTTCTGCTTTTATGGTGTACCTACCTTATTATCGTTAACGAGACTGACTTTTTAGGGGTTTTATGTTATTTGAATGATTTGGTTATGATTATAAAATGTGTTAGGAAAAATTTAAAGTGCATATTTTTTAAATTTAAAGCGCATATTTTTCTATATTAAGTGTATGTTTTATGCGCATAAAACTCAATTTTAACTGCATAAAAATCCGGTCCCTAGTTATTACATTTTAAAAAATGATTGATAAATTACTTGAGGCTTTGGTTACAAAAAACTAGAAAATAATACATTTTATGTAATAAAAAAACTTAATACAAAATAATAAAACTCAACTTGTATTCCAATGGAATGATTGGTATAAGATAATAGTTTTTGCCATTTGTTCATCCAAATGATGAAGGACGTCTACGTAAAGTTGTTGTTCTGAAAAAAATATAAATTAATAAATTATAAAGAGTTACTTTAAAGATTATTTCTTTACTTACCCATAAAAATCACCACTAAATCTTCCATATTCCATTCTGTTAAAAGTCTATGTAATTCATTTTTGTTGCTGTAGTTTTCTTCAATATTTGCGCTGCTTATAACTTTAGGTGTCAGAATAACTAATTCGTGGCAGTCGGGTGAATTTTAAATTTTTTACGCGTCTCGTTTAAAGAAAAGCAAAATTATCACTCGCGGCCCATAGCAGTGAAAATTTTTTCAACTACATTTTTTGTGTTTTCTTCTAGCACAAAAAAAAGAAGCAAAACTATGTGCAATATTATTTATAAAACGTAAATTATTAGCTTGGCAATTGTCGTTTTGATATTATTAATATTAAATTGTTTTATCGTTTCCTTACACGTGTTTTACTTATTCTTTTACAAACGGTTCAGGAAAATTTTTAACAACAAAAAAATTTGTAAAATTTACTAATAATAACGTTACAAAATCTGTTTTGTACATTTTACAAATTTTGTATTTTAACTAAATTCTTTTGCGCAATCGAAATACAAAAATTTTGTTCATTGCACAAAAACTAATTAACAAAAATATATTTTGTATTTTTAGTCATGAACCATTTTCAGTGTATTTAAGTTTTTTAACATTTTCTTTTGTTTATTTTGTTAATATTTTTTATTTTAATTCTTTTGGTAATACTTGTTTGTAGTTTTTTTTAATGTATATTTTCTGTCACAGCTGATTGTTTAACAGTTTTCCCAATCAGCCCAAAGAAAAAGTACGGGCTACTTTGTGCAAGAAGAACAACAATATTTTTCTCTTAAAAGCTCTCTCACCTTTCCAAACTTTGAGTACAGAAACAGTTTTCGGTAAGATTGGGATCCCGCGGGCTCCCAACGTTGAGTACGGGATCACACATAATGGCTTAAAATTCTGCTTTGAAATTTTATTAATGTTCAGATCAGTGATGTTAACCATACGATAATTACCCTTTTTAAGGTCATTTTGGGCCGCAAAAGGTAGCAAGGTAATCTTATTTAAAATACGGTAATTTAAAGAAATTTGGATTTTTGAAATACTACTTACATATTTAGGTTTTATAATTTTTGCTTTGGAGAGGTGAATTTCAATTTAAAAATAGATAATTTGATAACAAAAATTAAGAACATTATATTTCTGCAAATGTTTTCTTTACACCAATCAGTGCAAAATATGAAAAATTAAATTACATTAAAAAACATTTTTGTTTAATGTTCTTCACAGACATTTGCACGCTAACCCCCAATTTCACCAAGTTCAGTTAAAGCTTACTATTACTTTAACTTCCAGTTAAGAATAGGTTTTGACAGCTATAACTGATAGTTAATTATAACTGAACTTGGTGAAATTGGGGTTAAGAGTATTCAATAAAAATTTTTTGAGTTTAATGAATATATGAATATATTTCGCTAAAAATATATAAAATACAAAATAATTTTGGTAAGAATTTTATTTTAAGAAAAAAATTTCCATTTTAATTTTTCATAAAACAAATTTAAATTTTAAATAATTGTTTATGAATACTGCTCTTATCTGCTGTTTCCAAATAAAAGGCGATGGACTCAGTGCTTTTCATATAAATTTTAATATACAATCATTCGCCTTTCATTTTGAAACAGCACATTAAAAATGGTAATTTTTAGAGGGCCGTAAGGTAATGAAAAAAATAAAAAAGTTAACATCACTGGTTCAGATTGTGAAAATCTAGTTTTGCAATTTTTTATCTTGTCTCTCCCCTTCTCGTTTTTATATTTCTTTACAAATATTATAAAGCTGAAAAGTTTGTATGTTTGTAAGAGGTAATCTCCGGAACTGCCGGTCCGATTTTAAAAATGTTTTCAACAATAGGCAACATAAGGTTCCACTAAAGTGCTCTGAATAGGGTCCAGGGGCGCTAAGCCTCCTATTTTAACCTCACTCATATCTCCAAAACTAAAAGAGACAGAAAAAAATGTAATATTTTTCGTTGTTCTTTAGAAAAATAAGCGAACAGGTGTCTGGTACGTTTTTGAAATGCGGCCCTTTTAGGAAGTAAACGGGTAAAACCTGAATTTTGTACTTTGTTATCAACCTGTCTATCTTTTCAACCAATAAACGTTAATATAAACATTATATCACGTTCAAATACGAATTTGGTACTTTTTAGAAATTCGAACTATTGTTGGTACTTTTTTACAAAGTATTTATAACAAATCTTAGGCATATTCGTATGAAATGGGCTGCCACTACAATATTGAAATTGTTGATACTTCAATGGGGATAAAAGAAGTACCAAAAAGGGAAATACAGAAAATTTAATTTGTTTCTTTAGCTTTTTGTTTCTGCAAACGGCACTTTTTTTTAATGTCCGTTAACATTGGACCTAGAAACATACAATTCAACATGTAATATCCTGAGTGATGAGACTCTATGGGAACTTTTTGGTGCTTTTTTGGGTCTTAATCTGGTACTTTTTGAATTTCCGTTAGTATTTGACTTAAAACATAATACTAAATATTTGGTACTTTTTCTTTCTTTAACTGGTACTTTTTTATTTCCGTGAATATTGGACCAATGAACATAAAATTAAACATTCAAGGTTCTGAGTGAATGAGAAACTGTAGGAGGAATTTTTTTTTTGTACTTTGTATTTCTCTAACTGGTACTAACTTAGGATAGGGTTCAGGGCCGCTAAACCTCCTTTATTCGGAAAATATTAATTATCGTTTTAGCAATAGTTTCCATACTTAAAAGAAAAAAAAGTCATTTTAACATGAAAACGCTGTTCACCCTCCATTCCGCCTCCAGTCTATCACCGTCCGCTGACCGAATGCGAAAGCGACCAAGAGGGGACATATGGAGAATTATTGCCACTTCGAAAATATATAACCAATTTTGTTGAAATTTGAATAGATACTTATGTATATCAGCGTAATTAAAATACACAGGGTTTGTATGTATGTTTTTCAAGGCTTAGGAATATGAAGTGACAGATGAGCAATTTTGATTTTGATCGAAATACACACAATAAAACACACAGGCTTTATATTTCTTTATAGTTAGCCAAAAATTCATTTTGGACGGGCAACGCTGCGGGAGCGGCTAGTTATAGATAAATTCAAATACAACTTCAAGTTGGAAAGTGTACGAATTAGAAAAGAAAACAGAATTGTAGAGTTCATGAAACCTCTAAACAATTTTCTCACCTCTGTCCCCGGTTAAACCCAAGAATAGTCAAGTCTGGACTAAGATTGATATTCAAGGTATTTAAATGTACAATTCTAGCCCAAAAGAGTTTCAAAAATTATCTTAAAATCTCAATATGCACACATGCTTTAAAGTGTTAGAATGCTAGAACCTTTTCATATATTTGAAAATGCAATGAAAAAGAAGAAAACATTTTTAGAAAACTTGAACATTTTATGACGAGAAATTTTGTGAATTTCTTTGCGAAAAATGTTATAAAGTTCTTATTTCCAATTTTTCTATATTTAAAATTCTAGCGATGATCTTCAGGTGACTGGCAGTGATAACTGCACGTTTAGTCGCGAAGACAAGGCCAAAGGAAAAAATGACTTCTCCAAAATTCCCAACGGTGTTAATGGTGTCGAAGATCGCATGTCTGTGGTCTGGGAAAAGGGTGTACATGCTGGTCTCTTGGATCCATGCCGCTTTGTGGCTGTCACCAGTACTAATGCTGCTAAAATATTTAATCTTTATCCACAAAAGGGGCGCATTGCTGTTGGTTCCGATGCTGATGTCGTCATCTGGAATCCCCAAGCCACTCGAACCATTTCCAAAGATACCCATCATCAAAAGAGCGATTTTAATATCTTCGAGGGCATGGTTTGTCACGGTGTACCCGAAATGGTATTGGTACGCGGTCGCATTTGTGTTGAGGATAATAATGTAAAAGTGGCTGAAGGTTATGGACGTTTCATAAATACTCCGGTACATTCACCATATGTCTATGATATATTGGAGGGTAAGAAAACGGTAAACGCGGAACAAAATAATGGTGGGGATCATGAGGAACATGAAAATTTAAATGGTAGTATGAAGAAAATGAATATGACAGCTTTGGAAATTGAAATACCATATCAGGAGGTAGTTATAGGTGCTGGAGCACCACAAACCGGTTCGATTGGCAGTACACCATCGGGTCGAGGTTATGTTAGCGGCTCACGAAATATGCAAGAATCAACGTTTTCTATTAGTGGTAAGTTAGTTTGTTTTTTTTTTTATTAATTTTAAATTAAAATCAAATTGAACTTATTAATTTTTTCTTTTAATATTTCAGAGGAACTCGATACAGCTGGCAATCGTTCTTGCATTAAAGTCAGAAATCCTCCTGGTGGCAAGTCATCCGGTTTCTGGTAAATAGCGTGCCTATTATCCGAATTAGAGTCAAAGAGGCAGAACAAAAACAAAAGACGCTTTTCGCACAAAACATCAAATTAGATTTTAGGAAAAAGAAGTATCTTAAGTGGTCGTTCCCGCAACATCGTCATCATCATTAAGGCCACAATCTGCAGCAACAACAATTACTTAACAAAATCAAAAATTGAAAAAAAAATATTTTCAAAACAAAAATAAGTCACATTTTTGTTTTAGATTTTTTGTTATAATTGTTTTTTTGTTTTTTTTTTTACTAATAACAACAAAAAGTAATTATTTTAAAATAACCAAACTAATCAGGTATCGATTTTAAAACAAACGTTTTTAAAGGATGTGATCAAGGCGAATTCATACAAGGTGACCTTATTTTGCTACGTAAGCAACAGCAGATTACCAACCTTGTGTCAAAATGATATACCGTTAATGTGGTTCTGTGTGCTTTGAAATGTAAAAAATTTTAAATTTCATAATTTTAAACGAAAATTATAGAATTTAGTAAATATTCCCCTGAACCGGCAGAACGGTATACCATTTTGACACAAGGTTAGTTATCAGCTGTGGCAAGATAAGGTCACCTGGTGTAATTTCGCCTTGGATGTGATGGAAATAATATAAAATTAAAAAGAATAAAGACATGAAGTAGAAGGGAAATGTATCCGAAATAAATTTTTAAGTGGTCGCTCACGGACAAAATGAATGACATCACGGCAGGCGAATTCACTCTTGTACGTGTGCTTGATGTAATATTCGCCGTCATATATAAATTTTTTGATTTTCCATGCGGCATCGTCGGTGTCACACATAAAATCACATTTTTTCTAATACTACATAGCGATTGATGAGAAACATTGACCGTGTGCAGACCCCTTTAAAGATTCTAAAATCGTTATTTTCGCTTTTAAATCGTTTTAATTTAAAAATCGATTTCCATGATCTTATACCTGAATATGAATTGAATTTAATTATGCTACAAACCAAATGAAATTGAAAGAATTTTTCCAAACAAATTTGTATTTCCGAAGAAAACAAAACAATCAAGGCGAATTCATTTTTGAGGTGGCGTTGAGAGCACAGCTGTGCTACTTTTTTTTCTTAATTAGAGAGAGGAATGTCAAAAGTTACTTGTGTTTTTGACATATCGGCCAACGAAAGCAACAAAAAAATACATTTTTGTGTTTTTGGTGTTGTTACTTGTTGTAGTATCGACACCACCTTTTACATGAATTCGCCTTGAAAACAATATCCTAGAAATAGATAAAACAAAATAAACATATATTTAAAACACAATTACACAAAAAGAAATTATAAATGTATGTATGTATATTTAAAATTATTTAATTATTTATTTTATTTATTAAAAATCGTGTAATGAAATTATTAAGCTTAAATTTACTTTAAATTGCTTAAAATCTACACAAAATATGTTTTAATTAATATTGTATTTTCTATTATTTAACAAATTTATTATTTATTTAAATTGAAAAAAAATTCATAATTGAACAAGTGCATAAAAAAGTTTTAAACTCAATTTTAGCATTGTATCGAGTTTCAGATGCAATCGATATTTAACCATCTCGATTTTTTTTTAACGAAAACTGTACATTTTAAATTAAAGAAGAAAAACCAAAAACAGTTCTCTACAAATATAATAAATTGTGTATATTTTATAAAATAAATACTTTATTTTATCATTCAAATTATACTTATTAACTTGTTGTGCCTAATTTAATCGCTACTGTGAATTAAATTTTGTTTGAAACTTTTTTTCTTAAAATTGCTCAGTTATCGTGATGTTGAGGAACTATTGAAATTATTAAATTGTATTAATCAAATATACACAAAAAAATTCATTCACATATACACATATTTAAAGCTATAACTGCTAAATTTTTATATTCGTAATCGTACATATTTATTATAATAATGAAATTTGTATGTATTAAAATTATTTAATAAACGAGACGATTTTAAGAAATCGTAATAAATGCAGGGACGGCGTTTTTAATCTTTATATATGTATCTTTGCTAATTAAGGAATTAAAAAGGGTTGGAAAAACTGCAGTCGAAACTTAAAACTGTCGAAATAAAAATGGATTCTGTGGCACTGTGGTTCACGGTGGTGGTTTGTCACGAAGAATTTGCCGACTGACGTACTTTTGGTGTTTTCAAATGGCCTCTGCCAATTGGCTGTGCTTATTCATAAATTCTATCATTATTTCAAATTGACGCGGTTTGGTGGTCTTATTGCTAGCTTCCCTAAATTAAATAATAAATATATGATGAATAAATAAATAAAATATTATCTTTCACTTACATGTTTGTACTTTGCGAATGCTATTTTGTTGTCGAATAAATTTTGCGAATTTGACATGTGTTTGACATTTGTTTTCGCAATGTAGAACACCGACTTGCCACTTTTTCGCATTTGAAATGCGATTAAAAAAAAACTTTGCGAACATCGCAAAACAGAATAGCAATTGTTCGCATTTATGTATTTTCGCATCGCATTGATTTTCGAATCGCAATTCAGAATAACCCTCTTGCACTTGCATGTGGAAACGGGGGGTTAATCGAAGTTACAAAACATCGAAAAGAACAATTCTTTGAGAACAACAAATTTTTCGAATAAAACTAATTGTGGTCAAGCATATTCGGATAAAGGACATCCTGGACAATACAAGATAAGCAAAGTCGTCTGTTGAAAAGCTTCGAAAATGAACTTATATACATATGTACGTATATGTTCTACCGAAATGTTTTTTAAATATTTTTCGCATTGAATTTTTAAAAAACTTTTTCATATTTAAGAAAAGGATGCCGCTCGTATTTAAGTTGGCGTATAAAAGAAGTTAAAATAGTCAATTGGAGTAAGAATAGCGGATTTATTTTTGGAACATTTTTGGGAAAAGTAACACATACATATGTATATACTAGAGGTCTGCAAGAATAAATAAAAAGCAATTTCAACACACTCATTTGTTTTTTAATTATAATGTGTCGATCACCCAATGATAACGAAACAAATGAAAAAATAACCAGAGACAAAACAACAAAAACTCATTCTATTCAGTCAATTCAAGTCAAATGAGTAAATTATTCAAATATAATTTGAATGTAAAATATGTGTACCTACACATTATGTATGTATGTGTGAGCTTAACTCTTACAAATAAAAGAAGCCACAAGCTTACACACATATTATGGCAAGGTATTCAAATAAATGTATGCACATTCAATAATTCAAAAATTATTTGAATATTTTTTGTAAACTTGCTCTCTCTAACGGGTCATTCCAATGTTTTGTTATTTATGAATTACTCTCATATTCATTTACGGTAAACAGGTTTTTTATTCAATTCATTCATTCTTATTTTTGTATATGGTTTACTCTCTTCTTATCATTTTGAATGTTTTATAATTGAATAAATGTTGTGCACCTTGAGTAGAGGCAAACAAGTGAGTTATTCAAAGCAGACCTCTAGTATATACATATTATTTTTATTTAAAACAAACGGAAAATAGCTAACTATTTTTAAAAACTAACAAAATATCATGTTATTTTATAATGGAAATTTAAGCAAGTTAATTTGACGATTTTTTTTTTGCAAAATTTTTCTATTTTCGACACATTTTATCTGGCAGCTGTGGTTGTGGTATTCCTTTTCTTAGTACAGTTTAATATATCTTTATCTTTTCAAAATTTAAATGTAATACGATATGTTCAATTCAGAAATACATGTCGTGTTTAGCTAAAAACTTTATATGTACAACAATTGCACAGTGTCGTCATCTTCAACTTTCGAACACGTGCAGACAATATTCAACGTTCAAACTCATGAAGACAGAAAAAAAGAAACAATTGTTTTGGTTAATTTAATTTTTCACATTGTCTTTTGTCACGACCAAGGCGAATTCATAACAGGTAAGTGCAACTCTACAACTACAAAAAGCCCCATGTATTTTGTTTTTGTAATTTTATGGTTAGCTGTCAAAATTCTCATGTTTCAAAATTTAAAAATAAAAGTTTTTTCTTATCTTTATACTGGTAAAAACTGCCAGACAAACGCACTTTTCTATTATTATCAAAGGGAGCATAACTAAATACCTCAAACTTTGTAGTGAATCACAGATAAGAATAAAGCAAAAATCGTCGTCAACTATTTGAAAAACGATTAATTAATCACATAATGGACTAGTTTTTTATGAAAAATTATAAGGACCACTTAATTTTAAAAATATGTCAAATATTCAAGTACATTCATTTATAAATGTAGATTAATATTTAATTATTACACTGCGGAACAGTAAGTTTGCGGTCGGGAATTCGATTCGAAAAAAAAACGTTCATGACACACACATATTTAAAATGTTATTTTTGTATGAAAATCGATATTCAGTTTTCTCGGTAAATTTTGAATAAAATCAAAAGTTGTGAACCGATTACAATGAAACAAACCTCATTTCATTCGAAATTATGTTAAGCTAAATGTTGTAAGACCAAAACTGTGGTTTTTGTCGCGTTTTTTTATTTTTAATGAAGTTTTAAAGAACAAAACAATAGTTTTTTTTCTTCAAAATTGTCCTATTTTATCTTCAAAAACTCAACTAGATCTCTGAAACTACAGGGCATATTTAAAAACAATGTAAGCACGGATTAAAGATAATATTGTTGCCAAGCTTCGGATTTTTTTTTAACTGAATATGGTCAACCGTTTTCAAGTAATTCCAATATATGTAGTGAAAGAGCCTTAATTTAAGACTAACGGTATATCTCGAAAACTAAAGCTGCTAGAGAAAAATGAAGATTAGAATTGAAATCAGCGACCTCAAATTAGTAAGAATTTACAATCAAATTCCAGACCGCACAAAAAAAAGTCCAAATTTGTTCCCTTGTGTTATCTTTAAAAATTTTTTTTAATGGATTTATAAAAACGATTTTCCATCCCTACGCACATTGGCTGAAGTTCATATAACAAGCGGCTAAAAATAGAAGAAGTTGTCGAAGGACAATGAAACTTGGCACATAGTCATTTTTTGTTTGAATCAAGAAAAAATGGAAAAATCAAAATGATCCGCCCACTTTTACGCCCACCTCCGATACAACTTGTATTAAAAAAGTGGCATAACTCCCTTGATTTTGATTGTATCAACTCAATTTTCACTAAAAATAAATATTATAATTGTAGAATGGGCTCCTGAAAATATATACCTGTTCCTCCCACTTTTACGCCCACCTCCCATACAACTTGTATTGAAAGAGTGGCATAACTCCCTTGATTTTGATTGTATCAACTCAATTTTTACTAAAAATAAATATTATAATTGTAGAATAGGCTCCTAAAAATATATACCTGATCCGCCCACTTTTACGCCCACCTCCCACAGAAAAACAAATAGAAAAAACATGAATATGAATTTTAAGCATAGTCTTTTAATAATTTTTTGACATCATTATCGTACTCCAATTTTATGATTTGCAGTTTTGAGCGAAATGTGTTTATAAATGGTTCTGAAGACAATAAAAGATTATGCATTGCGTCTTCATTAGTGGCTAAACGTTCAGTTCTTCGCGAGTGATGTAATCTAAAGGCTCTATAGTCTTTATTCCTTGCTTTCTGAGCTTTTTCGGACAGCATACCTGATACAAATAATTAATTAAAATGTAAAAAATCAAAATCAAATCATTTAGATCGAGAAATCTGGTTTTCATGCGAAATGCTTTTTGCCATCTATCTTTGAACTTTGTAAAAAAGTCTTTTTTTCAAAAATCTAGTAAAGACTTCAACATCCTCAGCAGTAATTTCTTCATTGTTATTTGCAATGACTTCGACAGTAATATCAATATCCATTTTGGTATCAATCAATATTTCGCAAATATTTAAATAAGAAATTGTTAAATTTTCCATAATTAATAAAATAAAATGTTGATATCACTTAATAATACACCACTTATCACTGCACTTGCCAATTTAATGTAAATTAGTAAACAACAATTCAAATTCAATTGAAGCTTATGCTTTTTTCAAGAATGAAATGTATAATTAACACAATTGACAAGTATGTAAATTACATTTTGTAATAATTTTAAACAGTTCAGAATTATGGCAACAACAACAAGCATGAACGAAAATTCATGTTTTGTTACTTTATCACTTTATAGTTTTTACTGTTTTTTTTGGAAAAGTGCAAATATGTGCAGCTGATTTTTTTTTTACTTTTAGCTGAGACTTCAAGCTGTAATTTGACATTATTCGTTAAACAGCGCTCCACAGCGCTAAAAAGATAGAGCCTATTGAAGTTGATGAACATTGAAATTTTGATGTTGTTTATATTTTGTTCTACGAAATTTTTTATATGGCACTTTTTCCAACTTTTTTTAATGCAAATCTCATCTTTGACAATTGTCATTTACGAAAATATACAACAAAGTCAAATGATAAGTTTACTGTGATTGTACCAAAAGATTGAATATACAGTAAATTTGCATGCCATTTTAAACAAGCGAACATATTAAACTTCGAGCGTGTCTATCCAAACAAATAATAAATATATCAGCCTAATATTACGGAATCATAATAGTCAGATATCTGCCAACAAAATACCAAAAAATTATCCAAATCGGCGAACATGAAAAAAATGAATTTTGGCCACTCTTCAACTTCAACTCTTCAATGTGCAACGCACTGTGGGAAATTTTGGCGAAAATGGTAATAATTCTTAATTTTGTAAACGGTTAGTCCGATTGGATCAAAGTCGAATTCTGGGTCGTCTTTAATTTTTGTTATACCCGAGGTACTCTACTTTCGGAGCCTAACATGTTTATTAGGGTATTCATTTAATTTGAGTTCGGCTTCAATCGGTTAATCGCTCGATTAATTAACCGAGGTTTTGGTTAAATCGGTTAATAATCGGTTAACTTAGTTATTGATCGGTTAACCGATTAATAAAATTTTTTTTAAATTAAGTAATTTCAATAAAGAAAAATGCAAAAATTATTTTTATTTGGCGTTTTTTAGTAAAAACAAAAACAATAACATAACAAACAAAACAATTCTTGCACTAAAACGAAAAAACAAATTCATAAATATGTAATACATATTTTTAATTAATACATAATTAATATTAATATTATGTATTTATTTATTTAACAAAAAAGTTTCTGATCATTTTATTAATTATTTCAATTGATAAGACCTCCTCATAAAATAATCTAAACATATCAAATAGAGTCCTGTTTTAATTTTTTAAAATTTTTAGCACTTCTAATTGTTTCGGTAAATTCTGTTAACAGATTGTTTGTGTTATTATCGAGAGTTTCTTCTGTTGTCAGGTCATCGTTTGACTAATCCTGGCAAAGCTCAGCACCGAACATTCTTCAAAAAAGTTTATTTGTATTTTAATAATGTATTGCTAGAAGGAAATATTTTGTACAAAAAAATAGTTTCTTAACACATACCTTTTGTATGTATATGAGACGAAATAAATAATTGTAATACTACAAAAAACGAAAAATGTTGTTAGATCGGTTAATCGACTGAAATTAACCGGTTTAATCGTTAATCGAAAATAGCCAATTTTAAATTAACCGATCAGTTAATCGGGTAGTAATTAATCGGTTAACCGATTAAAGATTAACCCAATTAATACCCTAATGTTTACAGACAATAAATCCAAAACTTAAACTCGAATACAATAACTTTATTTTAACCTTAAACTTTATTCCAACTGGTCTAACCGGTTATTTTATGTATGTATTAAGTCCTGTGATTCCTAAGAGGAACAAAAGGCCAGGGATGCACTTGTGCGCAAATCCATCTGTCCGTTATCCACCTGGGTATGGCAAGAAGCGATTCCTTTGCAATGCATTTTTAAAGCAGCTCACTAATTTCGGTCTACACCAAGTATCACCTGGTAATATGGTTGTGACATCAGTCTGACTTCAGCTAAAGTGAGAAGGCAGACAGTTGAGTAGCCTGAATTACGGTCGAAAACAATGCGTTTCTGGCAATTAGGTGACAACCCACGTAAAATAATCAATTAGACTCCGTTGTTTTTTTGTTGGCCGTTTTACAGTTAGCCCATCTAGAGGCTGTGGGCAACCCGAATACTAGGATTGGACAAGTTGGTCTAATAAGTCGCTTTGTCTAAAACAATTTTTACTACTGAAACCACAAATATCGAACCCTTGTTAATTTTTAGTTCAAAAATTCCCACTGTGCTGCACCGTTTTAAATGCTCGTTCACCTCAACGATAATCTCATCAAATTGATATTGTTTTTATTTATTTATTTTTTATTTAATCAATGGATATTATCCTTACTGACAAATTAATGAATAACAATATGCATTTTAAAATATATAAAATATATCAATATAAATGTTTGTTTTTATAAAATATTTAAATTTAACAATGTTTTTGCCTTTTGAGAATCTTGTTTATTGCTCCAGTTGTATCCTCTTAATGTACAATTATATCCTTCAAGATGTTTCAAATTAAAACAACTTCTCGTTTAACTTTAACAAGACCTTTTCCATCGTATTTTTAAGCCAAAGTTTATTAAAAAAATACCAGTTGTAGAACCAAAAAGCTAAAGAAAAATATCAAATTTCCGGTATTTACTTTTTTGGTACTATTTTTTCCCCCGTTAAAGTACCAAAAATTTCAGTATTGTAGTGGCAGCCCATAATTTAGTACGAATATTTCAATGAATGGAGAAAAATGTTTTGTAAAAAAAAGTACCAAAAATAGGTACGATTTTCACCCCTTAAATGAAAAATTACCAAAATTACATTACATTGCATCTTGAATTTTATGTTTCTAGGTCCAATACTAACGGAAATTCAAAAAGGGCAAGTAAAGAACAAAAAAGTACCAAAAAGTTCCGTCATAGATTCTTATTCACTCAGGGCATTGTATGTTGAATCTTGTGTTTTATGGTCCAACATTAACGATAGTAAACAAATACCAGTTGTAGAACCAAAAAGCTAAAGTAAAATATCAAATGTTCCGTATTTCCCCTTTTTGGTACAATTTTTTCCACCATTTAAGTATTATAAATTTCAGTATTGTAGTGGGAGCCAATTATTTAGTACGAATATGTTTATGAATGAAGAAAAATGTTTTTAAAAAAAGTACCAAAAATAGTTACGATTTTCACCCCTTAAATGTTCGAATTTCGAAAAAGTACCATATAAAATTCGTATTACTCCCTAAAAGGGCCGAATTTCAAAAAAGTACCAGACACCAGGCCGCTTATTTTTCTAAAGAACAACAATAAGCATTACATTTTTTTTTTAATCTCTAAGTTTAAAATATATAAGGTTATCAAATTTTTTCGTTTTTACCCCCTAAACATTCGAATTTCCAAAAAATCCCGTCTTAGTGGATCGATTTGGGGAGTGAATAATCTCTGGTCCAAATTTCCAGTTTTTAGCTTCAGGCGCTTAGGCAGTGCGATGATGAATCATAAAATAACTCTTCTAACACGCAATTTTTATACCCACACCACAATAGTGGAGAGGGAATAATGCATTAGTGCTGATGTGTGTAACGCCTTAAAATATTGTTCCTAGACTCACCTTTAAGTAAACTGATCGACTTAGAATCACTTTCTGAGTTGATCTAACGATGTCCGTCCGGCTGGCTGGCTGTCCATGTAACCTTGTGCGCAAAGTACAGGTAATTTTGGAGATAATTTAATAAAACTTGGTATATAGGTTCTTATTGGCACAAGGACCAAGCCTATTGAAAATGGGCCGAATCGCAGGACCACGATTCGAAAATTTGTTTTTAAATACTGTGGTTTTGGGCATCATATGGTCGGGCTTGACCGACTATACTTTCTTACTTGTTTTCTACTGATATTTAAGAAAAATAATAAGACACTGATAATTTACTTAAAATTATACTTGTTTTTCTTTAAACGTAACGTGTCTCTAGCAAAAAAAAGTGGGTTGGGCAGGTGTACGAGATGCGTTTCATTCCATTTAAATAACCAAACCCGTTAAAATAAATTATTTGACAATAACCGGTATCTTAGAAGTAAATAAAAATACAAACAATTTAATTTAATTTTTTATTTTTTTATTTTTTAAGCGATGACCGATAAATAATCTCAATTTAAACAATTTTATTAAAAAAAACACAACAAGTTTCGCAGAACTTTGAAAGAATGTTTACTTAAATAAAAGATAAAACAAATATTAAAAACTTTTATTAAAAGTGTAAATTATGGCTAAAATGTTCCAGACTTTTTCATATCCGGAAAAACTTGAAATTTTTTTTTTTTGTAATTCCCAGCATAGAAAATGACTAGAATAGAAAGAGAAAGAAAGAGAGAGAGAGAGTGAGTGCATACTCGTGTGCTTGGACAGCGTACACGAAAACCTTCATGAAGCATTTCGTTGCTTAAGCTGAAGGTCCACACCAAGGCGAATTGACTAGAATGTGAGGTCAACTCTATAACAACACTCTACCCATAGGCAGGTTTTACCCCTTTTGCCCTATTTTACTCCCTCTAGCGATATGAAATATACATTTAGATTTCTTCCGATTAGTGTTTTTCATACGAGATTCACCGCGACGAAAATCCCGGGATCCCGCACATTTTTCGGGAAAAAATCCCGGGAAATTTGTGCGTGAATTCCCGGGATTTGTTTATTTATTTATGGCAACTTTACTGCAGATATGTATAATTGTAAATAAGTTGTGTCATGAAATAGATCTTAGCCGTTAGGCAAAAAGGGTTTAAGTAAAAAATAACAACGTATTTTGAGTCTTTGATCACTTTAATCTAGCACAACTGCTTCTAATCGTTAACATCTGCTCTTAGGAACAAAAATCTATGAAACACACAAAATAAAAAGTTTTCAATTTAACATAACGAAAAACTACAGTTTCCGAGATCTCAATTCGTATCCGATAAGAAAGGCAATGTTAAAGGCTCTGAAATTTCATAAGAAGAAGAGTTAAAATGTAAAGAATAGTTCATTTGTTGAAAGACCTAGATTTATTTTAAAAAAACGAAAAAACTTGTTCCCACTTGCTTCAAAAAATTTAACGATTTATTATGCAGAGCAGCTGCATTAAAGATATTTCGGATTAGATTCTGTAAGAGATGATGACAAAAGTTATTACTTGAGAAAACGATAATTTGATTTGAATAAAATAACTTTTTTTTTAAAAAAAGGAATAACAAGTTTGAAGGAAGTGCTAAGAAAACTAAAATTGTCTAGAGATTATATACATACTGTTCCTTTGGATATAAAGACAAGCATCCTTAGAAAGGAAACGTGTTTTTTATCACTGAAATCTTCTTGATAAAAATTAGAAAAAGGCTTTCAAACGATTCTGTAGATGCTTATTGTGAACTTTAATGCTATTTAAAAAAAAAATAATTTGTTTAAATAATTTAACTTTTTTGGTTTTTATATATAAACTAGCGTCTGAATACTCTCCCTTTAATAGTTTTTCAGTTGACAGATATTTAATGTATGCATCCTATTAGAGGTACTTCCCCCGTGCGCCTACCCGCTTTATTTTTATTTTCAAAAGTGTAGTATACCATAAGAGTGACTTCCACAAAGTCTGAACATTCTCACTATAACAATTCTTAAGATATATCGCATATCTTAAACATTGGCGTCCTATGGTGGGTACCGCTTCCCCCGCTGCTATTTTATTTCAATTTTTGGGCTCAGAAGATCCTACTACCAAAAGTTCAACAAAATACGTGCAGTGGATCGTATTAATATATCTATCTATGAGGGGTACTGCTCCTCCCCTGTCTACCCCGCCCATTGGTATATTTAAATTTATAGTTTACCATAATAGTAGCTTTAACCACGTTTGAAGACTTTTCCTTTAATAGTTTTCAAAAGTGTAGTATACCATAAGATTGACTTCCACAAAGTTTGAACATTCTCACTATAACAGTTCTTAAGATATGCGATATTAAACATTGGCGTCCTATGGTGGGTACCACTTCCCCCGCTGCTATTTTATTTCAATTTTGAGGCTCAGAAGATCCTACTACCAAAAGTTCAACAAAATGCGTGCAGTGACTCTTATTTATATTTCTATCTATGAGGTATACTGCTCCTCCCCTGCCTACCCCGCCCATTTTTATACTGATATTTATAGTTTACCATAGTAGTAGCTTTGTATGTAATTCTACCTTTAAGGTGCCACTAAGAACTTTTTCCTTTTTGCCACAGAAATAAAAAAGTTGAACGCATTTATAAACTTATTTAATGCATTTCAGGAAATGCTATTTCTTCAAATAAATTAAATAAAATAATATTTTGCATCGATTTGTATTGAGCGGGAATTCCCGGGAACCCGGGAAGTTGAAAAATAAATCCTGCTTTCCCGGGAAATTAAAAAGCCCGGGAAAAGAAAAACTCTACTTTTGACTAATATAGTCCGAGGTACTCATAAGAGTACCGTGTTATCTGGTGCAACCGGAGTCAGTGGCCCCAGTGGCGCGGCACCGTACTGAGTATTGGTCGACGCCACCATTAGTATGCTTTTCCGCTTCCTGTCTTTCAGTATGACTGTCTTTGCGGGAGCCTTGCTTTTCTAATTGCAAGCTGTTGCCGGAATGTCATAAATCGTCAGGAGAGCTATCCACTTGTGGACGGCACTATCGGCGAGGAAGAATCAACCCTAGATGCTGTTGCTATTCGACAGAAGCTGCTGTATTTGTAAAAAAGCAGATGAGGTTCGATATTTCCGCTTCGAAAACAAGAGGCGATTCTATAATTTTGTCGAATTAAACTCTCAAAATTGCTACCAGAGGGCATTTGGTAATTGTATAAATGTTCACCCAGTGGGTAAGATCCACCATGAGATGCAATATGGCAGGTGCTTATGTAAATCTCTTTCCCCCCACAAATTTCTAGAGACTTATTTATCAGACCGTTATTTAGCGTACAATACAAAGAATACGTAACAAGAGAATATAAGATAAAAGCTGGTGTTTCACAGGGAATTGCTCACGGGACTCTCACCCCAGATTAAGTCATTTCCACAGTTGCGGATAATACAGGCATTTGGTTTCCGCATGCAAATGGCTTCTCGTCAACAAAATGACTATCTGGACAAGTGGAAACGATGTTAAAAAATTGGCGAATTCGAGTAAAAGTAAACACGTTACGATTACGCTTAAGAGAGGAAATTGTCCACCTGTAATTTTTAATAATGTTATTAAACCCCAATTTGATTTGTGATATAACTTGGTATACATTTTGATGGACGGCTCCAGTATTTTAGAATGTACCTCTTACTGGGAGTACCAGACCACCGAACGTATTAGAATAGGTCTCACTAATTAAATATAAAATTGTCTTATAATATTAGGATCATCAAACTCCTTTCCTTAATGTTTAATAAGCCTGAGGACACCTTCGGCCTTGTTGACACTCTGCGATGTATGTGTGTGCATTGAAACACAGTTTATGGCCCAGTTAACCCAGATCAAGGAAAGTCTCCACTCTTTCAAGTTGATGCAAAAAAGGTTAAAGTTCACATTAGTAAACCAACACCTAAAAACCCATACACTTTTGCTTGGCTTAATGTGTTGGTTAGCTATTGTGAACTTTAACTTTTTTTGCATAAGGGTGTAAGTGTTTAGCTACAGAGTACTGTAATTCTTCTTTAAATAGCATGCATATGTTTACATTTTCTCGACTTAAGATCCGTTAATTTTATATCACACCACAAGTTAAGACTGTCTAAATCATCTTGGAGTAACGTAGACATGTTAGGCCTACATAAGACAAATTCGGTAAATAAATATTAAAGTAATAAATAAATTTCAATGTAATCATGATGATAATGGAAAAACAGGCCGGCACACATGTACTTACAAAAATTAATAACAAGTTTTCGTCATATCAAACAAAAATTTTGTTTGTACGCAAACATGTACACATGTATGTTTAAACATGCATAATATCCCAGCTAGCATTTGGGTGATCATTCTTAGTAAAAGCACCTAAATGAGTTTTTCACAACATTTTCTCACAACGAGAGTAGGTACCATTTATGATCGAAAATTTAGCTCATCTGCTGTTATTTCGCTCAAGAAGCTGATTTCTTAAAGATTCGATTGTGATACAAACTGCTAGCTGGGGTGTTATAATATATTTTATATTGTATCAATATTAATTTTGTGCATACAAACAAAAATAAATATTTCAGGCTTATCAGTCAGTACCTCAGCTAAAGATTATCTGGTTTATTGTTCTACATTTTGTTTTGAATTTGCTTTTGAGTTTAAAGTCAGTGTTTTGGAAATAAAGCGATTAGTATCAGTTAGAACCGGCTTGAAGATATTTCTCGTAGTTTAGTTTATTTTGTAAATTAAAAAAAAATTATAAAAATTTACAAAATATTATTACAAACATATTGCAGTGTTACTAAATTTAAAGTTAAGAAATATAATTGAAAAATAAAAATAATAACAAATTAACATGTCTGACGCCCATTCCGTTAAAAAGGTACTACTCACTTCATTTGCAGCTGATTTTTATATTTAGAAGTAAAGAGAATTCTAAGTATAAATTAAAGTCAGTTACACAGTGAAATGCCCTTAATTTAGGAACCTTTTAGATTCTTTTTTAATTATTTAATTGTTTTCTCTTTCCTTTGTAATTTAAAGTTAACGAAAGAAAACATTTCGGATTAAAAATTCGAATTTAAGTAATTTTTTTTAACGATTTCACTCTGAAGTACTAAAATCAATTTTAAAATATTGATAATTTTTAATCCAAATTTTGATATTTTAAATTAGGCTAAAGTGATGAACTTAATTAATTTCCATTAAATTATTTTTGTGAAGAAAGGAATTTTAGAACATGAAATAAATTAAAATTGTTTGATAATTTTTCATTCTTGAATGCCACGGGGCTCGACCCCAGGCTTGCACGGACAGGTTGCCCTTTACATGTTTCAATTGTAAGCACTCAATCTCTTTGTTTGACTATTGACTGCCAGCAGTGGTTAATGGCTGTGAGTGTTAAACGGGCAAACCCTCTCAAGAGATTGAATGGTTACAATTGAAACATGTAACGGTAACCAGTCCGTGAAAGGCTGGGTCCAAGCCCCGCGGCAGTCAAGAATAAAAAATTATCAGTAAATTGTATTAATTTCATGTTCTAAAATTCCTTTCTCTACAAAAATAATTTAATGGAAATTAATTAAGTTCATCACTTTAGCCTAATTTAAAATATCAAAATTTGGATTAAAAATCATAAACAGTATAACAAAAATAACCACAAAACTTATTGATATTGATTATTTAATTTATTTTTTATTTTAGAGCGCTCAAAATCGTATTTATATCAAAAATGGTCAAGTCTGTAATCACGATCAACAATTTGAAGCTGATGTTTACATTGAAGATGGCATAATAAAGTAAGTTCAAAATAAAACCATTTAAAGAAATATACAAATAATTAAAAAAAAAAATATTTTGTAGAACCCTTATTCTGTACTAAAAACATAAAACGCACGAGGTATTTATGGGTTAATTTTGCCTAAAGGGCCAAATACACTTGTCAAATGCTTGTCCAGCCGGCGAATTTAACGTGTGCTGCACGTAATATTCGCCGTTATTTCTAAATTTTTTGATTTTTCATCAAGCGCTGTCGGTGTCACACATACAAACACATTTTCACTAATACTACCACAATGCTTGATGAGAACTTTGATCAGTGTATTTGGGCCTTAAAAATCAGATGGCGTTTAACACCACCTGTAGTTAAATTCGCCTCGAGAAAGTGTATCCAGCATACATTTGTTAATTCTGATTATTTTTTGTTTGAATTCAATGCAAAAATGCAAGTTTCAAAATGATATTTGCATATTTTGTATTGACTTAACTGCTCTAAATAATAAAACGCATCCGACATAATAACCCCTTACGTTGTAATGTAATTGAATTTAAACAAGTTAAAACCTAGAAAAATAAACTTTGGCATACAGATATGTCCACGAAAAAAAAAGGAGACGTTAACGAAGTAGCGGGTTAAATGCTAGTTGTACATAAAAAACTTTATTGTCTTGTTTTGAAAATAATAAGCAATCAAACCTGTTTAGACAATTTGGGCTCATGAATATCAAATAAGGGTTAAACGATTAAAAGTACTGCGTTCGCTCGTATTTGGGTGAGAATTTTAATATTTGGCACAAAGGTTGTTCTCCTGAGTTTTTTTATTAGGGCCAAAACTTTTGCAATAGGACATTGTACATTATTTTTGGGCCGCAATCTTTTTCCCGGGAGGACATTTGGACTGACTTAAGGAGCTACTAATTCAATAGAGCTTAATCTCGATCGCTGAAAATCTGTAAAGTCGATTAAGCGAACAAAAGAAATTATTTGATTAGCACTATAATTTGTGCTAAGGTTGACTTTGAGCAATTGTTCGTTTTCAAGATAATTAAAAAAACCAAGGCATTTGCATGCGACAGAAATAGAAGACTCCTTTAAGGTAAACAGTTCAAACACTGATTTCAACGAAACCTGATGAAATATTTAAATGCGACTAATTTTAAAATGTTATGCATTGATTAATCTTAACAATGCTTTTTATTTGATTCAAAAATTTTGTGTAGTTTATTTTTAATTTAATTTTAATCATCAATTTTGTTCCATCATACTTTTATGTTTTTACTTTTTATGTAATAATAAGATGATTCTACATTATTTTAAATACATTCAATATATTTTTTTTCCGAACAAAAATTATAAAACTTAAAAAAATATCTTCAATAAAGAAATTTACAAATATAGAACAAAAACTAACTTAACTGAAAATAGTATTGCTAGTCTTAAATAAAGTTTTTTTAATTTACGATACCACCCAGAAGAGTTTAATGCGAACATTGGTTTCGTCGGTAGCATATATTTTCAATAAACTAAGGTATCGATTATCAGACGTCATTATTTTGTTCTATAAGCTTTTTAACATATACGTTTTAATACATAATTCTCCCATATTACTTTAAAAGAACACAAAAACTGTTTAATTTTATAATGAGATTAATTTTCTTTATGAATTAATTTGTTTCAATACTTATACATAAACATTTACGTATAATTTTGTATATGAATTTTAAAAATTGGCCTTAATATATGAAATCCCGAAAAATCCCGATCTGTCCCGGGATCCCGTTTTCTTGAATAAAAAATCCTGAATTTCGGGTTTAAAAAAACCTGATCCCATTTGGCTTCCCTAATATATACCCTTTAAACTTCGCTGATGGGTGTAGAGAGGAAACCCCCTCTACTTGGCAGCACTGATTCAAACTGAACATTTTTTTTAACTTTATTTCTATATTCATATTTTAAATTCAACGACTTGTTTTTCTAAAAAAAAAATAAAACAAATCATTAAAATTGTTTATAAATATTAAAATTTGTTAGGAATAGATAATTAAAATAAACTCATTATTGTTAAGTCAAGATAATAAAAAACAGTTGTTAATTTGATAGCAAATACTTGTTTAAATTTTAATTAAAATCAAATATGGGCAGTACTGATATCTACATTTTTTTCTGTAAGCAGTAAAAATCACTCGTAAAACTGTGGAACATTAGATTGCGCTTTATAAACATTATTTTAAGGGGCAATAAGGCCGTCCATGTTGGCATACTTTCGTACGTTATGCTTTTTATAGTTTGGCGTCGGCCAACTGTGACGAGTTACGGTTCTCAATATCTTCGACTCAATTTGTACACCTTTTATCTTGCAGAGAATCAAATGAAACTTTAATTTGACTTGGTGGAGTTCCATACAAACTCAAATAAATTACTGGAGGAATATCATTTTAAACTCAGATAGAGAACTGATGGTGACCACAATACACATGAGCGGATTGTGGAAATATTACAATAAAAGTTAGCCATAAGCTTTTTTTTAATAATCCAAAAAAAGCAGTTTAAATTACTTAGTGCTGGTTCACACACGTCAAGTTTGACTCGTCAAGTCTTGAGCATTTAGGAGAGAAGGGAAAAGAGAAGGCCATTTCTTTTCCCCTCTCTCCTAAAAACTCAAGACTTGACGAGACATACTTGACGTGTGTGAACCAGCACTTATTTTCCAAAAAAAATTAATAAGACTGGGTTCACACTATGAAAGTTTTCTTTCAGAAAGTCTGAGTTTATTGGTGAGAGGGGAACAGAACATGCTTTTCTTTTCAGTAAGTGCCGGTTCACACACGTCAAGTTTGACTCGTCAAGTCTGGAGCTTACAGGAGAGAAGGAAAAGAAAATGCCATTTAGTTTCCCCTCTCTTCTAAGAGCTCAGGACTTGATGGCTTAAACTTGAAAAGTGTAAATCAGTACTAAATATTATCTGAAAACTGCAATTGTTTTCAAAAATTTTAATCGTAGTGCAAACTAAATTTCATTTTCAGTAAAAATTTACCAACTTCCTAAAATGTTCTTCAATAAAAGTTAAATTAATTTGCAAAATCAGTAAAAAAACGTTTACTGTCTTTCAAACAGCATTGCAAAGTGCCCATCTGTGAGAAAATCTTACAGTAACTAATAAAAACAAATTTTCGCCTGTTAAATAATTTATGAGATTCTTTTATCAATTAAGTTGATAAGATTTTATTTTATCTAAATAATTTATGTTAAATGTTTTTTTTTTTTTTGTTTTAATTTTAGATACGTTGGTCCCGCCTCCGAGTTCAATGCACCCGCTGGTACTCGTGTTATCGATGCTTCTGGCAAATTGATTATTCCCGGTGGTATTGATCCCCATACACATTTTCAATTCCCTTTCCAAGGTGCTGTATCTGTAGATGATTTCTATCATGGCACTAGAGCTGCTGTTTCGGGAGGTACCACCACAGTCAGTAAGTTATTTCTTATTCAGCCCAATTATTAATGCAAATTCCCCGGGAGTTTTTTTCCCTTCCCCCATTTTTACAATTTAATTAACATAGGAAAAATGGGAGAAGGGTGAAAACTCCCGGGGAATATTTATTCATAATTGGGCTGTTATATTATTTTTTAAAACAATATCCATTATTTAAAAAACAATTGTGAAATTATTTTACAGTCGATTTCGTCATCCCCGACAAAGGCGAATCGTTGGTGCAAGCCTACAAAAGATGGCGTTCCTGGGCTGATGGCAAAGTATGCTGTGATTACGGTTTCCATGTAGCCGTTACATGGTGGTCTCAATCGGTTTCCGATGAAATGAAAGTATTGTGTAATGAGTTTGGCGTGAATTCATTCAAAATGTTCATGGCCTACAAGGGAACTTATCAATTAAACGATTCTGATATGTTGGATGCTTTGGAACGCATTCGTGTATTAAAGGCTGTGGCGCAAGTATGTTGTTTAAAGGAGAACATTTTTGAAATAACAAATTTTTGTATTAAGATTTTTCTTTTTTCTTGTTGAGGTCCATGCTGAAAATGGTGATATAATTGCCAAGAATGTAGGCAGACTTTTGTCTGCCGGTGTCACTGGACCTGAAGGTCATGAATTGTCAAGACAAGAAGAAGTTGAAGCTGAGGCTGTTCACCGTGCCTGTATTTTGGCTCATCAGGTGGGTGTTAATTAAGGGTCAATAGTATTGAATTCAGTAAAAAAGGTTTTGTTTCCATACAATATCTTTAGTATCTTTAGCCATATTTATGTGCTCCCATTCCTAAAATAGTTTTAGGTAAAACCCTTTGGTGGCAGCTTGGCCTGTATAAGTTCTTATCTCTCCAAAATATTTCGGTTTTTATGTCTATTTAATAGTGTTTTCACACTTAAGGTTTTACCACAAATTTTGGTTTTAACGATAAAACCAATCATTAAACCAGGTTTTACCATACAAAATAATTTGTTAAAACCATCTTAAAACCTCTTTTGATTTGGTTTTAAGTAGATTTTATGAAATACAACCATGTTTTAGTTGTACTAAATTCAGTGCTACCAAGTTAAAAAGATTGAAAACAGCTGATAAAGTTTAATCCCAGCTAGCATTTTATATCACAATCGAATCTTTTAGGAATGAGCTCATATTTCGATCACAAATGATACTCTTGTTGGGAGGAAAAGCTACACTACCGATCAATCACCTCAAAGAATTATTCGTGATGCAATTATCTGATTCTTTTTTGATCAATTTAATGGTAGGTTTTATAATCATTAGTTAGTATTTTTCGTCGCAGTTTTTAATCGTAAATTATAAAGCTTTTAATTATATTTTACAAAATTTTTAAATTTTCATGTTTTGAATGTATTTTTGCATTTCTTTGTTAAAAGTAACCCCTTATTATTTGAACCAATTTGATTATGAGCCAAACAAATTTTATTGGGTTCTCGAAAAGGAAATAAGAAACTATATTTTTCTCTTTTAATTTGACAAGACGAATGAACAAAAATACAAAATATAAAGAAATAATTATTATAACATATTGACGATTTTATCGGTACCAAAAACGCAAAAGACCCTATCTAACATCTGGAAAGTTTTACATGAGAAGCAAAAAAACTATTTAAAATCATAAATTGAGAAATCTACTTAAAATGTTTATAATTAATTTTTCATCTATTTTCCTAGTAAAATCCCTTTTCAGCCATTTAGCGTTAATCATTTACGGCCTAATTTATAAAAAATAAAACAGGTTAATAAAGAGAAAATTGGATTTTCATACAAAATCTGTTTCATAAACCCTTTATTAACATGTTTTGTTTTTTATAAATAAGGCAGTTAATCTTTTGCATATTGGGTCATTGGTTTTTTGTTTATGAAATCGCAAGTTTTTGTCGAAAGATTCCAAAATTTCCAAATTATGAGTACATTTGTGTTAATGCAATACATCAGAATCAATGATTTTTAATTTTTTGTCAATAAGGTCTTTTGCGTTTTAGGTAACGGTATATGAACTAGCAATCGTTCAAGTGATAAATCAGGATTTAATCATCAAATAGGATCTAAGAAGGCTCATTTAGGTAATATTTACAAAATATTATCACCCAAATGCTAGCTGGGATGGCGCTCAATAAAAATAAATAAATTTAAAAAAATAAAAAACGTCAAACCGATGAAATATTCTAAAATTAATTATTTATACAAAAATGTTTGATTTCCAAGCATTCAATTCATTCACTTCTTTTAGAAATTTTCTTATTCCTACTAGAAATTAATTTTACTTTGGAGAAAATAATTAGCCAAACTGTGATTTAAAACCTGATTTAATAAAACTTGTAATGTGAATGCAAAATCAGCTGTTAATAGATTTAATGTTAAAATCAGGTTTTAACTTTAGGTGTGAAAACACTATAAAATTATTTTGCTTTCGCTTATTAATGGCCAATTTTTGACGTCATATTTAAATATTATTTATCTTCAAGTACTATTTAAATCTAAAAGCAAGTGTTCTAAAGGTACGTTCAGACTAATGAAATATTTGACAAAAATATTTGTTCTGATATTTGCTTCAAACTGTGTGAAACAAAAAAATATTTTGTTTGATGTTCAGACTAAGCTCAAATATTTGACAATTTTTGTTTGTTGAAACAGTTGGCAAATAGTGTCAAATAAAATAAATTAATTCATGTTTGCCATGCGTTCAGACTAAAACAAATATTTGCATCAAATAATTATTTAATGAAAGTGTTCAAAAATAAAAATATATTTCACAAATAGTAAAAATTCGTGCAGAAGCCTAATTATTTGTTTTATTCTGTGGGGCAGCATCTATTATATTGTTAGAACAGGAGTATGTAAAAGAAAAACAAAACTGGAAGACAAATGGTTAACGGAAACATGGCTAAAATTTGCGAAAAATTGGTAACAACCCCTAAAATATATGGTTCGGTTAAAAACAAAATGTCGGGAAAAGAACAACAAAAAAATGTTGCAAAAACAGCCATAAAATTGACTAAAAGTCCCCAAAAGTATAAAAAAATTGGCTAATAGCAAACCCTAAAATTTATTTGAAATCGCTAAATCGGTTAAAAAACAAAATGTCGGAGAAAAAACCAAATAAAAAAATGTTGCAAAAATAGCGAAAATTCGCGAAAAATTCTGATATTTCAAACAAGCCATAAAATTGATTAAAAGTCCCTAAAAGTATAAGGAATGGCAAAAATTCGGTGAAAATTGCTAAATTACCAAAAATTCGCAAAAATTGGCTAATAGCAAACCCTAAAATTTATTTGAAAGCGCTAAATCGGTTAAAAAAAACAAAATGTCGGGGAAAAACCAAATAAAAAAATGTTGCAAAAATAGCGAAAATTCGCGAACAATTTTAATATTTCATACAAGCCATAAAATTGACTAAAAGTCCCCAAAAGTATAAGGAATGGCAAAAATTCGGTGAAAATTGCTAAATTAGCAAAAATTCGCAAAAATTGGCTAATAGCGGCATGATAGCAAAGTCTAATAGTTATTAAAAATCTTTAAAACTGTAAAAAATACGAAAACTTACAGGAAAAATTGCTTCTATTGGGTACATGGCTAAAATTATTTGTCGTTGTTTGCTCTTACAATTTTTTTGTAATATCAAATAAATGTTTGCTCAAAAATTACTAAAATATTTGATTTTTTGTGTTCACACTATGTTCACATTGGACAAATATTTGTTTGCCGGCAAATACTTTTATTTGCTCAAAATCAGCTGTTATTTTATTTGACACTCAAAAATATTTTGTGTTCAGACTACGTTAATGAAATATTTGATGTTTGCTATCAAATATTTCATCAGTCTGAACGTACCTTTAGAATAATTAATGGGTATTCCTGTATATTCGTCATTACTTTAACTTGCAAATTTTGGCTGGTAAAGTGTTTATTTACTTATTAGTATTTTTTTTTAAAAAAGCTTTTGCTAGTAAAATAAATACGCACACCCATGGCCCAAGTAGTAGCTCTGCGCGCAACTACAACAATCCAACAATAGAAAAAACAACACGCATTTTGCTTGTGTTAAAAATGATAAAGATGTCAAGATCAAAAGCAATTGTTTGTGTACAAAATTTTAGAAATGTCAAAAACAGTGGCTCCAAAAACAATTGCACGAGTAAAACACAACTCTGCAAAAAATCAGCAGGCGTTTCGAGGGTTTGGACCTTGAACACAGCTTAGTTTGGTGAGAATAGCAGCGATTTGTTCAAAAAACAAAAAAAAAACCAAAAATTGTTTTATTTCACACATTTCAACCGAAAAGTTTCAAGACGGGGGAGTCTCAAAATAATGGCACAGGTAACACTTATTTAAGAAAAAAAAACGCCATTAAATAGACTTTAAATAGGCAACGTAGGATATTTAAGTATCATTTAAGACAATATTAAGGTACGTTCAGACTGATGAAATATTTGATAGCAAACATCAAATATTTCATTAACGTAGTCTGAACACAAAATATTTTTGAGTGTCAAATAAAATAACAGCTGATTTTGAGCAAATAAAAGTATTTGCCGGCAAACAAATATTTGTCCAATGTGAACATAGTGTGAACACAAAAAATCAAATATTTTAGTAATTTTTGAGCAAACATTTATTTGATATTACAAAAAAATTGTAAGAGCAAACAACGACAAATAATTTTAGCCATGTACCCAATAGAAGCAATTTTTCCTGTAAGTTTTCGTATTTTTTACAGTTTTAAAGATTTTTAATAACTATTAGACTTTGCTATCATGCCGCTATTAGCCAATTTTTGCGAATTTTTGCCATTCCTTATACTTTTGGGGACTTTTAGTCAATTTTATGGCTTGTATGAAATATTAAAATTGTTCGCGAATTTTCGCTATTTTTGCAACATTTTTTTATTTGGTTTTTCCCCGACATTTTGTTTTTTTTAACCGATTTAGCGCTTTCAAATAAATTTTAGGGTTTGCTATTAGCCAATTTTTGCGAATTTTTGGTAATTTAGCAATTTTCACCGAATTTTTGCCATTCCTTATACTTTTAGGGACTTTTAATCAATTTTATGGCTTGTTTGAAATATCAGAATTTTTCGCGAATTTTCGCTATTTTTGCAACATTTTTTTATTTGGTTTTTTCTCCGACATTTTGTTTTTTAACCGATTTAGCGATTTCAAATAAATTTTAGGGTTTGCTATTAGCCAATTTTTTTATACTTTTGGGGACTTTTAGTCAATTTTATGGCTGTTTTTGCAACATTTTTTTGTTGTTCTTTTCCCGACATTTTGTTTTTAACCGAACCATATATTTTAGGGGTTGTTACCAATTTTTCGCAAATTTTAGCCATGTTTCCGTTAACCATTTGTCTTCCAGTTTTGTTTTTCTTTTACATACTCCTGTTCTAACAATATAATAGATGCTGCCCCACAGAATAAAACAAATAATTAGGCTTCTGCACGAATTTTTACTATTTGTGAAATATATTTTTATTTTTGAACACTTTCATTAAATAATTATTTGATGCAAATATTTGTTTTAGTCTGAACGCATGGCAAACATGAATTAATTTATTTTATTTGACACTATTTGCCAACTGTTTCAACAAACAAAAATTGTCAAATATTTGAGCTTAGTCTGAACATCAAACAAAATATTTTTTTGTTTCACACAGTTTGAAGCAAATATCAGAACAAATATTTTTGTCAAATATTTCATTAGTCTGAACGTACCTTAAGACTTGGAAACATTTTATACACTACGGTAAAATCTGAATTTTTGCCTGTAACCGTTCTTCGGATCACTGTTATTTACACTTTCTTTGGAATCAAAGAGCCACTCCCACTTCTCCAATCCAGTCCACTTTTTGGCCGATTTTGTGTATTGATAACAAAGTTATTTGTTATAAATTTGAAAACTGTTCTGTAACCGTTCCCCAAATATGGCGTTATTCATTCTGTCTTTGATTGGGAGGTGCCACGCCCACTTGGAATTTTGCAAATATTTATAGCCTGTGTTAAGTAATTAAATCCATTTTATCCTCTAAATATTTAAATTTCCAAAAATCTCTTTTCTGTGGATCTATTCTTTGGGAGACTTATTCACTGTCCAAATTTTATGTCTCCAACTTCAGCCATTTGGGCTGCGCGATGATGAAACAGTCTCTTTACTTACTCATAAATTTGATTCAACAGTTGAATTTTATAGTTTACCACGTTTGAAGACTCTCGCTATAATAGTACTTCAGTTACGCGATATTTAATATTTGCATCCTATAGGGGGTATTGCTCCCCCTGCGCCTACCGTGACGACGTTGCAGCAAATGACCGATAAAGTAAAAATAATTTTCTATCACATAAAGAGTTTTCCGTTGTTGGTGTAGAGACAGGTGGATATCATTAACTGTTCTACTGGAACGTCTAATGCAAGTCATATCAAGCAAAATCCACCTTTGGAGTAATGGTGTCATCAAGGACCAATTTAACCAACTGCCAATATTTAACAAACAAATTTTTTTAAATAAATTATGTATTTCCAAGTTTTACATTCCCAAATGTTTAATTTAAAGGGTTTTTTTCTTACAATAAATTTCATAACTTCCTTTTAATTTTAGGTCGATTGTCCCCTCTACGTTGTTCATGTCATGAGCAAATCGGCTGGCATTGAACTCGCTAGAGCCCGCCAGCGTTACAACAACCGTGGTATTTATGGGGAAACTTTGGCTGCTGCTTTAGGTACCGACGGTACACACTGTCAACATATCTGCTTCCATCATGCTGCCTCACACATTTTGAGTCCACCCTTGAGATCAGATCCCACTACACCCGAATTCATGATGCGCTTGTTGGCCAAGTAAGTTTGAAAAGAATGAAAAAAAAAATAATTGAAAATAACTAACATTTTTTGATAATTCTGAAAATGTTCTGCATTTTTTTCCACTTAAGTGACAACCTCCAAACTACTGGCAGTGACAATTGTACCTTCAACAAGGAACACAAAGAATTGGGCTTGGAAAACTTTGCCAATATTCCAAACGGCGTAAATGGTGTAGAAGATCGTATGTCTGTGATCTGGGAAAATGGTGTATACGCAGGTATTTTGGATCCTTGCCGCTTTGTTGCTGTTACCAGTGCAAATGCTGCCAAGATTTTCAACCTCTACCCCCAAAAGGGTTACATTGGTGTTGGCTCGGATGCCGATATTGTCATCTGGAATCCGAATGCTACGCGTACAATTTCTAAGGATACACATCACCACAACTGTGATTTCAATATCTTTGAGGGTATGGTTTGCCATGGAGTACCCGATGTTGTTTTGGTTCGTGGACGTGTTTGTGTAGAAAATGGGGAGGTACGTGTTATAGAGGGTCTTGGTCGTTTCTTGAATACTCCCGTGCGTCCACCTTACATCTATGATGTCATGGATGGTGAAGTTGAGCCCAGTCAAAATGTCGCTTTGAAAAATGTCAATCATTTGCCCGAAATGGAAAAGGAAATCCAACCTCAAATTCCCATCTATAGATCTTTGTCTTGTGAAACATCCTCTGTTGCTGCTTATGGCTTTGAGCATATAAAGACTTCCGGCCAGAAGCAAACAACTTGTGGTAGGTGATTTAAAATATTTAAAATTTGAATAAAAATAATTATAAATAATAATTTATTTACAGATGAAACTCCTAAAGATTGTCCCCGAAGATCTATTAAAGTACAAAATCCTCCTGGTGGCAAATCGTCTGGCTTATGGTAGACTTTCTTCCAATTTTTTTTTATTTTTATTGGTGGCTTTTCCGTTTTGTTTATATTTTTTTACATAGATCCATAAAAATATAAAAAAAATTTCAAATCCGTATTTAATTTTGGGAGTTATGGTCATCTATAGAACAACCTTAGCAAAACTAAGTGCCGGTTCACACAAGTCAAGTTTGACTCGTCAAGTCTTGAGCTTTTAGGATAGAAGGGTAAAGAGAATGCCATTTCTTTTCCCTTCTCTCCTAAAAACTCAAGACTTGACGAGTCAAACTTGACGTGTGTGAACCGGCACTAAGGAATTCGATAGCGATTTTTTTATTGGATTTATTCGAGAAATAATTGTTAAACTAATCGTAACTTTTACCTTCGATAAACTCTTTTTTCCTTTGAAAGATTTTACAATCCGTCATGCTCTATAAATTTTTCATTTTCTATTTCAGTCAAGGCGAATTCATTCCAGGTAATCTCGGCACTACAACAAGTATGTACAACTCGTACAAAAACTACAAGCAATTTGTTTTTGTAAAATCATTGTACAATGTCAAAAACAGAAATAAAACAAAACAGAAACAAAGATAATAAAAGAGAATAAACAAAATTTTGACATCGAAAAGTGATTTTAGCTAATATCAGCAGGGCTTTTAAGACCACCTGTAATAAATTCGCCTTGATTTCAGTTGATACTGAACCAAGGCGAATTTACACCAGGTGACCTTATCTTGCTACGTAAGCAACAGCTGATTACTAACCTTGTGTCAAAATTATATACCGTTCATGTGGTTCTGGGGAATATTTACTAAATTTTACAATTTGCGTTTAAAATTTAAAATTTTTTTAAATTATTACATTTTAAAACAAACAATTTAAAATTAAAAAGAAAATGAAATATTTGTTTAAATTGTTTACTAAAGTGTTGTATTATTTTTGTCACAACGTTAAAATATTTAACATTGTTGTAAACATTTTCAAAATAAGGCTACCTTGTATGAATTCGCCTTCATACTGATCGAATGGAAATTATTTTTTCAGTGTTGTGAAAACTCAAATAAATGCCTTACAGCACTGACAAAAATAATTTCGATTCGTTCAGTATCGACAAAAAGAATTAGAAATAAAATTGCTTTCGAATCGAAAAAGTATCCGATCAGCACTGCCATAATTAGCCCCAGGTATGTATAAAAACGATCGATTTTAGCAGGTGGGATGAATTTCAACTGATTTTTAAATCAATTTCTAAAGTAAAGTCTAAATTTTATGTTCAAAATACAATTCAATTAACATATGTATGCACACAGAAAAAAATACCAATGTTAAATCCCTGCAAATAAAATTGGACCACCTGATCCATTTTGATTAAATGGACTACTCTATGGACTGGTCCGATGTAATGCAAGCATGGACCATGTCATTTTAAAAAGTTTTTTCGTTTTTAAACGAAGTTAAAACTCTCTTGTGTACACAATGGAGTAGTTTTAAGACTACTTCTTTGTAATCCAAAGCTGGGTTATATGGTCCTACCCTAGGACATCTTAATGTTAAATAGACCATGTTTTTCTATACGTTTGAAGTAGTCCAAGTCCCTTGTGGGCTACATTTTACACGCGTGTTTGGACTAGTCATATTATTTGCAGGGATTAACATGGCGTAATGTTGATTGAGAAACATAGTAAATTTCTGCAAAAGTATAATCTTTATTTAAATTGATCATTATTTCATATTAATTTTAAATGAAAAATATCAAATTGATCTTCAGTCACGGTTATTTAATATTATTCACTGTTAAAATAACATTGTTCAATCAAAATATTTATCTTGTTAAATTAACATGCAGACATACTTAAGTATGTACGTTTTTTTTATTTTCATGTTTAAAATATGTTATAAAAAGAAGACAATTCCCGTATTCTTTTTATTAAAATTATTTAATTAACTAGTACATCAAGTTTTCAAAGTAGAATGATGACCAAAACCATATCGGGCCATTCTGCTGACGCTTCTGTTAACAAAGGGAAATACAAAATAAATGAAACATTTGTTGCAGGGGTAATTGTTTTGAATTATTCTTAAATTAATGAATACGTTATCTCTGAAGCTTCTTCACACTGTTATATCACACTCAAACCAATTTCACGTTGTTTCAACTTGAAATAATTTTAATTCAACGTGATTCGGATTGTTATTTCAATTTAAGTGACATTTTGCTCTAAATTTACTGCAATGTTAAATTAAATTGGAAAATTTAAATAAAACAAATAGTGATGATTTGGGAAAAGAAAAAAATTAATAGAGGCGAAAGACAAATTCGCAAGCGCATTAAAGAGTGCAATCGCTAAATTTGCTACCATTTTCTTTCGCAATAGAGAGAAGCCCCTGGAATATTTACCTTCGTAGAACTTCTGGAAATCTCTAACAGATCCCCATTTGGGAATTAATTTCATTAAAATTTTGTTTATGTAACAGTTTTATTCGGCATGAGGCGAATTTTAGAGATTTTAGATACAACACATAGTCCATATTGGAATGATCCAAAAAATAAAATATTTGTGGATTGGAGATTGGAGATTTGATTGGTTGGCGTGGCACAAAATAGTTGTATCTATATCTTATGAGTATTTATACATTGAGCGAAAAAACACGTTAACAAATTGTCAACTAATGGTATTCAAACGATAACAAAATGTTATCAATATTTCGACAACATCTGCTGTCAAATCTTAAAGAAAACGTTGTCAAATTGAAACCAAGGATATGAAAATTACCATTGTTGCCAAATAGATAACGCCCAGTTGTCATTATTGATAGCATATATGCATGGTGAAATAAACAGGTGGCAGCACTAGCCAGATGACGATTTTTTGCTCCTGCATTGTTTGTCTAGGTTTATGCCGATTCACACACGTCAAGTTTAAATCGTCAAGTCTTGAGTTTTTAGAATAGAGGGGAAAAGAAATGGCATTCTCTTTTCCCTTCTTTCCTAAAAGCTCAAGACTTGACGAGTCAAACTTGACGTGTGCAACGGTGTTCATCAAAATATTAACAACAACGAAAAAAGACCATTATGATGTTAACATGTTTACAGTTTGTTGTCAGAATAATACAAATTGATGACAAAGTAAGAACAGGCTGGCTTAAAAATCTTGGCACCGAATTAAACACAAACGTAGTTGGCTCACTTTTAAAACGGATGGTGTAAATTTTGTTAATTTTATACTGGATTTTTCCCTCTGTGTATAACTTTCTGTTCGCCATGGGAAAGGGTGTATAAGATAAAGCACTCGTTCTTGTTTATTTGTTTAATTACTAGATTTCAGTATCTAAAATGTTTTTGTTTCGTTATCAAATAGTAAAGTTTAAATAATTTATTTTGTACTTTAAAATGTGTAAATATTTGTTTGTTCTTCTTTACGTAGAACATTTTTGTTAAGTGGCACCTAAGCAGTATAAATAATCGTTGTAGGCAGTAAAAGAATCCAAAGTAAATTCCTTTTTAGCAATCAATTGACATCGTATAAGTTCCTTCTCTTTTTCCTCATACTGGTCGCTCAACTCCACAGCCACGGATGAAGCACTTAAATGCATCATAAAAAATGTACTCATAGTATTTGCAGCCTTTTTAAATTTTTAAGGAAATTTAATTAAATTAATTGAATGAAATTCATATTAATTAACCCAATTAAGAAAAAAGCTTACATTTTTTGAATGACAGTGGAAAAATTCTTCAGATGGTGTCATGAGATTACAAGCTGTCAAATTAGAACATGTCTCCCGTAAAGTATTCTTATATCTCTCTATTTCAGCATCGGGTTCTAGATGTTGGGGTGGTCGTCGGTTAATATTGTCCTCATCATAACAAGCCTGAAGAGTACTCTCATAATTGTGATTAATATTAAAAACTCGCTGAAAATATTTTTCGAAACACTTTGAATGTTGTAAATTAATCACACCCGTTTGTAACGAATTTGAAAAAAACAGAATAGAAATACATAAAAGTGTCTTCATAGCGTTGCTTAAGTACCTTCTTTCTTTTCGTAACTAAAACTCGAGTATTAATATTTATCGGTTTATAGCAAAACAATTCGTAGGAACTGAGAAAACAAACCAAACTAAATCTATTAATGAACGGATACAATAATAAATTGTATCGATAGTATTGTAGTGGTATGAAAACAAAAAAATATCTTATCGTTGTTGCGGATGTTTGTTATATTTCATTATCTATTGCCACATTGATAATGTAATTTGTTTGTTTTCATCGGAAGAAATGGATATATTCTCGAGTACTTTAAACTACACCTTTCCATTTGTAATTCAGGAAGGGACTGCCAGCAGTCGTCGATGGCTGCGAGTGTTAAACGGCAAACCCCTCTGATGAGATTGAGTGGTTGCAATCGAAACATGTAAGGGTAAACTGTCCGTAAAAAACGCCTGGGTTCGAGCCTCAGGTCAGTCAAGAATAAAAAAATGATCAATAAATTTTAATTAATTTCATGTTGTTAAATTCCTTTCTTCATAAAAATAATTTAATGATAATTAAATTTGATGAACTTAATTAAGCCTTATTAAATATCAAAGTTTTGATTAGAAAATAATAAATGTAATAAAGACAAATTACTAAACAATTTCTGAGCAAAACTTATATCACGCCTATAGTGACTACTTATTCCCATGACTGCAATCGTGAATAACTTTTCCCTTGAAATGTTTTCCCTTTTTCTGTTGGGAATTACATCACAAAAATATTCCCATTTATAAATTTTCCCATGATCGTAAACGTTTTTCAAACTGTTTTTTGTGCTAGTTTGTTTGTTCACTTTATTTTCTCTAGGGAACTGGATGAAATTTTTTTTTAGTAATTTTTACTTTTTATTAAATACAGGATTGCGCACAATGAGCTATATGGTTTAAATGGTTTATAACCTTTTTTTTATTTATGCGATTATTATTATTTTTTTTTATTTTAGAAATACAGCTCTGAAAAATGTTATCCTCTAAGTGATGTCAATTTTCTGCTTCGCTCATACGTGCTCTTTTTAACATATTTTCCATAACTTTTCGTAAAATTTCGGTTGTAATGGCCATGATTTCATTTCGAATGTTGGTTTTTAGTTGGAGTATGGTTCTTGGTTTGTAAACGTACACTCTTTATTTCAAATATCCCAAAAAAAAAAAAAATACTGTCATGAGCTGTTAAATCTGGGGATCGTGGAGGCCAGTTTGTGCATAGAAATTACGCATAGAAAAAAAAAATATAAATGCATATTTGGTACTTTTTCGAAATTCGAACGTATTAGGAATGCAAATTGTACATATGTATGTTTGTTAATTTTTTCAAAAGATTTTTTCTCCATCTATTTATCTTTCACCGCAGAGCATAAACGTATGAAGCTAAAAGGTTGACATTTGGACCGAAGGCTGGCCGGCCTCTCGCCAAATTGATCCTGCTAACCTCATACCTCCTAAACTAAAAGAGATACAAAAAATTGAATACTTACTCTGGTACTCTTTTGAGGTATGGCCTTTTTGGGGTGTAAAATGACAAATAAAAATTTTATCGCATTCATAGCTTATCTAAAAACTACAAAACAGATTTGGACCTTTTTTTAAATTCAAACGTTAAAGGTATGAAAATCGTTCCTAATTTTGTTACCTTTTCCACACATTTTGTTCCATCTATCTATCTATATATGTACATATATAAAATTGTTAAGTTACTGTGATACATAAATGGGGTGAAAAAGTTTCAAAGAGGATAATACGGGAAATTAACTTTCATTCATTTGCTTTTGTGGTCTACGAGTGGTACTTTTTGTTAAATGCTAGTTTTTGTTATAAAATTCTGTTTAATAGACAAATATTTGTCATAAAACTCTTTTAGTACAAAAATCTTATTAAAAACGATGTTTAAAATTCTTTCGGTTTGCGTTTTCGATTTCCAGAACACCCTTGATTTGTGTTCATTGAGCTTTATTTCCATTGTTTTTACAATCTTTCCAATTGGAATATATGGTCCTGTAAGTATCAAGATGATTCATAGCGACTTTCGTTGACGCTTAGAAAAGCTTTATCATCGGCAAACGTTGGATGTACTTAGTTGTTGATTGGCATGTCAAAAGTATGTACATATGTATACACATACCAAATACAAAAGAAGTTCCAGATTGCCTCCATGTGGGAGTCCATCATTAATCGACATTTAAGGGGGGGAAAAAGGAGAACTTAAAAAATTTCCGTCTTTAAGACCAATTTTCGACCGATCAAATAGCTCTCCAAAAGCTTGTGTTATTTATGACATTTTATTTTGCTTAGGATCCACTGTGCAGTGCAATACATTTTCTTCTATTTGTTTTTTATTTAAATAAGGGTTGTATTTTTTAGCCCGGCATTTAGTTACTTGGGCAAAGAATTTTATTGTCATAGTAACGTTTTTCGAAACTCAAAGTAAAAACAAAGTATTTTACTAATAGAAGGTGAATAATAGAATATAGAGAAACTAAAAATAATAAAAGGTTTTGTATCAAAAAATAGAAATGCTGCATCAAGGCATAATCCTTCGAGAAGGACATATAACACGCACCATCTACAATTTGGTATGCATCCAGGAAAAAAAAGAAAATTTTAATTACTTCATTTCATTTTATTTAATTTTTTTTTTAATCCATGTTCTTATTAAAAATTTTCAATTATTATTTTTTTAATATTGTGAGAACAGATTAAAGACAAACGTTTCGAAGATGTCATTGAGTGCATAATTAATTTAGGAGAAGCAGCCAATACCCGGGCTGGTCTCTCAATTTTAGGTTATTGTTACTATCATGTCCAAAAATATGAGGAGGCGGCCACTTGTTATGAGCAATTGTGCAATTTGGTGCCCAAAATAGCAAAATATAAGTGGGTATTTTTAAATCAAACTATATTTTGACGCTTTACGTAATCAAATTTCAAATAGATTCTATTACGCTCAGTCGTTGTACCAGGCTGGTATATTTGTGGATGCCTTAAGAGTTTTAAAACAAATCAGCGATAATGAGGAGGTGAAAGAACAATGTCTGCAGCTGCAAAGTGCCATTTTATACTCGAGTGAAGATTTTGCTGGGGCTCAAAGTGTTTTGAATCAACGTTCAAGTGGCACCGCCGAAACTCTTAACGATGAAGGTTGTCTTCTATATCAGGCCGATCAATTTGAAAGTTCAGTGCAACGTTTTAATACAGCTCTGCAAGTGGGTGGTTTTAGTCCTCTGATTGCCTACAATTTGGCCTTGTCCCATTTTCGTAAAAAGGAAAAGACACAGGCTCTTGATTATACTAGTGAGAAAAATTAAAAAAATTTTGTTTATTGTGTGTTACTCTATCTTTTTTATTTTATTTCAGCTGAAATTGTTGAACGCGGCATTAGAAACCACCCAGAGTTGGGTATTGGTGCTCAAATCGATACAGATGGAAGTGCCCGTAGTGTTGGTAACCCCATAACAATGGCTTTATCGGGCATAACACAGGCTTTGAATTTAAAGGCAGCCATAGAATACAATGATGGGAGTAGTAAGTCCTTGAATTTCTTAGTTAAAATTATAATTAAAATAAATTAGCATTTAACGGGATCAAAATTGATAACAAAAATCTGACATTGTTTAGACTATCGCATAGAAAGAGACAGCTGGTATAGTCCTTTCTCTTCTCCTAACTATAAAAATTAATTATATCTTACAATAAAATACTTGTTAATGAATTTTAGTTGAAGCTGCCAGAGATTCATTATTGGATTTACCACCCAGAGCTGAGAGTGAATTAGATCCTGTTACTTTACACAACATGGCTTTAACCGATCCGCAGGGTCCCGTGGCTGGTTTAAGGAAACTGGCCTTCCTTTTGGACTTGGGACCACCATCCTGCCCCAAGGAAACGTTTGCCAACATACTGCTCATCTGTTGTAAACATGAAATGTATGAAACTGCTGCCGATATTTTGGCGGAGCATACAAATTTGACATACACATATTTATCACAGGTAGGTACTACATATTTCTTGTTTTCATATTTATGCAAATGATTTTCAGTGGCGATTCCGAATATTATCAGGGGTGTTCTGAAAATCGAAAGCTCAAAACGCAAAAATTTTTAACGTCGCTTTGTAATTATATTTCTGTAATCAAAGAATTTTATGACAAATATTTCTCTATTAAACAGAATTTTATAACAAAAATTATAAAAATTAGATTTAAAGTGTATTAAAAGCAACTTTCAAGTTCTTGCGTTTTCGATTTCCAGCACACCCCTGATAGAACACATTGGTATGTATGAAAATACACACAATCATTACGTAGACCGAAATTCGTCGTGCGTTACGAACTCTGCGATTGGTTTATTTCTATTTCTTACGCAGACAAACGGTGAATAAATTGGGACAGGGACAGCTAACCGCAGCATGATAGAAAACTCTAATATTTATTGAAAATTGTAAAAGCTGTAAAGAATCAGCGGAAAAAATCGCTTCTATTGCAAAAATTTGCAACATTTTTAAACAAACACTAAAATTTTAAACAAAAAAAAATTGCAAAAATAGCAAAAATTCGCGAAAATTTTTAATATTTCAAACAAAAAGCATAAAATTGATTAAAAACGGCTAAATTAGCGGAAATTCGCAAAAATTTGCTAACAGCGGCATGATAACAGAGTCTACTACTTATAACACTGTGCAACAAAAAACAAAAACCAGCCTCAATACTTCCAACGCAAAATCAAACTAAACTATTGGTAGAGCAAATCTGCTAAAGGGGTTTGAAAAGTTAGCTCGGGTTCCCGAAATATCGGCTAAATACTAAATGTCAAAAAAAAAATGTATTACTTCTGAGCTGAAATACTATTTCATATGTCTTCAGTAGAATTGTATGGCGATTCTTTTCTTAGAATATATTAACCCTCTAACACTCATTTTAAGGGGCCATTTTTGTCCTTTTATTTTGTAACTTCCCCACAAAAGTATACTAAAACGGCATTTTAGAGGGTTAAAATGTTCCACGAATGTTTTCTGCATTAAATGGCTAAAATTCGCGAAAAATCGCAAAATTTGAAAAACTAATTTGAAGTACATAACAATCAATAATTCGTCGACGTGTGTCTTATGTTTGAAAACGTTAGTGCGTGAAAAATGGCAAGTTACTCAACTCGCGTTATAAAAGCCATTCCTGTCAGCTGTTTTTTATTTGTTTACTTATTTGTACATAAAAAACGGATTCGAAAATATATCAAGATCTTTTTATTTTATTGTATGTTTTTAACCTCTTCAATAAGTTTTTCTTTCATAATTTACAAATTTGTTAAATCATTCTTTTTTACTGACAGCTGATTACTTGTCAAAAATACACAACGCGTTAAAAAGTTCAAAGTTAACCAACTTGCTGGCGCAAACGCATCAAAATATTTTGCATTTAACTTGTTCTATGAAAAAACACCAGCTTATCTTTTTTTGACAGAAGTTTACAGAGCGCGCGCGCCCTAATACGTTTCATGTACTTCTACCTTGAGATCGCTTAATCGAAATGCAGAGCACCAAAAATGCCGATCAAAAGGTTTGTTTAAATAAAAAATTTCAAATTCACGCAGTTATTGTGTCTCTTTTGACGAATTTACACAACGAATTCTTGCCGATGAATTTGTCGTACTAAGCGAAGTTTGTTGTTCGCCCCGGTTGTGTTTATACCAAAAATTAAATTTTTTGTTTGCTTACAGGGGAAGAAAAAACAATTTAAACTTAACGATATCATTAAAATTTATGCTTGGAACACAATTGAGTCGAACTTCGTATGAACGTAGGACGTAACGCCGTTCATTTTTCGAAACACGTTTCACTTACCCACAACGCCGTCGTAAACGTTTTCTGATTTCTTTTGAAAATTATATGTATTAAAATACGTATTCCAAATTTATTCAAATTATTCACCCTTATTCCATTTAACGTCGTCGTCATCGTCATCAATTAATTATCAACATCAATTTTCATCGACGTCGTCATCAATTCGATACAAAACTTGTATTCTATAACAGCAGTGTAACGATGTCGATTGTTTATCGTTTTATAAAGCACATCACTAATAAATTAGACAGTTTGTTTGTTTTGTTTTTAGTTTTTATAAAAAAAAGTGCAATTTGATATTCATCTTTAAAAAAGGGAAGCTTGATTTATTCTAAAAAATTCACAATTACTAATGCCCCGTATAAATCGACAGTGTTGATTGTGCCCTGTAAAAAACAGACTTCGGTTTATATATGGGGCTATCTTTATAACGGCGACGATTGCCAAAAGAGCAACAAAAAGTTACGCGAAAATTGCAAACATTCGGAAAATTTGCAGAAATAGCGGAAATTCGCGAAAATTTTAAATATTTCAAACAAGCAATAAAATTGATTTAAAGTCCCTAAAAACATAAGGAATGCCAAAAGTTCCATAAAAATGGCTAAATATTCGGAAATTCGCAAAAATTTCCTAATTGCGGTATAATAGCAATATTTAATATTTATTAAAAAACGCTAAAGCTGTAGAGAATCACATGAAAGAATTACTTCTTTCGCGAACATGGCTAAAATTCGCGAAAAATTGCAAACATGAAAACAAACCCCAAACATTTATTTAAACTCGTTTAATCGGTTAAAAACTTAATGTCGGAACAATACAAAAAAAAATAAAAATTTGCAAAAATTCGTAAAAGTTTTCAATATGTCAAAAAAGCCATAAAATTTATAAAAAAAAATATTCCTAAGACTATAAGAAATTACAAATATTCGATAAAAATTGCAAAATTAGCGGAAATTCGCAAAAATAACGATATGATAGAAACGTTTGATATCTATTAAAAATCGTTAGAGCTCTAAAGAATCAGAAAACTTAGACAAAAAGTTTCTTCTATCAGACACATTTTTTATTTTTCTACCCATTTTTTTTTTTTTTTTATCAAATATTCAATTTGAAAACACAAAAATAATTTCATTTTATATTTTGAATTTTTTTGTTTCCATGACAAAACGGTCGCAACTGGCGTATGATATAGAATTAGATGTATGCATGTCGAAGTACGGTGTAGATACGCTTTTACGTTTACGCCAGCTATTGTGTATTTGTATAAAATATTGCCTTTGTATAAAATATTACAGTTAATTGAGTTTCCCGTTTTATTGCACTATAAATCTTGGAACGAAATCAATCAGTTTAACTGTCTATGTAAAAATTACCGTTTAGTTGAGTTCCGTTTAATTGCGTCACGCGCTTAATTATTTCGCAAAATAAGACCGCATTGCGAAAAACAAGAGCCGAAACATTTGGTTAATTGTTTCCGTTTTTGCTCCACAAACGTAAAACAATTATTTTGCGGCAAGAAAGATTGTATGACGAACGTACCAGATTTTTATTTTGTTTTAAAAAAACCTACACCTACCATTTTTTCAATAAATAAAGAAATGAGTTTTATTTTTTATCTACACATGGGTGTTTCGCTTTATTGCAGTTCTTGCTCAATTAAGCGATTTTCGTTTTAATTGCGTCGGCGATTCAATTAACCAATTGAGTTCCCGTTTAATTGCGTCAAAAGTCGTGCATTTTTAGAAACTCAATTAAGCTGAAATAACTGTATACGTTTTTATTTGATAGCGTATCTACGTCGTTCGCTACTACGTTCATACGGTGCAATTGTGTTTCTACGGTTAAGATAAAAAAAGTCTGAATGCAATGAATAACAAATCCTTGTACATTATTGTATTTCGGGGGGTTGCCGCGCATTTCGATTCAAGAGAAATAATTTACGAGTTCGAACCATTTGTTTTGTGTTTAATGTTTTCGTACTATGTGTTTCGAGTGACCGGAAGTTTTTTATACTTAATCGATAACTGGGGTCTAATCACCGCATACGATACTATCGTATCGAATAAACTATCGACTGTTTTTGCATACGATAGACACTGACGTATCGAATGAAAACTCGAGAAATGTAATGTCGAGTTACTCGATATCGAATGTTATTATTTCAAATTCAATAAATTTCATTCGATATCGAGAGTCATGATACCAAAATAAATAATTTCGATCAATTTTGCTCGATATCGTATGCGGTGATTAGACCCCTGAAAATCCCTTTCAAAACAGCAACTCTCTATCAAACGAACAATTAGTTTTCATCAAAATAGCCGTTTGTTTATATGTTCGTTTCGAACGAGTACGAAAATAGTAATTAATTCCTTCGAATCGAAATACACGGTAACCCTCTGAAATGCGATTACAAAATTTTTTTATTCAATTAGATGGATTTGAAATACAATTGGAAATAGAATTTTGCAAAAATAAAGAAAAAGTTCTTAAAAATAGAAGATGTTTAAAAACTACATTCGGACATTTTTGGTATAAATTCTTTATACAGAATTAATCGGGCCTGTTCTGAAAATCGCATGTGTGATTTTGTGGGGTTCTGAAAGTCATACCTGTTTTGTGTTTCTAGGTGTGCTTTCGGCAATTGAAGGTCACACCAAAATACACAAAAACGGATCACCAAAACATCACACGTGTTATTTAAAAAGGGACATGTGATTTGAGCTAAAGTGATTTTCAGAACAGGCCTGAATAATGGCGAAATAATTATTACTTAAAAAAACTATTTTGTAGTATCTCTATGAACTATTGGATGCTTTAATAACGGCTCAAGCTTCAGCAGAGTTGGCTGAGAAGAAATTGGGTACTTTGGCCTCAAGTTTGTCAGGCAAATTAAGAAGTTTAGCGGCCAAGGTTCAGGAAGTACGTTCGACTACAGATCAAAATGCTCTTAGAAATGCTTTGAAGGATTATGAAAATGCTTTGGAATTGTGAGTAATTAAAACAGCTTCCTTCACTAAGTCGAACAAAGATTTAATAAAAAAAAAAAAAAAAATTAGAAAAACCTTTAAGATATTTTTTTGCAATTTAATTTTCTCTTAATATTGCGAAATAAGTGTTTTTTTATGCTAATAATATTAAGCATTAATAACAAAATTTTTAAAGATATTTGCCAGTTGTCATGGCCAGAGCTTGGATTTCATGGCGTGACGATGATTTTGTGGGTGCTGAAAGAGAATTTCGTTCAAGTGCTGAATTTTGTTCGGAAAATTCTATTTGGCGTTTAAATGCTGGTCATGTACTTTTCATGCAGGGCGACAAGTACAAAGAAGCGGCAGCCTTTTACGAACCTGTTATAAGGCAGCATGGCGAAGATGTATGATTTATACGGGTATGTTCTGTAAATCGAAATAAAGTGGTTTTCAAATTGATCAAATTTTGAAAACGAGCCTATTTACAGGTTCATATAAATATTCCATTTTAAATACTTTATACTTTACAAGAACAACTCTTAAAAATAAGAAAAACTACAGTCATTTTGTAAATAATTGAAATTAAAATCTGGTTCGATTTCAATTCCACTTTATTTCGATTTGTAGAACATGCCCGATAATAACATTTTAGCGAAATTTAATACTTTATAAATTTTAGATCATGTCTGTTTCTGCTGCTGTTTTGGCAAATCTTTGTGTTTCCTATATTATGACTTTTCAAAACGAAGAAGCCGAAGAGCTAATGCGTAAAGTGGAGAAAGCCGAAGAGCTAAAGGGCAACATGGGTAAACAGTATCATCATTTGTGTATCGTTAATTTGGTTGTGGGCACTTTGTACTGTGCGAAATCAAATTATGAATTTGGTTTATCACGCATTGCACATGCTTTGGAAGGCGGTTCGGGAGCTAGACTTTATGCCGATACTTGGTTACATGTTAAACGTTGTATTCTGGGTCTATTGACTGGCATAGCAAAACAGAATATTATTTTACCATATCCTTCGCTGCAGGAAGTGATGAATTTTTTGAAATCGTGTGAGGGTAAGTGAATTTATTTTTGAAAATAGAGGGATTAAAGGCCGGGGCTTTAGAATTCCTAAAAGAGCTTGCGTAAACACCAGATTATAAACATTGATAATTTAATATTTAAATCAGGCTTAAGTTCATTTAATTTAATTTTCATTAAATTATTTTTATGAAGAATGGAATTTTACAACCTGAAATGAATTAAAATGTATTGATTTTTCATTCTTGACTGAACTTGGAATCGAACCCAGGTTTTCACGGACAAGTTTTCCTGACATGTTTCGATTGTAAACACACAATCTATTCAGAGGTGTTTGCTGTTTAACACCGACCTCCATTGACGACGGCGGCTGGCCGTCAAAAGTCAAACATCAATCTTTAAGCCCAACGGTTTTGACTTTGGTAAATCGAAATTTGTTTTGAATGATTAGCGGCTTTCACCCTTTGTATTAAGTGTACAACTCTGCTTTTCTCAATACGATTTTATACTGAAAAGCATGAGTGTCTTTTTCGTTAGTATTGTAAATGAATGAAGTTGCTAAGTGAGGAAAAGAGACAAATATAATTTCTTCAACTGTTTTATTCTGGGTTATTTAACAATTTTGGATTTTTCAACCTCAGCGCAGTCAATTTTATTCTAATACATTTTCTTGGTGCAGTGTTGTAAATCTTAGTACTTTAACTAAATTAATAAGATTCACAAGGACTACAAGGGACTTAACTATCAAGGGTGAAAGCCGCTATTATCTAATTTAATTGACTTTCATGTTCTTCCTTTCTTCTATTTTCGCACTTTCTATCCTTGAAAACCTGTGTTCGTTTCCCAGTTCAGTCAAGAATGCAAAAATTATTAATCAATTTTAATTCACTCAATTTATGTTGTAAATTTCTTTCTCCAAACAAATTATGTATATTTACTGTCAGGCCCACGATGTCGACAAGAACATTTCTTTCGCATATTTATACTGAATACAATAATAAAAAACTAAAATTTGCTCAAGGGAACTAGAATATTTTTTAAAAAAATATGGCAGACCACAAACAAAACCCACTAGTTATAGAACACCATAAAAGAAAACTGGCGTTTCGTGATTTCAAATCGCGCGATTGTCAGAACATGGCTGTATAGAGAACTAGAAACTGGGGAAGGTTACAGCGTATTTCGATTGGAAAGAAATAAATTACTATAAAGAACAATTTGAAGTTTGTACTACGATTTTCCAACTCGCTCGAAGCGATGGCAGATCTTTTTTTTTAAACAAATGGAAAATTTGGTGAAAAATTATCGTTCATAAAAGAGGCTGTTTGGAAAGCGAGTTTTTGTTTTCCATAAAGTAAAGAAAACTTCCGTTCATTCGATACAAATACAAAGTACGAATATAATAATACACAGCAAAAATTGTTTGAACTCGGAAATTATTTATTTCATATCGAAAAACACAAAACTTTACAAAAGAGATCAGTAAAAGTATAAAACAGTGATAATTTGTTTTCGAAATTATTAACTGTGGTTCATTTTCTCCAAAGAACTTAGGGCACTGCTACACGTTCAATAAATATCGTTTTATTTGGATCGCGATCCATTTTAAAATATTGATGGATCACGAGCGTATGCTACATGTTCAATATTTATCGCGTCAATATTTATGTTATTTTTGTGCTGTGCGGGTCATTTATCAATGTCGCGAGAAAACCAAAAGAAAGCCTGTTTAGCTATTTTGCTTGCTTTTTCATTGAAGAAAAAAGTGGATAGAAAAATTTTGAGCAAAAAGCCAAATTTTTTCACTGGTTAATTCCGACTCCACCGCACATTGGTCTGGCGAGCCACATTTTTTGGCCAAAACTAATATATTCACTTATATACATGAATTCAAATAAAAGACATAATTAATAACAAAAAAAACATAAATTTTATTAAGTTTTTAATAATTTAAATTTTTACTTCCACTCTGCCAAACTCTGAATAAATCCAATTTTTGAAGCAAAAGTTTCCTGAAACAAAAATTGATTTCTTAAAAACAAGCAGTGTTGGGCAAAATACATGGCTTGAGGTATTTAAAATACAAAGTACAAAATACTTGCTGGTCATGTATTTAAAATACAAAATACAAAATACTTTCAGGTTATGTATTTAAAATACAAAATATTTACACATCTGTATGTATTTAAAATACAAAATACTTCCATTTATTCTACGTATTTCAAATACAAAATACTTTCACGTCATGTACCCGTATGTATTTTAAATACGAAATAAACTATTTTTATTCAAACCAAAAAATAAATTAGATAAAACTAATTAACAAAACAATTGTTTCCTTTCATAAATATCAGATTTTTGAATGTAGCATAAAACAGATTCTTGTTGAAGAAAAAATAAAACCTGCTGAAGAAAAAAATCTTTCTACAGGTCCTGATGAGCACAAACTTGTATTAAATTCTATTATACTCTTTTTATATTTGGATAGCTGTCAAGAGTAATAATGTCTTTGCTCTTGTCACTGAGGAAACTGACAAATTCCAACTCCAAATTTGATGTCCTAGATTCACCATCATCCCTATCTACGAAAACAACAAAATCATCGTCTTCTTTACTGGTGCTTCTACTTCTGATACGTTCTTTAGCGATTCTAGTTTTTGGTAGATCATAATCTTCAATAAACTGGAAAATATATTTTGTAAACTATGTTTTTAAAATACAAAATACTTCCATTTTTATGTATTTAAAATACAAAATACAAACTACTTCTATTTAGTGTATGTATTTAAAATACAAAATACAAACTACTTCTATTTATTGTATGTATTTAAAATACAAAATACTTGCTGGACACGTATTTAAAATACAAAATAATTGCACGTCATGTATTTAAAATACAAATACAAATACAAAATACGTATTTGTATTTTAAATACGTATTTCAAATACATGTATTTCAAATACTGCCCAGCCCTGAAAACAAGCAATAACTAGCAAAAAGTTATTGATGATTTGTAAGCACCAAATATCACTGTACTTTTGTGTGCTTTTGTTTCGTGGAAATCACTTAAAATTTTTATGTTATATCGTCATCTTAAAGACCTAATAACCTATTTGCAAAAATTTCAAAATTGAGTTTTTTATGGATTTGTATTCCCTATATCATAACGAATATGTGTGCAAAATGTTGAACATGTAATATTACAAATGACAAAGTTTTTGTACCTAGAGGACCGTTACGCACAAAAAAAGAGAAAAATAAATCATAAAAAATCACGATAAAAGTTTAATTCTGTTGCATAGTGTAATTTAAACAAACATTAAGTACTTGTTTTTGCTTAAATCAGTAAAAAAAACTACTACTGTAATTATTTAATCTATATAATATTCATGTGTATAAAGTTTATTTTATTTATACATGCCCAGCTAGCATTTTGTATCATAATCTGATCATTTAGGAATCAACTTCAAGGGCAAAATACCCGTATATGAGCTCATTTATCAATCATAAATGATACTCTCGTTGTGAGAAAATGGTACCCTACCGATGAATCACCTGAAAGAATCATTTGTGATACAATATTCTGATTCCTTTTTGATCATTTTAATGTTAGTTTTTCTAATCATTATTGAATCGTTTTTGTCTCATTTTTCAATCGTAAATTGCATAGTTTTTGATAATATTTGAAATCATTTTTTAATCACTTTCCTAATTGCTTAGGAATCCTTTTTTGATCACTTTGCAATCGTATTCTGTTTGCTTGCGAGCCTCTCGCAGCAAACATTTTCTATCATAATCGAATCATTTATGAATCAGCTTTAGGAGCAAAATACCCGTATATGAGCTCATTTTTCAATCTGAAATGATACTCCCGTTGTGAGATTGTACCCAAGAATCATAATTATAATTTATTTTAAAGTTTTTATTAAAACGATTTCCCTAAGTCGTTTTATAAACAATTATAATAAAGTAAAAACAGTTAACAATAAAGTAAAATTGGAATATAAATAATTAAAAAGTAAATAATAAAACCATGAATAATAACTACAATATTAATAACAATGAAGAATAAAGTAAAATAAAAGTTGAATGAAGAAAAATTTTATAAATAATTAAAATTTTCTCTATGATTTTGACGAAACGAATGAAAAGAAATTCAAATTTTTAAAAATTTTAAATTCAAAAAATGTTTAATCATTTTTTAAACATATAAATGAATCATATATGAATCCTTTTTCAAACGCTTAAGTGATAAATCAGATTTTAATCATCAAAACTGATCTGAAAAGAATCATTTGGGTGATTTTATCAAAAACTAATCAGCCAAATGCTAGCTGGGTGCTCTTTAGTACTTCAGATAGGTTATTTGGTTTCAGATTTTTACAATTCCAAAAAACCTAAGTGTCTTAACATAAGCTGGGATTAGAAAAACAAAATTTTCTCAACCGATATATATTACTGGTTTCATTTTAATCAAAATCCGTAATTTTCGTTTTAATATCGTTAATACCCAGTGACTAATATTCCGAGTACTCAGAATTGTAAGTGGAATTGTAACACAGAGTATGCTTTCACTTACTTCATATTGTACAATGTACATGAAGCAGTACTACAGGCAGAGAGGAAGTAAGCTAATCGTGGTATAGAATTGAGTGTAACACACTTTCTCTGAAATACGTATGCTATACTTTGTGTGTACGGGGTACTCGGAAGTGTATATACGTTTTTCGTTTACTTTCTCGTACACTTTGTGGGTTGATGGTAAGCAATGAAAAAGCGGCCATGTTCTATATAAAAGTAAACGAAAAACGTATATACACTTCCGAGTACCCCGTACACACAAAGTATAGCATACGTATTTCAGTACGTATAACACACGTGCGCCACTGGGTAGTTCCAATTTTATAACGTTTTATCCCTCTCCTGAAAACTTTTGAAAACTGCAGATAGGTTATTTCGTCTTTTAGGTGACGATATACTATTTTTTTTTATAAAAAGCTAAAATCACTGATTTTGAGGTTATGAAAGTTTTTTGTGTAATTTCTTATTACCATAATCTTTATTAAATATTTCACTATTAAAAATTTAAATACCATCGTCATTAATATCCATAACTAATAGATTTGAAAAGTTTTTTTATTTTCGTGTAACCTGTGACTCAAATAAAACAAAAAAGTACACCGCGTGTTTCAGTTTACCACTGCACTTAAAGCATTGAACTTTCTCACTTCATAAAATAACGGTTAATTACAATAAACTTTACACAAATTTTGTCAATTGTTTTACTTTTTATTTGTTTAATTTTTTCCACTACGTATTTTATTTTATTTCTTTTATTTGTCACTTTTTACTGACGTATCATGATTTAATATCATGAAAATGCTAAACGTTCAATATTTATCACGCGATCTACGATCCGCGATCTGGATTTAATATTTTAGGCCATTCTGCGATATGGATCGCGATCCATCAATATTGCATGCTACACGTTCAATTTTTCTAGTATCACGATATTTATTGAACGTGTACCAGTGCCCTTAGCATTATCCGTTTTCTGTTAAAAAAAAAAACAAAAACTATTAACGTTGATAAGTTTTGAATAGAAAACTTTTAACACTGATCAATTTTCTAGAGAAAAGTATGATAACTGAAAAATTATTTAAAGAAACCTTTTAACCGGTATGAGTCACTTGCATTGGGGATTCACAAATATCCGATATATTACCCAAGTGAGCCGTCCTGTGGCTGGCAGCTGTCCATTGAATTTAATCTATTCACACTGATCAGTTTTCTAAAAAAAATATTTACACTGATCAGTTTTCTGATATTATTTTTTCCCATTATTAGTGCCGGTTCACACACGTCAAGTTTGACTCGTCAAGTCTTGAGCTTTTAGGAGAGAAGGGAAACGAGTATGCCATTTCTTTTCCCCTCTCTCCTAAAAACTCATGACTTGACGAGTCAAACATGACGTGTGTTAACCGGCACTTAGCGAACAAAAACGTATGTGTTAGAAGAAGTACAACTACAGACTTATTCAGCCTAATTTCTAACAACCATACCTAAACAAGAACGGAAGGCGGAACGTTTTCTTCCGCTTAGCTCTTTCGCTAAAAATAGCATATCTAAATGAAAGCTTAAACGTTGAGTGCCGTTTAATAAATCTCACATAATATAAATAAAAATGGAGATTAAAACGCTATATTCTCCAAAAACAGCTGAAATGCCATTATTTATCAATAAAAGCGGTCAACTTCACTACTAAACGCACTGTTAAAATCAGATTTTCCAATTTCAAAGCGTTTCCGCCGCGCTATTTCGGTATGCTGAATACAAATTGTATGGGCACGTGAATTGTTGACAGCTAGAAAACGCTTTCCGCTCTTATTAACGTATGGCTGTTAGACGCTATAAAGTTAACATTTTTGATTTTTCAATTTGCTATTGTTTATGTATTTATGTTATAAACATTATTAAATAAATTATAATCTTTGTACATTTTTAGTTAATGGCATATTTACACCAGCAAATATTTACAGTGCCTCCGAGGAAGTGCCTGTTGAACCACTAACTATTGGCCTGGAAGCGCGTAAATTGCGTTTGCTTTTGATAAAATTAAGTGAATATGAACATTAATTGAAAACTCCAATTAAACACCCAAACAAATAGATTCGATTCGTGTGAAATTATTGATAAAAAAAATATCAACAATTATAAATTAAAGTTAAGCCTCGAAACGCATTTGTTTCTATTATTTTAATTATCATCGTATTAATTCAAACTAATTCTATTTATAATAAAACATAATTATCTAAATGAAACCAAACATATGTATGTATGTATGTATTAAAATGTTTAATGAATATTTATTGGAATTAGTTTTTGTTGTTTAATTATCTTTTATTCAGTATTTTCTGTTTTTATGGCATTTTTCGCTTTGTTTGTAATAATTTCGTTTTTGTTAATTTAATATAAAGTAGTGTGCAGTGAAAAGGAAGTGGTTTTTATATCGTAATCTAAAATGGCAAACGGCCTTCCTTGACTTAACAAAAAATAAAAATCGTATTTGGTATTGAAGCGGATGTATTGCATCAACTAAAATGTTAGAACCTTTCGACTAAAATTAGAGATTTTATTAACAAAAAACAAATGGCCCACTCTACAAAAGCGAAAATGTGATAAACTTTAAAAGACCTAACTTAGACCCCTTTTAGACAGTCAAAATTTACTTGGCAAAGTCTTGACTTTTTAGAAGGAAGGGGAAAATTAAACAGCGGGGGAGTTTGTTTTTTTGATTTTCGTTCGTATTTTATACCTAAAGTTTGCTGCATCTTTATATTTGAACTTTCATTTAAAGGAAATTTATTAATTTATTCTTTTAAATAGTTATCTGCTTCTCCTCCAAAATTATCAAAATGTCACAAAAAGCCGTTTTACCTAACGATTTTTGCGCCTTGTGTATATGTTTGCATGTGTGCATGTACATATATAATTGTGATTAAATGTTAGCTTTTATATTAGAGGATTATGATTATAATGAGATTTTTTCACAATTTATGAATTTTTTTCTTTCGGGTTTTTTGTGATGTTGTTGCCATTTAACTATAACCAGATAAATTAACTAAAACAAAAACATTAATTAAAACATAAATTTGTATAAAAACATGTTTGTTGTTCTTTCGACAGCAAATAAAGAAATTAATAGTAGCATTATACAGGTGTTTTTTTTTTTGTCCTGTTTTATATATAAAATTGTATATATTTTTAACGCTACGTTAGTTTTTGCAACATTAATCTAAATTATTCTAATACAGCACTACTGGCCATTTCACTAACACCACAAGTATTGTCACCACGATAGGCACGATAATAGCCTTGTTCGCCCCATTTTCTGCCCCAAGAATTCTTGATAATCCAATAGGGTAAGATTTTTTTAAACGAGGGATATTCGGAGACACCGTAGCCAACAATTAATACACCATGATCCAAGTTACTGTGAGAGCACAGCATACGGAAAGGATGTGAAACACCACCACGATAGAATTGCATGGCATTGGCATTGATACCTTAAAGAAAGAAGAAGAAAAAAAAATTAAATTGATATTAATAGTTGTTGTTCCTTGTACATATGTATCTGTGGCAAAAAGGAAAAACTGCTTAAGTTGAATAAAGCTAAATTTATGTTAATGGCACCTTTAAGCTCTTCACGCATAAAAGTACACATGGGCAAAGTTTCAATTATTTTGTACGATGTTTCAGGAAGTTATAGCAAAATTACTTTTTGCTCACCTCTTTTTAATGGGCAATAACATTTAAAATTATAACTTAATTTTACATCCGATCTGTGACATTAGGAATAAAAACTTTAATCACAGAGAAAATTTGATTATATTAGAAAAGGAGTAAATTTTCAAAAATCTCCTTTAAAACTAAAAAAAAACTAATACTTTTTCCTTATTGCCACATAAATATAGAATATTTTTTAGATACGTTTTCTATAGAAAACTAATAACAGTGATTTGTTCTACATAGAAAAGTGAACACAAAAAAAATGTTCTGGTAAAATCTGAAAACAATGATAATTTAAATCTGTGGCATTTTGACAAAACATCTTAAGTCAAATTTAAAAAGTTGAACAAATGTTGGTTATCATACGAATGTTCATGCAAAGATGATTTTTGTTTACGTTTTTAAAATTTTGTATTCTAAACGAAAATTTTCTTTAAGTTTGGTTTATTTTATTTTTTTATAAAAATGATTTTTTCACCGAGTTTTTTTTAAACTTTTCTGCTATCTTATCTTGACTTAAGATGTTTTGTCAAAATGCCACAGAAAAAATGAACTGTTCAGAGTATTTAATTTTCCAAAGAAACTTTAAATAGTGCTGAGTTTTCTATAAAAACTGAACAATAATCAGTTTTCTATAGAAAACTATAAAATTGTTAATAGTATTAAGTTTTTTATAGACAATTATAGTCAATAATGTTCAGTTTTTTAAAGACAACTGTCAATAATGTTCAGTTTTTGATAGGCAACTGTGCAACACTGTGCAAGAATTTTGCACTCTCTTCGTGACAAGCGGGTCACCTGGCGTTTTAACCTAATTCAGGAATCCAGTGGTGCTAACCGTTTTTTTCTAGGTTAGCTCTTGTTTTCAGGATATACCGTTATTTCGAAAATGGAGGAGTTTGCACAACATAGGTGTGGTCCACAAGATCTCGAACAAGTTGGTTCTAATAAGATTAAAATGAAAAACTCCCCGGGAGCAGGGCTGTCATATAAATTTGTGAAAAATCGTCAAAAAAAACCGGACAACTTAAAATTTAGTTTTTTTTAAACAATTTTTGTTCGATTTTTATAAATGTGTACTATCATTTTCAATTGTCTAAGAAATACTGGGAGTCTCATAAGGAGCGTCTTTGATCGTCGATGACCGCATTTTTTAATCGTAGAAGATACCTCACACGGGAAAAACTGTTACCTTTTACACGACTGAGATTCTTCCATAGCATAGCTTCAATCGTTTTAGACGTTAACAAAAGCGGCACGCGTTTTCTAGTTTTTGAATAGAGCGGCCTCAATGCTTTGCAATTGAAATAACCGATTTTGACAACTCGTTTAATAATTAAGTTTGGCGCAATTGTTAATTAATACTGGCAATTTAGATATTTTTTGGTCAATCTACGTTTTTATCTTTATTTTAAATTATAATTTGTGGGTTTTATTAAACAAGAGAACTTTCACTACTGTTCGTGACACAACGTTGACGCTCTTGCTTTGGTATGGAATATCAACGTAAAAACTAAGCAAAAGAAAATGTCCCGCCTTCCGCTTGGTAAGACTTATGAATAAACTTAAAAAACAGAAATTTTGCTAAAAAAAAAAAAAAAAAAGCAGTCGTTTTAAAAACTTTTTTTTTTTTTTTTTGCAAAAATAAATAATTTTAAGCAAAATTTTTGGTTTTTAAAAATTCATAATAAATTGGAAAATGCAGCGATATGCTTCTAATTTCTACACGTATAGAAGACAAATTTTTAAACAAAACAAGCCATAAATGATTAAAATCTGTCCACAACATAAGATTTTTTTGTTTTGCTTAACTTCCAATTTTATTTCTTGATAAATACACTGAAATTTATTGTTGGAGGATAAGCTAGTTGCTATGCTTATTGCACTGGTCGCTTAGGCCAGATCATCAGGGCACATTCTCTCAAAAATTTTTTTGGAAAAGCCAAAGATATTAGCAAACAAAACTGCAGAGTGAATGAGAATTACAGCATATAAATTAGATTAATCTCCAACAATAAATTTCAATGTATGCATTTCAAGAATTGGGAATTTAGCACAACAAGAAATTCTTTTTAAAGGAAAAATTACGTTTTCCCAACAATAACTTTGAAAACCTGTCCACAACTTTTGATTTTATGAAAAAAAAAGAGGAACAACTCTAATTAAACTTCAGAATTTCATAAAACGCCACATTTGTATGGGAGTCCCTAAGGGGTGAAGATAAAGGGCAAGTTTGTTTTCAGAAAATGTTTAGGACGAACACCTAATGGAGGCCCGTCATACATTTTATCCCTCTAGGAGCAACTCCTAGGCAGTTATGGGGCTTTGTCTTTAACATATTTCTAGTCTGTATAGAAAATTTTGTATGGGTAACCTCTTAAGAAATGGAGATAGCGCGTAGGTATGTTAAAAACAAATGATCAAGATAGAAAATTTTATTAAATCACCACATTTTAATTTTTAAAAAACAAAACTTTTGAAATTTTGCAAAAAATTATTTTTTTTTACAAAAAAAAAATGTTTCTTATTTAAAGGTATTCTTAATTTTTTTAGTTTATTAAATAAAGTTACTCGAATATATGTTGTGCAACCTCCTTCATTTTCGAAATAACGGTCAATATTTCACGTTTTCTTTTTTTAAATTTTACATAATTTTTTTTTCATAGAAAATGGTCAACATCGACAACATTTCTTAAAAAACTTTCAACGTTGTGCTGTGTTAGACTTCTTACAGGAAATTTGCATGTGGCTTAACTTTCCTATTGAAAACTTTCGTTTGTGATAATTTCGTTTTATTGGAAACTTTCATTTGTTTAAATTTATTTTTAAAAGAATATTGTTTGAGCAAAGTTTTCTGTCAAACGAAATCTTTTGTGCCAAGTTTTCTAAAAAAAAAAAATTTCAATTGTAGAAAGCTTTTTTTTTTGTACAAAGGTTTTAATGAAAAACATTTATTTGTCCAAAGGTTTTTAAAGCCGAAATCGCGGCTTAATTGTTCTAAAAACTTTTCTGTAACAGTTTTTTTTAAACAACAAATAAAAGATTTTTGATTGTTTTATTTACCGATTGATATGGGTCCATTTGCAATTAACCATTGAGCCATGGCTGTTTCATTTTTGGGCAAATCCACATGACCCTTAACCTTCACATGAATTTTGGTTTTGTTTAAGTGACATTGTTCCTTGCGGCCATGATAAGGATATTCTGACTCCAATTCTAGTCCTCCAATCTTTTCAATAGCTCTAACAATAAATTTATTGATTAGTTTTATTTAAAATTGTATACAACATATATACATGGTTTTTATTGCATTGGCATTATTTTACTTGATTTCAATACTCTACTTACTCATAAGCATTATCGGGCAAACCACCATTACAAGCTGAATCAGTTGTATCACAATCTAGTAACTCTTGTTCTGAATACTCCTCTAAGTTGCCAGATTTTATAGCGTGTAAACCTTCAATATTACCAGTCACACTAAATGCCCAGCAGGAACCACAGTTTCCTTGATTTTTCACCTTAAAATATTAACAAAATGGAAACAAAAACATATTTAAACGAAAAAAATAATTTTTAAAAGCAAAATAACCTCTGAAATGGCACCCTTTGAACGCCAATCAAACTCTTTAGGTAAATCAATATCGGGTATGATGGCTTTAGGGGTAGCAGCGGCTTTAAGGGGATCTCTTTGCCACAAGCCGGTACGTTGTTTATATTCATTGCTGGTCAAGTCGGCAAATTCAGTTATGCCATATTTAGCACTGCCTGCAATTTAAATAAAAAAAAGTAATCAATAAAATGTTTTTTTCTTTTTTTGGTTAATAAATTTTTGAATTGCACTATAAATTAACTGCCAGGCCCACGATGTCGACAAGAAAATTGCTTACGCATTTTTATATTGAAAACAATAATAAAAAATAAAAATTTGTTTTTGTTTTCAATACAAATATACGAAAGAAATGTTCTTGTCGACATCGTGGGCCTGGCCCTAAATAAAAGTTTGAAATACTTTTGAATTACAAAGTAATTAATTGATGTTAAAATTTGTATGTTTTCCCGAGTTTGTTGTTTTCCTTAATATCTTTTAATCAATTCGATAATAAGTTGGATCACGCCACACCCTTGCGAAAAAGCAAAATTTCAATAACATAATCACAACCGCATGGACATTTATTTCGCACAAAGTTTTTGCACTTTTGCTCTTTCGCAAGGGTGCAACTTGTGACGTGAAAAACCTTTTTAAAATTCCTTACCCATTTCGTTTTCGTTCAATTGTTTTATAATTTCCAAGTTTTGTTTAAATATACGTAACCTCATTTGTCTTTCCATAGAGGTGTGATAGCGGCGATTGTATTTAACTTGAAATTTCGAAAACAAATGTTCGACCTTGTTCAAATTGTGATGATTTTGTTTCTTATGGGATTTCTTTTCAGCATGTTCTACCGAACGACTATGGCGCCTTACGACCAATTCCTTGTTGGGACAATTGATGGTCAATTCACAAGGATCTTTCAGCCAAATGCGACACCATTTTTGTACTTCACATCTGTCCTCTTTGCCATCGGCATCAATAAGATCACAATCGATTTTGATTAGAGTGCCCTGTACGAGTTGTTTAGAAGCAGCATGAATTTTTCCAATTCTAAAAAGGATTTATTTGAAATATTTAAATGTTATAATGCAAAAAAAGAGTTAATTTACTTATAGGAAGGACCGTCTCCGGTTTCTAGTTTTTCAAATGAAGTTTTTAACTCCTCGTTTGCATCTTCGTTACTGAGTTTTTCTACACCTCCAACAAAATTATTTTTGTCTGCACGTTTGATTCTGCGTACAAATGGTTCTTCGATCTAAAGAAATTTGAAGAGTTAAAAAGAAATTAAGAATTAATTTTTCATATAAAAACAAAACATTTCTGTGCGAAAAGTTTCAAGCCTCAACAGTTCAGAGCTTGAGACTGTTTTAAAATTTTTATAATGAGAATTTTAATCAAGAAAATTTTTTTTCATTAAAGCCAAGGATTTCTGCTTTCTAAGTAATAAGTACTGGGTGCTCCAACCCTAATGCAAGATGTTAATTGTGAGTCACACCTTAACGTCAAGTTCTTTGCCCAACTTAATTTGACATTTCTTTGTTTCAGTGTTTGACAAATTCAAGCATGGAGAGTTAAACAGTTCAGCAGCGCGTTAAAATTGTTGAAGACAAGTCGAATTAATTTTTCAGGTGGCGTTGAAAGCACAGCTGTGCTAATTTTTTCGTACTTAAAAAGATAAATGTCAAAACTTCGACCAACGAAAGCAACAAATAAAAAACAACGAAAATGGGCGTGTTCACACTCGGGAGAAAATTTCAGCAAACCGGATCTGTAGGATATGTGAAAACACCTGTGCATATTCGCCCAGTTCGTTCTGCGGAAAGCATTGCACTTGTTCAACAATACAACATCTCACGAACATCACTGAAGCGTATTTTGAATAAAGATTTCAATTTATACGCTTGCAAGTTTCAATTGACTCAAGAGTTGAAGCCTGCTGACCATTTCAAGCGTCGTAAATTCGCCGAATGGTTGGTTGAACAGACAGAAGTAAATGGTGACTTTACAAAGAAAATTATCTTCAGCGACGAGACACACTTTCACCTCAGTGGATTCGTTAACCAGCAGAATTGCCGCATTTTGGCAAATGAGGAACCACGAGAGATTGTTGAAAAGCCGATTCATCCACAAAGAGTGACTGTTTGGTGCGGTACCGTACTTTTTCAAAATTGAGGTCGGCCTAGCAGTTAACGTTAATGTTATTCGGTATTGCAAAATGATAATGGACTTCTGAGGGCCAGAAATTGAGGATATGGAACTGGTCAATATGTGGTTTCTGCAGGATGGTGCTACTTACCACACAGCCAACGAAACAATGACTCTTTTGAGCCAGAAATTCAATGGCCGTGTTGTCTCACATCGTGGCGATGTTAATTGGCCGCCACGGTAATGTGAATTGACACCGTTTGACTTCTTTTTTGGGGATATTTAAAAGAAAAAGTGTACGCCAATATTCCAAGAACAATTCAAGAGCGCTAAAGGAGGAGACAATTCGGCACATTAACGACATTGAACCTTAATTATGTCTCAGAGTCATTGAAGATATCGGATAGACGCATGCCATCGAAGCCGTGGCGGGCATTTGGCCGATACTTTGTTTCAAAAATAAATAATTGTCAAGGTTTCTTTCAAATGTGCTAAATTCCCATTTCATACTATTGAGAAACTGAAATTTATGCGCATTTCACTGGTTGCTTAGGCCAGATCGGCAGAAAACTTCATCCAAAGATTTTAGAAAAGCTAAATTTATGCAAATAAAACTGTTAAGCGAATAAGAATTATAAACCTCAGTTTTACTTGTAGCAATATGAAAGCTTAAACAAAAACAACAACAATAAACAGTGAGTTTATCTTTTCTTACAGTCCCGACTACAATTGGTTTATGTTTTTTATTATGTTTTCATCTATTAAATATTATTATTATTGAAAATAACAGCAATAAAAAATGGAAGTTGTAATAATGCAAAGCTATTTATCGGTCCAACAAAATCCGACTTTTAACTATTGGCAAGTTGTAATAATGGCCCTAAATGTAGTTGTAAGTGGGTAAAGAAAAAACAAAAATAAAAACAAATTAACTGTCATAGATTCTTCCATAATAATAAAAAAATATTAAGAAATTTCTTTATTTTGTCTTATTTACAATTAACATCGTGCGTCAGGGGTGTTTTTCAGAATTTACCGTGTCACAAAATTGTGAAATTTTTAAATTTTCCGGTTTAACAAGCAAAAAAAAATATTTTGGACTTTTAATTTCAGTTGGCTAAAGTTAAGTTTCTGGTAGCGATATATTTTTTTTTATATAAGAAAAAAATACTTTACTTGTCTCATTCCCCTATCAAATTTCAATTTAACACCTTATAATCGGATTTAATCATCCTAAGAAAGAAATTTATATCATTGTACAAATTATACGAGCCATCGTCGATCTGCCAGTGTCAATTATAAAAAAACTTTCCATACTACATTTGTAGATTTAAATGCATAAGCCTAACATCATTATCATTAATTTTTTTTTGTTAAAGGTGGCAAAATGTTAAATAAAATTTAATCAGTAAATTAACAAAAACGCTGAAATAAATTTCTATATTAAACTACACATACCCACCCTTCCTTTTGTATTTTTTTTTTAAATACACATGCATACACTGGAAAAAAAAACTTGGTTCTACCCATAGTAGAATAAGTACAACCCAGCTAGCATAGGCTGTTTGTTTGACGATTATGTTTAATACACAACTCCCAAAAGAATCTTCTGATGATTATCTGACGAGTAACAAAAACAAAAACATATAAATTTTTTTTATTTATTATTTTTTTATTTATTTTTTGACACGCTCGTCTTTTAATCTTGGAATGAACCTTTTGCGACTCTCTGTAAGAGTCGTATAACAATTACTGAGCTACCTAAATAAGAGCGTTTTTGAAAAATGAAAATTTTATTGTCAATACAATTTCAATAAAACAAACCGGCCTAAGGACCTGAAAAAAAGGATTTTTCCGACTGGATGGTGTTGATTTCGCGACATTAAGGTTTGTTTTATATAAATTGTATGAAAACTAGAAGTTTTGACATGAAAAATACGCTTGATGCCCTTATTAAGGTAGCTCAGTTATATGGCTGAGCATTTTACGAGTTGTAAAATAATCCCAAGGTGAGTCTCATACGACTCTTAGCATGCTTTTTGAAAGACTCGTTAGATAATCTCAACATACATCATAAACGATTCCCTTTATGATTAATAAAAGCGTCTTTCGCTGCGTTATGGAAGAATCTCTCATACGAATCAGCACGTGTAACAATTTCTCCCGTGCGAGGAATCGTCTACAATTAAAAAATGAGCTCGTCGACGATCAAAAACACTCTTTGTGAGATCCCCAGTAGACTCCTCGACGATTGAAAATGCTAGCTGGGAAGGTATAGTCATTAGAAATTTTGTTCTCAATTTCAAACAAACGAAAATATGGGAAAAAATTAAAACAAGGTTCAAAAATTAAATAAATTATTTTGACACTACATGAGTAAATAATATGTGCGTTCGTTTACTTTTCCAGTAAAATCCAGTAGGTGATTAATATGAAAATTTTACAAATTTATGTGTACGTGAACGCATTTCAGTAAAATCCAGTACAAATTTGTGCAAATTTTGGGGTAAACGAACGCAGCTAATAAAAACTCTCCCTAATGTACTTATTCATTCTACCATGGTTCTACCTTTTTTGTTTTATTGACAAAAGTTCTGAAAATCCAAACTTTGTAAAATTTAAAGCGATGGAGATTTTCAATTAAAATTTTTTTAAAGATGAACGTAGTCTTTTCCAGTTTCAGAAGTATTTCTGGTCTAGATAAGTAGTCCTCAAAACATAAGATTTTTGTTTTGAAAATTTGTTCGGAATTTATTTAACTCGAATTTGATTTCCAGAACATATCAGCCATGCTCATGAAAATACGTGTATTATCAGGCCTGTCACAGAACGTAATTCCCATCAAAAGTAAAAGTAATTCCCAAAACACGAAAACTTAATTAACCCTTTCAAGGATACTGGCGTATAAAGACGTCAAAACAAAGTGATACATGAGGTCCATATACTTCATAAAATGTTGAGCTCATAGAAGCTTTACGAGTTAAAATTTCCAATAACAACCTGGCTTAATCTACCAAAATATGCAACTAATAAAAGTCTTTAAAAAAAACAGTCAAATATATTCCACAGACACATTACGTGTACAGACGTCGTACTTACATGAGAATTGCTTCATAACGTATATCCGTCTGACGTCTAGGAATGCCATTCCTTTTTTTAGACACTTGACGTTCATAACCGTCAAAAACAAAACCTTATTTGTTGCCTTGCCTTTCTTTTCTACAAAAAATGTGACATTTTATTTAAAAAATGCAATTTGTTGTTCGTTTCTTAAAAATTCCTTGCTTTCAAAAGGTTGGCTTGTTTTATTCTAAAAAATTCACCCTTACAAATGGCATATGCCCAGTATAAATCGACAGTGTTAATAATGGCCTGTAAAACAGTTGACTAAATTTAAATTAAAAAATCTTAAAAACTTCAGCCATCTGGCAAAGGTATTTTCTTGTTTACATATTTTATGAAAACGAAACTAAAGAAAATTTTAAAACATTTTAAGACAAAAATATTACAGCAGACATTTTTTTATTTTGAAGAACAAATTTATTGTCTGCATACAACTTAAGAGTGAAATTCTCATGAAAGTGCACTGTAAGGGACATGGCCACGGTGTCGTCTTATTTGAAAACAAAATATTCAACAATTTAATAACAGTTCCATTTATTAAAAAAAAAACAATCCTAAAATCATAATCGGTAAAGCACAAGCCCCATTGTATTTACAGACGAATTTTTGTGAATTTATTCTATTTGAAAACGATGGGCAGTCATGGGTTCACAAAAACCAAGTCATGTTAAGAGGTTAAAATTCATATAAGAGTTATTTGTGCCGAATATTATCTAATTTTTTGTCTTAACAGGATAAACCTTTGATATTTAAATGAAACGGGGTTTATTGGATAGAAAATTTAATGACATTAGTGTTTAAATATGATTTCTGCCGTGTGGCCGCCACAGCTGGCGCGTAAAAGGCGCAATTTGAAACACAAATTTTCAACAACTTTTCGCATTCTGACCATCATCGTTTTTGAAGACATATGGGCCAACGACTCCGCCAGCCCATAAAGCACAACAAACAGTTCTTTTCTGCGGTTATAATGGTGTTTCGATAAAAGCTTGTAGATTCTGCTCACTCCATATGCGACAATTCTGCTTATTAACGTACCCATTCAACCAGAAATGGGCTTAATCGGAAAATAAAATTTTGAATGGAAATTCAAAATCAATAACAATTTGTGCTTCAGCCTATAATTTTGATTAAAATTTTCAACAATTTGCACGCGTTGCTCTGGTGTAAGTCGATTCATAATGAAAGGTCAATGTAAACTAAACAAAAAGCAACTATCAGCTGTTAAATGGGTGGTCAAATAAAGCAGTGATGCCAACTTTGTAGAGTCTAAGATTAATATTGTAGAAATTGTAAACGTACTGCCAAACTTATATATTCCCTTTCCACATGTGGTGAATGGCATAATAATTTTTTAGGCATACTACTATCATTATAAAATAAAAAACTATATTATATGTTAACTTATGACCAATAGACCTTACGAAAGGGTTAGCTGGCGACGCTTTTTGCCATTTATATTCTGATACTCTAGCAAATCCTCATGAATATTTTCAAGCTTGAACAATACCAAATCTACCTGCGATTCGAGATGAGGCCAATTTTGGCTTAACGGATTTGTTAGTAAACAAAATTGCAGCATGATATTTTGTTTGAATATATAAATTATATTGATTTGGCTGAGTTGGTTGTGGTTTAAACAGGGTGGCACTACTTGTCATACGGCAACCTAAATCATCGACTTAATGAAATCAAAATTTTGCGATAAGTTAATTTCGAGAAAGGCACCTTTAAATTGGCAAAATCGTGTTATTTTGATACCTCTCGATTTTTTTTCTGAGGGCCTACTTGTAGACCTGGTTAATTCTGATAAACCAGCAACAACTGGCGCCCCAGAGGTCATTATTGCATACCGCTAGCAATACTCGAAAAAAGTACCCGAAAATCAGTAATTTTTAAATGTTAATTCCATGTATTAATCTTTCGAAAAAAATTCAATTTCCAATGGGCTTAAAACACCCTTGATAATTTAATTCGTCAGCTCATTATTGGTTTGATCTACCGACCATTTAAAAAAAATTTAGTTAGGTATGGGGTATAAATGTATCTGTGGCATTTAAAAAAAAAACATCTTAAGTCGAGATAAGATAGAAATTTTTAAAAAAAAGCTCGGTAAAGCAATAATTTTTATTAAATAATAAAATAAACCAAAATGAAAGAATAATTTTGTTTATAACACAAAATTTTAAAAACGTTAACAAAAAGGTATTTTGAATGATATTTCGTATGATTAACAGCATTTTTTCGACTTTTCAAATTCGACTTAAGATGTTTTTTTTTTCAAAATGCCACAGATTTGTATATTTGAATACCCCCTTTCTGAATCCAAACCCGGTTTCACCAAATTTGTTATGGTTTCTGGTATAATTAGCATTAATTTTGCTCCATATCAACTATTTTAAAGTTTATTAAATATTGTTTGGCTCTACACGCCCCTATTTTCGAATGCAGAAAATTCCTCATACAAAGACGTACAAAATAAGTTTAACTCTTGCTTTGCTTCATTGCCGTAAGAAAAAGTTGAAGAGAATTCAAAACAAAATGGCAAGAAATAAAATTTCACTCATGCTTCGCTTCATAACCGTAAGAAAAAAATTAGTTAAAGCAAAAGCAAAATAAAATGTCAACAAATCAATACACAGCACTAAGTATACGTATGCAGCACAAAAAGCTACTTTTTTAAAATAAATTTAGAAAAGTGGCGTATGCGGCACAAAACAATAATTTTCACTTTCAATAAAATTCTATTAACTTCTAAGCTCGTTCATAAACGTTCACAAAAATTTTTCTCCAAAACATATGCCAGAAGCAGTGGTGAAAATAAAATAAATAAATTCTATCGGTTATATTTTCAGAAAATTTATGTAAACCTTAATTGTCGTTTTTCTCCACTACGACTTTTTGGCATATGCCGCAAACCAATAATGAGCTGACCAATTGTTATACACAAGCTAAAAAATTTAATATTAAGAATGGCGATTTCATACATTTAGTATGCATATAACTACAAACATTGAAAAAAGGACAGCCAGCATAAATCTCTCTTCCTGATGCGGTCACTTGTATGAATTCACCTTGATATGAGGCAAAATGTCTTGGTAAAAAAAAATCTTTTTAAATAAATTTCAGCTAATTTAAAAATATGCAAATAATTTTCGTAATTAAAAAAAAGCTATGAATATTAATTTTTTAATAAATATTTGGTTACATCGTAAACATTATATTCGGTGAAAACTTGTAAACGTATACAATAAAAAAAACTTACAGTTACATTTTTACAAACGAACAGACAGACAGGAGATACATACTCCTTTTAGTTTAACATTAAATAAATGAATGTAATGAAAAATCATTGCTTGACATGCATGATGACTTCTCCGTCTTTTTTCGTTTTTATTATCCTCTTCATCTTATTGTGTGGTCCTTCCTTTTTTTCACTTCCCCCAACAATTTTGGCGTCTGGTTTTTCTTTCTCTTTTACGTCTGAGGTTGGTTAATTTTAAATAATCAGGTTATCATGTAAAATGTTTAAGCACCTCCCCTGTCCAATTCAATTCTGTCGCCTCTGATATTTGCCAGAGTAATTAAATTTCTTCAAATAACATTTTTTTTTAAAACATATACACACAAATACAATTGTTTGTTGTTATGGAAAAGAATTAAATGTTAAAATTTTGATAACCATGATGAACTTTGAAGATTTTACAACCTGAATAGAATATTTTGAAAATAGAGCGCCGTACTTCTTCGAAAATTATGTTCGGCCGAGCAGTGACCGCGAATGGTGTTCGCTATCGTGAGATGATAACGGGCTTCTTGTGGCCAGCAAATTGAGAATATGGACCTGGACGGATGCTGCCACTTGCCAGACAGCCAACGAAACAGTGGCTCTTTTGCGCGAGAAATTCAATGGCCGTGTTATCTCACGTCGTGGAGATGTTCATTGGCCGTCAATAAGCCAAGAACAAATCAAGAACCTCAATTATGTCTCAGAGTCATTGAAAATATGGACTTTCGGAACGAAGCCGTGGCGAGAAAATTTAGCGAAACACTTGTGTTTTTAATTCAAAACATTAAATTCTAGACTTCGTCCAAATGCCCGCAATGGGGTAAAACACGTGAAAAATTAAATACGTTAGGATGAATACTTGACTTTAACTGTTAGTTTTGTTTTTCCATAAACAAACTTGTGAATTTCATTTATTTAAAAATAAGCATCGATAAATAATCGAAACCGATACGAACTTCTTAGAAAATACCAAATTAAAGTCGAAGTGGTGTAACTGAAGACTTGAAGTAAAAGCAAATTAAAATTGACGTCGACAACTTCACGACTTATATAATAGGAGTGATAAGGCAAAGCTGTTTGATGTAATTGAAAGTAGGGCTTTGGAATCAAAAAAAATATTTTCTTTTACTATCAAGTATTGGAGGTACATACCACCATTACTTTACAGGTCGACTGATAAAGACTTGTTGCCTTTTTGTAAGAAAACGATATCGAAATTTACAAGACGAAGGGTCAAATTAATGATCAGGAAATGGGAAGAAAAGTTTGATCGCATCCAAAGGAATTTAAACCCCTAAAGACGTTAAAAAATGTGAGACGTATGTTAACATCTTAGGACTTAAAAGTATCCTTTAATGACCCCACTTATAGACTTATTTAACATCAAAGGAAAATTACTATAAAATTAAAAAAAAAGAATTACTTTTAAAAGAAGACCGCCTGAATCATAAAATGATTTAATCCTCTCTCTGCAATGAATTCCTTAAAAACTCTCAGACAATAAATGTTTTAAACAAAAAATTCCAATCCTGGCATGTGACGACAACATACAAAAACAACAACATGAACAAATAATTTGCACAAAACACACAACAAAAACAGCAAAAAGAGCCATCTTTTATAATGGATAAAATACAACATGCGACTTTATTTTCTCTTATTAAAAAATTGTTACCCAACGAACACATGGCAATAGTGATAATGTGTGTTGGAGATGATGATGATGATGATGATGAATCCAAGTTTTTTTTAAAGCAAATCGACTGTAAGTGTTTTATTTAACTGGGCCAACATACTGCTGAAGAGCTTCATAATTTTTTTTTCTTCTTTTGTTATTAAAAATGAATGCTGTGACATGAGGGGTTTGAATGACCCCAATAAGAATAGTGGCTAAAATGAATAAAAATCCAAATAATTTTATATGAGTTGAATAAGTTTTTATTGCTGTTTGTAACACTTAAATGCGAGATATTATTAGAATAAATAATCAAGTAATGTTGAAAAGAATTTCTATTTAACAAATGTAAATGATTGAATTAGAAATTTTTTAAATTTCACTGCAAAAGAGAAGAATATGTTCTTTATCGTTCTAGTAAGATAACCAACCCATTGTATTTTGGCTAAATGTCGTTCGAAATTATATATTTTTATGTATGTGAAACGGCTGCGTGTTGTCAGCAGTGATTCATTTTAATTTAAATCGGTTAAATTTGCTTTATCTCAAGTGCAAGTTTGAAGGTGGTAACACCAAAAATAACTCCACACTTTCTAGGAAAAGGTAAACGATATGTCGCTCATTTGCTGCAACAACGTTATTAGTAAAAAATCGCAAATTTTGATTTAATAAAACTAAAACTTGATTTGTCAAAAAAAAATAGTGTGTGCACATAAAGTATGATAGTGTGACTTAAAAATGTGTTGAGAGACAGATTTTTTGGACAAGTCTGTCCGACTAGCAAATGTTTATTTACATTTTCATAAAATGATAGATTCTATGCGAGCAGAGTTGCATTTTCTTGTAAAATAGATGAGTCACTTTAGTTTGCTCTTTTTTTGTAGGATAGTTTAGCATTGACAGCAGATTTTGCAGACTTTTTTAAGTCGGATAGAACTCTCTCAGATTTTCTTGTGAATGAATCGTACGATTGTGTAGGATAGTGAACCCCGTCCTTAATGCATAGTAAATAATTTTTATGAAAATTGCAATATCAACTCTTAAAGGAGAATACATATTTTTTCTTTATGTTGTGTGCTAATTAAAAGCTTTAAAGTCGTTTTAGGTAAAACTAATATTTTTATGTAATTACGATGTTGCAGTAAAATAAGCGATATTTACAGACGACTTATGCAAAAAAAAAAAAAAAAAAAATTCAGTGTTCGGCGAAAATTTTACCGAACATAGATTTTTGTCGAACTCCGACAACGAACCCGAACGTTCGTTCTGATAAACAGTTTCGACTTTGCGCGTTTTTTAGTTTGGGGATGAAATGGTTTTTTTTTCGTTTTAGGCACGAGCATAAAAAGTTCTCGGTTGCCATAAGAGATGAGCGATCCCGTGATTTTTAAGGAACATCGTGATTAGTGAACGTGATTTTAAAATCACTGTTATTTAAAACTGTGATTGTGATCACAACTTTTATTTTTGTTCTAGGATATTTGAAAATTTTTTGTTATGGAGTTTGACAAAGAAATAAGGCAACAAAAACGATCACCTGTTTAGTTGGACATACTTGAACAAATAAACATTGGCTGTAAAAAAAATTCTAAAAAGGAAGAAGAGAGAACAAAAGAAAAAATAGCAACAATTACATTCATGAGTGCAAAAAACGCTATTACCCACACAAACAGTGAAATATCATAAATTTGTGTATGAAACAAAATAAGAAAATAACAACTTAGCAAGTACCTGTTACTTAACAGATTTGGTCACAACTGTGATTCGTGATTTTTCAGTAACAGTGATTAAATCACAGGTACGGAAATATCGCTCATCTCTAGTTGCCATCACTTATTACAGGTTCTTCTTAACTTGAACTTCTCCAAGGAATTCCTAAAATCTTAAATTTATTACTAATTTAATTTAACTTTAAACTTTAAAAGAACAATAAAAATATTTTACAAATTAAAGACGTCATACACACATACTTACATATTCTCTATGGAACAATTGAATAGCTAGTCAATGACTTGGAAAACAAACACACCATTTCTTTAAATATTGATGTTTAATTTTATTGCTCTCACTCCATCCATCTGTGCATACAAATATCTCTTAAATAATCTTCAAACAATAAAAGTTTCATAGATTAAAAACAAGAGCTGCACTATACAAACAAGTACGTGTTAGTAACTACCCTGTAGTTAATGTGGCTGTCTCCCTTTATGGCATAACCAGTCCGAATGACAGTTCATAAACGGTTCTTCTTGGCATACCCTTAAATGTTAGCCGTTGGCATACGTTCTGTTTCTCTCTCTCACTCATAAAATGAACGAAATGCTCAGTGACAGACATTTTTTACTATTTTATATAGACAGCTAAGTGCCAGCACAAAGTGACAGTAAAATTTTCCACAGTTTTAGAACCAGTCTTCCGAGTATAGGATCAATGTGGATAGTTTTATAACCAGTCTTTCGAGTATATCGAGTCATTACCGCAAAAAAAGCTTAAGTGACAAAAACAAAATTTTACAGGAGAAGATTTTTTTTATTTGTTTTCATAAAAATTTTGTATGAATATTGTCGCTTGAGATAAAAATTTTTTTGCTATAAAATCGTAACGGTTCCTTATGTGACCATGACATTTTAGGAGATGATCCAAGTGTTGCCAATAAAGTCGTTTATTAAAAAAAACGAAAATTAAAATGGTGCTACTTGAGCTTTTTTTGCGGTTATGCCTCGATATGATCAATGTGGATAGTTTTAAAACCAGTCTACAGTGTATAGTACTGCCACTTTTGGGGTAAATTGCCACGAAAAAACTACAGGGTACATTAAAGAATTTCAGGAAGGGCAATATAGAGTAAAAGTATAGAAAAGAAGCACTTATGTATGTATATAGCACTGTTATGAAGACACTCTACAGTTGGCGTTGTTTACCAGGGCATAAAGGAGATTTAAACAAAAGCCCCCTGTCTACGACATGTTTTTTACATCTGACTTGTCCAATTTCCCATTGCAAAATACATACGAGTTAAAACACGTCAAACCATCACGAAAAAATGACATTTTCGGCATCAATACCTCCGATTTCAATGAAATTCAACACAAATGTCATACACTTTAAAAGAGTATAACTAAACAAAAAATGTTTGAGCTCAGACTATTTAGGGTTCCGAAATATGACGTTATAAAAGTTGTAAAAAATGTTAAAAAAAAATTACAAAAGTCTCTTTATAAAAGGGGATATAACTTTTGAACTATGCAAAAAAATTTAGTTTTTTAGGTATCGCTTTAAAGGTAAAAGTGCACCCTTTAAAATGATATGCATATTTTGTTTTTTTAAGAAAATGTCAAAGGTAATTTTTTGGGGTATTGAGTTCAAAGTTTTGTTTTCATACAAATTATTGGATTTTTAATATGACATTAAGGGCTAATTATTCTAAATGTATTTCCCATGCGAATTATCTATGTATATTGTATTATTGAAGAAGACATTATAGTTTTCATTTATTTTTTTATTACAAAATATTGAACAAAACATTAACTGCCTATTTCACGTTCGCACAAATAACATATAAAACAAAAACAAATTTTTGAATCTGCGGTCTGAAAATGTATGTTTTGTTAAAGGCCAATAAAATACAACAATTGTGGTGAATTTTATTGAAGTCATGTATCCAAACGGCATGATGGTTTGACATGTTTTCGCTTATACATGTTGCGTGTTACCTTTATAAAATAGCTTCTGTAAAATCATGCTCCATTTTCTTCTGACCAACCATCTTTCATCAGCTGTTCTTGTTAAGAAAAAAGGTCTTGTCACCTATGCCGTTAGGAAATAGGCAGCGGCGGTTCACTATTGACGGAATCCGTAGCCGACTAATGTTTATATATTATAATAACGATACATATATGTTTGTAAGTATTTATTAACCTAACCTTGATTATTATTATATACAAAATTGGTACTTTCGAGCTCATGGAAAAAATCATTAAGATGGCTGAACTCTTGAAACCGAAATCGGCTTAGTTGTCTGCAATAGCTAAGCAAAAAAAAAAAACAATTTAATTTTGTCATAAAAATCTTTTATTATAAATAATCAGATTTTATTCTGATGTTGCACTTTGTCTGCTTATTTATAAAAGTTTAAGTCCAGTATATTTTAAACTCTTCATATAAAGTGAATAATATCAACAAAATAAGTTTGCTCCTGCAAAGTTTTTTAACTTTAGAACCCTAAATTTTAAATTTCTTAAATGTTACCAACTTGGTACATTAAAAACTTAGAAATTTCCTTAAAATTTAGTCCTAAGAATGTTAAATGGGGCATTTTTTTTTTTGCCAGAAGTCCTTAACTTCTACTTCAAATCGTTCAAAATGACAACTTTTTAATGGATTATTCTTCAAGGGTGGTACAAAGTCATCATCTGATGAATGATGTAATTTTTTTTTCTTTTTGGATAAAATATCATGTATTACAATGGAATGTAAGTGATTCAGATACGTAGATTTTATGTACGTTAATACGTAAATACGATTTTATACGTATTTTGCCGTACATACATACAAAAATTTATAAAACAAATTAAAAAAGTAGCAAACAGAAATCATATTGTTTATTCTCATTCATCTTCAAGAACTTTTACTTCTGTTACCGTTGACAACAGCACAATGTGTGAGTCTGTTGTTTTACCAATCTTCCATAAACAGGAAGGAATAAGGGGTGAAGGAGTTAATGAAGGCAACACTTTTATTGGATTATATTGCACATGATTGATTTTAAGAAAAGGGAATCATCAAAGTAATTAAACTGTTACGTTTCATCTCAAAGCGGGGGAATGCAGGTCTAGAAAAAGGTTCGTATTAAATTTACAACTTTAATTGAAAATGTAAATAAAAGTTTTGTTAATATTGTTACGTAAGTAAATTTAGTTAAGAGTTTAGTTGTATTTATTAGGAATGTATCTTGTATTTTTAAAGAATGTTTCTGATTGCGTTTTCCTATTTTTAAAAAAGTTCCCAGAAACGAACTCTAGAGGTTTATTCTAAAGAAAATTAACCAAAAACGTTAGAAGCGTAACAATATAATAATAAGCTTAAAATAAGATTTTAAAAATGGTAACTAAAATAAAGATTTGTATGAAATTTGGTTTTGGGGATTTTGTGGCAGATTTTAAACAGGTTACGCTTTCTTTACGACCCACTCGATATTTATACAGCAAATGAAAGGTCATCAAATCGGCAATACGTCCATTTTGTGCCAAAAAATCGTGAAATCTGGCCATCGTTGTGTTGCATTTAAAATGGATAATTATGATCCAAAAGATATATTTTGCGGCAAAAATCGCCACATATATGTACGTGTGTATTCATTCCACTTGGCAAAATAGGGCTTCCACAAGAAAATTGCATCTTATTCTATTATCGACATTTTTTTTTAACTATTTCTTATAATAGTGTAGAAATAAAATCTACAGGGTTATTCGTTTGTCGGACATCACCCTACTATGTATTCCTTCGCACATGAATCAATATGGCAATGAACGGGCAGACGAACTAGCAAAAGCGTGTTCGGCTTTGGGTCTAACCATAACAGTTGCATTACCTCTTGCTACACATAAAAACGCAGTACGAGGCTGGCAAAAGTTGGCAGGCAATATCTTGACACCTGTAGGATTACAAAGTTAAAGTTGCCCTCATATAATGTGGAACGTACAAAACAGCTTGTAAGAACTGATCGGAGAGACATCTCCAAGCTGGTAGTTTTACCGGGTTTTGGCTGAAAGCAATTCATGCGAAAAGACTGGGTCAACCATACATGTCTAAAACTGCAATATCTTTCTATTGAGTTGTACCGACATAAGGAATTAAAAAACCTTACGAAGTTTTTCCAAATACATACCTGTCTGCAAATATATTTATTATAATCTTGACTTTAAAAACTAGCATCAGAAATTCAACATAAAAGCCATAAAATTCAAATATTAAAAAATATTTATAATTTCTAATGCAAAAAAGATAGAAGATACAATTTTTCTTTGCAAATTTCAAACTATGAGATCACTCTCTTAATGTAAAATGACATATAAATGAAACAACAAAACATTAAAAATAAAAACAATAACAAAACTGCTATTAAAAATAATAATAATAATACATAATAACAATTTCTTTATGAATGCCAACACTTTTTCCTAAGTACATAATTTCGTAATTAAACATTAAATAAAAGAACAAATGAATGAATAAATAAACGAAGAACAGAATGAATAAATAAATGAAAATGAACGAATGTTTCCATGTAAGTGAGTGAGCGAGCGAGTAAATAATGGTATAAACAGCATAAGGAAACGACTGTAGGAAATTTATAGAAGATTGAAAGCAGAAAGCGTATTAAAGTTGTCAAAAGTTCTGGTGTCTATTCAATTTGTATTTAGCATACTGAAATATTTTTATTGAAATTGCCCGAAATTGTTCATAAATAATGGCAACTTAGCTGTTATTTCAGGTCTTATCTCTTTTTTTAATTTATATTATGTTTAACAAGAAAGTTTTTATTGAGGTGTATGGCATTTTTTCATAAGAGCTAAGCGGAAAACAACGTTCCGCCTGAAGCTCTTATTTAGGTATGACTGTAACTCTATGATTGTGTGTATGAAATAAGAGTTTCCGTTCTAGTCAGGGCTGCCAGGTACTTTTTTCCTAGTCCCCAAAATTCCCAAAATAAAATGTTTTAGTAGAATAAAGTAATTTATTTTGCTTGCATCGTCTGGTTTCGGCATGTTTTTTTTTTTAACAGAGAATTACAAGCAATATGCTGGTTTTTAAGACGAATAAGCCAATTTATAAGAATTTGGAGCTTAAAAATACATATATCCGTCATTTATTTAATAATTCGATGCATCATAAGGACTAACGAATAGCCCAGCATTATTTTGTTCCCTAATATTGTCTTTAATATTTACTTATTATTGGGGAAGACATACATATTAGCTTAAAAATTGTTTTTTGATTATTTTTTTAAATTCTTCTTTATTAAAACACTCACTCAAGAATAATAACATAAGTTTATTATGTAGATTTTACACACTTAACAAAAATGGTAATCTTAATATTAGGGAACTTTTCACAGTATTAGTTGTTGATTAGAGTAAGATATGTATAAGTTTTGGTACTTTTTTCATATTTTATATACGAAACAAAGAAAAATAAGCGTAAATAAAACACCAAATTTTTTTTTAATCCTCAAAAAAGTCCCAATCCCCAAATTACTTTCTTTGTCCTTTTTTATCGCATGGGATTACCCAACTTTGGGGACAAATCGCCAAGTCTGGCAGCACTTCTAAACAGGGCGGCCAGGTACTATTTTTCCTTGATCCCAAAAAATTAAAAAAAAAATCCCCGAAAATCCCCAAATTACAAAAAAATAACCTTAAAAAGTTAACATTTTTTTTATTGATTTTTTTTCTGACCAAATTTAAAATTTTTTTAAAAAATAGTAAGAACAATTTTTATAAGAAATACCCACATAAAAATTTTAAGTAAAAAAAAAAATTTTATTTTGTTTGTAGCGACTGATTTCGGCAGGTTTTTTAAAATCCATTTTATGCGATTCCAGTGAGGAATTACAAGCAGAACAATCAGGGGTGCCATGGAAATCGAAACCGTAAAACGAAAGAATTTTAAGAGTCGTTTTTCAATAAGGTTTCTGTAATAAAAACATTTTATGACAATTATTATACAAAGAATGCTCTATTAAACAGAATTCTTTAACAAAAATTGCAAAAATTAGATTTAAAGTTTAATAAAAAGGACTGCCAAATTCTTTCGTTTTACGTTTTTGATTTCCATGACACCCCTGAATATACTGTTTTTGAAGATATATGAGCCAATTTATAAGAATTTGGAGCTTGTTCAGTCAGCTTTAGACATCCTTAAATTCAACAATAAAAATACATATTTCCCAAACTTAATTACCCTAATTCTGTTTTTACGCGATAGATAGGTTCCTCGAAAACTCGCGCAAAAAAAAATCGCGTAAAAAAAGGTAGAGTATCCATATTAAATGAGGGAATTGGTTCCACGTATGAAATATCAGTTAAAATAAGATAAATAATTCAAATTTTACACAAACATATTTAGAAAAGTAATCACAAAAAACTTTAAAATAAATATTTATGTTATATAAATATTATATAGTACATATATTTTTTTAATCAGTATCACTTTCTGATAATCGCATTCGTTTACGAAAGATATCACTATCATCGCTAGAAATATTTTCGAAATCGTGCTCAGTTGCTGGTGATGGTTCAGTGATTTTGGTCACAAATTCCGTTATTAATCGTTGACTTCCAGTTTTTATAAGACTGTTATGTAATTCACGATAACTACCCATTAACAATTTCAGTTCACGTTGAAATTTCGAGGTTCTCTCCTCATTAGAATCATGCTTGCGAAAATGATCACCCAATTTAGCTGTCATTTGGAGTCCTTCTTCAACTATGGATGCAGTGAGGGTAGGAACCTCTTCGTCGTCCTCGCTGATTTCTTTGGTTTCAGCTGTCTCAAGCGCAAAACCAATAATTTCATCATCGGTCAGTGCCTTATCTTACAATAATTCGTCAATATCTGCAGACGATAAATCATCAAAGCCTTCTCCTCCAACTTCTTGAGCTATTGCTATGATGCTGGAATACTCAACCGTATTAGAAGACACTGGGCTGCAACTTTTAACACAATCCGGCCAAAGTACTCTCCAACATACGTTTAAGGTTGATTCTTTTAATTCTGATAGCGCTAATCCAGCATGTTTAATACAGTCCATAATAGAAAATTTCTTCCACGCGTCTGTAACTTTTAAATTGTTATCATTCGTTAATTTATCTAAAATGTATCTGAATGTTTGCCTCACATAGTAGATCTTAAATGTTTCAATAATTCCTTGATCAAGCGGCTGTACTAGCGATGTTGTATTTGGGGGAAGCAACTATGTGTTTAATTTAAAATCCTCCAAATCCAGTGCAAACAACGTTTTTCTGGTAAAATTACATACTTTTTTAAATCGCGTTATATCAAATCTAGTCGCGTAAAAACAGAATGAAATATTTATTTGGAACCGCGTTAAATCAAATTCGCGTAAAAAAAGGTCGCGTAAAAACAGAATTAGGTGTATATTGCCTTTCATATTTACTTATTTTTGGAGAAGACATATTTGCTTGAAAATTGTCTTTAAAAAATCAAAAATTGTATGTGTTTTCAACGGTTTTATATTTTTTTTTAATTTTTCTTTTTTAAAACACTCACTCAAGAATAATAACATAAGTTTATTAAGTACCTTTTACACACTTAAAAAATTGTTAGCCTTAATTAGGACCCTTTACACCGTAAAAATTGTTGATGATAGTAAGATAAAAGCTTTGCTACTTTTTTTGATATTTTACATACGAAACAAAGAAAAATAAGCGTAAATAATAAAAGAGGGGAAAATATATTCAAAATGTTTAAAATCCCCAAAAAATCCCCGATTATTTTTATTAAATCCCCAATCCCCAAAAGACTTTCTTTGTCCTTTTTGCTTGCATGAAATCCCCAACTTTGGGGACGAATCCTCAAGTCTGGCAGCCCTGGTTCTAATCACACTTCTAAAAATATAAAAAAATTCTTTCAAAATGTCATACGTGTAAAGTAACAACGACAAAGTAAACACATTTCTTACTAACACAATCATAGATTTAAATTTTTTGAAAGCTGGGATAGTTTTTTTCTCTCTTTCTGTTCTAGTCGTTTTCTATGATAACAACTGTTGCCAATTTAGAGATTTTTCCGCTAAATCTAGCGTTTTTTAAAGGTCAATCGCGGGAAATATACGTTTCAGCGGTAAGCGGGAATCTACCGGTTTTCAAACATCGCTCAGCAGCTCATTTCCGCTACAAAACATTTCTCAATATTTAAATTTAGAGATTTTATACTTTTTCTTATTAAGATTTTTTGTTTTTCTGGTCAAAAACTACTGGTTTATATTCACGGTTTTATTTACTCTAGTAGTTTTAGTTAACTAAGGGCTAACAACTTTTTGGTTTAAAATGTGTTTAAACCAACAAATCTATAAATCAGTAAACATATAAACCATCTTTAAACGCATAAAATTGGGCGTTTAAACTACCAATACAGACCATATGACCACATGTTATTTTTTTAACTACATATCATTTCATACTTAATACATATAAAGAATCAATTTATATATTGCTCAAAGATATTCCAATTTATATCCAAAAAAAAAATGCGATTAAATTGACGTTCAAAATATGTATATATGCATAAATGGATTTTCCATACTAATTTACAAGGCTTTTTTGAAAGTACTTTAAGTATTTGCAATAATCTTTACTCACAAGAAGGGAAAAGGATGTCCTTTGGAAATTTTAATAAGACTAAATTTTGATGAAAGTTGGAAAAATGGTTAATTATATTTGCTTACAACTAAAACAAGAGTTAGTAAATTCTGTAAATCGTAAGCCACACACAGAAAGAGATTTAGGAACAAAAAATGGAATTTTTCTGGACTTTGTAAACGGTTAGTCCGCTTGAAATCAAACTCCAGATGCCAATTAAGGAGTTGCATTCCAGTTTATGTAAAGGATTAGGGATCTATAGACATATCAGAAGGGCCAACAGAGATTCCCCAATTGGGGCACCTTTAGTATTACAAAAATAAAAAACAATCCAGAATTCTTAATTTTAGCCCGAATTTAGAAATCTTATCAGTGGAATGCACTGGTCCATTTCTACTCGTATTGGACAAAGATCTAAAATCGTGTACAAATAATTTTAGATTAGAAAAATATCTTCTCCAGTAAAATACGTGTTTCCGCGCTTACGATTATTTCGAAAAAAGGAGATTTTGAACTTTTTTGTTACTTTTGCCCGTTTTGATTTTAGGTGACGATATGTAATATGACGTAAAATTGAATTTTTATTGTTACTGTTTTTATATTCATCTAAGACCCCAAAATATATATATTTTCTAGTTCATTCAGAAATTATAAGTCGATTAAGCCATGTCCGTCTGTCTAACCGTAAATTGAAATCACGCTCACTTTCAAACGTCTCAAAAGGAAAGATACATTTTGGTATGAAATTGTTTCTAGTTTCCTTAAAGGCCGTAATACACTATCCCACAATTATTCCCTGATCTAATTTTTGCTTGAAAATTAAAAAAAAACAATAACAACTTATCACGACAGGGTTGCATTTTTGTAAAATACTTAAGACTTTGTGGGATAGTGTATAACGGTCTTACGCAGTTTGGGATTTAAATCCAGCAAAATTGGTTCAGTAGTAAAATAATTAAAATGTATTACAAAAACTAGCATAACTAGTGGCGGAATGCACATGTTGATATAAGATTTTGCACAAATTCGTTCTATATGACTAAAAATCATACGCCTAAAACCGCAACAAATAATGCTAGTGTAATAAATGTTGGACTGTCACAGTTTTATATAACAAGAAATTACACTGTCGACTTTCGTGCTGATCCGCCCATAATTTACAATAGGTTCCATATAAATACCACTCCGGAAATATTCATACTGTAGCTGTAGGGTATCAAAGATTTGGCACAGCCCAATTAATTACTCTCACTAATTTTTTTTTTTTTTGGAATAAATTAGCTAGGGAAGTTGGAAACCTTAGTATGTAACGTATTTAACAGTCATATACCTTTGAAAAAGCAGCTTTTATCTAGCAAGATTTATATAAAACTTTTAAAAATGTTAAGGTTTTAGCGGTTTTTATTAAAAAAATCCCGCTTATTTATTATATATTTAGCGGTTTTGAAGTCCGATTTGGCAACAGTGATGATAACAGTTGATATTTTGAAGGGTAGGAGGAAGTGAGTAAAAAAAAATTAAATAGACTGATAAAAACACACAAAGACAAATTCCCCTAAATGCACTTAGAGTAGAGTAGTTCTACACCAGAGGAGTATCAGAAAACAAAGTGTCTATCCTTTGTTGATTTTTTTTTTATTATTGCTGTTTTTTCTCTTGGTTGTTGTTCATTATTTAAACAAGAAATGATAATGAGCAGCGCGGGAGTAATTTGTGAGAAGTTTGCAAAACAAACAAAATAACAACAACAAAACGACAATTAACCATAACAGTGATAATGGTGACTGACTTTCGGTTGACGTTCTGTGTCCTTCTTTTCTGTAGCAAAAATTTCGTTATTACTTTTTCTGTTAAAGGAATCAGCTGGTTTAAAAAATAAAAATATTTAAATTGTGAAATATTGGGAACTCGAAACTGGCAACAAAAAGCAGAAAATCAAAAAGAGTGGAGGAGCATAACTGATCCAGCTTAAGCTCACCGTCATACAGAAATATGAATAATAAAAAAATTTTTATTCCCAAAAATAACTTTGGTAATATACTTGCATGTGCCCGTGCAAAAAACTGAGCTGGCAAATTGTTTTTTTTTGTTGTTTTCTTACGAAGACAATAAAATGAAGCAATTTGTTTTTTCTTTTTACCAACTTAAGGCTAGTTTACACGGTAATACAATGTATTACGACTTTGTAGAATCAAAATAATATGAAATTCTCTCCGTGTTTAAAAGAAAAAAATAAAAGTCTGCTGTAAGTTTATATCATGTTTAAATCAAAAATAATAACAAGAAAGCAGACGGTTGCAGTTTTACAATTTTTACAAAAACAGCATGAAAAATGCCTGAGTTGATTTTAGTTGTTTTTGTAATTGTATAAAAATGATATCACCTTCAATATATGCTGTTAAAATACACCTTTGGCGTGATGAGAATACAGAAGTTTCTAAAATGCGTTAGAAAATTAGCATTTACCGACCGCTTGTTTTAATTTGTATTCGTATTCTCATGATAAGATTTTTCTCATTCTACATCATTTTTTGCAATGTCGTAATACATTGTATTACCGTGAAAAATAGCCTTAACAACTACAATTCGATCGGCATAAAGCCAAACAATTGTAGGGGAATGTAAGAAAAGATAAACTCACGGAGCCTTCACACGTTAGACTAATTTTTAAGCCCTTCACCTCGCTTGCCTACTAACTGCCATTTTACGCCAGCATAATACGTCTAGTGTGTGAAGGGCCACTGTTTATTGTTGTTGTTTTGTTTAAGCTTTGATATTGCTACAAGTAAGAGTCTAAGCACAATGTTTGCGGTGCGGTGCGATTTCTCGTTGCGAGAAAGAAAAATAAACATAATACAACGGAAAACGGCGACGGCAATAGTTGTCATTGTTTGTTTACATTTTTATTAATTTATTTGTGCATACAGTGATCTAACGATATCCATCCGTCCGTCTGGCTGGTTGTCTGTTCTTGTTAACCTTGTGCGTAAAGTGCATGTGACGATCTTGTAGATCATTTGATTAAATTTGGTAAATACATTTAAATTGTAATTGTAATAAAGACGAAGTCTGTGCATCTTTTTGTCCAAATTAGACTCTTTGTGTCCGTTAACTATCTAGTTATATTGGTATTTATATTTAATTCACCCCGAACATATTTTACTGCAAATTAAATTCTTTTTGAATCAGTTCACATTTGCCCAAAGCTCCCATCCATAAATGTTTACATTAATAAAAAATTTATGGAGTTTTCTTTTCTTGCCACCACCTTGTACTGAATTCGCATTGATCTAGAGCAGCACTCATGCCCCTTTAATTAAAATGAGTGTTGGACATGTAGCATTTTTTTTAATTTAAAAGGGAACATCATCAGAAAAGAACGCTTTACACTTTTAAAATAACACATGTTTTTCAGAAAAGAACATACAAAAATGTTAAAGGGAGAATAAATGCAGAATTTTACTCAGAAAAGAAAACGCCATTAGTGACCGTCCCTAAAATCTCTTAAAGACACAAGATCTTAAATGGATGTTAATATCTAGATAATACACCTTTCTAAATAGGGTAAAATCTTCGTTTGGGATTTACCGATAATAATTTTATGATTGTTTTAATTAATTGGAACTGTTATTAAATTGTTGAATATTTTGTTTTCAAATTAGCAACTTTTGAATTCTTTGGGGCCTATTTTTAACAATTTTTAGGGCATATTTTCAAGTTTTTACTGCGTATTCAATGCGCATGAAACGCGTTTTTAGAGTATATTTCTGGTTTCCCTGATAATAAGTTTATATTAATTTTGATTTCTCAATCTGGTTTCGGACTTTAAATTGCATTTAAAAATGTTCTTTTTTGCACTGGGCTTTCTAATTTTTTAATTATGTATTTATATTAAGTCACGTTTATAATTAATATCGACTCGTTAACATTTGGAAAATGCTGGTATCTGTTCATTTTTTTTCAAATAATCCCACTGTGTTATCTGATTGATGAAAATTGGAATGATAAATAATAATGATTATGTTCATAATGATTTTACAAAGAACAAAAATTTCTACAAAAAAAGTTTACCTGCTCCTGTGGCTGAGGATTATCTGGGTTTGTATCGTCTTTATCGGCTGTTTGTACTGAACTTAAATTATTTTCAAAATTTAATGAACCAATTGAGAAAATGTCATCCAACCATTTCATTTCATCAGCACTCAGCTCAGGTACAGCTGTGGTCGTTGTTGCTTTTGTCGATGAAGTTATTTCAGTTGGATTTGAGTCCACTGCCTGGTCATCCTCATTGCCATCTACAATTGGGGTTTGTTCTGTATTTGCCGTATTAAAGGTGGACGATTCCTCACCCTCTTGCTCCCTATTGTTAATATTATCTGTTGCTATAGTAGTGGAATCGACAGTAGTTTCTTGCTGTTCCTGCTCATCAACAATTGATTGTTCTGTGGTTGTCGTGGTGGTGGTGCTTGTACTTGTGGTTGGTGTTATAAACTTATTCGATGGCATACGTTTGTAGCTAATGGCAGAAGAAAATATTTGATCTTCTAAACGATTCATATCATCATCGGAGAGTTCATTGCGAGAACCCCCATTAAACACGGTACTTCTAACATACTTATCATTGACGTCATTGGGAGGCAAAGGTGTGGTGGTTCCCATAGCATCTGCTGTACAATTGGAATGTTGCAATTCTCGTACTTTATCACCCCATTCGGTGCGCAGCCAAGGTTTCTCCAATATAACTAAGCGACACACAATATCGGCATTGTTGTCCTCGGTGTTGACAGCATTGAGTAGGATTTCATAGCGTACCCCATTGACAATTTCTCTGAAAGCATCGATTATGTTGATGAAATTCATGGAGAGTGGCAAGAATGTCATTGCAATATTTTGCACTCCGATTAAGTTGGGGGAGAGATATTCGCGTTCGCCTGGATTAAGAACATGTACATATTTAATGGGTTCCTCCGACACAGGTGGAATCGTTTGTGTTTCCTCCTCATTTGCTGGCTGTTGTGTTTAAAAATGTTCACCGTAATTTCACACATTAGGCAGCAGGGTTGAGGGGAATTTTTTTCATTTTGGCGGTAATTTACACGTTTTTGTGTTTTATATAGTTTTCGTCGTAGTGTTGGATAATGACAGAATCAAAGGAGGTTCAAATAAAACACACACACACACAGAGCAAAACAGAGTGAAGAAAGAGAGTGACAGTGTAGAAGATGAGCGTATAAAGAAAACAAAACAAAGGATTTTAAGCACTTTTTAAGTTTTTGGTTTGTTTTTAAGACAAAATTTTTACAAAAGCGCAATTTAATTTGTATTAGACACAAGTGTTTGTTGTTTGTTTGATTGTGAGCAGCATTAGACAAGGCAAAGCGAACTTTTTTGTTTTTAGTTACACCCATAAATCTGAGGATGATGATGACGATGATGAAGTTAAGTGTATAAGTATACAAACATATGTATGTATGTATGTATGTGTTGCATGAACAGAAACAAGCAAAAGATGTTAGATGGATTGGAATGTCTTGTATTATACTGTGTCAATTGTGTAAAAGGGTTTAGGTGATAGGTATGCCCTTAAGTTAAATGTCATAAAGTCAAAAACATTGTCTAAAATTAAAATAATATGCTTCTAATTTTGTAATTTGTGAAATGTAATTACTTTTGTAAGCAGTGTGCGGGATGTGTGGAGGAATCATACTATTTAAGGCGAAATGTTTATTTGTAATCCTTAAAACCATATTAAAATGAAAGCTCGTTTACTTTAAAATATTAATCATGTAAAAAATATTGTTATATAAAGAAAAAAAATGAATTAATTTTCAACAAAATTTTTATAAATTTAAAGTTGTTGATATAACACCAATTGAATACCATGTTTTTTAATTCAGAAAAACAAATTCATTTCTATCTTATTTGCTATAAATTTAAAGTAATTAATATTACGACAATTAAAGTCCATTTTTTACTTCTAAGAGCCATTTTTTGGATTAGAGGTTAGCGATTAAATTAACTTTAATATCCGTATTTACTTTTTAAGTTGTATTTTTTTAAACTTTTTTTGCTAGTTTAAGCGGCCATTGGTGGTGGTATAAACCTTAACTTAAACTGTCAACAAACACATGTTTAACATAAACAATTAATGCAAAAATATAAACAAAAAATAATTTTAAAATAAAATATATTGCTAAGCACTTTTATATAACTTTTCCTTTCTATATTTTTTCATTAATATATTTTTTCTTTAAACGTAAAAAAAATTCTACCTTGTAAACAATATTAAATTCGCATATTTTCTTCTTCTTTGAAAACATCCATCTTGCTTTGATAAAAAGTTTACATTTGCAAAAAAAAAATATTGCCATTTATTTGTGCTCAGTATGGTAACACTACATGGTTTAAGCCGCAACCCAAAAATATCAAATTCAATTTATACTAGATTAACTTAATTCTCAGATTATTTAATTATAGAATTAAATTAACTTTAATCTCAAACCCAAAAAGTGGCTCTAAATATAGAGACTACTTATTTCCAGGATAGAACTGGCAACAGTGCACAGTAGAGATGAGCGATATTTCCGTACCTGTGATTTAATCACTGTTACTGAAAAATCACGAATCACAGTTGTGACCAAATCTGTAAAGTAACAGGTACTTGCTAAGTTGTTATTTTCTTATTTTGTTTCATACACAAATTTATGATATTTCACTGTTTGTGTGGGTAATAGCGTTTTTTGCACTCATGAATGTAATTGTTGCTATTTTTTCTTTTGTTCTCTCTTCTTCCTTTTTAGAATTTTTTTTCAGCCAATGTTTATTTGTTCAAGTATGTCCAACTAAACAGGTGATCGTTTTTGTTGCCTTATTTCTTTGTCAAACTCCATAACAAAAAATTTTCAAATATCCAAGAACAAAAATAAAAGTTGTGATCACAATCACAGTTTTAAATAACAGTGATTTTAAAATCATGTTCACTAATCACGATGTTCCTTAAAAATCACGGGATCGCTCATCTCTAGTGCACAGGGTTGCGAGAATGAGTTCGAATGGGTGCGTAAGATTTAATCAAAATTTTAAACATTCCTTGCAAGATAACACATTGAAAAATACCACATTGACTTCAGAAGTTTAAACATGCAACGGGTACTTTCGACATGGATAACTGTAAAACTAGCTGTCATACTTATGAAGTATGTTTGACTTTTTTTGTGTAAACCTTTGCAAATCACCATGCAAAGACTTACACCAGAACAACGTTTGTATTTGCATGTTTTGTCGTTACTTCAATCGGACGTGTTCTGATGAAATTAGGGATCTTGTTCTCGAAACCCATACGTTTGTTTGTAATACACGTTTTTCCTCAAGATCCCATATTTTTGTGGTCGATTTGGCCGGTGAATCGTACAACGCAATACAGGGAAAATTCGTTTTTTGGCCGGACTGTTCGTATGCGGAATAACCTTCCTGCTGATATCTTTCCTCTCACCTTCAACATGATTAACTTCAAGTCGTCTGTTCACAAGCACTATTTCCTCTATCCTCTTTCCCATAGCCTTTTTTCCTAGTTCCAACATAATGCAATGCGTTAGTAGTGGTCATCCCCTGAGTGCTGGTCCTAACAAAAAAAAATCATCTTTGGTGAACAAGCAGAATTGTCGTTTTTGGAGAGAGCACAATTCTCATCAGGCTCTTAAGACTCCATTACATATTGAAAAAATCATAGTTTGGTGCAGTTTATATGCCGAAGGCTTTATAAGCCAATTTGTTCCTAAAACCGAAACCAGTTCCAACATTTCAGTGAATTTCGAAAGCTACAGGCAAATAATTTGTGATTTCTAATTCGTTGCAAATCATTTGGAGGAGAAATGGCTCCAACAAGACAGTGTAACATGCCATACAGCCCGTGAAACCAACACTTTGTTGAGCCAAACGTTTGGTAACCGAATTATCACAAGAAATGTTCTTTTTAACCACCCTGTTCGTGTGATCTGACAGTTTGGACTACTTTTTATCGGTGTACGTCAAATCTCTGGCCTATACTGATAAACCAGCTACGATTGACCATTTCGAACACAGAAAAAAAAATAAAATTTGATTTCAATTAAGAAATTTGTGATATTAATTAAAAAAAAATTACATTGCAACAGTTCACAAATTAATAGTATCAATAAAATGTTAAATTCACTTGATTAAACGTTTAATTCTCTTGATTAAACGTTTCATTCAATTGATTAAATTTTTAATTAACACTGATTTTATTTTTGATTTATTCTTTTTGGAGAATTTTTTCTATAAAGCCAACAGTCGAAGCACTATTGATAAAATAAATGCTTGTTTAACGATTTTGAACTTCAACGTTCGCAAAGAAAATTATATTTTAAACAAAATTCAGAAAATTTGTTTTTGTTTTAAATGTAATTTTCTACGCGGACGATAACGTTCGAAATCGATGAACAAGCAAGCTGTAAGACCGGATATGCTCGAAAAAATGTTGCAAAATTGGACCGACAGGATGGCGTTCATAAGACGAAGCTGTCGCGGAGGTCTCATGCCAAAAATTATTTTTAAACATTTAATGCTATAAATTTGTGAGCTAATAAAGTAAAATTTTTTAAAAAGTTGTATGCTTCAAAAAAAAACGCCCCTTACATATCAACTTAAATATGTAAGAATGAAGAATACAAAAAATTCTACACCACATAGAAATTAAAATACAATTTTTAAATCGGCTATAGGATATTCAATAGTAAAAGGTCTCCTAATCTATTTCAATAAAAATCAAAAAATTTCAAAATTTTTTTATTCATATTCAAATAGCCAAAAACCTCTAGGCAAAATATGGGCACTGTAACACGGCCCAAGATTTAAATTTTAATAGTGATATATTAAATTTTAAGAGAAATAAGTTTTATAAGTAAAACTTACTTCTTGGGGCTTGTTGTGTATTTTGGAAAAAAAAAAGTTTTCGAATCAAATTTTAACAAATTTCTTTTCAAAATAAATTACTCTGCTAAATTTATCTGTTAATAGCATTGACAATCTGCTTAAAGATTTCCGCTGATGATGAAAATTGTTTGAAGACAGGCAATTTAAAATATTAATCACCCTTCTCGTGGTTGGCGTGGGCGTATTTAGACGAAAATATGTACATATAAGTTGTCGTGATTAAAAACCACGATAACCTTTTTTGTAATAGATTTGTAAACAATGTCATATTTGTTGTCGTTTTGCTAATCACGATACGATTTTTTAAAAACGCGAACCCCGTAAGGGTGATTGCATTGCAAATCAAACATTCTAGCAATTGCTCGAAATTATACAGCGTTTAAAACAAAGCAATTAGAATCCAAAAAGCAAAAACAATGAAAAGCTATGCAGTTGTGAAATTCAATATTTTATAGGAAATTTTGTAAAAATATACTTTTTTATAGGAAATGGTCTAACAATTTTTAGAAAATTTTACTATTTTACATGATTTTATAGCAAATTTTTTGAAAATTATACTTTTTTATAGGAATTGTTGTAAATTTTTTCTAAAATTTTAAAAAAAAAAATTTTATAAAGTGAAATTTTAACTGTTTAATGTTTCTATTTTTCTTTTATAAAAAGTTTTTTAAAAATATTTTTATTTTATACGAAATATTGTGAAAATTTTACTTTTTTATAGGAAATATTTTAAAAATTTAAGAGATAATTTAGAAGAAAAATTTTGAGAAAACTTTAATATTTTTAAGAAAATTTTGTAAGAAATGTACTTTTTTTATAGGAAATCTTGAAAAAATATTGCTTTTTTATAGGAAATGTTGTAAAAATTATATATTTGTATAGGAAATACTGAAAGAATATTGTGAAATTTCAATATTTTATAAATTTATTTCTATTTTGTAGTAAATTTTGTGAAAATTATACTTTTTTCTAGAAAATAGTGTACAAATTCTACTTTTTTAGAAAATTTCATAAAAATGTTATTACTTTAAAGGAAATTGTGTAAAAATGTCACTGTTTTATAGGACATTTTGTGAAGAGTTTTCTAGTTTTTAGTAAATTTTGTAAAAAAAAAAAAACTTTAATATTTTATAGAAAATTTCGTAAGAACTATTCTTTTTTTATAGAAAATTATGAGAAAATTTTATTTTTATAGGAAATATTGTAAAAATTATATATTTTTATTGGAAATACTGAAAGAATTTTGTGAAATTTCAATATTTTATAAATTTATTTCTATTTTGTAGTAAATTTTGTGAAAATTATACTTTTTATAGAAAATATTGTAAAAATTCTACTTTTTTAGAAAATTTCATAAACATTTTATTATTTTAAAGGAAATTATGTAAAAATTTCACTGTTTTATAGGATATTTTGTGAAGAGTTTTCTAGATTTTAGTAAATTTTGTAAAAAAAAACTTTAATATTTTATAAAAAATTTCATAAGAACTAATTTTTTTTATAGAAAATCATGAAAAAATTTTATTTTTATAGGAAATATTGTAAAAATTATATATTTTTATTGGAAATACTGAAAGAATTTTGTGAAATTTCAATATTTTATAAATTTATTTCTATTTTGTAGTAAATTTTGTGAAAATTATACTTTTTATAGGAAATATTGTTAAAATCCTAATTTTTTAGAAAATTTCATAAAAATGTTATTATTTTAAAGGAAATTATGTAAAAATTTCACTGTTTTATAGGACATTTTGTGAAAAGTTTTCTAATTTTTAGTGAATTTTGTGAAAATGTTTCTATTTTAGAGGAAATTCTGTAAAAAATACGATATTTTATAGGAAATTTTGTAAAAATATTTCTATTTTTTAGGAAGGTTTGTGAAAGTTTTACTTTTTTATAGGAAACATTCGGCCATGTTCTGGAAATCGAAACCACGTGAAAGTGAAATCGATGAAGATTTTTAATTGAATTTTTGTAAAAATGAACATAGCTTTTCCTGATTTCAAAAGTTCTTTAGGTAGAGGAAAGTGGTCCTAAAACTATGACGTATTTAAAAATAAATATTTTTACGAACCTTGAACACGGAAAAGTTTTCAAAATTTGTTCGATTTCACTTTCACGTGGTTTCGATTTCCAGAACATGGCCGATTATGAAAATTTCAATATTTTGTAGGATGACATTTTACAAAAAGTTTACTATTTTATAGGAAAATTGAATTTTTGTTAGGGTATTTACCAAAATATTAAATTAGTCGAAGAAGAGAAAATCACTTTTTTACAAAAAATTTGAAAAAAAAATTTTATTTTTTTTTAAATGTTTAAGTTTTTATTTACTCTTCACAAGTTAAGTTAAAGTATCTAGTAAAAAAATACAGTTTCCTTATATTCAACTTAATTAAGCTTCCACTCTAAAGTTAAATGAAACAACAATTAAGAAAAACATCATCTGGTCAACTGCATTTCATTGGCAAAGACCCAAATAACCTTTTAAGGTTATTCATGCAATAATTAAATCTTATCTACGAGTATTTATTACTTAATCATTAAATATTATTTAAAATCGAAAAACCCAATTATCAATGTGAATCATAATTATGTTTTTTCAAGTCCATCCATTCATCATCAATCAGATGCAACCGCCACAAGCTTAAAAACAGGTTGATTTATGTCATGATAAAACTCCAGGGGACAGAAAAGTTAAGTAAGAGAAGAAGCAGAGGTAAGAGCAAAAAAGAAAATAATCCCACAATTCCCATTCCAAAGATATGCATTCCAACAAAAACAAAAATCAATCAGCTACTGGTAACAACGAACAAACTAACAACCAACCAACTGCAATCTTCAATCAGCACACTTGTTGTGCATTTTGATGAAATGTGGTTTAATCAAGTTGGTTGAACAACTGCGTAATTCGTTATTAAGATTCCGGTGGTTGAAAGTATCAAAATCTTCTTAAGTAACCAAACAACAACAATAGCAAAAATATAAAATAAACGCATGGCCAGCCAGTTTATTGGAGATCATGTAATGTAGTACAAAATGTGTTACAAACTACGACAGCATTTCCAATTTTAATTTATTTTTTTTATTTTGCTGTTATTTTGGAGACATTTTAAGGATAAAGTGCAAAAGCTTTTGATTATAAGTCAGATTTATAATTTAAAAACGTTTATTATTTTAAGAACTCTTTAATAATTATTTGAAAACAATTTTCAAATTCCTTTTATTGATGTTCTTTTTTTATTCAAGTGTATCGAAATCGAAAATAATTACACATGTCAAATAGGAAATATAAATTTTTTTTCATTTATAATTTTAAACCCGTTACTTTTTGAACTCCCAGACAGTCAATTTTGTATATGTATGTATTTTAACACTTTAGCGGTTTTAACTCTACATGGTAACGTACTCTTGTAGACCTTGTTAATACATCGTCGGCTTATTATGCAAACCTGCTAACTCCCTTTCAGCACATTTAACAGGTTAGACAAAAAGCTTTTTAAATTGCATATCTGCGATGGAAAACCAAAAATATAGTTTGGTGTTTTCTTTTCTACAAAAAAATGCCACATTTTAAAAGGTGCATGTATAAAATGTCTTGCCGAACATGTAATACTGCAATTTTTTATTTGACGAGAACAAAACACAAAATTGGATAGCCCTGTTTTTAACAGCTGACAAAAAGTTTGCTCTTCAATATATAAAAATAAATATGTACATAAATCAAAAAGTGTGTTCGCCATAATATAAAAAAAATATACATAAACCTTAATATGTTAATAGATTGATATTAAATAAATAAATAAATGAACAAAATGAATGGCGAAATTCCAATTTCTTTAGTTCGTTTCTCATAAAATATGTAGACAAGAAAATACCTTTGCCAGATTGCCGATTGATTAACACCAAAATTTTGCGATTTCTTGATTTGACGTTTTTTTTTCAAAAATAATTTTAGAACACCGAATCCATTTAAATTTTATACCACTGACAACCTACCATTAAACAATGTAATGCTTTCTTTTGTTTTTACTATAAAATAATAGAAAAAATAACTATTAAATCTTAAAATTGTTACTGTCCTGATAAGAGGCGATTTTTTCCCAACTTTGTCTGGTAACCCCATATATAAACAGAAGCCATCTCTTTACAGGGCATTATCAACACACTCTTTTTATACAGGGCGTAAAGTGCAATAATGCCTTATGACATTTAAGGGTGATTTTTTTTAGAATAAAACACGCTGCCCTTTTAGAGAGCAAAGCATTTGTAAGAAACGAACACCAAATTGCATTTTTTTAAATAAAATGTGACATTTTTTTTAGAAAAGAAAACACCATCAGTTTTACACACTTTAAGACTCAAATTAAAGAAATCCTACAAGCTGGTCGACGAGGCGTATCTTTCTCTTCCACACGGCATCAAAAGCTCACTTTACTCACTTTAATTTTGCATATTAAACTTTTATTTACTGCTCTGTAGTGGAAAAATCACACAAAAAGCTGTAGTAAACACGTGTGTTAAATCAACCAGAATAAAGCAGTGGACGAAACTCTATCTATATTTTTCTCTCCTACGAAAAAGAAACTCACGCTTTGTAGTATAAAATCTTATTAAATAAAACAGAGTTGAACACCCAACACGAAGGGTGTTTTCACACTTCAGGTTTTAACAAAACAACCTGGTAATTTTGGTAAAACCATCCTTAAACTTTTTTGATCTACTTATTTTATGGAATACAACCATGTACCAAATTCAGTGATGCCAAGTTAAAACTATTCAAAGCAGCTGTTTAATGATGTTTAATCCCAGCTAGCATTTTATATCACAATCTAATCTTTTAGGAATCAGCTTAATATAACCGCATATCAGCTAATTTTTCGATCATTAATAATACTCTCCTTGTGAGAAAATGGCAACCTACCGATGAATAACTTCAAATAATCATTTTTGATACAATTTTCTGATCTTCAAGAGAGAGTATAATTTTTCAATCTTTAATTAAATCATTTTTGATTCAGTCGTGCTTAATTCCCAATTTTTATTCTTGATAAAAACACTGAAAATATTGTTGATGGGATAAGCTATTTCTATGCGCATTTCACTGGTTGCTTTGGCCAGATCGTCAGGAAACTTCATCCAAAGATTTTAGAAACACTAAAGTTATTAAACAAATAAAACTGTTAAGCGAATAAGAATTATAAGCAACAGTTTACTTGTAACAATATAAAAGTTTAAAAAAAAACATCAACAATAAACAGTGAGTTTATCTCTTCTTACATTCCCCACTACAATTGGTTGGAATTTTTCCAAAATTAATGGTGTTTTCTTTTCTACAAAAAAATGTGCCTTTTTTTTAAAAAAAAATGCAATTTGGTGTCTGTTTCTTAAAAATTTTGCTCCCGAAAAGCATGAGTTATTTAGAATAAAACAAGCCACCCTTTTCGGGAGCAAAATTTTTAAGAAAAAGACACCAAATTGAATTTATTTTAAAAAAGGCACATTTTTTTGTAGAAAAGAAAACACCATAAATGTAGTTGTAAGTATGTTAAGAAAAAACAAAATGAAAACAAAAACAACTTGCAAAAGCATGTTGCCTTTAAGTTTTTTAAGGCCGTGCACTTGCCTCTTAATTAAGCACGTCTAACAAAATCTTTTAAATTAAAATTTTGTATTCCCAAAAATTACTTTGATAGGTTTTGATTCTATTTCAAATAATATTATTATGGCTTTTGATTATCCGAACCAACTTTATTTATCGGGTTCTCTTATTTAACATTTTACCATTTTACTTAAATTTATTATCATAAATTGGCAATAATTTTTGGGATTCTTTTTAGCCAAAGTTTTAATTTGTTTGCCTGACGCGAAAGGTTCTATATTCAATCGCTCAATTGAAAAATTAGTTTTGAATCATCAAAAGAAATCTGAAAAAACTCATTTAGGTGATTTTTACAGCAAATTATCACCCAAATGCTTGCTGGGATGGCGCTCAATAAAAATAAATAAATTACAAATAAACAAAAAAAAACGTTAAACGGATGAAATATTTTAAAATTAAATTTTTATATAAAATTTCATTAATTTCTTGTACAAATTTCTAAGAGAAATTCATTACATTTTCCACAAGATTATTAGACAAACTGTAAGTTAAAACCTGATTTAGTTAAAATTGGAATGTGATCGCAAAATCAGCTATTAACATATTTAAGGTAGGTTTTTATCGGCCGTATAGAAAGTGTTCCATTATTACAACTTTACTTTAACCTACCAGGTAGGATGAACTTTAATTTACTATATCCCTCACTTTAGGTTAAAGTAAAGTTTTAATAATGGAACACTTTTTATAAGGCCGGTTAAAGTCTACTTTTTGCAATCGGTTAGTTGTGAAAAAGCCAGGTTTTAACTTTTGGTGTGAAAACACTATAACATTTTTTTTAATACTACATCATGTTTTGATACCCTCCATACATAGGAGAACACGCTTGATATCGACCTGATATTTAATCATCATTCATTCTTGATCGGCAGCACGGTAAACATCAAAACAGCCCACTGTACGATCAGCTATTTACAGAACGGTCAAAGTTTCCAAATTTGTCAAAAAGCGTGATGGACTGGGTAAATAGGCGTGGACATATAAGGACAATATAAAAATCTAAATTTTTGGATAAGTCTCTTATGGTGTTTTCTTTTCTGACAATAACGTTCCACCACGCGGTTTTGTTCTGTTTTAAAAATATATGCAAAAATGTGAGAAGTTGTCGTTTTCCTTTTTAAATATGTTGCAAAAATAAATGTCAATGTTCCATTTCTTACCCCCAGTTGTAAATGAGTGCGAGATAATACCCTTTTTTGCATCTGCGTTAAGTACTTTCTTATGCAAGTCGGTATTTTTCTTAAGGCTCAGATAGCCGGGAGTAGCAGCTGATTAATTTTGTTTTATGTATGTAAAGCAATTATAACGAATGTTACTCCCAGCTAACTGAGCCTTTATTCGTGGCTATTCTAAAAAACACGTCGAAGAAGTGAACATTTACATGAAAACAAAAACAAAACAAAACCAAATTGACAAAAATTGTTTTTGTTTATCATACAAAATTTACAGTTTTTAAAAGAGAAAGAAACGCCATTAATTTGGCACAAAATGCTGCGACATCAATACACGAGTTCTGTTTAAAATAAATTTTTCTAATTTTGTTATAATGGGGGTGGCAAAGCGCAACGTGTTAAGATAGTTTTATATAAAGTTTTTAATATTTTTCCTAAAACTTTTGTTTAATTTTATTTCAAAACGATTTTGATTTTCGATAAAAGTTTGAAAATTTGCTTACTAAGAAAAATGTTCTCAGATATGAATAGAAATTTTTAAATGAAATAAAAACTATTTTTGGATCACAATTTAAAATGTTTAAAAAATATTTTTAAAATTTTTGAAAATATGTACATGATTAGAAATTCAATTAGAAATGGTGTAGTGTTAATTATCGTAGTAGTGATAGTCACAATATAAGAGTACTGGAAGTATTTTTGTGTGTTTCATTTAAAAAACCAAACCTGTCAGCTTTAAAGTTTAAACCCAAAACCATCAACCTTTAGTGTGGTGTAGTGTTGTTGTGGTCATTGCTGGTAATAACCGTGGTCGTCGCTAATAATGTTTACTGATGGCGCAAAATCGTCGCATCCCTCCCTTTGCATTTAACCACTCATATTTTGTTTTAAGTGATTTTACTTTTAAGTGGCAGTGTAAAGACTTGTAAAATGAAATTTTGTGGTTTTTGAGGTGTGTGCAATACAACAAGAAAAAAGAAGATGTAAAATTTTAGTATAAAAAAATAAAATCTTAAGCTGCATTATGGTTTTCATGTTGTTATCATTATGATTGTGATTTATTTACTTAATGGGTTATTTGTTAATATTTTGCATACTTGATGATGCCCATTCCATACTACATTTCATTTATTTTCTATCGTACAAATTAATAGAAATGACAACTCATTTATAAATATTTATGGGCAATTAAATATACGAATATGGGCAATTAAAACACAACTCATACACACACACACATATCCATACATGTATGTACATATTCTGTTATTTTAAAGTAGATACCCTGCAAATAATTTTGGACCACCTCATCCAATTTGATTAAGTGGACTAATCCATGGACTTGTCCGATGTAATGCAAGCATGGACCATGTCATCGTTAAAAAGTTTTTGTAGTTAGACGACATGTCTTCGTTTTTTGGCGACATGTTTTCGTTTTTAAACGAAGTTTAAACTAATCCTCTTGTGTATACAATGGAGTAGTTTTAAAACTACTCCTTTGTAATCCAAAGCTGGGTTATATGGTCCTTCCCTGGGACATAGTAATGTTAAATAGACCATGTTTTTTTCCATACGTTTGGGTTACTTTTGGACTACTCCTAGTCCCTTGTGGGATACATTTTACACGCGTGTTTGGACTGGTCCTATTATTTGCAGGGACGTACACTACTTGCAAGTTATTACTCGATGACTATGAGAGGCACCATCACATTGCTTCTGAAAAATGCCAGCAGCACCTTGTGATAGTTCTCCCTAAAGCCGAAGATCTTAATTAAAGCCAAGACTTTCATTTTCATTTTATGGATGAAATTTCTCAGACAAAAGTAAAATTGGCTTTGCTATTCTTTTTCAGTTTCAAACGTCAGTGTATGTTTAATTTTTTTTATCAAATTTCACGTTTTGTTACGCTACGTTTCGTGTGTTCACGCTTATTTCGTTAAGAATCCTCAAAACATTTTCTCTGCGACTTTCCGACTTGGGAAGATCATAGATTTTGGCTTTCAATGGCGAAACTAATGGAACTTGAAAGAGTATTTGTTGGTTCCTAACGGAACAACTCAAGCAAAGTAAATATTGTTGGAAGGCATAAGGACCAACACTTCCTTACTTCATCTTGTTATGGTGCCTATAACAACCAACTGTTGCCCGCGACTCTAAACTCTAAAGATCTGGTGGCCTTGAACAATATCAAACGCGCAACTATTGCAAATTGCTGACCAAGAAGATATAACTACGTTTTTATTATCATCTTGGTCAGCAATTTGCAGTAGCATATTATATTGTTCTAGGTCAACAGATAAGAAGAAGGAAATATAAATGGATCGGGCCTCACTCCGAAAGCCCTATAACGATATCAGCCATAAAACCATCGAGTGGAATCCACTATCTAGAATCCAGAATCTAGAAAGCGATGAAGACTTTAAATTACGTGGAGACGAACAGTCCTTAAAGAAACTAAAAAATCTTTACGCGAACTTCCTTCTAAGCCAATGGACAGAGATAACTGGAGATTCTATACGGTTTATGTTCCTGACGGAATTCGCTGATTAACATAAATAATATTTACAACTGGGTACCAATAAAAATTTCTACACCCTTAACGAATATATTATATTAAAGGCAAAAACAACCATGTTTATATTGCCCAGTGTATAAAATAACTTAATAGACATTTATGCTCAAGTTAAGTCATTTGAAAATTATGCAAAGTCAATTCAGCACAAAAAAAGAGGCAGCTAAACAACCGGGAAAAATAAAATGTTTACTAAATAAAAGAAAACAATACGGATTAAGACATTTATCTATACGTAAAACAAAAATAACAACAACAACAACAAAAAACAAACTTTACAAATCAATTTATAAATAATGGTAAATATTTTATTTATTCAAACAAATAAAATCATCAGAGCAGCAGCACACAGTGGAGCCAAGTGCGAAATTAAATGTAGTGTTTACAAATCGAAAAAAATGCGCCAAAGCAATAATGAGTTGACGATATACATCCCAGATGTTAGGGTACTTTTTGAAGAATTGTTTTTTTACATACCTATTAAAATTAATAATTTTTGGTTCAAAGTTATATTTTCGGACGAAAGATTGATTTTTTCTGCCACTTTGTGCAACGTCGTTTTACTAAATTATTTTTAGTTTGATTAATCCTGTAAACTAAAAAAGTTAAAAAAAAACTATTTTTATCGAAAATTTAAACATATTATGATGAATTTAGCCATATTTTTGTCACCGGCAACCAATATTGTTAATAATAACCATAACAAGTTCTGAGGCGAACATAATATGGTTGGGGCTTCTTGATGTAGGACGAATTTTAAAAATGTTTAAAAAATTTTATTAAAAATATTTTTATGGAAAAATGTTTTTTTCTGCGTGTTTGCTTAAAGATAGTTCCTTAGCTGTTTTTGGGTCTTAAAAATGCAACTTAAACTTTTGCGATATCGTAGCTCATTTAGTTTGGCTGTGTTATTTAAAATTTCCCGGTTCTGAATGTCTTTTTAAAGTCGACTTAAACTCTTTAAACCTGTTTCAGACTATGCGACAAAAGGCTGCAAAGAAAAACTCGTACACTTTTAGAAGTTAAGTTATTTATTGCAAGCCACAAGCTTCAATTTAACGTTGAACTATTAAAATTTAAATATTAAATTTCAAAAATTTGTATATAAAATATTTAAGAGGATCATCATATTTCGTGCTACATTGTTTAACCCTTAAGTGTCTTTACACCCTTCGTCCACCATATTCTGTTTCATGAAACAGTTCTCTACGACATGTCGCAAAGTGTGAAACCGATATTACACACTAAATTAGGCATTTCGTCCACTGTGCAGCAGCAGTAACAAAAATGTTTGTATATAAAAATTCAAAAAACGTCCGCCTTACTTCATAAACCTCATCCTACAACGAACCCACAAGCCACACATGAACAAAAAACAGAACAGAGCAAACCACAAGAGCCATAAACTAAACGCAATTCCCCAGACTACAGGAATCTTCATATTGTTAAATAAATCCAAGTGTGAGTATTTTTTGTTTACGAGGTCTTTTAAGTTCGAGCCTCTGCTTTAAATTTGAATGAAAAGTCATTACGAGAGTCGTTGTCATGGTCGAAGCCGAAGTTTGTGGGGTTTTTTTTTAATCATTTAAATTTTACGACAACGACAATAAAAACACACACAAAAACTTTGGTGTATTTATATTGTTTTCGACAATTTTAATACAAATTTTAATAAGCGACTGGTTTTGTATACGACAACAACAGTCATAATCAGGCTGACTGTCTGTTTATCAATATATATGAGTAGGTGAGTTGCAAAACTCGTTCATTACAAAATTAAAAATACGAGATGTGGAAGAAAATCCCCTTTCGGATTTGGCAAATATCCAAAATTGACAGATCTCCGGAGATCGCTTGAGATCGTTACTGACCAGAGATCCCATCTGGTACCACGGGAGTGGAAAGCCCGAGGTGCTTCGGCACTGGTTTGACTCTTGGTTAAGGCCTCTGATAGTATATTTTTTTACAGGGCATGCATTCTATGCTTTGGGAAGATTGTCCTTGCGGAAGCTTCACTTTTCCGTTGAAAAGATACTTTCGGTGATCACGTGGTGATCCTGAAAATCCCACTAAAGGACTGATTTGTTACTGCTTGGGCGAAAGTTCGGCTTGAGGGAGGATTAACAGCATGTGTTATTTCTACTCAACAGATGCTGCTAACATTTTTTCATAAGCGGTGGACGTCCATCTCCTACACAAGGAGCAAGAGCATAATCTCGCCGGATTATACACTCAAATTGCTACCTGGGGCTGTTGGTTGCGCAAATGCTCAGGTGACGTTGGTAAACGCATTGGTCCACCATGGAATAGGCCCTAGAGCAGAGCAAAACTCTTTATACGTTCTACATTTAGCTAACACCAAGTTGTTATAATGGCCCTAAGTCTTTAAGAAAAAACTTCTTATATATTGTTACGTTACTTCCTCAATAACGTTATCGGTTTAGATCCTTTATAATAAATATAATATAATAATAATAAATAAATATAATAATAAATTTATAATAAACCCAACACTTTTTGCAATTTATAACCTTTGATTTAGAACTTAGTCACTTTAACAACCGTGTTTTTACAGCTTTTATTCACATCTCACTATTGTGCTCCACACACGTGAATGTTTGTACAAAAAACTGACTTGGCAATGTTATTTTCTCGAGTATTTATACTCCATCCCAAGTCTTCGAACCGTTTCCAGATCATTCGAGCTTTTAGTTTCTTAACGACTAATAACTTATACAATAACATTATGGCTAAATTTCAATTGACCTTTTGTAAATAAACTAAAGCATACTTCAAGGTGTTACAACAAATTGTTAGTTATCTATAACGAAAATTCTAGTATTTACAGTGGGGTTAAAGTACAATTATGTACAACAATTTTGACATAACACTTGTACTAGAAAATTCTATAGTGATTTTTACACCAGAAATATGCATAACTAATACAATAACAATTTAAACAAATAAAATAAGTAACAAATTACACTAATTCTCAACTAAAGTTACTTTCGTAAAAATATGTATTCTTCTTCGCTATTCACGAACCATTGTTCTAAATATCCTTCGGGTTTACACTTAAAAATAATACTTCATGGCTTGATTTATTTCTGATTTATTAAAATAAACTTCCTCAGAAAATAGTTAAAAAAGCCCAACGATCAAATTGCTTCAGAATTCCTTGAAATTGTTCCTGCCGGGTAATTATTCTTTCGTTGATGAAACCATAAAAATTTACTATCCTTGTTATTAACAATGGCTCGTAAATGGTGATCGCTTTTCCAGCTGCCTTTTTGCAAAAGAAATACCCCAGATACGCTTCCAGAAATAAAGGCGTATCAAATAATAACAAGAGAAGAATATAAAGATTTCTCCCTACAATGGCATGGAGGGCAAATATTACAATTTTCAAATAGAATCGGATTTGACTAAAAAAAAAATATTCTTCACCGAAACCGTCCAGTTCTTCTTTACGGGAATTATGGAGTTGTTGACTTTGCCTTCAAATTTTTGGATTAACTGAACCTCATAAGGCTTTCGAGCAAAATCCTCTCGTACAATTAAATTCGCCATGTGGTGGATGCCGCACAATTAACAAGTTTTAAGTGTATTTTTTTCCTTTTCTGGCTTCTACCGAACCAATCGAATCAAATTTTTTAATTAACTTTCTTATTCTAGAATACGATTACATAACGAACAATGCAAATTGTGAAAATGTGGAAATGTAATAATTTCAGCGGTACTTTTGAAATTATTTTAGAGCCACCACTACCCTTTTTCGTTAGACCGTTTTCCTGCCCATTGATACCACGAAGTGGTATAGTGCTACTTTTTCCATGGACTCCATAGCGACCACTCATCTCTGTTAGAAACGTAAAAAATTAAATTTTTTAATTTTTTTCTATCTTTCGAAAGACCGTTTTCCTGCCCATCGATTACTGGTGGCTAAATATCTCCCTTATCAATCAGAAACTTTCTGAAAATATGCACACCGTCTTTTATTTTGTGTATTCGCATCTTTCTTTGGCAGTTGTTTGTTTTTTACTAAATTTATAATATTTTATAACTGTAAGTATGTAAAAGTGGAAAGTTAGCAGCCAAATCGTTGTATGTTAAAATGTTGGTTTGTGTCTTGGCTTTATAAATTCGAATTTATCTTCTCACACACACTTTTAAAAAAGAACTCCGAATTTGCAAGACCCTGTTAAATCCAACAAACATACATAAATATTTACAAAATACTTTAATAAATATTGTTAAAAAATAAATTTCACGTTTGTCTGAATGTCTAAAGCATGAAAAACCAAAAACAAATCTACGATTTCTGCTACTTAGGAAGTATTCAGATGTGAATTACTAATTCACACACATGTGTGCCATTTAGTTCCGTCAGTTCCATCGTTCATTCGCACATTTGCATATTATGGCTTTTAAACAATTGAATGTATCTGAATTGATGTGAACGAATAGATGGATGCTACAATCAACCAACCAGCAGACGCCTTTAACTAGTACTCGTACTCTTTGTTGATGTAAGTAAGTAAGAGTTTTGCCGCGTTTATTTAATTTTACGCCTCTGACGCCACCCGTCGCCATAATTTGTCTGATGCTGTATTGTATTGATGCCGCCGTACACACTGACATACAATTTTACAAATTGAATGGATTATTTATGCTGTTTAATATTAAAAATTTTGTTTGCTGCGGTTTCCAACCTTGCTGAATAAAAATGTTTTAAGTTGTAATTCAGAGATTTGTTATGTAGTATCTTTATCAACAGCGCACAATTGTAATTGTCAAAGAACATACAAATCTAAACAAAATCGTGCAAACAAAATTTCAAACTTAAGATGAGATAAAATTTTTTATAAATTAGAAAGTGCAATCTGAAAATCAATTGCAAAGAAAGATGTTCGTCCCAAATAGAATTTATCGATTAGAAATCGACTGCAAAAAAAGATGTTGGTTTCACTCTGGATAAAGTTTGAGTTTTTGGAATAGGAAAAAGGTTACCTTAAATTTACCCAAAGCTGCCTTCTTAATCGGTTAGGTCCTATATACATAATACCAAAATCAGTTAACACTAAAATATTCAGCCCAATATGAATCAAAATTCCACAGGGGTTTTTCCTTTCCCCATTTTTACAATTGAATTTACATAAGAAAAATGGGAAAAGGGAAAAAACTCCCGGGGAATTTTTATTCATAATTGGGCTGATTAAGATCACTCCACATTTTCCGGCTGACGTTAGAAAACTAGAATTTACGGTGCTTTATTTTCAATTCATTCTGCTTATGGGGTGGACCGTCAAACGAAACGCAGTCTTCGGATCAAACGAAATAATTTAGCTGTTCAACTGAAAAAATCAGTTACAAGTCATTTATAAATCGACAGACTCGGTGGTTCTAGGTAGTTTGGTTGGGTCGAAAGACTGGTGCCAAAAGTCAATCTTCACACACCCTCACCAAGAGACATTTGCCAAAAAAGTTAAAATCTTTCCATTCCTTTGTTTGTTCAATTGTAGCAAGAAATTCTTTATGAATCTCCTTGTCGGTTGCGTTTATGACATCAACATTGACCATACCAGATATTTTAGACATTCGATTGTTATTGTTGCCGTAAGAAAGAAAGTATTTTAGTTAATAATTAAATGGAAAAAATCGACAAATAAATCGATTTGTAATAAATGAACAAAAGAAAATTATACTTGTAAGCAAATACATTTACGAACTCTTACAACAAATTTCAAATTTCACAGAACGACTAGGGATGCCAAATAAAAATTTTTTGAACATTTTTAGGAAGAGCTTCGGTGGGGAATTGGTTTATATAAGGTGACCGCTGTGGCGAATTCACCAAAAAATCGAATTTAACACTGTCAAATACCAGTTCAAAATGTTAACAAATAACAAGGCGAATTAATTATTTGTTTACATTTTGTACTGGTTTTGACGGTGTCAAATTCGACAAATAAGTAGATTTTTTTATTAATGATTTTTTGTTACTAAGAAACATAAAAACAAAATAAAAAAAAAGCGCCAACACGCTTAATTTGCCCATAAACCGCTGATTCAGCAACACTTTTAATATTTCAACCTTGAAAGTTGAACATTTTACATTTTTTTGAAATAACTTCATTTTTTATCGATAACTTTTTTAAAATTATTAACAGTTTGCTATTTATCTTAATACATCTGAACTCTTTGCACTTGGTAAATTTTACTATTACATTATATTTGCACTGTTCAACAAAACTTGAACAATGCATTAAACATGTAGTGTCATAAGGCCTTAAGCAATTATATTACGAACTATTAAGGGGTCTGCACACTTCAAGCAGGCGAATTAACACGTGAATTCTCCTGCATGACGAGCATTATAACCGTGTAAGGAACCCTTTACAACAAATTTTACAGGATGATTAGTATAAACTTCGGTGGGGAATTGGTTTTTATAAAGTAAACGGTGGCGAATTCATAAAAAGATGAATTTGACACAGTCAAAAACCAGTACAAAATTAAAACGTACAACAACGTGAATTGAAAATATTTTTACACTTTGCACTGGTTTTTGACCGTATCAAATTCGTCGCTCTGTCATATAAATTTGTCTTGGAACGATACTTGTACCCTGCAATTAATAGGACTAGTCCAAACATGCGTGTAAAGTGTAGAGGTCTGCTTTGAATAACTCAATTGTTTGCCTTTACCCAAAGTGCACAACATTTATTCTTTTATAAAACATTCAAAAAGATAAGAAGAGAGTAAACCATATACAAAAATAAGAATGAATGAATTGAATAAAAAACTTGTTTACTGTAAATGAATATGAGAGGCATTCGTAAATAACAAAACATTGGAATGATCCGTTAGAGAGAGCAAGTTTACAAAAAATATTCAAATAATTTTTGAATTATTGAATGTGCATACATTTATTTGAATACATTGCCATATGATGTGTGTATGCTTGTGGCTTCTTTTATTTATAAGAGTTAAGCTTACACATACATACATAATGTGTAGGTACACATATTTTACATTCAAATTATATTTGAATAATTTACTCATTTGACTTGAGTTGACTGAATAGAATGAGTTTTTGTTGTTTTGTCTCTGGTTATTTTTTCATTTGTTTCGTTTTCATTGGGTAATCGACACATTGTAATTAAAAAACAAATGAGTGTGTTGAAATTGCTTTTTATTTATTCTTGCAGAACTCTAGTAAAGTGTAGCCCACAAGGGACTAGGACTAGTCCAAAAGTACCCCAAACGTATGGAAAAAACATGGTCTATTTAACATTTCGATGTCCTAGGGCAGGCCCATATAACCCAGCTTTTAGTTTTAAAACTACTCCATTGTATACACAAGAGGATTAGTTTTAACTTCGCTTAAAAACGAAAACAAATCGTTAAAAAACGAAGACATGTCGTCTCACCACAAAGACTTTTTAACAATTACATGGTCCATGCTTGCATTACTTCGGACCTGTCCATGGAGTAGTCCATATAATCAAAATGGATCAGGTGGTCCAATAAGATTTGCAGGGTTTAACAACGTGGTGATTGGTTTATAAGATTCAGCATAGCCGATTATACCACTCTTACTTGTTTTTTCTAAGCAATTTCCCGGAATTCATTTAAAAATTCAATTCCCAAGATTGTGGAAAACTTATCTCGTTTGGCATCTCTACATAAAATTCATTCATGTCAGAGCATTTAGCATTTACAAATTGTTTCGTTAAGGAATAATTTCGATTTTTCTTTTTTAGAAATAAGTTAATCATTTTCACTACTAAGTAAATATTGTAAAGATAAAAATACAATAAAAGAATAAAATATAGCCAATGTAGAAATATTTATGGCAAGAATTCATAAATGAACCGTATACAACATAAATAATAGAAACAAATAGGAATATTATTTTATTTACTAATAAAACTGTAATAAACCTTTAATTTTGTTAAGGGAGTTTCAAAAGAGAAGGAGTTAAGAATATTAAAATCTTTATGAGCTGGAAATCTTTGTCTAATGTAAGTAAGAAGTAAATACAATAGACTTAAATTAATTTTAATCCAGGGAATTAAAAAATAAATTTTAGAAGTAACTGACATTTGTATGTAAAATTAAGTATTTGCAAGCAATTGTTACAATTGTTTTAATTATTTTTGAAAAGAAAATCCTATTTACACAGACAAATTATCAGTAGGTCTTTACCAATTAAAAAACTATTTAAAATATTTAAATTTAAAATTAATGTGATAATTGAATCAATTATTTTTTTTTTTTTTTTTTTTTTTTTTGTTGAAAGAAAATTAAATATATAATGTTGATTTAATTAATGTTTAAGTTATTTTGAAATAAATTTTGAATACAAATATTAATTAAATAACAAAAAATAACTTATCCCTTCAACAATAAATTTCAGTTTCTCAATGGCAAGAAATGGGAATTTAGCACATTTGAAAGAAACCTTGTTAATTAAATTTTGAATCCCAAGAAAAACTTTGATAACTAATATGCATAATTTGTTTTTATTTTTGTTTTTTCTTAACCCACTTACAACTACATTTAGAGTTGACAAAAAATCGACCAATTGTAGTCGGGACTGTAAGAAAAGATAAACTCACTGTTTATTGTTGTTGTTTTTATTTAAGCTTTAATATTGTTACAAGTAAAACTGAGGTTTATAATTCTTATTCGCTAAACAGTTTTATTTGTATAAATTTAGCTTTTCTAAAATCTTTGGATGAAGTTTCCTGACGATCTGGCCTAAGCAACCAGTGAAATGCGCATAGGAATAGCTTATCCCTTCAACAATAAATTTCAGTTTCTCAATGGTATGAAATGGGAATTTAGCACACTTGAAAGAAACCTTATTAAAAAATTATTACGTTTAAAACAAAATAATTCAAACTTGTGAAATTGTTGTTGAAAATTGTCAAAATCAATCAACACATTGTTTGAAACGGAAAAGTTGCTTTTATCATTTTTTTAAATAAAATTAAAAATATCATTTATTGAAAAAAAAAATATTCAAAATAATTTTGATTTTTAGTTGAACTGTTAATTTTTAATTTTTGATATTCTTTAATTAGGCTTGAGTTCATCAAATTTAATTTTCATTAAATTATTTTCACTGAGGGAAGGAATTTTACAACTTGGAATTTTTATTAAAATTTATTGATAATTTTTCTTGGCTGAGCTGGGATTTGCACCCGGGTTGATCTTTACATGTTTCAAGAAACACCACTTTCTATCGTCAGAAGATCTTTGTGTTCTACCCACTGCGGTGCCCGTTAGCCAACAGTCAAACATCAATCTTTAACCAGTAGTACTGGTGGTTCGAAATTTGCTGTTATTATCACCTAAATTTCAAATTACATGTTGCCTCCTTTTTCCCCTGTTTTTCGTATTCTTTCTGTCAAGACTTTGTCTTGAAAACCTGAATACATTTGTTTATTATGTTTTTTTTTTTTTTTTTTTTTTTTTTTTTTGTCCACTTTCGTCGACATTTTTATTTGTACAAATTAAAGTACAAATGTAAACATTAGAGCTTGTGCCATAGCTATTTTAAGAACAATTTTGATTTTTAGTTGAACTGTTAATTTTTTTTTAGTTGAACTGTTAATTTAATGAAAATTAAATTTGATGAACTCAAGCCTAATTAAAGAATATCAAAAATTAATATTCAAAATATTTAATTTAATTAATTAATTTTTAGTAATCAAATCTAATCATTTTGGTAATAGGTACAAAATCAACAAATGGATTGCTTGATTCTATGAATTTGATGATTAGAGACAATTTTAAATTTTTTCTGTGTAATAAGAATTTATTGTCCTATGGATTTTTAATTTTAATTTAAATTTTACAAACATATTGAAAGATTAAAGAAATAAGTTTTAATTAAAATACCAATTTGAATCACAATTAATGTAAATGTTCCTAATTTCCTAACTTTTAAACACAAAAGTATAGAATACTCTTAATTGTAGATCTGAAACCTTTATTAAAAGTTAATGAATTTCTGTCACATTTTCTTAATCAGTTGTATTTCTATCCCCTTTATAAAATCAATTATTGGAGCATTGAGCATAAATTTGAAATAAGACTCATTAATACCAAAATAAATGGGTATATGACGATGATGGCAATGATGGCAATGAAACACAGTGGTTTGTTTGTTTCATTTAATTAACAACACAATTTAACCGAGAGCCATTTTGAAAAATGTTAGTTCAAAAACGATTTGAAAGCCTTAACAAGTCACTTCCAGGGTTGTCAAGCAAAAGCTCCATCGCCAAAAATCGCCAAACGTCAATTTTGTTCAGTTTTAGTGAAATTTTTTTTAATTATCTTTTGCATACAAAAAAAGCTAGTATAATCGGCCTTATTGTGGTTGTCGTTGTCGTAAACGACTGTGTAATAGATTAAAGTAATACACAACATGTGTTCTTTAATCTACTACAAAAAACGACACGTTTGTTTACGAAAACGACAACCACAATAAGGCTGAATATTTTAGTCAAAAATCGCCAAAAACTGAGAACAAATAAATAAAAGTTGCCAAAAGTAAATTTTGTTTAGTTTCTGCTATTTGTTTTTAATTAACATAAAATGGAGATCATATATTCAGTTAAAAAAACCTAAAATTAAGTACACAAGTCCATAAGATCGTATACTTCAGGCTCATCGATTTTATTACTAGTGTTTTGACCTGCATACATACATACATAGATACATTTAATAGTGACTGAATATAAAATTCACCTTAAATGTTAACAAAACAAAAATCATGTGAAAAAAGTTTCCAGTTTTTTTGTTTTAAATTACTAATGATAACAAAAAATGACAAATTGTTTAAGAAATCGCTGAAATAATATAAATGGTAAAAATAGCCAAGTAAATCGCCGGTTATATCACAAATCGCCAAAAAAAAAAGTCGCCAAATGGAAAATCCAACGTTTTAAAATCGCCACGTTTGGCGAAGTGTTAAGAAATTAAAAAAATATAGTTTTCAGCTATTTTCCTTTTTAAGCTTATAAGACCTAATGAAGTTGACGTTTCGTCACTTTTTTTGGTGACTTTTTCAAGGGTCGTCTATTTAAATAAAAATAATAAGAGGACATTATTAATACAAAATATTTTTCACAACAAGCAAACACAACTTACAAACAATTATATATTATTTTACATTTAAAAAGACAGATTTTTAATAAAACTAAATGGCACAACTTGAAATTATTATCACAGATTTTGTTATATTGCGGTTCTATAACTAGCGCTAATGTTGTCAATATCTTCATTGTTTTCATTATATTTTGTTGTACTCTTAAGCTTTCTATTGTGTATCTCTTCCTCTCCCCTCGTTCAAAATCCAACACTCACACTTGTTCTGTTTCGAAGGAGTGAGATTTTGAAATCATGTGTTATGATAATGCACTTGTTTCTCTCCTCTTAAATATTTATTTTAATGATCTCCGATTCTCTTTTCAAGATAGCCTTTTGTTAAATTAAGTCACAATTCTGATCGCCCCTTCCGTTACACTTAACTTTGTAAACAACATTACTTTGTTGTAGTTTTTCTATTGGCGCCTTAACTCTTGAAAATATTTGTTCTGATTTTATTGTTGTCCTATGTGTCTATTATCCGTCAAGCCAGGTATGTATTTTACACTGTAAAAATGTTTGTCTTTTTCAGGGTTGCTATCATTAATGTTTTTGTACTGTACATATTTTTGTGTATCGTTGATAAGTGTATTAATTAATTATTTAGGGGAACTATTGCTTATTAATATTTCTGCGATTTTGTCGATTTTATAAAATATAGAAATTGGATTATAAAAAATCGATGCAAAAAATTTCAATGAGAGTAATTTCAACAGACGGAAAGACAAACGGATATAGCTAAATCGACTTAAACTTACTCAAATCGACCCGCCTTAATATAGAGGCGCAGACTAGGATTTTGTTTTAGACCCATGGTTTCTTCGGAGAATTTTCGTAGAATTTTATGTAGATTACGTTTTTGCTATACGATTTTTAATTTTTTTTTTCATCCATACAAATCGACCCGCCCTAATGTATATAATAGTGAAGGGTATGAAAATTTAAAGATTTCAGTAAATAAAGAAATCTTTTTAAGATCTACCGAGTTTTCAGACACAGATTAGGGATTTTAAAGGGGGTTTTAAAGAATTTATGTAGCTTCTAAAATAAACCAATTTTTAAAGGCATAGTTCATTTAGTTGACATTGATTTGTTGTTTCCGTCAATTAAATTTTAAATAAAAATGTAAAAATAAACTTTTTTCCTTCCTAAATATGGTCATGCTTATACTTAAATTTATCTAACTCTAAAATTTTGTAAAAAGAAATTTATTCTTTTAAGCTTTTTTTTTTAATATATTTTATTTTATACAATCGCTACTTTATGTCTTTAAAGCCCACTGTACATTATTTGCAATGATTTTAATTATGCCCCCACACTGGCTGTCATATAAACTCCGTACATTTGAAAACAATAATAAGAAATTTATAAATGAAAGATGTTCTTCTATTCAGTTGCCTCATTGGCATTTCTCATTGTTTGAAATTTCGGCATGACTAATGAAACAAAAAAAAAACATATAATTATAAACAGAGTGAAATATAACAAATAAATAAATAAGAAACAGAAAATAAACGTGTCTGTCATTAACACTTCCTATGAACTCAATAGAAATTGTCAGAAGCATCCGTAAGGTAACATAAAAAAAAGATACTCGTTTCCATAAACACAATTATTATCTATTTAATTTTTTTTTTTATTTGGAAAAGAACATTTAATTATATTTTAAATTCTGCATAAAATATACAATAAATTTTTTTTTATTTGTAGTAAATAAAAAATAATTAAAACCGTAAAATTATAATAATCAAAAATAAATAAATTATGCCAATTTTTTTGTTTGAAAGAAATAACGGGGTTTCCAATAGGGCATATGAAAATGACATGACAGCTCTGACACATAACTTGTTGACATATCAGTAGTAGAAGCTTCGGCAATTGTTAAAAAAAATCAATTTTGTTTAAAAATCGCGCTTGAATATTAAAAATCTACAATGAAACTGGTCTAGCTGAAAAATTTTATTTCGTTAAATTCCTCTTATTATCGGTCAACATCATCGCAGTCTATTAAAAATTTGGTTTATAAATCTGTATCGACTGGTTCCTAACATAACGTGCTAACATAGATTTGTAATGTTTTCTTCTAACATAATCGTTCTCCTCAGACCGCTGTAAAGGAGTTGGCCGATAAACTTGAATCAACTACACCCAGAAAAAAAACATGTTTAAATATGGTCACCTCCAACAAAACTATTTTTAAAGAAAATGTTGAAACATACTTATTATGTTTAATTTAGCCATATTATTGTCACTGACAACCATATTATGGTTAAATTAGTCCTCCATCAAGAAGCCACAGCCATAGCATGGTTGGTTTTCAGCCATAGCATGTTGCTCTTTAAAAAGAGGAAAATACTATTGTTAATTTTTAAATATATTATTGTCATATTTAACCATAACATGTTTAGAGACAACCATAATATGTTTGTGGCTTCTTGATAGAGGACTAATTTAGCGATAATATGGTTGTCAGTGACAATATTATGGTTAAATTAAACATAACATGTTTAAAATGTTCTTTAAAAATAGTTTTGTTAGAGGTGACCATATTTAAACATGTTTATTCTCTGCGTGTAGTTAACTTTATAATGTGCTAACACCAAAGGGTTTTCGATTGGGACGTTCAAGTAAAAACATTGCAGGCGGGACGCTTAAAGGCGCCCGTACACGAAAAAACAGAGTCTTATGGTGGATTTAACCACTAGATGACAAACAATGCGTTTATCACACATGTTGAAATTTAAATGTATAATCCGACAAAAATTATCCGCCCGCCCTTGTTTGGCAGACGGATATCTAACTTCCGCTACTAAGGAATAGTCGGCAAAATCTGTTGATAGCAACAGCACCTAGGGAGAACTGACAAGTTCAAACTTTCTCCTCGAAACCCCATCTCCTGATAATAGTCTAAAACGAACGCACACATAGAAACCACACACCACATCACTCCCTCGAAATTTCTAACAGACTAATAAATCTTCATTATAACATCATAGAAATGCAAAACCCATTTTGACTATCGCACAAAACATGCCACAATGGTGAAAACAACAGCCTTCCAAGTTGAAGTCTCTCTTCCCGCTGTTTTCGGAATAAACCACTGCTACCACGAGATCCCCGAAAGTATCCTTTCGTCAAAATTTGGAAGGAACTTATTATCAGAAAGGCAAAACTTCCGCAAAGACAATCATCCAGGAAGACAGGGAGCATTTCTCGCAGGAAGCTTCATAACAGGGTCCTCAGCCAATAGTCAGACCCTGATGATGCAACACCAAAAGGTGAAATATTATCCTTAAGATTATCCCTGTAGGGTATATAACAATGAATTGTTTGGATGATGTGTAACAAGATGCAACTGGCTGGATAACCTTTCACTTCGCCGCAGATTTGTTAATTTTATTTAGGAAACCACGCTGATTTTTCAGGCGCAACCCCTTTTTTATATGACAACAAGCAAAATTGGCATATTTGTGTTTTTAAAAATCCAAAAATAAATGTAAATAAGTCTTTACATGCTGCCACTGTGGTTCAGAGGCGTGACTGGGTCGAAACAAAAAACAACTGACATGGATACTGACTGGATTCCGAGTCGCTGCAACTAGGAACTTGGGGCGGCGAAAAATTGGCTAAAAACAAATTTCTTCTTAAAAAACCCTGTACCATAATGATATACAAAATTAATTTAAACTATAAAACACTATAAAACACTTCAAAAGAACTGTTTGTATCTTTAACGTTTTGACCTGCCTCAATGAATTCGACACAGAAATAAATAAATTTAAAAAATTATACAAAAAAAACCCCCAGCTTTTGTTTTAATAACAAACAAATTAATATTTATTTATTAGTTTATTTATTCAGGTGTAGAATTTCTGCTGTCATAGTTAAATGAATAATTAATAATCACATTTATCGACATATGTTGATTTAACTGTGTTTACATTTAAAAATTAGTTTAGTCGGCCAAATTTAGTTTAAAAATTAAGGTCAGTAAATTGTGAAAACCACACACTACGGAGGAAATTCAAATTGAATTTTCGAAAGGGATATTTGGGTTTTAGAAAAAGTTTTGTTTTCAATTTCCCGGGTAATTCTCTTTTGAATTTTTTAACGAAAATAAAGGTTTTGCGACATTAAACGTTCTAACTAGTGATCAATGTCAGAAGAAGTTAAAGAAATGTTTTTGGACCACATCAAATGCTAAACAATCTTTAAATGTGTATTACGATTTTCGTACTCGATCAAAACGATGGCAGAGTTAAATTTAAAAATAAATGGGGAAAATTTAAAAATAGTTTTTGTTCGTAGAAAAGGAATTTTTGTTTTCGTTAAAGTATGAATATAAAAATGGCGTTCATTGCAATGAAATAGTACGAAAATCATAATACACAGCGCAAATTGTTTGAATTCGTAAATTATTTCTTTGGAATCGAAATACGCGATAATCCGCCTGAAAGACAATCGTAAAAAAGTCACCTTATTTAGCCAAAATATTGAAAAAAACAGGCTGTTTTTTGTAGAGGCATACAACTTTTTTATAAAATAAAATAATTCAATGGAATGCCCAACATTTTAGCTTTATAACCTCATGGACTTTATAGCATTTAATGTTTAAACACAATTTCTGGCATATGGCCTCCACGACAGCGCCTTATGAACGCCATTCTGTCGGTGTAATTTTGCACCACTTTCTCAAGAATACCCGGTCTTATTTCGTCAATAGTAGAATGTTGGTTTCTAAATGATCAATCGATTCTGATTTATCGGCACAGACCAGATGTTTGACGTGGGTACACCCACAAAAAGAAGTCCAAAGGTGTCAAATCACACGAAGGAGGAGGCCAATTCACCACCTCTTGAACTAATTCGGTCAACCAACGTTTGGCTTAACAAAGCAATGGTTTCACAAGTCGTATGGCATGTCGATCCGTCTTGTTAAAATCATTTCTCCTCCAAAAGATTTGCTAAAAAAGATCGCCATTCACGGTAATGTTGGCAGGGGTTTAAGATTAAAAGGCAAATAGGCCGATGATGCCTTCCGCACCAAAACATTGATTTTTTCGGGTTGTAAAGAAGTCTCGTGAGTATTGCGATCTCTCCAAAAACGACAATTATCCTTGTTTACATACTGGTTAAGCCGGAAATAAGCCTTATCGCTGATAATGATTTGGCGATTAAATCTGGTTCAACTTCAAGTTTATTAGCAGCCCGTTCACCGACAACACGACTCAATTGATGATCCGCTGGCTTTTTTAATTCTTGCACCACTTGGATTTTATATGGATGTAGGCCAAGATCTTTCCTTAAAATTTTTCAAGTAGTGGACTGGCAGAAACCGAGTCGGATCGATAAATTCGAATCCTCTAACACACTCACTTCTACATCGGCGATGGTTTCTTCTGTGCGCAACAGAGCTAACGTAGTCATAAATCAATCCATATTGCGGATTGCCTGCTCAGATGGACGATTATGCGCAACGTAAACTTGACAAAGTTCTATATAAGTTTGGCGAACAGAGCGCGAAATTAGGAAATGAGTTTCCCAATTTTTAAACCTTATTCTGTTTTAAGTCCTTGCATGGTGATTTGCCAAGGTACTTTGCTGAAAAAAGGTCTAACTCACTTCATAAGTAAGACAGCTTGTTTTAAAGTTATCCCTATCAGAAGTTCTATACGTCTAAAAAAAAAACTCTTTATCAACACAAATTGAGAAAAACTTTCAAATGTAGCAAAGAATTTTGAATACACAAACAGATTATTTAATCAAAATAATGAATTTTACTGAGATACATGCCCAATAATTAACTCAATCGGGGACTTGTGATTTGGGCATGGGTTCTTGGGTGTCTTTGCATTAGGTACAATCATTTGTAGGACATACAGGCTCACGGATGAGGGCAGCGTATTGTCGGCGGAAGATCTTGCTATTAATAAATCAACAAAATTAGTCTCGGAGGATGTTCTCGAACATAGTAAATGCGACCTGAGTTCAATTCCGTGTTCAGTTAAGAATAAAATTTCATGTTGTAAATTCCTTACTTTTTTAATGGAAAATAAATTTAATGAACTAAATTTAAATATCAAAAACTTCTTTTAAAAACCAACAGTTCAATGAAAAATCGCAATTGTTGTGTTAAATTTTTAACTGATTTGAGACTGATCGGTTAAACTTTGCACGTGTTTTAAGATAAATATGAAAAGTTAAATTAATTTTTTTTCAAAATATCGCATGCGATAAAAAAATATTATAAAGAAAATACGACTATTTACACGAAATTTTCAAGTTTTTATGAAAAATCAATAATTTTTTTTTCATTTAACATTAAAAACTAATTTGATATTTTATTAGTCTTTTTATATGAAAATTTATGATTTTTGAAAACATGACTTATACCGCATTTAGACTATGCATTTAACGCCGAGTTTTTTTTTCCATTTTCTTTTAAAGCAGTTGCTACGAAACTCTTCACATTTATATTTAAATTTTTGTCAAGCATTTTTCAACTTTTTCAATCCCGTTTATTTTCCCTACACCTCTTGGTAACAAACAAAAATGTTCATGCGAAAGTTGCGGCAATAATTGCACAGTGTAAATATGGTCTTAGACTGAAATTCTTATGAATGAGTAACGTGAGGGATACGGTGTTCACTGTGTCCAAATTAGGGATGCCAATCCCGAAATCCCGGGATTATTCTAAAAGTTTAAGTCTCGAATCCCGGGATTTTTTATGTTAAAATCCCGAGATTTTGGATTTATTAAATATGTATGTGGTATTTTTTTATTCAATACAACTATATTTAAATCAACGTGAGTCACCCTGTTAAAAATAACATAAAAAATTTAATATTAAATCATACTGGAGATGAATCTAATTTTTACCTGGTTCCAAAACGAAGTCACAAGTGAACAAATGTTACATGCAATGCATTTTGTACAACAGAAAATAAAATCAGAAGATAAAGTTCGGTGTGGTCTTTTTTCTAAGTGAAATGATAATAGAACTGTGCACGCACAATGCAAGTTGTGGAAAAATGTGTTAAGAACTTTAGGGGATTCTACCAAAGGTCTTTTGACACAAATTTGTTTAAGTTTATTTTATTAAATTCATACTTTCATATATATTTGAGATAAAGTAAATAAATTATTGTTATATACACTCACAATATTATTACAGTAACGGACTGTAGTTTATTTAAAAAATATTCCGTTCAGTCATTTTTAAATAAATAAACATTTAAAATTCCAAGCAAATTTATTTTTAACGGATTCTAACAGTTATTCAAAAAACTAAGTGCATATTAATACGGATTTTCAGTTGCAGTTATTATTGTCCGTTGATTGAGTTAAATTCTTCTTTATGTTAAAGTAAATAAAAATGTAATTTAAAGCAACGAAAAGTTCATTTAATTTTTACTGTCAAAAATTCAACACCATATTCCGTAAAATCAAATAAATATTCAGTTATTTTGTAAAATTTTACTGTCAAAAATTCAACACCATATTCAGTAAAAACGATTAAATATTCAGTTATTTATTAAAATTTTACTGTCAATTTTTTACTGTCAAATTGACCCCATATTCAGTAAAAACAATTAAATATTCAGTTATTTTATATAATTTTACTACCAAAAATTAATTTTTACTTATCTTTAAAAAATTAATTGCTTGTTTTGTGTAAGCAATACCCATTTTCCATTTGTTAAAATAATTTAGTTAAATACATCAAATTTTAAAAGTAAAATTTTTGCGAAGCCATATCGGTCATGCTGCTGGTGTCTTATAATTGAGAGTTCTTCTGTAAACAACGTGGTCAGTACAACAAAAGTAAAACAAACGTCTGTAACTGGGTAAGTAAATAAAAATATTCTCCCTCTCTCGCTTATAAGAAAAACAAGCGGACAGGTGTCTGTCTGGTATTTTTAGAAATTCGGCTCTTTTGTGGATTAAACGAAAATTTAATAAAATAACTGAATATTTAATCGTTTTTACTGAATATGGTGTTGAATTTTTGACAGTAAAATTTTACAAAATAACTGAATAATTATTTGATTTTACGGAATATGGTGTTGAATTTTTGACAGTAAAAATTAAATGAACTTTTTGCTTAAAATAAATGAAAAATAGGTAGACCGGTTTTTAATTGAACTTTCATTTATTTTATATTACAATTTCCGTTAATTTTACGTACAGTATATTGTGAGTGTAGCATATATGTAGCTATTTCTTTACGAAACCACCCAAAAGTGTTTAATGCGAATATTAGTTTCATCGGCAGCATATGTTTGCAATAAAATAAGGTATCGATTATCAAACGCCATTTATTTGTTTTAGAAGCTTTTAAAAATATAAGTTTTAATACATATTTCTTCCATATTACTTTAAAAGAATACATTAAACTGTTGTATTTTGTAATGAGTTTAATATTCTTCATGAATTAATTTGTTTTAATACTTATACATAAGCATTTAAGTATAATTTTGTATATGAATTTTAAAAATTGGCCTATATATATTAAATCCCGAAAAATCCCGATCCGTCCCGGGATCCCGTTTTTTTTTAATAAAAAATCCCGAATCCCGGGTTTCAAAAAACCTGGTCCCATTTGGCATCCCTAGTCCAAATCCATCGATCTCAAGGAATCAAACCTAATACAGTGTTCAGATATGCACTTTAATCGATTTTTACGCAATAAATGCTATTATTGAGCTCAATTATCCATACAAAATTGCAATTTAGTTATTGCTCAATTAATACGAAATTGTTATAAATATTGAGTAAAATTAAAATGCAACACTGTCACAAGTGTGTTTAGTGAGTAAAACCCAACTCACTAAACAAAGTGTTTTGAAATTTTTGACTTCAGCAAAGCAACAAAAACAAAGGTCCATGCATTAGGTCTGCGCAAAAGTCAGATGTTTATATTGTTTTATCTTTAAAGATGTCAAAAGTTGTTTACATTTTGCTTAAGTTAATTGCCAATTGCTAATTGAGTTAGCTAAATTGTGTATGTGTAAACAGAAAGATAATTATGTCAATAAACCGAATATTGACCCAATAAAATAGGAATATCTGAACACGGTATAATTGAAAAAAACTAATTTAACTTTTCATATTTATCTTCACACACGTAAACTCTGCTGTGTTCTTGGTTACTAAAATATAAAGGCCAGCCAATTTGTTTTACTCGCCGTTTAGCCATAATTTGCCAAATTTACTTTATTCCAACTAACAATTGTTTACATTTGTATTTTTTTCCAAAATTAATGATTTAAAAATATATGCAAAAATTTTTTTTTATTTCAAATGAAAAGCGCATCACCTCATGTGAATAATTGCTATTGTTCTTTTAAGAATAGTAAAAATTTGCTTCTATTTTTTTTTTTTTTTTTTAATTTTTGTTATGTCAAATTTTTTTTTTGGATTCTTTCTATTTCATTTCTATACTTTTGGTATTTTTGCTTAATGAAAAATGAAATTGAATGATAAAAATCGTTTTATATTTAATACATGAACAATTTGGTAAGAAAAATAGAACAAAAAAAAATATTATAAACGTGTGGTTTTGACACATTTGAATTGAACTTTAGAGAGAAAAAATGGCTAAAGAACAAAAAATGTATAATAAATATATTTTAGTTTGAAGAATTTTAACCACATAGATTTATTTTGGTTGCTGTATTAGACACAGAGTTCATATTCGAGCAGTAAATTGCATGGTATTTTTACGAATGTGAAGGAAACAAATTGTATTGAATTGCTGCATAAAGTTGTTCATTTGAATTTTTTTTTTGTTCTTTTTTAACATGTATAATGTTATAAGACCTTGGAGTATTTGCTATAATTGTTGCTGTCCTGCAGATATTTATAGTTTTATTGCATTGCTCCTACTAGCCTGTTATTACAAAAAGTTTTTAAACACACATTTATATTATCCTCCATTGTCTAAAAAGTATTTTATTGTCAAAAAAAAAGACTAAAGTTAACACAAACTGTCATATTGAAGATGTATTTACTTTATTTTTCATAATAATAATTTCAAGAGTAACGTGCGCATCTAACAAATACTTGGCAGTGCACACGTAACCACTATTTTTATCAAACATTTGTTTAAATTAGCATAACGTTTGCTAGATCAAACCAAGGCGAATTGAATTCTAGGTGGCCTCGGCTGTGCAAAGACGAACTGGCAATTCAAGCCCGAATTGTCAATAATTGTTTTTATTTTGACCGTCAAATTTTTTTTATGTTTTTAATTCGTCATATAAATAATTTTGTTCTGACTGGTCCATGATTGCTCATAGGTCACATACTAATAGGGTACACTTTCGAAAAATTTGTTTTTTAATACTGCGGTATAAGTTATCATTTGGTCGGTCTTGACCTACTCTACTTTCTTGTTATTATTTTTTTTTTTTTTTCACTCTAACGATATTTGACGGTCACGTTCGACATAATGGAAATAGACCGATTTTATCTAGCTATGGTACACAGAAAGAAAAAACTCGTACTAAATTTAAGTTTTTTTTCTCCTTACTTTAGTGCGAGTCGCACTCAAAAATTTAAGTACGGATCACACTTAAAAGTACTTAAAACAATTCAAAATGGGACAACTTTCGAAAACCAATATTCGTGCATACGCGTGTGTTTGCAAAAGTTTGTTGAATAGACATAACAACAACACTACAAGAAGAACAATTTAGATTATTTTCATGTTTAAGGAGTGAAATAAGAAGCAATAATTCCCATATTCTATTTGATAAAATTATTTAGTTAAATGCATACTTAAAAATATTAAAGTAGAATGAAAACGGAAACAATAAAGGGCATGCTGCTGGTGTCTAATAACTGAGAAACATGCGTAACGGATAAGTAAAATAATTATATTCTCTCTGGCTCTGTGGGGTAAGTGGTTTAGGTTAGAATCAATCTAATCTCATTTTCAGATTCTCTCGTTTAAATTAAATCAATCCTGTTTTCGGATTATTTTAATTAAGAAGTCGGGATTAAACATGGATAAGTAATTTTTAGGATTGATATTAAAACACATTTGTGTTTAAAATCGTTTTAAATACAAAATTATTTTCTTCACTAAACACTTAAATGTAACTTAATTCACCGATGTGGTACATTTAAATTAATTTTAAGTTTCCATTGGCAAAACTTCGCAAAAACTTAAACTAATACAGCAACAACAGGCAAAGCAATAGCAGACAACTGTTACATATTTGAGGCCACCTTGTAAATAAATACATTTTTTTATGATATTTTTTTTATTTAATAGTGCTACCACACTTTTATCTTAATTAAAAAAGACTTTTTTAACAAAACTCTAAAAATCAATCTGTATTTAAATACGATTTAAGTTTATATGAAAATTAACTTAATATAGATTTTAATATTATCCTGAAAATTGGGCATAAGTGTTACGTTTCCTGGCTTTTTAAATTTGTTTTATTGCAAAATAAAATCTGAAATAAAATAAATTTTTTTCTTATGTACTTAAGTGCTTTTTCAAATTGGCCAGTTATTTTTTCAAAATCCATTTGACTTTTGATATCTGGCAACCCTAACACAAGCACTATAAGCGTTTGTACCGAACCGAACACTAACACAGCGTTTACATTTAACAGTATATTTCAGGTTTATTTTCGAACACTGGTTAAAGTTAAACACCAACCAGTATATTTCTACCTAAATACAAGTTACTTTGTCTGTAGGACAGACTACTGTTAAAAATTAACAAAAAGTCTCTCAAATTTATTTAAAAATTAACAAACAAAATCAAAAAACATTTGATTCCGTACGGAATGTGCGATCAGTTTTGTTCTTTGCTTAAGCGAATGAAAATTTCATAGAACTTAAGAAAAAGTCCACTCGGGGATAGCCGGGAACGAAAGGGCCAATACACTGGCAATTCGGGGAAGGGAACTCGAGGCAGTTAACTTGGCGAACGCAAAACCGTTTGAGGCAACGAAAGCGGAGTTAAAGGCGTGGGCTAGAGAAACCCACACGGCCTGTTGGAACAACGGGACGGTGGCCAGGACCACTAGAATTTTATGGGGTAACCCAGATAAAAGGAGGACTAAGGGCCTCCTAAATGGGAGCAAGTCCGAGGTCAGTATGTTGGTACGTATCCTGACTGGTCATGCAGGACTACGGGCACAACTGTATCGAATTGGACGGGCGGATTCCGATGAGTGTAGAGCGTGCGGCGAGGAAAGCGAGACGTTGGAGCACTTTCTCTGCCACTGTCAGGCATTTGCCGAATTAAGGTCCAGACACCTCGGGAGCGATATCTTATCGGACCTGGAATCCCTGAGGAACGTCAACTGGAGAACTTTGAGGAGTTACGTCCGAGAAACCAGGTTTCTGAATACCGGACATTGACAATTGACAATTGGATCTCCATGTTCTTAAGGAGCGCACAACAGGCCCAGCAGAGGCCTAGGTGTATATCGTAAGATATGAGGAGGCATTTCGATGCTTCATCCTCCTTTCGACCTAACCTAACCTAACCTAAGAAAAAGTCTCCTTAAGTTCAATATGGTTTACATAACATGTTTTATATGTATTCACACATTTGCTTAAGCCAACTTTAGCACATTCATTATCGATGGGCCTTAAAACATTATTCAAATCCCACATTTCCACATCATGTCTCTTGTTGATCCTTAAGCTAATCTAACTGTCGCAAAACTACACGCTGTGCTTTGTGCACTCAGTTCTTTGAGTGTTTTTCATATAAATTTTACTACCCGTTCAATCACTTGTGTTGTGAAAACAGCACACTATTTCCCTTTGTTCATAATTAATTCCCTATTAATAAAATGCCTTTGAATTAAAAAATAGTGACAACAAAACAAAAAACTATTTGAAAAGCGATTAAAATAATTAATTCCGATTGTAAAGTTATTTACATAAAGTGGCTCTTATGATGTTAATTAGCAATAAAATTAATTAAAACAAAAAGGATGATTTTAAAAAACTTTCAAAAGTATATTTAATTACATAACACGTAAAAAAAGTAAATTAGCAAAAGAGCTTGTTTGCCATCAAATCCCTATAAAAACAGACTCTCCTCATCCAATAGTCCTTTAATCAGGCTTAATCAGGGATTCTATATGTTGACGCGACCATGTAAAAATCAAATTAAAATTTTATTTTCTAAAGACGTTCGAATGTGATTTTTTTTTGCTTAAAATTAATGTTTGTAAGCGATAAATTTTTTTTTATTTCAATGATACAGAACTGAGCGGGGAACAAACCATTCATTTATCCAGCCAACCATTCATTCATTCTTTCATTCATTTCAACGTTCCATATATTCTATTCCATCATTATCATCAAACCATTCATTGATCCATTTTGCCAACACAACCACTTAAATTAAAATACGGTTTCCATTGCATCCAACCTCAAGTGGAGAAACACAATGGAAAATCAGAAGAATTAAATGAAGCTTAATTTATAGACAAGTAGGTTGGTTGGTTGTTGGTTGCTGGTTGTTGAAACATTCTGCAACAATTCACCAACATTATTCTTTACGAGCACTTAAAAAAAACAAATCTGATAAAAACTTGAAAAAATTGATATAAAATGAAATGAACAAATTGCAGGGAGAGAGAGAGAGGGAGTGGGGGGGGGGGGGGGGAGAGAAAGTGATGACAATTCAAAATTAAATTGCAAGTTGCAACAAATGCAAAATGATTATTGCTGCTGTTTCTGTTGCTATTGGATAATGCAACTTGAAGAGTTAGGAACAAGTTGAAGAACTAAAAATAACACTGGTGCACAAATGTTAAAGTTTTTGCCATAACCTTGAAAATACTGTGTTTTTTATGGTAAATCGGGGCTGCTGAACACAAACATGGCTCTCATTTTTTTTCTCTCAAGAAGCGTTTTCGAGATATTCGCGAAAATCGGGGTTTTCTGCAGGTTGTTTTAGCTTTTTCGAAAAATCTCAAGAGTTATTCATCTGAAGTGTACAAAATTAAACTTAATTTAATTTTAGACAGGAGGTTAAGCAAATGTGTAAACAATAAAGATAATTTTGCTCAAATTTCAGCATGCTGGGTCTGTAGGAAATGGGAATACACCTGTGCATGCTCGCCCATTTTGTTCTGCGTAATCGGGTCGTATATCTTCGAAAATAAAGTCGGCCAAGCAGTAGGTTAGGTTAGGAAGGTTTATGCGCCCAAAGCGCACACTTCCACTCGGACACCCATGTGGATCCCTTCGATATAGAAAAATCATAAAGAGAAAAAAAGACGAAGAAAGGAGTAGACCGATGGATTTAAGATAGATGATAGATAAAAGATCCCACATAGAACAAAAAACTCCCTCTACAGTCCCCTTAACAGAAACAACCGACCCATTTCCCTGTTTCCTATTTCCCAGTTGATCGACTGGACCACATCCAGGGATGGACCCCAGTTCGTTGTGAAATCTATCTCCTGAGCTCATCAGAAATATCGCACAACCTGCAGGTATGGTACGGTCCCATTTACTCGTAAAAGCCCTAATAGAATAATGAACTGTTTAGAACCCTATAAGCGTCCTGAGACCACTCATATCCAATCTTAATAGAACCTGGTTGCCCCTGCGTCCAAACCAGGGGCCTAATTCTGGCAGTCGTGATCGAGTACTTTCTCGACTCGAAAGCAATTTTATTTCAGTCGATACTGAACGTATCGAAATTATTTTTTCAGTATTGTGAAACTTAAATTAATGCTTAAAAACACCGAATAAATAATTCCTATACTTTCAGTATTGACTGAAATTATTAGATATTAAATTGCTTTCGAATCGAGAAATTACTCGATCACGACTGCCAGAATTAGGCCCCAGGCCATAATTCTCTAGACACCCTGCAATCCGTTCTATCCCTCCAGGACCGGTTAAAGGCATCGCGGAATCTATTCCGTATTGCCTTATAGTAGTGACATAAGGGGGAGTTTACCCCCGTCCCTTACCACTATGTCAAGATTTTAACCCTCTTACGAGTTCGTCCGCCACCTCATTACCATCCACCCTGCAGTGTCCGGGTACCCAACACCGCCTTACCGTCAATGCCCCCTGAGCTCTCTCAGAACATTTCTAGACTGTGCGACTAGGTACGATTACACCGTATAATTTGTCAATGCCCTGAGCGCGACGTTAATTGTCACTCCAGACCCCCTATGATGTGCTCCATTTACGGCCAAAAATTGAGGATATGGACCTAGACAATATGTGGTTCCAGCAGGATGGTGCCAATTGCCACACAGCCAACGAAAAAATGACTCTTTTGTGCGAGACATTCAATGGCCTTGTTATCTCACGTAGGGGCGATGTTAATTGGCCTCCACGATCATGTGATTTGACACCGTTGGACTTTTTTTCGGGGATATTTAAAAGAAAAAGTTTACGTCAATAAGCCAAGCAAAATTCAAGAGCGAAAGGATGAAATAATTCGGTATGTCTCAGTCATTGAAAATTTGAACTATCGGATAGAGTTTTTCCACCGGAGCCGTGGCGAGCAGTTGTCAATATTTTGTTTCACACATAATTGCCATAGATCCTTCTATCATAATAAATAAAAAACTTTAAGATAATTCTCTGAAAACTGTTTGTTTTATTTACAACCCGGTGCGCTTTGCTACCCCCATCGAAATAAAATAATGTATTGATAACAAAGCATCTGTACTACATTTAAATACTTTTACAGAAACCATTCTTCAGATATACAGAAATTTCAAGTGTATTTGTATGGCAGGTGGCATTGCCACTTTCCCTTTGAATCTACTTTTTAAAAGATGTTGTGTGGTATTATTTAAGTCTTTTGTACAAAATTGGAATACTTTCATTGTTACAGTACTCCAAATATGTAGAAATCTTAATTGTCATTGTATGGGAGGTTCCGACTCTCACTTGAAAATTAAAAAATATTAATAGAATATGAAAAGCGCCGGGTAATCAGAAAATTACTGTGAACATTTTAGGAAAATCAGTTCAGTGTTTTAGGAGTCTATTGGGAACAACTTATCCCCCTGCACCTTCATCCTTAATTTTTATTTTGAAAGGTAAAGTTTACCATAAGAGTGGGTCTTACAAAGCTTGAGGACCTTTGTCTTCAGATATTCGATATTTAATATTTTCGTTCTATGAGGGGTACTGCTCCTCCTCCGTCTAACCCGCCCATTTTTATTTTAGAATATATACATATTTTACCATAATAGTGTCTGCAGCCACTCTAGCTGTTATAGTTCTTCAGTTACGCAATATTTAATCGGCCTTATTGTGGTTGTCGTTTTCGTAAACAAACGTGTCGTTTTTTGTAGTAGATTAAAGAACACATGGTGTGTATTAGAGATGACCGATATTTCCGTACCTGTGATTTAATCACTGTTACTGAAAAATCACGAATCACAGTTGTGACCAAATCTGTTAAGTAACAGGTACTTGCTAAGTTGTTATTTTCTTATTTTGTTTCATACTCAAATTTATGATATTTCACTGTTTGTGTGGGTAATAGCGTTTTTTGCACTCATGAATGTAATTGTTGCTATTTTTTCTTTTGTTCTCTCTTCTTCCTTTTTAGAATTTTTTTTACAGCCAATGTTTATTTGTTCAAGTATGTCCAACTAAACAGGTGATCGTTTTTGTTGCCTTATTTTTTTGTCAAACTCCATAACAAAAAATTTTCAAATATCCTAGAACAAAAATAAAAGTTGTGATCACAATCACAGTTTTAAATAACAGTGATTTTAAAATCACGTTCACTAATCACGATGTTCCTTAAAAATCACGGGATCGCTCATCTCTAGTGTGTATTACTTTAATCTATTACACAGTCGTATACGACAACGACAACCACAATAAGGCCGAATATATGCATCCTATAGGAAGTATTGATCCCCATGCGCCCACCCCCTTAAGTTTTATTTTCAAAGGTTAAGTTTACTATAAGTTTAACTCCTACCAAGTTTGAACATTCTCACTATAACAGTTCTTAAGATATTTAACATTGGCGTCCTATTAGGGGTACCACTTCCCCTGCTGATAACTACTTACCTTTTTGGGTTTAAGAAGATCCTACTGCAAAAAGTTAAAGAAACTGGGTGCAGCGGCTTTTAAGAAATGCGATACTTATTATTGGCATCCTACCTGCCCCTGCCCCTATCGATAAATAAGTAGTCTATTTTATTTTTGTGGCTCACGTGATGAAATCGGTTTGGAAGTTTAGGAGTCTGTAAGCCAACAAACAAACTGACAAACGGACAAACGTATTTCATTTTTATAGATAAAGATTAACATTAGGGTATTCAAACTATTAACCTTTGCTCGATGAATCGATTAATTTGGGCGATTAACTGTTTGAATAAATTCGATTAATTGAATAATTTTAGGCTATTAACTGTTTGAATAACTTCCATTAATCGATTAAATTTGGGCGATTACCTGTTTTAATAATTTAAAATTAACGAATAATTCGAATAATTTATGTCGATTTTTCACAGTATTGGTTTTCTTTTTTTCTTCTATGTAAAAAAAAACAAGCCGGTACGTTTTAAATACCCTTTTTATTGCTTTTTAACTCAGGAACATTTCCTTCGAGTAACAATTTTTTAAAATATAGTACAAAGACTGAAACCAAATAGTTTGGGAATAACTTATTTTTAAGAATGTTTAGTACAGACTTATACCGAAGTGATTTAGATGAAGAAGATAATTTTTTCAGACGAATGAAAACAGCTTTCTAGCAGACCTTAACAAGACTATCAAAAGTAGAGTTTCTACGCGGGAAAGAATTCCCGGGAATCCCGAGACATTATTTTTAAATTTAATCATTATTTTATTCAAAAAATCCCGGGATTCCCGGGAATAAGATTTTTTTGTTTCGTTTCCCGGGAATAGAAAAAGACCGGGAAATTAGAAACCCCAAATCAAAAGTATTAAAATTGTTAAACAAAAAATGAAAAAGAGATTCAAGTGATAGAATGAAATACTACCAATTTTTAAAAAAAGGAAAGAAAAAGAACAGAGAAATTGGATACGCTTTATAACGTTATACATTTGAATCTACAACGTCAACAAGAAGTGAAAGAATTTTTTCTTAATCAAGTTTCCTCAAAACAAAAGAAAGAAATCGTTTGAAACATAAACATTTAAACTCTATTTTAGAAGATTAGCTTAAATTTTGATGCTATTTTTTATTTAAAAAGGACCTTTTTTGTTAAATTGTTATTACATTTTTAATAAAATTTGTATGTTAAAAAATATAATTTTTGGTCTTATTTTTAAACTTTTAATTTAGAGAAAATTAAAATTATTCGTTTAACCGAATAATATTAAATTGTTCGATTAAATTAAATTTTTGCTTTGAATAATTATTGGCGCGATTAATCGTTATAATATTAACAGAAAAAGTGTTAAGGCCCAACCATTATGTGCCTAAGCAAATGTACGAGTACATGTAAATTATACTATGCAAACCATATTCAACTTAAGCAAACAGTTTGTTTAATTTTAAGAAACTGTCATTAGCTTAAGCAAAGTGCGAAGCTGATCGCACATTCCGTACGGAATCAAATGTATTTTCAGTTTGTGTTTGTTTTTTTAAATACATTTGAGAGACTATTTGTTAATTTTTAAAAGTAGGTTAAGCAAGGCTACGTACATATGTATATTATGATTGGGCCTTTAGATATGGGTTGAAAATCGAATGATTTCAAAACAACAGTTTTTAAAAGGTGTTATGAATTTCGAGAGATTTAAAATACCTTTACTGAATTAAAGTCCCAATATTTTGTTCAAAACATAGTTCTATTAGCTTATACATATGTATAATATAAAATATTTAATTGTATTAAGTTCTTATAAGTTATAACTACATTATATTGTTAATACTTTGGCTGTAGAAACCTTTAATTTTAAATTTTTTTATAAAATATTTTGTAATATTTCGTTTATAATATAAGTTATAAGTTTGCATTTGTACATTAGAGCGACTCAAGTTGTATGGAAGCAAAATAAGTGCTCGATGTACCCTCCTAAAAATGAACCTTGGACTTTTTTAAGATACCATTTTAAATATTTCGGCTCCAGCTTTGACCTCTCGTGAGCTGGACCATTTTGAAAAAGGGTCTATTTTTGCATGTTTTGTTAATTTTTTGTCAATTAACGACTTTTTGGCGGCATATTTTTTCGCAAGCTAAAAAAAAATTTAAGTCGTGGATCATTTCTTTTTTTCTTTCTTTAGTTCTATTTTCATCCATACATGATCTAGAAACTAAGAGCCACTTTTTGGGTTAGAGATTAGCGATTAAATTAACTTTAATCTCCGTATTTACTTTTTGAGTTGCATATTTTAAACTTTTTTTGCTAGTTTAATCGGCCATTGGTGGTGGTTTTAACCTTAACTTAAACTGTCAACATACACATGTTTAACATAAACAATTAATGCAAAAATATAAACAAAAAATAATTTTTAAAATAAAATATATTGCTAAGCACTTTTATATAATTTTTCCTTTCTATATTTTTTTTTAAACGTAAAAAATGTCTACCTTGTAAAAAATATTAAATTCGCATATTTTCTTCTTCTTCTTTGAAAACATCCATCTTGCTTTGATAAAAAGTTAACATTTGCAAAAAAAAATATTGCCATTTATTTGTGCTCAGTATGGTAACACTACATGGTTTAAGCCACAACTCAAAAATATCAAATTCAATTTATACTAGATTAACTTAATTCTCAGATTATCTAATTACAGAATTAAATTAACTTTAATCTCAAACCCAAAAAGTGGCTCTAAATCCGCTATAAAATTACAGTAAAATTTAAATTATTTACATACAAATATTGCCCTATTTAAGACGAAGGGTTGCCACCCCATTGCATTTTTGTCAAAACGCGAACTAGCACGAATTTCCAAAAAAGCGGAAACACGTATTTAATTAAATCGACTAAAGATTAAAATATGTTAATTTGGCATTTTTATTACAAACAACCCCGAAAAAAAAATTCAAAAACCGTTTTTTTTTACAGAAAATCCTTAAAAAAAAGGACATGGATGATCGTCCTTGGACAAATTGTATATACAGTTGGACGCGCCTTAAAAAAACCTTTCTTATGATACCCAAATTGTATACGTTGGTAAGGAAACAGATTCTCAAATTAACAAAACATGCAAAAATAGACCCTTTTTCAAAATGGTCCAGCTCACGAGAGGTCAAAGCTGGAGCCGAAATATTTAAAATGGTATCTTAGAAAAGTCCAAGGTTCATTTTTAGAAGGGTACATCGAGCACTTTTTTTGGTGAGTCGCTCTAATGTACATAGATATTTTGCTAACAATACATGTTCTTGGCCACGAAGGCCAATTTAAATTGATTTCCATCACAAACATTTCTGATGATGAACTTTTTACTCTCCAAAAGTTGTCAAACCTTATAATGAATTATCGCTACCAACTGTAGGGCATAATAAAAAAAATCCAATAAGCTCGGTGATTTGTTTACACATATTCATACATACACATATGTACATGAATAAGAAACTGTTAAGCATACAAATTGTATGCAAAATTGCAAATAAGATTTAAATTCAACAAAGAAACTAAAAGCATAGGAAACAAACAAGTTTTATTTTATGACGATAAGAAGAAATAATCACAATTTAAAAATAATTAAAACTTAAAAAAAGCGACAATTGAAATAAAAATTGACCATAAAATGACACCAGCCAACAAGGTTTTGGACTGGAGCAACCAAATATCTTTCCTAGGGTAATTTAGTGGGCTTAATTCGAATCTGTAATTGGTATTTTCTCTATCACGTCAGATTTTCGAGATACAAAGAAATGTTTTTATTCGTTTCTTACATAGGAAATCACCAGTTTATTTATAAATCAATAAATTTTCAAAAGAAAATGGCGTTATTTGAACGTCCTTTGTATCTCCAAGCATGCTTTTGTCTCAAAATCTTTGATAAATTCTTTCAATTTTCATTAAATCTTGGTGAGCACACTCTCGTTGTTCGCGCTCACTACACCTGTTTTTTTTTTTGGAAAAAAATCTAAATGCGAATAAAGAATATGCAAAACATTGACATTGGTGTCCATGGTTTGTCCAAGTTTCTAACTGCAAAATCAGTAACACACGATCTCCTTGATATGCTTAAACGCTACTATTTTGAAGATTTAGAATGAATTGGGGCTTCTGTCAAAAAAATAATTGTGAAATTGTAGTGTCAGTATTAACTGTTTTACAGTATTGCCAGCATGCGATAAAAAAAACACGTGATAGCACAATTTTGATGCCAGATTTGAAATCAGCGCACCCAGATTAGTTAAAAAGGATGCCTCGATTCTGCAGTAATTATTTTTTTTTTTCTTATCTGTTTCCACCATTTCTACTCCAAAACATTTTACACTCTCATTTTCAAGCATTTTAAGTTTTACATTAAAATTTGAGTTCATGGCCATATGAAAAGCCATACTGGTCTTCTGCCATTGTATGTCTGGCAGCAAATATTTGCTGTACGAGAACTTAATGTATATTAAAGCAAATTTTTGCAAAAATTATATTCCATTTATTATAATATTTTTATAAGGCAAATGAACTGTATTGTGACCTACTGTCTCTTCCATGTAAATTGCTTTAAATCTAACAGTAAATAAACTTCTTTATGCTGTAAGCCCTTTAAAAGTTGGGATGATATTGTTATAGTATGCGACAGTGGGACTATTTTAAGTGGGTGTAATTTGATTTTCATTGTGTCCAAACAAAAAAAAAATCAATATTAAAAAATACATTTTACAAAATGAACAAAAGATGGTAAGATGTTCAAAGAAACAACAGCAAACTACTTGGGGTCATTTAAACAAAATCTATAAATAAATACATTTAATTAAAAAACTAAATCATGTTGCTTTATGCAAATCAAGGATTTATTTTGTTTTCATTTGAAACTGGATGTGAAAACTATTAAAAAGTTTATACAATATTAATTTAAACTAAACTTAAAAAAGAAAAAAAAATTAAATTAAAAGAAAGCAAAAAATGTTTAATTTTTGCATCAAAGGAAAATTAAAAATAAAAAATTGTAAAATTGCTTTTTCAAAGCAATTTCCTTTTCAAAATAATGTAGAAATGATATTACAAAAATAAATCGGGTATTTAAATTAAATCGCGTTCGTATACGTATTCACTGTATGGATCATCCATACAATGACGTGCCTACTTGTGGGACCAAAATATGGAAATACACGATAAGCTGCAGTTTTCACCAACGAAATCATCGGTAAGTTAAACCTAGGCATCATGATCGACGGTGTACAACTTCTGACAGTGACCGACCCGAGAATTTTGGGTGTCATTTTCTCAAGGGGCTAGCCAGAAGCACTTGGGGTATTGTTAAAGAAACCTTGCTTACTACTTATAAGACGATTTGTCGGTCAGTAGTCAACTATACTGCTCCAGTGTGTTCACCTTTGTTAAGTGATACCCAGTGGATAAATATATAAAGCTGTCAAAGCGCAACCTTAAGGCTGCCTTCCAATAACCTTTGAAGACCATCTTCATAAGGAGACAAAGGTTCTACTGGTCAAGAAAAACAACGTCATGCTGACGAAACAGTTCCTTTTGGGATGACATCGGAAAAGTCATCCAAACTAAGACATCGCACAGAGGCTTTCCTTAGGCATGTCAGACAGGACCTACGTATATACGATGAGAACATACAGAGGTATGTGCAGGATCCATTTAATTCATAGAGACGCCGCCAATTCCGCGGTAGCAGTATACCGAATGACTGTTGTACTTGGAGGTCGCCTAACGTCCATAGCAGAAGCTGGAATGATTCTGCCCGTAAAACTAAGGTCTGGATGGAGCAGCAGGCACAATGCCATCTTGTCCCGCATGGACCGTGCAGCCACCAACTTGTGCCAAGCATGGAGTCAGGGTCCTCATAACACCCCCACAGATTTAATTGTCCAGTAAACCCTACTCCGCTTTGACCAAGAAGTATTTGGACCTACCGTATGGAAGTTGCTCAATTCCTTGATGTGGCAGAGCCACCCGTTAAAATTTGGTATACATATTGTTAATTATGTTACAACAACAACAAATTGGTAAACAATTAAAAAAAAAACTGACTGGAAAGGCTTTTATAACGCGGATTGTGTTAGTTGCCATTTTTCAATCGCTAAATTTTTTTAACTCCCGATACTCATCGACGCATTAACGTGTGTTAAGCCTATTCCTCCATCCCGACTTTAGTTTTGCTAGAAGCACTGTTGTTTTCCGATGTAGCCGGAGTACCAGGTTTGCTGAGTAAAAAATCTTTGGCCGAGAGAAATTCGGGTCGATGCGTAGCGAAGATCTAAAAATCGTGGGAACGCGGAATTATAGTATGTGGTTGTATATCGTTAAGGTATGTTCACACTTAACAAATATATGACGAATAAAATTCCAAAAACAAGTGACCGCTAAATTGATCTACTTTTAAATGTCTTTTTAACAATTTTATTCTTTACTTAACTCTGTTTCTGAAAAAATTTTTAGAAGATTGTAAGTACATAATTAACTTATAAAAGTTTTTTAATCTAGCAAACGATATGCAAAATCCAAAAAATGTTAAATATAATTATTGGTTACGTTGGTAATTCTGAACAAAGCTTTAGTCAATGTGGATTCTGGGTAGTTTTTTTTAATTTGTTTTATTTGTATTTGTTGTAGGTATAGAATTCTTTACAAAAAATTGAAACAAAATTTTTATAAATGATGTAAGTTTCCATATCATGAATAATTCATGTAGAAACTGGGTTTAATTTAGGATAAGTTGCCTTCTTTTGGATCAATTGTTTTTAATTAAATGATATTTTATTATTGTCCGGCATGTTCTAGAAATGAACTGGAATTGAAATTGAAATAGATTTTGATTTCAATTATGTATTTACAAATTATGTAGGTATGTATGTAGGTATCATAGTATAACACCATGGGTAGGTAGGTATATTGAAAACAAACAAAAAATTTCGTATTTTATTGTAGTTTGTAATATCAGTTCTCACACGAAATTTTGTTTTCTTTTTCTAAAAAGGCAGTAAATTTCGATAGTTACCAATGTAACAACTAAATAAGTATGCCAACCATATTGTATTGCTTAAAATATAACGAACTAAACAAGGTTATAATAAACTGTGATAAAAAATAAAATTGTGTAATTTCAGATACCTACAAGAAATATTAAATAAAAATTCTAAAATGATAAGAGAAAATTTAAACAACAAAACTGAAAACAAAGACGGGTTAGTGAAATGGACAAAATGGCTAAAAGTACTTGTCTGGTGCAAGATAAGAAAAAACAATTTGGCATTGTTTACAAAATCTTTTTTGGAAAAAAATCAAGTAAATAAACAAAAATACTGGAACAACAACAACAATTGAAACATGACAAACAAATAAACATAACCTCAAATGCAACACAAAGAAAAAATTTTAAGCCCAGAGTTGCCATCTTTGGGATTTTTGCCCCCTAAATGAAGGGGGTTTTAATTCTTAGGGGGAAATTAAGGCGGTTTCGCTATTTGCTTTTTTGTAAAATAACTAATTTATCATATGTATCAGGGCTGTGGAGTCGTAGTTGAGGTTTTCGTACCGGAATCGGAGTCAAAGAACCCATTAAAAATATTTTCTAATATTTTCCAAATTAAAAATTCTTCGAAATTGGTGATGCAATATTTAAAATATCGATTTGAAGTTTTTACAAAATAATTTTCTTGCTATACTTATGTATTTAACCATTTAAAACGTACTGCTGTAAAAAAAAAAGTTTTAAATCAAATAAACACCAGTCTCATATACATTTAACATCAATGCAAGAGTAGCAGTCGGAGTTGCAGTCGTTTACAAAATTTCAGCGGTTGGAGTCGAAGTCGGAATAAGAACTATTTTTTGAAGACTTCACACCCCTGATATATATTTTACAGCTTGTTTTTTGTTGAATAAGAATTGTTTGATTCCTGCTAAACGTGTCTGAAAATCGCTCGATTTTATGGGAAAATAGCTAAATTGCCATCTTTGAATATAATAAGCAACAGAGCGATTACTTGTAAATCATATATTTCATGCCATATTGAAATAAGTGGCCCAACTATAATATGAATAAGCTAGCTTAAGGCTACTGCCAAAAATTAACAAAAAAAAAAATCAAAAAAGCATTTAAAAAAACAAAAACAAAATCAAAAAATATTTCATTCCGTACGGAAAGTGCTATCTATTTCGCACCTTGCTTAAGCAAATGCCAGTTTTATAAAATTAACTAAAAAGTTTTCTTAAGTCCAATATGGTTCGACACATATGAATCACATGGATTCGCACGATTGCTTTAGCCAACATAAGCATATTATAGTTGAGCCTTTTAGGAAATATTTTGTTAAGTTTTTTGATTTTGTTTTTAATGCATTTTCTCTAATTTTTGATTGTAGCTTAAGCTAGCTCATGCATATTATAGTTGGACCATAAGAGAGTACCATATTTCGCAATTATTCAAGTTTGCCTTCGTAGTACATAGATAGTTTATTATCAACATTTAAAAATTGTTCCTTCATAAGTTCCAGTTTTTCTTTGTTTCGTGTAAATTAAAATAATAAAATTTACAAAATAAAGCTATATGAAAATATATAAAAATTGAAGGGTGAATTTTTTCATTAAATAATACGTGTCACAACTTTAATCCAACACGTGAAATAGGTACTCAAACTTTTTAATTTCGTTACCTAAATATTTGGCAGCATTTGATATTTTTGAAGAAACTTGATTTCATTACTTAAAAATGTATAAAGATTTCTATTAACGAATAGATTGTGAGAATTATTTCTTTTAATCACCCCTATCGTGAATAATATTTCCCCCGTAATTGTTCCCCTTTTCACATATCTGCGATCATGAAAAACTCCCATGAAAAAAAGGTAATTCAAATGAGAATAATAACGTGAAAAAAATTCCACTAATCGTGAAAAGTTTTTTTCCTCCTAATTTGTTCACATTTCCCTTAGATTGTCTCACTTTATTTTTGCTAGGGAACAGATCATGTATGTAAGCAGTTACTTCTATAAATCGAATTTTAAGGACTAGATCCGTTATTTTTATTATATCAACTATTTATTTTTCGAATATGTTCAATGCATCAAATTTGGTTATTTATGTATTTGGGAGCACTGGATATATTTAAAGAAACATTATTTGAATATTTAAAAATGGATTAAATTGCGATATATTTAGATTTTATCACAGAGGGACCAATAAAGGGGCCACGTGAGCTGTCTCTTGATAGTTGTCCATGGAACCTAACCTAACCTTTTTTGCAATAGGAATAATTCACATATTTTTTGCTTAAGTAAATCTTTTTAGTGTATACATAAAATCCACATTTGAAAAATAAAAATGGATAATATTTCTACTACTCTACTGTGGTCATATATATATTCACAAAAAAATCGACTTTTTGTAACGAAACGCCAGCAAGAAAAAAAGCTTGTATTATAGGCCCGTGTTGTTTAATTGTAATCCCTTCTGTTACTAAATATAGAGCTAGTTGCACTTTGCACCAAAGAATACAAAATCAAATAATACAGAGAAGACTTTTTGAAGAACAATTCTAATTGCTTGCTTGCGTTGCCTTAAAAAATGTAGACTCTTCTTTGGAAACGCCAATATATAATTTATAAATGTACATATGATACAGTCTTTTTTAAACTGTTTATAAATTGTGTTTTAAATATTTTATGAATGTGCACTCAGTTTTTTGAATGCATTTCATTTAAATTCTTCTAAACGTTCAATCACTTGTGTTGTAAAAACAGCACGTAAATATAAATGTTCAAGAAACTACATATCATTGGCTAAAATGCAAAAAGACGTAATTAACGAAAAATTCAAACTCGAGGTTTTGATTGATTATTCAGCACTATTACGGTTGTCGTAGTCGTCAAAGACTTCGGGAGAATTTTAGTAAAATTTTAAACATTTGGTGATTTTTGCTTTATTTAGGTAAAGATACTAGTAGTAAATTAAAATTAAGTCTAGGTATATAATTTGAAAATAAACTACATGTTATTTTAACTTTAAAATTTTGGGAGGTTTTTAAATTTTTTTGTGGGGAGAAAAAAATATAACCTGGCAACACTGTGGGAGACTGATAAATTGTATTTTGCAAATTTAATATAAAATTAAAATGGAAAAAAAGTAAAAAACGTAAATTATTATTAATAGAAATTAAATAAAAATATACTTTTTGTGTATGTGTGGAATATCAACTGCCAATTACAAATTAGATGAGATTTTTTGTTTATTTTCTTAGAATTATTATTCAGCTGCATTCAATGATTAGTAATCCAAAAAAAAAAACTGTCAATCCAGTGAATTTTATTTTGTTTGCACAAATTCTGAAAGCCCATAACTCACAAATTCATTACGGATTAAATGTTTTTTGTTAAATTAAAAAAATAAATTAATATGACATCAACCATTATTTTAATTTGAATCGTATCAGAGTTTTCAAATTGTTTAGTGAAAGCATAAGCAAGGCATAATTTGTTAAATTTAGTTAAAAGCTGCCAAATGGACCAGTTTTTATTAGAATTGCAAAAAAGATTAAATTAACAAACTTACCTCGACATTAGCTTCTTGCCCAGCTGCGGATTGTAAAATAAACAGAAGCGCAACTGTTGCGCCAAATGCGTAAAATCTCATTTTATGTGATCTTTAACTAGTAATCTGAACAATTTCCTTTATTTTTTATATTTATTACGACTTTACCCAACAATTAACACGTAAACATGAAAAATTTAAAGATTTTCAAATTGCTTTGTCACTAATTATTTTCTTTTATATTCTTCTTTCGTTTAATTTTTTAATTTGTAAAAAAAGAGAAAAAGGTTTTTATTTGAACTTAAAATTTTTAAATTAACTTGTCCGTAAAAATGACACACACCAGTTGGAAAACACAAAACAACTGACAACAAATTCTTGGAAATATCTATTGACAACTTTTTCTTTCTACGAACAGAGCGTTAAAACAAGTGTCATAATAATTATTTATCTAGAATGTCCGTTTAAAAGAAATGTGTGGTTAGCAAATTTCTGAACCGAAATGACAAAGGAAATAAAATGAATAAGAGGTTATGTTGAATATATCAACGAAAGATGGCACTGATTTATGATAATAGTTGGGTACAAGGCGGATTAAATAATTCGCCTTAATTGGGTAGTAGCCTATATTGCAGCGTTGCCAAAAGATTTGGAAGGAAAATCTTCATTTGGCGAAAAAATCTTATTTTAGAAGAGAAGAGAAAAAAAATTTTAAAATTTTTTATGACAAGGGCAAAAAGTAAAAATTATTAATTTTTTATAAGAACAAACTTCTTATTATGGAAACTATTTAAATTGAAATTGCGGTATTTATACAAAATTTGATTGTGGATTTAAATTGTGTTTTTAGTTATATTTTCCAAATAAAAATTTCTAGAAATACATTTTAAATCCATTTAGGTAATTTCTAATAAATAAGATCGGAAAAAATTCCATCTGAATAAAGAAGTTTCATTGAAAGTAATTGAATTCTAGAATTAGAAATACACCTACATATGTATTTTGGGCAAGAGGATTTAAGTTTAGGAGCTATGAAGCTCATACGTCACATGATATCTTAAGGGTTCACAACTTAATTTTATATTTTTTGATACCGTTGTAATATCGAAGGCATTTTGAGAAAATTGCATTAAAAAAAAGCTCTTTGAAAATACATTATTAAAATAATGTTGGTACACCTTTTAAAGGATATTCTTAAACAATTATTTTTATACACTTTATTTAAAAATTACCATAAGCATAGAATGTGGAATATTCAAACCAACAGCTTATTTAGTTGTATTAGTTTTACCTTTTGGTACTCAATACAGAAATAATGATGCATTTTTGTGTATGCTAGGCAATGGGTACAAAGCCAATAGACAACAAGCTTTTACAAAACCTCATTGTTTCAAAAACTTAAAAAAAATTATATATTTTGTACAAACTTAGAGTTAAAAATTTTTATTTCTAAGAATAAAAAATCTTCATTTGAGAAAAAAAATCTTCAAATCTTATCTTAATCAAATTTTAATATTAAAATCTTTATTATGGCACGCAGCTTTATTCGAAAATGTTTGCTGTATCCAGGCTTGCCAGCTTAGCACTTTTAGTGCTAGATTTAGCACATTTTTTTCTGATTTAGCACTAAGAATTTCAAAAAAAAGTTTTGCACATTTTTAGAATTTTAAGCACTTTTTTAGATCCCTCAACTACTTGAAAACTCAAATAATCGATTCAAGTAAAGTATAAATTCTTTAAGTGTATCGAGAAAAATTCAAACATATACATTTTCAACTTTGGCGCACACTGTTTTTTTGCATCTTTGTAGTGTACAAAGAAGAAACAAATACAGTTACTTTTATTCTTTTGAACAAATAAATTAAAATTTTTTATTGGGCTTAATAAAAAGTAAACTCAAAGCGAATTGAGTAGAATGTGAGGTCAACTCTACAGCAACACTACTTCTGTGTTCGGATTGTCAAAAATATTGCTTGTAAAAAAAATCTTGTTTTCATAAAAAAACTAGACCACCAAAAAAAAAACACCATATGTTGACTTGAACCCCACCTTCTAGTCAATTCGCCTTGAGTAAACGGAGACCTAGAATGAAAACAGGGGGCAAATTATGGCAGTCGTGATCGAATACTTCTTAAATTCAAAAGCAATGTTATTTCAGTCGATACTGAACGAATCGTAATTATTTTTTCATTGTTGTGAAAACTAAAATAAATGCTTTGCAACACTTAAAAAATAATTTTGATCTGTTCAGTATCGACAGAAAGAATGAGAAAAAAATTGCTTTTAAATCGAAAAAGTATTCGATCACGACTGCCATAATTTGCCCCCAGAACTTTTATGTTAAGTTTTGCGCATAACAGAAGGTTCAAAATTAAATAACGTTTGTTGCCACACTTTAAACATATCGGATAATATTGTAAAAAAATCGGTTCATCAGAAAAGGACCAAAATGAGTTTGTATTTATATGAGAAAGATGAAAATGACATTATTTTAATTAAGTTTTAACCATGGTAGAAATTTTGTTCTCAATTTGAAAACCGATATCACGTCAAATTAAAGAAAATAACGAAAAAAATTAAAACAAGCTTCAAAAATTAAATAAATTAATTTGACATTACATCTACCTTAATTTAAAATACATTTAAATGCATTTATTATATTCTAACATTAAAAAAAGTTTTTATATTAACAAAATGAATATTTAAAAAAATTTCAAGTGTAAAATTTTCATTATATTCATAAAAATCCATTTTGTTTTTAACTGTAGAACAATTTAGCACTTTTATTTGTCGATTTAGCACTTTTAATTTGAATTCTTCTGGCAAGCCTGGCTTTATCACTGTACCGTTTTCAGGCGAATTTTACACCACCCAAGGCCTATCCAATAGGTCTGCTTACTTCTACAACAATACAACAATACAAAAAACAACAGGCATTTTATTTGTGTAAAATTCCTCGCCGTTGTCAAAATCTTACTACTACATAGGCAAAACAAAAGGAAAAATGTGTTTTGTGTGCATGTATGTGTGGCAAAAAACCAAAAAAGTAAACAAAAATATACACGTATAAGGAAAATGTAAACAATTTTTGATATCGTTGAGGAAAAAACCAAATAAACATCTGACTTCTTAAGCAGACCTATTGGATAGACCTTGACACCACCTGTTGTTGAATTCACCTGTACCGTTTATACAAGCCCCGATGTGTTTTTAACAGCGTTTAAAAAACTGCAGTCAGAAAAACTGCCATTTCTTCCACTTCTTCATTTGTCCTTGGCAACAAAAAAAACTGTTGCTCTTACTTTTGATTCATTAAATGTAAACAGTCGCTGTCAAACTAAATCAAAGTTTTTGGTTTCGAGTCGAAACTTTCGACTGCAGCTTTTTGAACCCTGGTTATTAAATGTTTTCAAAGGTACCAAATTATAGTCAAACTTAAAATTCAAAGGAATAAAACGTTTAAGGGTTTAAAGGGGTTTAAAATTATGCACATATTCTAGCAAATAAGAGTTATTTATGCCTTCAAAAATATCAATTTTGTCTCGATACTACGATAAGACATTGAAACGATTTTTAAAGCTTAATCTTGACAATTAATTAACTTTATACCTACAACTACATAAATTCAATTAGAATTCCCATTTCTAATTACCTAAATAATTTTCAACAATGCAAATGTTATACCACAACAAAATTTGTATGTGGTACCTACAATAGAAAAATTCTAATAAACATTTTAGTAAACAATAACAACTGTTGTCCTTGGTAACGTAAAATAAGGATACGATATTGATAAAGCAAAAGGAAAAAATAAACTTTAAAAACGTTCTGAGAAAGGCAAAACGTAAAGTAAAGAATTAGCTAGAAAATATTAAAAATAAATAGTTTTTAAATAAGAAATGTAAGATGTCCTCTCATATAAGTCGAGCTTATTTAAATACCTGCCTCAAAGTACCAATAGATCCGTGCAATAATTGTCCTGCGCCGGTTTATGGCAGACCCAAAACGTATCTAGGACGTTTATCAGCCCCACCACATACGCCAAACACTTCGGTTATATCAAAGCACTGTAGTGCATCAGAAACACAACCAAAATGGTCTAGTAGGAATATCAATTCTTTGGAAAAATTATATGAAAGTATACCGGGTTTGTAATTTAGAATTTTTAAAAATGTTAAAAGTTTAAAAAAGTTTTTATTTCAGATTACAGAGATTTGAATCATTTAAGTGGAGCAGAATTCTATTCTACTTTGGAAACTTTAAGATCCACTTGTCAAGAGTTAAAAGTAAAAACTAGTGTTTTAACTTCCGAAGATCGTTGTAGCACTACAACTTCTTCCTCTTTAACATCTTCAAATAGTCAGCTGGGTGGAAGTCGGAGTAAAAAGTGCAAAAAATCTAAAAAGAAGAAAAAACCTTGTGGAAGTCAACATAATAAAAAATGTTTCGAGTCTCAACAACCAGACTTTGTACAGGACTTTCTTAAAGTCGAAAAGCATGAGAACTGTCATGAATCAACAAAAGCACCAAATAGGTTTGAATCTAAAAGGTTTTGTGGTATTTGCATTAATTAATTAATTTGCAAAATTTAACATTTCAATTTCAGTTCAAAAATAGATTTAGATAAAGAAGTTGAAAGTTTCAAGAAGTCTCTTCTGGAGTTTGAAGCTGAGTTCACACGACCTTTGACTGATATGAATCGTAATCAGTCCCGGTGTTTTACACGATGTTCTTCGAAGGAGCAAATAAACAAATTTCAGGAAGAAATTAAGAAACCTATTGAGAAGTAAGTACAATAATTTTTAATTAACACACAAATGTAAGTGATAAAAATTAGAATAACCAGTAGAGATATTATAAAGTCATTTTTAAGATACCCTTTTTAGATTGGATACACACTTTCAATCATGAATGACAGTTTTGCTAAAACAATTTCTTGCTGGATAGTTAAGCCGCTAATTTGACCTTAGACTTCGGTGTAACACCACCCGAATACGGAAGATTGGGTCCAAGATGGACATTGGCACTGGTGGAGGTGTTTATATTGCTGACACTTTAAAAGTTCAAGGTTGTGTTAAGTACCCATACATTACAAGGTGGTTGGAAATTAGGAAGAGGACGAACAAGGTTCTAATCTGGACTTAGAGATGAGGTATGGGGGTTAAACCCCCCCCTATGTCACTACTATGGGGTGATCCGGGATAGATTCCGGTTCTGGATGGATGGAATAGATTGCAGGGTGTCTAGGGCATAACGGCCGGATTGGACGAAAAGTCAACCAAGGATTGGAGTGTTCTCAGGACTCTAACAGGGTTTATGAAGGGTCATTGGTCTGTTAGGGCTTTTACGTGTAAATGGGACAATACCATACTGGGTTTTTTCGATTGAGCATGTACTGTGCCACTGTCATAGGATGCATGTTCCTAGGCAGAAATGGCTAGGAGATAGCTTTCACGACGAACTGGGGAGTATCGCTTGATGTAATGCAGTCGATCTACTGGGTTTTGTCAGGGGAATAGGCCAGTTATTTCTGTTGATGGGACTGTAGGGAGAAAACTGTTCTCTACTGTTTATCTTAACTCTGCCTATCAATTCTTATATGTTTCTCTTCTTTTCTCTTTTTCTTCTTCCTCTATATTGAAGGGATTCACAATGGACCGCATTGGTATCCAAGTAGAGGTGTGAATTAAGGGGCATTATCCTTCTTAACCTGACCTAAAATAAGCCGCTAATTTTCGTCAGTCAACAGTTAACCACAAATGTGTGTAGTTGAATGGTGACTGATGAAATGTTTGTCTGTCACTCAGGTTCGATAGTGTGTACCCCACTTTAGTAATAATAATCGTTCTAAAATCAATTTTTTAAGCGACTCATACACTTGCAATAAAATTGTTCACAATATATTGGCAACAATCATAACGCTAGGTCTCCACGTAGCAATTTTTTTTGCTAAGCACAAGCAATAACGTCGGCAGAACCATGGCGCAATAATTGCTGACTATATTGCTGGAGAACACGTGAAATTGCTATGCCATAAAAAAACGTACAGAGAAATTAAATGTCAGATAAATAACAGCTGATTTTACAGCAGATTGCTAAGCAATAATTGCTCAAGCAATAAGAAGAGCAATCATTGCGCAATGGATTGCCACTCATGGCAATATGCGGTCTATACGTCGCAAATTTTATGGAGCAATCAAATTTGACGTTTGCCGCAATAAATATTGCTACGTGGAGACCCGGGGTAAGACTTTTGATTTTTATTGCACAACAAAAAGAAAGTAAAATGTGTTGGCAGCATTGTACAATGCTATTTATGTTATTCCTTTTTATTGGATGAATGAAACCATTTTGCGACTTATTGCATAATAGAGGACAAAATGGAAATAATATGGCGAATATCATATACAATAATATTGCAAGTGTATGGGCCGCTTTAGATAATCAATTGACGTGCGCTTATGCTAACATTTGAATATATGTACATATAATTTTAAAACTGTCCTAAGCCACGAAGTTGAGGCATTTTACCGCAACCTCCTCTTTCTTAATATTTATTTTAAAAACTGTTCCAGTTGTTTATAAAATAAAAATTTTCGCAATAAAAACTCAAATTTGTTTTTGTTTCGAATATAAATTTCTCAACGAATATTTTTATTTAAGTTTAAAAAACAGGCAGTTAGTCTGCTAAGATGTGCAGTGCACTAGACATAACTTTCAGGAAGTCTAATTTTGTATCTAAATATGTATGTTAAGCAAATCGGAAATCTATTGAAGGTAGGGTATCTTATTTTACGGACTTTTTCATTTACGGAAGCGTATACCATTTTTTAACTTTTGTTAATTTCTGGAAAAAGTGGTTAACAAAAAAAATGGAATCGTTTGTATTGTTTGGAATATGTTTCAGGCAACCAAGTTCAACAGAAATCGTTTAGATTGCATTTTGTTCCAAATTGTAGTGAAAGTGAAGGAAACTTTTTTGAGAAACTGTAATAAAAAAAACTGATAACTATAAAATACCGGCCATATACATATATTATTTTCTTGACTGACCATCAGAAAGTTTTATTTTTATTTATAGCAATTTTAACTAGCTTGAGCCGAACTAAAATGATTTTCAGGAGGGGAATTTATATTCGAGCCATGGTTAGCTATAAACCCAAATTCTGCAGAGTGATATCTGGTATTAAAAAACATAAATTTCAATTATTTCGTTTTAGTTTTTAGAAAGTGAGCGTGTTTTCAACAGACAGACAGACGGACATGGCTAAAGCGACTTAGAATTACTCAAGCAGCCAGAATATATGCATAAGTATACTTTATGGGGTCTGAGATGTATAATAAAAAAGTTTCACACGGAATGACAAACTTAGTAAACCCTCTTCAAAACAAATTGTGGTGGAGGGTATAAAAAAGCAGTATTTACAGACGAATTTTCAAAATTGTACGTTATGTGAAACCGATCGGCTCACCAAAACAAAGCTATGTTATGAGGTTAAAATTCATAAGAACTATTTGTGCCGAATATTATCTACATGAGATTTTTTGTATTAAAGGGATTTTAGGGACGGCCGCTTAATTTCATATTAATGTGTCAATGTTATTCTATGGTCAAAAGTGAACCGATTCAAAAAAAAAAATTTTAATTTGCAGTAACATTTTTGAGGCAAATTGTGTAATTTTGTCTCTTTATGAAATAAATTTATACTTGCTCTCATTTGCACGAACTTTACCCAAAAAGTAAAGAAACAGAGCTCCTAATTCAAGTAGGGCATGGTGAAATAATTCCACCATGAAGTAGGGAAAAACCAGTAAAATGTAAAGAAAATGTTTATATTTATATTGTATATAAATATTGTTTTTCCAATTTATATTATATTTTTTTTAATCTTAAATAATTTCTTGTTTAAAATTTTACAGATTACCTGCCCGAACTACATTTACGTCAACACTACGTGAACGTTTACGTAAATCGTTGTCCTTTAATGATTTACATTCGATAACGGAACCCCCAGAACTTATAGAATTAAGAAAGAAAAACAAAACTTTGGAATTATTATCGTTTAAAGTAGATAGTGGAAGCCTAAAGGATCCCACAAAATTAAGTAATTACTTTCAAGTTAAATCTAAGCCAGAACCAACAGAGTAATTATGCGATAAAGAATTCCCTAAACTTTATTTTAAACTTATTATTCCACAGAGTACCGAAGATTACCGTAGATTCTCCTAGCACAGATAAATCATCTAGTGATCGTTTGCAAGGAAAAAGGAAAACTAAACAAAAGTACAATAGTAACGGGAAATACAAAATACCTTTTAAAGTGTTCGATTTGGGATCAAACAAAAAAGAAGGAAGTACTAAGGTAATTGTAATTTAATGGCATTAATATTAAATTAAAAAGGTTCTTTAATTTACAAAAATTGTGAACTCTAGCACTCTACACCTTCGCCCGTTCATCCGGTAGCCCGCCCCAACTTAGCCGCTACTTTAAGAGCTGAAAGTTCAAAGAAAAAAGTCAAGGAACTTAAGAATAATTGTACCTATCACGACACCACACCACAATTCGATTGGGAAGTTCGTAAAACCCCCGCCTGGAAAACTCTATCGTTAAAGTGAGTTCAAATTAATTAAAAACTGGATTAAGATTCCTTTTTTAAATCCGATTTACTTTCAGTGAAACCCACAAGGAAATACTTCAATTACGTTTGGCTACACGTAAAGCCGAACAAGCCCTAAATCAACGTGAATATGAACTCAATATGGAACTAATGCGTCAGCGTGTCAAATCGGCGCCACTACTCTTAGAGGGACCCACGTATTGGGGTCCTCATGTGGGCAAACTTTCACATGCTTGTCAAAAAGAGGGTCGTCGTCATATGTGTCAATCAAGTCAACTGCGTACAAGACGAAAAAAGAATTCATCACGTAGTCAAAGCTGTAGACGTAATATGCTTTTAAGTTGTACTTCTTCTGCCTTGGAAGATGAATGTTTAAATAATTCATCGAATACGTTTAGAGTACAAATGGAGTCACGAGCCAGCTTGTCCCAAAATGTTAATACTCTGCGTAAAATGTATGGTAGTTCAAGCAGTGGATCGACGAAGTCCCAGTCTCGAAACTCAAATCATAGTACAAATGCTCAACAAACGTTGAAGAATCAGAGGAAAAAAGGTTTCCATATGGCGCAACAAAATGACAAGAAATCTGATAAAAATGAAAGAAATTTTTTGGGAGTGGAATTTGATAGCGGCGATGAGCTATCCAGTTTGGACAGAGCATTTTTGTAGTTAAAAGTTGAAAATATTAAAAATACAAATTTAATTTATATCCATATTAATATCGTAAAATACCATTAAAAAATAAATGAACGCCATCTTTTGATTTTTTCGTTATCCATCGAACGACAGGTAACTTACTTGAGGGTTACACGATCAAGTTTTAATACACTCGGACCTTTTGTGCCAATGCACACATACTTTTAAAAATTTAAATGAACTGACCTTTAAAATCCTCTTTCAAGTTGAGTGCAAGCTTATTTTTTACACATTCGTCAGCTTATTATTGGTTTGGTGCATATGCCAAAAAGTCGTATTCTCTGAGAATATGTTACAAGATAGATTTTTTTGCATTTACACCACTGCTTCCGTCATATGTGACATATTGAAGAAAAATTTAAGTTTTTGTGAATGTTCGTCAAGGAACTGTTTTTAGCTTTATCATTGTTGGATGTCAACGTTTTGTTTATTTTCTTTGTTTCCCCCATACCTAATTTTTTTTAAATGGTCGGTAAGACAAACCAATAATGAGCTGATGATATAACAAATACATATCGCTCATTTGCTGCAACAACGTCATATGTAAAAATCGCAAATTGTTTTGTAAATATATATTTATGTATATGTATTTCTTATGAGGATCTTGTTACCTAAACTCTTGAGAGATATAGAATTTTCTTCCAATATGTTGTGTGTAAATTCTGAACTTATTATTATTCCAGCAAATGATATGTTATAGATTTGACGCTTTTATAGAGAAATGTGTTTTAAACGAAAAATGTACTCAAAATATTTTTTGAAAGTGAATTGTATTGAAGATTCTGCATAGCCGTAATTGATTGATTTTCTGCAACTTTCCATGAATCTCTTACCCCAGCTTTTCAAATCTTAAAATTTTGTGCAACAAAACCTAATTATAATTAGTTTTTTGAAATTGTCCTTATATATGTACATAAATATAATTAGTTGTGAGAGATTATAATACAAGATCAGATACAAAATGCGAATGGTTTTTTCAGCCCTTAAAAACCCGAATCTTTTTACACGGAAATATTTTTTTAGTCTTTTTTATTTAGCAATAACGTTGAGAGATTCAAAATCTTTAACAACTGTAAATTGAGATTTATCATCGTCAGTAAGTGGACCATTACCGGGCCGAGAAAGTATTACTGTTTGATAACCAGCCATACGTGCTGCTTCAGCCTCTGTAATAAAATACAATTTACTTAAAAAAAAATACTTTTTTATTAAAATCCCATCTTACCTTTTACAATATCTGTTAAAAATAAAATATCTTTAGTATCTACAGCCAAAGCTTGAGATATATTAATATAAGACTGCAGTTCCTGTTTATGACCACTAGTGGTGTCAAAATAATCTTTTATATAAGGCAATAAATTACCCAATTCTGTTTGACCAAATAATAGCTGTTGAGCCTTAATGCTGCCACTGGAGTAGATGGCCAGTTTTATGCCTGCATCATGCCAACGTTTAAATGCAGCTGGTACATCTGAATAAACACTAAAAGAAAAAGTTATTTACCACAGCAAAATATTAGCAATTTTTAAAAAATCTAGTTTATGAACGCAACCCCAAATACAAAAAAGTACTAAGGGTTATAGAAAATTGAAAACTAAGAAGAAAATATAAAATGGAAAAGTCGCGGAGACGTACGCATAGTTTTCGAGTTTATGGACCTCTAAAGTTGTACCCCTTTATACAAAAAACCAACACAAAAAAAAACCAATTCACTTTTGCTGGGCTCAATGTGTTGGATTTTTTCCTCTATGGTATAAAAAACACCGGCTTCGCTAGCTCAAACTTCTCTGTCTAATCGGCCGGTCGCATGGGATTTCTTTTCTATGGTAGGTATAACAAACTCTGTCTTGTTAACTAAAACTTCTTTATATACCTAATAAATGCTGTATATTCAAAAGGATCTTTTCCAAAGCTTTCAAAGAAATTATGCGAAAAATTGCACATATGTATATAGAGGTCTATAGTTGGAAAACTATGCGCTTCCGAGAATTTTTCCATTTTATATATTCTTATATTTACATTTCTTACATTTACTTTGCATTTTTTTTAATTTGAAGCAGCGTCAATACACTTTTAAAACTTACTGTCCCTTAATGTCACCATTTTTATAGCCCTCCGCCCAAACATAGCCTTGCAGAGTTTTTAAAGGTCCCAGTTTTAAGTCTTTGTCTATTAAATAATTAACAAAATTACTTATAGCTTCAGTGTTAATTTCCCCGCAATTGCCAGTCCCGGTTTCTTTAATAAATTCATCATACTGCGGCAATTTTTTTAAATCATTTAGTACATTTTGTGTTTCCTGTGTTTGAGATGTTTCTTTTAAATATTTTAGAGTATGTTCTTTGGCGTAGGGAAATAAAGTATCCTGTGGAGCGGAAAGAATAAGATTGTGTAGAAGTATTTGCTTTTAATTTATGTTAATAAAAATTACCTTAACGAAACTTATGGAAGTTGTTGTTCCTTCAATATCAGTAAGAATAGATTTAACAGAAAATTCACACATTTTCCTATTGAAAAGTAATTATTTTTTAAACCAAAATGAAAAAAACTGATAAGAAACTTAGTGGAACGTTTTTACATTTTGATATAGTGGTGTACTTACGACCTTACAGCTGTTAAATAAAAACAGATAAAGTGTATAATACTTCGTGCTTATAAAAACGCTTAAATATCTTATGATTATAAAAAGAAACCTTTATAAAAGATGATTTGCCAGTATTCAAATTTAAAACTACAGTGAAACTTCGATATAACGAATCTTAGGTGATTCCTTATATCGAACAAATCACGTAAGTGATTTGTGCGTGTGATTTGTTCGCGTTCGACGCCTTGTTACTTGTGGGTGCGGCTGTGCTCACACAATTTACAACAGAGAACGGCTTTGTATGATTGCAAAAAATTCGCATTTTTTAAATACATACCATCAAATACACTCTTTTTCGTTCATAATATAATCAAATTTGCTCAGCCACACACATTCGCTAATGGTTTTAAATCATTTAAATAATGCACAGCGTACTGGCTTTGTCATTTATAACATCGTCAAAGATTGCCTTCGTAAAATGGGAAAAAAGCAAGAAATCATTGCTCTGATGTATTCAGCAGTTGTTATGTAGTACGAAAAAATTTAAATGAAACGCAAATACAAAATACAAAAACTGACAAAATAAAGGACAGTGCTCATTTACAGTTGTCGTGGGCTTATCGGGTGGACAATGGCTACTTAAATACAAGAGCATAATAATGATTTGATTTTGAGCATTTGTTCTATTACGCGCGCATCAATGAATGCAAACAAAGTACGTTCCATCATCAAACTCACACATGCACAAATTAAATGTGTACGAAACGATGTCAGTATAACTTAACGTTGAACTTTGTATTGCAGGCATACAATAAATGTAAATTTAAGCATATGAATAAATCAAGCAAACTAGTGATTTTTGCAGTTCTCTGATTTAAATTTTTCATTATGTAGTGATTTGTTTGATGCGTTAGTTGGTTTGTTCGCGAACATTTAAACTTTTTTTTAATTTAAGTGTACAACGAAACGTCAAATTGTATCTATTGCGGAGATGTTATTTCCAAATGTTTGAAAAAAATTACATGTGAACGCCTATATCTTCTTAAAAGCCAGTCATTCGTCCATTTGCTTCTTTTTTTAATTTACTTTTTATTGGGTATACAATTCATGTTGTTTTGACGTTTAAAGCGGCTCATACACTTGCAATAAAATTGTTAAATTTTTTGTATTATACAATTATGGGTGTGTAGCAAAGTACTTATGGAAGTAAAGTTTTGACACTATTGTGGCGAATAAGACTTCACTAGCCATGGGAGCTAGTATAAATTTTGACATTAGCGTAAAAATTCTTGACAATTTTAATTCACCATAGAACTTTGCTACCGTTTCACACACACCCTATATCGCCAATGTGTATGTGATATTCGAAGGTTGCACTTTGTGATTTTTATTGCACAACGAAAATAAAGTTAAATGTGTTGGCAACATTGTTCAATGCTGTTTATAGCTAGGTTTATATGCTGTTCCTATAGGTTATGCACACCTTTTTTTAAAGAATCAAACCATTTAGCGATTTAATGCATAATATAGGAAAAAAAGGAAATAATATGGCGAATATCATATACAATAATATATTATTGTCATTTGTTCGTCGTGTGTGGAAAAATGGTACGGTACGAGAACAAATCACAACAGATATATATTCTTTATGTGTTCCAAATGTTATTTCTAAATAAAATTAAAAAATATATATTCCTTCAACAGTTTGATATTCAGATTTAATTTCCCAACAATATTAAGGGTGATTAAATTTTAAGGGCCGATGTTGAATATGAACCACACATAAACATCAAGTTTTTTCTGCATTTCATTTGACTTTTCTCAATTTCAGACGAACTTAATTTGAACTAAGGTATATTTACACAAGGTAAGCTCGTTGGCCCGTATGTTTGTCAGCTGTTTACCGCAGTTAGAACCCAAACGTCGAAAGTTGTGTATGTTTGTTTACATACTTAAGGCTAGTTGTTGTTTGTTGTTGTTTTTCCAATTTGTGTTTTTATTTTGAAGGCAAAGTGTTGCTTTTTTTGACGTCTCGGTTCAAAATACAAAAACAATTTGGCCTGTTGTTTTTGTCTTGTTGTACTTGTTGTTGCAAAGAGTTAACCTTGTGTAAATATATGTACCTTGATTTGAACCATGGAAAGATTCACAATCGAGCAACGCGTTCAAATTAAAATGCATATCGTGCACTTAATTTTCAGTGATAAGGCATATTTTCACCTCAGTGGATTTGTCAATAAGCAGAATTGCCGCATTTGGGCGAATGATAATCCAAGAGTGATTGTCGAAAAACCAATGCGCCAAGGCTGGTGGCATCATCGTGTCGAATTTTTTCCAAAATTAGGCCGGACAGACAGTTACTATGAATGGAGTTAGCTATCGTGCGATGATAACAACCTCTTTATGGCTCGAATTGGAAGATATGGATGTAGACATTATGTGATTATAGCAGGATGGTGCCACTTGCCACACATCTAACGAAACAATGGCTCTTTTGCATGTGAAATTCAATGGCCGTATTATCTCGCGTGGTGGCGATTCTAAAGGATGAGATAATTCGGCACATTAACGGCGTAGAACCTCAATTATGCCTCAGCGTCATCGAAAATTTGTACCACCGAGGTCTCGGGGGACATTTGGTCTATATTTTGTTCCATACATAATTTAACCATACCAATATTATCATAATAAAAAGGAATGACAATAACTTCCTAAACAATTTGTGTTTTATTCAAAATCAATATCGGCCCTTAAAATTTAACCACCCTTTATATTAAGAAACAATATTTTGTTTTGTTTAGATTTAGTTGACAGCACTGAAATTTAGTATATTTTTCTCCCAAACGAGACTCGAGTCTCGTTTGTAATACATGAAACCAGTGTTGTCAGACTTAGATATGTTCCCAAATTGGGAATTTAATTTTGGAAATGGGCAAAAAAAATATGAATTGGGAATTGGAATTTTCATTTTATTATTAAGGTTAATTTCTCAATGCGTTCCGAATAATATTTTTGTCCGAAGAATAATTTTTTACTGAGAGTGTTCTGCAGAACGATACACCCATTTCGGAAAAACAAAGCGACAATATGACTAACAGCTGTAAACAATTATACAAAATGGCAGCAACCAGTTATTTTGAATTGTTTTCTAAAAGTATTTTAAAGAAAATGTTCCAAAATTGGAAAGTGTTTTTATTATTGCATATTATTATGTTATTTTTATAATTAATTATTCAGCAAAAAACAATCATTTAAGTTTTTATGAACAAAATGAAAAAGGGGCAACTCAGTTCATTTTGTTCTGAACAAAAATTAAAACTAAACCAATTCAAGAGACGTCAATATAAAAAAAATGTTTTGTCCGAGCTATACTTTTTTGATTAATTTGATTTTATAAAAGAGGTTATTAAAAATACATTAAATTATTGATATATATAAATATGTACGTCATGTTTAATGGAGACAGTTGGTATCGAGTTCTGTTTTCGCAATGACTTAAACTGTTTTATTTGTTAAGTTTAAATAAAATTTGGGCAACGTGGCGAAATATAAAAAATTTAAATCTTGTATGTACAAATGTAATGTATGAATTAATCAACTTATAGGCAAAATAAACTATACAACGAACACCGACCAGTGATTGTCCACTCATCAATACCTGCTCTTCAGGTCTCGCTAATACAATAACAACACAAATTGCTTCTTAAACACTCACTTTCTGTATTCGAATAAATAACAAAAAATAAATATTAATTTTTTTCAATAAATATTAATTTTTTTCAATAAATTCTGATATAAAGCTTTTTTACTATTCCAATTTTAAACTTCTTTTATTACATTTTTCACTTTGCAAAATTCTCATTAGCAATAGGCACTTAAACAGTTTGAAAATTATTCAACATGTTTGATTTACCTACAAATATGTTTCAAATGTGGTTTCAACAAGCAAACAGTCCTAGAAACAACGCAGAAGGTTTGTACAAACTTTAAATGTTTTTAAGTCGTTTCTATAGTTTGTGGTCAATTAGTCAATTCATGGTCCAATTAGTAGGTCTGCTCGAAACGCCTGCAGATTTTTTGCAGAGTTGTTTTTTTTTACCATTTTTTACACAAACAATTGCTTTAGTTCTTAACATCTTTATCATTTTTTACGCAAACAAAATGCGTGTTGTTTTTTCTATTGTTGGATTGTTGTAGTTGCGCGCAGGCCCACTAATTAGGCCATGGTTTGAAGTAGGGATTTTTGGACACCGCATAATTTTAAGAACCTTTTCCTATGAACATTTTAAAATTAGGGAAACGATCAAAAAACATCTGAAAACCCTGCATTAAATGTCAAAATGATATTTATGACGTTTAAACCGTCAACTTTTACTCGAAAATAAAATAGTTCGTGAAAGTTGTTTAAAAATTGCAATTTTATAACTAAATAAAATGACAAATTTCATTAATTATATTAAAAAGACAGTTTCCATTTAATATTAATCCGATAATATTGAATTAAAAACAAATAAACATAAGCTAAAAAAGAAGATTTGCTGGTTAAAATCAAACAAAAAAAAAAAAAAAAAAGAGTTAAAAGATTCTAGTGGGTTCCAATAAAGAACGAATGCAAATATAAATAATTAACAAATATAAATAGAATAATAAACAACTACAATAACAACAAAAGTATAGAGCAAAGAATAAAAAAAAGATAAAGATAGTGAATACAACAAAAAAGTACTGTAATTGTAAATTCCCAATAAATTAGTAGTTATTTGTTTGTTTAATAATAATTTTGCAAAATATTTAAATGAACGTTCGTTGAATTTTAATAAAAAATCGAATTTAAGAAAATTTGTTCTCAATAACACCTTAAAAGATTTGGGAAAAACTAGCTTGAACTCAACGCATCTGTTAATTTATTTTTATGGATTTTTGGATGTTATTGTAGTGAAAAAGTTGGTTCTTTGGGAAATATAGTATTTTTTCATTACAACAACAACTACTGCATCATATATTCCCTATTTGACCGCCAGTCCCCTGTCAAGGTTAATCTAACAAACAGATAAGAAAAGAACAACTGCAAAAACAATTTGTCGTATCAAAACTAAACTAGGGCGGGTGGAGGAACTTATTCTGTTAAAGAAATGTCATCGGTTTTTTTCTCATTTTATCATCTTTTTCTTTTTGAATTTGATTGCAAATATGTAGTGTGAATCGGCAATACCGAAAAATAACTAATTAACCTAGTTATGAAAAAGGGCAATACAAGGACATTTCTTTGAAATTGTAACCTGCATACGTCTACAGGAAGCCAACCCTTAGACAGGCATATTTCTTAGAAAAATCTTAAGACAAAGCAAATGAGTCATTTAAGAAGACATTAAAGTTATAAATAGTCTAGAAAAAGGTAAAACATATGGATTCTCAACAAGTGTTTTTGGTGCCTCAAGTGCCGCATCTACCCCCCTCCTCAAGCAAAGCCCACCACCGCTACCAGCAGCAGCAGACAACTACACAAATGGTGCAACAACAACCACAACAACAGCAACTGCAGCCACTACTGCCTCAATGTAGTATTTGTGGTACCACACAAAAACTTTTACGTTGCGCTAAATGTAAAGCCATTTACTATTGCTCCACCGATCATCAACATCTTGATTGGCCTACACACAAGCTAAAATGTCGTGCGTTGGCCAAACAAAGACAAATAAATAATCGTCTGCAGCAACTCACAAACGGCTGTGGGGCCATTAACATAAATGCCCACTCAAACTCCTCAAATAGCCCAATAAATGTCGCTTCAAATTTGTCTTCGAGCTACAGCAATCCTGTGTATGAAAATATTCAGCAAGCTAATTTAAAATCGAATACTTTTGTGCTGGGCACTAATGAAAATGAAATCTTAAATAGCAAAGCTGAAACTGTGACACAAAATTCGAATAGATCTCAGTATATGGGAAGTTTTGATGCGAATTCTACCACAACCGATCAAATGCATAATATAATGGTGCAAACTAGTGTAGACACAAGTTTTGGTCTCGACGATAGTAATTATTTGTACAACGAAAATTCGTATTCCTTTTATCAAGTCATGCCAACACCATTGGGTGATGGAGTCCTAAACCAAACACAACAAAATACAAAAGAACAATTTCAGCATAATAGTGATAGTGACAATCTTTCGCAGCAAAATAGTCTTCAGACACAATCTCTTCATATGCAGCAACAAGTCAATTTGCCTCGGCAGCAACAAACAACACTGCAATATCCTGTACCTACACTTAGCAATCATTTAATCAATCAACATGAAAAAAGTTCTAGTTATCAAATTGGTGCTGCTGTTGTCGATGAAAATCTTCTTGAAAATGCAAAGTAAGTCAAAGTTTTATTATTTGTTGTCTTTTATTGGAAGTATTTTTAGTTTGTGGCTCACGCGAAACCGCTAAATATTTTGGAGAAAATTTCGAAGACAGATAGCATATGGACTAGATGCAAATCGTTAGCTAAAAGGCAAAAAGGCGTAACTAACATAAATACAATTTTACAGTAGAAGTAAACAACTTTCTAACATGAAAACTATAAACATACAAGAAAAACACGCATTGATAAGTCGTACATGAAATTCTCCAAACAATTTTCTAAGAAACTTATTTTATTATGTATTGTTAGAAAAAAATGTGTAATTACGTCGTTTTGTATATATGTACATATGTATAAAGGTAACACACTTGTAGTTCCGTCCCTTTGTTTTTTGTTAATAAAACGTCATTTTTAATAGCAAAAGTGTAAGATTTTGTCAAGACATGTAGTTATTGGCATTCAACATCATTGATCAAAAATTCGATTTTGAATTTTTTTGTTAGTTACGCCTTTTTTCCATTTTAGCTAATTAAATATGGGGTACTTTTTAAGGGTTGCATATGGTCAAGATTAAAATATAGGGTACCTTTTAGGGTATAACATTAGTACATTTTAAGGGTTAAAACGGGATAAAATTGGTACTTTTTCTGTTTTCGAAAAATTTAATATACATACATACCATTAAAGCCTATATTAACACACAGTATACTTTTAAGACGACTAAATTTGGAAAAACCTGATACTTCTGTTACCTCTGGTATTTTTTTAGTATACGGTCAAGATAAAAATATATGGTACTTTTTTTGTTTGGTGTACACATATGCATATGGTCCAGTAGCCGTAATATATATAAAACACCCCTTGCTTTTCATACGGACAGTTGAATGTCGGTTGCTCAAGATTATCGTATGCTTATATGTGTCCATGTGATGGAAAAAAATGCTAATTCCCATTATGTATGTTATTTATTGAAATATCTTAAAATAAAATATGGATGTATAGATGTCGAAAACTACATAAAACGTTTGTTAATTTTTTATAGGCTAAACCCTTTTCTCGGGGGTCACTATATATGTGGACTGGTGGCTCTTCTGGCCGTAAGCTGCTGTTATGTGAACTCCAAACTATGTAGTTGATGATTGTAGGAAGGCTCTGAAGGGAGTCTTAGGGGAATATGTGTTGTGCTGGGTACCGGTTCACTGCGACATAGGAGGCAATGGGATGGCAGATGAGTTAGCGAGACAGGGCTCGGAGGCGGTTAGGCCTCCTCTATTTTGGAAGGTTCAGAAAATGGATTATAGGCGGGACCAATAGAGCTTGGGGGAACCAAACGGACTGCCGCGTATCACGGACGTTATGGCCGGTGCTTAGGAAGTCCGATTCAGAGTTGCTGCTGGGCAGGAGTAGGGTCTGCGTTAGGACCATGATAGTAATTATCACGGGCCACTGTAATATAGGCAGGATTGCGGTGACGATGGGATCCGGCTTGTCGGATGTGTGCGGGTTGTGTAAGGACCCGGAGGAGTTGGAGACAGTTGAGTACATTCTGTGCTACTGTCCCAGGCTACAGGGCAGCAGGCTGACTGTGGACTCGACTGACTGTGGACTCGAGAATCTGATAGGATTCGTAATGGGGATGGTCTGACTGCGCCAGAGGTGCCTGCGTGCTGGCCGAACGTAGGGCGAATTTGGTTGAGTAGTACTTCTCTCGGGTTTGGTCCGAAACTTTATTTTCCTGTCTATATTTTAAATCTGTCATGCTTTCTCTCTTTATTTCACCTACTTTCCATCTCTACATATCTATCTCTAAATAAGGCGAAGGTGTGAAGGAGACTTCAAACAAGCATTTCTACCTACCGTTTTCTTAAAATCTTGCTCTAATTTTTATGTGAAAGAAGTCACGGGTAAAAACTAGTTTTTTAAATATAAAACTTATAATATCTGTATATGGCATTACGTCTATATATAGATAGATGCAGATAAATAAATATTAAGTAATTTTTAAAGAATATTATTAGCATTAAGTGGTTGTTTCTTTTGTAATGTGTAATACATATATACTTTGCAATCTTTTGTTCAGATTTGGTTTCAATTAAATTTACACACAGGACTCCAATCCAGCCTAGTTGTTGTTATTTTCATATTTTATATTCGACCTTATTGTGGTTGTCGTTGTCGTATACGACTGTGTAATAGATTAAAGTAATACACAACATGTGTTCTTTAATCTTCTACAAAAAACGACACGTTTGTTTACGAAAACGACAACCACAATAAGGCTGATTATTGCGAACAAAATCAAAAGTTTTGCACCGATTGCAGAGCTTTAAATGAATCATTAATTTTTGGTTTTAATTCGTTACGAATTAGCTACATTTTGAATTAATTCTTTTCATAACAAAAAAGAATTAAATTAAATTTGAATTAATTCAAACGAATTCGGTAGAAATTAATTTCAATTGGTTTCCAAATCAAATAAATCAGTATAATGAATTGCAATTCACTTTGCCAAATTAAAATGAATCTGAAAAATGAATTGGAATTCTTTTTCAATTCAAATGAATTTGTTAAAGTGAATTGCAATTCATTTTACAGATTCATGTAAATTGAATTGATTTTGAATTCATTAAAATGAATTAGAAAAAAATTAGCAATAACTTTTGCGATAGTTACTAAGTCATGACAATATGTTGTGCAGGTGGTACCAAAATTAACCATAGGTCTCATAAAAGCCCCCTTCCTAAAAGCACTTAATAACAAACAAATTTCATATAGATGAAGATATCTAAATAATATTCGGTAGAAAAACTTTCACATAAATCTAAACCTTCTAACATAATTTTGTTCTGGCGGGTCCATAATTGCACTTGTAAAAAAATGTTCTTATATTCTTGTATGTATATAAGATTTGTAAACAGTGTTGTTTCTACTAACCACGATCAAATTTTTAAAAAACGCTTAACTTTCGCCACAAAAACACCAATCACGATAAGCGTGATTATTAGGGCGGGTCAAACAATTTGTTTTTCTCTTATCGACTTTACATACATATTAAGCTGACTATATATTCTTTTTCAATAAAATGAGAGTTTCATACCTTGTTTTATCCATGCCTATAATATGCTTTTTATATTATTTCCCAAACTTCTTTTAAACATATTGTATTACAATTATTAATTTATGACTATAATAATATTATTTTTCTTATATTTTCAAAAACAGATTTGGGTATTTTAAAATTAAAGGAACAGCGAATTGAGTAGTTTAAAAAAATTGCCAATAATTGGTAACATTTTTAAACTTTTTATGTAGTTCTTTACAAATAAATTTACTGATAATTCCTAAGAATTAAAGAAAAATTTTCTGCGTTCCCCAGAATGAAAAAAGTCTGGGACTGTGGAAACTTTAGCTCATATGCTCAGTTAAGGGGTAGACTGTCTTCAATAGGAAAATTACAACTCTTGAAACCTGCAATTATGGCGATTGCTGTATAGTTCGTCAGAATAACAATTAGAAAGAGAACACTTTATCTGTCAATGTTAGGCATTTTTTGGACGGCTTTATTTGGATGTTTTAAAAGTTTAAAGAACTGGCTGTCTGAATAATATTTTGTAAGCTCATTGGTACAACCAATAGTTAATAAAAAGTTTTCTCATTACCTTAAGAATATAGTAAAATATAAAATAGGCCATTGTGTTTTTTTTGACGACCTAAATACATATTTAAATTGTATTAATTTAAATAACATTCTTTTTAATACTCTTAGACATAAAATGACGAAGAAAAGTCATAAATACATTGTATTTCCACTTTGTTAAATCACAAGAACTAATTTAGGCTCTTAATCCTTAAAATACTTGAAAAATATTAAACATTCATAAATAATTATACAACTTAACTGCCACAGAACGTGCAATTCTAAAGTTATTTTTTTTTTAAATATATTTTATTACTATTTTTTTTTTTCATTTTTATTTATTTAATTTAACTGATAACAGTGTACGTGAGCGCTGTGGGCGATTCTTTACCATATTTTTTTTTTAATTTTATTGTTGTCATTTAATTTTCAGAATAATGAAACAAAAATAAACTCGTTATATTTTTTTTAAATAATTGTTGAATGACTCCTGTAGTTGCATAGTGGAGGAACTGAAGTGACGATTAAAATACAAACATCTGTTAAAATTATTAGAAGAAGTGTCTGCTGTAGGTACGAGCGTGTTTTTAGTATATTTAATCAAATATTTTTCATTGTGATTAGATTGTACATTTTTTTACGAGTTTGTTCAAAAGAAAAACTCTTTAAAATGATTACGTAACGCATGGGTTTTGTAAAAATGGAAATCGCTAACTTTATTGAGTGTTGTTGGTTTTCAAGTAATACGGTATATAAAATAAGGGAAACGTATGTAAGTATTTATCTGATTTACCTTAGAAGTTGTTTTACCCATTGGCAGAAGAATCAAGAGACTTCTTGTGAAAAATATTTACACTGATACCTGACCTATGGCCCACTCTTTGGTGGATAACAAACAATATGTTAAACCGCCCATGAGTGAGAGTAAAAACGGCACACCCATATAGCAATTTGAGTGCATGAGCCGGGAAGATTGTGCACTCTCCCCTTGTTTATGAGCTGGTGCTATCTAACCTCCGCTGCTTTTCAAAATATGCTAGAAGCAGCTGTGGAAAAGCTGTTGAAAAAGGACATGGGTTTAATCCTTTTAGGGCGAAATCTACCACAAACGGAGAAATACCAGCTCTTACATGAGATTTTAAGAAGATCCCTTCGTGCGACTTGAGTTGTTTTCCCTAAGCTAATCCATCGAAGCTCTATGTTTGTATGCAGGAGACAAGAGTCTCTGGAGGCGAAAAAATCACTTTTTTTAGATTTTGTCCAATATTAGTTTTTATATTAGATAATAAATTAATGAAAGTGTCAATCCAATATGTTTAAAAAAAGTATAAAAACCCAAAACCGGTTTAGAACCAGCCCAGTAATAAATAATGCCCCAGACCACTAATGTGCCAATTATTACATGAACGAGAAATGCGAGCAGGTGTGTGCATTTTTAAAATAGAATATAATTCTTTATTCAAAAGACTCCAAAATTGTGTGATATTAATTACAAATTACAGAAAATACAGTACATTACATTGCATTGCATTAGATTTCCAGTCGGCGAAAGCAACCTTAATTCTTAAAATGTAAACGGTGGTTAAATTTGAATGCTAACCACACCTTAACGTCAAGTTTTTCTCTGCATTTCATTTGACATTTCTCAATTTCAGACTAACTCAATTTGAACCATGGAAAGATACGCGTTAAAGTTATTCAGGCTCATTATGAAAATGGCCGTTCAAATCAAAATGCATATCGTGCACTTTGTGATTTTTTCGGTCAATTTAATCGTCCAAATGTTCGTACAATCGGAAAAATCGTGTAAAAATTTGAGCAAACCGGGTCTGTAGGAGATGTGAAAAGACCAGTGCATGGTCGTACAGCTCGTACAGCAGAAAATATTTCTGCTGTTCGCGAAAGTGTGGCTGAAGAGCCATCCACCTCAACTCGTCGTCGTGCCCAACAATTGCATCTCTCACGCTCGTCGTTGATGAACATTATGCATAAAGACTTGCATTAACACAGTTGCAAGGTGCAATTGACTCAAGAACTAAAACCTCTTGACCATTCCAAACGTCGTCAATGGTCAGAATGGTGGCAATTGTCAATTATGACTCAGCGTCATCGAAAATTTGGATCATCGGATGGAGGTGTGTCGCCAATATTAAAATAAAAACAAGTGACAATAATTTCCTAAATAATTTGTGTTTTATTCAAAATCAACATCGGCCCATAAAGTCGAACAAATCCATTTTAATAATTAAAAAAAATTCAAAATCAACATCGAACCTTAAAGTCGAACAAATCCATTTTAATAATTAAAATATGCATTTAAAATACAACGTATGTCCCTACAATAAAAATGATCTCTTGTAGAACATATTACGGGGGCTTATTTTGGGGATTTTTTCTTTTATCGGGGGATTTTCGGGGAACATTTTTTTTTAGGTTTGGGGAGGACGAAAAAAAGACCTTGTAGTCGGTGTTCAATTTACCAGAATAAAACAGTTGAAGAAACTCTATCACTCTCTTTCTCTCACTCAGCAGATTCATTAACTTACAATACATGCGAAAAAGACACTCACGCTCTGTAGTATAAAATCGTTTTAAATAAAACAGAGTTGTTCACTTAATACAAAGGGCGAAACCCGCTATATTTTTTATAAATATTTTGAATAAAACCAACAACTTTATCTCTAAACAATTAATTTTACTAAATAAATTCAGTTCGGTGTGGAAAAGAAATCGCAATTGTTTCGAAAACAATGTATGAATTGAAATGTCTGCTTATATAAGTCTTCAAAGATGAAGGAAGGTTGAAAAGTATTTTAAGCTTGATGTCCAAACCACTCGTTTTCGCATTGACAAAAATCGTTAAATGTAAACGGACCCTTATATGCAACGCTTTTTACGTGGCATTGCAAAAAAATTAACAGCCAATTCATCGATTTCGAACGTCAACGTGCGCATAGAAAATTTAATTTAAAACAATAACAAATTTAAGAATTTTGCGAACGTTGACGTTGACGTTGACGTATGAAACATAAACCGATGATGTCGCCGGCCCAATATCCACACTTTGTTGGTTGACTTACAGATTTATTCAAAAAATTACCAGTTTAAAATTATTTAAAACCTTATCATTTCCACTTGATGTTGACCGCTATATCAGCCCGTGAAGCCAGATAAAGCTTCGACAATATGCCCACTATCAACTGTCTAACTTCGTAAGTCCCTATTGTAAGACCCTATTACCATATATTTGGAGAATTTTAATAGCTCTACGAAAGAAAAGGAAAAAAATACAAATGATTAAAATCATTGATGTGAAATTGTTTTTGTTTTTGCCAACACAATATTTTGGAAACATTTTTGATTTTCTTGGAATTCTGCACGTACGCCGTTTTATATACATATTCATAAAATAATTTACAATAGAAAGCGAACAGTGTGTTTGTTAATAAATATTTACTTTTCCAAATTTTTGTGATTGCAATTTTTGTGTTGCTCTTAACATTTGCGCAAAAAAAAAACAAATACAAAAAAAAAGAAATTTTTAATAAATTTATCAATGACTAGTGTGAATGAACCAAACAACACAATTTCTGCCTTTTATCATACATTTTAATATGACTAATGTCTTTCTCGATGGTGTTTTTAATGCGATCAACTGCGTTTTTTTAATAGTCTGGTAGATTATTTTACTGTTTGCTTAGACATATTTAATTTTATTTATTTTCCTAAATGCGCATTTCTATAAATAAAATTTGTTTGTTTTATGTCATTTAATAATAAAATCATCTGAAAAACATGTATTTTTGTAATACAGTAATGCTCTAGAGTGATTAACACTATTTAAAACAATAATTTTTTAATAAAACATCTGGGACCAAGATACGACATTTGATATTAATCGATATTATTTGGTCCAAGTTTTGAAAATGTTCACAGATTAAAAATCGTTTCTACTATGTGCACCATAAAGTGCATACCAATCCCAGAAAGACTGTTGTCTCATACGTAAATGTTGCGCACACGCAAACGTTGCGGTCGACTTCCACGGTTGGTTGGCTGCTTCACACTCTTCAAGTTTTAGCCGTCAAGTCTTGAGCTTTTAGTAGAAAAGGGAAAAAATAATGCCACATATTTTCCTCTCTCTCTCTCTCCTAAAAACTGAAGACTTGACGGCTAAAATTTGAAGAGTGTGAAGCAGCACTTACTAAAAATACGTAAACATTTCATACAGTGTCATTTAAAGAAACTAAAAATTTCTCAAAATAAATAACGATAATTTTAAGAAATAAGGCTTTTTATATATTTTGGTTGTTGTTTATTGTGCGTTTTGTATCAAAATATAAAAAATACGTCGTGTACATTTTTTTTAACAGCTGATACGTAAAAACGAAGAAAAATTTTTAATTTTATCGGGTTCATCCGCAACGAAAAGTCATGTTTACGTAAGAGTTTCTATTTACACATAAACTTGGAAGCGATGCGGTTAACCGATTAATTACCACCCGATTAACTGATCGGTTAATTTCAAATTGTTTCGTCTCATATACAAAAGGTATGTGTTAGAAAATATTTTTCATACAAACAACCATTTCCGCCGACAAGCACTCTTAAGCTAAGATCCCACTATCGGCTCAAAAAGCACAATCTGCGACGATTTTTTATCGTGCACATACTTTTTCTATGTATGTGTTTAGTTATTTTTTCCTTCTCATATCTTCTCATATCAGTCTTTAACAGAATTTACAAAAACAATTAGAAGTGTTAAAAATTTCAAAAAATTTAAAACAGTACTCTAATCCCATAATGGAGTATTTTATATGTGTAGAGAAATCCTTGAAAAGGACTGAGAAATTAGATATTCTTCTACGATATGTGAAAGAATTTTTTCCAAGTCAAGTTTTGTCAAAACTAAAGAAAAGAATCGCTTTAATCCTAAACATTTAAACCAAATTACTTTTCTAAAAGAGTATTTTATCTCAGTTTATTTTTAATAAAAACATATTTCGGGGGTTCACATGGTAGTCATAAAGATGTAAAGGCTTATGTCTTAAAATAATTACCAGAAATATATGCAAACATGCTAAATCCACTTTTTTAGTAAATTAAGATTTTGATGCCGTGACGCCTTGTCTACCAGCATGTAGTTTTTCTTCTATTTAGGTATTTAAGTGTGTAAAACTAACTACCTACACAGAAAGAAAAACACTCGGGATAAATCAAGTTTTTTAGGATTACTTTAAGTACGAGTCGTACTCGAAAATTCAAGTACGAATAACACTAAAACGTACTCAAAACAATCCTAAATGGGATTACTTTCGAAAATCAATCCCGGAATTTCTTGAAATAAGTATAAAATTCTTAAATCAAGTTTTTGGAATGTCTTACTTTTGAACTTCGTCTGTTTTCACATACGAACAATGTTTTTCGTTTAAAGCTTCTTAGACACTTGTCATTTTTATAGAATACTTCTTACATTTCTTATTTGTTATATTAACCCTTTCGCGCCCGCTCTTGAACGCATTGCCAGAAAAATTATTTTTTATAATTTCCTTAGTGATTAGATCTCAATTAAGGATTTTTGAAAATTTCAGACTTTTTTAATTTTCGGGTGACTAAAAATTGAAAGTTGCTTATAAGCAACTTTGGGCCGTTCAGGAAGTATTTCACATTATGAAAAATTATAACAAACTTTTCTATTTTTTATTCATTCTTTAACCAACTCTATATGTGCTTTAATAATTTTATTACGATGGTTTTAAATAAAACGATGATTAAAATTCAAGTTGCTTATAAGCAACTTTGGGCGCGAAAGGGTTAAGATAAAACAATTGGTTTTTTATAACTTTTTTTTTTTTTGTTTTGGCTGGGGAGCCATTGAATGAGATTTTTATTAGTTATAAGTGAAAATATGTTTATAACTATCTATTAAGATTAAGTTGCATTTGTATTCAGGAATATATCTTTGTAATATATGTTAATTGGCCTAGGAGGCTTTTATATATTACTGTGAATGAAATAAATAAATAAATAAATAAAAATAAAAAAAAGATTAAACTTTTCGTTGTGTTTAACCCTCCAGCTTACGCATGTATTGATTTTCTATACACATCGGATTAAAAAAAATTATAATTTTTGAATTAAGCGAATTTTGAGAAGCATTCAAACTCAGTTTTACTTAAATCAATCTCATTTTCGGATTATATCAAGTACGAAATCGGGATTGAATATGGATAATTTAGGTATTTTGCGATTGAAAATCCGTACTTGAATCAATCTTTCTATACTTAATTCAAGAAAATCCGTACCCACCGTACTATTGATACCGCTTTGAATTGATTTCAGTACGGATGGATTGATTTTTCTTTTGAGTGTATGCCATTAAAATTAAAAATTGTTTTGCTTTTATTGAAAATTTTCAAAATCTGAGTTAATACAGTATTTTTGAACAAGTGCGATATATTTTTTTACTTTTCTGTAAAAGAGAGGAAAATTCTGAACATGGGTCTAACATAAAGGGTGTCCTAAAATTAACGAAAGATTTAAATTGTTTAGGGTTTTACTGCACAAATGATGACAAATTCAAATTTTGCGTTAATTTTGTGACGGCCTTTACAAGTTTAATAACTTGGTGGCGTAACTTGACAAATATATTTAGCTTTTTTGTTGAAGTGTCCATATGCTTTATGATAGCGATATTCTCACAATCACAATCTTTATCTTCCGATATCCATTAGATTAGATATTTATTATGACTTTTTTTTCTTGAGAAATGTGCATAACTTTCAATTGTTTTGGCGAAGGTAGTAGATATCTAAAATTGTGATGCCTGAATATGCACGTACTATGTCCAAATATTAAATTTAAAGATTCTAGCTAATTCATACACAATAAACCTTCATTGCAACATGCAGTTGAGAAAACACGTGAACCCACGAAAATAAATAAAATAAGTTTGAGTGCGCATTAATAAAAGTATGTATTTGCTTATGAGAGAGAGAGAAATTGGTACACTGAGAAAAATATCATTGTAATAAAAATCAAAGCAACTTCTTTCTTTTTAATTTTAAGTAATAAATTTCAAGTTTCTACGACGGTGATAACAGTGATTAGCGTGTAGTGTTACCATTTTAGCATATTATCTGCTAGATTTAGTATATTGAGTTTGAGGATTTTTTTGAAAATCAGAATTTTTGGCATATATTTTGACAAAAAATTAAAGTTTTTATGAAATATGGTATATTAAAATGGCTTTTTATTGGACAGATTTTAAACATTCAGCAGATTTTTAGCATATTTCTTTTATAAAAATTTAGCATAAAATAAATTTTAAGTTTCTACGAAGGTGGTATTGGTGCTTAGCAGTCATTTAGCGTTCAATTTGGAAACTTGCAGTGCTGTTGCGTATTATAGATATAGTCTTATGTGGTACACCCATATTCTTCAGTTTTGCCTATATCCATTCTCTATTGATAAAATGCTTTTTCTTAATCTATATAAAACATATATGATAAAGATCGCATATCCACAGCATGCTTAATTATTATCCTAAGGATTTGTCTATATAGATTTATCAGTTTTGTTGTCAACACCTGCTGCTTTCCCACTTTTGTAATCCAAGATGGCATCCCCTTTTTCCCGTTTAAATGAGTGTTTAACTCTTATACATAGAACGTTATCAACATTATTTTTTTGGATATGTTTTTACGAAATATTTTGTATGGTAATTTCTTGAATAATATTGCAACAAGAAATCTTTGCAAAAATAAAATATTGTAATTCTCGCAGACTGCACGAGGTAATGTTCAAATACTAGGACTTTAGATAAAATTTTCGACTGTATTTAAATTATTTGAAAGAAACATGTACTGTATGAAGTGTATTTCTTTAAATTCTTGTCACAGCACTATTTAAATTTTGTGACGAACAGTACCGCAAATAATTTGTTATTGTGGTTGTACACAACCGTTTCGTACACACATTTGATTTTTCTTGTGTGTTTGATTTTCAAATATATTAACTTATGTAACGGGTCCGCCATCTAACGTTTTTTTTAACTAATGCTTATTTTGTGAATGGTAACACTTAGCTCATGTCTGATTTTACAGATAATTAGTTTTATCCTTGAACAACGCTGGGAAATATTGCGACATTACTTTAAAAATCATGGTAATGTAATGTAATGGATTTTCTTTTCAGATGAAGCTCATTTTGATCTTGGCTGGTACGTAAACGAGCAAAATTGTCGCATTTGGGGCACAGAAAACCCGCACGCATACATTGAAAAGCCGATGCACCCAAAACGAGTCACTGTTTGGTGCGGATTTGGTCCAGGGCAATTATTCTTCGAACATGAGCAAGGAGTGGCCGTTACAGTCAATGGCGATCGTTATCGGGCCATGTTGAACGAATTTTTGTTCACAAAAATTGAAGAGGAGGATATTGGCAACATTTGGTTTCAACACTCGATGTTTTGCGCCCTGTTTTTGAAGATCGCATTATCAGACGCAGAGCTGTTGTCGATTGGCCACCTCGGAGCTGCGATTTGACACCGTTGGACTATTATTTGTGGGGTGCCGTCAAAGATAAGTGTTAAGCCGACAAGCCAGAGACAATTGACGCTTTAAAGGACACTATTCGTGAAGCCATTGGTGAAATGCAGCTGCACACAATCGATAATGTGCTTAAAAATCGTGTAGGCTACTGCATGGCCAGCCGAGGCAGCCATTTGAATGAAATTATTTTTCATTATTAACCGGAATTTAAAATTTATTAAAAGGAATTTAAGAAAATATTCAGTATTTTTTTATAGCATTTTCAAAAAAAAAAAGTTATTTGGCGGACCCTTTATACTAATTGAACTTTTTTAAAAAGAAATTATAGTTAATTATAATTAATAAATTTTAAAATGTTTCTTGATCAAAAAAAAAAAACGTTTGGTAAAATCAAACAAATGTTTGAAAAAAATAGTCGTTGCGTGTTGGACCTAAAATATTTGTTAAGTGTGACCAAAGCTTAAGATTTATTTACTAAGAATTCGCGGTTAACGACAATTAAAAGTGTTCTGCGTAACAATGTATTTTCTCTAAGTGTACCAACAAATTTTTAATGTTTAACAAACAACAAAAAAAATGGATAAAACTGATAGATTGTTCTTGATATTCAACGTCAACATCTGTCGGCGCTTACAACAATTCAAATAATTGTTTTTATACATATTAATTTATTACAAACACATTATTGTATTCAAGTACAGTCAAGTGTGTTTGACAGACAGACATTTTCAAACTGTTCGGTGCGTACGTGTAATTTTGAACGATTCTCATTTTGAATTATGCGATTTTGTTTAGGCAAACGGTAAATAATAGGAAGTGAACAAGCAGGACATACATGAAACAGGCCAATGAAGCTAACCAACTGCAAATTTAAAGAAAAAATTACGCTTGAAATAAAATGTTCTGAAAAAAACCTTAAATGAGATTTTGTAAAAAGGCAAACAGGGTAAACGACATTTGTTAATATCAATCAAGACAAGTATATTCCAAAAAAAAAATTGAAACGTTACAATATGTATAAAATCTTTCATGGTGTTACAAATAAGAAAACCCTGCTTCAGAAAATTGGAAAAAGGGAGCATTTCGAAAATCAACAAGTAGTTGCACCTATTGATGCCTGTCCATGAACACCTGTTGAAAGGGCTTGCAAATATAGTTTTAAAAAGTATATGAAATTTGCCGATTTATAAACACATATTCCAGTAGGAAAACGTCACATCGTTAAATATAATTAGTCCGTACAAAAAAAAGATAAAAATGCAATTTCTTAAATGTCTGCTTTTTTATAATCTTTTTTATATTTTTTTTCTGCTCATCTTTCAGTATTTTTTTTTGAAATTTTTGCTAATCATCTCTTGTTTGACTTGTTAAATATAAATACATGAAATTTAGTTTTTACCTGAATTCTTTTACCGGTTGATCTACATTTTTAAGCACGATTGTATGCAACGACAGGCAGGGGCGTTAACAATTTCTACAGGTACTGGGATATTTAATTTTAAAACTCCTAATAGATACTTTTTAGTTTACTGTTTACACCTAATTTTGTTAATTTGATTTGTAATCATGTTTGCAATTGTTTGAAATAGTTTTTTGCAATCGCAACATATCGCACACCCAGTTCAAACGTGACTTAACTCACAATTTCAATTTTTCGGGTTTATATGCTTAAACTATGCACAATACACTTGTTTATCAATAAAAATATCAGTTACGTCTTTCTAAATGTTGCAATTCATAAAAGTGTCTTAATAGTCTTAATTCGAGTTGTAACAATTTTGATAAAATAAATCATTGTTGGAGTATTAATTAGACTTGTGTCAGTTTAGAATTTAAGAGTGTCAAACCTTGAAAAGAATTTTGCGCAAATAATACATCACCAAAAATGACACCACTAAAAAAGTTCATTATCTACACTGAACCAAAAATTTCAGTGAAGAAAAGTTGGTTATTATACAGCCAACGAAAAAGTTAATCAAGACTACGGTTGCTTTTCGTATATTTAGTAAATTAGTTATTGTAAAGAAATTTCTTCAAATTAATTATTGTGTTTCGTTATTTAAAGGGATGTAAATAGGTATGAAGAAATTTAAGTAAATTTGAATAAAGAAATTAGTCAAATGTTATCATTATTTTAGTAATTTCTGATTCATATTGAAGATAATTATTCAACTTAACTAATAAATTTAGTCAATTTTAGTGTATTTTTTATTTAGATATTTTTTATGATGAGAGAACATTTAATATGTATAATGTTTGTCAACAGTATCACTACAATTGTTCTGTTTTTTTAACGAAGAACAGAACACTATATAATGTTCGGCTCATTCTTGAAAATAGTTAGGAACAAACACTAAAAAAATATATATCGCTCCTGGGTGTGTGAGCCGAACGCTTAATAATGTTCTGTTTATTTTTGAACACTGGTTCTAACACTTGGGTAGGGGTTTCAGAATCAAGAAAAGAAATACTACATTTTAGCTCCGCTTCTGCTTTTTTGTAACTCAAAAATTCCAGATATGTACATTAGTGTGTCTTTTCGATTTTTACAGTACTCCAGCATTTTTTGAAAGCTTAGAGGGTAAAGCATTTTTTTGATTTTTTTTCAGACATTTCGGAAGAGGTTTAACCCAAAAACCGGGTTTTCTCGACTTTTTTTTAATTTTACTCATTACTTGTTCCATAAGCACGATTTTTTTTTGCTACTAATTAAATTTTTTTAAAGAAAACTTCTTAAACTTTACTTTTCTGTGCAGGTATTATCCGTTTCGACTATTTTTATGCTCATTTGGGTCCCTTAATGACATTTTTTTTGTAAATTTAGCATACATTTGAAAAAAAATGCTTTGTAACTTTTACAATTTATATTGAAGTTAAAAAAATTAATGATTCAGTTTAAAAGGTGGATAAACACTTCTCATACCAAAAAAAAAAATAAAAACTTTTTCTTTTAACTTTCAATATTATTTATTAAGCTTGAGGTTTTTCTTTTTTTATAAAAAATTAGATAACATTTATTTTATAAAAATTCCAATATTTCGATACAGTTTATTAGAGCTTTTACAATGAAGCTCTAAGCCCTGCAATAAATTCTGAAAGTCTGTTACAGAGGTTGTTAGATGAATGTAAGTAAGTATTAGCCAAGGCTACGCCGCGATCTGCGACATCATTTACGACGTGCAATTGCTGAACTTTGCTGTATAAAATGATTTGTTTGCATGCCATTTTTCGGGATCTGTTTGTGAAAAATCAACAGAAATGTTGCTGGTTTCAAAAAAAGGCTAGGTTGGCTTCGGATCTTAAATCTAGAATTTTTTGTTGTTAAGCATGTTTTCTGATAATACTGCTTTTACTAACTAATTTTTTGCCGTTACTTGGTGCGTGTAAATTTTGGACCATTAAACGCAAAGTTTTGGTGTCGATACGTTCATCAAAAAACACTTAGGCAGCCAACTTACCGGATAGGTTCCACTGATGCCGCAAACATGTTTTCAACGTGACGCGTGCGATTGATTCGTTAAAGCTTTTGTAGTCATCCAATTGCTTCAATAAACTTAAATCATTGAGAGGAGCGTATCTAGGACATGATTCTGATAAATAATAAATAATTGAAAGTTAAAAAAAAAATTAGTTTTTTCAATTTTTTTTTTTTTTATGAGAAGTAAGCTTCCTAGAGTTTTTTTGGGCTCGCATTGCTGAAGTTTGCGCAACAGAGCAAAAACCCACCCATATTAAATATTTTGAAAAAATGCCTAATATCTAAATATTTAACATTAAAACCAATCCGATGCATAACTGGCAAACACATTAAAATATTTTTAATTTCACGAAATGGGTACAAAAATATAAAAAGGGTCAATATAAAATTTTAAAGTTACAAAGCATTATTTTTCAAATTTATGCTAAATTAACAAAAAAAATGTCATTAAGGGGACCCAAATGAGCAAAAAAATAACCGTAACTTATAATTTCTGCACAGAAAAGTAAAGTTTAAGAAGTTTCCTTTAAAAAAATTCACTTGGTTACAAAGAGAATCGTGCTAATGGGCCGAGTAATGAACAGAATTCAAAAAAAGTCGAGAAACCCCGATTTTTGGGTTAATTCGATTTTAGCGACCTCTAAACCTCTTCCGAAAAATCTGTAAAAAATTACAAAAAAATATTTTACCCCGTAATCTTTCAAAAAAAAGTGGGGCATAAAATATATTTTTTTTTGGACACTCTAATATACAATATTGGATGATTCTTGTTTCCTTTCTCTGTGTTCAACACATAATTGGATAATTTTCAAGGAGATAGAATGGCTGTCCACTAAACTCGATTTGGCTTATTGAAAACCCAAAAACACTCACATGCCATGCCATCTGTATGACAATTTAGTGAGTACAAATGTTGTGTGTACGTATGTTTGAATCAACTATTAAATATTTATTTTGTATGTTATCTGTGTTTTTGTTTTGCTTTTTTTTTAGCTGCGCTTGCGTAGATATTTTTATGTGTGCCCTTTTTCTATTATATACCCCTGTCAAGGTCGATAATTTTTGTTGGTCGTCTTATTTAAAAAGTACCTACACAAACTCTCTTAAACTCTACTGAAGGTGGGCGCATGAGTATGAGTTGGCGTGTTGTGTATTTTGTATTTTTCTTTTGCAACATGTTGAACGCATACACATTTTAAAAATACATACGTTTTTAATTACATGTACGTTCCTTTGTTTGTATGCGTTTGTATTGACAATAAAAAGTTGGAAATGCATTTCGTTTGTTGCCGTTAGAGGGTTGCCAAATTAAAAAATTGACAAAATGCCATTTTCAAAAAGTTTAAGTACATTGGACCAAATACCATTTTCAAAAAGTTTGATTACATTGGACCAAATACAGTGTTCAGAAATTTTACGAATAGTTTATTCCAGCTGGGTTTTTCTGAATCAATCAATGAAATTATGGAATGCCACTACAATATTGAAATTTTTGATACTTCAATGGGGGAAAAAAAAGTATCAAAAAGGGGAAATACGGGAAATAAAATTTCTTTTCTTTACTTCTTCGTGCTGAATGTGGTAATTTTTGAATTTTCGATAATATTGAACTTAGAAACATAAAATTAAAGGTGCCGGGTCATGAGCTAATGAGAACCAATAAGATGAAATATGTTAGTTCTTTTTCTGTTCTTCAACTGGAATTTTTTGCATTTTCGTTATATTGGACCTAGAAAAATAAAATTAATCATGCAATGTCCAGAATGAATAAGAATATGTAAAGGGAGCTTTTAGGTACTTTTTCGTTCTACAACTGGTACTTTTTAATTTTCGTTAATATTTGACCTAGAAGCATAAAATTAAACATGCAATATTCTGAGTGGATCTGAATCTAGAAGGGGGAACTTTTTGGTACTTTTTTGTTTTTAACTGGTACTTTTTGAAATTCCTTAGTATTGGACCTAGAAACATAAAATTAAACATGCAAAGTCCTGAGTGATTGATAATCTGTAAGAGGTATGTACCTATATTGTGGAACTTTTTCGTTCTATAACTGGTACTTTAAAAATTTTTTTATTAATACTAAACCTAGATACTTGAAATTCATCATGAAGAGTCCAGAGTGATTGAGAAACTATAAGAGGAGAGTTTTTGGTACGGTTTTTGTTTTATAATTGGTATTTTTCGATTTTTTTTTTACATTATAGAATTAAATTTATAAAATTAAAATAAACATTAAGGACTTAAATGGAAAATAACATTTGGACCGGAGGTTAGGCCCTCGCCAAATCGATCCACCAAAACAAAAAAATGCTAGAAACATGTAAATTCATTTATACCTACTTATATGTGTGTTGTCATATTTGCATGCCTAATTATGGTCAAATTTGGAACTGGGCAAATACTAGTATGGTTAAATTGGCATGTTTCTCTTTGTATCGTCTTAATTTTTCAATCACTCTCTCATCAAACAACTTAAAATTGATGTTGACTTTTTTTAATCGCTAAATGTTAATTTCTATTTTATTCTTATCCCAGTTGAAGGTTAATCTTTTATCTACAAAACACATACGAAATGTTTGTCTTTGGATCCGGTTGTTGACCCATGATAATTTCTTAAAGAGCCTCATTCAGTTTTTTTTTGGCTAAAGCGTACACATGTTGCTCAATGTCTCGTATGGAGCAGAAAAACTTAGAAAAAAATTAGAAATGTTAAAATAGGTATGTAGTTCTTTCACTAACGCACTCATTGCTATAGTTAAAAGTGTAAAAATAAAAACAAAAAATATTTAAATATTAGCAATTTGACTGTCGATTTTATACCTACTTCCCTCTATTCATTCAATCACTCCAACGAATAAACAAACTAACAAACCTTCCTCTCTAACATTTCCCCACAATACACGACAAATCGTGAAGATGGCTACGTGCTCGTTTGCGCGTTAGACCTTTTTTTTTAAACAGCAATAGCAATAGCAGCAACAACAATGGTAAAATATTTATTTATACATACATACATGTTTAAAGTGTTGTGAATGAAGAAATGAAGGAAAGAACTGAGCAAAACAAAAAAATTCAAAGAAATAAAAAACCGATTCCCTTCTGCATTTAGTTAATTTGTTACTTGTTTGAACATAATAAATCCCAAATCATTAAAAGAATACAGCAACAACAAATTTTTTAGATATTGTAATTAGGGAGGTAACCAATGCCGATATAACGGTGATACTTGAGGTTTGTCGATACATCGGTATCGGTAAATTAAATTAATTTTGGAGCTTGTTTGAAAAAACGATTTAATTTTTAATTCTTATTTTTTGTACACATAACAACTAAGAGAAATAACACATTAAAAAGCAGAGCATAACATCAGCAGAGGATAATTAAATTGTATCTTTTAATTCTTAGCCGCATGTTTTGGGTATAAAAATCATTTTGATGAACATGTCAGGTTTATTCGAAGAGGCTACGAAATCCATAAGCACCTCTGCCTCTCATTGTAGAGGGATCGAACGGTTAGTATTCGACCAGTTTTAACCGCTTATTTTAGTTTGGCCCAAATCTAATATTTTAAAGTATCCATTTTTCGAATATCGAACAAACCGGTTATTTTGGTAAAATAAACCGGTTATTTTAGAAATGTGTAATTTGTATACGTTTTCCTTACTTTTGTTAAAAATGTACCCAATTTAAAGTATTTTTCTAATTGAATATTAGGCAAACTTAATAAGGGTCCTCATGATGTCGCTTAAAATTGCCATTTGTGCAAATGCGCAAACTTACGAGTCTTGTTTCATGAAGCCCCTTTTTTTACTTTTGTGTAATCTTAAACAATTAATGTCAGTTTGTAAGAAACGTCAATACAAAAATAAATTAAAAATTAAAATTCAAAAATATAAAAATTTGTGTTTAAATTTGTGATTAATATGTACATATGTATGAGAAATTTGCTTTTTTAAATGCTCAAAGAAAGCCAAAAGACCAATTTACTGAAATTATTGCTAGAATTTATTGTTTGTGATTTATAGACACTTGGATTTTTCATTGAAAACGACGTTAAAATCATTAAAAGATCTGTTTGTATAAATGCACAATTGAACAGCGCAAGTTTACGAGACAAAATTGTTGGGCAAATTTACCAAGTTTGTGTAAATGAATTCTCATATAATTTTTGACAGTTTATTTACGAGGGCGTAAAAATGCACAGTTTGCACAGATTACGAGACTTATAAACGATATCATGAGGACCCTTACTATTTTTATGAAGAATGTCAAAACAAATTTTAACAAAAGTAAATACCTACAAAAAAAAAAATAATTAGTAATAAAAAAAATTACTCTACTTAAGTTTTGTTAATTTAAACTTGAATCGTTACCTCCCTAATTGTAGTACCTTTTAAAAATTATTGTTTTTATTCGTGGGAATCTACTGTAGGAAAAAAGGTTGCCACTCTTAAAAAATATTACAGATAAATAAAGGGTATACGGGAAAAAGAAAACATAATTAATAAAAACACCTATTAATTACACTGGCAACCAACTAGTTAAGCTATTTCGTGTCAAATTCGAGCACAGTCTTATTATTTTACGGTTATTTTACTTAAGTACTTAATATTACTTATCATAGTCACGTTAAATTGAATTGTTTTTTTTAAGGTTACTAGAAATTAATTTAACGTTTCGAAATCTGCCTGTAAACTTATATTCTCATATCTTGTTGGGAGGTCGAAATTTGTGGAATATAACAGCTTTGTTTCATCCGTAAGTCCGTTATTTTCTCGTATTCCTAAAGCGGCCCATACACCTGCAATGTTATTGTATATGATATTCGCCATATTATTTCCATTTTGTCCTATATTATGCAATAAGTCGCAAAAAATTTCATTTATTCAATAAAAAGGTAAACATAACCTATAGGAATAACACAAACAGCATTGCACAATGTTGCCAACACATTTCACTTTCTTTTCGTTGTGCAATAAAAATCAAAAGTCTTTTGATTGTTGACAATATATTGTGATACCTTCGAATATCACATACACATTGGCGATATAATTATACAATACGTTAAATTGAAAAATTTTATTGCAAGTGTATGAGCCGCTTAAGGGCTCTGTTATGTTATATTTGAATGACCTTTCTTCATACATTAATTTATCATTATGTGAGTTATTTATCTATGAGGATGACATTTTTCTTCTCTTAATTAGTAGTTTGATTGCACATGATGTTTTGCAATACAATATTAACTATTGTCTGAATCAAATTCATGATTGGACTTCACTAAACTCCTTAGCTCTTAACCCTTATAAGTTCAAGGGTATCATGTTTGGGCATAGAAATAATAACTTCCAGTTTGGATATTATTCTTGACAATGTGCGTATGCAGTTAGTCGATCACATGCTCCACTCGCTGAACAGAGTTAAGCGTATAGTTAATAGTATTGTAAGATTTGTCTACAACATTAAGCGTAGTGAGCATATATCTATTTCGTTACGACGTTTTCTTGGGTGTACGTTTGACAATTTTGTGAAATATCGATTGGGAATTTTGTTCCATGGCGTAATTCGACTCGGTAGACCCATTGACTTTATAGATCTTTTGTATTTACAAGATCTGTTAGAAATCCCCAGATTAGTATTCCAAGAATTTCCTCATCTTTTTTTAATAGGTCTTTAATAGTAAGGATTGCAAGGATTTGGAATATTTTACCATATTCATTTTAGATTTTTTCGCAGTCAAATAATTTATTTCGTTTAAAACTACTTGAATTCTTCGCTAATTCTGCTTTCTAATGATTTTGTACATCATTATTTTAAATTGATTAAGCTTGAGGTCTTCTTTTACAAAAAATATTATGTATATATATTATTTGTTCAATATTTCGCTAACCTTTGGTTAGCATCGTCAGGATAATTAACAATTGTATATAAAAACAAAAAAACAATAACAAAATTATGAAAAAATTTTTTGTCATAAATTAAATTCAAAAACCTATTTGTCATAAAAATTTTCAAAACCCATAATAACAAAAATAAAATATAACTAAAGTATGTATATCTTAACTAAATACAATTCAACATTTCGTAAATTGAATTTCTATTTTAGCTATTTGGTTGTGCTATTTTCCTCTTAGTTTGTTACTATCTGGACCTTTTTTTTAAGGATTTTTTATTTTCTTTTTTTCTCTTTGTTATTTTTTTGTTGCGGTTGGTGAGCCATTAACTATCATTAGTATTAGTGTACATACTATATATTTGTTGTTGTAAAATTTCTCAGGATATATGCATGTACATATGTACATATGAACATGTAATATTGTTATTTTGGCCTCTTAGGCTTGATATTGCATAAATAAATGGAATAAATAAAATGAAAAAATTTGATAAGAATAAAAATGGTAGTGATTCCAGTTCTTTTTTTTATCATATCAAAGAAATACAATTTTTCAAAGAATTACTTATTTATTATTGGTTTATGGGTAAGATTCAAGTTTTTTCAACCTATTATTATTTTTGGTTATTGTCCTTAAAGTAACGGGAAATGATTCATAGCAAGAATCATAGAAATACATCAATATTACGACATTCGCATGATTTTCCATTAGATTATGCAGTCTGAATGACAAAGGTTTCCAAAGTCTCTTAGATTTTCGACTTGCTTATAAGAAATGTACCTATGCACTTTATAAGAGCTGGCAGTTCTTTGGTTTGCCAGCTTGAAATTATTAGCCGATAGGCAGTATAACAGTTTGTTTGACAGCTAACGGGCTTTAAAAACTCCCTTAATAAACTACAACCTAAAATATTTAATTTTTTTAAGATCCATTTTTAAACAATTTTTACTTTGAACGCCAATAATCTGTTGCATTCTTAGAATCATAATTTTATTTATGTATGTATGTATGTACATAGACACATTAGAAAAAAAGATGTGGAAGTATGTATTGCCTTTTCAAACAACTTATGTCGAGAACTCTGGCCACAACGATTTAAAGAAAAGGTGTTGCGGCACCTTACTTAAGCGGATAACGCTTTTTGATGACACTATTGGCAAAGGAAAGTATTGAGTTCTTTGAGTTCTTACACGGACACATTTCTATGGTTCCTTCGGTGTCCGCTATTTAGAGATTTCTGAAATACAGTTTCTGTTCGGTCTGCTTGTCTTTATTAATGTCGAACAGACAGACAGTTAAGTTAAAAAGCCCCTCAACATTTTCCTAACATTCATATATTTCAAATTCCTAAACGCAATCTCCCTTGACTTTTGGATAATTTTGGCAACCCTACATAGATACAATGTTTCCATACCTCATGACAGAGCTGTAAATGAATCACTTATTTTTTGAATTACTTCGCGAATCATTCATGCACAGAATTAGCAAATTTTTAATTAATTCATTCAATTCATGTTCAACTCTTTAAATTTAACGGATTAAAATTTGAATTATTTTGTATTGGAATGGAATAGTCAGGTAGCTGCAGAATGGGAATTAAATTATTAATTATAGGCGAAAATAATATTAAAATGGAAAAATTTTGTTTATTTGCTAAAAAAAACTAACATTTTTATTTTTATTAAATAGTGCGAAAAGGTTAGGTTAAAGGCGATAGGATACCTGCCGCTCCTCTGGAGACATACGCAGACTATCAGCCGCTCAATATGAGAACAGACGCTGGTGGATTTTGTTGCGGACCGACGGCCTTCAGAAGGCCTAACAGTTGACAATAAAAGGCCAGCGGACGCATAGTCATTAGCCGATCCAACTAGGAAAAACAGACGCTAATAGACGGGGAGGGGGTAGTTGTTGGTTCCTACTTGGTTTAGACCCTTCATGGGCGGCCCTACCGGTCTTAACTGACGTCACTTCCGCTAGCATGACTAAAAACGTCCTTGTACTTAAGCCCTCGCATCGCGGCAAGATGACTACCCATTCGCGAGGGATCTGATATTAGTATACTGTGGAAAATTTCTTTTTTTTAAATTTTTTAATCGTATTTTAAAGATTTTAGCAACTTTCAATTTCAACAACATTTTTTGATGTATGTCAAAGCTGTGTTTGTATACCCGAAATTCTTACTACTTTTACTACAATTGGAAATTTTTTTTACATTTTCAGTCCAATTATGAATGCAAATTCTCCGGGAGTTTTCCTTTCCCCATTTTTACAATTGAATTTACATATGTAGGAAAAATGGAAGAAGGGAGAAAACTCCCGGGGAAATTTTTATTCATAATTGGGCTGTTTGTATTTAAAAATTCCAACTGCAATCAAAATAGTAAATATTAGTAATTCCCCCAAGATCTGCTCTTGAATTTTATTGATTGCAACTCATTTTTGATTTCATTCATTTGAATTGCAATTCATTGTTCTCATTCATTTGAATGAATTCAATACAAATGAATCTCTAAAATGAATTGCAATTCACTTCCAAATTCATTTGAATTGATAACGAATTGCAACTCATTCTACAAATACATTTAAATTAGAAAGGAATTGAAATTCATTTTTGCCTAAGTCGTTCGAATTGATTCAAATTTCATCCAATTCTTTTTTTGCTGTGAAAAGAATTAATTTAAAACTTAGCTAATTCGTGACTAATTAAAATCAAAAAAGAATGATTAATTTACAGCTCTGCCTCATGATATTTGTTGATAGTATTAAGTTAAATAAAAATTTATTACAAATTCTTACTGTTTTCCACGCAAAAAATTAATTTTTGTTTACTTTTACTTTTAGTATTCCTCTTCCCGCTCTCTACATTTTATTTAACTCTTCACTTTTTCTTTACTTCGGTGAGATTAAAACAACGCTTGCTCACAATCTCACAAGCAAATCCGTATCTATGTGTATTTGCATGGTTGAACTTGGAGTTCCTCCATTTTTGAAGTAATTTTGTTTTGTATAACCACTGTTGCCAATTTTTTTTTAAATATCGCTTAAACAGATTGAAAAATAGGTAAATTTTTAAAAATTTTAAAAATATTAAAGAATTTAGTCATAAATAAAAATCAAATTATTTAAAAATATAAATAGAGGCATTCAGTGTTTGCTGCAACTGGACTTTCGAAAAAGCAAATGCAAAATATAGTAGCGGCGTTCAGTATTTGGTGCATATGGTCTTGCGAAATAACAAATGCAAAAAATCGTAGCTTTTCTATAAAATCTAACGACAAAAAGGTACAAAGAGTCATAAAAGAGCTAAGATATTTTGCATTTTCTCTATCGCAAAACAATTTGAGGCAAACATTGAATGTCATTATTAAAAATTTTATTAAATATTAATGTAAATTAATGATCTTTTAAACATTTTTAACAAAATTTGAAAATTACCAAGCGTAGGTTATAGGTCTTGTTTATTAGATCATTTTGTAATTTTTAAACATCTCTAAGTTGTCGATAAAAAAACGATTATTTAGGAGTTCATTAGCATCTTAAACTAACACTTTTAAACAAAGATATTTTTTTCAGATTTTTAATTTTTAAAGGGATTTGAAAGGCGAAAAATTTAACTTTCGAAACTAAAATACTCTTTCTATCTTTTTTTTTATAATATTGTCAACTTAAATTTTTTTTTAAACTTAATTTAATTTATTGTGCAATTATTGTTTTGAAACAGCAATTGCTAACGAACATTTGTTGAAATCTCGCAATAGTGCACAAAAATTCACTTTAAATTGTAACTAAAAGTCACTATGTAGTATTTTTATTGAGGTTTTTGTTTTCCTCACGGGCTAATATGATCAATCGTTTTTTTACCAAATGTAATTAAATTGGCAACACTGCGTAGTAACCGCATACTTAAGTAAACGAGTCCAACGTTCGTAAAATTCATTCAATAGTAAACACTTGTACAGAAGAGACATAAAAACGGGCGAGTTAAAAAGAAAAAAAAATTCTGAAATTCAAAAACAAAACATAAACAAACTACATAATTGATAAAAAAAAATTATATACGTACATATGTATGTAGGTACCTATATGAACTAAATTTAACAGCTAAAAAAATGCGAATGTGTGATCATAACAAAGAATTGCAAATAAAAACAAATTTAAATAAATTTTAGATATTTTTGGTCAAAGTTATCAGTGACACTTTAGTTTTTGCTTTTTAAATTTTATTTGTGTACGTGTTTAACTAATAAATATGTAACTTGCCGGGCCTTTTGTACCTTATAACATTTTTGTTTTTTACTTACACAAATCGTTTTTTAGTTAAATGAACAAAAATTATTATCATTTCGTTAAACGTGTGTGCCTTGATAAATGGTGATTCCCATTTGAATTTTTGTGACGGTTCCACAAACAAACAAAATATTGCAAAACTATTTCTATTGACTGCAATAATTAACCCTGCTACAGTGGCACCGCAATTTACAACAACTTCGGCAAACAAGCGTTGTTATCTTTTTTAGTCAACTATTTAAACTGCATTTAATTTTAATCTACCTGTTAACTTTTATTTCCAAACACTTTTAGTTGCGTGCTAGAATTCAGCACGACTAGACTGATCGTTTTTAAAGTGAAAAAATTTATTAATTGTTAAAAAAAATCACCAAAGTAAAAGTTAAAGTTCCTAAAATCACTAAAATTTCTAATATTTAATAAAAAAAAAAATTAACTGTGATATTTTAAATAAGTGTCCTTTAACTACACAACCTGCCAACATGATTGCTTCAACGACCACCACGGATTATAATAAGTTTTTCAAACGTCCTGCCTTGCCCTCCAATGCCGAGCAGTATTTGCGTGAACAATTAATAAGCTGGTAAATATTATAAGTAGTATACATACATATTCTGCTAGGAACACAACTGGGATGAACGACGAATTTTTGGCCGCGAATATTCGTCGCCAAAAATAAAACATATTTGTATATATGAAAATACACACAATCACGGCGTCGGTCGAAATTCGTCATTCGAGCCGACTTTGCAATAGATTTATTTCTATTTCATACGCCGGCGAACGACGAACAATTCAGTACCAGGTGACCACTTTTTTACTTTAATAATTGTTTTTTAATATTTTATCACATTTAAAATAAATATACAAACTAGATAACCATAAGAATAGGTTTTAATTGTGATTTTGTTAACGTTTGTGTTTGTAAGTAAATTTTTTTTATATGGTCGCACTATTTCTCTCTCTGCACAAACAACAAACAACTTTCTCAATTAGTACAGCTGTTAGTTATTCGTAGTTATTGTGTTTCATACGACGATTTTACTCAGCGAATTTTTACTAAAAAATTCGTCGTGTAGAGCGAAATTCGTCGTTCGTCCCAGTTGTGTTCCTAGCATTAAGTTATTATTAGTACACTTAGTCCTCGATTTACATGATAATTACTAGGAATTTAGGTATAGATTTTTTATAAAAAAAATTTCTTATACATAAACGGTTCCCAAATGATGGTGTGCGAACCCTTGGAATCCATTACAGATTTCTAGGGTTTCTGCAAATGGAAATACACAAAAATTCAAAAAAAAAAAAATTGTTTTTTTTTTAAACTTTTTCGTTATTTTTTTTTAAATAATACTGATTTTTGTAAACGATTGGTCCGATTGGAATGAAATTTCATGGACAAAAACTAAGGATTGTTTTTAATGTTTGTAATATCCTTGGTGCCCTAGTACCCTGGAAACCTATGGGTCCAAACTTTTAAAACTTAAACTCAAATACAAACGGACTTACCGTTTACAAAAAAAATAATTTCCATTTTTTCCAAAACTTTTAAAACTTAAACTCAAATACAAACGGACTAACCGTTTACAAAAAAAATAATTTCCATTTTTTCCAAAATCTCCCACTGTGCACCGAAGACACCATTAAAATGTATCCTAACAAGAGGGGACGCCCTTGAAAAAAAAACTCAATGCATCACAATGAAACGCTGACTGTACATAAATTAAGCAATGCCCCAAAGATGCTGCGAACTATAAAGATTTTTTTTTAACAAAATATGTACCACAAAAAAGATATAAAGTAAGGGGTTTCATAACTGCTTTAAATTACCATTTGCCTTTTAACTTTTGTGCAATTCTAAACAATAAATGTCAGTTTTAAGGAAACGTAAATTACAAAACAAAGCGAATTCATCCCAGGTAATCTCGGTACTACAACAAGTACAACTCGTACAAAAATCACAAGCAATTTGTTTTTGTAAAATCATTTTACAATGTCGAAAACAGAAATAAAACAGAACAGAAACAAAGATAGTAAAAGAGAATAAACAAAATTTTGACATCCAACAGTGATTTTAGCTAATATCAGCAGGGCTTTTAAGACCACCTGTAATAAATTCGCCTTGTTACAAAATATTGAAAAAAAAAATTAAATTTGTGTCAAAAAAATTAAATTTCTGTTAAAAATTCCTAAAGAAAGGCAAAAGTCTTATTTGCTCAGATTATTTGTTGTTTAAGCATTAAGGTATGCATTCAATTAATCGATGTTTTTTATTAATCGATTGATCGCGCGAATAATTATTTGAGGTACCGATATTATATTTTTGATAATTTTGTCTAGTTTAGAATATTAAACTTCTAAATCAGACCAAAAATTATGTATATCTGCGGCATTTTGACAAACACCTTAACTCAAATTTAAAAAAGTTGTAAACAATTTTGTTAATTATACGAATTTTCATTCAAAAAACATTTTTGCTAACTTCAAAATGTTAATGATTTTCTAACGAAATTTTAATTTATGATTTAGTTTTGGTTTATTTTCTTTTTAAGAAACATTATTTTTTCATTAAGTTTTTATGTTATATGCTTGTGGAAAAGACGCGGTAAAATAGATTAACGAATTATATCCCTTGAATTATATCCCTTGAAACGAAGTCAACCGAAATATCGGAAAAATAAATTGTTAAAAATAAAATAGTAAAAGTTGTTTTTATTTTTATTTTATGATCCGAGACCTTTAGCCGAATCAAATAAAAAATCACACATAATAACTCAGGTCAACAAAAAAGAAACACCCTACATAAAAATTTTATTTAAAAAGTAACAACTATTTAACAAGAGGTACTTCATGAAATAAAATAGGAAAACTTAAAGAAGATTCTTTCACTTATTGCTGACGTTGGAGAGATTGAAAGTGAAGCGCTATAAAGCATATCCAATTTCGTTGATATTTTTCTCGTCTTTTCTAAAAATTGGTAGTGTCTCCATTATACCACTTGAATCTCATTGATAAGGTTGTTTTTTCGTCTCAAAAAAATTTTCTTTTTCATCTGAATAATTGTGGTAAAAGTCTGTACTAAACATTCTTAAAAATAAATTATTCCCAAACTCTTTGGTTTCAGTCTTTGTGCTATATTAAAAAAAAATTGTTACTCGAAGGAAATGTTCCTGTGTTAAGAAACAATTAAACGGTATTTTTTAATATAAAAGAAAAAAAAACTAATACATACTGTGAAAAAACAAATTTTCGATTAATCAATTAATCGACATAAATGATTCGAATTATTCGTTAATTGAAAATAATAAATTTTAAATTATTCGAACAGTTAACCCAAAATTATTCGATTAATCGAACAACGGTTAATCGTTTGAATACCCTATTAAGCATACAAACAATCGGTTTATGTAAATGCAGAATTGAACAGCGCAAGTTACGAGTTTACGAAATTTGTGTTAATAAATTTTAATAAAATTTTTGATAGTTCATTTGCGAAGCCGTACAAATGCACAGATTGCGAGATTTAAGCGATGCTATAAAACCCTTTTTGACTTTTAAATACTTCTTTCATTTGGCTAATAAAAAGTTGGATTTATTTAGAAAACTTTTAATAAAATAAAAATTTTAATCGCAATAAAAGTATATATTCAATTGTATTTGGACAAAAACATTAAAATTTGTTTTCGAATTTAGGCAAATCTTTCAATTGTGTTAATCGCGGGACAGGTGAGGCTTTTATTTTTTTTAAATACGTTCTGGCTATTACTGATTGCATGTAGGTAGCGGAAAAGGTGTTAAAGTTTGAATAAATTATAAATAGTTAAATTTTTTATTTAATGTTGTATTTATTTATTTTAAGATTTTGTATTTAAGGGAGTTTATTTAAAAAATAATGTCTTTGCTTTTAAAAAGGGTATTTTGTTAATATTTTTCCATCTTTAAAGTTAAATAAAACAAAGTATGTGTGAGAAATATCAATTACACTTTTTTTTAGTTTTAAAGGCTTATCGAACTCAAAGTTTGGAAGTCCCGATTGGGATCGCATTAACTTAGTTAATACAGTAGTTTTAAAAAGAATATAAAGAAAATTTACTAATTTAATTAACTTAAACAATTAAAAAAAGTCTGTTTGGTACTGCCTCATTTTCATTTTTCTTGACATCAGAAGTCAATTATTGGCCTGCCTACATACGAAAAAATTATTTCGACATTTTAGCTAACATAATATTTATGTGAAATAAAATTTCTGTGCTTACTAAAATCATATTTCAGTGACAACATTAACAAAAATTTGTAATTGTAAAAGTTATTTTCGGAAGAAGATATTCAGGTATGTCACAGAATTTGTACGAAAGTGAAAATTTACACTAAGCAAATTAAAAAAACTTTATAAATATGTACAATATAATTCCGATACAGGTTGGATTAAAAAAACATTTTTATATTAAAATGTCGTTCTATTTCGTTCCAATGTCGATATCAACCATAAAATTTGGATAATTCTGAGTTTTAATTAAATATAAGTTAGAATGAGAGCGACAGATATTGATTACTTAGCTTAATCATAAGATTACAATCCAGCACAATCGGTTCTGTAGGAAAATAGTTATAAGCCCAAATGTAGAACTACCACCCTTCAAAATTTGACATCTCTGTTAACAAAACTTACATAAATTGCTGACAGATTGCACCGATTGTTATTCAATTTTGCACATATTCGTTGAATATGACTAGTAATCATACCAAGTTTTGATGATGATCGGTCCATATAAAGCCCATTCACGAAAAACGCTTTAGTACGCCTAAAATGCTAAAATTTGGTCTGTCAGAGTTTCTAAAAATTAGAAATCTCACCTCCATGATCGGTTCATAGTTAACCATAGGGGTCATAAAACGCCCACTCTCGAAAAATAATTAAATGCGCCTAAAACTGTGACAAATATTTATTTTGGGTTAAACTTTGTTGAATTTACACCGAAAAAATTCTCCAAAATATTTCACCGAAAATATCAGTTTTAGTTAAACATTTAATTTTAGTGAATTAAACATTTAGTCAAGTGAATTAAACATTAAATCAAGTAAATTAAACGTTTAATTAGTACAATTAACTTGTTAACTGGTGCAAATTTAATAATTTTTTTAATTAATATCAAAAAGTTTTTAATTAAAATCAATTTTTTTCTGTGTAGTTTTTTTGAGATTAAAAATCATACTTAAAGAATTTTGTGATAAGCGGGATAGAATTTACCACAGGTCCTATACAAAGCGTACTTTTGGAATAGACTCCTTAAACCGCAACGCTTAATAAGACGTTGAGCTCATTTTTTATAAAGATTGGTTAATAATTTATAAACCCATATTATGTCCTCTTCCTGGCATAATCTAACTCTCGTCAGACGATATCTAAGAAGAAGCTTATTGAATTTCCGTAATCTTCTCGTGGCTTATAAACCATAATAAGTTTACAAATTCCTACTTCACAAATATTAGGGTAATTTGCTACAGTTTCTATATATTTTTTCTTTTAATTTTTAGTTGAAATTTAAACATGTAAAATTCTGTTATTTCTTTGCGAAGCCATAAACCGAAAATATACAACGCATGCCACCGTTACCTGCGTGTTTTAAATTGTTGTAGGTTATTTTGTGGTAGCTAAAATAATGTTTTAAAATTAAATTTGGCAACAATGTAAAAATATTGTAAACTCAAAAATAATTAAAATCAGATGTTTTTTCTTAATTACCTTAAAAAGGCCTTAAATCTTACTTTGCTACCTTTTTAAAAGAACAACAGGTATATTTTAGGTATGTTACTCTTAACAAACCTTAAGAACGCGAATTCAACACCACCGGCTGGAAAATCTTATTTGACTGATCCCTATGACGGTTGGTTTTATAGAAAATAAATTGGAAATAGATTTTTCATGTTAAAAAAAAAACGCTTGCCGGTCTTGTTTAGGTAGTTCAGTAACTTTGTTTTCAATCTTCCCTCTTCCGACGTGAAGTCTCTTTAAAATCTTAACTAAATTTTGATTAAAATTTTGCATCTTACAACTAAAGATCTCAAAAGAGACTTTAAACAACTTTATATGAAAACTATTTAAACAACAAAAATTGTATTTTCGAAGCTTTACCCCTGTTTTTATAAACGATTATTAAATTCGACAATCATTTATTAAGTTACACAGTGGAACACGAAGAAAAATAACCATATACGAACAAAACTACGTGATAAAAGACAAAAAAAAAAAGACCCCAAGTTTTGCCCAAAGTCATGCACTTTTTTTATGGGCCCCCAAATATTTAGGGCCTCGGTGTCATTTTTGCAAACCGTTCGGTATTTTGATTTACCCTCTGAAACAAAGTTGTAGCTCTTGCCATAAAGAATAAAAATTGTGAACATATAAAATCAGAAAAACTTCATCTTCAAAATTAAAATTTTTAAATTTTTGTTTGTTTTTTCTTTACTTCAACATTGAGATACTATCCTATCTATAACCATATATGGACAACACTACGTAATAAAATACCAAAAAATGAAAGCCAAGTGTCTCCCAGTTTTGCCCAAAGTTATGCACTTTTTTTTATAGGCCCCCAAAGATTTGGGGCCTTGGTGTCATTTTTGTAGTTGATTGTTTCCTTGAATTTTTAACGGTTTGCTAGCTATGGACCTGAACAGAGGGAAAAAGGTACAAATCGAATTGTTTAAAGTTTTTTGCGATTTTGCGATTTTGATCTTCAAGATTTTTGATTTTATATGTTCACAATTTTTGTTCTTTATGGCAAGAGCTACAACTTTGTCTCAGATGGTAAATCAACATTTTGAACGGTTTGCAAGATATGAGCCTGAGAAAATGATCACTTTTTTGCAAAAATGACACCGATAAAAAAAGTGCATGACTTTGGGCAAAATTGGGAGACAAGGGTCTTTTTTTTTTTTTTTTGTATTTTATCACGTAGTTTTGTCCGTATATGGTTATTTTTCCATGACTTAAAAAATTACGCACAGTGTTATATTTGCATAGAAGATTTGTTTTGTAAACCTTTATTCAATTAAAAATATTTTTGTGAATACGGCAGTAAAGACTTTAATAAATTTTATTTTTTTATGTCATAAGAAATTCAATCATTAAAATCTAGTGTAATTTTTTCAACATTAAACCAAAACTGTGGGGATTTCCCGAAGCAATACAATAATGAAATTCATGCTGTTGGACAGAAGAACATTTTTAAATTCCAATTCAGTTGTGACTATTTTGTTAAACTAAAATCAACTTATTGAAAATTAAACTGAGCTATTAAAAAAAATGTTATTAATTTTTTTAACAAACCAAATTTGCATTATTTTTTTTTATAGTAGTTCATTAGAATATTTTAAAATGTTAAGGTATGAGGTCATATAATAATATTGATACACAATTCTTAGAATATACAAATTTTTTAAAACAAAATTTCATATATTCGTTTTAATTATGATAATGGTGTTCTAATTATAATAAAATTAGTAAAAATTTAAATTATCCAGTTAGGAAATTTAAGTCTCTAATGGCACGCAGAGAAAGTAGCGGACATAGTGCTTTTAAAAACCGACTGTTGGATAAGTTTTGTTTAGCGTCGCAACACTCATAAGTGTGGTTTCAGACGCTTCAAGTTTGTATCGTAAAGTCTTGAGTTTTAGAAGAGAGAGGCGAAGAGAATGAAAAGAGGTACAGAGTTGACCGTACTCTTCTTTCCGTTCGTATTCGTTATATTCTAAATAAGTTTAATGTAAAAAAGAACCAGAAAATTGAAGAGATAAAATCTCTGTCCAGAGTTAAAATTTTTGTAGCAGAAATTCCTAAGTTTATAGGTGAAAGAGTGTAAAGATTGGGAAGGGTAGCCAGTTATATGCGCTCTGCAATTCTGTTTTTATTTTGTATTTCTCACTTTTCAACTTGAAGTTGGTTGTACAGGGTGTGCCGTTAGTCACTGGGTATACGCTTATAGATCGGTAAATTTTTCGCAACATCTTAAGCGGTAGTCGACAGAAATCCTGGTATTACTTATCAACACTTTAGACAAATCTTAAAAAGCAACTTTGTATTCCTTACAAATCTTTTCGTAAATTTATTGATTTGTAAAAACAACTACCTATTAACCCTTTAATGGACATTGTGATCGGGAGAGAATAAATTAAAGCTGGTTTTGATTTAGGGTTACAACTGATGCATACAAATATAAAACAAACAAAAAAATCAGTTCAAATATTCTTATGTCTTAAAATAAATCTAGCGCGTATTCAGAAGGCTGTATATAAAGAATTTAAAAACTGCTAAAACATTTTTTATTTTTAAATCATACAATAAATAAGAAATAAATTAATTAAATGTCATTATGTGTATGTAACTAATTTCTATTTTTATAATATCTTTTTAGTGAGCGGCGCTATGAGGAATTGTGTCGTAACATTATCAATGATATGAATCAATATGGCCTCTCAGTGGTAGATGATTTCTTGGGCCGTGAAAAAGGTCTACAGATTTTCAATGAGGTGCATAAAATGTATTCAGCTGGCGTGTTTAAGGTGAGATTTGGAAATATTATTTTTTTTTAATTTCACAGTGCTCTTTGGTCTAGTGGCTTTAAATTATGTGTACGAATTATGTATATATGTATGTTATATATAGTAGCAAGCCGAATTCATGACAGGTAATCTCGGAACTACAACAAATACAACTCGTACAAAAACCCCAAGCAATTTGTATTTGTTAAATCATTGTAAAATGTCAAAAACAGAAACATAGATAATAAACGAAATGTTGACATCCAACAGTTATAAAGCTAAAAGAAAGTTATCAGCAGGACGTTTAGGATCACCTGTTAAGAATTCGCTTTGCTAAATATTTAAAAAGTTTTTTATTTTTTTGCTTTTGTTGATAACAGTGTTGCCGTTAGGATACGAAAGATACATTTTTCGTATCTTTTGATGACTTCGTGTAACACGTATAATCCTGACATTTTTCGTATCTTTTGAATCTGTACGTAAAATGTGAAGAAACAAAATATTAAATTTTAATTTAAAAAATGTTGTTAATGAGCCGATGTTTAAAAATTTGAAAAAAGTAGTTGATTTAACATTTGTACTTTCATTTCCGAATGCATGTGTGGAGAGATTTTTTAGTTAACTACTTTTCCTAGCATTTGTTTTGCGATTCGATAGCATTTGGGTAGTCCTATGTGTAGTGCAAAAGATAGATTTCATCGAGTTTAAGTTTTTATAATGATAGTTATAAACATGTGGTCACGAAAGTACGCAAAATAAAAGTCAACTTTGGCTGACAGTAGTGAAATGTAAAAATCTGCAAAATTGAACGGACTATTTAAAAGTTATTAATTTATTTTAAAAGTGTATTATCGTAGGTCTCTATCCAGTATTTACACAATAAAATATCTATATTGGTTTTTGTTCAATTGGCTTAAGTACCGGTCGTGAACGTACGATTTTTCCATATGATTTTTCATTATTATCACCATGCATTTTCCCATAAATATCTTCAAATTTCCTTAATAAAAAAACTTAATACTCAATTTACAATTGATTGTAATGTAGAGATTATGAAGAAAGAGTGCAAACATAATAAGGGTATTCACGTCACAAGTTGCACCCTTATTATTTCCTTCCTGTTTTTTCCTTATGGGGTTTCTTATTCTTGCATTTAGGCAAAAATCATCTCGCTCCGATTTTGATGACTCACTTGACAACAGCTGCATGTGATGTGATACTGACCAAGACGAAAAAGTTCTTGTAGTTATTTTTTCCACAAATGCATCATACTATCATTTTCTAACTTCTGCACGTCGAATAGGTTTTGTTTTCAGCGTATCCACACAACCATTATACATACGCTCATCTCGTTGGTCCTTTAAAAAGTTTTCCTCTGCAGGATTTACTTAAGTAATTAATTTATATAAGTTTCTGAAAGCACACTTGCATGCTGCGATGTCAACTTACTTTTTTTTAAAATCCTTAAAAATGTTTGCTTATTGTAATACCAAATCAATTGTGCAATAATTTTTTTATGACTTGATCTTGAAATCGATGCCTTATTGCAAATTTGTTCTATTTCAGTGGAAATTATCTAATAATATCACAATGTGTTGAAAACGCATTAACACTTAATGTAAGTGGTTCACCAATTGCAGAGCAACGCAAATCCTTTCGAGTTAAAGGCATTTTTTATTTTTCTTAGCATTCACCTTTTAGCTTTTATTACTTTCTACTTCATATTTAGAAACATCGTTAACAATTTATCGGTGACTTAACTTTGTCTTTGTTTTTACAAGCTTTCTTATGAAGAAGCTGAAAGAAAATGTTCCGAATAAATATTAGCACAAGAGGATTTCCCAACTTCGTTTTACGCGCATATAAATAAAGGTGTTTCCAGATTTTGGAATGGTACTAAAATATATAAAGTACTTTTTTGCATTAAAATGCAATAATTTTACAAACTTCACCCTTGATGCGCCACATCTAAATAAAGTCGTATTGCCTTGTTATAGGATCGGTCATCGATTAATAATACAGGAGATCTAAAAATTAAAAAAAAAAATTTTCTTATTCACTTTTACTTCACCCTACAGTACAGTTCAAAACAGAACACGCTTTAATTTACACTGCCAATTCGAGCAGAAATTTACAGAAGCAATTCTTTTTTTTTTTAATTTTAAAAGTTTACTGCTAAATACATGTTGTGTAAAGGTACCTTAACTTTTAATTATTAACTGTTGTGAAATATCAAATGCCATGTTTTGAAGCTTTATTGGCCAGTACTTGATTTTGTCGCTTTTCGTTGCAAAGTTTCGATTTTTTTTTTTTATTTCTAATAATACAACTTTTTCATTGAAGATTATTTAGCTTAAGGATTATTAATAAATTCAATTTACAATTTTTCTTTCAGGATGGCCAATTGGTTAATAATATGAAATCTGAACAAGATTTGCGTACTATACGAGGTGATAAAATAACTTGGGTTAAAGGTGTTGAACCTGGTTGCTCGAATGTTGGTTATTTGATAAATCAAGTTAGTTTTTCTTTTTGATTTTTTAAATGAATTTAGAAACTGATATCTAAATTCTTTAATTTAGATTGATGCTGTTATTTGCCGGGCAAATAGTATGAGGAATAATGGCAAATTGGGAGATTATGCTATAAAAGAGAGAACAAAGGTTAGTTTTTTTTTATTTCCAACAAACCTAAACATTAGAAAATATTTAAATTATACCAATATTGTTATTTTTAGGCCATGGTTGCTTGCTATCCTGGCTCTGGCTCCCATTATGTCATGCATGTTGATAATCCCAATAAAGATGGACGCGTTATAACAGCTATATATTATTTGAATCTCAATTGGGATTCGAGAAATAGTGGTGGAGTGTTAAGGTATTTATTCAATGAACGATATTTTTATTTTTTATTAAAAACTTCTAAATTAATTTTTATTTTTTGTAGAATATTTCCCGAGCAAACAAAATCTGTGGCCGATATCGAGCCAAAGTTTGATCGTTTAATATTCTTTTGGTCAGACAAAAGAAATCCCCACGAAGTTCAACCTGCCCATAAAACACGCTATGCCATTACTGTATGGTATTTTGATGCCAATGAACGTGAACAGGCCTTAAATCGCTGTAAAAGTTCACAAAATTCTAATATTGCAAATACAAGCAGTGTAGCACCAAATACTAATGCAACTAGTGCAACAACAAATATCTGCAACAATGCAGCAGATTCAACTCAAAACTCAAATACTACAACTACTTCCTCAACCCCCTCAACGAACTCTCCACACTCACCTGCATCTACAAATTCTTCACAATCCACCTCCCCAGCAAATGCTGCAATCGCATCAGCAGCAGCAATAGCATCAGCGGCAACATCAGTAAATGATAATTTAAAAAATCCTACGGCTACAACGAATTTAAGGCCCATACAAGTCGTGAGGCCAAATTCTTATAAATAGCAACAACAAATTCTTGTAATGTGAATCTGTTTAAACAATATTTTTTTTATTGTTTCCTTAATTACGCTTAAAAATTTAAATTAAATTAGCAAAATTTTAAATGTCAAAAGATATTTAATATTTGCCTCTCCCCTGACAAACAGTTGTATATTTTTAAGTTTTCCAAAAATCAAAAAAAAACACCCAAAAAATAAGAATTTAGCAATGTAAGTAACTTAAAATTAAAGTCAAACCTTGTAGTCGTAGTTTATTTAACAAAACATAAAAAAACAAAAATAGTCATTTACATGAAAAAACAAACAAACAAATAACCAATTAATTGCTCTTAATTTATTAAGCTTCAAAAATTCTTTAAACAAAAACCTAAAAATATTACAAAGAATCTTCTATATTAGTAGATTTAATAAATTATTTTCTTAAACATTTTGCATATACAAATATTTTTACTTCTTTAGCTAGAATAACAAAGTATTAAAATTATTTAATATTTTTTAAAATATCTAAAATTTCAAAAATAATGTATGTATACGAAATATTTAAAAAATATAAAAATATCTCACTAAATTAATAAAAAAAAAAACAAACTTACACCCTGTTCGTCGATTTCGAACATTAACGTTCGCATAATAAACTACATTTACATCCTGTTCATCGATTTCGAACGTCAACGTTCGCATAGAAAACTACATTTAGAACAAAAACAAAATTCTAAAATTAGAAGTTGGAAATCGTTAGTTAAACAGGCAGTTAAACCAAAAATAAATTTTTGAATTTTGTTTTTGTTTTAAATATAATTTTCTATGCGAACGTTAACCTATGAAATCGACGATCGGGCTGATAATCTAAACTTTTAAATAATATCTACCGTTCTACTTATGTTTTTTTTTTACAAAAACAATTTCTAACTTTGAAAATTCAGTTTTTTATGTACCATATACACCATATTTCTATTATATATAATTTGTATAATATTTAAAACTTTTGTTAGCAAAAAGAACCTAAAACTTTCTGTGTTCTTCTTCTTCTAATTACGTACATAATTTGCATTGGGACCATAATTTATAAAAATATTATGTTAATGTTATAGTTAATGCTAATAAACAAAGAAATTTCTATAAATAAACAAAAACAATGGATTTGTAAATATTAACAAAAGTTATTATTATTAATGTATAATAATAAAAGTTATTTAAAAAAAGTTTGGTTATTTTTATTTATGAAGTTTATTAGCCAAAGGTCTTGAATAGTGTTGTTTCATTCCGGAACGACCCAGTTTAACAATTCCTTAAGAGGAGCGGTAAAGACTTTTTAATAGATCCTAATTTATCGTTGCTCGTTCCGCACTGAGCTTTTATGTTAAAGTAAGGTTCATAATGGAATACTTTATATACGGCCGATAAAATCCTACCTTTAGCTATCAATAAGTCGAGAAGACAGGCCTAAGAGGAATTAAACTGCGTACATTTTTATACCCTCCACCACAATTAGTTGTGAAGAGGGTATATTAAGTTTGTCATTCCGTGTGAAACTTTTTTATTATTCATCTCAGATTTTATATTCTGGCTCCTTGAGTAATTCTAAGTTGATTTATCCATGTCCGTCTGTCTGTTGAAAACACTCTCCCTTTCGAAAAACTCTGAAGAAATAAACAAACTTGGTGCCAAATTGCTTGTAGTTATATTAGCAGTTTGGGATTGAAATCCAGCAAAATCGGTTCAGTAGGATCAGAACTATGAATCAAAATTTGTAACCACCACCACCCTAAAAAATTGACAATTTTGTTACAAAATTAACATAAATGATGGAACAATGTACGGAATGATATAAGATTTTGCAAAAAATTCGTTTTATTCGACTGGAAATCACGCTGTAAAATTTCGTGAAGATCTGCCCATAATTTACGCTAGGCCCCATATAAAACCTGCTCCCGGAAAACCGTAATGAATAATGCTATCAGAATAAAATTTAATACTTCGCAGTTTTATAGGACTAGAAGTAACACTTATAAATTTATTTAATATTTAATTACATTAATTAAATACGCCTAAAATCGTGGCAGATATATTTATTGTGGTAAAATTTCTTCCAACTTTGTTTTATATGGCAAGAAACAATGTTATGCAATTTTGTAAAATGCGGTCTATAATTTACCTTAGATCCCATAATTAGCAGCCTTCTGAAATTCACTGTAAACGCTTAAGATAATTTCACCGCTGTATTGAAATTTATGTTGTTTAATACCAGAAATCACTATGTAAAATTTTGAGATGATTGATTCATAACTTACCATGGCTCCAATAAAAATTCCTGAAAATCATTAAAGTTCGGCCTAAACTGTTACAAATCATGATATTTTACTCAATCTAGTTAAAATTTCTATAAAAAGTATAGGTCTAAATCGCAACCAATTTCAATGCTGATGTCTATTTTTTTAAAGATAAATTAATAACAAATATGTAGATATCATATAGAAACTCCTGAAATATTCGAACTGTCGGTGGAGGGTATCACAGATTCGGCACAGCCGAATATAGCACTCTAACTTGTTTTTTTTTCGTTGCTTAGTCTGAGTTCATGCCGCTTATGTCTTATTGACATGCTTTATAAAATGAACTTCTTTCCGTATACCATTTAGTAGTCCCCATTTATTTAGGTTCGGTCAAAGAGCTGTTATTCATGTATATTTACATATATGTAAATAATCGTAGCCACATAATGAGTTGCCACAATAAAAATTGACCAATTAAAACTAAAACCAAATTAAAACAAGAAGCTTTACCTTCTGATACCCTACTCCACAGTATAAAACAAAACTGGTTTGCAAGTGTACCCTATTTTGGACCCACGGGCAATCATGGTCCCGCCACAACAAAATTATGTAATTGAGTTTAAGATGCATATAAATATTCGTTGTGCCGAATATTAACCCCTATCGTGATTAAAAATTTCTTGGGAGTTTTTCCCCATCTCCCATTTTTCCCATGTTAATTTAATTGAAAAAATGGGAAAAGGGAAAAAAATCCCAAGGAATTTTTATTCACGATTGGGGTGATTATTTAGATATGTTCATCTATATGAGACTTAAAGAAGGGGGTTTATATGGGATCTATAGTTAACTTTTAACCCACCAGCACAATGTTAAAACTAATCAGCCCAATTGTGAATAAAAATTCCCTGGAAGTTTTCTTCTTTCTCCCATTTTTCCAATGTAAATTTAATTGTGAAAGTGGGAAAAGGAAGTTATGGCATTAAAAGCTATTATAATATTTATATATATATATATATATATATACCCTTCACCACAGGTGGTGAATAGGGTATATATAAGTTTGTCATTCCGTTTGTAATTTCTATAATATCGATGTTAGACCCTATAAAGTATATATATTCTGGGTCGTTATGAAAAGCGAAGTTGATTTAACGATGTCCGTCTGTTGAAATGGGTTTTCCGAAGACCCCATATATGATGGGGGCCAGGTTATTGTACATTTATGTCACATATGGTCCGGAATTTATACCCTTTATATGAGTGGTGGAGTTTATTTTAATGTGTTTAATCAAGGCGAATTCAAATGGTTCAAATCTTGGTTTTTCAAAGGGAATTTTTTTTTTAATTTTTATGTTCTAAAAACGATTGTAAAAAAATATTTACCAGTTTTAGATTTTTAAATTTAATTTATAATGAAGTTTTTAGAATTGTGAATATGTATGTACATATGTACATATATGTAAAAATTATTTAGTTTTTGTCTAATTGCTCTGTATTCTGCTCGCACAATGGTGAAGGTGAATAACCTTTAGATGAAGAAAATTGGATTGCAGTTCCCAATAAAGTTATGAATTGTACCGATGCCTTGAAATATCTTTACAACATCAAGGAATTTGTAAAAACTGATTATGCAGCTTTTACATTTGTAAAAAATTTAGAAAATCACCTTCAAGCTCGTTTAGCGACAGAAAAGCATGCAAATATGACACAAAAACTATAAAAGACTTTTATTTCAAAATAAGTACAAATGCGTATATGTATGTACTTATTTATGTTCCTTTTAGTGACTTTAAAGCAACTCTTACCATGAATTTTTTAATAAGTAACACATTAGATATTATTTTAATTTATTAAATTTTTTTTTTCCTTAAACCTCTTTTGTTAATTAGTAGATATGAATTGAATTTTGTGTTAATGCTCTAAATGAACAATAAAAATTATTTTTTTTGCCATTTTTTTTTCAAACTCCCATAGGCGGACACCTCCCAACAACGGACAAATTTTGGTCGACGGTGGCTGTCCGCTTATGGGAGTTTTCACTGTAATTCTAAATCGATCGGCATGCATAAAGGTGTTACAAACATCAGCACAAATGCATAAAGGCCTAGTTAGGCGACCCTTTTTACTGTTGTGGTGTGGGTATAAAAAACGACATCAGTTGCAGCGACAAAAATCGCTCAATATAAACAGACATCTTGTTATGCTTGAAAAATCTTTATTACTGGTATACCGTACAGGTTTCTATTGCACTCACTGTGCTGTAACTTAACTACCACATGAATTAAGTGTTGCATAGTTTAAGGCATTCAATTTAATTTAAACTAAACAGTGGTAAAAACAACTGAGCTCACCTTTTACCGATCTCTTCAAAAAAAAATATGTATCTTTAATTAAAGTACATGTTAAAAACTACAGTTTTAAAATATTTTCTTGCTTTATTTTCAGAAATAAATATTAAATGAGTTTTTATTCTTTATTTAATACATATTTTATTTAAATTTACTGATAACATGTTTGTAGGTTTTATTTATATGTCGGTATGTAAGTGTACATATGTTTTATATTCATATATATATTCATGTATGTATATTAGGGAGTTTATCAACAAATGTGTGTTTATGTAAATTTTTTATAAATTGTTTCAAAAATTTCATGTTAGTATGAGTGTTTAATATTAAAAAAATATATAGGTGTGTCTATGTATGTATGTTTTTATGTATATTTTGTATACTAAAGCAAACTATTATAAATTTTTATTTATATACCTATATGTATGTATGTATTGTTTTCTGTGTCATGTGTCTATTTTTGTATGTATGTATGAGTGTATTTTTTTTAGTATCACGTTAAACAAACAATTTATTTACTTTTTTTAATATATTTTATAAATACTTTTTATTTATAGTTATGTATCTATGTAGGTATATGCATGTATAACACAATATTAATTTAAATTTTTTATAAATTATTAAATTTCATGGGCCTTTTTTATAATTATTTTTGCAGATTTCATAATTGCTACAATCTAAACTTATAAATTAAACAAATAATTAATTTATTATAGGTAGTGTTCTTTTTTTATTAATAATGTCTACTTAAAATTTATCGGTAGTGTTTGTTTATTAATAAATAACTTTTTTTTAATTGTTTCTTTTTTAAATTTTTTAATGAAGAACATTTACTTTTTATCAAAAAAAAAAAACCATGAGAAAATTATTTATAATTAATTAATGTTTGTTATTTTTTTTAATGTTTTACACACAATTTCTCTTAATTTACTTTTATTTTATTAAAGTTTTGTTTACTTTAAATATTTACAATAACATTTTTTGCAAATATTTTCTATTCTTTTTGACATTCATAAAAGACAATCGCAATTTAATTTAGAATTCTCTTCTATTTTTTTTTATTAAACCGTACAATAAAAAACAAAAATTAAGACGAAAGATTCAGACAGAGAAAACCAAAAGTTATTAAAAAAATATTGACTCTAATTTCCAAATTTCTTGTAAACTTTTTACTTCTCATCTGGTAGGTATACAAGTTTGTCATTTTGTCATATAAAAAATGTATTTGGGATCCTTAAAGGTAGGAAAGTAGACTTACAAATATGGGTTATTCCGCTTGTTGGTTGGAATGGGGCACTAAGTTGCCACACGTTTACATAACATATTATCTATAAAAATTTGCCATTCAAAGGGATCGGCCCATAAATGGCTGATATTGGATATAATGCATTTTTAAAGTCCTATATAACCGACCTATTATATAATTTATAAGAGACTGACTGACGCCATACTTCCTGGACTCAGAAAGGAGCAACAGCCAGCGTTTCATGTACATATATTAGTCATGTATAGACCACGTAATGGTTTTATGGTTTCCTATGTCGATTAATGATTAAAATAGCGGAGTTCAGTATTAGTCTTGTAAAAGTGCAAATGCCAGTGCAAAATACAACAACAAAATACACAGAGTTTTCGTTATTTTTCATTGAAATGTAACGATATTTTGCATTTGCTGTTTTGCAAGCCTTAATATTGAACTCCGCTAATGTGCAAAAGCGGTGGTGGAACTCTTTAATTTCTGTTAGAGAAGAATTTAGAAATAAACTTTTAAAAACAACTCTGTCCAATTAAGTTAAAAGAACTACAAAAAAAAACTAAAAATAATATAAAAGAACTAAAAATAAAATGTTTTTGTTGTACAGTGTTATTGCAATTTCCTCATAATTTTCTTTATGCTCTTTAAGTTTTATACATTTTTTCTATTTTTAATTAAATTTATTAAACTATTGCACTTCTTTTTTGTAATTTTAGTTAAAACTTTTTAAGTTTTTAAGTAAAAAAATATGTAGTTATTTTTATTAATTCAACAAATTCATTTTATTTTCCTCTTTTTCTTTCATATGAGTTAAGTGTGTTTGCTTGTACACACAGAGCTATACTGGGAGAGGAAGAGGGAGAGAATAGTATTGCTTATTTTATTTGTATTATTTTACTGTTACTGTATTTATTTGTTGTTTTTTTTTTCTTTATTTAACTTACACATGCATGTACGTACACTATTCGTATTGAAGGTTAACAACGTTTCCTTTTCCGTTTTATCATTTACATTAGAGTTAAGTTTTATATGTATGTAAGTATGTTTAAAGTTATAGTGACTAAATCAAGACAATTAATTTATATAATGGTTTAATTATACGGTGTATGTGTGTGTGTACATATTTATTTATTTTATTTTAATTATTAATTTCATCTTTTTCTTTATAACATTCAATTCTTTTAAATTTATTATTTTTTTCAAATTTTAACGAGGTGCACACATCTACTAAACATTTCAACATTTTTTTTGTCAGTTTCTTTCAATCAATGTGATCAATTATATTGCAATTTTAATTAAATATTTTTATTTTAAATTAAATACACTACCAATTTTTTTGTCTTTTATATTATTAATTGTATTTTGGTAATAAATTATAAAAATTTAACAAAAAATTAATATTCTTTTTTATAATGGCCAGGTATGTGTTGAACACCTGGTAAATTATTTTTCAAACATCATCCGAGTTTAAACTGCTTCTTCAAAATCTGAAGTTTTTTCCTAAAAAAATTATTTTTAAAAACTTTAAAAGCCATTTTATATCTGGAAATCGAAAACATATGTAAGTCCTAAGAATTTTAAAGTAGTTTTTTAATAAGATTAAACAAAAATTCGATTAAAGTTGATTAAAAACAACTTCCAAATTCTTGCGTTTTCGATTTCCAGATCATCCCTGTATTTAATTAAATTATTTTTTACACGTTTTGGAAAGATGAGCATTAAAGCTCTTCAAGTACATATGTATATTTAAAATTTAAATGGACACCCCTGATTAAAATGTTTTCTATCTTAGGAAAAATAATGTCTTTAACTTTGCATTATGCTAAAGACTACGCCAGATCATTTGGGACACTAGTGAAACGAAAGCAAATCGATTGCTGTATAAGAAAAGCGTAACTCTATTTTTTGTTAGCTTACAGGGAAATTAGTTGTTAAAATGCGTATAATTTTTTATATAAAAAAGTTTTAATGCAGTTTTAAATAAAAAATGCAACAATTGTAAGTCATCGTAAGTCATCCAGACTTGCAATTCTCCAGGGGCCAAATTACCGTATTCGATATCTATCGAAATTACAATATAATTGAAATGGAAATTTCGATCGAAATTGAATGTCGTAATTTGGCCCCAGAATATGAAATTCTAGTCTTGCAATATTTGTATTTTTATCTTGTCTTTCCTCTTCTTTATTTTATATTTAACACACATATACAAGTACACCTTCAGCCAACTTCAAGTTGAAAAGTGTGAGAATTACAAAACAATTCAGAATCAGAGATGCCAGAAGTGCAGATTTATCTGCATTTTGAAGATTTTATCCCCAAAATTGTCAAAATGCAGATTTGCAGATTTTTGGTTTAACATTGCAGATTTTTTAGCTCGGTGGAAACTTCTTTACATTGTCATGATTATACTATTTCCACTTGTTGCATTGATAAATAAATATAGTATATCAACCATTCATGGAATAACCGTGTGGAAATACATTCATTAGTAGACATTTTATGCACAAAAGATTACTTAAAAATTAAAAATTCGCATTGTCTTGACACATTAATATCGCCGGACATATGTCATCTGATTTTACACAAAATATTATGCATACATATGAACGTATATATTTATGTGCACTTGTGTACAAATATCTTCAAAAGTTGCAATATTTGATCTCTTCCAAATTTTCAATTAGACCCTTGATAATTTAGATAACATGTCAAACAATTAACGTTTAATTTGTTTTTTAAAATAACAAAGATTAATCCTTACTCAGCCTGAGTAATTAAATAGATAGATATTTTTAATGTAAAAATATCCAAAAGTTATTAGTCATGTTCTTAAAATCGAACAAATTTTTAAAACTTTTCTGTGTTGAAAGTTCAAAAAAATATTACCTTTTTTATACCTCATACTTCGATGACCACTCATATTGACCAGAACGATTTTAAAATCTACCATCGATTTTAACTTCGGGAACATATTTTGAAATTAATTGTAATATCTTTTTTTAAACAAACAACATAAAAAATGTAACAAATTTGTTTTGAAGGTTTATTGAAGATTTTTAAAACTTTGGCGCAGATTTTGCAGATTTTTTGACGAAAAATTATGGGTTTTTGCTGATTTTTCCTCTAAAATTTCTGGCAACACTGTTCAGAATTGTAGAGTACAAAAAACTGTGAACCCCCAGCAATCTTCTCACTCCTCTCATCAATAAAAGAATAAAGAATTGCTGCAGCAAAAAGTGCAAATTGGGACGATGACTTTTACTATATTCTCCTGTAATTTTTAAGCAATGTGCATTTGGCATATGAATACCAGATTTAACAAAAATCGATATTTTGAAAAAATACAGTTACGCAAAGGCTAGTGAATACTACAACAATCCAGAAACAACAGAGGATATTTGTATTCCATTGTTATTGCTTACTTGGAGGACACACGATCAAGTTTTGCCTTTTGATTCCTTTCAATTTGCAATACCCTCTCACTTTTTTACTAAAGGGCCAAATACACTAGATGATTACAAATTTGTCTGTATAAATTGCTTTCTTGGTGACATCTTGAAAGTAAATTGCTAACAAATTGAGTGCAGACTACGTCACAGCTTTCAATTTATGCCCATTTTGAACAGCAGTGTATGTTAACGACTATCTAGAAAAACTTGATCGTGTGGCCACGGGGTTACGGTTCGAATTGTCGCAAAAGCCCAGCTGACTATTTTTTAAAATTTATGTTTTATATTGAGTTTACGTTTTGTTTCTGTCAGTGATGTTTATTTGCTTACAATTTATAGTTGTTTTTGACACTGCCAGATTCGCCTTTTTTCTATGAATTCGCCTTTGCGACCATCTTATATTAATGCGCTTTAAAACTAATGGCGTTTTCTTTTCTGAGTAAAATTCTGCTTTTTTCCGCCTTTTACATTTTTGTATGTTCTTTTCTGAAAAACATGTAAATACAAAAAAACATCTGTTGTTTCTGTTGGTTTTGAATTGCAGTATAACCTTTTAACTTGAATAGATCAAATCCCTGCCTAATCACAGCACGCTTGGAGGCGATATTGGCAGCCCCAGGATCAAGATCGGATGCATCAGCCATTCGCAAGATGGTCATAAGCCTTGGGATAACGCCAACAAGGCAGGTGATCAAGTTAATCTTTTCTTCCTAGTGTCCTTTGCACTAAATCACTCATTACTGTTAAAGAAGTAATCTGATATTAAAAGTTGCCAGGTTTTTTTTAAATGATTTTTGATTGGAAAAGAATAACAAAATATTGTTAATAAAAGTAAAAAAATTTAATTCTTTAAAGAAAGAAGGGAAGAGACAGCAGACTTAGTTTTTTCTCTTATATGTTTTAATTATAACTTAATAATTTATAAGCATGAATGTATGTAGGTATATAAAAAAGAATAAAAATAATGCATTTAATTATGTTTGCCTGGGTTCACACGATGAAACTTTTCTTTCAGAAAGTCTGGGTTTATTGGTGAGAGAAAAGGGAAGAATAGCATGTTCACTTTCCTTCCCACCAATAAACTCAGTCTTTCTGAAGGAAAACTTGCACCGACTTTCAATAAAAATAAAAATTTAATCAATAAAACATCAAACAAAAACAATTCACTACCAATAAATATACAATTACAATTTTAATTACAATATTTCCTTGAACATCAAAAATACATTGTGTATCTCTACAAATACAAATGTTTTTTTTTCATTACAATGTATTTAGTACATATTAATTTTGACATAATTAATAGATAATAGCTCTGTTTCTTTACTCTACTTTGGGATCCCTCGGGATCCCAATTTGCACGAAAAGCGTTCCCGTACTTTTAATTTGTGTAAATGAGAGCGGATTTGAGAGAATAAAATTCTTCTTCTTCTTGCACGAAACAGCCCAGACTTTTTCTTCGTGCAAGTTGTGTAAATTGTGAAACAGCTGTAAAACATAAACAAAACAAAAAAGGAAAAGGAAAAAAGTTCATGACCCAAATTCTGAAAAAGGTTTGTTGAATAAAACAATGTACTTAAATAAAAAGTTTTGTACTGAAATATAAGGGAAACATAATGTTAGTTATTGTAAAAGTGTTTGTTATGTTTTATTTTTAGTAAAAGTAGTTTAATTCTAGAGCCAATATAAAATTTTTCAAAAGTGCCGCAAATTTTTTTGGTTATTTTGACTGTCAAAACACTGAATTTTTATTTTGTGCTTAAAATTTGGTTTTTTCTGTTCCCGTACTTTTGTGTAATGTTATCTTTTTATGAGAGAAATTTATGCTTACTCTCATTTACACGAACTTTACCCAAAAAGTAAAGAAACAGAGCTAATATAATATTATTTGCTAAATTGATTATAACAATTTTATAACATAATTAAATAATTTTAATGCCCTTTTTTAGAATCAATTAAAATTAATTGCCGCATATTTAACAAGTAAACAAAAATGATAAAGTACGGAGAATTAAAAAATACACAATCTAAAGAGGAAATCTCAAGAACTTTTTCAACCCAAACATTTTTAAAAATAAACAAAGTTCAAAACATTTGCATTTTATTTGTTAAGCGATTGACTATTAAATGTCGTGACATTTTAAAAAACAATTTATAAAAAGTTTCTTTCGATTTTTTTTGTAAAATCTTTTTTGTTTATAATTTTAATTCAGCATTTCGTACAAATATTGTGTAAAATGACATTCAGCATTAATTTTTCAAAATGTGTTTTTATTAAGATTTTAAACTTGCTGCTTTAATTTTACAAAAAAATTTTAGTTTTTTATTCAAATATTTATTCTTTGGTTATGCAATATTTTCTTAATTTTTTTTTTATATTTTATTTAGCTTAATTATAAAAAAAAACAAATTTTTCTAATATTTTTTTTTTTTTTTTAATTTTTTGTCAAAAGGAATGATCCAGTCTACAATTTAATTGACAGAAGTTACAAATACAATATAAAAACATAATTTGTTTGCTTTTTTTTTTAATTTAAATACATATTGTTTTAGTTTTGTTTTTTATAATTATAATTCTTTTCTAATTTATTTAATGAAAGTAATATTTCTTTTAAATTTAGCTTAAAAACTAAAAATAAATAATGGCTACATTGCATTTTTCAATCAATAATATTTTTATAAATAACAACAATGATATCTTTGCTTAATTCTACACTTTTAAATATAAAATATTTGTCTTAAATTATAATTTAATTAAAACTGCATTTTGGAAATTGATTTAACATTTTGGATTTGTTATCATTTTCAAAACACTGTCATTTAGAACAGATGTGCTCTAGAGTAGTGAGAATAACTGTCATTGCAGTGGAATCCTACGGTGCCCTAAGCCATAGACTCAAGGCCAATTCTTGTAAACGGTGGTTGCGATACTGCAATAAGTACAGCACCAAAAATACAAAAACGAAAGCAACAAATTGTTATTCGATATGTCAAAAACTTAAGCAAGTTTTGACATTAAAAAATGTATTTTGACAGTTTCAATAAAGGGCCTGTTTTTGTTGTAAAACAGGATTACAAAAAAAAAACAGGCCCTTTATTGAAACTGTCAAAATACATTTTTTATTTACATTTTGTAGCGAATTTCGATATTTTCCCACAAGCAAAAAAAAACACAACGACTATCCTTTTGTTGTAGGATTGCCGCAAGGCGAATTCATAACAGCTGAACTCGAAAGATTAGCTGACTATTTTTAGCTCCGTTCATTTTGATCTAATTTGTCTTGCTAGTTTGTCAATAAATAAATTTGCCTTGGATTGCCGTCTCCTGATATACATATGAATTCGCCTTGAACTCAGCTTATTCGTAATTGTGTTTACTGCCCGTCTACAACTGAAATGATTTGCTGTTATAACTTGAAGTAATAAAAGCGTTGTTAAAACATTTGCATTAACAACCGTGTTATAACATGAAAACACTTCTAACATGATGAGTCTATACTTAAAACTAAAATCATATTAGTGTTAAAGTTTAGCATTTTATGTCAGTTGTAGACTGGATGTTACTTTGTTTTAACTTAACAAAAATGTACGTCAAATTACATGTGCCGTTTATTTGGCCCTTGAGTCGTTTCCCCATGCTCATAACATCGATAAACAACAATAAGTGCTGGTTCACACTATTCAAGTTTTAGCCATCGACTTAAGTTTTTAGGAGAAAAAGGAAAAGATATGGCATTCTCTTTTCCTTTCTTTCCTAAAAGGTCATGGCATTCTCATTTCCCTTCTTTTCTAAAAGCTAAAGATTTGACGGCTACAACTTGAAGAGTGTGAGCCAGGACTGTCAATTGAAGTTTACCATTTTTGACAAATTTTAGCAGATATTTTTTTTTTCATATTCTCATCAGACAGTTATGGCAAGACTGGTTTCGACATTGTTGGTGTTTTAAAAATTTCGAAATATTAAAACCGAAAGGTGTAGCACGAGGAAAAATTATAATTTTCCCATGAGCCTTGGAAGAAACAACAAATACGATAAAAACGTTTAATGCCTGAATTTCCAAATTTTGGTAAAGATTTCTGTCAGTGGCTGGCTCACAGTGTAAACCAAAGCGAATTTAACTACAGGTACAACAATCCAAAAACAACAGAGGTATATTTCATTGCATTTTTAACAGAGCTGTAAATGAATGATTCTTTTTTGATTTTAGTTCGTTTCGAATTTGCTATATTTTAAATTAATTACTTTCAGAGTAAAAAAGAATTGGATGAAATTTTAATCAATTCAAACGAATTAGGCAGACATGAATTTCAATTCTTTCCAATTCAAATGAATTTGTTTAAAATGAACCTGTAAAATGAATTGCAATTTACTTTAACAAATTCATTTGAATTGGAAAACGAATTTTAATTCATTTCTGCCTAATTCATTTGAATTGACTCAAATTTCATTCAATTCATTTTTTTGTGTGAAAAGAATTAATTAAAAATTTGCTAATTCAGTTCATGAATGATTCGCGAATTAATTCAAAAATTAATCATTCATTTACAGCTCTGATTTTAGAGCTAACGGTTCGAAATGTTAACCATTTCTAAAACTGCAGGTCCACACCACTAGTTTTCGACTTCGTGCATTGCATTTCATATCTATCTTGCATTCTACGTTTCAAGTTACATTCAACGCTTTTTATGTGGCAAAATCAGCTGATTTGTTCGATCACTGCTTGTGACGCTTTAACGTCTCAAGACGTTGGCTTTTGTGCATGTAACTTGCTGCGTAAAACAATACAGATTCTACTTTTTTGACAGCGGCGTATGCAGTGAAAAAGCGCAGAATGCATGGTGTGGACCTTAAGCTTAACAACATCAAAACAAATTGGTTCGAACTGTCGAAACCAGTTGGCCGGCCTGTAGTTGCCTTGCTTTTCTAATGATTGGCAAATGTTAATTAATTTAACGAAAATGCAGTAATTCAATACTTAATAATTAAACTTATTTGGAATAATTAATTTAAAACTACTCAAAACTTTTTTTGGAGAGGATTATTGGGAAGGGGCTGTTTAAAGCGTTTTTATTTAAATTCTAAAATTTATTTCATTTTATGATCACACTAAAACCAACTACTATAAAAAATTTTTTGGTTTAATTTTTAATATTTTATTTTTCACAATTAAAGTTGTGTTAATTTTATATGCGTGTTGTTTGGTCTCATCATTTTTTAGATGTTTAATTTTAAGGGGAACTGGTGACTCCCCCAGCTACAATATACAAAGTGGTTAAATAGGTTTAAAAAAAATAATAATATATAGATGCATATACATATGTATTTTAAATATTCACTAGAGTTCCCTTACGAAAAGGAGAGTTCGAGTATTAATGGCACACCCTGTATAATGTGTGTATGTATAAATCTTTGTGGGTTTTAAAAAAGAAAAAAGGGTTCAATAGTTGTTGTTTTATTATTTTTTTTATAGTTTAGGATTATATTTTTTATATTAAATTAGACCGAAGGCGAATTTATACCAGGTGACCTTATCTTGCTACGTAAGCAACAGCTGATTTCTAACCTTGTGGCAAAATGATATACTGTTCATGTGTTTCTGGGGAATATTTACTAAATTTTATAATTTTCTCTTAAAATTATGATATTAAAATTTTTTATTACATTTCTAAACAAACAATTTAAAATTAAAAAGAAAATGAAATATTTTTTTAAATTGTTTACTACAGTGTTGTATTATTTTTGACACAACGTAAAAATTCTTTTCAGTGCTGTTAACGTTTTCAAAATAAGACCACCTTGTATGCATTCGCCTTGATTAGACCGAAGTAATTATTATTTTTTTACACTTATAATTCTGTTTTTTTTTTTGTTGTATTTAAGCTTGTATATTTTATACTCAACATTTTTTTCAAAAAAACCCATAAAGCATTTTTTGTATTAATTTACAATTTTTTGAAGTCTTTTTATTTTTTTTTATAAATTTTTCAAAAAGAAAATAATTTGTCTTTTTCTAAAGCTCAATTGTATTGTTTGAAACTAATCCATCTAAAAACTTTCTAAAAATTCTATAAACGATTATTTTATATACGCAAATTTTACGATTATAGTTAAAATATATTTCTCTGATAGTCTTCTACACATTTATAAAAAAACAAAAAAACCAAGAAACAACACAAATCAAAAATCGTAATTGGTAAAAAACGAACGAATTTAAAAACATTTTATATTTTTGTTTTTTTTTTTTTTTGTAAATAATATCGATTTTAAATACATATTTATATATCTAGTTAAAGGTTTTTTACAGAATATTTATGTGTATTTTTATATATTTATATATAATTACAACAACAGTTATGTTTGTGTGTTTGTTGGGATTCGAATTTCAACTTTGTTTTTTTTTTGATCCGCTTCAATATTTCCAGTGCAAAAAACGTTTAAGCTACTTTTTTTATCTTTTATATAAAATTTGTTTTTTTAATGAAAAATTTTATATTTCAAATCTGATTTTTACTCAATTTTTATTTCATTTTGTTCTGAAATATTTTTGTGTGCGCATTTGGTTTTATACACTGCGAATTTATACAGATGACCGCAAAGAGAGAGCCATGCTGCTTGTCAATTTTTGCTCGTGTGGAGTTTGACATTTAGACATAACTTCATAGAAAATAAGGATATTTAGCATAACTCTCTCTCTCCCTCTGTCTGATACGGTCACCTGTATGAAATCGCCTTGGTTAAATCAATAATAATTTATTTGATTTGTTTTGGTTTAACTAGAAAAACATTATTTTTCTAAACTAAAGTAAGAAATAAATTAAAAGCTAATCAAAAAAAATGTATGTAAGTAAAAGAAAAGAGTATTTAAAATTACTTTAATGAATATGCTAAGTTTATTCCAATCGCCCTGGTGGTTTTAGGAATTTACGGATGCAAAAAGAATTAAAGCGGTTCAGACTTGATCGGTCACTATAAAATAAATTTGTCTCTATTTCAATATAAATTTGTAGAATTATACATTCATTTCTTTCACTCTCGCTCTTTCTTTGCAAAAAGCTGTAACCCGTTCTATAAAAACCTATAAAAAATCTCTTATTCACATTAACTTACTTTAAGGGCAAAATAAACTACACAAATTACTTGACAAACATGCCCAAATTTAACGTTTGTACAAATTTTTTGTGTTGTTAATTTGAGTGTTTACTATTTGGACAAACATTTGAAGCAATGTTTGTAGAAATATTAAAAGTTTTCACTATTTGGCAGACATGTTGGATGTCAAACTTTTTGTGGTGTATAGTGCTTAATGTAATCATTTATGCAAAATGTTTTGCAGAGTAAAGACCTCGAAGTAGTATTACAATCATTTTCAGTCGAAAATTTTAATTTTTTAAGCAGCATTGTTTTCCACAAAACTGCTCGTTGCTTAAAACACTCTTTGCTCCAAATTCTTTTTCTTTATTTTATATTTTTCTCCGTTTTAAACAAAAAGCGAGCAAAACTGCTGCAGCACTATCGTCGCCTGCATTTAATGAAAACAAAATAAAAATGTATCGTAACGTAATCACCTCGATCGTTAAAAACAAGTGGAATTTTTGTTCCCATGAATTCAGTTCCAGTGAATGTAAAAAAAAGAAGAAAGATTAGAAAAAATTAAAAATCAATGAAATTTTTGTTCAAAAATATACACATTTAGTATATTTAAAGAAAAGTTAAAAAAAGCAAAATATTTAGTATTGGAGCGATAGTTTGATAACAACGTTAGTTTTTTTGCACTTCTAAATTTTATGTAGTAAAATATTTTCCAAAACCCTGCCACCACATCTTTCGAAAGCTTCACAAATCCGCAGGCAATCGACCAGTTGTTATGCATTTTGTTGGCAAATATATCGGTTTGTGCCTTCTTAACGGATCTAGCCCTTAAAATTCGATTTTTTGAAGGAACTTCTTACATATATGTTCTGTTCCCTAGCAAAAATAAAGTGGGAAAATCTAAGGGAAACGTGAACAAATTACGAGGGGAATAACTTTTCACGATAAGGGGAATTTTTACCCCTGAACATTTTTTCACGTTATTATTCTCCTTTTAATTGTCTTTTTTTCATGGGAGTTTTTCATGATCACAAATATATGAAGAGAGGAAAAAAATATTTACGATAGAGGTGAATATGTTTGTCTTGTTTATAAACGACCACCACCACCATTATGGATAACAATCTTGAAGCGATGTGGTGGCTTAAGTCTTGGCTGTGGTACGTGTCTTGGCCCGGGTGTTTGCCAGCAACTGACGACTCCCGAGGTGAAGGCAATGAACTTTAAAGGCCTTGGCGACGAAAGGTTATCCATCCCCTAAACCGAGGTGTCATGCGACCCGTGCCTATCGGTTGGTTTGCAGTCAGGGGTTACCGACTGTATTATCACGGAGCTTTGCTGATACCTGGGCACCTCAGCAAATAGACCACGCCCTTACCACGTTAACGGGGGCTATGACGTGGTGGACCTCTCCATTCCCCTACACTCGTGGGACCAAAACATGAAACTTTCTACACAACAAAAACAAGCAACGAAGACAGATGACGAACAGGCAAGAACAAGGACTACGATGGACAGCAAGACGAATAAGCCAACGGCTGTAACAGCCCAGGCAATCAAGGAAGATCGGCCCAGGTCGATCGGAATTGGTAAGGCAGCTCGACCAGAAGGCGGCTGCTCTAAAAACAGCGGCGAGGTACCCCTGAACTTCGCTCCAAGTACCTCCAAAGCCGCACAAGCCCTTTCCGTCATTGGAACGGATACATCCCCTGCTTCGGGTGCTGCCAAGTTGAATGCGACAAAGTCGTCCAACAATGCAGCTTCCCATGTGTCCACTGTGCAAGGAGGGATGACGATGATAACATCCAATCCCAAGGTTGCACCACCCCCCGCCAAACTCGGCGACCGCAGAAAGTCCCCTTGGCACAAAAACCCTACAAAGAGGGCATCTAACACAAGGCGTGCTGCCTTGCGTTTTATTAATCTTTACGGCCCCAAGAAAGCCGAAGATCTCACCAATGAGCAGAAAGCTTCATTGGCATGGGCAAGAGCCTACATAGCTGGGCTGCCAAGTGCTACCCCTCCAGTCCCTGAAAAGGTGACAATGCCTAAACGGCAACGTTCGGAGGAGGAAGCTGCAGCCACGAAACAGCAACCAGGGACGAAACGTCCCAAAACTTCATCGAAACCGATGAACAAATCATTCAGCGAGGTGGCCAAAGGTCACCTTGTTCGAGCCATTATCGACAGGAGTGTCGACAATGGTGCCATTTCTCACACCAAGTGGGATCTGGTAAAACAAAAACTCATGGGTGTGTTCTGGACGATCCTCAGGGAGAATCCAGGACCACCCCCTCAATGCGATGACGCCGGCTGGTTCCAGGGTCACGTGAAGCTGATGGCTTGCGCAGATGAGCGCTCAGCGCTGCTTCTTAAGCAGGCCATCCAACTATTAGGAGAGGTTTGGGAAGGTGCCAGGCTTGACGTGGTGTTAGTAGGAGAGATACCACGGAGGCCAAGATCAATCGCCACCATCCCCGCCGAACCATCTGAGCCTGAGGAGATCTTGAAGATCATTCAGTGCTGCAACCCTAAACTACCCACACAAGACTGGAAAGTAGTGAAGGTTTCAGCTGCTGAAGGGTCCTCGAGGACGGCGATTGTGGTTATTAACCAGCAATCCTTGGAGCCACTGAGGGAGAGGCAGGGCAAGCTCTACTATGGTTTTAGTACGATCTTGCTCCGTGTCTACCGAAGTGACAACAAGGGCAATCCGGCTCCATCGGTAAGTGAGGCCAAGCAACCTGTAGAAAGCATGGCTTGCGACGATGCCGTGGGCTCAAGCGACAAAGAGGATACCCAGTCTCTCTCAGGATTGGTGGGTGACTTCTTTGATCACTTGGGTGATATGGTTGATGAGGACGTGCTGCTGGAGTCTGACCAGGAGGACGTCAACATCACAGTGGTCGCCAAAATGGATCATGGTGAAGGTGCTGCAGATAAACCTCCACCACTCTAAAGCAGCATCTGCTGCACTGCTTCTCCGTGTGGTAGAAAGAAGGGAGGAGCTCGTGATGGTCCAAGAACCCTGGATCCACAAGAATCGGGTTTGCGGACTTAACCTCAAAGGCTACAAGCTATTGTTTGCAAAAGGTACAGGTAACATAAGATCTTGTGTCTTAGCTAAAAACTCGTTGAATATCTTCATTCTTTCTGATTACAGTGACGAAGATACTACAACTATTGCCCTTGAGACACCGGACGGTATAGTCTGGATGGTCTCGGCGTATATGGCGCATGACCACGGGCAGGACCCACCCAACGGGCTCATCCGTGATGCAGTTTTGAAGGCCGCGAGCACTGGAACACCGGTGATAATCTGTGCCGATGCTAATGCGCACCACACTATATGGGGCAGTACGGATACAAATGTAAGAGGTGAGTCACTATTCTCCTTTATTATTAATCATAATTTAGGAGTAGTAAATAGGGGCTGTGAGCCTACGTTTGTTGTTGCAAATAGGTGTGAGGTTCTTGATGTCACGCTAGTTAGTATAGACCACACCGATATGATCGAGGGCTGGATGGTGTCGAATGACTGTTCGCTCTCTGATCACAGATATGTGGAATTTAGGCTAGGGCTTAGGTCTTCAGGATCGATGGCGACGTACGGACTGGGGAGTTCAGTACTCCTCTCTGGTCCGGTCTCTATCTGACCCTCCTGGGGTTAATGATATCGGGGGGATCGATGCAGCAGTGGATCTGCTTTCGAACTCACTGCAGTTGGCGACTTCCTTGGCATGTAGACCAAGGGTGCGCAGGGGTAGGAACCGACCACCATGGTGGGATCCTGACATTGCGCAGGCAAGAATTGACTGTCGTAGGTTGTTCAATGTGGCAAAGCGCCATGGAAACTGGGCGGACTATAAGTCATCATTGAATAGGTTCAGAAATCTGGTTAGATCGGCGAAAAGGGTTGCTTGGAGGAACTTCTGTAGCGGCGTGGAAGGATCCTCTGAGACGAACCGTTTACGTAAGGTAATGGCCTCGAGCCCGGTTGTCCCGACGTACGTCCGGAAATCGGATGGTAGTTGGACCACGAATAGTCAGGAAACACTGGAAGTGTTGATTGATACTCACTTTCCTGGAAACTCCCAATGGGGATTGCGGGATCGGTCGCGGGAGGCGACTCCTATTCCTATGTCCATACCATTGGACTACGATAGGATTAAGTGGGCTATCGATAGCTTTAGCCCATACAAATCTCCGGGTATGGACGGTATAATTCCTGCGGACCTGCAGAGGAATTCGACCCTGATAATACCCTGGTTGTTGGCCATATACAGGGGATGCGCTAGATTTTCGTATCTTCCCGTGAAATGGACCCTGTGCAGGGTGGTCTTTATACCCAAAGGGGGTAAGGCTAGAGGGTTATCGATATACACTTGAGGATGACCATCCCAAGGGACTTACTCTCTGCCTCTCAACATGCCTACACAAGGGGCAGGTCTGTTGAGACGGCTCTTCACTCTCTGGTCGGAACCATTGAGAGATCGCTCGAATTTAGGGAGTACACACTTGTGGCCTTTCTCGACATAGAGGGGGCCTTCAACAATGTCAACCCGGACTCTATCGTGATGTCCATGAGGAGTCTGGGGATCGACGCTGGCATATGTAGATTTGTGGACAATCTACTACGGAATAGGGTCATTTGTTCTACGATAGGTGAAACCAGTGTTCAGAGGCTGGTGAACAGGGGTACTCCCCAAGGGGGAGTTCTATCCCCACTATTGTGGAACCTGACTATGAACACCATGTTAACAAGGATGGACGACATGAGGATCAAAACGGTGGCGTATGCTGATGATGTTGCAGTGGCCATCTCAGGAAGGCATTTGGGCGTAATGTCCCAGTGTATGGAGGCTGCTTTGAAGATACTCAGTACCTGGAGTGCATCATGCGGTCTGGGTGTAAATCCGTCTAAGACGGAACTGGTACTCTTCACGAGGAGGTATAAGACCGAGGACTTTAGGCTTCCGAGGTTGAATGGAATTGAGCTTCGGATATCTCAAAGTGCGAAATATCTGGGCGTGGTTCTGGATAGCAGGCTGTCATGGGGACTAAATGTCCGGATGAGAGTGGAAAAGGCAATAGTTGCCATATATGCGTGTAGGGGTGCAATCGGCAGGAACTGGGGTATGAGCCCGAGGTGTGTCAATTGGATCTTTGAGGCTGTGGTAAAGCCGACCCTGTACTATGGGGTCGTTGTGTGGTGGACTGCATTGGATAAGGGCGTACACCGTGCGATGCTTGAGAAAGTATACAGACTTGTCGCGTTGATGATTACGGGATCAATGCGATCTACTCCAACAAGGGCGCTGTTCACGATACTGAACTGGCTCCCGGTGGATATAATGGCCAGACAGTTGGCTCTTTGTTCGGCGACGCGGCTGCACGCGGTGAATAGCTGGTCAACACGTGACTTTGGACACGCCGGGATAATCAAACGTACGATTGTCCCTGATGTAGTGGATTACTGCACCCCGGTGCCATTCTTTGGTGCGGGGTTCGTGGTGCAAATGGCGCACAGCAGTGTGCTATTGGATACTTTCCGTGAACCGACCCTAGGGGTCTACACTGATGGTTCGAGGAAAGGTGAGAGGGTCGGCGGAGGTTTCTTCATAGAGGAACTGGATGTGAAGGTTTCCTTTCGCCTGCCGGATGGATGTAGTGTCCTGCAGGCGGAAATCTCGGCTATAAGGCGGGCGGCAAACTGGCTGAGGTATCATCGCATATCGGGAGATATACGTATATTTACTGACAGCAAGGCTGCCCTTGCTTCCCTAGCGGGTGTCTACACGACATCGAGGTTAACTGTAGAATGTCGGATGTCTTTGGATGAGATTGCGAAACATTCAAGGGTAACGCTAATATGGATACCGGGGCACACTTGGTGCCCGGGTAATCAGGTAGCAGACGAGCTGGCCAAACAGGGTGGTCGCATGGATGATGCATTCATTGACCAATTCATTGGCCTTCCAATGGCTCAATGTAAATCACTTATAGGGCGCGAGTCCTATAGAGTTGCGCAGACGCGGTGGACCTGTGAATCCACCTGCTCGATATCCAGGATCCTTTGGCCTGGATATGATGGACGGAGAACTAGCTCTCTACTTGGGCTTAGCAGAAACCAGATTAGGACTGTGATATCGGTTGTAACTGGACACTGGCCGGTGGGGACTCATGCTAGGAGAATGGGTCTGGAATTTTACGACTACTGTAGAAGTTGTCAGAACGAGGAGGAGGAGGAGACTGTGCTCCACTTTCTCTGTCATTGCCCTGGACTGCGGGGTATAAGGGTGGAATGCCTGGGGGAACCGGTGTTTGCCTGTTTGGGGGATCTATCTGGGATGGAACTGAAATCGCTCCTTCTCTTCACTAGGAAGACGAGGTGGTTGGACTTTGCAGTGACGCCATCTGAGTGACTGCTCTAAGGGATGGGCATTGGCGCAGGGTATCACAAAGGGACCAATAAAGGACCCAAGTGAGCTGTCTTTGATGGCTGCCCGTGGAACCTAACCTAACCTAACCTTATAAACGACCACAAAACGGAATCAAAGGGTTTAAAGAACAATGCTAGGAAGTCCATCGTAAACTTATTTTGTTTCGTTTTGAAAATTACAAACCGAACGTTTTGTTTTCAGTATCTCTAAAATTAATTTCTAATATATTTTTCTTTTATTTTTCATCTTTATTCTTATTAATTTTGTATTATAAATGTTCATTGAAATGTAATTTAAAGCAAAAGTTTAAACTTTGATCAAGAAATGATTTTAAAATTGTTCGAAATTTATCTTTTAAAAACGATTATTTTGAAATCGATCGATTTTCATCACAAACCTGAATGTCAAAAAACCTAAACAAAATATGAACAAGACTTCTTTCCAAAAAATTCCTTTGATTTGTGGAGTTTAGCGAAGTTAAAGTATTCCATTTTATTTTTTCACTGACCAATAACATTTTTCTAGCCAATCCACCTTTTAAATTCGTTCTATGGAGTATATTCCGGATATTTTGGGGCAGGCTTTCTTTCTCGTAGTGGTATCCGCAATGGACGTAGGTTTGGAAGACCGTGCAAAGGTATCCTTTTTACACGCTCTGACCATATTTCGCTCTTCAGCTTCATTAAATATTTTTGTTTGTGTAATGTTTTATTTGTTTTGAATTCATGTATCGTTTTAACATGTATTGGATTGTAGAATGACTCCTTCCCAGAATTTTGCAAATTTGTGGAAGAGTTTCTTCCATCCATCGAAAGCTTTACAGCAAGCATTCGGGTCTCTTCTTTTATTTTTTGGATAAAACTTTATAGTTTAGTGAAAATAGTTGATGTTATTTATGTACATTTTGGTTGACTTTACACCCAAAGTCCCAAAGCAAAGATATTTTTTCTTAAATAAGGTTAGCTGTTCGAGTCAGGCTTTAATGTTTTTTTAACAAGATGTTTAATTAAAACTTCTTACATAATTCCTTTGCTTTAATTTCCATTCGATAGAGGACAATTTACCCAATAAATCCTCCATACAGGTGTACGAGATTGGCTTTTAGCCACTGTATTTGGAATTTGCTCCATTTTACTACATTTGCGCTAAAAAAAAACCTTGAACAAAAATAGTGGTGCATATTTGCTCAGTCACAAATAAGCGCAAACAACAACTTTTGACATAAAAGCTTAAATGCTTTTGTAAAATTTTGACAACTTATGCCAGTGTAGCCAGAAGTTTTTTGTGTTGCCAGAATACATTTTAAGAAAAATAGCACATTTGTAAAAAATAAAAGTGGTATATGCTCAATCATAATATGCTCTGTAAATTGGCAAATTATAAATTTGCACAATGACAATATAAAAAATATAATAAAAAAAAAAATAAGAAAATAAAACAAAACAATATTTTAAATTATAATTTTTAGCATTTATTTTTATGCTTAGCAATAAAAATAAATGTTTTTTTTTCATTCTTTATTATTATTAATTTTTAAAATTAAATGGCTTAACTAAAAACATAAAAAATTTAAAGGAAAAAAATCACTTGCTTGTTTTTCGTATGTTGGTCAGCACTAAAATTTTTTTTAAGTTTCTTTCTATTTTTTTAATTTTTAAAAATTTTTGCTGTTCTTTTCAAAATTCCCTTAATAATTGCACATTTCATTGGTGATTTGTTTAAATAATTTAAAGTAACTTTTTTTAATTTTGCAATCTTTAAATTTTGTGTTTTTTATTTGTATTTTTTTATTTGTATTTTTCTTTAGATTTTTTAACTCACTTTCTGTTTTTAGAACGCGAGCGCAAAAGTGACTCGTTCAATTTACATTTAAAATTAAAACAAAATTTCAAAATTTGTTTTCGTTTTAAATGTTAGTTAAACGAGTCAGTTTTGCGCTCGCGTTCTAAAAACAGGCAGTTAATGTTTTAGTTTTTGTTTAAAACAAAAATGTCGTTTTTTTAATGCATAATTCATTTCTTTTTGTTGTTATTGATTAAAATAATTTAGTTTTAGTTTAGTTAGTTTTATTTTAGGTTTTGTTTAAAATAATAAAGTGTTTTTATATAAATTCACGACAAAAGAAAATCATTTAAATTAATTCGTTTTCTTTTTTTTAATATTTTTTTTGTTTTTGTCTAGAATAAAATTATTAATAGTTTTTGTTATTCTGAGGTCTAAATAAACTTAAAATTGAACTTAAATATTAAGAGAAAAAAAGAAAGAAAAATTAGAGAAAAAGTTAAGAATGGATGGATTGATGGTTCAATGACGAGGGGATAGTAAAGAAACAAAATGTAACAAATGTCATTTTATTATTATCAGTCATGCTCTGGAATTCAAATTCAAGGAATTTTTAAAAGTTCATAAAGACATTTCCTTTAATATACATACTTTGAGTACCGGGAAAAATTACGTTGCATTGAAAATCTCTATCGATTTTAATTTCACTCGATTTCTATTTCCAAAACATGGCCGTATGTCTGGATTTTTGTAAAGTAGAGAAAAAAGAGATTTAAAAAAAATAGTAATGATGATGATCTCCATTATAATAAAATAAATAAAGACGAGTTCCTCTGTTAACCACGTCTTTTTTAAGATGAAGGCAGATTTTTTTATGAAGAGACAATACAATACAATAATTATTAAAATGTTTTTTTCTTCTTTCTAAACTTTAATTGTTTTTATTTTAGTAACAACAATGTTTTGATGTTTCATATTTTTTTACAATTTGGTTTAAACATTTTTAGTTTTTAAGCGTTTTTTTGTTGTTGTTATAATAATTATATTGTTTATTTTATGTACTATATATAAAAAATATTTTAAATTAATGCTTTTTCTTGTTGTCTACAATAAGATTTGTTTTGTTTCTCTTTTTTTTTTAACAAAAATATATAAATCTTTTGTTTGCATGTGTTGAAGGGGGGGAGGGGGTTTTTAGAATTGTTGGCGGAGATGATGATAGTAAAAATACATCATAAACAATAGTAAATTAATAATATTAATTTCTGTTTTGTTTGTTTTGTTTTTTTTTTTTTTTGTTAGATGTTATAAATAGTTTTCTTTTTAAACAAATGCCCAGCATTCGAGTGTTTTTATAACAAAATCTTCTTGTGGCGCGAGTGGCTCATTGCCATATGTACTGCAGGATTGTGAACGTCCTTGATTTAAATCACCATCAAGCCATAAACCAAAACGGCCACTGAAAAAAAAAGAAAATTGAAGACATTTTATTAATTAAAAACTCAGACATTAATAATTTTTATAGGGTTTTAGTATTAAATTTTTACTTTCTGGTTTTTGTTTTAGCCAAATTACAATTAAAATCGGCTTGTGTTTTTTTAAGGTGAAGAATTTGTATTTTCGTAATAAATGTTGACTATTTTTTAGCGATCAAAATAACAAATTAAACCATAATAAACTGTGTCCAAAGGATCTAATATTTCGGAATTTTCCCTTTTCAAAAACGTTTAAAACTGTTCTATCGTTTCTGGTAATTTTTTGTAAAAAATTATGTGAAAAAATACATGCAATTGAAAACAATAGCAGGTTTTACAACTCTACAACTCTGTTTTAATTTATACGATTTTATACTACAAAGCGCGAGTGTATTTTTCGTATGTATTGTAAATTAATGAATATGCTGAGAAAGAGAAAGATACAGATAAAGTTGAGTCAACTGTTTTATTCTGGTAAATTCAACGCACGTGTTTACTACACTGTTGGGATCTGACACTTCTCAAATTGTGCCGTTTCAATGGCACAGCTTTTTACGGAAAGTATAGTCGGTCAACCATGGACCCGCCAAAACAAAATTATGTTATGAGGTTAAGATTAATGTAAAATTTCTTTGTGCAGAATATTATTTAGATATCTTCATCTATTTATATGAGATTTGTTGGCCCTTACTTGATTTTAGAAAGGGGGCTTATATGGGACCTATGGTTAATATTGGCCACTTGAAATTATGGACCGAAACTCACCATATTCATTATTCTTCATGCTTATAAATTGAAAGCTATGTACAACATTTTATTAAATTACCCTCAAAATCCGGTCTGCCGAACGGAGGGCCATCGTTAACTCGATTTAGAAAGTGACATTAAGTCGATCGGAATACTAAAAGTTGGGACCAGCGTTGCCGTTGTGACACTAAAGTATCACTTTTTGAGGCCCTTTTTTTAATTTATCCCTTTATATCATTTTAACAAAATTTATGAAACTTTCTGAAAATATGTAACTACAAGTTTCCATATTCCCTACGAAAGTTCTCATGAGTTTTGTGAACATACATATAAAAATTGTTAGCATGTAATAACTTCCAGTGGAATGGTGTCCACGGACACTATTTACAAGCAAATTTAAAATAGAAACTTATGAGTCTATGCTTTCTTCTCTCAATTTGCTCGAATCCGAGGTGGAAGAATGGACGGACTCCAAGTGAAGAATTAAGTTTAAAATATAGAATAAGTATTTCTAAGAAGTGATAAACATTGTCAAAGGTTTTTTGAAAGTAACTTCTTTTTTTGATAATATGACTAATATTGAAATGCACCTGTGAATTGTTTCATCGTTTTAACGTTGATTTATTCTTCAAGTATGTATAATTACTTTTATTTTAGTCTAATGTATATAATTAATACGAAGTAATAAACTTGACTTGACCCTTTTTTTCTTAAACACCCTTTTTATGACACTTTTTCAAAATTTTCAACGGCAACCAAACTTGGGAGCAATACATTTTAGTGTTACACAAATCAGCACAATTGTGGTGTAAAAATAAAGAAGAAGCAAAAATTTATCTATTTCTCATTTAAAAAAAAAAGCCAGACAAAAGTGTAGACGCTTCGTTGACAGTGTCGCCCAAAACAATCAACAAAGTTGCGATTTGGAGACACTTGATCGCAGGCTTCATACAGGTATACTTATGTATGCACATACATTTGTTCTGAATATTTAAGTATAACAACATGAACATAAATTAACAATAATGCAATTTCTGGTAGTACTGGTCAGGGCTGGAGACAAGTAATTAGAAGTTTTATTATTGAAAAGAAAAGTGAATTAATCCACTACAAAGAAAGAATAAATTTCGTGGGTATATGTTTTTTCTGAACTTGAAACAAAAAATGATAAATTGAACCAGTGTACCACAAATCCCATCAGTGGTTTAACTACTACAGCTTTTTTTTGGCGATTTTTCAACCACAGCCTAGTAAATTTTAGTATAATACATTTTGTTGTTGCAGTGTTGAAAATGTTAGTACTTTAAATAAATTAATTAGATTTACAAGGTCTACAAGGGTATTAACTATCAAGGGTGCAAACCGGTATTGTACTTTTTTCACAACACAAGTGATTGAACGTGTAGTTAAATTTAAATGAAAAACACACATTAATAGGCAACAATAAAAAAATACGAGATTTTAGATTGGTTATTTAGAGAAGAGTTTTTAAAAATTATTATTTTTTTTAATTTTTTAAGAAGTTTTGATTAAAATAATCATTTAAAAAGAATTCACGAATAACTTTATCTGTCATTTATCAAACTCCAAAAAATACAATGTAACACTTTAATAATTTATAAATATCGAACGTAATTTGCCATTGTGCAACACTGTGAGTCCGACACAATGAGTCCGACTTAGAAACAAATTTTAAAATAATAATATAATTGCTTAATATAATTGTTTTTAGATTTTAGTATGTAGGTTTAAATATAAATAAACAGTCATTAATAAAATTTAATTACATTTATTGCGTAAAGCGGCAAGGCCACACATCAAATTGGCTCATCATACTCATATTTTTGCAATTGTTAGTAATAAAAAAACTGACACGTATGGGGTTTTATGTGAATTTGACATAAATAAAAAAAGTTTGATTTTCAAAAAAATTTGACAACAGTTTAATGCACGTGGACGTAAATTCTTCAAATTTGATTTATGTCTTGTTTAAAAATGGCCGTGCTAAGCAAAATAAAATATTACCAACTCATACGTCAGTTTGACGTGTGACCATGCCGCTTTAATTCAACAATAACAAATCTAAAATACTTACTCTCCAGCACCAATTGATAAACTTTCAACGTTGCCTTTAATAAAGTATAAGTTTTCCCCAGTCCAATGGAATACTTTGAAGCTGGGATTGAATTTGTATAACAGGGATTCGCCGGTACCATAGAAATGATCTGATACATGCAGGGAACATGAGGTTAATGCACCAAAAACCTTGAATAATGTTAAAAAATAAGAGAAATATATTAATTATTGCAAAAAAAAAAAAAAAAGAATTATTTTTAAAATAAGGAAAAAGTTTTTGGTTAACTTGTTTAATTATAATGCCAGGGGTTATTACACATTATAGGGACCTGCTTCAAAGTCTTCTGTCGACCTAATCCTACATATGTATGTATAGGATTCGAAAACTTTCAGAATCCGCTTCTGATTATTTTGGTTTACACCAGTAATCAATCAGGGGCCTAATCGCCGCATACGATTTCGAGCAAAATTTATCGAATTTTTTTTTTATTTTGGTATCATGACACTCGATATCGAATGATATGTATCGTAATTTGAGATGATAGAATTCGATATCGAGTAACTAAAGACATTACATCTCTCGAGTTTTCATTCGATACGTCAGTGTCTATCGTATGCAGAAAACTACGTAGTTTACTCAAAATAAAAAATTTCGATAAATTTTGCTCGTTATCGTATGCGGTGATAAGGCCCCAGTGTTAAAAATTCGTCCAGGAATTCGTCAAAGTTTTAAATGGTACTTCATCAAGTAAAATCTGGTGGTTTTCCAACAGAAAAAGAGATTAAGGCCCTAATTTTGTAAAACACAGCGCAACGACAAAGAATTACATTGAAAGCAAAAACAAATTCATAAATATTTTGTAATTTTACTGTTGCCTCTAACAGAAATTCTCATTGGTTTTTAAGATTTCATACGCCTCATTGTTTGTGGCGTTGAAAATTTCAAAACGGTAAATAAATTTCTGTACAAAGCAACAACAAAATTACAAAATATTTATGAATTTGTTTTTGCTTTCAATATAATACTTTGGCGTGCGTTGTGGTTTACGAAATTAGGGCCTAAACAAATATGGTTAAAAACGAATGCATATATGTAGTTAACGTTCAAAGCAGAAAATGGGAATTAAATGCACGAATGCAAGTAATCAAGGTCGGCCTAATTGCCCTTAAAAGATAATGACAATAAGACGCGAGCTGCAAAACAGCTGTTGAGCAGTTAAACAGATGTTACCGTTACATTAAAAGAATTAAATATTTGACATTTTGTTTATATTAGTTCACATACAGTGTTGCTATTTAATCTTGTGATTGGCAACGCTATATTATAGAGAAAGACAGGGTTATTAATTGTATTCTGTCAAACAACTGTTTCTACGCTTGTTTGGGACAAAAAAATGTATACTTTGCACGCAGAAGGAAAAATTCTAAATAAATCAAAGTATATTTTGCATTGCTAATAATAAGAAATATTAAGTCTTAAGCTACGGTCACACTTATTAAATATTTGACCAAATAAGCGTAACTTTTGTACTTTGTACTTTTGTTAACAGTTAGTGATATTTAACAAACTCTTGATATTACAAAATAAAGCTTATTATACTGCTAGACAAATTAAAAAACTGTTTTCTGTAAGATGTGGAATTATAATCAAAATAAATATTGGAAATAAAAGAAATAATTATTTAGTTTGCTTGTTGGTTCCGTTTTTTTCGTCAAATATTTGACAAGTGTGACCGTGGCTTTACATTAGAAAAGACTCCTCAATCTTTTAAAGAGAGGACAATTTTGTAATTTTGAATTGTCTTTTAACAATGCCGATTTGATATTAACTAAATCCAGTCCAATAGTCTAAATCTATATAAAGTAAAACATTAACTTTATTCCTGAAAAGTAGGAAACTTGCAAAATTCTATACATATTTTGCAATTTAATGTGGTAAATTGAAAAAAAAAAAAAAAAATACTTACATTCTGTTCTGTGTCTTGTATAACTATAAGTATGGGACTCTCAAGTCTCTGCATTTTACGATATAGGGAGTTTAAGGAGAATCCATGTTGAGATGTGCTAAATGCCAAAGACCAGGAATAACCTTCAGCGCGGGCAGGTAAATGACCACAAAGTTTTTCACTAAAAATAAAGAATATCATTTAAATTAATAGAAACAGTTAAGAAATTATCACTTTGCAATAATCATATTCCGTTTGTTGTTCCGAACAACTTTTTTATTTTAAAGTTTCACTTTTTTACAAATAGTTTTTCAAAAATATATTCAAAAAGAAAACTGCCCATATTTGTAACCTTTTGCTGTATATTTTATAAGTATCATTTGAATTAAAACAAAATAAAATTTAAACTGTCAACTTTAAAATATTATTGAGTTTTTTAAGGCCCGTTTTCACAACAAAAAGTGTTCCATTATTAAAATTTTACTTTAACCTAAAGTGAGCGATAAAGTAAATTAAGGCCCCTATTACGGTTCACAAATCAACTCAGTTGAGTTGTAATTTCTTAATTTTTGTATTATGGTTTAAAACTCTACTACATTGCGGTGACCAAAAACATAACAAAAATTACAACTGTTCACAACCAGTTGTGTTAACTAAGTTGAGTTGTGAACCGTAATAGGGACCTAAGGCTCATCCTACCTGGTAGGTTAAAGTAACGTTGTATTAATGTAACACTTTTTATACGGCTGATAAGCTCCTACCTTTAGCTATCGGTAAGTTGTGTAAACGGGCCTTAAAGTTTGCCAGTTAATTATACTTTGGAAAACAAACTCAACAAGAAACAAAAAAAAAAATAGTCGGTAAAAACCGACCATATGATATACTACACAATAAACAATACAAATTTTGTGCGACATTTAAGCGATTATTAAAGTAATTATAAGTCCAGTGGTACAATAAAAGATGGACTTTGTAAAACCAATATTTGTATACGTAAAAATTTTTGCAAAAATGAATAATACCCTCCAGGGCTGTCAGATATGGCGATTTCTCGCCAAACGTGGCAATTTTGAAACGTGTTTGGCGGTGGGATTTTCCGTCTTTTTTTTATTTTTTTCACCAGTTTGTCATCTTTTGTTATCATTACTAATTTAAAAAAAACTGGGAACTTTTCTTCACATGAAGAAAATATTTTTATATTGAGTCACTATTTAATTCTAAAAGTATGTACATATGCAGCTCAAAACACTAGTTATGAAATCGATGAGGCTGAAGTGTACGATCTTATAGATTTGTGAACTAAATTCAAGTTTTATTTACTGTTATGTTATTTAAAAAAAAAAAAAACAGAAACTAAACAAAATTTACATTCGGAGATAATATTCTCAGGTTTTTGGCGATTTTTGCCTGATATGTTTTACCAGCTTTTTTTTTTTGGTAAGCAAAATTTAATTAAAAAAAAAAATTCAACGAAAACTGAACAAAATTGACATTTTGAGCCCTTAAGGGTCCCATAGACACATTCTGCTCATGACAATGCAGTATTTAAAATCAAAATAGGTTTGATTTTGAAATGAACTCATACTGCTGACAGTTATTCAAATGAACAATAAAATTAATTTATTACTTTTTAGATATATTTTTCTTTTCAATTTAAGTTAAAACTGGCTTTAAATGGATGTCAACACCATTGTTCTAAAGTATACTTTAGAAAAAGTCGACTTTATTTTTGACTATGAATATGGGCCAATATCTTTGCTGCAAGTCTAGGTTTTCGGTTCTTTTGCTCTTATTCCGTAACGGTACTTTCCCGAGATATGAGATTTTTAGAGATGATGCAAATGATCAAAAATTATCGATTTTCATCAAAAAACAAAAATCTAAAATGTCGTTGGTTACATCATTTTCGCTATTAGGGCTCGATTTGGCGATTTCTGACATCCGATTTGGCAATGGAGCTGAAAAAATCGGACAACCCTGATACCCTCTATTAAATTTTGTTAAAATTAATTTTAACCCTCTTGATATTAAAATACACTTAAGTATTATCGAATTTATTTTAATTTGAAATTAAAAAATTTTGATATTGATAGTATAATTATGCCTTCTTATTACAAACTTATTGTTAATGACAAAAAACAAACACTTTTGCTAAATTTTTTTAATAAAATTTATATAATAAAACGACTTACCGATGCTCTTCTGTTAAAATTTCTGTTGTTCCAATTAGATCTGGTATGGGGAAATCTAAATCGAATGATCCTGTTTGGTATATTGAAGATTTTCGATAATCTTCACTGCTCATAGACAGCACCTTTTATTTATAAATGAAAATATAAGAAAAATAAAGAGAAATGAATATATTTATTCAAGAATTTTTAAAAGAAAGTAAACAATTAGAGAAAAAACAGGTGGTGTATTTAAAAAAAAAAAAACATCCTAGCGCATAATTTGGTGAGTTAACAATACAGACTAATTTAAATAAATAATATAATACAACTAAAAACATATCTAGGGTGTTTTGTATCAACTCGTTGTTTATTTAAAATAAATAAACAAAAAAAAAAAAAAAAAACAAATTAAAGTAAAATTTTAAAAGCTTTTACACACAATAATTTTTGTGAGTGTAAAAAATACACTACAACTTAAGACGACAGAAAAGTACGAAGTAGTAAAAACTACTTGTTGAAATCAATATTAACTAAAAACAATTTTTTTTTTATTTCTTTAATAAATTATCTCTAAAAGGCTAAATAAATTTTTGTGGTGAATTCACGATTAATGACTAAATTAAATAATAATAAAAAAGAAAAAGGATGCTTTATGTATGATGGAAAATTTTTTTAGATGACCATGACTTTATATTGTACAATGCTATTTTCTTTCAGACGTATTCATAAAAACATCTTTATTTTAGGTTTTTAATCCAAATTAGTTAAAAATCATTTTAGGCATAAAAAAAGCTTAGTAAAACATACGTATGTATAATCAATAGCGCAAGTTTTTTTTGTGTCATGTTCCAAATTTGTGTATTTTTGCCACTTCTTCAATGATTATGTGAAAAATGCAATTTTGGCCCAACTTGCTTAGCAAATATGAGTCAGAATCTCAATGAAATGCTCAATGAATGTTTTAAAAATCGTATGTAAAAAGTGACAAAGTGTACACAAAAGAGCACTTTCAATGGATCTGCTCCAGTCTCTTGGAATTACAAACAAAAGGTGTTTCTATAAATGAAAGCTTTGACTTATGACGTTTTCTTTTCTGAGTAATATTTTGCCTTTCACATTTCTTTATGTTCTTTTCTGAAAAATGTGTTCTGTTTAAAAAGTGCAACGTGTTCTTTTCTAAAGATGTTCCCCGTAAAAGGAAAAAATGCTACATGCTCAACACTCATTTTAATTAAAGGGGCATGAGTGTAGCACTAGATTAACAGCTGCTTTTGTTATTATATCAGCAAAAATAAATTATTTTTTTAGTTCGCCTCTCGTATTTTTTTTTTTTGCTTAGAAATTAGCGGTATAAAAGGCTCCAAATTTTTAACGATAATTGTACTTTATTGTATTCAGTAAAAAACAAGTTAGAGTGCTATAATCGGCTGTGCCGAATCTTTGATACCCTCCACCGACAGCTCAGTGAGCTTTATATGAGGCCTACAGTAAATTATGAACCGAGCATCACGAAATTTATTAGTGTGAGTAGTGAAGTATTTATTTTTATTTTGATAGCATTATTTATTACGGCTTTAGGAGTACTAAACTGTTTTCCGGGAGAAGGGTTTATATGAGGCCTAGGGTAAATTATGGACCGGTCATCACGAAAATTCACAGTGTAATTTCTTGTAATATAAAACTGTGTCGTCCCAAATTTTGTTATGATAGCATTATTAATTACGGTCTTAGGCGTACTAAACTGTTTTCCGAGAGTAGGGTTTCTATGGGGCCAAGGGTAAATTATGGACGGATCTTCACGAAATTTAACAGCGCGATTTCCAGTCGAATAAAACAAATTTTTGCAAAATCTTATCTCATTCCGTGCCTTGTTCCACCATTTATGTTATTTTTTGTAACAAAATTATCATTTTTTTTAGGAGGTGGTTCCACATTTTGATTCATAGCTCTGGTCCTACTGCACCGATTTTGCTGAATTTCAATCCCAAACTGCTTAGGATAACTACAAGCAATTTGGCACCAAGTTTGTTAATTTCTTTTGAGTTATTCGAAAGTGAGCGTGTTTTCAAGACGGACAGACGTACAGACAGACGGACATGGCTAAATCGACTTAGAATCACTCAAGGACCCAGAATATCATATATATATATTTTATGGGGTCTGAGATGAATAATAAAAAAGTTTCACACGGAATGACAAACTTAATATACCCTCTTCACAACTAATTGTGGTGCAGGGTATACAAATTTTGTTGAAAAGTTAAAAATTTTAGATCGTACCTACGATTTTTGTCGTTGCAATTATTGTCTCTTTGAAGTCGGTCTGATATTTACATTGTTCGATTTTTGTCGTTACAACTTGTTCTGTGCCACCGAACTAAAATACATTTTTCGTCAGATGAGAGAACGAACCGAATCGAAGAGTTCACTCGCTTGTGTACCCATTTTAATTCCTCTCTCCCCTATCGCCTATAAAATAAGAATCGCAACGACAAAAATCGTATAATGTTAATGGGGACTAAGAAAAAGTATATGTAATCCTATTTTAAAAAACTGTTTTGATCGATTTTCTCAGAATTTTTTTTTTTTAACTTAGCGGTGTGTGCAAGTGGATGATTTTATTGACAACCCCTTTCCATGTGAACTATTAGCGTTCAAATATGCTCCAGTTACATCTTGCGATGTTAAAAGAGTGTTTTCCATTTATTGAGTTATTTTCTAACAGGAGATTATTTAAAACTTAATAAAATAAATATTTCTTAAACAACAACATGTTTATTTTAGCCAGTTTTGCCAGTTTTCGTGCCATTTTTTATACTTGTTCGTGCCATTTTGTCAGCCATTTTAACCATTTTTCATGCCGTTTTAAACTTGCCCTGATAATTAATAATAAACGTTTTTTTAATTGGATGGTGGCAACACTATCTCTTCGTTTATATACACAAGGTTTTCAAATAGTTTTTTAATGGTTATATTCGCCTATGAATACAATTTTAGCGAATTTTGTTTAAAACAGGTTTGAAATGCTGCTTACAAGTTTTATGAATACGGCTGTTTAACTTTAATAACGAGCCATGAGGCACATCTGAATAAATTTTTTAAAAATATGTACATTTGTATATCAAATGTTCATCTCTATCGTGAATACTTATTCCCATGAATATTTGCCCTGTTTCTATAAGGTGCATAATTTTGGGTGATTTGATGTGTTAGCAATGTAAGAGAGTTATGTTAATGATAATCTGCAAAAAACGGGTTTTGCAAAATTTGTCTTTTACAACGTTACTCGCGGCTTTGCTGCAATTGGTGAATTCGCCTTAAGTGTACTAGCTAAATAATTAGCTTTAAATTTATTTGTAATGAAACAGTTTATATTTGCATATTTTTTTAACTTAATTTTTGATGACTTAAGGCCCAAATACACTGATCAAAGTACTTATCAAGCATTGTGGTAGTATTAGTGAAAATGTGTTTGTATGTGTGACACCGACAACGCTTGATGAAAAATCAAAAAATTTAGATATGACGTCGAATATTACGTACAGCACACGTACACGTTGAATTCGCCGGCTGGACAAGCATTTGAAGAATCTGGTCAGTTTGATCATGGATGAAAAATCGCTTCGTACAGTGTTTTATTTTAAAATGTGGTTTTTCCAAAACTATTGGTTTTAAATTAAATTTTGGTAACATTAAAGTTCGGAAATGCTTTTCATAAAAATTCTCCTCAGACCGTTAGAGGGTTAAATATTTAATTTCTGTCAAGATAATTATAAAGGTATGTATGTATGTATATACATATGTATGTGCTAAAATCTTTGCCATTTTCAACAATTTCTTGTATTTAACAAAATGCATGCATGGTTAAAATTTTAAAAGTAAATTATCATAAATGTCTTATTGACATTCTGTTTTATTTTTTCTCAAAACGTGATATTGCCTCATTAGCACATTATTAAAAATTTCCTATAAGTTGGAGTAATTTTTTGGAAACTACATACAAATTTACATATTTTCATTGATTTTGTTTGTATATGATATTTCTCAAGGGGACAAAAATCAATATTTGTACAATAAAGTGTGGAAACAAATAGGGATAATAACTAGAATTAAACTTAATTGTTTAACTAAACAATTTGTTTGTTGTTTCAAATCGGCGGCGAAATAAAATAAAAAATCATAATAACTTAAGATGACAAACTGAAAAGAAATTATTAGACTATTGAGTAATTGAAATGGGGACAGCATATGACTTAACAAACGACGATAACAGAAGCAATAAGTTTGGCAACTTGCTTTTAAAACATGTAAATGTTAAATATTTTTATTTTTAGCGTTAATTTTTTTCTTCGGAATAAAAATAACACACAAAATCTTATATCTTATCTCACGTGAAGACAGCAAAAGGCATTTTTTGGTCACACTCAAGGCGAATTCAGTACATGATTATGTTAAATCAACGCTGTTTTAACAAGAACAAAACATCAACAACAGCGGTCTTCACTATACAAATTCATGTGTGCAAAAGAAATTGTTTGTTGTCTTAACATAGCGATGGCTTATCTAGACGTTCTGTAAGGAATGGTTGACATTTCAAACCGCAAACAACTAGAATGCACCACATGACGTTGAATTCGCCGTAGGTCACACTATCATACAAGGCGAATTGCCTAGAAGGTGGAGTCAAGTCAACATATGGTGTTTTTTTCGGTGGTCGACTTGTCAAAGCTTGTACACAAACTAGTTTTTTATGTTTCTTGGTGGCCACACGATCAAGTTTTGTCTTTCAATTCCATTCAATTTGCAATACACTCTCACTTTTTTTCTAGCACACTCACACTTTTTAAATTGACCATGAGATTGCTTTCAATTTAACCTGTCCATTTGTTTGGCAATTTTACTCACAATTTAACAGCTGATTACATGTTTGTCTTTACAAATCGTTTTCTTGATGACGTCTTGAAAGTAAAATGCTTACAAATTGAGTGCAGCCTACGTCACAGCTTTCAATTTATGTACATTTTGACAAGCAGTATATGTAAAAGACTATCAAGAACAACTTGATCGTGAGGCCGCAGTGTAAACAAACCCATTTTCTTTACTATCAATATTTTTGACAACTCGACCACAGAAGAAGTGCTGTTGTAGAGTTGAGCTCACCTTCTAGTCAATTCGCCTTGCTATCATTCTTTTTAAGCACACACGTTTTTTTTACACATCGTATGACAAAACCGAAAAGTAAATCGCCGGTTTTTTAATGATGGAAATTACAAATATTTTTTTTTTATTTGTATTTTTGTACAAACATGCGAAAAAACTTGAACAAACTAAAGAAATTTTTAAAGACAACACGATTTTTAAATAAAATTTGTATTTTCTTTGGTTTATTTTTTACTTAATACTTGTACAATCCATTTCTGTTTATTTATTTAATTAGTTGATAAAACTTACAGCACGTTTCCATGAGCTGAACAGAGAACGTCTGGGACGCTCCTGATGTGTTTTCAAAGTTTTATTTTTTACCATTTTCACAAGTATATTATTGAATAGCGAATAATTCTGGTCTTTGCAATGTACGAACATTTATAGGGAACTATTTGCACTTAAAAAGCAGTAGTTACCACAATTCGTTAAAAATATTAAATAACAAATTTATAAAAGAAAAGTCAACAAATTTAGTTTTGCTTAAAACAAATGTTATAAATTGATAATAGAAATATTAAATCAAAAAGCAATTCATTGAAGGGGAGAGTAAAAAAGAGCAGGGGTCTGTAGGTGGTTATATTAAAATGGCTTATTCAGCACTTAGAATACAACGTAGAATTTTTAAAATTTTGTAGACACAATATCAATCAATGAAAGGTAAAAACAAGTAAGAAAGTATTGTTGGCCAGCCTGACCATATGATACCCTATATCACAGTATTTGAAAACAAATACTTATGTGCGACCCCTGCACCCGTATTCCGTAGTTCGCTTAGCTAAAGCTAAATCTCGATCGCTTAAATACCTAAGAGAATACAAAATTTAAATTATGGCATTGCCAAATTTAGCAATGCACGTTACAGTATTGCATTAATAGCCAATAGCTGCTAAATTAACTTTATAGATTTTTAGCGATAGAGATTTAGCTTTAGCGAATTACAGACTACGGCCACTGGTCAATCATTGACCCGCCAAATCAAAATTATGTTATGAGGTTAATATTCATGCAAAAGTTTTTTTGTGCAGAATGTTATTTCGATATGAATTTTTTTTTATCTGTATAAGATTATTTACCTTAAAGAGATTTTAGGCAGGGGTTTTTATGGGAACAATGATTAGTTTGGGACCTACCAGGACATCATTTTGTCATGACATAATAGCAATCGTAAAATTTACTGTCGCCAATTTATGTGTCAATACCATGGCTGCAGCAATTATACATAAGTAAGTTATGGCATTAAAAGCTATTTTCGGGAGTAGTATTTGTGCGGATGTTGCACTGGATTCAAGAAACAAAACCGTTCTTGAGTTACGCGAATATATGTTTGTAAAATCCTCCATTTTTGAAATAACAGTTTGTATCTAAAAAAAAGAGCCAACCTAAAAAAACGGCTAATACCACTGGATTCCGCGTAATCGAATTGGTTTACCCGACAAGTGCCCCGCTTGACAGTTTTTTTCAACTAGCACAGTGTTATTGAATTGTAAAATTGTAGCGGAAAAAAAACTTCTGAGTTGCTTTAGTTTGATCCACTGGCATATTTATAAAGTCAAAGAAGCCAAAATCTAAGAGCAAAATACTATGAATGGATTATAACAATGCTATGTTTGTAGGTGACCAAGTCACTATAACTTGTATTTAAAAAAAGGTAATCGTTTATTGGTTTTTATTTAATTTAAAACATTAAAAAGTTATTTTGATTTTATATATATATATTTTTCTATTATTTACGGTCCCTGAAAAATTAGATAACATATTTTTTTTTTGACAAAATGCTTAACATTTTAAAATTAGTAGCAAAAATTAATATTTGATGTGTTATGAAAAAGCAATAAACGTACTTATGTATGTCATTTTTCTTTCGTTGTTGTAGCAGATATCATCTTTAACTAACTTTAACGTGACTATACTAATATATAAAATTTTAAGAAACATTTCCGCTTAAGTCGCACTAAACAGGTTGTTCAGTAAAATTGTTTTTGCTTATTTAAAATTAATAAATTATAATTTTATATGATAAGAAATCGCATTTGGACAGAGATTTGTTTATTTTGCACAAATGTGAACTAATAGATTATGACATTTTAAAGAAGTAGAGTAATTAATTTAATGAGTAATCGATTAAATTTAGAAAGATTTGCTATTTTTTGTTTTATTTAAAAAAAAAATTTTTTTTTTCCAACATAAATTTCATTGGGCCATCACACACTGGGGCAATTTTTAAGCGCATAATTTTTGTTCCACTAGGGTGGTTTTAGTGAATATGGCAAAAAAAATTTTTCCGAAATTTGAAAGTGCTCACGTCTAGACATGTTCCATTTAGTGTTAAAATACAATTTTAAAAGTTTTAGCTCAATCGGACATTGCTTTCCCGTGCCTTAAGAGCCCCAAAATTTTAGAAAATGACTGTTTTTTACGAAATAGCGCCATGTTTCTGCTGATGAATGCCATAATTTATTACAATAAATTTACTATCAAATGAAAGGAAATTTTAATGACTTTACATTAAATTCTAACACACTTTCTTCAAAAATATATAATATAAAGAAAAACAAAAAGTTATCAAAGTTGTATTTATGTATATTTACAAATGTCAGAATTCATAGTTAAATAAAAACTCATACTTAAAAATCTTAAAATTAATACATATGTATATCATATATGTACATACATCAAATACATATATGTACATAAATCATCAGCTAAAGCAGAAACATAGCGCTATTTCGTGAAAAACAGTCATTTTCTAAAACTTTGGGGCTCTTTGGGCACGGGTAAGCAAAGTCCGAATGAGCTAAAATTTTCGCAATTGTATTTTAACACTAAATTGCATAATTCTAGATGTGAGCACCTTTAAAATTCGAAAATCGATTTTGAAAAACCACCCTAGTGTACACAACTTTGTATGTGTTAGTGTTTTTTTGCATTGCTTGTGCAGGGTTAAAGCCAGTTGAAGCTTTACGCCAACAAAAACCTATTCCCTTCACCTCGCTTGCCAACAAATTGCCATTTTACGCGTGCATAATTAGTCTAGTGTGTAAAGGCCCATTGAGTTTAGTGAACTGAATTTCAAGTTGTGGTTAAGGCGAACACATGTAAATGGGGGTGGAAAAAGAACAACTAATACAACACCAAAAACACAACATTGTACTTTATTTGTTGCTTTCGTTGGTCGATATTTCAATAGCACAAGCAACTTTTGTCATTTTTCTCTCTTAAGGCTAGTTTTTACTATCACACAAGTCTTACGTATTCCATAATACTTTGTGAGAAAGAAATCTAATGAGCTTTGTTGCGACTATCAAAAATCTAATTGAACATTACTGTTTCTATTCACACTATCACACATGAACCTGCTCTTGTTAAAATGCAACCCTGATCAAATGAAAAGTGTTATAAGCAGCGTGGCCATTTTGGCATTTTTGCAGCTAGATTTAGCATTTTTTTGTCTGATTTAGCTGCAAATTTTTCATTTAGCAGTTAGCATTTTGTTTAGCATTTTTCAACTACATATTTAGCATTTATTAGCATTATTTAATTAAAGAATATTAAAGTAATCTTTTTTGAAAAACTACCACACTCTTTTGTTGAATGCAAATACAAACCCCTCCTTTTTTGCTATAGAAACTGTACAGTCTTTTAAAGGACCTTTCATATCAAATGGTTTTAAAATTTGATCAGTTTGATCCATTTAATTCATGTTAAGACGATTTTTTCCCTCAATTACGATTTTGAATTTTTTGGAATCGAAAAGAGATACCCAAGGCGAATTCATTCCAGGTAATCTCGGTACTACAACAAGTACAACAAAAACCACAAGCAATTTGTTTTTGTAAAATCATTGTACAATGCCATAAACAGAAATTGTTTTATTTCACAGAAACAAAGATAATAAACAAAAATTTGACATCAGGGCTTTTAAGACCACCTATAATAAATTCGACTTGGAGATAGCATAACTTTTGAAATAGAAAAAAAACAAATACGAATTACATGCCGAGATTTTATAGCTCAATTTATATGTCATCTTAGAAAACCGTTTAAAAACTAATAAATGCAAATTAAGCAAACGAAAGAAGAAATTATTGATTTCACTGTAGAAGAAATTACAACTTTGAAACATCAGTGGCTGATGTATGTACAAAGTGTGTGATGGTGGGCTGCCAATAGAAAACAAGAAGAAGAACAAGAAAAACTTCGAAAGTGTTTATAGTTTTGAGGTAAAAAGCACGCGTTGTTTTACAAAATTAATTTTTTATTAATTATAACTAAAAAAAGTATAAAGATGTTGGAAGGATTTAGTAAGCGTCATTTACGACTTCTCGGCTTATAAATACGAAAAGTACATGAACTTAATGGTAAGTATTTCTAAATTTCTTACTTTTTAATATGGCTTTAACCAAAATTAAATTTTTACAGAGGGAAATCAACAAACTGAGTACGTTCTCTTAACACAAGGAGTTGCTCCACCTAATAATGGAACCCATGAACTTAAAGGTAGGTATTTATAACAAAATTTTCACTCCTGTTCTTTTTAATTATTATGGATATTTTTCCAGATAAATGTTATAAAACGAATTTTGAATCCTGGAGGATTGCAGAAGAATTTTCATCGGCTCGTTGACAACAATGGAATTTTTTAAAAATTTTTAAGTTTTATTATATTAATTTCATAAAATAATAAAAATAATAAGTGAAGTACCAAAAATACTTTTTTTTATTTATATTAAATAGTATGGTACTTGTTTTAATCTGTTAAATGCCTCTTATAACTCTTAAACTCTTACATTTCAAAATTTTTATATCAAAATTTTGAAATTTAAAGAGTTTATGAGATATAAGAGGGATTTAATAGCTTGAACGAGTACCTGTAAAAAAGTGGGTATATCTAACATTTTCCTTAGGGTGTATTTAATGTACACTTCCATATACTCAGTATATGAACATATACTTTATGTTAACTACAGCACCGTATACTAAGTATATGAGAAAATACTTCATTTTGATTACAAAACCATAACACAAAGTACATGGAATTGTATGAAGAACGGATACTTTCTCGTATACTTTGTGGGTTGGTGGTAATCAATGAAAAAGCGGCCATGTTGTTCTAAAAGTAAGCCTAAAACGTATATAGAGTTCCGAGGACTCTGTACACACAAAGTATGCTATACGTATTTACATATGTACGTACAACAAACGTTCGTTACTGGGATGTTATATAAATTTTATTAAAATACTAAATAATTCCCATTTATGGGTCAAGTTCCTTTGATTTTTTGTTATGGTATGGTACCTTTTGTTTAAACAATTTTTTTGTACGTATATAAAGACTGAAATATATTTCTGTTATAGTTTTAAGACTTTTTATGTTTCATAAATATTATATTGTTATTCTTTAATCAGTTTGTTCTATTGATACGATGTGAGGTTATAGGAAAGAATTATGTAAAATAAGTCATTTATAAAGGTATTTTAACTAAAATAACAAAAAAATAAAACAATCTAAACTTTAGTCTGAATTTACACGTTTCATCTTTTGATGCTCAACTTCCATTCAATTCCCTTTTAAAGATGCCAATATATTCACACGCAGCAATCGGTTTCAACTTTTTTCGGTACAAAACAACAACAATTTTATTAATAGCGAATCAAAGAGAAAACGAAAAGAAAAAAATTACATGCAGCCATCGTTGTGCATATACCAACGAATAAAAACACAAAGCGTACTGACCGAGTACAGGCATCTCCGTACTAACCCCCTTTCTTCTCTCACCTAAAAACACAAGAGTTGAGCATCAAAAGATGAAACGTGTCAAAGCAGACTTAGCATTATTTTTTGGCAGTTTAGGATTTTTGTTAGCATTTTTTAGCATTATTTTTAAGCCGATTTAGCTGTAAAATATTTTTGGATATGGCCACACTGGTTATAAGGTGCAGTAAATGAGTAAACTGAAAAATTTGCTGCCATAAAAAGCTGTCGTCCAAAAATGTACGCGAACGCAAAGTTTGCAAAAATTTGTAAAATATAGACAACAGCTGATGGCAAATAACTGAAGTATTGAAAAATATTTACTCTTTTGACTACTTAACTGGTTTTCTTATCGGCACTAGATTAAATACTTTGTACCTATAACACGAACATTTTTTGAAAATACAAACAAATTATTTTATGCAATCTTTAATATTTTTATTTATTCTATTTGTGTCTGGTTTAATTTTTTCAAAAGAACATTAACAATTTTTTTGCTATTGATTACTAAAAAAAACTAGTGCAGTTCCAAGTACCCAAATACTTCACACTTTTACAACTCTAAAAAATGAACATAACGAAAAAAACAATTTTAAATTCGTATTTAGCCAAATTAAGGCTTTACAAACAAGTTTAATCAATTAATATTTATTCACTTTTTGTTTTAGTTTAATTTATTTATTTCAACTGTTTTTTGATTTAGCAATTTTTTCCTAATTTTCAAGTACATACTCAGTCAAGAACTGTCACATTACGCTCTCAATTTGTGTTCTCATTTACTGTATTTTGTGTACGCGAATGCAATTTAGTAAAATGCAGTAAAGTTCAGTAAAAAATAGTAAAAATGTTTGTGTTCTCGAACGTAGCTTTTGTTTAGAAAAATTTCAAAAAACTCTGAAGTCGTATTGGATGTCAAATTTTGTTTTGTAATACTTGCCATTTTCATAACACATTGCATTCACACTATCACACTTCTACATATAACTTAAGTTTTTGACATGTATTAATACAAAGTATAAACCAGCCTTGAGTTTGAAAAAAGAAGATCAGCTATGTTTTCAACGCCACCTGAAAAGCGAATTCGCCTTTATTGTGGTATTAAGGTTGCTGTAATCAAAAATGTGTTTGTATGTGTGACATCAACCCCAGCGGGAAAAAGAAGGGGTACGGATGCCTTCTAGAAGGCCTCTGTACTCATTCTTTTGAATATACAAGGCCTGCTCGCTCCATTCCATACTCATATCTTTTTTACACACGCTGTCATTGCGGAGAAGGCCTTCCGATCTCGCTTCTTTAGCAGGTACATAAGAATGGCAACGGGATCAAAAAATAATTGTTTTGCTTTTGCTTGTGCAAAAAAAACAATACAAAAAATGTTACTCCTTCTCTACTCCCTTCTCATAGAAGCGAGTGTGGAAGGTGTATCTTATCTTTTACACCAAAGAGCCGAGGTCTTCTATGAGGCATTCTTTAGCAGTTAGATAAGAATAGGAACTTAATCAAAACAATTTTTAAGCAGGCCTTTTAAAAGGCTTGAAGTAAGAAGGTCTTCTGAGTTTTACCGCTGGGACGATGCTGGAAGGAAAATCGAAAAATTTTGATATGACGGCGAATGTTCTGCAAGCACACGTACACGAATGAATTCGCCATGATGACAACCATTTTTTAGTAGTGTGTTACCAGATTCTCATTTTAATAAAAACTTGACAATTCTTGTCATTTTATAGGATATATTTTTTTTAATCAAATAAAAGTAAAAAATAAAATAATGTTTCTTCTTATTAAACAGAACTTAACATTTCACCCTCGTATACCTAAACTTTTGTTTCTTTGATGGAAATATTCATTAAATAAATTACTTACACGACAAAGAAATGTTTAACAAAACTGAGTCAAGGTTTGTTTTGAATTTTTTTTCCTTTATAGGTATATTTAAAATAAAATAACCCAACAGCAGCACTTTATTAATCCATTAAATAAATGTTTAAAAAAAACGTATTTTCCACATGTTCTTGATTGACCCTCTTTTTTGTTAATTAAAACAAAAATACAATAAAAGCACTAAATTATAAATTTTTTAATTAAAAACTCATTTCAACAATTTAAGTTAAAAAAAATGTCGGCTTACACAGCAACAACTAAAGCAAAAACTTTGTTAAAATTACACTGTGATATCAAACATAATAGACATATAGACGTCATAGATAGACACGGATGTTGAATAACGTTGAACTACAAAACAATTTCCATTGTGGTGGCATTGCATGATTGTATGTCGTTGTAGTTGTTGTAGTTTTAATTGTTAGAAATTCCTGGCGCCACTTGCGCGCGCCTTCTCTTCCAAATGCAACTATGTTTTGTTCAAATTGTTAAGAAAAAAATTTTTTTCTTTGTTTCTAAAGAAATATTTTTTTTTTTTTACAAAATGTACATAAATTTTAGTTTGACTTTGAAAATAGAAAAAATAGTTTTAAACATGTGTAAACATTTTTGCGTAAGTTATTTTATCATTTCACTTCATAGACGAGAAGTTTTCGAAAACAGTAATTAAATCATTTCAAAGGAGTCCTAAACGTTATATTTAAGTATAACAGTATTAATTGTTATATGTCAATAGAATGCATGAATGTATGTATGTTAGTATATTGTTTCTGAAGAAAACACTTTTAAACGATGTAAATTTGTTTTAATAATAGTAATTAAAATTCATTGCAACGAAAATTATTCGATTCATAAATAAAAAGAGAATGTATATTACATATTAACTAAATTATATCACTTTGTTGTCACTTTGTTACTAACAAAACAATAGCATGTGCCAGTGCGGTTATCTTAGTTAATTTTACTGTAAGTGTTAAAGTCAAAGAGCGCAAAATTTGTTCTTTTCACAGTGATGTAATTTTAAACTCTAAAACTAAAGTGCGGATTTTGTTATAATTTGTTGCATTAAAACTATCTCTTTGTTCCTATAGTCTGGGTTCACACTATGAAAGTTTTCTTTCAGAAAGTCTGAGTTTATGGGTGAGAGAGGAGAAAAGAAAAGCATGTTCTCTTCCCCTCTCACCAATAAACTAAGACTTTCTGAAAGAAAACTTTCATAGTGTGATCCCAGACTTATATTGTTAAATTTACGTAAAAAAAGCGATACCAAGTAGCAGTGATGCCAACTTAAGCCTACTTATGAATTTCACACAATATATTTTTTGTTGGTATATGTTTTGTTACATTTATGGCAGAATATAATTTTGTTTATCAAAATTAATTGTTATGCTGTTAGATATATAGACCAAGAGGATCTTTTGGGCAACCTGTATATTAGGGGTATAACTTATTCCCATTTTTTGAAAATATCAAAATGGTCCGTCCTAGCATAGTCGTATAGTCCATTGAAAACAATTAAAAAAATGTTATTAATTTTTCGCGGTTTTCAAAAAAGGTCACCAACAAAACGCGGAAAAGTTGGTAAATTATTTTTTTTTATTTGTCTTAAGCTACGGTCACACTTATTAAATATTTGACCAAATAAGCGTAACCACTACTTTTGTTAATAGTTAGTGAGATTTCACAAGCTCTTAATATCACAAAATAAAGCTTATTATACTGCTAGACATAGCAAAAAAATGTTTTCTGTAAGATGAGGAAGTATAACCATAATAACTATTGGAATTAAAGGAAATAATTATTTAGTTTGCTTGTTGGTTCCGTTTTTTTCGTCAAATATTTGACAAGTGTGACCGTAGCTTTATACTTTTATTCAGAAACTTTAGCAAAACAACATGCACAATAAATTTGAAATTCATGTCCTTTAATAATTAAGAAGCTTTTTTTCATTTATTAATAAAATTTTGATATTTTAATTAGGCTAAAGTTCATCAAATTTAATTTTCATTAAATTATTTTTACATGTTTTAATTGCAACCACTCAATCTATTCAGAGGCAGTCAATAGTCAAACATCAATCTTTTAACCAAACTGTATTTAATTTTTGGTAGATCGAAATTTGCTTTGAATGATTATCTATTTAATTGATTTACATGTTCTTCCTTACTTCTGTTTTTTTCGTACTTTATGTCAAGAATTCCCCTTGAAGTCCAAAGTGCAAGTTAAAGCTTTTGCACAAGAAAATAAGTGTTCATATTTTGGGGTATTAATATATTAGGGTGTTAACAAACAAGAATCGGCATCAGCTGATACGCATAATCATCGCCAACTTTCACAGGCCCTACCTGTTAACAGTCATCTGAGAAGTTGTCATGTTTTTTAAACGGGATTTTCCATAAAAATCCTGGGATCCGCAAAGCTTTTTGGGGAAAGTTATGTTTTTACTAACGTTTAATTCATTGATTAACCTTTTTTATAGATCTAATTAATTGTAATTTCTTCAAATAAATTAAAGATAATTATATTTGGCGGGCTTTCCCAGGAAACGAAAAAGTCAAGGAAAAGAAAATCTCTACTTACTAGCGATAGCCAATGCTACAAACAAAGTAATGTGTTGATTAAAAATAGCGAAGCCTTTTAAGTTAAATACGTAGTAATTTTTGAATACTATAAAATTTTCCAATAAAAAACCAAACCTAAACAAACTGCAGCTAACTTTACTTATCGAAGTTGTATTATTAAAAAAGAAAACAACGTGTTCCGTAAAACAAATAATTCATGTTTATGACTAATAATTTTGCTCATCATTTGAAATTCTAATAGATATGAAAAAAATTTATATACCTACATATTGCAAATGTTAATTTGTTTATTATTAATTATATTAATTTGTTGGTTGTAAATATATTTATATTAAACTTTGTATATAAATAATTCAAAATATAACAATGTTATCAAATACGGCAGGCACTTAAGATTTCTCCAACTAAAACACCTTAAATTTAATTGTAAACATCTTTATTTGTTGTCGATTTTAAATTTTTGCCGCGAGATAAAAAAAGAAAAAAAAAAAAAATAATAACAATAAATTGCATGGAATAAATAATTTATTAATTAAACGAATTTATTTATGTGTTATTTATTGTTTGCTGCTAGCAATCTTTTGAAATAATGTTGCATACAATTTTTTTTTTAATTAAATGCGTTTTGTTTTCCTAAAAAATTAAAAGTATGCTATTGTTTTTTTTTTTTTTTTGTTTACTGTGAAGGGGGTAATAAACTTTTCGCTTGAAGTGAAACGAGTGTTTAAGGTCCAATGTTATTTGTATTATTTTTTTTTTGTTTTAATATAAAAAGTAATTTGGTTTCAAAAAAAGTTATTTAAAATTTGACTGACATCGTAATGATTTAAATTAAATATTAAATAATTTTGAAAAAATAAAAATAAAAATTGTAGATGAAATAGTTAATGTCAAATTAAACTTGCTGTTAGGAATGTTAGAAAGTAATTGAGAATAAATTGCTATGAAATTATTTATATCAATGTAAAAGCAATTTTGTTTAAGTGCATTGATTAAATTCGATTATTATAAAAAAAATTCAATATACATTTAAACATAATTTAAAGAATATATTATATAATAAACTTTCATTTAAAACGTGATTCCAATTTATAATCTCGAAGAAAAAACAAAATAAGGTTGGTTGTCCTACTACAATGACTTATCAAAATATTGATTCTAGTAATGATACAATTATAAGAAACATGTTTGCTAGTTTTTCAAGTATCCACTTCCCTTGGTGGAAAATCAAGCTAAAGGGCCGATCAAGGCATATTTTTTCCAAAATGAGGCCGGTCAGGCAGTTACTGTGAATGGTGTTCGCTATCGTAAGGTGATAGCGAACTTTTTATGGCCCGAATTGGAAGATATGGATGTTGACGGTATGTGGTTTTAACAGGACGGTGCCACTTGCCACACAGCTAACGAAAGAATGGCGGCGGCCATTTGGCCGATATTTTGTTCCATACATAATTGAACCATACCAATATTATTATAATAAAAAGAAATGACAATAATTTCCCAAATAATTTGTGTTTTATTCAATATCAACATCCGCCCTTAAAATTTAAATACCCTTTATATCATTATCGTTTCTTGCTAATAATCTAAAAAAAAAAACTAAAGTTCTCTTACAATTATGGTCCGGATAAAGCTCCTAGCTGCGTTTTAATAAATTGTTTAGATTCTAAGCAATCCCTCTGACAGTTTTATGCAACACATCTTTAAAATATGTTTAAATACCAAAATTGTCAGGTTATAAGTCTCTTGATTGAAAATTACAGGCGCATTGTAAAGCTGAGTGTGATACCTAAACTTTTCGCATAACATTTATGTTATCAAGTTGCAAATATAATATCTCCTTCTCAACACGGATTTCGAAAAAGAAGTTCTACCCCTACAAATCTTTAAAATTTACTATTGCTGTTAACTTCGGAATTTTTCAAAGGAATCCGAAAGGTGTCATTTACACTGAATTTAGCAAAGCATTTGATCAAGTTAATCATTTGCTTCTTGTAAAAGTATTTTATTTGGTCCCAAAAGAACTAACTAGTCAACAGTTTTCTGGTAAGTAGTAGATTTTCAATCACATGCCAAATGTCTATGGCGCTAAGTATTGTCTGGTCTACAGTTGGTTAGGAGTACTGTTGACAAAGTCGGATGTTAAGTAGTACATTTAAACAAAAAAGTATTTTTATGTCAGAAATATTTTTGGCCAACATAACCACCTGCTGGTTGCAAGCGGTTCAAGCGAAATTGCCAAACTTTCACCAAATATGTTTTTGTCACAAACGTTAAAATTTAGCACAAGTGTATAAGAAAAAAACATTAAAGCAAACTCAATCAATTGTTGAAAATATTGTATTTAACCTCAATAATGTTTCTGGAAAATGTCTTTGCAAACTTTCTCTCTCATAAAAAATGTTACTTAAAATAGCTTTTTGCAATTTTTGATTTTTGTATGAAATTCTTGATTAAAATTTTTAATTTGTCTTGCCCAATAAAAACATATACATACATACATACTCTTCTTTAATGTGTTATATTTCAAAAGATAACAGAAATTCCACTGTATTGTCAAGTTAACAGATGGGTTTTTTTGTGGTCGAAATGTCGAAGTTCGTATACAAAAACTACAGTGTTTTATGTAAACAAACATTTGTTACTGGCTATATTTTTGACAATCGGACCACGAAAGCAGTATTGTAGAGTTGACCTCACCTTCGTCTTGGCATTGTCAAAGAAGTGTTCAAGAAGAATTCAACTACAGGTGGTGGCACTACTACAGCAACAGCAACAACAGAGGTTTATTGCACTGCATTGCATTGTTAGTGTATACGGCTCGAAATGTTAAACACTTACAACAAACTATTTTTCTCGAACTGTCAAAGTGTGCGACCAGCTTGTACTGCATTCGCCTTGGAAGTGTTTAAATCAAGTACAACTTCAGTAATTTCTCAACAATGCAAATTAAATGCATTGTAATTTTGAACTTGGCAAAAGCATCATCAATTTCAAAATTGCGCTAATTGCGTTTGTTTACATATCAGCTGCAAAACAGATGACTTTAGGAATGCAATGCATTGTCAAAGTTAGCCCAGTTGCGTTTGGAAATAAGTGACATTGTTGCACTGCAAAATACCTTTAATGTGGCCATTACTGAAAATTACAAAACTTTGTTCTTTTCTAGGAAAATAATATTTTAAGGGAAGAAAAGTTATTTTTCACGATTAATGCTTTGAAAACTGCTTCTTCGCTACATAGCTGCTCACTAGAAACGCTGTCGGTGGGGCGGATTGGTACTTTTTGGCTACTGCCTTAAAGGCCCACATCAAAGTACAAAAACTGCCATTTCTTCAACATTTTTATTTGTCATTAGCAAAAAAAACTGTTGCTTTTACTTCGGATTCATTAAATTTAAACAGTCGATGTCAAACCAACTCAAAAAGCGTTAAGTTTTACAGACATTTTCGTTTTTTGTTCGACAGCTTTTGGTTTCGACTGCAGTTTTGTAAACCCTGCCAAATACACTTTTCAAATTCTTTTCAAGTAGGCGAATTTACTCGCGTACGTATGCTGGACGTTATATTCGCCGTCATATGGAATGCTGGATGGAAAATAAAGATATTTAGATATGACGGCAAATATTTCGTCCAGAACACATGCACGAGTAAATTCACTTGCATGACAAGCACTTGACAAGTATATTTGGCCCTTAAGGTTTATTAATTTTACCAAAGGCATGACTTTATGAATTTAAAGATACACGAAACGGTGTCAAGTTTTCCAATAAAATTCATTAAAAATGGGGAGATTTTTTTAATTAAGGAATTAGTTTTTTTTGTCAAAAAACATGTCTTATTATGCTCTTCACCTCAGGTGGAAAGGGCTATACTGGATCCTTATGATGAGCGGATTTCACGATATCGGAAGGTTTGTCTATATGTTGAAATGGGTTTTCCGTAGACCCCAGATATGATGGGGACAAGGTTGCTCGATATTTATATCGCGTGTAGTTTGCTATTGAAATTCAGCCAGATCGGCCCATAAATGATTCAAGATAGCAGGAAAAAACCGCGACTGTCTCTAATTTTTATCAATACTAGAATACGAGTTGTGAATATCGGTTCAAACATGACTTAATTATGGAAAAAACTACATTTTTCTCAATAGCGTGTCATAGCATGTGAGATAGGAGGCCCAAGTTTGGCTCAGATATTTCTTCTATGTTTAAACAACTTCTGTTACAAAAAACTTAAAACAACCTTTTCATACATAATTACTTTTTAATTACAAAGGAAATAAAAACAAAACACAAAAGACCTTCGAAACTCTACAAAAAGAATGAAATAGTTTAATACATTTTTTAATTTACATGATTTATTTGAAACGAGGCTGTATTTCGACGAAACCCGATGGAAATCGGTACAATTTAATGCCGTTTGTACTCAAGCTGGAGAATAGCATCATCGTTTAAAAGCAGAAACCGTTTTTGGTGCAAAGTATTTTTGGTACTTTTACAAAAAGATCCGATCGCAAAAGTTTTTTGGTTCGTTATACAATTTAATTTTTTATTTATATTTCTTATAATTCAAATAAGAATTAAAAAAGTCACGTTTTATTAAAAAAAAAATATGAATTCCAATTATTAAATTATTAGTTAGTTTTTTTTAACATTGTGCTATAAATTACAACTTTTTATAAATTACACTGTTAATATAAAAACATATTTAAATAATTTGTTTAAAAGCTTAAACTATTTAAACAATTGTTTAAGAAAACCGATTGCGGAAATGAATTAAAACCTAAAAATAGTTTTATTTTATCGTTTTTTTTTTGTTGACAAACACAGTAAAACAGGTCACGCTTTTTTGTTATAAAATAAAAAAATTAACAAAAAAAAAAAAAAAAAAATGAAAATTCAGTTTAATAAATGAAAAAAAACTACTTTAGTTTTCCTAAAAATGCGACTTAAAAACAAATAAATGTACAAAAATATTTTTTTAGTAATAAAATAAAACAAGTAGAAAAGAACAGTCTGTCAAGCTTGACTATAAAATGTCCTACACCACAGCATTTAAAAACAAATTTACATCGACAGCTAAACGGACGGATGGACATCCTAAGATCGATTCAAAAAACAATTCAAACTCGTTTAAAGTTTATTCCCGAAAAAAGCTTCAATGGTAGCTAAGTGAAATAATGGACCGATTCTCACCTTTTTAAATAAGAATCTACGTACCAAATTTCATCAAATTGCCTCCAAAACTGTGACCTGTAGTTTGTGCACAAAGGGAAGGCCAGCCAGCCAGCCGGACGGACGGATGGATTCAAAGTGGTTTTATATCGATTTGTTTAATAAAAGGTGGGCATACATAGGACCAATATTTTTAGGTCTTGCAAACATAAGCACAAACGCAAAATACCCTGTCCACTTGGCATTAAAAATAATAAACTCGTGCTTAAAATATTATTAAAAAACTATCTAAATATTTTATATATTTTTACCTCACACTCCATGGCGGGATTTAATATTAATTCACACATTTTTTTAAAGTTAATTTTTTAATTTCAATAAAAAAGATTCACTACTTAAATTTAAAGCGTTATCTTTATTTTTTTGAAATATTATGCTTAATAGGTACAATTTATTTAAACTTTTGTGTTAATAAAAACGTAATTTAATTTAAATTTGCGTATCAAATTCTTGTAATGCACTATTTAACCGTATAATTTTTGTTTTAACGGTCGACACGAAAAATGAACCATCTGTTTACGGTTTGTTACCGGCGACTACTGTCATTTCAAATTGTATTTGCTTTGCTATTTAACACTGGTTTGACATGTAGGGCTTTTTTGCATTATTTATACAGTACGAAAATAATATATCATTCTTCTTCTATCTGTTTGTTTTTGAAGAAAAAAAAAAAAAAGATTAACTGCATTGAAAACGATGTTTATAACTATTTGTTTGTTTACATTTGTGGGAGATAGTATAACAAAATCGTTGGCAACGCACGATGTACACAACACACGTCTGTAAAGTTTTACGTTTGCGATTGTACTAACACTCCGACTGAGTGAGTACCGTGTGACTGCATGTATCATTTCGTAGTGTCTGTAGGTCTGGTATATTTGACTAACTGCTTCTATTCTCATTGTATGTATGTATCTGTTTTAGTAAGTTTTATTTGGCTTGGTGTGCCAATCTCAAACTCAAACTTGCCATTTTTGTTTTGTGTATTAAAGTCATACCGGTTTTTTGTTTTGTTTTTTTTGTTTTTACATTTTTCTTACTTGTTTACAAACTTATTTTGTTAATTTTTGTTACTTGAGTAAAAATAAAAAAAAAAACCGTGGTTCCTTCTTCTAAATTATTTAAATTTTAAAAGTTTTCTACTAAAAATAAGGTGTTAATAATAAAATATGCATTCTAAAGATGTGAACGTGATTTTTAGTTTATTTTTATATGTACATAAGAATTTAAAGGGGGTTTAGAATATTAAGCTCCGAACGGGCAGTGGTCAGATCTTGCAATTATGTATGTTCTGGCAATGAGCTGACAATAACTGCCTGAAAGTATATTGTTAGTTTAGACTATTGTAAGAATAAATTCATCTGTCAACAAAAATTGTCAGTTCTCACGGTTGTCAGATAATTGCATGGCAAGAATTGCCAGATCTGTTTGTGAACATTGTCAGAAAATTGCGTTTGTTTTTATAAATTGGAAAAGAGGTATTATTGTTATTGAAGGGAAAAAGCCATATCAAGAAATTTTGTATTTTATATAGGTTTCATTTATTTTCATTAAAATGATTTAAAATTTCCAAAATTAAATTTTTTTGTTTTTCTTTTCACGTATGCATATCAGGGATGGAAACTATGGTGCAGTTTAACTTTTTTTTTTTGATACAATGTTGGATAAAATGTTCGTAATTAATAGTCTTTTTTCTAAATATATGTATGTATATACATATAACCTAAACTTTGTTTTTAAATTGTGGCAAGACCAACAACATGATAGTTTTGACATTTAGATTTTTGACGTTTTCGTGGTAGATGCACTGGCAATTGCTACAATAGCGGTTTTCACCCTTTGTATTAAGTGTAAAACTCTGCTTTTCTTAATACGATTGTACTACAAAGCATGAGTTTCTTTTTCGTTAGTATTGTAAATTAATGAAGTTGCTGAGTGAGGGAAAGAGACAGATATAGTTTTTTCAACTGTTTTATTCTGGGTTATTAAACAAACGTGTTTACTACAGCTTTTTGTTGGATTTTTCAACCACATCGTAGTCAATTTTAGTCTAATACATTTTGGTGTTGCAGTGTTGAAAATCTTAGTACTTTAACTTAATTAATAAGATTCACAAGGACTACAAGGGACATTACTATGAAAACCGTTAATAAATTGAATTTTGCTCGAAAATCGCATTATAAGAACTAAAATCTACTATGAAAATGGTGGTCCTGTTAAAGTTGTATTACACACAGCCAATGAAACGATCTATTTATTGCAAACTAAATTTCCTGATCGCATAATTTCACGAACATCAGATGAAAAGTGAATTATTTTTAGTGGGACTATGTTAAGGACAGAGTCTATACGGAGCCAATCAAATCGATTGCAGGCATAAAACTCAAAATCCGTGATGTAATTGACGAAATAGACTCGCCAGCCATTATGCCAAAAAGTGATAAAAAAAAACTTTGATGAAAGAATCGACACCTGTGCGCGTGCTTATTGTTATCAGCCATATTTTAAAAATTTACATGCGCTATATTTTTTTTAATCCCTTGGCGTAATCTTTCTTATTTAACTCATAGATTTTAAGTATGTACCTACTTGCACAAAATCGTTTAAAGTGTACGACTGTATGCCAGAATTTTCTAATTTTTTTTTTTAAGTTTTACCTTTATTTTACTTGTAGGTCCTTACTGTGAAATTATTTTAACAAAAAAATTCATTTTTGTAATCTTAATCTAAAAACTGAACTGATAAATAATTACAATTTACGTAGTGCTTAAAAAACACATTCCACTAAATCGATACAGAATAAAAAGAAATACAAAATAAGTAAATTATAATATAAAACGCGAAAGAACAAAAAATTCATTTGTCATGGTGTCATCAGCGTTATGAAACTCTGATTTAGGTCACACCCCTATGATTTCAATGTCTGCAATTATTTTGAAATGTTTTATAATATTGAAAACGATGAAAACGATCAAAATTATCATTTACTCACATTGAATAATTTATAGTTTAATTTCAATAATCGATATTAAAATGAGTATCCGAATAAACAATTTAAATTTCTACGAATATTATTAGAAATATTTTTAAATTATTTTGCTTTTAATAAGGAAACTGGCACATATGTATATTTAAATTTAAAATAAAAATAAAAACATTTTAAATTGAAAAATTATAATCGCTGTGATTATAAAAACAATAAAACATACATGCGTCAGTATATTTAAAGATAATCTGAAATCTTGTATTTACGGCTCAAAGTCAAGTTAAAAAACAATATTATTTCCTAATTAATTTAATCTCTTTTGGGTATAATCAATATAAATAAATACTATAATTTGTATTATTGTGTACATATATTTATGAAGACAATTTTCAATATTTTGACTCGCATCGCAGTGCCAAAATACAAGTGCAAAGCTCGGAGTAATCGTTTTTATCATGCCATTCACCACTGTTTGTAGTTTCTACAATATTGCGGAGTTGATTTACCAATGTCCGTCTGACCTTGTGTGGTTTGAAAAGATTGGTCCACAAATGTCTGGGATATGAGCAAAAAACCATTACAGCATCTTATTTTCAAGTTTATTTAAGGTGGTGATAAACTTTCACCTTAAATATGTTTAGTAAAATAATGGAATCAAAAAAGTACAGAAATCGGTGCATTATTGACCATGCTATAGACAAATAACCCTTTTTTTCTTTCTGAAATAATAGTTTAGGAGCAATAGAGCTCATAACATATGCAATTTGACTCAGATATTTATTATAAAAAGAATATTTTGAATATTTAGAAAATAATCCAAATCGGTCTATTATTTCAGCTGGTCCCATACAAGTGTACTCCCTAATTAATGGTGTTTTCTTTTCTACAAAAAAAAAAACACATTTTAAAAGCTGCATGTATAAAATGTCCTGCCGAACATCTAATACTACAATTTTTTATTTGAAGAGAACAAAACACAAAATTAGATCGCCCTGTTTTTAACAGCTGAAAAAAATTTGTTCTTCAATATATAAATAAAATATGTATACATAAACCCAAATTTGTTAATCTATAGATTGATATTAAATAAATAAATGAACAAAATGAATGACGAAATTGCAATTTCTTTGGGTTGTTTTTCATAAAATATGTAAACAAGAAAATACCTTTGCCAGATTGCCGATTGATTAACACCAAGCTTTTACGATTTCTTGATTTGACGTTTTTTTTTTCAAAAATAATTTTAGAACACCGAATTCATTTAAATTGTATACCACTGAAAACCTACCATTAATAATATAATGCTTTCTTTTGTTTTTAATATAAAATAATAGAAAAAATATCTTTTAAAACTTAAAATTTTTACTTTCCTGATTAGAGGCGATTTTTTCCTAACTTCGTCTGGTAACTCTAAAAACCGAAGCCAACTTTTTACAGGGCATTATCAACATTCTCGATTTATGTATATGGGGCGTAAAGCCTTATGACATTTAAGGGTGAATTTTTTTTAGAATAAAACACGCTGCCCTTTTAGAGAGCAAATCATTTTTAAGAAACGAACATCAAAATACATTTTTTTTAATAAAATGTGAAATTTTTTGTAGAGTTTTGGTGGTATTGCACTAACAATACCATTAGTTGTATACAAAGACATAAAACAAGGCGAATTCATACAATGTGGTCTTCATTTGAAAAAAGGATACAACACTGTAAAAAACTTAATCGTTGTATCATAATATAACAACACTGTAGTAAACAATTTAAGCAAACATCTAATTTTGTTTTTAATTATAAATTGTGTTTTGAAATGTAATCGTTTAAAAACGTGTTAAATTTCATAATTCTAAGTGAAATTTATAGAATTTATAAAATTTCCAGAACATTATACCATTTTGACACATGGTTAGTTATCAGCTGTTGTATGCGTAGCAAGCCTTGGACTAAAAAAAAAATATATAATATTTCGTAAGAATCGGCAAAGCGGAATATATCAGCAATCTTACTTGTTGTATTTATATGTACATACTAATAAAATATATTTTTGTAATGAAATTTTATTTCAAACCCATTAGAAATAATTTATTTTTTTTGTGCATTAAATTGATATATAGAAAGACAATAATTATATTTAATATTTTAATTAATTTTAAAAACTTTTGGAAAATTACCAACACTTTCACTTTATTTCACTAAAAACTGAGAAATTTGCTCTAGATAATAAATGACATGGAAAGTTTTTTTTTAATGAAATTTAAATATGTACGTATGTATTTGCGGTCGGGCCGGTACCTTTTGAGTGGTTTTCATTGCTGCTGTAAACATTTTTTTTATTTATTTTTATGCTTTGTTTTCAGCTTCTTAACGTTTATGCGACGACTGTATATTTTATTTAACTTTTAAAAATTGTCACTAATAGTTGGTGGTATTTTCAGAACTGCTGCATTCGCAACAAACAAGTCTTGTTGTTGGTAAACAAAACTATTGCACAAAATTGTGTTGATTCGCATTGACTCTTTGGCTTGCTAATAATTTACATATGGTACCCAAATACAATACATACATACATACATATGTACATATGTGTAATGTTTTTAGAGTTGCCATACGAACACTAGGAAAAAATTTGCAAAAAAAAACCTGTAATTTAAAAAAAACATTGTTGAAATTTATGTGTCATTTATTAAAAAAAAAAAAAAAAAACGCAAATTGAAAAATCCTTGGATGTAATTTTCTGACGATCTTGCCTAAGCATTTAGTGAAAAGCGCATAGGAATAGCTTATCCCATCAACAATAAAATTCAGTTTATCAACAGAATGAAATGGGAATTTAGCACATTTAAACGAAACCTTGATCATTAATTTTTAAGCCCAAGAAAAACTTTCAGCCCAATTATGAATAAAAATTCCCCGGGAGTTTTTTTCCTTCTCCCATTTTTCCTATGTAAATTCAATCGTAAAAATGGGAAAAGGGAAAAAACTCCCGGGGAATTTGTATTCATAATTGGGCTGTTTGAAAATGATGTCGCTTACGTTATTTTCGCGGTTAGGGCTCGATATGAACTCGAAAAATTAAAATTTTGTGTAGAGTCACTTTGGAACTAATGTTCATGTTCTACATTTTTGTGTTCGTTTGTACAAAAAATACATCTGTGGGAAAAATGTTAATTTTTTTTTGCGAATATGTAGAATTTTCAGCGATAAGGCTCATTTCTGACTTAACGGTTGTGAAAGAAGCAGAATTGACGTTTTTGGAATTTGTTTTATTAAAAAAAAAAAAAAATTCTATGCCTCTAAAAACACACCCCTTTTTAGGAAAAGTTTAAAAAGATTGATCCTTTTTGAATTTACTTGTTCACTCATTTTCAAAAAGTTTAATGGTTTTTTATTAAATGAACTCTGGCAACTCTATAGACAAAATTGTCAAACTATTTCGCTATTGTTTGTAACATAACACTCACTACTATTGTAACATAATGTATGTAAAACTGTTGCTGATATTCAGCTGGATGGATATTCGAATAATGAAAAATATGAACACAAAATAAAATAGACAGCTTTTTCTTGGCACCACTCAAATGCAAGCGCAAAAATATAAATTAAGGTTTTTAGTTTAACGAGCTTAGAAATGGAATGCAATAGTCAATAACTTTTTTTAAAGCCGTTAAGAATTTAAAGAAGAAAAAAATTACAAAAAAATGCAGGTATGCAAAAGTTAAAAGCTTAAAAAACTAAAATTTAAGCGAGTTTCCTAGATAATGGTTGCATAAGTATAACTCTTAGAATATGAAATAAAAATGTAAATATGTATGTATGTACCTAGTTTATATTTTTTCATTGGGTATATTCAGTTCAATCGATCAAAAATATCCGGGTTGCGGATAACAACATTTTTACAATTTGAACCAATTTTAGTTACCTTCAAAACAAATACAATATTTTTTACGCCTACCGAGTTAACGAATGAAGTATATCGCTCCATTATTGCAACATAGTCATATTTTAAAAAAAAAAATCAAACTTGGCAAATGCGATTAAAGTTTTCAAAATAAACCTTTATATACAGGTTTAATAAAATATGTAATACTGATTTTTTTTTTAGATATAAAGAAGGTTTGAAGGAACACTTTTGACATTTTTGATTTTTTGAGAATAAAGAAGCGATATGCACTCGTGAATGGATAAATGATGCTAAATTAAATAAATTCTTTTTTTCCATTTCTTGCTATAATTTTTTTTATCAAATTTTAATTCCCTTCACCAAAGGTACTTATGTATAAGTTAGTCTTTCCGTTTGTTATTTTTACAATATTGATCTAAAGCCCTAAAAAAATTCTGGGTTCTTATGAGGAGCGAAGTTGATTTAACGGTGTCCGTACGTCCGTGTCTCCGTTGAAATTGGTTTTACAAATACCCCAGATTTGACTTGGTAGCTACACATTTACGTCTCATATAGTCCGGCATTGTTTGCTATTGAAATTCAGCCTAAACGGTCTCGAATGGCTGAGATATATGCAAAAAACCACGACTGCCTCTAATTTTACCCAAAAATCCCTTGTTGTCGTTTTTTTTTATCTTATGTTTATCTGGACAACGCCAGGAGACAGAGATTCCAAATTAGGTACAAACATCTTGGTTATCAGTACACAACATCCAAAACACTTTGGGAGAAATCGGACAAGTGGGCGTGGTACTTCCCATACAAATACATTATTGATTTTTGTAAATCTGCAGAATAGCAAGAGCTTAAATTTCGGGCAAGTGGGCGTGGCACAAAGTTGATTTATTTATATCAAAAGAATGACATTTATAAATAAATGAATTAATATTTTTATTTTAACACAAAATTAAGTCTTTTCAAATGTAATGCTGCAGTTTGTCACCTGTAGTTTCGATTCTACTTAGTGTTTTTTTTTAAACAATAATGGCTTATATATCACTGAACGTTTAAACGCTGGTTTAGTTGAACTAAACTTGAATTTATATGTAGTTTGAACTCAACAGCTGTAAACTAGTTCCCCATATATTAAAAAAATAATCATGTGGCATCACTACGATAAATGTTGTCAAATTCGTATAGTTTGGTAGTTTAAACGAACAATTTTAAGCATTTAGGTGGTTTATATGTTTACTGATTTTTAGATTTGCTGGTTTAAGCACATTTTAAACCAAAGAGAGTTTAACTTGTACTGAATTATTAGCCCTAGCAGTGGTAACAGTGTACATACAACATTCGAGTTGCCTCCATATTATTTATCACATTTGGAGGGAGCCGAGTTGAAGCAAAGCAAGTCAATAACGAAAAACTGCCATTAATTTCTGGAGCCATTGACTAGGATTTATTACCGTTACCTTTGGAACGAAACACCTTTAATTTAGTCCGTTACGAGCTGGATGGAGTTTAACTGTGCGAAGTATTTCGAACCAGAGAAAAACATATCTGTGGCATTTTGGCAAAACATCTTAAGTCGAGATAAGATAGCAATAAAGTTAAACAAAATCCGGGGATAAAATCATTTTTATTAAAATATAAAATATACCAAAATAAACTAAAAATTTCGTATATTTTATAGCTTGGTTCGGTTCAGCTCTGAACACTCCATTTAATCCGGAAATTCACTATAATATTTATGCTAGAGGTCAACACCACGCAACTGTGAAACAAGTTTGTAGATTCATTGTTAAATTGTATTGATAAGTTACACAGCACACCCGTTTAATGCAAATACATACTCATCGGACACATGAAGTAGGATTACATACTTTCTAATCTTTCAATCGTATAAGCTAGAAAACTATGGTAGGGCGACCAAAAAATGCAAATCTGGCCGATTTGCAAATTTGTTTATAACATGCCCTCCAGATTAGCCATCGATATGTTAAAAGAACAAACAGTTTCTTGTGCACAAATGAATTTTGATAGTGAAGATGGCTATTGTCGATGTTTTGTTCATGTTAAAAAATCGTTATTAAACTATTGTTTGCACAACGATGTCCAACACCTCGCAGTAATGCCATATAAATATACGACATCTTGATTGTTATTGTTCCTTTTTATATGGGGTTTCGGGCCATACGTTTTTCCCACATCGATTAACATAAACAACTGTGCGTCGCTAATTCTGTCAAGGTTTTTTGTTCTTGAGCTAACATAACGATGTATAGTCTGGACGGTATGTTAAGTAATAAATTCTATGCGATCATAGTTAATTTTTTTTTAACAGCCGTCATATTTCAGAAAAAATTTTGTTGTTGTTTATTGTGCGGAAGACAACAGGTTTGGCAGAAATTGTGTAGAAAACGGCCTACACAATTAAAAGCTCACGGAAACCGTGTTGCCATTAAGTCATCTAAAATGCTTTTCTATGAAAAGTGTGGGTTTTCAATCGAATTCTTCTAGTTACATGTTCGTTTTTGTTATATCTTAACTTTTATTATTTAAAACAATTAAAAAAATTATAGGTCAAATACAAAATATTTTTTCAAAATATGTTCTATTGTTAAATTAATACTTAAAAAAAATATATGTATATAAAATCAAAACATTTTTTGTTTTATAATAAAGACAGTGTATTGAACTGAAGTTCCTCATTGTTTTGTTTTTGTCACATAAACATTATTTCAGAATCCCATCTATTTCATTTAATAAGCCATTAGACTAATTTGCTACTGAACTGTTCATATTAAACAATACAAATCAACAAAATTTTTACAAATTTAAAGTTTTTTTTTTTAATAAAGGCATTGTGTACGTGAAAAATTTAATTCGTGTTTAAATATTTGAAACTTTTAATTAAAAACAATTAAACTAAAAAATCATTAATTAATTATTGTGTCGCTGTTTATCTTATTTACAAAATAAATGCAAATATTGCATGATGTCTCAGAAAAATTTTATAAAAAATGATCATCTGACTCAAAGGAATTTTAATATGTTATGGAAAATCATAAATATATGTACATACATATATAATTTTTGATCCGAATAAAAAAGCATAAAATTAAAATGTCATATTTAAAATCTACTAAGTACGCGAATAAACTGAAGTACAAATTTAGATAAAGCTAAAATGTTAGAGTGCATGTTGTCGCGTGCCAAGCATTACTTCTAATAAACAAATATTACGAAGTAGATTTTCAAAATATGTTCAAAGGTTCAGACAGGCCAAATGTATTACATAGGTGGCACGAGCATTTTATCAAAGCAATGTCTGGCTTTTCTTCTTTTAACAACTTAACAACTGAATTATATTGTCAAAACATAACATCTGGTGCAAATCCCACTAGATTTTCAAAAGGAATCCCATTTTCAACAATTGTGCTTTTGAGAAGCTCAAACATTTCTTTTGCAGTCAATGATCTACTCTTTTGAAATAAAAAAAAAAGAATAACGTACCCGGGATGATTCGTCGTAATAGGTAATAAATTGTAACAAAAGCTTATTAAATGCCAAATAATTAGTAGTAAAATTTCGTTCAGCTCTCTTAATTAAATTTTCAAGTTTTGCCACGAATATTAAACCTATTGACATCTTGCGACAAAATAGTAACAAAAATCAGTGCTACAAAACGCTAAAATTTTAAATTACACATGAATAACACTTGGAGTCAATTACACATGGGCTACACATGAAAAAAATAATTACACATGAGGTGGTAACACTGGACATAACCCAAGAACCTTACTCCACGTCTACAACTGACATCATTTGCTGTTATAACATTATGTTATGTCAGTTGTAGACTGCATGTTAAGATTGTTTAGTTCCGTTTTTTTTATGTGCTTTTAATTTCATCTTCATCTTCCATGGAAAACGTATGTAGAAGAAAAAGTCTAATATATTAAAAATAAATTGTTTATTAAAATCCTAACAAATTTTTTACAGTAGATAACGGCTATAAGAACATTTCATATACAAAACATTTTTAAGGGCAGTTTTTCAAAACCACCATGTCTCTTCCATATGTGTCAATATCAAAAGTATTCTGTATTAGAAAAAAAAACTGACACAAAAAATATTTAAATAATGAGCCTTGCATTATTATTTTAAGTACAAAAATATTTTAAATTAATTAAAGCATCCAAAATCAACTAACCTGACCGGGTTTATATTATTTACCGATTTCTTTACTAATTGCTAAAAGTCATAAAAATTAATGTTGGTTTTTTTTATTTACAATTTAAAATATTCAAATCGAAAATTTAAATATATTTGTTTTGCTGTTTAAACACGTTTTGCCCACTAAATATTGTATTTAAAGTCAAATTCTCGTTTAAATGTTTTTAACATGTTTTTAAGCATTCATATTATTTCGAAAGATATTTTTTAAATAAGTTCCAATAACATGTTTACATTTCAAGTTTAACTAAAATTAAAAAAAAAAAAAAAAATTATTTAAAAAAAAACATATGTACATTAAGGGTCCTCATGAAATCTTTTAAGCCTCGCAAACTGCGCATTTTAAAGCACACATAAAAGAACTGTCAAAAATATATCGAGCCTTTGGTGCAATATCGTAGTAACTCAAAATTTGAATTTTTTGAGCAGGGTATGCAGAAATGATCTTTGGGGAAATATCTATCAAATGAAAAAAAGATTATGATTCCATCTCTAACTGTTCAGATTTTACAGCTAAAAATGTCTTTATTGTCTCTAGCTATTTCCAACCATATTGATATTAATATAAAAAAAATATTTAATATTATTAATAATTGTTCACCTTTTTTTAATTGCAAAACATTCCTCTTTATTTAAAAACTTGTAAAAACATAACTTTTGTAAACAAAAATGCTATCAAAAATATGGCTGAAAACTTCAAATGCATTTTTCTCAGTTCACGATTTTTTGAATTACTACGGTATTGCACCAAAGGCTCGATATGACAACTAACTTATGCTGGTCATACACTACCGAAGTTCTGTTCTCAAGTCTTCCAAACCCAGAGCAGGGTTACGAAATGGAAAAAAACACATTTAAAAACAAGTTATTTCTTCTACATAACTAACTTTAGGTGTTGGCATCACTTGTTTGTTCTTATTAAAGGCTAGTTTACACTAACTCACAAATCTTACGTATTCCATAACACTTTGTGAGATAAAAATTTTACGAGTGTTGTTGCGACTGTCAATAAATCTTATTAAACATTACAGTTTGTATTCACACTATCATACACGAAACGGCCATTTTTAAAATGCAACCCTGATCAAATGAAAAGTATAGGAATAGCTTATCCCTTAAACAATAAATTTCAGTTTCTCAATAGTATGAAATTTAGCACATTTGAAAGAAACCTTGTTAATTAATTTTTGAATCCCAAGAAAAATTTTGATAACTAATATGCATGTGGCAGTGTAAATAAACTGAACTAGCAAAATAAAATAAAGTAATTTGTTTTTAATTTTTGTTTTTTCTCTACATTTAGAGTTGACAAAAAATCAACCAATTGTAGTCGGGACTGTAAGAAAAGATAAACTCACTGTTTATTGTTGTTGTTTTTGTTTAAGCATTGATATTGTTGCAAGTAAAGCTGGGGTTTATAATTCTTATTCGCTTAACAGTTTTACTTGTATAATATCTTTAGCTTTTCTGATATCTTTGGATGAAGTTTCCTGACGATCTGGCCTAAGCACCCAGTGAAATGCGCATAAGAATAGCTTATCCCTTCAACAATAAATTTCAGTTGCTCAATAATAATAACCTTGTTAATTAATTTTTGAATCCCAAGAAAAACTTTGAAATATTATTGTTAAAAAAATTTCTAAAAACCATGGAGTCTTATGAGATGTCAAATTTTTTTCCTAATACTTGCCATGCCAATTAAAGTAGACATAATACTAAACTAATCAATCAATCAATATTTAATCACTTTATATCAACAATATTAACCAATTAATACCCTTAAGACTTGTTAATAAGCATAAAAAAAGATAACATTTAGTAAAAAATAAACAAACTATGAAGACTCACTTGATAACAACAAGGTACCTATCTGAGACAAATAAATAATCGTTTTAGCTTCAAGTGGTTGAATTTCTACATTCAGCCATCTTAAACTTACCGTTTCATGCATTTCGCCACTTTCGTCCAATAAACCCTCAAGAGTTTCGTCATTTTTAATAACTGAAGGTGAAAGAGGTGGGGTAGGAGCACGATTTTTAGCTGCCAACATAGAACGAGGCAATATTAAACGGCCATAACGTAAATAAAGCCAACGACCCCATTTGCGACCGGCCAAGGCAAAACCAATGGCACAGAAACAAAATGATATTAGGAACCACATTATAAAAAGGAATGTTCTTTTTAAGTTTAAAAAAATTTGTTATTTTACTCTTTATAAAGTAAACAAACTTCAACAAGTTGTTGGCAACATTGAAAGCAAACAATCACTATTTGATGTCACCAACAAAAAAAAGCTTTTTTTCGTTTGTAACAAAAAAAAAGCCGGCTATTGCAGTAGGTAGTTTCTAAAAAGTTTTCTTCTCTAATGTTTACGTTTTTCGCTTAAAAATGTGAATGAAAAAAGTAAACAAAACGAACAAGAGCTTTAAATGCTTACACACAAACACACTAAACGCTTTTACTCTTTATCATTACTAATCGCTCATGCTCTGGCAATTTTGTTTTTGAAAATAACAAGTTGTTTTCTAGTGTGCTTTATGATTTCGTTCTTAAATGAATTTTCTGTGTATGCTTTTTTGTTTGAGTTTATCATAAAATTTTCGTTTTTCTTTAGTCTTGTGACTTGTTTTTCTATTTTTCTTTTGGTTAATTCTGATTATTTTTCATGTTGTAATGACGTTAAAAGCACCAAAAATTTTTGTCACAAAAATTTAATGCATTTAGAAAGTTAAAGTTTTTGTGGCAGATTTTTATTTCTTCATTAATTCTTTATAAATTCTATTTTATACACTTAGTTTTCACTTTAAAACACTTGTTTTGAATTTTTTTTAATTATTTTTTAAAGAAAATTTTACTAAAAACACTATCGATTGAATTATTTTCGTGTTTCTTTTTGGAGTGCGTGTTGACAGCTAAAATAGACTGGTCAAATAGCAGCCAGTTTGCTGTCATTGAGTGGGTAGCGAGTGCATGAGATTGTGTGTGTGTGTGTGTGTGAAATTTCAAGTTTAGGGTTCCCAGATGTTTTTGAGTCGTATGCTCAATTTAAAAATTTTCATCCTAAAAATCTTCCAAAATGCAATAGCAGTATTTTCGAAAATCGCCAATACAAATAATAGTTTCAAAATTTTTATTAAATGAAGGATTCATTTTAATTGTGGATGTTATTTTTATGTAAATATTGTAAAATTTCAAACGTTTAAGGATTATTACATCTTTATTAAAAGTTTTATAACACAGAAGCGGATTTAAAAATTAGTCTTGCAGAAGTACAAATTCAAAATATCATAGCTCTTTTGCTAAATCCAACAACAAAATACACAAAACATTAGATTTCAATAAAATGATACGATATTTTGCATTTGCACTTTTGCAAGCCTAATATTGAACTGCTTTATAGTCTACAAAATACATGAAATGCTTAACATTAACACTAATATGTCACGGTTATAACACGGATGTTAATGCATACATATGTTTTAACAACGCATTTAAAGCATCATGTTATAACATCGAATCATGTCTGTTTTAGACGGGGAGTAACATATTGATGAAATATTTTATAACTATTGTGATCGACTTCATAAAGTCAGTTTTGCAATCTGCATGCGCTACACAACTAATAGCTTAAAATATTTCACATCTTTTCTGTAGCCAATGCCTTGAGTTATTTATTGCATGGTAACCGTATTCGCTGCACAATGGTTGCAGAATTTGTGCATTTTAAGTTATGCTTTGCAATAGTATAGTTTATGAAGCCAGCCAATGTTTTAAAATTTGTTACGAAAATTCCCAAATACATTTTGTTATTCCCTTCTCCCAAATAAAAAGCGCAACTTGGCAGCACTAGTCAAGTTTAAAACTTTTAAGCTTTTTTTATGTTTCCTTTAGAGAAGATATAGTTTTAATGGCAAAAATCAAGAGAATTAAGAAATAAGAAATTCTCTTAATTTATAACGTAAACTCTCTTATACTTATTCTGCAGCAGAAATGGAAATTATTGTGCGTTTAAAAAAAATTTTTTTAAATGCTAAAATTTTTTGGAATATTTTAAGAACACAAAGGACTTTAGTTATAATGCACGTAAGAACATTATTAGTACATAATTAACAAACATTAAAACTTCTAAATTATTATTGAAATTGACATTTTAAAAAAAAAGAAAGATATTTTCCATCCCTGTTTTAATGTCTGCAAGTTCTAGTGGTAAATGAAGGTATTCTAAAGGGCCAAATACACTTGCCAAATGCTTGTTCAGCCGGTGAATTCAACGTACGTGTGCTCAGCGATGCCAGAAGTTCAGATTTATCTGCATTTTGAAGATTTTTTCCCCAAAATTGTCAAAATGCAGATTTGCAGATTTTTGGTTTAACATTGCAGATTTTTTAGCTCGGTGGAAACTTATTTACATGGTCATGATTGTACTATTTCCACTTCTTGCATTGATAAATAAATATAGAATATCAACCATTCATGGAAGAACCGTGTGGAAATAGATTCATTCATTAAAAATTCGCATTGTCTTGACACATTAATATCGAGGGACTTATGTCATCCCACAATTAACTTTTAATTTGTTGTTTAAATTAACAAAGATGTGGCTAATCCTTACTCAGCCTGAGTTATTAAATTTGGATTTTTAATGTAATAATATCCATAAATTATTAGCCATGTTCATAAAATCGAACAAATTTGTATAACTTTTCTGTGTTGAAAGTTAAAAAAAATATTTCCTGTTTTATACCTTATACTTCGTGGACCACTCATATTTACCAGAATCACATTTTAAACTACCATCGATTTTAAATTCGGGAACATATTTTGAAATTAATTGTAATATCTTTTTCTAAATAAACTACATAAAAAATGCAATAAATGCGTTTTAAAGGTTTATTGAAGATTTTTAAAACGACGCAGATTTTGCAGATTTTTTGATAAAATTTGGGTCATAGGTTCTTATTGGCACAAGGACCAAGCCGAATCGTAGGGCCACGAGGGAAGATAGGGGGAAATTTCTTCCTCTCAGAAACTATCAAACCGATTTTATTGATATTTAAAACATAGATAGAACCATATCTATATGGACACATTAGCTATTCAGTTTTTCAAAATTAGGACCACAAGGGGAGGTAGGGGCAATTTCTGCCTCTCACAAACTTTCAAACCGATTTTCATTAAGTTTATAAACATATGTAGATAAATCCATATTTATATGGACACATAAGCATGATGTGTTTTTAAATACTTTGGTGTAGGATATGTTATGGTCGGGCTTGACCGACTATACTTTCTTACTTGTTATTATTAATAATTAAACATAAAACAAGATTTTGAAATGCATATTTTTGGCCATTCCTTTTTGTAATGATGAACTGTTGGCATTTACTACTATTTTTTTTTAATAATCTTTAGGAATTCCTAACTAGTTTCAAAAAGATTTTACTAACAATAAAGTCACTAACACAAGTAATCAAATAAAATATTTTAAGTATTTTGTTAACAAAAAAAAAAAAAAAACAGGTTTATTATGAGAGAGTGGAGAGTTGAAAAAGTTTTTTTTTTATAAAAAAAAAACTACATTAATTTATGTTTCCTTTATTTAAGTCAAACTGTTATTTGTTTTATGGTGATGAGTAAAAAAATAAAAATGTGCTTTATAAACAAGTTTGCTTAAATTTAAAATTTTACAATTTCTACAATTTGGACCATTGATATGCAAATCAGCGATGCCAACTTAGTGCTTTTAGCACTATTTATGGTGCTTTTTGCCAAAATTTGTTCCTTAGTGCCAAACCTAGAAAAAGCACTAACTTGGTGCTTATTCAATTTTTCGTTAGTGCCTTTAGTGCTTTTTACAATTTTTATTTTTTCTACCATTTTTTAAAACTTCGATTATAAAGAGGATGATTTAGATGCGCTTTGCTATTTTGATTACAATTTTGAGAAAGCCTGTAAAGATTTTAAGATTTCAAATTATAAAAAAAGTGATAAAAGAAAGTTGCATTTGTTTTGCCAAAAACTTTATTTACGAGGTTAGAGCTAGGCTTCCTAGCAATTTGGAAATTTTACAAAACGTTTCACTTTTTAGCAATGACATATTTAGCAATGGTAAGAAAAACGATGTATTTGTTTGCGATAAACATTTTTTTAAAGATGTAGACACAGTGTGGAAAATATTAGCAATTGTGAATGGAAAAATAAACAAAGATTTTGAGTCATGTAGAAAAGTTAAAAAACATGCAGTAGGAAACCGTACAAAAGAACGCAAAGACTTTAAAAACAAAAAAAGAGTCGTAACTTAGTTAAGCAAAGTGTTAAATAAATTAAAAACAGCTGACAGATGATGCTTTTATAACGAGCGTTGTGTAACCTGCCATTTTTCATGTGCTTTAGTTTTCAAACGCACAACGCTCGTCTCCAAATAACCGCGTGTTGTGCACTTCTATCTCTAAGTATCAGAATGCAAACTTACATGTTTTTTTCTATTTTACACCTTATGTGTTTTTTTATTCAGAAGCGTACATATGTACATAGGTTAAAATAATTGGATAATATCATACGTCAATTGTTTTATTTAACTTTGCACGATTTTAATTTAGATTTATTTAAACGATAAAATATAAAGTTTTTTATTAATATATAAAGGCTGTCATTAAGTTTTATAAACAATGGTCGGTCATTGAAAATTTTCGGTAATTGCAACAGGCAAGATTTTTCGAGTTACAAAAATAGAGCTCGCACTGTATTACTTTAAAACGGTTTTATGGCCAATTCAAACATTATTGATGGATCATCATGATTTGGATGGTATAATTTTTATTGCAGATAATAAAAATACAATTAAAAATGTTTCTATACAAATGTATTTATAATTAAATCTTAAAAAAATGGTCCCCATAAACGCCATCGCCTTTTTTTAAATTTTGAAGGTATAGTGCTTTATTTGCTCGAAATAGTGCTTTTTTAAAATTTTAAAGTGCTTTTTGCTCTTAAAAAGTTGGCATTACTGATGCAAATTCAGGGCGTCACGGCTTTTGTTATCTCTTTTGTTGCGTACGTGTGCACCAGTGTTACCATATTTATTTTTTTAAAACCTGACAATTTGCAAAAAAAATCTGTTTTATGGGTAAAAAACTCTTCCTTAAACAACATTTACAAAAAACCATATCTGTGTATTTTAAATTAATTTTTACAGAAGTAAAAAAACAACAATTTTATCCACTTCATTTCGATTTCTAGAACATGCCCGATTATGTAAAAAGAAATATGTACATACATACATATGTACATACATACAAAAGTACAAACATAACATAAAATATTTCATTTAATAAAACCGACTATATTTATGGTTTTAGTCACAAGCTGTAAATATGAAATATAAAAAGTGTTTTTGTCTCTCCTGTAAAATGTGCTGAAAGGGAGTTCGAAGGTTTGCATTACGGATGCCAAACAAATCCCAGGATTTCGGGATTTTCGGAATTTTCCGGGATCAATACTTTATTTATTTATGTTTGCATTTTTAAAAAAGAAAACTTAACAAAACAATTCATTTTATATAAAAATTTTAAATTATTATTATAGTTTTATGTAAAGGACTGCAAGAATACATTCATTTGTTAATTACACACAATCATCCCAATATCCATTCAAATATTTAAATAGTTAAAGAGTGGTTTATACAGTTTTGTTTTTTTAACACAAAATGTAAAGCACTGCGTACTTAAATCGTCTGTTGTACTTTACTTTGCCTACTTAAAAACAAATGAATGTATTCATATGCTGCCGTATGAACTCAGACTTTCTTAATGCCAACATAAATTTATTGGACCGATAAAGTGTCTGTTAACAATTTTGGGTTTCTCAATATACCGACAAAAAACATTGTGTTCAGTTGGCAGCACATCTAAAAATACATATACAAGTTGGGAGTCAGCTGATTGAATTTATCTGTACGGCAAATAAAAGGAAAATAAATAATTGGCAGATTAGTGCTGGTTAGCTTTGCGACAGAATAGAAAACAAATGAGACATTGAGAAAACCAAATTTCTTAAATGTGCAGTTTTTCGTTGGGAAAAAAGAAAATCGCGTAATGAGAAAACGGCCATAAGAAATAAATGAATAAATAGCAAGTATAAAAATTCAATAAAAACGAACATTTTTATACATATTTCATACAAAAAAGGTGTTAAAATTAAAAATAAATCCCGGTACTCGGAATTTGTCGGGATTTCACGTTTGACATCCCTAGTTTGCATATGATGAAACTTTTATAAAGTTAGTGTTCGAAAAAAATTGCGACTTTCTGTAAATTAAATTTTAACTTTAAAACATTAATGGCCAATTTCACCAATTTATTTACATATCAATTTAAGTTAAAAATTCGTTTTTCATGTCAAATAAAATCAAATTATATGATATATGTACATATTAATACATATTTAGAAAATAGAATTGGTGAAATTGGCCATAACAATTGTTTTGACTCAATGAACTGTAAATTTTTGATTAGGCTCGCCTAACAAAAACAAACAAAGATAAACAGTAAATTGTCCCAATTTATATTACATATAAACAAACAATTAGAAAAAAAATTAACTTCAAAAGAGTACTTTTTAGAGCCAAAAGGGATACTACTAAATTTAAATGATATTCAACTACCAATGTGATCTATCTAATTCGTCATAAAATATCGATACTAAGTAGATTCTTAATATAACGTTGCCACTACATCAATTGAATAGCAAAAGCGATAGATTTTTGCTAAATGGGGACACTATTTAGATTATTTTTCGATCGAAATTGTTTGCTGGGATATAACGCATTAATCGCAATATGCAATTGTATAGGTTGCCTATCGCTGGTTTGGACACTTGACGTATAATTAATATTAATGCAATATTTTAAATTTCTTTCACAAACTAAATAAAATAATTAAGTTGTAAAGCGGTATGTTTTATAGTGGGATTCTATTAAAGTATGTATTTGCTGAGTATTAACAAAAAAACAATTAAGATAACCTTATTAAAGCTATGTTCACACCTATTAAATATTTGACGTCCTACAACACGTTACCACTTGTTTTATTAAAAAATTATTTGCTTTTGCAAAACGTTTTTCTATATCAAACATTATTCAGCAGTTCTTAACTTACATTATACAAATATCATCTTACAAATAAAGCTTAGTAAATCAATAGAAATTTTTAATATGAAAGCTAAAGTGTGATTAATATACTCGTCACACTTTTTTGGATTTTTTTTTTGTCAAGGTCTGAAGAGCGGTAAAAAAGGTTGTAAGTATAAATAAAGATTGTCAAAAACGGCAAGTAAAGTTAATGAGATTGCCAGATTATTTTATAATTGTAGTGGTTTTTTTCATTTTGGCAAAAATCAAAACAAACATATGTATGTATACACTTGCAAACGCATTTACTAGACTTAATTAAGTTTATAATGGGGCTTTTTTTGCTTAAAAAAATGTCTTCGTTATATAGAGGTCCTTGATGAATACTTTGCTTTATAGAGGCTTTACTTACATACATTCATTCATTAATAACGGGACTTAATAAAATTAATTAAAATTATTCCCTTCACCGAAGGTAAAAAGGTTAATATACATACATACACACATACATATGTATATAAGATTGTCATTCCGTTTGTAATTTCTGCAATATTGATTATCAATTTACAACATCCGACCAAATGTGGGCGGGATTGGACAAGTAGGCGTGGCACTTCCCATACAAAATCATTTAAGTTTTTTGTTATTCTGGCGAACAGCAAGAGATAAATTTTCCAAATTAGGTACAACCATATTGGTTATCAAAACACAACATTCGACAAAATGTAGGCGAAATTGGATAAGTGGGCGTAGCACAAAGTTGATTAATTTATATCTAAAGAAATTTGAATGAATATTTCGCTAAAAAAAAGTCTTTATAGCTAAAAATTTCTTCGTAATAGCTAATAAGCATTTTTGCATAAAAAACTTCAAGCCGTTTTTCATATGCTCAGCAAAAAATTCGCTATATTAAGTTTTTTGTTAAAGCGAAGTTCGGTATAAGTTTCACTGTTTTAACCATTTCAAGCTTAAAAAAAATATCACGTGAGATTTAAATCGTAACATTTCATATTTTCTAAATTCTAAATTCTAGCATTTAACAAAAAAGAGTGATTTTTATTTTTTTTTATAAATGTTCATATAATTTAAATTTAAAATGTTTGCCATATAATTCATAAAATCAGTATTGTATGAACAAAATGTTAATTGTTTTTCATTTTCTGACTGACCGACTGGGTGAAATTAAATAAATTTCTAGAGCATGTTGTCCAAAATTCATTAAATTAATTTGTATTGTAGTTACTTTTATGATTGAATTAAATTTAGTATATTTTTTAAAACTGGTCACAAATAATATACAGAAAGAAGAATTAGATCAGGCTTAGAAAAAGCAAAATAAAATAAGAGATGTATGTATGTATGTATGTAAGTAGAAGAAATACATATGTATTTATTTGACAACTAAAAACATAAAATAAACAAAGAATTGTGGGAGAAGTGTACATACACACAAAGGTACATATGTATGTATACCAACAAAAGTGTATACATATGTATATTTCCTCGTTTTTAAGTTGAAGAAGTGGAAATTTTTCTATACCGGTTAAATATTTAAAAACATATAATTCCCTTTTTGATCAAATAATAGAGGCTGGGCAATAAAAAACATGCATTAGTTAAATATTTTAACATAAACTAGAATAGTTTTTTTTTAAATGCTTTGTTTACTAATTAAATAAAAATCGATAAACAAGTTTTGTTTTTTTTTTATTCTTCTTATATTACAAAAACTATATTCGAATTACATACATATGTACATATATTTTTATACCCTTCGCAACAGGTGGAAAGGGTGTATATTTAAGTTCGTTTTTTATAAAAGGTTTTCATTTTATTAACCATTTTTATTCAAATTATCAAATCAAATTTCAATTTATAAAGCTTTCTTGCACTACCCCTTTAATAATTCAAATTTAATTCAATAAACACTTTGGAAAAAAATTGTTAATATCCCTGTCGGAAATAAAGTTAATTTAAAACTTACTAATGGTTCATTACAACCAGTGTTGGGCAAAATACATGGTTTGCGGTATTTAAAATACAAAATACTTGCTGGTCATGTATTTAAAATACAAAATACTTTCAGGTTATGTATTTAAAATACAAAATACAAAATATTTACACATCTGTATGCATTTAAAATACAAAATACAAAATACTTCCATTTATTTTACGTATTTCAAATATAAAATACAAAATACTTTCACGTCATGTACCTGTATGCATTTAAAATACGAAATAAACTATTTTTATTCAAACCAAAAAATAAATTAGATAAAACTAATAAACAAAACAATTGTTACCTTTCATTAATATCAGATTTTTGAATGTAGCATAAAACAGTTTCTTGTTGAAGAAAAAATAAAACCTGCTGAAGAAAAAAATCTTTCTACAGGTCCTGATGAGCACAAACTTGTATTAAATTCTATTATATTCTTATTATATTTGGATAGCTGTCAAGAGTAATAATGTCTTTGCTCTTGTCACTGAGGAAACTGACAAATTCCAACTCCAAATTTGATGTCCTAGATTCACCATCATCCCTATCTACGAAAACAACAAAATCATCGTCTTCTTTACTGGAGCTTCTACTTCTGATACGTTCTTTAGCTATTCTAGTTTTTGGTAGATCATAATGCAAACAATCTTCAATAAACTGAAAAATATATTTTTTAAACTATATTTTTAAAATACAAAATACTCCAATTTTTATGTATTTAAAATACAAAATACAAACTACTTCTATTTATTCTATTTATTGTATGTATTTAAAATACAAAATACTTGCTGGACACGTATTTAAAATACAAAATACAAAATACTTGCACGTCATGTATTTAAAATACAAATACAAAATACGTATTTGTATTTTAAATACGTATTTCAAATACATGTATTTCAAATACTGCCCAGCCCTGATTACAACTGACTCAAAATCTAGATCGTTTTCTTTAAAAAGTTTCATTTGATTTTTCTACAGAGTGTCCTCAGAACGAGTCAGTGTACTCACTCACTCTGCATAAGTTTCAACTAACCACAAGTTAGCTCATTTTGAGTTTATTTCTGGATACAAAATTAGAGAAAAAAATTAACGTATTTTTGCTTTTTTAAATCAAGTACAGAATAAACCAGAGAAAAAGGGAATATAATTATTAATTACCCACCCGTTGCACATATGCTTTGCTTCACTTTTGTTGTATTTCCCCTTTGTTTACAAAAAAAACTTTCAATTATTAGACACCAGCAGCATGCCCAAAACGGCTTTCATAATAATTTGACATTGAAAATTAGATGTATTTAAGTGGCCATTCACATTATACGATTTTTGTCGTTGCGATTCTTAACTTATGGGCGAGAGGGGAGAGAGGAATTAAAAGGGGTACACAAGCGAGTGCACTCTTCGATTCATTTTGTTCGCTGATTCCTTCTCTCATTGTTCACTTATTTGACGAAAAATGTATTGAAGTTCGGTTGCAAAAGAATAAGTCGTAACGACAAAAACCGTACAATGTGAACATCAGACCGACTTCAAAGAGGAAACGACAAAAATCGTATAATGTGAATTGGGACTAACTAAATAATTTAAACAAATAGAATATGGGAATCATTGCTTCTAATATTACTTTTAAAAAATGAAACAAAACCAACAAGTCGTTTTTTGACCAAAGTATACTGCATCAGCCTTGAGTTAGCCAAACGGCAGTTCAATACTTATCGAGAAGAACTCAGTAGTACAAAAACAACTCACTTATCTCTGCATATCATCTGAGTTAGCCAATAGTTAATTTAATGCTTATCAAAAGCAAGTTAGTTGAATTAAAAACAACTAACTTAAATCTGTACCAATTATGAGTTAGTTTAGCAGTCAGTTGTAAAAGTCAACTTCATGTTGAGCCAGCTAATACAAATTCGACAGGGATGTATAATACAAATAACTTAAAAATAATTTCACATTCTAGTTTTTCATTTCGGTTGAATTTTTACAATATTCATGTTAGAAGCTATAAAGTGTGCATACAAATATATTTTGGATCTTTATGAGTACCAGAGGCTTAATAACGCCCATACCATATGAACCAGTAAAACTACATAAATCTGCCTTAGATATTTTATTATGCACATACATACATATGCACTTATGTTTGCAAGGATGTGTATAAGAAGTATTATATTGAAAACGTACGAACGAAATCTGCCTGTAACTCCACCTTGCCCTTAAACAAGTGTACGCCCGAATTGAAGGTTTCGGTACGATTTGTAATATACCATGGTGAAGGGTAGATGCGATTCGACACAATCGAAAATAACATTTTTTCTTGTTTTTAAATAAAACGAAAAAAAAAATCATAAAAACATTTTATAGAACAGCTGTTTTTTTATATATAAGAACATACATACATACATACATAAATATTTCCAATGTCAGTCAGGGTTGGCAAAACTAGTACATTTGTAATTTTGTATTTAAAAGAATTAAACTTTTCCAATGACTTATTTAATACAATTAAGGGCAAATAATTCTCCACTTTATGGAAAATTCTTTTGTGATGAATAATAAATATGAAACAGAAGAAACATAACCTGACTTTCGGTAATAATAACAAAATTCATCAGAACTTTGTTGCTGATTTTTGTTGGTAACATATCAAACACATGTTCAAAAGTCTTATCCCGATACTCTATACACAAATATATGTATGTATTTTTCTTACCATTGAGTCAACAATTGGACACTTATACTTATATATTATTTGCCTTCTTTTTAAGCTTTTTAATAAAAAAATAGAAAAAAAAGTTTGATAAGCAAGGAGTTGACAGATCCCAACAAACCAACCAACAAACTATCTTTGCAACAACAGCCTCGTTAGCCTTTTCATACCTAATCCCTACCAGCAGCATTACGCCCTTTGCTTAGTTGGCTAAAGAAATAAAATAAAAAATAAAAATACTAACGGCCATGTTCTGACAATCGCACGATTTGAAATCGCAAAACGCCAGATTTATTTTATGGTGTTCTGAATTAGCATGCGATGTGACATAGTTTCTTACAAATATTCTAGCTCCTTTGAGCATACTTTTGCAATTTAAAGTCGCCAAACTTCTTGCTATTGTGATTTGCAGAACGCCTATTATTCGTTTTCAAGTCAGAATCGCCAATGTTAAGCGTTTTGTGAATGTCAGAATATGCCTGTAAAGTGCGAATCTAATCGCACATTCCGTACGGAATCAAATGTTTTTTATTTTGTTTTTTCGACAGCACGTTTAGCAAGGCTATGCAGCCAATTTGACTCATCTATACGTGAATGTTAACGTATTAAAAAAAATTTTAAAAAAATGTCTAATTAAATAATGGCCCTGAAGGAAACCTGGGTGCAAGTGTCTTCAAGTCACCAGTTTTGACGACTGTTTAAGTGACATCTTTAACACAGTGTCTATACTTCACTACATATGCCACTATATTTGCCTTTCCCAACAAACAGGAAGTCAAACCTTTGATATGAAATGACTTTATCATTTGACATCAAACGCAATTCTCAAACGTTTTTCAATTGTTTGATTTAACATTTAAATTCAAATTGAAAATGATTTGAAAATAACCATTTGATATCAAATGTTTTATCAATTTGATGTCAAATGTTAAAATCAAATCAAAAATGAAAGAATTAAAAATGGCAATTAAAGTTACATTTTTTTACTTTGTAGTTACATGTGTTTTACAATTAAAAATATTAAAAAATAAATTTTAATATAAAGTGAACAGTTTATTTCTTGTGAAAAATAAAAATTATTTGTGAGAAATTACAATGATTAAAAATACGAAAAAAAAGAAAAATAATAAAACGGTAAAGTGAAGAAAGTTTGTTGAACGATCGCGGTGCTACAATCCGCAAAATAAAAGGGAGCCAAGTAGTTTGCCTTTCCAAGAATTAGAGGACGGAAAGAACACTTTTTTGGTACCGAATGTTTATCTCAAAGTTTATTTAAATAAATATAAATTTAAATTAAAAAAATTAAATAGTTTTATTTATATTCCACATTGTATTATAATCCACAGTTGAAAATAAAGGCATTTTTCAATTTGAAAATAATTTCCCCTTTTTGTTGAGAACGCTTTGATTTTCAAATTATTATCAAACGTTTGTCGTTTGAGAAAACGTTTGATTTCAAATCATTTTCAATTTGAAATCAAACCTCTGTGTTTGTTGGGTTAATACAAACAAATTGTGTTAATTACAACAGAGAAGTAAGTATAATTTCTTTTAAAGTAAAAGCAATAATAAAAAAAAGATTGTTGTGAATTCGTAGTCATACCAAAAGTGTAGACTAGATTTTCTAAAATGTACTAGTGATTATCTGGTTGCAATGTTTACATATTGTTCCAAAAGAACCACCCAGTCAATAGAACCAACGTCAGTAGTAGATTTTCAATGACACGCACATGTTAAATGTCTATAGTAAATAACATTGTCTGGGGTATAACAAGTAACTAATTCTGGTAACTGTGTCAATAATGTTCACTAGTGACATTTCCTGCAGGGGAATTACTTGGTATGTATGTATTTGTGTTACTGTGTGACTGCCCGGCGCTGGCATGGGCCAGAAGGAGGCACAGTGGGTGCGTCCCAAATCGGTGCTATATTGGCAAAAGACCTGGTTTTATTCCTCTGGGAAGCAGAGGGTCTTTTGGCCAACTAAAGGGCAGTGGGTACAATAGACCAAACCTGGTCGCTGTACCTGTCGCTATTGAGGGAAACCTCCCCGCTTTATCGGAGAAAAAAAAATGTATTTGTTTGGGTATTTAAACAATATAAAGTTTCTATTAAAGAAATTTTCTACTCGATATATTTTAAGGGATTTGAGGGATATAGCGCCTAATTCAATTGTTGAAATGCACTTCATAAGCAAACACAATAAGAGCATTGCGATGAGCACATCTATTAGCCCAAGAAGCAACACCACTTACTTTTCGTCACACACAAGAGGACCGGCCACCAGCACAAATCATATTTGTATGTTTATTATAAAGAATTTAACACAGCGATCATTGTCCATTATGGGCAAAGAAAGTTGTAACTAACAACTTATTGGATTCGGGTCCGTCAAATGATGTGGAACCCCAGCCAGTTACGCTGCACATTGAACCGTGTTGTGGGCTTGTATTGCCAAAGGAACGGTATTAATTGTAACTTGATAGTCAATGAACGATAATTTGCTTGGCACCTACAATGACGGCATTTCAGTCGGTTAAGTTGGCTGAACCGGCTGCGATTGTATAATCCACTGCGTTTCTACTATTAAAACAATGACCAGCAGTGAGAATACAATCTGCCTTGATAATACTGCCTTCACATACGGGAACGTAGAAAAAACAATTTCTTTCTTGGAATGATACTTGATAAGTATAGTGCGTAATATTTGCTTCAAGGCCAGGCACAATGGCCAGACATTTGGAAACAACAAATATCAGACAGAGTGCGAAATAGTTCAACAATTTCGTTAAACGTTTGAATTAAAACTTTATTTATTTAACGCAATTTGAAAGTATGATTAAAATAAGAGATCGTACACTGTTTCTTTGAACAGCTGTTCTCTTTATTTAGTAATTAGGCTATTCTTCTGTTTATCTTAGTTTGATCGTTATTACGCACATGGTGTGCGTCAGCACTTACTAAATGGCTGAAATAAAGGGAACCAATATCAAAAAATAGTTTTTATTTGTTTAAAATAAAAAAACCAACACGTTTTAAATATTTGCAATTGGGGGATTCAAGTTATATTCAAGTCATTTTGTGATAATAATCTCATATAAGAATAGTTTCACATTGGACGAGAAAATGTTTTGTTTGAAAGCGCTTAAAGGCGTGCAAATTATGAATGGCATGGCATGTAAGCGATTCACACTGTAGTGATTTCAGATTAAAATTTTAAATTAATCCATAATTCTCTGTTAACTTTTTGCTTTATTTACAATTAATAGCGAAACAGACCAGAGTCTTTGGCGGGAATCGAACCCGCAACCTCGGGACTGATAGACTCACTACCAACTAGCCTACCGGGCACCCTCCAATGATTTATTTAATTCAATTATGGGAAAATAATTCTCCACTTTATGGAACATTTTTTTTTTGTGATGAATAAAAAATATGAAACAGAGGAAACATAACCTGACTTTCGATCTACTTATTATCGTCAATCGCCTGTGCTTGAGGAATCAATCAAAAAAAAGATAGAAAAAAAAAATAAAAACAGAGATTTTAGCACTACATCTTGAGATGTAACGAAATTGAATTTAGTTAAGAAATTTTTGTAGTTTTACTTAGTTATAAGTAGAGTTTGTTTCCGGGAATTCCCGGTATGGATAATTCAATTGTTGTAACTTCCAACTTTGAAATTTTTAATAATATTTTTTTTAAACTTTAGTTACTACATCCTGGCCCACGATGTCGAAAAGAACATTTCTTTCATATATTTATATTGAAAACCAAAAAAAATTTTAGTTTTTCGTTATTGTTTTCAATATAAATATGCAAAAGAAATGTTCTTTGTCGACATTGTGGGCCTGGCAGTATATCTATGCTAGACTTGTGTCTTTAGTTGTTTTATTCCAACAAATTTCAACACAATATAAATATTTGTTAAGCTGATTTATTAGAGTGGTCTTTATATCCGCCTAAGGTAAATTATAGACCGATCTTCATCAGGTTTGGTGACATATCAAACAAATTTCTTGAAATTAAATGACAATCGGTGCATTCCGCCACCAATTTATGTTAGTTTTTTGTAAGGAGGTTGTTCCACATTTAGGAGCGTGCATAACTCCTTTCATACTGAACCGATTCTGCTGGATTTTAATCCCAAACTGTATATGTAATACCAAATTGTTCTTTACCGCCGAGTCGTTCGAAAGTTAGCGTTTTTTTTTAACATACAGACGAACATGGCTAAATTGACTTTGAATTACTAATGGATCCAGCATATACATACATATACTATACTAAGAGGCCATAGATGAATATTTAAAAAGACTAACATGAAATGAAAAACTTAGCATACCTTCATTCGTCACAGCTGATTAGAGCAATTAAACTGTAAATAAAGAGTAAATTTAATTTCATCTTAATGCTTAATTTGCAACACGGTGAAAGTGTTAGGAGAATATCCTAAATAGCGCAGCGTCAACGCTTTGAAATTGGAAAATCCGATTTTGACAGTGCGTTTAATAATGAAGTTGGCCGCTATTGTTAATAAATAATACTAATTTAGCTATTTTTTGGGCTAATCTCGTGGTTTTATCTGCATTCTGTTATTTCTTTTATGTTGGTTTTATAAAAAAAGAAAGTTAACACTACTGTTCGTAACACAATGTTGACACTCTTATTTAGGTATGGCATATCAGTGTAAAAACCAAGTGGAAGAAAACGTTCCGCCTTCCGCCGTTGTTGAGGTACGGCGGTAACTTGCTAATTTTGCTGGTAAAGAGTTCACAAGGCGAATTCATTTAAGGTGGCCTCGTTGGCCAATTCATAAACAAGCGATATCAATCGGCCTGGCATAAACATCACTGCCAGAAACAAAACGTAAGCTCATGATGAAATAAACAGGTGGCATTACCACACCAAATGACGATTTTTTGCTCTATAATTGTTTGTCTAGTCTTTTGTCAAGTTTTGTTTATGTTTAAAATAAAATTCAACATTTTGTGCTGTGATTATTGTATGTATTGCATTGAAGTTTTTGGGGTTTTGAATTTAAATTAAATAAGGTAGCCAACCAAAGTGAAATAAAATTTGGCTAAAAATGTATTTATTTAATAGCGTTCAGCTGCAAAATTTGATTTTAGTTTGAACAAAATTTTGACGTATACGTATAGACTTAGTTTTTTATTTTTGTTGTAATGTTGTATTTGTTGCGTAAACTTATGATAAAAAAAATTGTCAGCCGGTAACATTTTAATGTTTTCGCCTTGAGAGTTCGTTTACTTTTTCATGTTTTTGAATAATTGAGAGAAAAATTTTCTAAATTTGAAATTTACTCACGCGTTGCAAATTTCTGCTAGTAAAGTAAATGAACACACCTAATAGAAATTGGTGTTGACAAACAAAAATCCAGAAAATCAAATATTTACATATTTGACTAATTGTTCTTAAAGTTATAAGTACATAATGTTAAAATCCATTCTAATTGCTTTTTAAATTGTTTGCATTGTTTAAAGGGAGGATTTGTTTTGGAAGGGATAGGAAAACTTTCTATTTAGACGAAATTTGTTTGCAAATACATATAGTAATGAAATTTTAAAAGAAATTTTTTAAGTTTGTACTGAGGGCTAGAAGTGGTTTCAACAAGATGGCGCTGTGTGTCATACGAAGACCGCAACTTTCGACTTTTTCAGCCCAATTATGAATAAAAAATTTCCGGGAGTTTTTCGCCTTTTTCCATTTTTATAATTGAATTTACATAGGAAACATGGGGGAAATGGAGAAAACTTCCAAGGTTATATGAAATAAAAATTTGGCGATTAGTGGATTTCGAGAAACTGACCTGTCAATTGGCGATTTGGCTCTCTCGATAGTTTCCTGTGGGACTGCGAGAATTAGCTGTTGTTGTAATCCATCAACAATTGACCCTTTATATCTACCAATATTGTTTGTGTAATTCGTGACATACGGCCAGCCATGCCTAAAAAAAGGGTTGTGGCCTAAATAGGATGTCCAGAATGCGGCTTCTCATTCCCCATAAGCAAGAAATGAGTTGTCAAATTTGGTTTTATAAAACTAACTTTTTTTTTTTTGATTATTTTTACAATTTTAAGATTAATCGATGTTTCACAGATAGTGGTGGAGGGTATTAAAACAGTCATAATAAAATAACGCACTTTTTTTAATTCCAATAAAAAAAAAACAACATTTATTTTTGTTGAAATTTTCCAACGACTATTTTATTTAAAACAGTCAATAATTTCCACACCCATTGTGTATTTTAAAATCACACTGCTCAAAATAGGAAAATTTTTATGTATTTTTATTCAAATTGAACAAAATAAAAATATTCCGTAGTTAAGGGCTCTTGTAATTTTAATAAACATATTAACATAAAGATAACACAATTAATTTGTTTAAATAATTTTGTTTACCAGTGTAAATATTTATTATTTTTAAAAATACATACTACGCGCACAACACGTGAATGCATTATTAGTTTGGACAAATGAATAGATTGACAGTCGACAATGTCTCCCTCTGATTGATAAGATTTTTTATTACTGGGCGCGCACAAGTTGGTGGTGCCTCTTTTGCCAAATGATATGATAATGTTGTAAACAAGTCACGTTTACAACCTGACTTACATAAACAATCAACAGCCCACACTTATTACATGGTTATTTAATAGCGATTTATATATATTTATATATATGTATATGTTTTCTATGGGCAGTTTCAACGTACCAGTCTAAAAACGGGCCAAATATTTTTTCCCAATTTAAGCATTAAGAATTATTTGTAACAGGTTTTTTATAAGTGCTTTACTTACCAATAGCTAAAGGTAGGATTTTATCGGTATTTAACCTAAAGTGAGCGATAAGTTAAAGGAAAGTTCATTCTACCTGGTAGGTATAAGTAAACTTGTCATAATGGAACACTTTTAATTCAACCGATATAATCCTACCTTAAGCTATCGGTAAGTTGTAAAAACGGGCCTTACAAATTTTCACTATTATATTTATACTTTTAAAATGTGAAGCTAACGCACCACGTCTTTAGGACACATTTAACGACGGGATGAAGTAACCAGTAATTCGTAGAAGACATACTGAGGACAGACAGACAAATGGCCTGTTTCACATAGAGTTTGATAAAATACAACTTATAAGCAGTGTATGGAAATAAACAAACAATATCGTTCGTTAGTGTTCGGTACGATAGATTTGTGGAAAACACAAACGCAGGGCTGCCAGATTTGACGATTTATCGTTATTTTGAAGATTTTTTGTTCCGAAATTAGGAAAGTGCCGATTTGCTGATTTTTTTTAAAGTAACGATTTTTCAGTCTCCAAAGTATGAATAAAACATAAAATTTTCTAAAACGTTCGCTTTTTAATCTTGGAATAACAGAGCAATATTTCTTATTGTTCAGGCATGGGAAAACGTACATATTTATGTTAACTCATAATTTTTAAGAAATCAAGAAAGAAGGCGCAGTGTAAATATTACGCAATCTTGCAAAAATTAAGTTTATTAATATAAATTCTTTCTTATTCTGCTTTATTTTTTAAATTTATATTAATTTGTTTAATCTTGAGGTCTTTTTTATATAAAAATATTAATTTTTATTAAATTTATTTTTTTTTTGTTCAAATAAAATTTAAATTTTTATATAAAAAAGAAGTCAAGTTTAAACAAATTAATATAAATTTAAATAATAAAGATCGAATAAGAAAACAATTACATATATATAAATAAAATTAAGTTTTGCAATTTTATTTTAGTGTTTATTAAATTCTTTAATTTAATTATTTTACTACAATTTTAATATGTTCCCATTTCACAAATTTAATTTCTTGCCCACACAATTTGCTTCTATTTTTTTTTTCTTTTTTTGCTTCTTTTTGATTATTTGACAACCAAAGTTGACGTTTTATGTAAGCAATAATTGCCAACAAAAATAGACTAACAATTATTGCAACATAAATTGTTGGCAATAAATATGTACAAAAAATTGCTGTCTACATTAAAGATAACAAAAATTTGACATTTGCTGCAATATATGTCGAAAGGCGGAACGTTTTCTTTCGCTTAGCTTTTACGCTAATATGATATGATATATGGTCGCACAAGGAAAAACATGCAATTGCCTATTTTTGGTTTCCCTGCTTATAACTGTTACGGTCCCTAGTTTTAATATATTTCTAAACAATTATCTTTTAACACAAGCTGTAAAATTCGATTGCCATTTACTACAGAGTTGTTTTTAAATGGTACAAATAGAATAAACATAATATATTAGGAAGAAACTTAATTATGTATTTTTAAAACACCACAAATAAAATCAAGCTAAATGACTTGCCTTTAAAGAACGTTAATGTTTAATATTTAATTTTTTAACGCTAATCTTTTTTTCGCCGTGAAAATAACGCACAACCTCTCTTTAGCATAATTTTAAATACATTTTTTTCCACGATACGTGTTCGCCACCTCAAGATAAAAGCTTGAACCTTGGCAATTTAACGCAGTTATTCTGCAGGCGTTATTGCTTGTGTTTAGACATCAGAAATCGCTCGCATAGTCTGGTGGTAGTCCGTTTGATTATCTTTAGAAAATCATTAAATTTATTATTTAAATTCCACTAAATTTTACATTGAAAATAATTTTGAACTTGGGAATATGTATTTTATAATAAGCATTATCAATTTAACTACTAAATAATTATAAATTGAGTTATAAACACACATGTGTCTTACATAAAGTTAAATCATCTATGACCCACTTTTTAAAGTGTTAATGTCAAGGTTTATTATGTTCAGTTTTTCATAAAAATAAAAAAAACAGTAGACAATTAAGATTTAAATGTTATTAATTAAGTTTATCTGTACTAAAAAACTTACTATGTCTATTTCAAAAACAAATTATTAATAAAGCAAAAAAGTTTTATTTTAAAAAAAAATTTATAGGAGCCATAAGCAATTTGCTTTGTCATTAAATTTTTTAAAGGGTTTTCCTTTAAACGCTTTTTGTTCTTATGGCGTTTTCTTTTCTAATAAAAAGTGTTGCATAAGTGTTACATGTGACTTGGCAACATTTTTAAATGCCCCCTAATTTTTAAGAAGTGTTTCATATTTTACGTTTACAAAAGAACACAAATTTCGGCATTAAACAATAAAGTACAATTAGCGCAAGGTAAATTTAATTACAGGTGGTTTCAAGACTGTTACAATTCAAAGCCAACAGAAACAACAGATGTTTTTTGTATTGCATTGTTAGTGTTTACGGCTCGAAACTTGCCATCACCTTGTACTGAATTCGCCTTGATCTAGTGCTGCACTCATGCCCCTTTAATTAAAATGAGTATTGAACATGTAGCATTTTTTTTAATTTTAAAGGGAACATCATCAGAAAAGAACGCTTTACACTTTTAAAAGAACAAATGGTTTTCAGAAAAGAACATAAACAAATGTAAAAGGCAGAATAAATGCAGATTTTTACCCAGAAAAGAAAATCCATTAGATTTAAGTATAACAAAGAATTTGTGTTACATCATCGAAATTTTTTATATTTGTTTGAAAGGCACAATTGTACGATTCATTCGCACGAAAAAATAGACAAAATTCTATCAGACATAAAAAATGTCTGCGAAATCTGCTGCCAATGCCACACTAGCCCACAAAATATATGCAAATTCAAATTACTCAGCTACTTTTCAAGAAAATGCAACCCTGATCGCATAGAATCTATTTTTTTTATGAAAATATTCATAAACTTTTGCAAGCCGGACAGACTTGTCAAAAAAATCTGTCACTCAATTCATTTTTCAGACACACTGTCATACTTTATGAGCCCACGCTATTTTATTTTTTTAACATAAAGTGTATCGCCGACTTTTGTGTGGAATATAACATCGTGCGAATGTCTGCCGTGGCTTCGCTGGGTGGCGCTCATCCGAAATGTCCAATGTCCAAAAACTCTGACGCATACAGCAAAGTGAATTAAGCCGATGGCATGGGTTATGTTGCCTTTGAGGGCAGCTGTGGTTTAGGTCTTATGGCGCAAAGACCTGCGACTTACGGAAACCCCACAAGAAAAAGTCTTACGGTATCAAATCGCAAGATCTCGGTAGCCAGTTCACACAACCTCCGCGTAAGATAATCATCAAGCAAGGTAGCTATTATCGCCGCCCTGATGAAACCACATCTCGTCGGTGTCCAAATAATTAAATTCAGGACAAAAGAAGTTGGAAATCATTTAGCTATGGCGCTGGCCGTAGACAGTGACAAGCTGGCCTAAGAAATATGGCCTGATGACGTTACCAGCACTAAGCTATATTGAGACTTTTTCAGAATGCATTGGTTCTCTTGGAGCTGATATGAATTGGATTGTCTCGAATTCGACAGTTTTGTTTGTTGGCGTACCCATTCCTCCTGAAACATGCCTTATCGATTATACTGAGTTATCGATGAAAAGTCGGTTTAAAATATTTAAAATTTATAAAGTTTTATAATTTTCACTTGTTGAAACAAACAGAAGTATCTTAACCAATCGGGCATGATCTGACACAACGAACAACGATTAACATTTGCGATTCCGACTTGAAATCGCATAAAAGTTGATTTGTACATTGCAATTGCAAGAAGTTTGGCGACTTTAAACAGCAAAAAAATACTCAAGGAAACTAGAATGTTTTTTTTTAGAAACTATGGCAGGTCGCAAGCAAAACGCATGGGCTTCAGAACATCGTAAAAAAAATCTGGCGGTTTGCGATTTCAAATCGTGGAATTATCAGAATATGGCCGAATATGACAGCTATCAACTGTTAAAGTTCGGATCAACTGTTAAAGTCCGGCAGCTCCTATTAAAAGACCCTTTAACATTTTAAACATGTGTCAGAAAAAAGCATCAGGGGTGGCTTCAGTTCAACTCTCCTAACAGGATTAAATGTAAACAACTTTGCCTTAATGAAATATAATTAAAGAAGCCTAAATGTTTTTTTTTTTGAAAAACATGTCTGCTCTAATTTTTTTTATTTAAATATTTTTTTTATTCTTTTTATTACAAAACTTGTAAGTAATTTATTGTTATTTAAGATTAACTGAGATCATTATCTAATTATTTTTTTTGTTGCAATAAAATGTTTTTCAACATTTAATTAATTTAATAGTCAAAAATCAAGAAATTCGTGATTGATATTATAAAATAATAATAGTAGTATTAGTATTTAAGTAAAATGTTTTTTCTCCCTTGAATTATTTTTTCAGAATTTCAACTTTTAATAGAATTTTATTTTTTGAAAAAAAAAAAAAAAAAAAAAAAAAAAAATTCATTAGAAATTTCCTTACCGCAACGGAAGGTGGGTGCATTTAATTTCTTTTAAAAGTTTTTGCATGTAAAGATACTAATTTTCTTTCTACTGAAATTGTTTATGAAATAAAAACTACAAGATTTTATAAAAAAAAAAAACAATTAAACAAGACAAACCGTTTAAAATAAAAATCATTTGTAAGATAATGAGACGAACACATAAAAAATAATAATGATATGTTTACAAATATTATTTTTGTTCAAACTTTTTAGTAAAGGGTTTTTTCACACCATTTCCAAAACCTTTAAAATTCTTTTTTTAATAGAATTTTTTTTTAAATTTTATTGAAAATATACTTTTGTTATTAATCTTTAAATAAAAGAAGTTTTTATATAGTAATCCTATACTTAAGAGCTAAATAGACTACACAAATGGTTTGACAAACACGCACTTTCCCTTACGACACAAACATAGCTAATAATTTGATTTAAAAACAATTCTGTCAAGGTGTCCCGCTAGGCTCGTTGGTAGTGGGAGAATCTGGTATGCTTCATTATAACGGCTTAAGGTCTAAGTTACTCTTAATGGGCTAATTAAGTTAGAGTATAATTTGTATTTGTTACTCCTAATAAATCAATAACTTCGTCGTTCTTCGTTTAATTAATAAGTAGCCGTGCCTGCTTTATAAGGTTTTGCGTTTGCTACGCTTTATCGACTAAAAAGCTGAACTAATTTTGATAAAATTGGATATAAAGGCTTTTTATTTTTTTAAAACTCCGAAAATATCTAATAATTTTGATGAAATTGGAAATATATGGCGTTTTCTTTTCTCAGTAAAATTGTGCATTTATTCTGCCTTTTACATTTTTTTAATGTTCTTTTCTGAAAAACATGTGTTCTTTTAAAAGTGTAAAGCGTTCTTTTCTGATGATGTTCCCTTTAATATTAAAAAAATGCTACATGTTCAACGCTCATTTTAATTAAAGGGGCATGAGTGCAGCACTAGATCAAGGCAAATTCAGTACAAGGTGGTGGCAAGTTTCGAGCCGTAAACACTAACAATGCAATACAAAAAACATCTGTTGTTTCTGTTGGCTTTGAATTGTTGTAGTCTTGCCACCACCTGTAATTGAATTTACCTTGCGCTAATTCTACTTTATTGTTTAATGCCGAAATTTGTGTTCTTTTGTAAACGTAAAATATGAAACACTTCTTAAAAATTAGGGGAGCATTTAAAAATGTTGCCAAATCACATGTAACACTTGTGCAACAATTTAAAAAAAAAAACGCCAATATATAAATCAGCGTAAATAAAATACACAGATTTTCAGCCAAATTATGAATAAAAATTCCCCGGGAATATTCTCCCTTCTTACATTTTTTCTATGTAAATTCAATTGTAATAATGAGAAAAGGAAAAAAACTCCCGGGGAATTTTTATTCATAATTGGGCTGTTTATATTTTTTCCAAAGCTAGGAATTTGAAGGGATAGATAGATGGGCATTATAATTTATATAAAGGGTGTTTTTTTAGAGTGTCACAACTAGAGCTGGCATCACTGCTTTATATGAGCACCCATTTACCAGCTGATAGTTGCATTTTGTTTGGTTTGCTTTGAAATTTCATTATGAATCGACTTACACCAGAGCAACGCGTGAAAATTGTTGAAATTTTTAATCCAAATAATTCGGCGAATAGGCTTTTTGATTTTGAATTTCCATTCAAAATTTTACTTTTCGATGAAGACCGTAAATAAGCAGAATTGTCGCATTTGGAGTGAGGAGGATCCAAAAGCTTTTGTCAAAACACGTAGTCATTGGCACATACATATGTCTTCAAAAACGATGGTGGTCAGAATGCGAAAAATTGTTGAAAATTTGTGTTCCAGATTGCGCCTTCTACGCGCCAGCCGTGGCGGCCACATGACAGAAATCATATTCAAACATTAATTTCATAAAATTTTCTTTCCAATAAAGCCCGTTTTATTGATATGATAATTTAAACTTTTGTCACTCTATAAAAAACACACAGGCTTTTTTTAAGCTTTGGACCAAAAGGAGCCTCTCCTCTGCCTCTCCGACTCCATAACTAGTCAAAAATTGCCTCTGGGCGGGTAATGCCGCGGGCACGTCTAGTGAAATACAAAAAGGAGAAGAGAAAAAACAAGATCAAAATACAAAAATTGCAAAGCTAGAATTTCATAATCTGGACACGAATGCAGTTTCAAACAGAATTTAAAAAAATGGCAAGTCTGGACGATGGCTGAGCAATATTTTTTTAATTCAAAGGATTTTGTTATCTTCCAGTTAAGCGGTTAACCTTTTCTGCATAGCTTACTGAGCTTCATAAAAAAGAGCGTGACGCGTTTTTGTTTATGTCAAAACTTCTTATTTTCGTACAGTCGTATAAACGAAACTTTAAAACGTCAACTCAACACCAGCCGGTGTTTAGATCGCTGGGTCGTTTTGTTTTATGGAAAATGTATTGACAATAGAATCGAAAAACACGCTTAGCGCTCTTATTTTGGTAGCTCAATTAAAAATGCCGAAATTTTGGGTTTGTTTCCTAAAGCAGAGTTCTTATAGGAATATCACAATTGGCTTTAGGGACCTTGGCTTTAACTTGCTTTGTAAGCTACCAGACCTTAAAGAGCGTAAAAGGATAGAAAATTAGAAATTATTTGACGTTTTTGTATTTTTGCTAACATCTTTTTAGCACATCGTCAGCTTATTATTGGTTTGACCTACCGACCATTAAACAAAAATTTTGTTAGGTTTTGAATACCTCCACTTTTGAATCCAAAATATGTTTCACGAAATTTTTTATGTTTTCTGAAGAAAAGCGCATAGGAACTAACTTTATTCCATCAACAATAAATTACAGTGTGATTATCAAGAGTACGAATTGGTAATTCAGCACATTAAAATGAAATCTTATTAATACTATTAACTTCTAAGTTGGTTAAAAAACGTTCACAAGAATTTATATTTTTCTTTAAAACATGTTATCGGCTATATTTTCATAAAACTTCATGTTAACCTTCATTGTTTTTTTTTCTCCACTACGACTTTATGGCATATGCGCCAAGCCAATAATTAGCTCATGACATTTTTATTAAAATCAATGGTTACCCGAATCAATCGATTTGATAACAAAATTGCACACTAGCATTTTATTAAATATGTGCAATAATGCGTTTTGAATTTTAATTAAAAAAAAAACACACCAATACTCGTATTAATAAATACTTAAGGAATTAAAAAAAAACTATTGAATAATTAATTAGTTAATATTGGGTTAAATATGTACAATAAATAAGAAATAATTAATTTAAAATTGTTTACTTTTTTATTTAAAGACATTATGGTATTTTGTCTACTAAAATAAAACTTTCCCTTGATTTTATAAATATTTTAAAATAAAATAAAACTGTGTAATTTTTCTCACAAGAAAACAAAAAATAGAAAATTTATTTGTAAAAATTGTAATGTTTTGAGCTAAAATTTATTAAAACAACTGAACAATTTTGATGATGATGTTTTGACTAGAATTTTTAGGCCAACAAAAAGAAACAGATGTGGGCTTTTTACATGTTTTTTTAAATAAAAATAGAAAAAAGTCTCTTAAAATTATAGAAGAAATTTTATGTTTATTCAAAAGTTTTTTTTCAATTTTTTTTTTAATGAAAATAGACAAAGTCTCATAGGAATTTATATTTATTTAAAAGTTTTTATTATTTGTTTTTGTTTCTTTTACCTTTTTCTTAATAAATTTGGCAATTTTTGACAGTTTCTTTGACTTGGCGCTCATTTTGGTAGACAAAGCAAAAGAACTCGCTCGTAAAATAAAAATCCACGTAAGATATTGTAAATTTATGAAAGATGAGATTTGGTTGATTAATAGATTTTTTAGATAATTTTTTTATTTAGTTAATTCAATTAAATTAATAGGAATTAATGGTTTGCAAATATCACAGTCTTGGACTAATTTTTTTTTGTTAATTATTTTTATAATTCAACGATTTTTTTGTTAAATTAATTTTTAAATCTTCAATTTTGAAACTGAATAGTCACATTTTGTCACAAAATTTTGCTTTTTTTTTTTTTTAATAAAATGTATTAATTTTTTATAATGAAATTTTTTAAGTATTTCTTAAAAAAAAAGTAAATAAATAACAAATTTACGAAAGTTCAATTTTTTTTCATTTCAAAATTTTTTGTATTTCTGTCAAACACCAACAAAGATCTACATGAAACGCGTAAGAAGCACAAGTTGTGACTGCGCATAAAATAAATGAATTGTTGGTCGATGGTGGTGTGTCTGTTTGAAAGAAACTTGGCTCAGTTGTCAGTTTGTTTTTTTTTTTTTTTGTAATTTGTATGTGTTCGAATAAATTCAGTTCAGATTAACTCTGTTCAGTTTATTTTAAATTTTGAAGTATAAATACATAAAAACAAGAAAAATTTAAATTTCTTTGTAGTCACTGTTGAGTTGTTTTGTTGTAGCCACACCACCACAATAGTGAGAGAGGGTAATATGCGTTTGTGCTGATGTTTGTAACAGCTTAAAATATCGGCCTTAGACGACCCATTTTTTTTTTTTTGGTATACCGATCGACTTAGAATCACTTTTTGAATCGATATTAGGATGTGTGTCCGTCCGTCCATCTGTCCATGTAAACTTTAAGAGCAAAGTACAGGGGCCAAATTACGGCATTCGCTATCGATCGAAAGTCCCCAGGTCGCAATGTCAGAGCTAATTTGATGACCTTTGGTGCATAGGTTCCATTTGTCGCAAGGACCAAGCCCATTGAAAATGTTCAGAATTGGTCCATAGTTTCGCAAAGCCCTCCATACAAGCTTTGTTCTCATAAACCATCTTATTATGTTTGTATTTTAGGCCGTTTTTCCTATCACACAAGTCTCACGTATTTTGACGCAAATGCATCATTGATCAAAATTTTTTTGAAATTTATCAAACAACAATATCCTGCCAGGGTTGTATTTTTTTTCAAAATACGTAAGACTTGTGTGATAGTGTAAAGCAGCTATTAGATTAAAGACGCTTCAAACTTATTTTATTAAAACCATAATGTACACTGTTAATTGTGAACCACACCTTAACGTCAAGTTTTTTTTCCCAACTTAATTTGATATTTCTTTGTTTCAGTGTCTTGCAAATCCAACCATGAAGCTTTTTACGAAAATGGGCATACAAATTAAAATGAGTTTCGTGCACTTTTGGTCAGCATAACCGACCAAATGTTTCCACAATCGGGAGAATTGTGCGCAAATTTCAGCAAACAGGGTCGGTAGGAAATGTGAACACGAATCTTCGGCGTGCACAACTATTGAACATCTCACAACATCATTTGAGTCACAACCTGAAGCCCGCTGCTGTTGTTGGTTGAACAGACAGAAGTGAGATGGTGACTTTACAATAAAAATCTTCTTCACCTTAGTGGATTCGTTACCAAGCAGAATTGACGCATTTGGGCAAATTAGAATCCGCGAGTGGTGGTTGAAAAACCAATGCATCCGTTAGGAGTGACTATTTGGGACGGTCTATGGGCTGGCGGCGTTTTTGGGCGGGCGTACTTCTTTGAAAATGAGGTCGGCTAAGCAGTTACCGTGAATGGTGAATGAACAATTAAAGAGCTAAAGGATGAGATAATTCGGCACATTTTTCCTTAGTCACCATGATAAATACCTAAACCAGGAAAGGATCACACAAAAGCTGAGTCATATAGGCCTATTTCTAATGTATCAAAGCTGTTTGAGAAGCTGTTAGTTGCAAAATTAACCACTATTTTAAATGAAAATAGATGTATTCCTAACCACCAATTCTTCTTTAGAAGACAACACAGTAGAATTGAACAAACCCATCGAATAGTAAACGCCATAAGAAAAAAGCCTTTTAAGAAAGAAAATATTGTTCCGCTTCCTTCATCGATGTTTCTCAAGCTTTTGATAAAGTCTGGCATGAAGGCTTATTACATAAATTGAAGATAAACCTACCAGTATACACACACAAGCTGTTAGAAAGCTACTTAGTCGGTCGTCAACTTATTATTAAAGAATTCCTCAAGAGTTTTTTTCCCATTTTCCCATTTTTACAATTGAATTTACATTATAAAAATGGGAGAAGGGAGAAAACCCCCGGGGATTTTTTATTCATAAATCCTAAAATCACTTAAAGGCGAATACATTTCATATAGATGAAGATATCTAAATACACACAAAACACTTTTACATGAACTTTAACCTAGTAACATAATCGGGGGTGTGCTGGAAATCGAAAACGTAAAACGCAAGAATTTGGAAGTAGTTTTTATAAACTTTTAATATAATTTTTATAATTTTTGTTATAAAATTCTGTTTAATTGAGGTATATCTGTATAATACTTGTCATCAAATTCGTTTAACACAGAAATCTTTTTAAAAAATTACTTCTAAAATTCTTGCGTTTTACGTTTTCGTTTCCAGCACACCCCTGAATATAATTCTGGCGGGTTAATGATTGTCCATGGGTCCCAAATAGGGTACACTCTCGAAAATTTGTTTTTAAATACTCAAGTGTAGGTTATCATATGGGCGGTTTTGACCGGCTTTACTTTTTTACTTGTTTTTAATTTTTTTTGTTATTATTATTACTGGCGGGTGTTGGATGGATAGATGGGTTTGGCATCAGTTTAAAAAAAATTAAGCAGAACTCGTGTAGGCAAAAATTTAAAATAGTCAAATACACTCTCACGCTGACCTGACCAAACAAGCCACTACTTATTTGTCGCAATTTGAATTAGGTGGAGATGCACTAAAAATATACTTAATTCTTATTTACTCACACTACTCACTATTGATCAAGGGTTCCCAAAGGGGGGCACGTAAAATATTTCCAGTTAAAAAGAATTTTTATATTTAAAATTCAGAGCCTTATTCCGGTTGTCGTTATCGATCAAGACGATTTTTGTTAGAGATTAAAGAACACTGGTTGTGTGTTACATTAATTTCTTACAAAAAACGGCTTGAGCGATTACGACAACGACAAACGGAATAAGGCTGATTATATAATTTAGTTATATTAAAATAAAAAACCTTTAAATGAATGTAAAAACTGAGGCCTTATTACGGCACTCGATGTCGTTCGAAATTCCTATTTTAATCGTTTTGTAATTTCATTCGATCTCAAATGACTCTGAATACGTTTGTTTTTACAAATATTTCATTTTAATCTATTGTATTACGTTTGGCGACTTCGCAAAAAACAAAAAAAAAAAAAAAGTAGAAAATAGTGGGAACCTCTGAATAGCTTAGATGATCAGATCATCGATAAATGATAGTCTATTAAGAGGTAAAGAAAAAAAATCTAAATATAATTGATATTGCCATCCCCTTTGTGGTCAGTTGATTGATTCTTTGTTTTTTTTATCAATGTTTATAGTTTTTTTATAAACATAGAAGTAAACATTAAGTACTAAATAAAAAACACATTAAAAGCGTTAAGCGACACGCGAGTAAAATAGCAACTAAAAAAAAAAGTTCTAATGAAAGTAAGCAACAGTAAAAACAGCAAAAAAAACAATGTCTTTATTTCCAAGCATAGAGATAAACATTAGATGCAACACAATCTAATAAAATTTGTCATGCGAAGAAACTCTTCGAACTTTGAGATTTTTCATAGACCTAAACATTTTTCTAAATTTTTGTATATTCTTTCGAAATAAAAGAAACTTTCAAGGTTCTTAAATTTAGTTTTTTGTGTCTTTTATTTCTTTGTGGAAACGAAGTCTTTGTTGGTCTGGTTATCAGCCCAATCACGAATATTCCCAAGGAATTTATTTTCGCACGAAAAATAATGTTCTCGCCCAGATCTGACGGCTAAGCGCAACTGCAATTATTTGCTTGAAACCAGTTTCAATCGTTTCCCACACATTAATTAATTCCCAGCAACATTAACTTTGTGGCATTTTGACACAAAACATCTTAAGTCGAATTAAAAAAAAGTAAAAAAAAAATGTTGTTAATCATGCGAATTTTCATGCAAAAAACATTGTTGTTTAGGTTTTTACAATTTTGTAAAATTAACGAAATTTTTCTTTAGTTTTGATTTTTTCACCAAGTTTTTCTAAAATTTTTTTTTTTTTTGCTATCTTATCTCGACTTAAGATACCTATTTTATCAAAATGCAACACAATTGTACGACAATGTGGTAAATTTATTACAATCATTCGGATTTTCTTTAAGAATAGATGAAACGCACGTCAATCTCAATGCAACTGATTTCCAATGCGTTTCAAACCGGTTGGCTTCATGTGCAGTCTCTCAAAGGAGTCTGGCATAAAATCAAGCGAAATTTACTAAAAAAAAATCTAGAATATCTAGATATTAAATTGCTTTCGAATCGAGAAAGTACTCGTTCACGACTGCCAGAATTAGGCCCCAGAGTCAGGTAATGAGCCTACAAGATCAACAATCGAGCACCACACATTAACGAATACGGTGATCCTAAAAAGTTGTTCAACTTTTAAAAACTAAAAGCATGTGTATTTGGTTGAGATATTTTCAACAAGCTTTTAAGAAAATTAATTTTTTTATTGTTTCTATGGCTCCACGATGGAACCGGGAGCCGTAACGAAATCCTTTCATCCGGATCTGTCCTGTGCTGTCAGTTTTATTTCAGACCAGGTTTTTCCTCATTTAGACAACAATAGAAGCTGGACTCAAGTTTAAGATTTATTAATCTCTTCATTAAAATTTACTTTTCTCCCCTTTTTTATTTACCGCACAACTGTTAACGGCCTGATCGTCGATTTCGAAGGAAGACTTCGTTCGCTTAACTTACATGTTAAACAAAAACAATATTTTATAACTTGTCGATTCACAAGATGTCATAAAGTCAAAAGTCTTAAAATAATAACATGAAAATATACGACTGTTGTGAACAACCCCTCATAATTAATGTGCTATTTTGAACTTAAGTCAGCTGATTTGAAACATATATAAAAAATAAATATTTACAAAAAAAAAATATTTTTTAATTCTAATCCATGAATTAATAAATTAAATTAGATCTTTCCTGACTATTTTCCATTTTTCAGACGCAAACCACAAATAAATATTATTTTGTTTGTTTACTAAACATCAGAGTCCTAAGCCGATCTAATTTGACGCCGCAAGTGTTTTGTTGCACAAATTGCTAGCCGCAGGTTCAATTCGGATGTTAGTCGGATACAACTATACCATCATCGGCGACGGCTACAAAAACTAATGCGGTTCGGCTCAGCCGCTCAGCGCAGGTCTCTTCTGATAAATTATACCAAGCAAAGTTCTATTAATTTAAGACACTTTTTGTTTACAAAGCAACAACAATTTTTTTAAACCATTGTAAGTTAAGCGATCGAAGTCTTCGTTCGAAATCGACGAACAGGCCCTTAGTGTTTTAGTCGCCAGTAGTTGTATTGTAGTTCTAGCTATTAAAATGTGTAATAATTATGTAGTAATAAAGACTTCATTAACGCAATTAATATGATAAAATTAAAATTGACTTTTAAATTATTTGATTTAAGTTTTCACACCTTAATAAATGTTAACCAAAATTTACACTTTTAAATATTTATATTTAGAAAAAAAAATCTTTTGAGTCACACGATTAAAAGACAAAAAGTTGATAAGATTTGTCATGAATGCAGATGCAGAAATACTATTGCGGTTAAAATCAAATTAATGACAATAATCAATTAAATTAAGTAATTAATGACATCAGTCGAATACAAATAAGACAAACAAATTATGAAAAGTGTTTAAAAGAAGAAAATAAAATGTTTTCGTAAAAATAAAATACGTTGTGTTTTCAAAACGTTAATTAAGAAAACTTGGAAGAACTGTGACAACATTTTTATTGTTGTCAATTAACCAGCTTTTTAGTGTTGCCATACTTTTTTTTCCATATCTTTAATTGAGTGGGTGTGTTTTAATTGTATCTATTAATTTAAACCTTAACTAAAGTATGTTTACCAAATTGCCAACAATGGCCATTATTTATTTAGTAAATTATACAAATTAGCATGTTTACGAAGCGTTAAATAAATATTTTTAGATTATTGAAAATTTTAATTCGAGAAAAATGGCAAATTTGTACAATCGATTACGCTACATATCCGTTAACTTGTTTTTGAGAAAATAAAAAGAGAGAAAAAAAGAGACAATAAAGGGCAGTGATGCCAACTTAGCCCCTTTTTAAGTTCATGAAACGCGAAATAAATGTTTAGTTCTAATCTAAAAAAAAGAACGAGCAAATTAAGACCATTTTCCTTTTTTTTTACTTTTTGTTCGGTATGATTATATTTTTTTTGGCATTGTGAAAACTCCTCTAAAATTTACGTTAATATGGAAAAAAAAAATTTAAAGTACGGTTAAGTTTTAAATCGATGTGTATTGCTGTAAAAATGCAATTGGTAACAATCCATTTATTTAATTTTCTAGTTTTTTTTTATACTTTTATTGATATGTCCGTTCTAAAACGCTGAACTCGAGGAGACTTTTAGTGCCATGAAGTTCTTTAAAATAAAATAGCGTTAGAGACATTTAATTTTTATTAAATATACGGCCATGACATGGACATCGAAATCAGTACAGCTTTCCTATACCTTAACTACTTTTGAAATCAGGAAAAGCTGCGTAAATTTTTACAAAAATTCAATTGAAAATCTTCGCCGATATCAATTTCACGTGATTTCGATTTCCATGACATGGCCGATAGTCTCAAGTTTGCGTCCTTAGGACAAGGTTCTATTTGCACCTAAACGACACGTAAGGTCGGGAGTTGTTTTTACGATACGAAATGCCTGATGAGCTTTTCTTAAGTATTAATATTGACGAAATATACAAAAAGCCACAATATCACAAAGATAGTGATTAATGGAATAAAGACGAGGGTGACCAAGTATGGCAAATTTTATAAAACTATAACCAATTATAAAATGATGTTAAAGCTACTTAAAACTACAGTTGTGTCTTAATTGTTTGTTTAAAATTGGTTTTTTTACTGTAAAAATATTTTTGTTAGCCCTTTTTGCGTTTTTTTCCACGATACCGTAATTTTTTTCAATAAAGCCCTTTTTAACCCGTTTTTTAATTTCTTTACGCGTTGAGTGATCCAAGACTTGGCATTACTGCTTGAGGGAATGAGAACAAAGAGCCATATGTAGGTGACATTAATCGAGAACAGTGATGCGAACTGTGGTATAATTGGGCCATTTGTGGCACTTTTGAATGTTTGTTGGCCCTAAGGTGCTTTTTACGGTCCAGGAAATTTTGTCAATGTTATTTTCCCACTGTTTCAAACAGTACTTTTTCACAACATTGTTTTGTTTGATAAGAAAAAATCTCCTTACTTTTATTTGCAAATCCGTATTGTTTCAAAAAAATGCTTTTTTTGTTAGTATTTCAAGTAAATATGTACCAAAAAACATTGTAGTAGATCTTTAAATAACTTCTCTTTGGTCATTATTTTATCCTATTGGAACCCTAAATATTCCCTTGTAGTTCACTCTATTATTCGCTTTACTATTCTAGCTATTATTTGCGGCACGTGGCTCCCCATCAAAAGTTATCCACCAAGTTTTTAAGGGTGCGACGGAGCGTCGACTACCTTGAGGGTTCCAATTAAGCGATTGTCAAGCAAATTTTTGCTTGGTCTTTTAGGTATATGGACAATCCATTGCCATTTTCGACATTTTATTTCATTGCACTGGTTTTTGATTTGTTCTTAATCACAAATCTTCATTTCTAATTGTTATTGGCCACCATATGCGCAGGAGGATATTTCTGAGGAAATATTTTGGTCCAATAAAAGGTATTTTGACCCTTTTAAATCGTCAATTTGGCAAAAAAGAAAAACTAAAAATTCATTACCGATCGACATCATTCTTTCCTTTTGAAATTACTTATATCTTAATATTAATAATGTAATCTCAAAGGTTAGGTTCACAGGGCAGATGCCACGAGGACAACTCACTTGGGCCTTTATAGCGGTCCCTATGTGTTAATCCAGTGACCAGATTAAGCCAGTATCCATCAGATTTTCACAAAATATCACTGCAGCCTCGAAACACCCCGACTTCCTGCAAAACAGAGAGATCGATTTTTTTCTACACTAAACACAGTCGTCCATGTGATAGCCGTCGAAAGGTTAAAGGTCTCCTTTATTCCTCTTATTCTTTGACATTCCAATTTTATTTAACTGATTTTTATTCTTGAAATTCGAAAAGGGAAAAATCAAAATTAATTTGATAAAACAAGGCGAAATTTAAAAAATATTAGGATCGCAAATGATTTCTCGCTGTTTGTCAACAGATGACTCCACTAATTTTAAATTGTTAATGACATACAATTGTTGTTGCATCATAAATTTTAGTACATAACGGATTTTATTTCCATCCTAAGCAACCCTGCAAGCAAATGCTTCATTATACCCACACCACAATAGTGGAGAGGGTGTTATGCAGTTGTGCTGATGTGTGTAACACCTTAAAATATGGGTCCCGGACCCACCTTAAAGTATACCGATTGACTGAGAATCAATTTCTGAGTCGATCTAACGATGTCCGTCCGGCTGGCTGGCTGTCCAAGTAACTTTTTGGAGATAATTTGATCAAATTTGGCTTATAGGTTCTTTTTGGCACAAGGACCAAGCCTAATGGGCCGAATCGTAGGACCACAAGGGAAGATAGAGGCAATTTCTGCCTCTCAGAAACTATCAAACCGATTTTAATGAAATTTAAAACATAGATAGATCCATATTTATATGGACACATACGCTTGATTCTCCATGGCTCCCGAATAGGGTACACTCTCGTAAATGTGTTTTAAAATACTGTGGTGTAGGGCATCATATAGTCGGGCTTGACCGACTGTACTTCCTTACTTGTTTTAGTTGAAAATATTCGAAAAAAGGGTTGTTCGTTTCTAACCTTGAAAAATTAATTTTGTTTGGGACGGGCGTTATCTATTGCCAGCAAAATAGTAAGAAATTGTAGTTTACGTAGCCCAATACTTTAATTGATATTTAAATAAAAATATGTATTATAAAAAAATCTAATAAATATAACACGGAAAGAATTATTTACTAAAATTTGCTAAACGTTTCTTGAGTAAAATTTCTTAGTAAAATTTTCTTAAATAAAGAAACCAACCCACACATGTATTTCGAATATGTAATTTTTGGCTTGGACAAGAATCATGCATAATTTTCTTGGTTCAACCCAAGGCGAATTCATGTAAACGGTGGTGGAGATACTGCAACAAGTAACAACACCAAAAACACAACATTGTATTTTAGTTGTTGCTTTCGTTGGTCGATATGTCAAACACACAAATAACTTTTGACATTCCTCTCCCTAATTTGGAAAAAATTAGCACAGCTGAAAAATGAATTCGCCTTGGTTCAACACATATATATTTATTAAATATGTAAATCTTTCCGTCTATAAATATTTTTTTCTGCCATCAAAAAAATTAGTTGCCAGATCGTTTCGAGGATATCAACAAAGTTAAATTGCCATTTAAAATCCAATCAAAACAATAACCCGTCAACTAAATCAAATAAAACTGTAGAAAGCCATGAACTTGATCTTTGGCATTAAAATATTAAAAAATGTGGTTTTCCAGAGCTCGCTGTCTTAAGATTAAAAAAAAAAAAAAAAAAAACAGCAACCAAATAAATTGATAGTTATCATCAGTGTTCATCATTAAAAATTGATTAGAAGCGAGAGAATTTTATACAAGTTCCATTTTTTCTTTGTTGGTTTTAATTAAAAAAAATTGTTGTTATAAACAACAACAAAAATCTAACCGGAATGTTAAAGAATAGAATTTTTCGTACTTTTATTTGGTGACTTTAAATTAAAGTATTATTTAAATCGTTTCGTTTTTTTTTTAATTGTGATAACCCCTTCCCTGCCCTTTTGTAGAAATAAAATTTAATTTGTTTTGCAATTTGTTTAAAATCAGTATTAACTAATTGCATTGCATTACAGTAAATAAACAAACAACTAAACTCATAAACAATTTGCAATATAATTTAAATAATTTATTAGAAAATGTTACTGCTGTTTATAGTTTTAGTTAATTAAGAGATTATAAATATAATCAATTTTCTAATTAATATTTCAATTGTTTTTTTTTAATTTAATAAAGGTTTAGAAAACCAATTTTCTATGAAAATGTCACTTAATAAACGTTTGTTAAATTTAATAATCGTTTATGAATACGGGGGTGAATGTTTAATTAAGCAAATTAACGATTACTTTTTTTTTAAATATTTTAGCCTAATTTACAAAATTTCATATAAATAATTTAAAACAATTAATAATTACAGTTTCATTTAGTGAACTCACATTTAAATTTAAATCAGGTGTCTGTCTGTCTTCAATTAAATATTAAAAAAAAAAAAAATTTTTTTTTTTAAAACCCTCTTATGCAAACTTGTTTCAGTTTCAGTATTAAATAATGACACGTTCTATTTATTTCTAGTTTTTGTTCTAAATTACAATCCAGTTTTTTTTCTTAAGATTATAATTATGTTAATGTAATATTTATTAACTGTTTATTAATTTTAAAATGAGCTTTAATGACTATTTTAGGAATTTTATTTTTTGAGCCAATTTGTCAACACTTGCAATTCGTAATTTAAACAATTGCATATATTAACAAGGAACTAATAAAACAATTTAATATTAATTTATTACTAAACATTTTAATAGAGTTTAGTGAAAGTAAATTAAGATTTAAAATCATTTTAAAGAGAGTGAAAATTAAAGTTTTTCTAAAGGCTAGTTTACACCAGGGCTGCCAGTTTAGGGGTTTTGACCCCAAATTAGGGGTTTTCTTGTTGCTAAAAGGGACAGAAAATTTAATTTGGGGTTTGGGGTTTGCATTGGGGATATTAAAAAAATAACTTGGGATTTTTTGGGGAAATAAAAAATATGAGCTTAATTTTTCTATTAAAGACAACTTAGTTTAATGCACACATAGTATGTGTCACATACACATTACAGTGGATTTTTTCAACATCACTTGATATCAATGAGCACCGGCAAAAAAGTTTCGTTTTTATTAAAAAAAATATCTGATAAGTTTGAAGTTAATCTGTCAATAAGTCCAAAATTTGCATTTTCCTGGACAACTTCATGTGTATAAGAGGTGTTCAAAAAAATTAAAATGAACGCCAAATGGGCTTAATGGTTCCTTTGTATATAAAAACATTTAATATGAAGTTTGGTGACGATTTGGTAAAGAAAATTCGATTGAAATGTCAAATAGTGTGTACAAGGCAAAACAATCACTTATTTAAGTTTTTGGAAAATTAACAATTCGAAATTTTTTTAAAAAAGAAATAAAAAAAATCGGGTTTGAACTACATAGTAATAAATGATGCCCCAGACCACTAATGTGCCAATTATTGCTTGACCTAGAAATGCGAGCACACACCTTAAATAGTTTTAAAATTGATTTGTGCAAAAGACTAAAAATTGTCAAATAATAATAACGCATTACAGAAAATACAGTACGTTACGGTACTTTACATTGCATTGCACAACATTTACGGTCGACTAAAGGAACCTTAATTCTTCAAATGTATAATGCAAACAATTAAGCATGAAATGCAAGAGCCTTCAAACCTGTGTTTGTAGAGAAACAAATAAAGCAATTCTCAACTGGATAACTGGTGCGCGTGGGAATGTAATCCAAACTAGAACAGCCTCATTATTTTTAATAAAAGTGTAAATAAAATTAATTTTGTATAATAAACTTCTTAAAAATTTAGTGATTTTGTGGTCCCATGCAAATTCATTATAGGAAAGTTCGACTGTATATATATGGGAGATTTCGCGTCAAGTGACCCAACTTTGAAATCGATGTCTTCCGATTTGGAAGAAAGTTAGTCCTATTGGATAGTACTTTAGACACAAATTTTCAACCAGATCGGTCAAAAAGTTCCTGAGTTAGAGGAGGTCAAAGATTGACATTTTGGCCATACAGGTATCCTCTCTCATCCATGTAACTTATTACCTATTGGTGTTAGCAGAATTTGTCCCAAGTAGCTTCGATAGCTAAAAGTTCGATTTAAAAGTTGGGTCACTTGACACGAAATCCCCCACATGTATATATATATTTAAAAAACAACTACATATTTCCTTTCGATAAAAATGATCTCTTGTAGAAAATGGTACATGTAAATCTCAAATAAATATTTAAATTATCCGTTAAAAATTATGTATTTTTTACAGGGGCTTTTTTTTTGGGGATTCTTGCTTTTATCGGGGGATATTTGGGGAAATTTATTTTTAAATTTGGGGAGAACGAAAAAAAGTACATGGCAGCCCTGGTTTACACTATCTCACAAGTCTTAGGTATCTTCAGGCCTTTTTAAAGGCCTTTTTAAAATGTTTTTTTGATTCAATTACCATTCTTATCTAACTGCTAAAGAATGCCTCATAGAAGGCATCGGTTCTTTCATATAAAAGATAAGAAACACATTCCACATTCGCTTTAATGAGAAGGGAGAAGAGAAGGAGTAAAATTTTTTGTTTTGTTTTTTTTTGCCAAAGCAAACGAATTATTATTTTTGTTTCGTATGTAAATGCAAAAGAAGCGAGAGCGGAAGGCCTACCCCCATGAAAACGTGTATAAAAAATATATGACTAGGGAATGGAGCCAGCAGGCATGCACATCCAAAAGAAAGACTACAGAGGCTTTCTAGAAGGCATCCGTTTACTTCTTTTGCCCGCTGGGACACAACAAAAATTAATGTGTGGACAAAACGTTTATGTACAACAGGGGTTTCCATTTCTTTGCACAATTGTGCATACCACTACAAACACATATTTTTATGCTCTTCAATTCAGTCGTCGGTGTGACTTCGACAAGTGTACATGTTTCGCGGATGCTATATTATTTTGTTTCAGCTTACACTCAAAAATATTGTGCGGTCAAAAATGCTTTTGGTAACATCCAATGCCTTGCGTGCAATATTTAGAGTCTAAATTTTAAGACATAAATGCAGAGTAATATAACATTTCTATTTAATTTTAACATAATTTAAATTGTTGAAAATATTTAACAGCAAAGCTAACGTAAATTTTATTAAGTAACTTTTTTTAACAATAACATTTACTGCAACGTTTAAGCTAACGATATGTGTTTTGTTTGTGGAAAAAAATTCTTTGATACCTGTAAAAGGGTCCCTTTTGCTTTCTTTAAAAATATAGCCAAAAGAATTTGTTGGTATTTTGCTTGTAAAAATATTTTGGTTTCTGTAGCAATCGCGTCGGTGGGTTTTTTCTTTCTTTGAAAACACTTTTCTTAAGTAAGTAGAAATTTTTAAAAAGAAGTAAAAAAGTCTTGTTTTGCTACAATTTATGTGTAAATAACCTGTACACATAAAAGAAAATGTGACAGTAGGTAAAATGTTTGGGTAAGAAGATGTGTTTTATTGATGCATTAATGAAACTTTATTGTTTCGCACTATTTTTATTGCTTACTATTTTATGCTATAATTATTTGACCGAGCCCTTTCTATTCTGTTACGAACCAGCTGATTTGTTTTTGTTATTAAAAAACCTGTGAAATTGATTAGTTGTTCTGTTCTGTTGCGGCTCAGTTTGATAAAATCAAAAACTTGTAAAGTAATTGTAAGTGACCGCAAAATAAATAATAAAAAATACATTAATTAAATTTTATTTCTTCAAATTTATGTGCATAAAAGTTGTTGAAATAAAACAACGGATGGTGCAAAACTAATAAATTTGTCATAAATGGCTAATAAGTTGCTACAGAAAAAGTAACTTTTACAATTTTGAAACAGAACGGCACGGAACAGAACAGAAACAGAAAGTAAAGACTAATTCTGCCTTTAACCTTACTAATTTATGGTAACTATTTAACTTCAACATTTTTTATTTTTCGAATTTATTCTATGAGCTAAATTTCAGTTATGTATTTAATAAAGCTTTTTGTAATAGTCATATTCCTTCAATTTTTCAGAAATGACTTTATACACTATCAGACTATTATATTGAATATAATATAAAGTAACCTTCCGAAGGAAATAATTCCCAGTTTCTATTTGTAACTATTTAACGTAACTTTGACCTGTTATTATGACTTTATACATTTTTGCAGGCAAACTCATGTGTGCATTTGGTATTTTCTAAAAAGTTATGATACCATTAGCTAGAATTAAAATGTATGCACAGATGTTTGAAGTATGAGCAACCCAACACCGTGAATACCATTTCTATACTACTTACCACTATGAATACCCTAACTATTTACTAAAATAACTTTTTTACGTTATAATTCTCATATTGAATTGAAAAAATGGTTATTAGAAAAGGAAATTAATGAACCAAAATCAGTTCCCAAACTGAAAATGGAGATTTCAAGTTAAGTAATATTGGAAATTGTTAAGAAAGGAAGACCATTGTGGGATGGTGTTTTTATCAAGCAATTGCTGAAGAAAATTTGGGAAAGGCTTAGTTATAATACTAAATTTATAGAGTCTCTTCCCCTGTCCAGTCAAAAGGTAGGCCGTCGTGCTGTTCAATTAGGAACTTGTGTAGAATTGCAATTAGGGAAAAAGTAGTTAATTGCGAATTTTTTTCAATTTGTTTAGACGAAAGCACTCTCTTTATTCGGCACTACTTACCTATGCGAACAAATTTTTTCGGAATTAAAATTTATTTGTTCCAAGCAACGTAATAAATTAAGTTCATCCCATTTGAAAAGCATTCTACTATTACGAAACTGCCATAAAAGTATAAATTTAGAAGATTTTATTTTATAACTTGTATTACACAAGGGAAAAAAATTAAAAATTTTTTGTGTTGCTAGAAAATTTGTAGCAGTTCTTTACCAATTCAATGTCGCTGATTTTAAAACTGCACTTTTTTTCTATCAGCTGTGATTTGCGTGCAATATTTATTTTTTATGAATTTTTAAAACATAAAAATCTTTAATTTTTTACAATTGTTTGATAAGATATTTGAAACTGATTTAGAGTCAAAAAGCTTCCAAATAAAAAAAAGTGTAGTTTTAAAATCAGCGACATTGAATTGGTAAAGAATTGCTACAAATTTTTTATCAACACAAAAAATTTTTAATTTTGTACCTTTGTGTTATACATTTTATAATATATATTACTAACATTTTATTTCGGCTGTAAATAAATGCATTCTCTCAATTTGCTTACTCTCTGGTACTCACTAATACACAACCAAAAAAATTTTGGAAATCCCTGATGTACAACCACAATGAAAAATACCATGCATTACTGTTCTCTTGCACAATTTAAATAGTGTTATGAGGGTACATGAATTTAAAAGAAATACACTCTAGACAATACTTGTTTCTGTCAAAACCTTTCAATACAGTAAAATACTGTTTTCCTATACTCCTAGTAATCGAAAATTACCTCGTGAAGTGTGCAAGAATTTGTGATGTTTACTTGTCTGTCGTATGTAGCGGGCGCATGCAAAGAATTTGTGATGTTTACTTGTGTCGTATGTGGCGTACGCAATAAATTGTTGTTGCAACATTTTCAGAGATATTCACATACAAACAAAATATTTCGTACACATACATATGTATGTACGTATGTATATCCCAAACTCACAGTAGAAAAATAAAAAAAGTTTGTATTTTTTGTTCCTACTCTCATTGCTGCGTGTATTTTTCATTCCCTTGGTAATTTTTGAGAGTATTTTTTATACCCGCACTTTCACTACAGAGAAAACATTTGTTCACACACTCAGTATATGTTTGTGACAGCGATGCTACACTACAGAGTTTGAATATTTTTCAATGATTTGAATGTGTCTTCAAATGAAATTGGGCGGGCCGTTCCTATCGTACATGCGGAAAGCTGCTTTGTTCTTCGTTCGTCGTTTATACATGTATGTAGTTTTATTTGGTTTCATTTTCAATTTGACAAACAACAACAAAAGAACTCCAAGTTGTTTAAGTAAACTTTGCGTGCGCAGAAGTTAAAAAAAAAGAAAATTTAAATAACTTTATCAAAGTAAACTCTGCGTGTGCGATACATTTTTAAAATGTAATTTTTTTTATGAAAACTGTTTATTAGTAAGAAAAAACTGGCCTAAATTAAGTTTCATTGAAAAATAGCTAAGAGACATCGAACGTAAATTGTTTATATTCGAATACAGGCTTCAGTGCTACAAGTAAAACAGGACCTAGTTTTAACCCTAGTTTTACTCCTTTTGATTACTTGTGCGGGATTCTTTAAAACTGTTCAATTAAAAGTTTTAATTCTCTAATACTGTAAATCCCACTGTATGAATTTCTCTCATATTTGAAGAATTGCAACAGCATTTCTTCACTCACTCTTTCTTTCAAAACAATTTAAAACAATCGAAACAGAAAGCTAAATAAATCGTTTACTTTTTTCCCTCTTATTTGCAGGAAGTTCTTTAATCAATTTTTGTATGACGATCAATCTGTCTGTCTGTCCATCTGTGAGTTTGGCTTTATAAAACTTGTGTTTTTCTGCTCCAGTAAAAACTGCTTTGACATTATCAATAATTTTCAATAACAACATCATCAGCATCAGAAACGTCGACAGCAGTAACAGCAATATGTATAAAAAAAAACAAGATCACCAATTGAAATTCAATTTAAATGCGTTATAATTAAAAAAAATAACAATCTCATGACATTTATTTTTTATTTTATCTGTAAAATTGTTCTTTCTTCTGTTCTTGAAAAAGATGTACTTTAATGTTGTTTAAATTTATTGTTTCTATTATTAAAATGGTACTTTCGCTTTGCGAAAATTGATTGTGTTAAATAAATTGACAGTATTGATTAAATGTGCGCATTAATATTTACGCACGGCGAAAACAAATAACAATAAAATGAAATTGTTTTGCATACGGATAGGAAATTATAATTGTGTAGAGTTCTTAGTATAAAATGGAACAGTCCATCCTAAATAAAAGCGATAGACTTTTTTAAATAGATACCAAAAATTCTCTTGTCAAGACAATTTTATTAACACAAACAACAGGACGCCCAAGCATCCTAGCATCCTAGCAGCTGGAAGCGTGCTAAGTGTTTTTAAAGAGGCATAGCCTCTTGCCTAAAAACTCTCGGCGGAGAACTGGGTGCAACGTTATATCCTAGACTGGTGGTCACTATCGGCCATATTCTGATAATCGCATGCTTTGAAATCGCAAAATGCCAGATTTTTTATGGTGTTCTAAAGCTCGTGCGTTTTGCTTGCGCTCTGCAGCCGCATTTTTTAATTCGCTTAGCTAAAGCTAAATCTCGATCGCTAAAATGCCTTGCAGAATACAAAATTTAAACATTTTAGTAATGACATTAACATCCAAAATTGCGGCGAATTAACTTTGTATGGCACTGCCAAATTTAGCAATGTACGTTAAAGAGTTGCATTCGTAGCTAAAAATCGCTAATTCAACTTTATAGACTTTTAGCAATAGAGATTTAGCTTTAGCGAATTACAGAATACGGCTGCAGCTATAGTTTCTTCAAAATATTTTAGTTCCCTTAAGCATACTATTGCAAGTTAAAGTCGCCAATCTTCTTGCGATGGCGATTTACAGAACAACAACTATGCGATTTTAAGTCGGAGTCGCAAATGTTAAGCGTTTTGCGATTGTATGTTCTGACAAGACTGTATGCCCGTAAAGTTTGATCTAAAGATCACGGGTGGGATAATTGCCGCTTGGGTGTGTTTTTTGTGACCAGTACACTCACACATGGTAGCCCGGTGGACGCATTTTCAAAACCCAACACGGCATGTCACCTCGTCATACAAATCTCATCTCATACAAATTGATTGAGATGAATTAAAAGTTTTGACATTTTAAAATCCTTTTTGCTCTTATACAGGTCAACCTGTAAGCAATTGAAAGTGTTAGAGAGGATCAAAAAAGTATACTAAATTATTTTCTTACATTTAAAATTTCGTTAAAAGTTATAAACACTATAAGTCGTTTAAAGCATCCACCAAATAAATAATATTTGAGCAGTTTTTGCAGCCGGCTTTTGTGTTTGAAATTACAGATATAACTACAGGCCTTTTTGAAAGCTTTATTTTTACCGCACTTATTAACCAATTATGCTTTAAAAATAAAAAACAAAATTTATAATATAAAATAACTCGGTGGAAGAAAAAAATTCAACGGTTCTCAAATAGCAATTCTGCTTGGTGGGACTCCACAGAGTACAAATTTATTAGGAGTACTTCGTATTTTTTGGAAACTCCAATAACCATAATTTTATTTTGCTTATAAACTACAAAAGAGGTAACAGCCGTACCTAAACAAGAGTGGACGGCGGAAAATTTTCTTTAGCATAGCTTTTGCGTTGCTACGACATACCTAAACAAGGGCGTCAACGATGTGCTACGAACTGCAGTGTTAACTCTCTTGTTTAATAAAACCCACATAAAAGAAGTAAAAAATAGAGATAAAACCGCTAGGTTGACCATAAAATAGCAAAATTGCCATTGTTTATAGACAATAGCGGCCAACTTCACTTTTAAACGTGCTGTCAAAGTCGGATTTTCCAATTGCAAGGCGTTGACGCCGCGCTATTTAGGGACGCTTCAAACAAATTGAATGGGCATGGCAATTTTTGACAACTAGAAAACGCGTACCGCTTTTGTTTAGGTATGGCTGTAAGTCCACTTTTTATGAACGAAAAAAAAAATTCCTTGCGAAACAGAAGGGAGCTTATAAAAAACTGTGAGTAGGGTTTTAGAAGGGGCCACCAAATAATGGTGGTACTGAGTGGAAAAACCAACTTTCTAGTTAAAATCGTCAATATGAAATTTAGATAACGAGCCCTTACCGCAAAAAAAGCTTAAGCGACAGAAACACAATTTTACAGGAAAAGGTTTTTTAATTTTGTATGAAGGTTGTCGCTTAAGATAAATTTTTTTTAACTATTGAATCATAATGGTTCGTTATGTGACCACGATATTTTAGGAGATGATGCAAGTGTTGCCAATAAATATTTAAAAATAAAAACGAAAATTTAAAATGATGTCGCTTAAGATATTTTTATGTTTAAGTCTAAAGTACCAAAAGTAGGGGAATTTGTTTAAAGTCGTTTCTCTCATTTTGACCTAAAAAAAACCATTTACTTTAAATTTATGTGTTGAAAATTTTAATACTCTCCCAGACTTAAGCTAATGACAGAATAAAAAATAACAACAGGTTGCGTAAACTTTACCGACTTAAAAAAACTTCCAGTAGAATTCTGCAACAGGTTTTTTTTAATAATTGTATTTAGCTAAATATGTACCAACAAAATAAAATTATTTCAACAGCATCAAAATATAATAAAATAAAAACATTTTAAAAATAACTTTTAACACAATACACAACAGTTCCATTCTCCCGAAGCAATTAAAGCTATACGGTCACACTTAACAAATATTTGACGCGTCGCTCGTAACTACTAGTTTCATTAACTGGCATGTTCTAGAAATCGAAATAAAGTGGAATTAAAACAAGATTTTTATTTCAATTATTTACAAAATTGCTGTAGTTTTTCCAGTTCTTAAGAGTTTTTCTTGTTAAGAAAATAATTGGTACTAAAGAGTTTAGTCGATTAATTCTTGTTCAATTAACTGAACAACTTTAGACGATTAATTGTTCAAATAATTTAAAATTGCTAATTTCGATTAAAGCATTAATCGAAGAATTTATACCGATTAATCGAATAAAATTAATATAATATAATTTCGGTTAAATGTATAATTTTTTTCAAGTTTTAAGTCGTATAAACAAACCAAATGTATGTGTCCGTTGGAATTAAAAAAAAAACAGTCATGTTTAGTGAGTAATTTAGCTTATATTTTTGTTACATTTTTTCAACACAATTTAATAATTCATTTCATAAAAGAATAAACGACAAAGGTAGGTATGTTAACTAGGGTTTCTAATTTCCCGGACTTTTTCTATTCCCGGGAAACGAAACAAAAAAAAAATCTTATTCCCGGGATTCTTTGAATAAAACAATGATTTCATTAAATAAGTTCACGACAAAAGTGTTTACTTTTTTAAAAGAATATACACATATCGTTACTTTAATACAGAAAAGCCCTAACTAACGTTTTCCTTACTTTGCAGGAGAAGAAAAAAACCTAATAAAAATTATAGTCTTTAGTCGCGATTTTTTTAAACGCATTTTTTATTAAATTCTCTTAGCAATTTTAAGTTTTTTCATTCTCCTGTAAATTAAGAAAAACGTTAGTCAGGGCTTTTCTATATTAAAGTAACGATAAACAACAGTCTAAAAAAATTAGCTTTATTAATTCCACTGAAAACCAAATCAAAACCAAATAAATTGTTACATTCATATCATGTACATATTATTATTTTTTAATTTTTTTTTGGAGATCACGAATTATTAAAACTTATTAATATTTAGTAGTTATTATTAATAGCAAGTTGGTAAAATTAATTTTCTTTAGTATTATTAAAGCATTTAAAAGCTCACCAGAGAATCTATTTCTAATCCTTGATTATATGTATATTTCCTGCTACCGAAAACGTGCTTTCACTCTCGACAGACGTTAGTTTTATAGTAAGAAGCGCTTCATACAAAAATTATTAATTTGTTGGCCTGTTATCCGTGGTTTAATAAACCTCAAATTCTTTTTTAAGATTTTTTCAGGCTTTTGTAGATGGTTATGGTGTTGGTGTATCGTGCACATTTTAATTTTCTACTTCAAGATACTTTTTAGACATTTCATCAGCAATTAAAAAGATCGTTGATTTATTGGCGTAGGAAAAATAGTTCGTAGTTAGTTTTTAGAAATTTTAGTAACGAAAATATTTTTATTTCTCGTTTTTGATTTTAACGATGCTAACAAATTAAAATTTCAAAAAATTTTATTTGAAATTCCCTAAAATTCCGGGGATTCATTTTAAAAAAATATCCCGGGATTCCCGGGAATTCTTTCCTGCGTAGAAACTCTTATGTTAACTCAAAGATTTATACAGGTGTGTTCTGGAAATCGAAAACGCAAAACGCAAGAATTTGAAAGTTGTTTTCTCATTTTTATAATTTTTCTTATAAAATTCTATTTAATTGAGAAATATTTGTCAAGAAATCTTATTAAAAAACGACGTTTAAATTTCTTGCGTTTTGCGTTTAAGATTTTCAGAACCTCCCTGATATTAATTTATCGGGTATGAAATGAAATTGAAATCGAACGATAATTTAAATTTAATTACATAAACAAAATGACAGTAGTTTTAATGTTGTTCTTGCAAAAATATTAGATTCTTAAAGAATAAAGTAGATTAAATGGAACTTTCATTACAGGGTCGTTTTTAAAATTTCCTCGATTTTAAAGCCACTTCATTTCGATTTCTAGAACACGCCCGTATTTTTTAACAAAATAGTTCATGCGTTTCTCTCTTTAGAATGAGTTTGGTGTGCAAAATATTGTACGAAGGATAAATTATTAAAGTAAATGTTCTTTAGCAACTTCACTAATTTACCACTTACACGGTGTCTTTAACATAGTTCTTGAAGAAGATGCTACACCAACAAAATCAAAGGGGGCTACAAGTGGTCCAATGATTAAATATTTTTAACAAGATACTTCGATCGATTCTCTATAGCAAATTATTTGCAGAAGCAAAGAAGCGGACGTAATGTCCGTGAAAAGTTAAAAAAAACCCAAATTTATATTGATTGTTTGAAAATCTAAGTGCCCGAAAGTGACGCAACAATTTGGAGCTACATTGAAAGGTTTTATTTAAAAAAGAATGTTTATTTACTCATGAACTAATTATTTCGAAAATTATCGAAAAAAATCTCGTTATTCATAAAATTTCTGAATTTAGAATTATTCGATTAATTTTAAAATGTTATTCGTTTAATCGCATAAGTTAAAAATTTCAAATATCGATTAATCGTTTAATGGAACAAAATATAACCTGATTAATTGAAAACTCATTTTGGTACTCAAATTATAAAAAAAAGAATATTTTTATGAACTTTCTTTACAGCCTCGTTTTCAAAATTTGTTCCACTTCATTTCGATTTCTGGAAAACGCCCGTAACACATTGTTTTTACAACAAAAGTTAAGTACAACCATCAAAATTGTTTAAAAGAGAGTAAATGATTAAGCGTGACCACTAAACGATTAATTTGTGAACAGGTTAATGAGTCCCGCTTTTTACGTTTTATAGGTCACGCATTTTCGAATTTTTTCCGTAAAATATTTTTTTAAAGCGAGCATACCTTAAGAATTGTTTGTTGCATTAAAAGCAAACTTTTTTGGAAATGTGTGAGAGTAAGAACGTTTACATTAAAAAAATATAATCCTGAAGTTATCTTCATCGAATAAATGAAATGAAACATTTAAATGGTTATCAAAATGAATGTTATGTAGGTCATGGAACGTTTTATTGCATGAATTAATAAAAAAAGGCATGATGAAATTCTGATTTTAAATGCGAAATTGTAATTTTTTTTATGAGCAAACTGTGAAAACTAAATTTGCTAAAATATACATATATTTTTTGTTTTTTTTTCAAAATAAAAGGTGCTTTTGTAACATTTACATAGTTTACAATAAAATATTAAATAAAAATTTAAACATCATCCATCAGTGAGACTTACAGCCAATTCCACGCTATTTTCTATGCGAACGTTAACGTGTGACATCGTGGGATTGGCTATAAATGATTTGTCAGTTTAACACAACATCTTTCTACTACTCAAAACACATTTTAAAAAAACAAAACAAACAAATTTAGCTTGTTTTTGTTTTGATTTGTCATATAACACTACAACTTAAAAGTATAATACGAAGAAACTTACAGACTGACCCTCGAATTCGAATGAAAATTTCTTTCGCTTAACTTACATTTAAAACACAAACAATCAGCCTTATTACGGATATCGCTCTCGATCTCGGTGTTCGAAATCGAGAACCGTAATAAAGCTGAATATTAAAAAATTTTTTTTTTTTCACTTTAAATGTAAATAACGAAGTCTTCGGCCGAAATCGAGGGACAGTTAGTAAATTTCACAAAATTAAAAGAAAGCCAACTAATTTTATAGAAGGAAATTTTAAAATAGTTTTCAAAACATTTAAAATTTTGGGTGTAGAATTTTTAATAATTTTGTTTTTTTTTTTTATTATTTCAATCCTAACCTCGCCGCTCAATAAATCCAAATCAGCAGATGCGGCATGTGAAGCCGTTTTAATAATGTTGTAGGTCTTAGCAAATGGAGCCTTAATAAGCTGATTTTTTTTATTGATTTTGATAAAAAAAAATATATAAATAAATTTCAGAAAATAAAAATAAAAAATTATTTTTTTTTCATAAAATTTAAAAAATTTCTGTTCAAATTTAAAGCGGCTTAAAAATGTATACTTTTTTTTTAAATAACTTGAAATTATAGATTAAAATAAGAATAAACTATTAGAATTAATAAAAAAAAATTACCTATATTTTAATTAAATAAACATTTCTTTATGATTTCCTTAAAGTTTTAATATTATTGCGAAAAAAAAAACTAGGAAGAAAAGAAAGAAAGCAACTTTACAACTTACCTCCCAGGATTCTCTGGTAATATCGGTGATTTCTTCACCATCCTGACTGCCGGAACGTGTTTTTTTAGTTCCACTGTGGGTCCATTCAGTATCGTCTTGAATCAATTCAAAGCCACGAGACTTTATTTGTTCCTCATCCAATTCACCATAGAGATGGGGAACCCAAGTATTGACAAAACGATACAGTTCATCAATTCTAAATGAAAACAGAAATATGTTTAACAAATTCAAACTTTTTGTTATATCGTTGATTTCATGTAGAAAGGCCCTGACTAGTATTTTCAAAATTGAATTTACACTATAATTTAATGCAATAAAATCAAAAATAACGGCTCTACTAGCAGTTTTACCTTTTTAAACTTAAAGTTTCTTTTATGCTTTTACCTTTATAGGCTTTTTAAACTGATCCACATAAAATGTGAAACACTTGTTTACATTGTCCACATCTTACATCTACCATAAAAAAAAAACATTAAATACTTTTTTCTCTGCAAAAGTGCCCAAATTTTAAGAGTAATTATAAAAATGTATTTGAAATTCAATTTGTTTAAAAATATTAAAGAAAAAATATTGCAAAAATGGGAAAACTTGGCAAATGGTAACGCTGCTTTCAAATAAAAAGTAATTTTGAACTTATTGCCACTTTTCTCGTGATGACACTTAAATAATCGAAACATTTAGAATAAAATAAAATGAATACTTTTAAGCCGTATGTATTTCTTGTGGCATGATGTTAAAAAATTGATGTTAGATCAAAATCAGTGTAAAGTTGCAATTATGTTAGTAAGGGCCTTTCTACATGAGACAAAAGATATGTATAGTTTTCTTAAGCTTACCGATTTTTAGGTACACTAAACCAATATTCAGGTCTCAATTTATTTTTACCATACGACATTACCGATGTTGGCAACGGTATGGCTTTGCCCACAGGTTTGCCCATGCGCAAGCGTAAATACAATGGTGGATCTGGACAAGCTCTTGCAGGTCTTGGTATAAGTTCTATAATAAAGCAAAGTAATAATAAAATAAATTTATTTACACAAAAAAAAATATTTAAGCATTTCATGCTAATTTTACATTAAAAAGTAAACACCTCGTTACTCTTACGTAAACTTCTACATTGCGGATCAGCTGTTCAGTTTTTCTCACAAAGTTTATGTAAATTTAGGTACTCTTACGTAATTCTGACGTTGCGTTGCGGATAAACCTGATTAAATTACTATTTTACTCCGCTTTAACGTATCATCTGCTTGAGAATTTTATGTTTGTTTATGTTTACTGGTAAAGCGAAAATTCTTTATAGTTTTGTACAAAACACATAAATAACAAAAGATTAAATTTATAAATTGTGTTAATTCAAACAAATTTTTTGTTTGCTTTTTAACAAATTTCAGCACGTTTCCGTGTTCTGAGTAACTACTAACCATTAACGTCGACCGCAACATTTACGCATGAGTAACGATTCTGTTTTATACGTAGGGATGCAGTATAAGTAATGATTTATATTTGTATACACAATTTATTTTCATATTTTTTTATGTACAGTTTGTTTTTATTTAAAAAAAAAATTTTAATTATTTATCTAAATACGATATGCATACGACTGATTTTAAAACATCTCTTGAATTACAACAATTATGTACAGATTTCATGGGGATATTGATGTATATTACAGGATATATAATCCATTAATTTATATTTTATTCAGACTATAAATCAAAATATTCATTTAGTGAGATTAAAATTTATTCTTTCGAATAATTATTAATAGAAAACTAAGCAAAAAGAAAATTTTCTATAAAAAACAGCTTCGTTACAGCCAGCTTGCCACGAAATTTTCGTTATAAAACTAATCGAACGAAAGTTTTCTTTTTATAACAAACGAAAGTTTTTTTATGACTTTGTTTTTGCTTTCAATATAATTCATTGGCGTTGCGGTTTACATAATTATGGCCTAAATAATTTATTAAACAATTTATCGAAAACCAAACATTTCTATTAAACAATTTTCGAAAATAATATTAGCTTTATTACGAGAGTCGTTGTCATGACTGACAGTCGTTTAAAATTTTTGTCGATATCGTTTCAAATTTAGTTGTCATACTGCTTGTTTGTAGAACGCGAGTGCAAAAGTGACTCGTTTAATTAACATTTAAAACAAAAACAAAAATTCAAAATTTGTTGTTGTTTTGAATGTAAGTTAAACAAGTTCGCGTTCTACAAACAGGCAGTATGACAACTTCATCAAAAGTTTGGTAGTATTTACGTCGTTAACGACAATTATAACAATTTGTAAAAACGACTACGACAACGACACTCATTATAAGGCCGCATTTTGTTGAAAAAAAATCCTTCTAAAAGGCATCCTTTTTAAAGATCTCTCGTTTAAAAAGTAACGAGTTCAGAAAATTAGGCTGGATACACCGCAAAATATATTATATCTAGAGATGACTTACAGCCTGTTCATCGATTTCGAACGTTAACGTTCGCATAGAAAATTACATGTGAAACATAAACAAATATTAATATTTTGTTTTTGTTTTAAATATAAATTTCTATGCGAACGTTGACGTTCAAAATCGTTAAACAGGCAGTTAACTTAATTTATAGTCTGTTTTAATTTTTATATACATAGATACAAGTACATACATATAATTTCCAATATAAAACTCTGTATTTAAATACATACATACATACTATATGTAGTTTTAAAAACATACCAACTATATCAAAATTTGGAAAATTTGGTGCCCGTACTACAAGAGATTTATTGTGTTTTTTTTTCATATTTTGAATTTGGTGTATTTATAAACGTTGGTGTGTGTGTGTGTTGATGAATTGGTAAATGAAAATGTGAAAATTTTAATTGTTAAATGTAGTTACATTCTTAATTTAATTTGAATATGGAAATAAAAATAGTTTATTGGGAATGTTAAACAGATAAAATTATAAGCTTCCATGGAATAATCACCCTAATTATGTAAGTCATTGTCGTTGTCGACATGCATTTAAAATGATTGTCCCATTAAGCCGACGATAACATCACGTTGACTTTAATTTGGTATTTTATAAAAATGTTGTTTCGACGTCGACTAGTTATCGAAAATCTGACAAAAATAATCCCATCTCTAATTATTATACCCTTCACCACAGGTGGAAAAAAGTATATATAAGTTTGTCATTCCGTTTACAATTTCTACAATATCGATCTTAGACCCTTTAAAGTATATATAATCTGGGTCCTTATTAGGAGAGAACTTGATTTAACGATGTCCGTCTTTCCGTCTTACGTTTGAAATGTGTTTTCCGGAGACTCCAGACAATATAGCGGCTAGGTTGTTTTAAATTTATGTCACCTATAGTCCACTATTTCTGGCTATTGAAATTCAGCCAGATCAAAAAACCACGAATACCTATATTTTTTTTCAAAAATCCCTTGCTGTTGTTGTATTTTTTAGAGTATCCAATTATTAGACTTTTGGTTTTGATCGAGTAAGGAATTAATCGATTTTTTAATTTTAATATTGCTCGATCAACCGAATAAAGGTTTCAAATTGTTCGAATTACTCGAAAAATGATTTTATCTAATGGGAAAACACAAGCCCCTCTATTTTAACTCATATTTTTATTTTATTAATCTTTAAAGGATTAAAAATTGGCTACATATCTTTGCTATTTTTAAATAAGTTTTCGCTAAAATGACTTTTATATGACAAGAATTACTAAAATTATCTATGAACTCCAATAACAAGCTAATAGCCTAGATTTTAATCTTAAACTCTCTAAGCTAAATTGGTGTAAATCAATCTAGACTAAGTTTAATAGAATAAAATATAGATTTAAGGGGCATTTTAAAACAAAATCTTATACTTACTATCGACACTGACAAATAGTCCCGGTTTGTCATCTACTGAAACCATAGAACGATAATCTAATTTTGGCTGTTGATGCTGTTGTCTGTTGTTGTCCCTCAATTTAGTCGTAGATGCAGTACCCTCTGAAGATAAAGGACGTATAAACGTGCCTATAGAAGATCGTCTAAACAAGAGAAGCAAAATAGTTTAAAAATTATAGAAACTTTAAGAATTTCAATTTCTTTAGATAGAAAACACAATTTAGCTAATAAACATCAATAAAGTAAACTAAAATATATTTAAAATTACATAAATGTATTTTAAAATTCATTTATCGCTTGTTACATGATAAATACTGTAAATGAAAATGATCACAAATAGTTATGTAAAAGCTTTTTTTAATAATATTTATCTGAGAAAATATAATTATTATTACCATCTTAAGAATTGATGATGATTTGAAATGTTTGATGAAATAGATTTTAAAATGAAACCTGACATTATGATTTAGTTTGTTTATTTAACTTTTAATACAATAGTGGACAGTATATTTTTAGTTGATCAGTGCTCTAGTTTATAGTTTCAATTTATGTTTTCAAACAACAAACGAAAAGTTAATAACTGGTGAATATAAACTTATATTTTTTATAAAGAAAATGTTGAAAACAATTTAAATTTTTTTTTTGGTTTAAAATATTTACACTTCAAACAAGGCATATACAAAATCTTTATTTTTTAACTTAAGAAATTAAAGAAATAAAACTAAAGTTAAAGAAATTATGAAACGTAGTTGTAGAAGGAAACAACTTGGTGTAAAACAATTAACGTATTTTACTTGAACAAATTACAAACAGAGTAAAGTAGAAATAGTTTATAAAAAGAATAGAGAAAGAGTTAGTAGCCCCTACAACAATTGAACGAACAACAATTCGAGTGGTGATTTTTTTATATTTGTTTTGTTTGATTTCTTACCCTGACGAAATATGACCCTCGGAATGAGTGGAATGTGGTGTCAAAGGTGGCACCGGAGATCCACTCGAGTCTTCGGACGGTGTTTTTGAAAATAAATTTCCACCCAACTCTGAGACCAAAGTAATGGGCGAACTGATTTATTGTTTTAAATGTATTATTTATGTATAAATATATATAAATATTTTTTTTTAATAAATCAAACAATAAAGATCAAATTTTATTTAAAAAAAATAAAATTTTTATTAAAGTGGCGGGGGTTTAAGGTGTTTTTTTTGGTATTGGTAAGTGATTAAATGTTGTTTTGTGAGGGGTTCAAAGAAATAAAAAAAAGTAAAAATTCACAAAAGTGTTTCAAGTTTCATAAAGCCGAATCCAAAATATGAATGCATTTTTTTTTTGAAGTTGTTGGTAATTTTAGAATAAAAATAAAAGAAATATTAAAAATAAGTAAACATGATAGAGAATTTTATAAACAAATTTATATTTTTTATGGATTTTAAATAGAAAACAAATGTATTAAAATAAAATAAACAGGTTAATATGTATGTAAAGCAAATGCTTACCTCGAGAATACTTTGGAGAAAACACTTTGATTAGAATCGCCAGTGTTAGGGGCTGACTCTTGGTCCTGAGACTTACTAACACTGCCCACAGAGTTGGGAGTACCATCACCGGTTAGACCTTCTACCCAAGTCAAGGGATAGGAAAGACGTTTCAACATCTAAAATAAAGCAACCATTAGTGTTTATAAATTTTAATAATCCCAACGCTGGGTTTTTGAGATTTCAGTTAAACTAGGTTTAATTAATTTGAAAACCGATTCACTAAGTTTGTATTAAAAATTTGGACGGAACAGCTTAGTTTTGCTTTAAATGTTGGTCTTGAAAGAAATAATGAACTAAGTTTAAACTTAAACCACATCTCAAAAACACGGCCTAAGAGCTGTTAGTTAAAGGTAGGATTTTGCCGTTTAGAAAAACTTGCCTCGCTTTTATATGTGGGATACAATTCCACCTTTAACTAACGCCAAGTTGTAATAATGACCCTAAATCTTTAACAATTTCTTACCTTGTTCTTTTTATCAGCATTTTTATCCTGCTGATTATTTTGATTATTAACGCTTGGTGGATTCTCATTATCGTCTACACTAAAACTGACACTAGAGGTCTTTTTGCGTGAACCACCAACGCCAAGACCAGAGCCGGCATCTGAACCGGATCTGGGTGGTGATTCGCTGAGTGGTGTTATCGTTATGGGCTTGGGTGGCACCCAATCGGAGCTTAATACAATATCAGCATCACTGTAAACAGTTTTCTTTGGTATGGGTTGTACATTTGGTATAGGATCACGTATATCGATACCCGAATCGTAACACGATTGTTTTGACAATTCCTCTAATTGTTCTAAATCTATGGCATTGACATTGCCGCTGGCCAAATTAGCCATTATGCCGCTAAGCGATGAAGTAGCCGAATGAGGATCTTGACCACGAGCCCCACTATCGGCTGTGGTATTCGATTCATTGTCGCCCTCATCTTCCGATGATCTTCGAGAATTAGATAAACATATTCTAAGTTGTTAGGGTTTTGGTAGTTGTTTTTCAATATTTATACAAAGTGATTTATTAATTTTTTAATGAAATGTGATAAGACAGTGCGTAGTTTTGTAGTGCATCATGATGGTATTTATAAAATAAAGTGCAGTAAAGATTTAATAACATAAGTGTAGTAATAAACGTTTTTTTTGTGCGTTTAATATGAAATAAATGAAAGAAAAAAATTAATTTAATTAATAAAAAGAAATAATTGTTGATTTAATTCAAAGTTTTTTAACAAATTACGAAAAATTAAAAATAAACTTCGATATTTTTTGAAAAAATAGTTTAAGGTACTAAAGAGTGAGCCAGAAAAAAACTTATACTTGTACTAAGTTTAATAAAACTTAAGGCCCAACCATAATATGCATCAAAAATTAACAAAAAGCCTCTCAAAAGCATTTAAAAACACAAAACATTTGATTCCCTACGAAAAGTGCGATCAGTTTCGCACTTTGCTTAAGCAAATGACAGACATTTTCATTAAACTTAACGAAAAGTTTGATTCATATAATTTACATGTATTCGCACAGCTGCTTAAGCCAATTTAAGCGCATAACGGTTGGGCCTTTAAACCGTTCAATATAATAAAATTAATTTATTCAAATATTGTACAAATCCATTGAACATAAAAATATTGGTATATTTATTACTCGGTATTTATAAATTTATCCGCTTTTTCCGGAAAAGCTCCCATTAAAGGTTTTATAGTGGCTTAAATTTGGATCTTTCCTGTTCTTTATTTAGTGTTCTTTAATTCTTTTTTTTTACCAAGAGCCCAATACAACAGTTGGGTGGATTTACCTTCCGTGGTACAAAATTGACATTATTGTTTGAATACTATGAAGGGCCTTTTTTCGGTAGGTGCAGGGTTCCATCTCGGACCAGAAATATGAAGTCACTCTACGCTGCTTTGAGAAAGACAAAAGGCTGCTCTTGAAGACACTCCGTAATATATATTTCTGTGTTTAATATGCCTGATGTCACAAATGATTGGGTTCTTTTGCCACAACTGCAAATGGCGTGCCACACAAGAAACTTCTTGGAGAATTTTGTTGGTTTTTTTTTATTTTTGTTTGCTATTGTTCCTGAAAATAATCTCGTCTGTTCATCAAATTTAATTTTCATTAAATTATTTTTATGAAGAAAGGAATTTTATAACATGACTGACCTGAGATTCGAACCCAGGCGGCTGGTTACCCTGACATGTAGTGTGTAGAGTGGTAGCGATCGAAACTTGTCAGGTTAACCAGCCGCCTGGGTTCGAATCTCAGGTCAGTTAAGAATGATTATCAATAACAATTTTAATAAATTTTCATGTTGTAAAATTCCTTTCTTCATAAAAATAATTTAATGAAAATTAAATTTGATGAATTTAACCCTGATTAAAAATATTGAAAATTTGGATTAAAAACGTACAAAATAAATTTCACTCATGATTTGCTTCTTTGCCGTAAGAAAAAAAGAAGTAGTTTTAGCAAAATCACCGTCGAACGAGAAGGTCTACGCAAAACGTTTGCTGTTTTTTTTTTGTAGAGCTGTGTTTTTATTCATGCAATTGGTGTTGTAGCAATTGTTTTTGATATCTATGTATATCATCTATCATATACATTTTGAGAAATCTTCATGTAAACCTTCTTTCTCGTTTTTCTCCACTCAGACTTTTTGGCATATCCGCCAAACCAATAATGAGTTGACGATGTGTATTTTTTTATAAAATTTAAAGTAAATTTTTTCATTTGTTCTATTGTTCTAAGTTCTTTTTCGCATTGCGATGTGGAAGCTTATAAAACTTCAACCCAGCAGTAGCTTTGGCTCTGCGCACAAAAGAATCAAAGCATTTAACTTTACGAGCTGCTTTTCTAATAGAGTTGTTCGACATCGTTTGCCTTACCAATACCTGTTGGACATTTTTTTTCTTCCTGATCCAGGCTTTCTTTCAATGTTCAAGTCTTTCTTATACAGTTTAATGGCTTTTGAAACAGTATGACGAAGAACCTTCAGATCTTTTGCTATTTTTTTGCAAGTCCATATTGGATTAATTTTTTCCTTTTTTGAAAAGTTTTAATTATTTTTTCACGCACATTTTTCTCTTTTTTTTGACCGAAATAACTGTTTTAAAAGTAATGTTTTAGAAAAAATAATATTCTAGACACATTTTTTTAAAGCTAGCGGGTGAAAAAAACAATAACTTGTTGGACCCAGAATACGTTTTGGCTTGAATAGTGTGTACAAGTTTTTTCTGTTTCACTCTTTATAAAAAAAAATGTCTCGCATGTTCTATAAATTGAAATAAAGTGAATTGAATTGAAGTGAATGAAAAACTGGGAATTTAGCACGTTATATGGAAATCGTATTAATAATAAATTTCGTATTCCCGAAAATAACTTTGATAATATGAAAATGTTCTTGTTTGTTTACTTTATACTTTAAGTGGTGCCAATTATCTTAACAAGAACAACTTTAAAAAACAGGAAAAACTGCTGTCAATTTAGAAATAATTGAAATCAAAATATCATTCGATTTCAATTTCACCTCATTTAGATTTCTAGAACATGGCCGTTAATAAATTAGAAATATTTTACAGTAAAAAGCACCTGTACTTTTTAAAAGGTAAATAATATCAAAAATGTACTTTTTCTTATAGAATTCATTCAAACCCAAAGAACAGAAATTATTAAAATAAAAAAAAACTGTACAAAATATCATATAAAAAAATTAACAAAAAAAAGAAAAAACAGTTTTGAATTCAACCCAATTTACCTATCTTTACTAGGAATGGCCCAATGATGATCTAAAAGACTTTTACGTCTCTCTTCTAAAGTGGAACGTGAATCTGTTATATTGAGAGATTTCTTTGTATCATCCTCTTCGGCATCATTGGTGCCAGAACTGGCAGAATCAGCCTCAGTCTTCAAACTATCTTTGGCTTGCGTAGATTTATCATCAGTTTTCTATTTCAAGAAAATACAAACAAATTAAATAAAATTTCAACAATAAATCATAGACAAAAAAAAAAAAATACCTCTGTCTCCCGGCCTAAGCTCGAGCATATAGACTCCTGATCCTCCGTTTTCTCTTTGGATACGGCGCATGTCTCTTCTGTTTTTGTGGCCTCCTCATTCTTCGATTTCTCTTTGCCATCCACACTATCGTCACCTCCCTCTTCTTCTTCTTCTTTGGCCTTTTGGGCATCTAATACTGTCTTTGGATAATAAATCTCTGGCTTCTCTGTTTCACTTGTACCATCACTAGCCCCACCCGATACACGCATATGGGCAATATCATGAAAGATGGCAGCATTAATACACAATTCCATAGGAGCTATAACACCATAACTTTCCGGACCATGTTCAATAACCAAAGGATCCGAAACATTTGGATCGAACATAACGGCATTGGGTGTTACGAGTAAAACACCGCCCACCACACCTTGACCATCGGTTATGTGACGGACATTGATTTTAAGGAAACGTTGTGTTATGACGGGATCATCGGTTTTATTAGCATCAGAAGCACCGGTGGAATTAACACGTTCAATGTGTCCGGGTTTAGGAGAGCCAGGACGTAAGCTTTCTAAGATATCTGCAAGTAGATGATGGTCAATCGGAAATTTGTCAGTTTTAATGATGATTAATACAGAATCATATAATTGTATATTTATTTTATACACTATTCTTTTTTTTTTTGTAATAGGTAAAATTTATTTTATATTATTTGTTTTTGATACGATAAATTATTTGATATAAATTATTGATTAGACTTAATATATTTTTTTTTGTGCATTTGTTTAGATAAGATAATTTTCTAAATATATTTTATTAATTCCAAAGCGTATGTTCCTGTTTTTTTTTCGTTCGAACTTAGAAAAGACTACAATTTATGCAACGAAATCGTTTTAATGTATAACCAATCAATAAATTTATATTTAAAGGATGATTAAAATCTTAAAATTTTATATTTTTCAAAACTTCATTTAATTTTAGGAACTAGAAAGGGATATACATACATACATAAATCTTATTATTGTTTTTAAATTAAAATCTATGTATCTATTTTTTTCGCGTCAGTTAGAACATTTTAAGTTTTAAAACTTTAAGGTTAAGACGTAAATTTTTTAAATTATCATTTAATTATTTGGTAGTGCTAAGTAATGAAGTAATTTGTTAATAAAATTTTATAGCGTTCACTATAATTTTTATAGCTTTACTGTTGAAACAAAAATTGTAATCAGTGCTTAATAAACTAGACTACTAGTAAAAAAGTGAGAAAAAGTTGAAGCTAAATTGTTAATATGTACTTCTGCTACTGATATCTTCACATCTGCTTAGCAATAGTTTTAAATAAGCAAGTGAGGTAGCATAAGAAGTAGCATTTGATGTAGCTATAAAGAAGCATATTAACAACAACAACAAAAATAATGGTTTTTAAACCCAAAAATTTTACGAACGTCTAATTTCATAACAACAACCCGATAAGCGGATCTACGCACCGCAACGACTCGGATTTCAACGAACAACGACCAAGAATTGTCAATTCAGCAATACCTGAATATCAAAATCATCTTTTGACAAACAGTAAGACCAACTTTAATTTCCATAAGCTTGTTTAAAAGCCTCTGTCAAAAATTAACAAATGCATTTAAAAAAAATAAAATCAAAAAACATTTTATTCCTTAAGAAAAGTTCGATCAGTTTCTCACTTTGCTTCAGCAAGTGACAGATTCATAATTAACAAAAAGTTTTCTTAAGTACAATATGGTTTGACACATTTGTAAGGCAGAAATGTAAGAGTTTCGCTTACCATCTCGCTTACGGAAGGCATGCATTTTATATGATGAGTTACCACTTTATTCAATGCATATAAAGACTGTTGAAAGTAGCGTTCAGCTTTACACACTAAATGCTTTTTTACAGTTTTTTTTTTGTATTCTCCCTTACAAACCTGCTTCGGAGTAAGGGAATGTCGTAGCACTTGAAAGTGTGTTTCGGAAATAAACACTAAATATCGCTCCTTAGTGTACGGTTCGGTAGATTTGTGGAAAATACAAACGCTAATAGTGTTTGTAAAGAAAATTATTAAAAAATAACGTTTCCCTGTTTTTCATCTTTCGAACACAAAAATAATACTGTTCTTATCCAACTCAACAAAAAGATAAGAACATTTAATTCCGTTTGGTTTATAAAAAAAAAACACAAACTTCATTGTGTTTGGTTCAGCTTATTAGTGTTCGTTCGTTTCAGTTGTGCTTAGCGCCCTTTTGGCGTTCCTGGGTGTGTGAGCCAAAGGCTTAATAATGTTCTGTTCATTTTCGAAGACTGGTTTAAAGTATAGTACATTATTTTTACTATGAGTATGGGACTTTGTTTTTTTAAACCCTTCCCCGAAGATAAAATGGTATATATAAGTTTGTCATTCCGTTTGTAATTTCTACAATATTGATCTTAGACCCAATAAAATATATATTCTGGATCCTTATGAGAAGGGAAGTTCAAATCTGGTTGTCCTTCCGTCCGTTCGTCTGTCTGTTGAAATGGGTTTTCCGATGGGGGCTTGGTTGGTATTTATTTCTGTCAGGTATTCTTATTATAATTTTGCTATTGAAATTCAGCCAGATCGGTCCAAAAATGGCTGAGACATGAGCAAAAAACGACGACTACCTGTAATTTTTTTCCAAAAATCCCTTGTTGTTTTTTTGTTACTTTTTTCTGTATATCTGGAGAACGGCAAGAGCCAAAGTTTCCAAATTAGGTACACACATTTAGGTTATCAATACACACCATCCCACAAAATGTGGGCGGGATTGGAGAAGTGTTCGTGGTACCTCCAGTAAAAAAAAAATATCATAAATTTAATAAAAACCAGAATTGTTGGACTGTCATATGACCTATGGTTACGCCTTATATATCAATAGATCAAAAATATTTTCTAAAAACTCGGAAAAATCGGTTCAGATACAAAAAAGTTATGACCAAAATATAATTTTTTTTAAATACTCATTTTAGGGAACCATAGATCTTCCCGAGTTCAAGTAAATGGTAAATTTCTTCTTAAACACGTCGGTATATAAAATTCTAAAATCGGTTAAAAAATGGCTGAGTTATAATCAAAATACTGAAATCCCAAAAATGACTTCTCCGAAGGTAAAAGGGTATACATATGTATATAACTTTAACGTTCCCTTTGTAATTCCTACAATATTAATCTTAGGTCCTATAAAGCATATTCTGGATCCTTATGAGAAGGGAAGTTCCGTTGAAATCTGGTTGTCTTAAGTTGATTTAACGATGTCCCTCTCTTCAATGCTTTTTCTGGTAACGTTGTTAAACCAAAATTGCCCGTTCAGACGGTTTTAAAACATTTTAAACAAATTTTACTGACAATATTGTTAAATCTGACCAGCGTTCAAAAGGAAAGCATTGTTGTTTTGAGAGGGCTTTCCCCTTGTACGAACGCATTTTAATTGCCGCTGAGGTGTTTTGTCAAGAGAGATTTCACCGTACAGGCGCTTTTATTACTCAATTATTATCAACTATTAAAAGACGTTTTAAAAATTTACCAAAAATTACCACTTAGATAAACATGATGAAGTTGTCTTTTTTGAAAGAACATTTTAAACAAAAAAGTCTAAAGAAAAGTAGCTTTTTATGAAAGTATTTTTGAAAAGCAAATTTAAAAAGTTGTACACAAAAACTGTATACAAAAAAAAAACTGTCAGGGGTGTCATGGAAATCGAAAACGTAAAACGAAAGAATTTGGCAGTCCTTTTTATTAAACTTTAAATCTAATTTTTGCAATTTTTGTTAAAGAATTCTGTTCAATAGAGCATTATTTGTATAATACTTGTCATAAAATGTTTTTATTACAGAAACCTTATTGAAAAACGACTCTTAAAATTATTTCGTTTTACGTTTTCGATTTCCATGACACACCTGTATGCCTTAAGAAAGTACTGTTTCAACTATTTCATTATTTAACATGCCGTTTGTTAGATAAACATTTTTAATAAAGAAATTATATTGTTTGTCTCATCAAAATAATTTTTTTTTAAGATAAATTTTGTTTGTTTCCAAGACTTGTTAAGTTGATGTTGAAATTTTAAATTTATCATAAATTGTGGATTTTAAATGTTTAATTCTTATTAAGTGTTAAGTTATGCTCAAAAAGTTTAAATAAACAATTTTGAGTACTGATAATACCTATTTTTTGATGAAACTAGTTGTTTTTTATTTAATTCTTATGCAGCTGTTGTTAAAATAATAGCACCGCATAACAAAATTCTAGTAAGTCCACTAACATCTGTTAAGAGATTTTTTAGTGATTCTAATAAAATCAGATTTAAAAATCCTGTGATGTACATATGTATGTAGTTTGTTACAATAACAAAAACGTGAGTTCAATGCCCCGTTCAGTCAAGAATGAAAGATTATTAATAAATTTTAATTCATTTTATGATGTAAAATTCTTTTCTTTATAGAAAATAATTTAATGAAAATTAAAATGGATGAACTTTAGCCTGATTAAAAACCATAAACAGTTCAATAAAATAACCACAATTCTAATTATTACTAACAAACAATTTCAATTTATTTCAATAGTTTAATAGACGCCAATTATTTTAAAGAAGAACTTGAAAAACTTATCAGTCAAAATAAAATACCAATAAGTTATACAAAAAGTTTGTTGGGTCAAAAAAAAAAAAATTCATTGTTTTGTGGCCTTCAAACAAAAGATCTAGCTAGAACCTTTTCCACCAAAAAGGACCATTTTCGATTCATCTGTCCATAACACGTTTCAATTTTTCTTTAATTGATAACTGGTGCTAGTATTTTGGCAGACACTGTATATTTACATTTTTAAACAAACAAATGTGTTTCGGAGTTTTTTTTAGGTAATTTAAATATTTATACATATGTATATGTATGTCTGGATTGTATTTAAAAAGTACACGTTTTTACCTAATTTTTTGTTTGATAAAAATTTTGTTTTTAATACACAGACTACATTCTAGCTGCCGTATTCATAAATAATAAAATGAGTTTGAAATGTGTTTTAAGGCAAAATTTTCATACAAATTTTTCTTAAAATGCATTTCAAATCCATTTTAATTTTTTATAAATACGGCAGTAGATGTTGTATTAAATAGTTATTAAGCAGTTGAAAACAAGGTATATTTACACAAGGTAGACTCATTTGGGAGTGTAGACATGCTGCTCTATAAAAATAACCGAGTGGAACGGAATTGTCAAAATTGTCTTCATATAAATTTAACGCACACATGTACAAATTTTGGCTCATATACACGGAATTTGACATTGGTGTTCCAACTTAGGTAAACAGCTGACAAACATATGGGCCAACGAGTTTACCTTGTGTAAATATACCTTGGTTGAAAATATTATTTAATAAATGACATATTAATGGTGTTTTTTTTACTTATTTTGTCAAAAAAAAAAAAAAAAAAAAAAAAAAAACTAACGTTATATGCAAGGCCCATCTATCAGGTCTGCTTACTTGTACAAAAACAAAAAACGATTCTTTTTAGTTGTCAAAAATTTACTACCACATATACAAAGCAAAAGGAAAAACGTGTATGTGTGGCATACCATAAACGTAAGCAAACGTATACATGCACATGTAAGCAAAATGTAAACAACTTTTGACAACTAAAAAGAACATAAACAATGATCATCAGGCTTCTTGCGCAGACCTTTTCAATGGGCCTTGGTTATATAAATATTATTTCAAAGTTCGATATATTCCAAAAAATTAAAAAAGACAGAAAAAACAAACCAATTGTAGTCGGGACTGTAAGAAAAAAATAAACTGACTGTGTATTGTTGTTGTTTTAATTTATGCTTTGATATCGTTAAAAGTGTGGTGTTTATAATTCTTATTCGCTTAACAGTTTTATTTGTACAATATCTTTAGTTTTTCTAAAATCTTTGGAAAAGTTTCCTGAAGATCTGGCTTAAGCAAGCAGTAAAATGCGCATAGGAATAGCTTATTGCACCAACAATACATTGAAATCTTTCAATAGTATTATTTGGGAACTAAGCACATTTAAATGAAACCTTGTTAATGCATTTTTGACTTCCAACCTAATTTTGATAAACAGTTTCTGTTAAGGTTCGAGGTTGTTGCTAAATTTTCTTGGAATAAATATCCAAAGGCGGTTAATTTAGATTTAAAACATGTAAGAGCGTTATCTGAATTCGACTTTGCCGAATCTCCTATAGCCTTCACTATAGTATTGAATAGGCATTTTAAATAGTTTTAAATTTTTTCTTTTGAACTTCAAAAAATGTTTTTAAAAAATGGATGTTTTAAAAAAAAGTCGGTCTAGGTATAAAATTTTATGAAAATTCCAATCAAATCAAAAATTAAACTTTTATAACAGCGTTTAGATTTTCTGTTTAAAATGTTTAAACACTTTTGGTATTTTTTCTATAACTTAGTAACTTTTTAACCAACCGATTTTAAATTGTTTTTCTAAAAAAAAAACAAAACACAATTTGTTTTCCAATCGTTAAATCAACTTCGCTTGTCATAAGGATGCAAAATCTATACAATTTATAGGGTCTTAGATCAACATTATCGGCCATATTCTGGAAATCGAAATCGAGTTAAATTTTTTATGATTTTTAATGTTATTCTAACAAATATAAGTGGTACTTAAAGTATGACTTATATAAAACGGAACAGAGTTTAAAAAACTGAAGTCGAAACAAAAACTGCCAAACAAAAAACGAAAATGTGTGTACAACTTTTCGCTTTTTTTTTTATTTTGACATCTACCGTTTACATTTAATGAATCAGAAGTAAAAGCAAGTTTTATTTTTTTTTTGCTCATGTCAAAAGAATAAGTGAAAGAAATGACCGTTTTCTACTTTGACTGTATTTTTTTGAACGCTGAAACGGAATCTTTTTCGGGCCAGTTTTGAAAACCACGTGATTTCAATTCACGTGCTTTTAAAATCACAAGTGTGATTTTGTGGGGTTCTGAAAGTCATACCGTTTTTGTGTTTCCTGGTGTGCTTTCGCCAATTGCAGATCACACCAAAATACACAAAAACGGAACATCAAAACATCACACGTGTGATTTAAAAATGGACATGTGATTTGAAATCACGTGATTTGGGCTAAAGTGAATTTCAGAACAGGCCTGTTTATGAACCTTTAAAACAGGATCGTCTTTAAAATTTGTTTGGTTTTAGGTTCACTCGAATTCGATTTCTAGAACATGGCTGTATAGAAATTAAAAACGGAATAACAAAATTTAATCAGCTAAGCATTAACGACGTTTGGTTTCAACAAGACGGTGCAAATTGCCATAACACCCGCTTAACAATCGATCTATAAAAAATTTAATTTGGTGACAACTTTGTTTCGAGAAATTGTTATGTTTACTGGCCCTCTCGTTCGTGCGATTTAACACCTATCGATTACTTTTTATAGGGCTATGTTAAGTGATTGGTTTATGTCGACTAACCAACAACTCGTATGCCAAATTGTTAATGACGATAAATCGTCAAATCTGGCAGCCGTGACCGCCACCTTTACTTTTTCTTTTTGAAGGAAAACCAAAAAACTTTTAACAAAGTCAGAAATAAAGAATTCTTGGCGTTTGACTTTTTTTTAATAAAATCGCTATTTTTGACCGTAGTGGTCTAACGTGAACATCTTTTAATAAAAAAAAACAGCGAACATTTTCAAAATTTTTTATTAATATAAAAAAAAAACGAAATATCTTTTATGTAAAGAATTAAAAATTTAAGTAAAAATCTTCTCTAAATCAAAAAACTAAGGTAAACTTTAAAAAAAAACTAACTTTATAGGTATCTTTCTAAAACAAAATAAGATTAAAAACAACACGTCTGTGTTTGGGCATTACAAGACTATACCTACATATCTATATACATTTTATAGTCAACAGATTAGAACTACAGTGACAGAATCTAAATATTTTATGGCTTTGCCACAAAATTTAGTAGATAAATTCCAAAATTTTTGAAATTTATAACATCTTTAATCTTAAAAACTTTGGGAAACAACAAGGTGTGACTTCAGTAAGATAACAATGAGAGCAGTAATAATACATAGGTATTATCTTAATTTCTAAAAAAAATAGTAACATATAAAATTTGTTAATTAAAAACAAAAAACAACAACTGGAACAAAATTTTGAAGGGGCTCTTACAAAGAGATAAACATTTGAATACTAAAGTAAATCGCAAAAAATTAGTAATGATTTAGACTGGTTATTCAAGGTTTTTTTATTAACACAACCTACCACCTTAACGACTGGAATACTTGAAAGGGGCTGACGTAGAATGAACATTTAAACATATAAATTATGGTAACTTTTCAGTTAACAATAGCGTTTAGACGAATTTGTAAAAATATAATTTATAACCAACCCAGACAAGTTAAAATGTATGCACATTTCCCTTAACTTATACATATATTATAAAAAATATATATTATAGTAGGTATTAAACAAACAAGTAGAAATGTAATTAAATAAGTCAATAATAAAAGAAAAAAAGAAGAAATTTATCACCTCCATTTCGCCAAAATACAGCCGTATGCATTGTTAAAATTTGTCTTTTGGTTTTCTTTCACTTATTTTTATGACTAAAAGTTTTCCTTGTTTTTATTTAAAAAATTAACTTAAATTTTGCTGCAAGAATTTTTTTTACATATAAATTTAATGTTTTATTAAAGAATGTTAATTTTTTTTCCATACAACACACAAATTAAAAAACACCAGTAGGAGAGAAGTAAACAGAACAATAATAATAAAAACATATGAAACTACTAAAGAATTGTCAATTCAATGTCAGAATAAAAAACCGTTTCTACACGACATCTTTAACAGAACAGCTGTTAGCTTAACAGAAAAGCATGAGTACGGATTCTTTCGCGAGAGCAGGCCTGCCAAATTTGCCGATTTATCGGCACTTTGCCGATTTTTTGCCTCTAAATTATCAAAGTGCCGATTTGCCGATTTTTGCTCAAAAAATGCCGATTTTTCGATAGACACCTAAAACACCGTAAATTTTGGTTTGTGTTAGTACAACCTTTTAATATTCTGCAACACTTATTACATTTTTAAAATTTTATTTAAAAATACTCAACTATGAATAATGAAAGAATTAAATCCAAATAATTATTTATTTAACTAAAGATTTTTAAACCTAAAACAATGCAATTAGAATCTCTTTTTCTATAAGGAAAATATAAAATACTGAATATTTGAGTTTGAAAATGAATTGTAAGTAGTAAGGGAAGCAAACTTTATATTCTCAATCAATGAAAATAATTTAAATCCAAAAATTATGCATATAACATTATACGCAAGGATGATGCAGGTATGTACATCCGATAGCAAATCTAATGTAAGGAAGTGAAGTAAACTTGCAAACTTTTCGGCAAAAAATTTAGATTTAAAACGTGATAATTTAAGTGGTGTATTTCCAAAAAGTATTTTCCTTTCCCATTCTTTCGAAAATGTGAAAAGGATTTTAAGCCAAGTCAACCTAAAACAAAATATCGATGTTCCTTGAAAATTTTAAATTTGGAATGTTTTTCTTTTCTAAAGAGTATTTAAGCTTATTTTATGTATGAAACTCAAATATTTGTCTGTTAAAAAATAACTTTAAAAACGAGTGTTTGTGTAAACATAATTTTCCCTTAATATAAAATATATTTGTTTATTATCTATTTATTGAAAATTTTCCAGTTGCGAGTCTAAGGCCCGTTTTCACAACTTGTCGATAGCTAAAAGTAGACTTTAACAGGCCTTTTAAAAAGTGTTCCATTATCAAAACTTTACTTTAACCTAAAGTGAACGATAAAGTAGATTAAGGTTCATCTTACCTGGTAGGTTAAAGTAAAGTTGTAATAATGGAACACTTTTTATACGGCCAATAAAATCCTGCCTTTAGCTATCGGTAAGTTGTGAAAATGGGCCTAAAAATATAAATATATTTTTTAAACTGTATTATTTCTTTTATAAACTACAGTTCATAAAAGTTTTCTTGGGATTCAATAATTAATTAACAAGGTTTAGTTTAATTTAGTTTATTTTATATTGATTTTTGTGTTAATTTATATGTTTTAAACATAAGTTAATGCTGAATTGTTCTGTTTTGTTATTAAAAATTTCTTTTATTGTACTTAAAATAGGTTTTTTCAATTTGATGATTTTTTGCCGATTTTATTAAATTAAAGTGCCGATAATGCCGATTTTTTTTTGAAAATATGCCGATTTCTTATCAAAATGTTCTGGCACCCCTGCGCGAGAGATAGAAAACTGTTAAGAAATGTTTGTTTCAATGTTGCCAAGTTAGGGATTTTCACCCCGAATTTGGGGGTTTTCTTTGTGTTTAGGGTCAGTTTTAGGGACTAAAAAGTAGTTAGGGGGAAATTTAGTGTGTATAAATAGCATTTGGGGATATTTTAGGGTTATTATTCTTAAATATTTTCAAAATTCAAAAAAAAAAAAAATTGAAAAAACCAAATTATTTTAAAGGTGATTATTTAATATAAGTTTCATTACAAGTAAATGTTCAAATATTAGTAGGATAGCATCTGCGTTACTGGCACTACCATTTTCGAACACAACTGTAGAGAGAGCATTCTCAATGTTTAGTATTATAAAAAATAAAATAAGAAACCAACTGGCAACTTCAACAGTTGAATGTAATATTTTAAGAGTTAAGGGATAACCATAATATGCATATCCTTGCTTAACTTACTCTCAAAAATTAACAAAAAGTCTCTCAAATGCATTTAGAAAAACAAAATAAAAAACATTTGATTCCGTATGGAATGTGCGATTAGATTCGCACCTTGCTTGAGCAAATGACAGGTTCATTAAACTTAGCAAAAAGTTTCCTTAAGCTCAAAATGGTTAACATGTATTCGCACATTTGCCTAAGCCAATTAAAGCACATTATGGTTGGGCCTTTAGATATTCTTTAAGCAATGAATCTAAATTTTTATTTCGTCTTCTGAAAGCTCTAATTATTTAATTATGAAAGCATGCACGTGGACGAGAGGGATGCAAATGTACTAGACATTTTTAATGAGTTATAATAATATATTCTGTTTTTCTAAAAGCTTTTTTTATGTAAGTACATATACATATGTGACAGCGCATAGAGAAAGGGACCTAAGGGTAAAAAAAAATCAATTTTCACTTTTTTTTTTTGATGTGAACAACATCTGAGCATCGAACGAGACCGTTTTATCTTAAATCTTTAAAATGGCTCTCCTGAACAAAACGGGTTTTTCCTTAGGTCCCTTTCTATCACATATGTTAAAATATAGTTACATACATACATATGTATGTAAAAAAATAAATGAAATAAAATGGTATGTATGTTTAAAAAATATTTAAAAAATTATTCGTTTTATTTTGGGGTTTTTTTATTTTTTCTCTGTACAAATTTAGGGGGTATTTTTTTGATTTAGGGTAATTTCTTTAAATTTACTTGGCAACACTGGTTTGTTTGTGTACGTGTGTAGAAGTCAGGGATGGAAATTTGGCTTTTATAATTTTGTAAGAATATTTTAAACAATATATCGCACTGATTCCTCTAAAAAAGAGTCAACTCTAAGTTATTCAATTTTCACTTTTTGCAAGAAATCGACGAACGGTTGTCTTTCTACGCACTGTAAAAATCTTAGATCAATTTCTATAGTAGGTATTTTGCAAAAAAAAAATACAATTGTAAAACCTCGGTATTTGCATGAGAAAAATGTATTGGCCTTGAGTAAAGCCCAGAAATTAAATACATCTCTTGAAAATAAGATTAAAAAGATTCCAAATTAATTCAAATTATTGTTTATTTTTCTATCCTTTTGTTTTGTTATTTATCAAATTTGAAAACACAAAAGATTAAAATAAAATAAGTTTGCACAAAATTTAATCTAAATATCGACATAATAAGATGGTTTATGGGCACAAAGACCCTATTCCGAAAAGAATCTTGTATGGGGGACCAACCCCAATTTATTTTTCATCTAAATCATTTATTTCTAACATATCTATCCGTTATCTCCATTCTTTAAGGGGACTTCCATACAAAAATCTCAATGCAGGCTAGAAATATATTAAAGAAAGAACCAGGAGTCGCCCCTAGTGGGATAAAATGAATGGCCGACCTCAATTAGTTTTTTGTCCTCAACATTTTCTCAAGACATACTTGCCCCCTATCTGCACTTCTTAGGGGTGCTCCCATACAAATATTGCGTTTTATGAAATTCTTAAATTAATTAAAATTAATTAATTGAATAAAATCAAAAGTTGCTAACAGATTTTAATCATTCATGGCTTGCTTTTTTGCAGCCTTGTTTTTAATACGTCTGCAAAAAATTAGAAGTCTAGCTTCATTTTCAAATTTTTTATGAAATTTTAAAAAACAAAAACTTCGAAATTTTGATAAAAAGAATTATTTTTGTTTCCCAAAAAAAATAATTATGTTTCTAACACGACTGCGCATATTAGAAAAAAGTTTTATTTTTCTTAAAGGGAATTATATTGAGGAATTGCGGTAATTTCAATAAACTAAACCGTTTTTGAGTTACGCAAATATATGTTGTGCAACCTCCTCTATTTTCGAAATAACGGTATATCTCGAAAACAAGAGCTAACCTATTGGATTCAGCGTACCCGAATTATGTTAAACGCCATGTGCCCGGCTTGTCTATTTTTTCAACTAGCACAGTGTAATCAATAGCTACTGAGTAAACACTTTTGTGAGGCTTTACTGTGTTTTGATAAAATACGTACATATGTACATATGTATGTATGTAAGTGTGCAATTTAAAAACTTTTCGGTTTGTTAGTAGGTATAGCGTCTCTTTTAAGCATGCACTTACTACACATTCGTATATTTTTTGTTTTTCTTTTAACCAATATTAAAAGTATAAAGATTAAACCGAAAAACTATACATATCGCACCAGTTCCTCTGAAGGGGGGTAACTCAAAATTTATTAATTTTCAGTAGAAACGAAAAATTGTAATATGCACTTTTATATCGCAAAGGGGGATACAACTTTGTTTTATTTTCTTGGCAAAATACTAATGAAAATTGGAAATAAAATTATATTGGATTTTTAAAGTGGCTATTTATGACCGATGTTTATCGTTTTCTTGCAAAAAGTGAAAATGTGTAAAGATTGAGTGTACTCCCTTTAGAGGAATCACTACGATATGTACCTACATACATACATACATAGATAAGTAATTTTAAAAGTTCTTATCAAATGTAATTCGTTTTGTCAAAAGCCACATAAAAAATAATTGATATTATTAATCTAACCTTTTTGACACCAATGTAAATTGTAAAGACTTTATTAAGCGCGAATACCATTTAAATGACATGGCAACATAAATGTGGTTTTCTGGAAAGCCCGATTAAGTAAATTTTTGCGGATTTTGAATTGACAAATTGCATTTTCAAAGATATTTTAGTAGAATTTTTTTTGTTTAACATGAAAACGATGCAACTTTTACAGTTGCTCAAAAAGTTCTTTGGAACATAAGTCTGCATATAAAAAAAATATTTAGCTTTTAATCATTAAGAATAATAAATATCTTCAATTGCTATATTTATACAAAATTGTTTCAGTTTTCTTTTCCTTAGTTAGAAAATCAATTAAAATCAAATTTAAAATTAATCAAGGCCTAAAAAAAAGATAAGCTCTTAGCTCTGTTTCTTTACTCTACTTTGGGATCCCTCGGGATCCCAATTTGCACGAAAAGCGTTCCCGTACTTTTAATTTGTGTAAATGAGAGCGGATTTAAGAGAATAAAATTCTTCTTCTTCTTGCACGAAACAGCCCAGAATTTTTCTTCGTGCAAATTGTGTAAATTGTCAAACAGCTGTAAAACATAAACAAAACAAAAAAAAAAGGGAAAAAAGTTCATGATTCAAATTCTGGAAAAAGTGTTCTGGAATAAAACAATGTACTTAAATAAAAAGTTTTGTACTGAAGTATTAGGGAAACATAATGTTAGTTATTGTAAAAGTGTTTGTTTTGTTTTATTTTGAGTAAAAGTTGTTTAATTCTAGAGCCAATATAAAATTTTTCAAAAGTGGCGCAATTTTTGTTGGCGTTTTAAAGACTGTCAAACCACAGAATTTTTATTTCGTGCTTAAAATTTTGTTTTTTCTGTTCCCGTACTTTCGTGTAATGTTGTCTTTTTATGAGAGAAATTTATGCTTGCTCTCATTTGCACGAACTTTACCCAAAAAGTAAAGAAACAGAGCTAAGATATCAAACTTTAAAATAATTTTAATACTTTCGCCACACTGTCGCAAAAAAAGCATATGTTTGTGTATGTTATTTTCGAAATTCGATCATAATTATGCAAAACTTTTTTTTTCGACAAAGCATTGAGGTTTCACCCAATAGCGACGGGTACCACGACCAGGTTAGTTCTATTGTACCTACTTCCCATGAGTTGGCCAATAGACCCTCCGCTTCCCAAAGGAATCCAACCAGGTCCCTTGCCGATATAGCACCGATTTGGGACGCACACTCTTTGCTCTGCCCCAAATGCCTTCTTCTGGCCCATGTCAGCGCCGGGCAGTCACACAGTATGTGCCTCGTCGACTCGTCTTCAACCAGAGACAGTCTACATTCCTGATCCTCTGCCAGGCACATCCGATACAGGTGGTACTTGATCCAGATAAGCCGCAAACAATCGCAGATCCTGTCTGCCGAGACCATTCGTCCCAATTACATTTCCGGGAGATATGAATTCCCTTGCCTGTCGCATTCCCGGAAGCGATACCCAGTATTTCCTATGTTCCCCAAGAGCCCAGTCTCCCATGAGGGACTGGACCCTGGTCCAACTCAACCCACAGAAGGGTTCGGGACCCATCATCCGGGCGTTTGAGCCAGCCCTGGCCAGCTCATCAGCCCTACTATTACCCGGGACACCCGAGTGCCCCAGCACCCAGCAGAGCGTTACTCTGTTTCTTGTCCCCAGCTCCTGTAGCCTTCCCCGGCACTCCGCCACCAATCAACATTTTTCATTCTCATGCATCTGTAATAATTATAGGTTTGTAAGTTCTATTTTTCGTATTTCCCCTTTTTATACTTTTTTTCCATATTAAGTATCAAAAATTTCAATATTGTACTGGGAGCCCATAATTTAATACGAATATGTTAATGAATGGAGAACAATGTTTTAAAAAAAGTACCAAAAATACATAAGAACGCTTTTTCTCCTTAAGCGTTCGAGTTTCGTAAAAGTATCATATTCGTTATAAAGAACCGAATTCAGCATAGTCTTTATTTTTACATTTATCGGCTTTAAAGATAGATGGGGTGCCAAAGAAGTTCCAAAATACAGGTTATACCCGTTTACACCCCCAAAGAGACGAATTTCAAAAAAGTACAAGACACCTGTCCGCTTATTTTTCTAATGAACATCAATAAGTATTACACATTTTTATGTAAGTATATCTTTTAGTTTTGGAGATACATATATGTAAAATCAAGAGTTGGTTACGAATTCAATATCGATATTAATAACAATACGAAATTTGTTTCACTAAAACCATCTTTCGGTTGAAAACTGTATAACATAAAATATAAATTGTCACTACAAAATTATGTTGTAACTTTTGTTGTAAAATTTTTGTGTCGAATTTTATCTAGACTCCAACATTTGTAAGTGATTAGAAGTGCTGAAGTTATATGGTAAATCAATTCTACTGCAATTACATAATAAATTCCACTACAGCCGTCACATTCTTGACGTGGAATTCCATTTCAGAACATTCTTTTTTGTCATAATGTATAATTCTTATGAATTTTTTTTGAGTTTTTTACATGGTGTAATTGATAAGTAAATTCATCATTGTTTTTAATTTTTTACATTTAATACTCTTTTTGTAACAGACAAACAACAACAAGCCTAAATGCCCAACTATAATATGCTAAAGTTGGCTTAGCAACTATTCGAATTCATGTAAATCGTTGTGTAAAACCATGTTAAACTTAAGTAAACTATTTGTTCGATTTTATGAATCTGTAATTTGCTTTAGTAGTGCGGAACTGATCGCAATTATTGTACAGAATCAAATGTTTTGTGATTTCGTTTTTGTGTTTTAAAATGCATTTAAGAGGCTTTTTGCCAGGATTTAAAAACTGCAGTCCAAACCAAAATCTGTCGAACAAAAAACGAAAATTTGTGTACAACTTTTCGCTTTTTGAGTTGGTTTGACACGACTGTTTACATTTATTGAATCAGAAGGAATAGCAACAGTTTTCTTTTTGGCCAATGACAAATGAAGAAGTGGAAGAAATGGCAGTTTTTCTATTTTGACTGCAGTTTTTTAAATGCTGCTTTTTGTTAATTTTTGATAGAAGCTTATGCATATTATAGTAGGGCCTTAGGTTTTTGATGAACTTCCAGATATTTGTCGTATTTGAGAATTGATCGGTATAACTCAAAATTGGACAGTTTTGAAATAAAAGAACAGTGCTTTAAAAAATATTTGTAAAATACCTTAAGTTGTATCAAATAAAAAAAAATAATAAAAGAAAAAACTTACCATCACTTTGCTCATCGGCCGATAATTTGCGTTCAATCGGACTCGATTTACCTGAAGCACTAGAACCACCAGTTTTATCATCTGTCGAACTGGTCGATACATTATCCTTGGCACTTTTATCAGGTACCAACAATTGTTGGCCAGGATATATGAATGAACTATTCAAGCGATTCAAATGTGTCAATTCCGAAGGTGTTGTATCAAAACGGGCCGCCACCGAAGTCAAGGTATCACGATTGCCCACCGTATAATTAACGGTAGGTATAGTGGGTAGTGATGATTTTTTGCGCTCATCTAAAACAGTGAAAATAAACTTTTTAATTTTCATTTAGGTATTTAATAAAAAAAAAATAAGAAGTAGGTATTTAAATAAAATCACTTAGAGAATAAAGAATATTTGGTTTACCTAATGCATAAGTGGTAATAACAGTTTGTTCAAATACAACAAAATCTTTAAGTTCATCAAAATAATGGTGCGATTCGCCAAAATGTTGACGAGTTTCACGCGTTAAATAGATGACAATAAATTCATTGTCTATTGATTGATGGTATTTAGCAAACGTTAGAGAACTATTACTCATAGAACGTCGATAGATTTTTATTATTTCCATTTTTCTAACATTTTTTTTATTTACATTAGCAATCAGCTTGATATCTGTACAAAGATTTGTTATTAAAAAAAATGTTTTTTTTTTATTTCAAACAAAACAGAAAAAAAACTTTGCCGGCCACAATTGATAAACAAACACTCACTCTCCACGACACATTCAAAATGTAAACAACAGTTAATGAATTATTTCAAGTTTGCAAGAAATCAAAATAAAAACTTTAACAGACTACTGTTTTTCTTTGTATTTAATTTATTCCCAATAAACCATAGAACGATATGATAGGGAAAACCATAGTATAATAATCTACCAGGTAGGCTCGAAGCGGCAGCTGATTATTTATTTCCTTTGCTTTAGTGCTTTTTATTGTTGTTTTGTAATAAGAACTGTCAGTTGTTGTTGGACACACACACACACACATGCATACAATATCCCAGCGGGAAAAAGAAGGGGTACGGATGCCTTCTAGAAGGCCTCTGTACTCCTTCTTTTGGATATACAAGGCCTTCTCGCTCCATTCCATACTCATATCTTTTTTACACACGTTGTCATTGCGGAGAAGGCCTTCCGCTCTCGCTTCTTTAGTAGGTACATAAGAATGGCAACGGGATCAAAAAAATAACTGTTTTGCTTTTGCTTGTGCAAAAAAAAACAATACAAAAAATGTTACTCCTTCTTTACTCCCTTCTCATAGAAGCGAGTGTGGAAGGTGTATCTTATCTTTTACACCAAAGAGCCGAGGCCTTCTATGAGGCATTCTTTAGCAGTTAGATAAGAATAGGAATTTAATCAAAACAATTTTTAAGCAGGCCTTTTAAAAGGCCTGTAGTAAGAAGGTCTTCTCAGTTTTACCGCTGGGATAATAACGTAAGCAACATGTGCCAGTTCCCATTAGTCCCAATTTACACTAGGGACATTTCTTGCCGGACATTTCTTGAATTCTGTGTATGTATTTGTGAAGTGTTTACATATGAAACTGTAGAAGTCAGGCAGAAATTAATACTTATATGTAAACTACGAAAAGTAAGAAAGAGAAATGAAAAAATGTCCAGTACATTTAGTGATGTACTACACACACTACCTTTCCGACCACTCGCCTTCAACTCCGTCTGTCCGGCAAGAAATGTCCCTAGTGTAAATTGGAACTTAAAAAACAACAATAAGAGGCCCTGTGTGCTAATTCTGGCAGTCATGATCGAATACTATTGCGATTCGAAAACAATTTTATTTGTAATTAATTCAGTCGATACTGAACGAATATAAATTCTTCTACATAAATTCAGTGTTGTAAAGCATTTATTCGGGTTTTCATAACACTGAAAAAATAATTTCGATTCGTTCAGTATCGACAAAAAGAATTACAAATAAAAATGCTTTCGAATCGAAAAGTATTCGATCACGGCTGTCAGAGTTCGCCCCTGTTGCTGTTTTTATTGTACTTTTGTTGTAGCTTCAAGCGTACCTGGGAAAACGATATTATATTAACATATATTACGGCGATTATAATATTTCTAGCACTAAACGAATTAAAAAATTGAATTTTATGTACATTGAAGACATTTAGGCCCTATTAGATTGCCAAAAATAACATTCAGAAGTAGTGGGTCGTTTGCGCCTCCCATTCTTTCGTTGACATGTATTTTTGTATATGCTTAAGTTTATGCTTTTAAGTATTAACCAACAGTTTTTATATTATTTGTTCTCATTCACTCAGTTCAATATTATAGAAAATTCAAAAATTACTACGGAAAAGTAAAAAAGATGTGTAATTTTCCGTATTTCCACTTTTTTCTGCACATTGCAGTACCAAAAACTTCAATATTGTAGTAAGAGTCCATAATTTAATACGAATGTATGTTTAGTAGGTATATGTAAAATTTTTTTTTGGAGAAAATTTTAAATTTCTTTTGGTAAAATAGTTATGCAGTTTATTGCAAAAGGATGCATATCAAATACATGTTAAAAATTTTAATCGATAAAAACTGAAGTGAAGACATTATTATAGCGAAAACTATAACGACATTTAAAAAAAAACTATATTAAAAGAAAAGGTACAATCTAGTCCATCAAAAATGTCGTTTTCAACAGTCTATCACCTATATGATATCGTTTCGATTTCGTTACAATATCGTTTGGTGTATTGGGTTGTTTGTTTTTATTTCTGCAACAACTACAAAAAAAAGCAAATGAAAACAAAAATCAAAAAGTTATAAAATTGTAAAAGAGAGAATTAGAGATAACTACCAGCGTTGCCACTGAAAATTTTTCTATTCGACAAAACTTGTCTATAAAATCTACCAAAATTCTATGAAGCCGACCAATTTTTTTAAAAAGCAAATTTATGCATATGTATTTGTGATATAAAGTGTGGTTTTTATTCAATAACGTTTTTAAATTATTCTTCTAAAGTGTGCATTAAATAACAAAAATTTTAATGTAACGAAAAAAGGTGTATAAAAAAATTGTCTTGAGCGCTTTACTGTTAATTGTACTTATTTCTAGGTTATTTTTAAGCTTTATTTTTTAAGTGTTTAAAACTTGCGCTCAGGAGCCGAAGAAGTATGTGGCGGTGAAAGTGAATTTAAAAAGGATCGCAAAAGCTTTTCAGATTAAGTCCGTTTTTTTTTAATTTTTTAAGCCCTTATGGCCAATAAGCCAGAAAAATATAACATTTGGTATGTGTAACATAAATTAATAACTATCTCATTACATATTTAATTTTAAATAATAAAAAGTTCTTATCTTAACAGAAGAAAAATAGAATTTATTTTACCCCAAAATAAATTAACATGTTTGCAAGTCTACTGAAAGATTAATTTCTGTTAGTCGTAAAAAGTTTTAATGTGTACTAATGTTATTGGGGTAGCAATCTATAAGACTTTAAAAGTTTTAAATCAAGGCGAATTTACACCAGGTGACCTTATCTTGCTACGTAAGCAACAGCTGATTACTAACCTTGTGACAAAATGGTATACCGTTCTGGTGATTCTGGGGAATATCTACTAAATTCTATAATTTTGACTTAAAATTGTGAAATTTAAAAATTTTTTTAGTTATTACATTTCAAAACGCACAAATTAAAATTAAAAACAAAATGAAATATTTGTTTGAATTTTTGACACAACGTTAAAATATTTAACAGTGTTGTAAGCGTTTTTAAAATAAGATCACCTTGTATGAATTCGCATTGGCTTAACTTAAGGAAAATACAGGCAAGTCTTTTTTAGACAACACTTAACATTTCATTGCCTTCACGTTAAACGTCAAATCTAGATTTTATTTTATTAACTACTGCGGTGACACGTTGAAGATTTGCTTTCAAGTTTTTACACCTACTGCTTTTTAAATTATTTATTTTCAAAATGTCATAAAGGAAACAACTTATATATAAAGACAAACGAAAAATTTGTTTTCAGGACTATAAATTGGAACACTGAAATAGAAAGAAAATATAAAGCCGAATTCGCATCAAATCAAAAAAGTATGAATCTATTTGTGAAAAAGTGTGAGTTTATTAAAACAAAATTTTAAGCAAAACTTGCCGTGTTTTGCCCCCAAGTAAGAAACCAATATAAATTTTCAATGTTTACTGTTTAACTTCTAAAACGTAATTTAAATAAATATTTTTGTTTGTGTTGAAAAGTAAATAAGGATGCCGAAAAGTGAAAAATTGCATGGCAACAAGTATCAGACTTCCTTAAGTACCCGTTCACACACGTCCAGTTTGACTTGTCAAGTCTTGAGCTTTAAGAAGAGAAGGGAAAAGAGAATGCCATTTCTTTCCCCTCAATTTTTGGAAATTTTGACAAACAGTATATGTAAAACACTTTTAAGAAAGACTTGATCGTGTGGCTGCAGGGTAACATACATAATACACATAATTTGGTCGAAAAAGATATACAGTGGCAACGCTGATTATGAAATGTTTACTTCAAGGCCCATTGAAAAGGTCTGTGCAAGAAGCCTGATGATCATTGTTTTTGTTCTTTTTAGTTGTCAAAAGTTGTTTACATTTTGCTTACATGTGCATGTATACGTTTATGGTATGCCACACATAAACGTTTTTTCCTTTTGCTTTGTATATGCGGTAGTAAATTTTTGACAACTAAAAAGAATCGTATTTTGTTTTTGTACAAGTAAGCAGACCTGATAGATGGGCCTTGGTTTACTTCTTTCTTGCTCTTTAACTGAAACTGATAAAACGACGAATATGCAAATTGATGGAATTGCATTGTTTTGGCGCAGGGATGGAAAATGGGTGTTCTGTGTTTGTGCCAACTATCAAAACAAAATGTACTTTTCAGTTTAAAAAGCCAATTATGAATAAAAATTCTCCGGAGAGTTTTTTAATTTTTTGTTTTTAAATTCAATTGGAAAAATAGGGGAAACACAGAAATTCTCCCACAATTAGTTGTGAAGAGTGTATATTAATTTTGTCATTCCGTGTGAAACTTTTTTATTATTCATCTCAGACCCCATAAAGTATATAGGTATATTCTGGGTCCTTGAGTGATTCTAAGTCGATTATAAAAATTTCTGGGAAAGCCTAAAACTCATCAAAGTATTTCATTATTAAATTTTCTTTCAATTACATGTACGGTGACAAGGGTTGCAACATAAAATTTATAAAATGCTACTAATTTTAAAGAAAAATTTAACTTTTTTTTTTGCCAAATTGTACCAAAAATTTTTATAATAAACTAAAACGTAAATAATTTTTAGCCCTAAATTCTTAAATTTTTAAAGCGGCATTGTTTGCCCCAAAACAGTCGTTATTTAAACCACTTTTTACTCCAAATTCTTTTTAACCCTAGATGGTAACCGTTCGTGAAATCGACGAAGCTCATTTAGTTTTTATTATATTGCTTTTTTATGAGTGTTAGAATAACGCTCTTTTTTCAACAACGTTAGCTGATTTTTTATTTTTTAAAGTTGAGATTCAGAGGTGTGTACTTGTCACAGCGACGAAGAGTAACCTTTGTGTAGGTTTTTGTGTCTAATTTTTTGAATAATAAATATTACTTTTGTCAACAGCTACGTCATGTATACTCAAAATATATTTCATAACGATCGAAACCCCAAAAATCGACGACAGTACCTGAAAAATCTTCATTAATCTCTCGTGGTTTAAAATAAAATACCTAATCGACAAGAATCCGTCGAAAATATTGTCAAAGGTCCAAAAAACGTAAAATTTGTCACCTCTCTCCCTATAGCAAACTCACATGTAATATATGCAAGAATATCATCTGTTGTGAACATAAAATTGAACTTTGTGTCTCATGCATCATGGACTGATTAACTTTAAAGGCTGAGTAAGAAAAAAGTATTGTTTAACCTTATTAATTTTTGTTGTTTTACAAAGTTAATTAATTTGAAAAACAAAAAAAAAAAAGAATTCAAACTCGTTTCAAATTTTAGAGAGAACAAATTTTTTATTTTTTTTTAATAAAACGCTAAACTAAAACAGATTTTTGTTCATTTTTTACTTTAAAAATAGTTCCGTTAGAATTCATTTTTTTAAAAAGTTCGTCGATTCGACGAAGAGTAAGTCCCAATTCACATTATACGATTTTTGTCGTTTCCTCTTTAAAGTCGGTCTGATGTTTACATTGTACGATTTTTGTCGTTACGACTTTTTCTTTTGCAACCGAACTTCAATACACTCGCTTGTGTACCCCTTTAAATTCCTCTCTCCCTCTCGTCCATAAGGTAAGAATCGCAACGGAAAAAATCGTTTAATGTGAATAGGCACTAACCTTAATGTAATAAACTAATAAATAAATAAAAATAAAGAGTAACCTTCTAGGGTTAAACAAATAGTATGCAAAATTAAAAGTAATTGAAAGGCAAAACTTAATAATAAAAAAATTTAATGTTATCATATAAGTTGCGGTAGAACCAATAGAGTTCGAAATGTGTGCCAAAATTTATAATGCTAATATAGTTCCCATCCCTGTTTGGGCATATAAACAATTTGCTTGTTTTGCATTTTGCATTTTTTATGTACTATTTCTAGTATTTTTTGACGGTTTAAGTTTTAAATTTCACGTGAACAACACGTCTTTATTTAATTATTGCTGAGTATGTGGTTGCATTTTTTTTCATTGATCGTAGTATTCGGGATTCAAATATTAAAAAAATTCGTTTTCTTGCAAACATCCCTGTTAAATTTTGTTATTCGCCGTGTCAACTAGGCTTGCCAGATATGAAATCCATAATAACAGTTCACATAGAATAAAGGCAGTACATTGATGTAAAAAGAAGTAGGTAGGTAGGTACCAAGGCCCATCTATCGATGAGGCTTAGAAGGTAACTACATTTTATTTTTATTTTATTTACTTAAAATAAAGTAGGTACATTAAATAAATAATTAATGCAACTAAAAACAAAAAATATGAAGCTCAATTCATAACACTAGGTCTACACTAAAGATAATTATCTCAGCACGTTGACAATAGCGTCGGCAGAACAGAGCAATATTTCTTATTGCTCAGCTTATGTTATCGGCATGGGAAAACGTATTTATGTTTACTCATAATTTTAAAGAAATCTTGCAAAAATTAAATTTATTAATATAAATTCTTTCTTATTCGACTTATTTTTCAAATGTATATTAATTTCTTTAAGCTTGAGATATTTTTTTATATAAATATATTAATTTTTGTATTAATATAAAATTTATATTTTTATATAAAAAATTAACTCAAGCTTAAAAAAGTTAACATAAATTAAAATAATAAAGATTAAATAAGAAAAAAATTTATATTAATAAAAATAATTTTTGCAATTCTATTTCAGTGTTTATGGAATTCTTTAATATAAATTAAAATAGAACAAAATAAGAGATCTTTAAAATTATCTCTAATAAACGTTTGTTAAATTTAATAATCGGCTATGAATACGGGATTTAATGTTTAAAACAAAAAAGGTTTGTTCATTTTCATGTTGTAAATTAATTTTCAGTTCAATATTACATGTTAGTTAAATTTTTTTTTATTCTAATTTAACAATTTAATTATGTACTGTAAATTTAAAAAATCACAAATACAGACGGGCCTCGATTATCCGTGATCCGGTTAATCGGTAACCCCGATTAACCGTGATGACCAAAGATCAGTCGACTGTTTTTTGTTTGTATTGTTTTCAGATTGTTTGCTTCGATTAACCGTGATTACCTCTATTATCCGTGATGGCAATTGAAAAATATTATACAAACAACATCACACAACTTTTTTTAAAAATTAAATTTTTTTTTTTTTGCTTAATGTACTTTTTTGTCTCATGGTATGCATACATACCTATTTAATTTAAAATGTACATAAACTTCTTGAATTCATTTTTTTAATGTTCACTTGTTTAATAATAAAAATATTAAAAAAAAACTGTATAATCAAAATTGTTATTCGATTAACCGTGATAATCGATTATCCGTAAAGCTTCTGGTCCCGACCATCACGGATAATCGAGGCCCGACAGTATTTATAATTTTTTTTGTAATACGTTAACAATGCAATTTTTTAATGTTATCTGTTTTTAAAAAATTTAAAAACTTAGTGTATTTAAAATTAGTTTTTATTATTAATTATGTCTCTAATAAGTTTTTAATTAAAAGTTAACTTCGCTCTTCTGTCCAAAAAGAAAACATTGAACTAAAAGTGTTTTCAGTTGTTTGAATTAAGAAGTGAATATACGAATATTTTGTAAATTGGGAAATGACCAACTTTGTAGAAATTCTTCCCATTTATTTTCTGCAGGTTTTTCTTTTTAAATATTATTCCAGCAAAAGCTTTCAATGATACGAACTCATTTTAAAAGACATATTCAAGTCAATTTATTCATAGAAAATAATTGAATTCCTTCTACAAAATCATGGACTGACATATTTTAAATAAGGTTCACAATGAAAAGTTTTTCAAATTTATTATTGTTTAGGCTGAAACGTGTTCGTATATAAAGTTTTGTTTTCAATAGGAACTCATCTAAACGCTTTTTAAAAAGGCAATCAACCTGTTTATTATCGCAACTGTTGCAAATTTGTACGTTCGCCTATGAAACTATATAATTTTTTATTCTATTGTTGTTTAAATTTTTTGCGAATTTGCTTTTCTATCTGGAAGATGTCAATTAATTTTATGTTGTCATTATCTTAATTTTTTTTTTTTAAATGCATAATATAGTTTTTTCCTATGTTGTCTACAAAGCCAAGGTTTGCTTTAGTAAGTTCATTTTAAAAAAATTGGCTTAAAACAGTTGAACAACAGTTTTGGAACAACAAGTATTAAAAGACTGGATAGTTTTTTAAAAATCTTTTAACCGAAGGCGCCATCGATTTGGCACATGACGCAGAATTTCAAAGCATTGGAAATTTAAAAATTCAAACATTTCTTTAAGATTTGCAGTCTTTTCAGTTGATGTCGAAAATTTGTTGAAAATTTCCTTAGACAGAAAGCAATAAAAATAGTAAAAAAAAGTACACGTACTGTTGAAAACAGTACTTCTGGCAAGCCTACAGTATCAAGCATTGTTTTGATTAAATGGGCCTTGGTATTAACAAAAAATAAACTTTTATTATTGTACTTCTTTGAAAAAGTGGTCAAAGCAGTGTTCAAATATAAACACTAATGTGCTGTTTTCACAACAGAAGTGATTGAACGTGTATTGAAATTTATATGGAAAACACTAAAAAAACTGAGTGCTTTTCATATACATTTTACTACACGTTCAGGCACTTGTGTTTTGAAAACGGCACATAAATATCGCTCCTTAGTGTTCGGTTCGGTAGATTTGTGGAAAACACAAACGCTAATATTGTTTGTGTAGAAAATCATTAAAAAATAACGTTTCCCTGTTAGTCATCTTTCGAACACAAAAATAATACTGTTTTTATCAAACTCAACAAGAGATGAGAACATTTAATTCCGTTCAGTTTCTTTAAATCCATAAACGTCATTGTGTTTGGTTCGGCTCATTAATGTTTGTCCCTTTTGGCTGGTAAAAAAAACCAAACATTTTTTACAAAAACAAAATACACATACAAAAAAAAAAGTCAGCAAAATAATTTTACACAAACAAAACATATACACAATACACACACAAGGTGTTTGAGATGCGGTCTTTGCTAAAATTTTTTGTTTGTTCATTACTTTATCAATGTAAAAAAAGAAGCTTTATAGAACTTTAAAATATAATGTTTGTCTACAGTATCACTTCAATTGTTCTGTTTTTTAAAGAAGAACAGAACAATATGTACCTATAATGTTCGGTTCTTGATTGAAAATAGTTACAAACGGTATTAAGGGTTGTGTTCGTCTACACAATCACTAAAAAAATATATGTATGTATGTAGTAGGGTGATCGATTATTCGACATTTTTCAATAACCGGTTTTCGAATATTCCGAATAGTTGCTATTTTAAAAAACCGGGTTTCGGTTAAGCATTTTAAAAATAACCGGTTAACCGGTTTTAATTCGAATATGTACAAAAAATACAAAAATCAAATTAGTTAAGTTAGAATAAAAACAAAACAATTCACGAAGGTAAGGAACCAACAAAATACATATATGTTCCCGTCGATCCCATAGACGTACATAGACATAACTTAAGGTATGTTCAGACCACAAATATTTGACGATAAATTGATTAAACTTAAGCATTATTTTAAACAATTTCTAGTGATTTGCTAAACTTTAAATATATCTAAGATGATAATTGCATTTATGTATAATGTAGTTAAGAAACCGTTAAATAATGTTTGCTCTAGCCAAACGTTTTGCAAAATCAAACAATTCTTTAAGAAAACTGGTGGTTACGTTAGGAGTCAAATATTTAATAGGTGTGAACATAGCTTTAGAATTTTTTAAAAGCTTTGGTTTTAAAAATATAGGAATTTAATAAATTTATTATTCGAGAAATTCTCCCAAATTTATTGTAAGTGAGTTTTAATTTGTTGCTGGTTAGGCATGTCTATATGAAGCAGTAAACTTCAGCCATATTTTTGAATTTTCAGCATTATAGAAACAATAGTAATACGAACATGCTTTTTATGTGAAATATCTGTCAATTCGTCGATCACACAATTTAAACCCTTCCAGGACATTTGTGATTCCTTCAATTTTATTTTAAGTTCTTGGTATTTTAATAAATAAAACTAATGAATTTTCCCATATCGTTGATTCCGCCAATATGTTCTTGTTTTAAGCATGAAGATATGCTAGAACTACTTAAGAGTTTTTCATTCATTATTGGCAGCATATTTTTGTAAAGTATTATTTGCAGTCTCTTAAAAACTACTTGGAACAGGGTCAAGTTTTACTTGGCGTATATTTATGTCAAGCTTGTAGTCTAATTAAAAGTGATTAATAAGTCGTGACGCTAAAGAACCTTTGCAACTTATCATTTTAGGACCATTTAAGCACAATTTTCATTTAAGTCAGTTCGAAATATCACCAGAGATGGCATCTTTATAAAGATATATATGGTACAGTATTATAACTGTCAAATTGCTAATTTTTTTTAAAGCTGAACTTTTTTGTAGTACTTTAAATTGTTTTTGGTTTTTTTACAAGAACACACGCTTATATAAGCTCATTATGTTTTTTTGACTTTGGTTCATTTTGTTTTGACATTTTTTATAAAAACTTTAAGTTTGCCAAATATTCAATTAGAAAAATACTTAAATTACGGGTACATTTTTAACAAAAGTAAGAAAAACGTATATAAATTACACATTAATAAAGTAACCGGTTTATTTTACTAAAATAACCGGTTTATTCGATATTCGAAAAATGGACATTTTAAAATATTCGACTTGGGCAAAACTAAAATAACCGGTTAAAACCGGTCGAATACTATTCGATCGATCACCCTAGTATGTAGGTATATCGTTCTTGGGTGTATGAGCCGAACGCTAAATAATGTACTGTTTATTTTCGAACACTGGTTCAAGGTTAAAATGAGTAAACATTTATTAGTTGTTTTTTTGCAAGTTTTTCACTATCTTGATTAGAAACATGAAATAATTTTTTTGTAGTTATTTTTTGGTTGTTTAAGCAAAATAACTAACTTATGTGTATGTATGTATGTATGTATTTGCTTTAGTAAGAGTGTTGCAAATTTAAAGCTTTACAGCGTAGGAAAATCGTAAATTTTTATCTGAAATTAACACTGACCAACAAAAGTTCTAAGATGTTTAAATGATGTTTTTTAGTTTGGCAAAATCGTTCCGTCTGTGGAATCGATATACACCAATACCCCGGTTTGCGTCGTTATCAAAGTTGCGTCTTTTTAAAATTTCTGTGATTTCGAAGTTGCGTCTTTTTTGTTGAACTTTGCGCCGCATGGCTTCGATGTTGCGTCGCAAGTGCTTCGATTTGTGTCGTTAATATAAAAAAGCTTAAACAGAAAAAGGGGATGTTTTGTGGAAATCTAATGCAAATATGTATGTGTAGGTTGTCGCTGATTGCAACTGGTTTCAAAGTATGTACATTCGCAGAAGTAAAGTTAAATTTAAATATTTTGCAGCAACGAGTCAAAAAAAAGCAAATACACACAGAAAAAAATCAAGTTACAGAAAACAAGGTTGATATAAAATTTTTCGTTGTTGATTTTGCTTTATACGTTTTTCATGTTAATTCAACCTGATTTTACAATTACTGGCGAACAACATTTTTTTTAATAACTATAATTCATCTTAATTTAACATTGCAGTAAAGTTTGAGCAAAATGTCATTTATATTGAAATAACAATCCGAATCACGTTGAATGAAAGTTATTTCAAGTTAAAACAACGTGAATTTCATGAATAATCAAATTGGTTTAAGTGTGTTATAACAGTGTGAAGAAGCTTCAGAGACAACATATGCATTTATTTAAGAATAATTCAATACGCTTACCCCTGTAACACATGCTTTACGTATTTTGTATTCTTCTTTGTCAACAGAAGCATCAGCAGAATCGCCCGATATGATTTTCGTCATCATTCTACTTTGAAAACTTGATGTACTATTTAACTAAATAATTTTAATTAAAAGAATACGGGAATTGTCTTCTTTTTATAACATATTTTAACAGTGAAAATAAAAAAATCAACATTCTTAACTATGTATGCATGTTAATTCAACAAGATAAACTTTTGATTTTAATATAAAACAGGTTTTTATGGATTCAGTATTGAATCCATATTTATTTATATTTTATTATTTTTTTTCATTTTTTTTAACAGTGAATAACATTTAATAAACGTGATTAAAGATTACTTTTTTATATTTTTCATTTAAAATTAATATGAAATAGTGATAAATTTAAATAATGGGCATACTTTTGCAGAAATTTACTATGATTCTCAACCAACATTTGTCCATGTTAACTTTACATTGGTATTTTTTTCTGTGTGTAGCCTTAAAACAAAAACTGGACATTTTGACGCGTTCTAAATCAGGAGAAAAGGCTGTTGATATCGAAAGAAACCTTGAACTAGCCCCTTCTACACTAAAATCCATTTGCTGTTCCAGTGACGCTGATAGAATTAAGAAATTTGTTGAAACAAGAACAATATTACAACATAAACAGGTTACAAAAATAAAAACAAAGGCGCCACTTCTTAATATTTGGATTGAAGATCAAAATCAGCAAAGAATGCCCTTAAAACAAAAGGTTATTTAAAAGAAAGCTTTAACTGTATTTGAAGATCTAAAATAAAATTATCCGTTATAAAATCTATCAAATCAAAATTAATTTTTTCAGCTAAAATTGTGAATCTCGGAACCAATTAAATTAAAATCAATACAAATGTATGGAAAACCGTGCTTCGGTTTGCGTCCAGTTTTCCGGTCCCAATTAGCGACGCAAACCGGGGTTTTGGTGTACCTATATTTTATAATTTACCTGTGCTTACCGTATTTTTAACATTATATGAAAGTATAATTGATCATCAAAATGTTTTAACTAAATCTTATGGCGTTTTCTTTTCTGAGTAAAATTCTGCATTTATTCTGCCTTTTACATTTATTTATGTTCTTTTCTGAAATACATGTGTTATTTTAAAAGTGTAAAGCGTTCTTTTCTGTTGATGTTCCCTTTAAAATTAAAAAAAAATGCTACATGTTCAACACTCATTTTAATTAAAGGGGCATGAGTGCAGCACTAGATCAAGGCGAATTCAATACAAGGTGGTGGCAAGTTTCTAGCCGTAAACAATAACAATGCAATACAAAAAAAATATGTTGTTTTGTTGGCTTTGGATTGTTGTAGTCTTGCCACCACCTGTAATTGCATTTACATTGCGCTAATTGTACTTTATTGTTTAATGCCGAAATTTGTGTTCTTTTGTAAACGTAAAATATGAAACACTTCTTAAAAATTAGGAGAGCATTTAAAAATGTTGCAAATTAACATGTAACACTTATGCAACACTTTTTTTTAGAAAAGAAAACGCCATTAGTAAAATTGTACATTTTTTTAATCAAAGATTTTTTGAATCAAAGACAGTTGTATTTATGAAAAAATTTAAAAAACTTTTTCAGCCGGTCAGTTTTGAAAAGAATATTGAGGACAATGACTTTACCCAGTAAAAAAAGTATTTTAACATTTTCAAAATATGTGTTCAGCAATACAAAATTAAAAAAACGCAATCGAAACTTTTTTTAAATAATTATAGAATCTAGGAATTTATATCTCATGTTGAGTAACATTTTTTATACAAATTTTCATATTATTCGAATGTGTATTCTAAAGGCTCAGTTAGCCGGGAGTAATCGTAACAGTAAGCTTACCGTAAAAAAGTAAGACCAATCTATTTCTTACAGATTGAGACGTAAAATCTTACTGCTAACTATAATCGTTCTAATTTGTTTACATATAACAAAAGGAATCAGCTGATTTGCAACGTTACGTACCGGCTAACTGAGCCTTAAGTCAAATTACAATCCTCAAAAGCTTTTATACCTTAATAGTGTTATTCCTTCAATATTTTTTCCAGAAATATTTGCTATGCACTATCAGACTTAGAATACACATTCGAATAATATGAAAATTTGTTATATAATTTAATAAATTTGTTTATTTAAGATTTAAAAAAAATTAGGAAAATTTGTATTTATTTTTCCAAGTTTCTAATATGTATAATAATAACAAAAATAAGCAATCCATTAAGTATCTAAAAAACTGACTTGCTTAATGAGTATTTTTTTTGGTATAGTTATTAAAACGAACGCCTTAAGATATGCTTCAAAAATAATTGTTTTCTGATATTGCGAGCAAAAAGTATACAGCACAAAATGTAAGCAAAAATAAAACAAAGAGATAAATACATATTACTCATACTCACTTGATAATCTGTCAACGCTCTCAAAACGTCCTTCGACTTTTGACCGTAACGAATCCAAATCAAATGGTGCCGCAAGGCCATGATCAACACTGCGAGATTTGCTCCTGTAAAAAACACACAAATATGGATTAAAATTCAGATTAAAATGTAATTATAGCAGTCGCCAGTGTATAATTTAGAAAATTTTTTATTAAGTCACTACTTTTGGGGGATTTTTTTGTTGTTATGTTGATTGTTTATTTGCTTGTTTTTCATTATTTTACAAGTGGAAATAACCAAAAATGGCAGTAAGAAAATTAAATGTTTTCTTTTTTTTTTTTTTTTTTGTAAACAAAATTTAGTTATGTATGTATCATACACATAATTGTAAATGATGATCGTTTCATATTTAGAGAAAAAACAAATGCCATTTAATTGCATTTTAATTAATTTTCATATGAGTTCATAGAAAATCTGATTAAAATAGCAAAAACTAAAATAAGGAAAATACAAAGTAAACATGACAGGTGTGATAATGATTTGCTAATAAAATATGTCAATAAGTGCATATTAATTTATTTTTTTTTATAACTTTTTTTATAGATTTTAAAGTTTCAAATTTCTATAACATTTTTGTAAGTAATTAACAAAATGTTGCTTTAATTATTTATTGTTAAATAATTGTTTCAATGTAAACAGTAAAATTGTCCTTAAAATTGTTTTTTAATTGTTTAAAAACATTTTTGTAAACAATTTTGTTTATTTTTTATGTTTTTCTGTTAGGGTTTGAAAAAAAAAAATTAATACAAGAGAAAAAAACTTTTTTCCGTGTAATAAAATAAGTTTGTAACCGATTAAGTATGAACCAAATCTAAATAGTCATATAAAATTGTAACGTTTCTGACTGATTCATCATCGCACAGCCTAAACGCCTGAAGCTAAAAACTAGCGAATTTCGGTATCGGTATTAATACCGGTAGCAAACGGTTTATTATTTCGGTATAGGCATCAATACCGCTGTTCAATTTTAAACGGTATTTAACGGGTGTCGGTATTTAAAACGGTATCGGTTGATTGACATTTTACGAAGAAGAACACATTTTTGCTATTGTTGCTGTTATTCAAGGCAAATTCAACTACAGGTGGTATCGGAACGCCATCTGTTATTTGACTGTTCGAGCTAATTTGTTTTGAATGATAAGGGTTTAGTAACATTGGGTCTTCACCTGCCAATTTTTTGTCTTAATAAACTTTATATAAGAAAACGCTGACAAAAATTTAAGAGTGTTTTTATATTGACTTTGACGTTTGGTATGGCAAAAAATTGTCAGGTGAAGACCCCATGTAAGGAATAGTTGACATTTCGAGCAGTACACACTAACAATACAATGCAAAAAACCCTATGTTGTTCCTGTTCCGACACCACCTGTAGTGAAATTCGCCTTGCTGTTATTGTTTGTTTGCATCATTGACAGTGACAGTGAAAAAAATGCTTTAGTACGTTAAATGTACCAAAAGAAATTAAATTCGCTAACAAACAAAAACAGAAAAATTAGTAACGCTCTTTTCTAAATAACAAGTTTATAGTACATATTTGGCATTCTTATTGATTGACAAAGCTAATTTCCTCAAACATTTCTATTGGCATTTAAAAATTTTTTACTTTTTATATATTTAATATTCTTAGATTTTCTTTTATTGACTGCTATTTCCGAGAATTGAATAAAATGAAATTCAATTGATATTCGTTGCTATTTATTTCGTTAATTAAAAGTACATACATACTTGTACGTGTAGTTCCTTTTTAAATGAATAATGTTTTTTATAACATACGGAAATATTGAATATTTATTAGCAGGTTATATTTTTTATTATTTTCACATTTTCTAATAAAGGGAACAAGTATGTAGTAGGAAAAAAGAAATTTTTTAAATTTAAGAAAATTATAGGGAATAATTAAAGTTGCTTTATTTATCTTTAGTATTTTCCAATTGAAATTTTAATCTACTACAAAAAACGACTAAAGGGGCTCATACACTTGCAATTAAATAGTGCAATTTTAAGTACATATTGTACAATTATATTTCTTATGTGTATGTGATAGGGAGATCGATCGAATAGTATTCGACCGGTTATTTTAGTTTTGCCCAAGTCGAATATTGTAAAATTTCCATTTTTCGAATATCGAATAAACCGGTTATTTTAGTTAAATAAACCGGTTATTTTAGTAATATGCATTTTATATACGTTTTCTTTACTTTTGTTATAAATTTACCCATAATTTAAGTATTTTGCTAATTGAATATTTGGCAAACTTAAACTTTTTATAAAAAATGTCGAAACAAAATGTAACAAAATTCAGGACCAATGTAAATACAAATCGCTTATAAAAGCGTGTGTTCTTGTAACAAAAGCCAAAAACAATTAAAAATACTAAAAAAAAAGTTCAGCTTAAAAAGTAATTAGCAATTTGACAGTATTCTAAATACTTAAAATATTTTTATAAAGATGCCATCTCTGGTGATAGTATCGAACTGATTTAAAAGACAATGGTGCTTAAACGGCCCTAAAATGATAAGTTGCAAAGATTGTTCAACGTCACGACTTATTAATCACTTTAAATTAGTCTACAAGCTTGACATAAATATACGCCAAGTAAAACTTGACTCTGTTCCAAGTAGTTTTTAAGAGACTGCAAATAATACTACTAAAATATGCTGCCAATAATGAATGAAAAACTCTTAAGTAGTTCTGGCATATATTCATGCTTAAAAAAAGAACATACCGGCGGAATCAACGATATGGAAAAATTCTTCAGTTTTATTTACTTATCAAATTACCAAGAACTTAAAACAAAATTGAAGGAATCAAACAATCTCATGGAAGGGTTTAAATTATGATCGACGAATTAACAGATATTTCATACAAAAAGCATGTTAATATTACTATTGTTTCTATAATGCTGAAACGAATACTGAAAAAATTGAAATATATAATCCTGGATAAGAGGTTTTGTTTGCAACTTTTCAAAAATATGGCTGAAGTTTACTGATTCATATAGACATGCTTAGCCACCGGATAATTAAAACTCATTTAAAATATAATTTTTTTTAACCCAAGGTTTTTCAAAATTTATACAGCTATGTTCACACCTATTAAATACATCTATGACGTCCTACACGTAACCACTAGTTTTCTTAAAGAATTGTTTGCTTTTGCAAAACGTTTGGCTAGAGCAAACATTATTTAACGGTTTGTTAACTACATTCTACATAACTACAATTATCATCTTAGACATAAAGTTTAGCAAATAAATAGAAACTGTTTAAAATTAAGCTTAATTTTAATCAATTTACTGCAGCCGTATTCTTTAATTCGCTAACCTAAAGCTAAATCTCGATCGCTAAAATGCCTTATAAAAAGAAGAGAAAACCCCGCTAAATTGACAAAAAATAGCTAAATTGTCATTATTTATTATTAATAGCGGCCAACTTCACTAATAAAGGCGCTGTCAAAATCGGATTTTCCAATTGTAAAGCGTTGACGCCGCGCTTTTTTGGGATGCTTCATACAAATTGTATGGGCATGAGAATTTTTGACAGCTAGAAAACGCTTTCCGCTCTTGTTTAGGTATGGCTGTTAGAGAATACAAAATTTAAAAACTTTAGCGATGATATTAAAAGCTAAAACTGCGGCGAATTAAATTTGTATGGCATTGCCAAATTTAGCAATGCACATTACAGAATTGCAATCGTAGCCAAAAAACGCTAAATCAACTTTATAGATTTTTAGCGATTGAGATAAAGCTTTAGCGAATTACAGAATACGGCTGCTGGTCATGTTTTTTTTTTTTTGATTTTATCGTCAAATATTTGTTAGGTCTGAACATACCTAAAGTCATATCTATGTATGCATCTTGTTGGTTCCTTAACTCCGTGAATTGCTTTGTTTTTCTTCTTATTGACTTTTTATTACAAAAACTAATTTGATTTTTGTATTTTTATGTATTCGAATTAAACCCGGTTAACCGGTTAAAATGCTTAACCGAAACCCGGTTTTTTAAAAAAGCAACTATTCGGAGTATACGAAAATCGGTTATTGAAAAAATTCGAATAATCGATCTCCCTAGTATGTGATATTCAAAGGTGGCACAATATATTTACAACAATCAATAGACTTTTGATTTTTATTGAACAACCCTACAAGAAATGAATGAGCGAGTAGTCACATTTATCATTTTGGTGTTAAGAAAATGATAGAAAGAAATGACCGAATGTGACCGAAAACTTGATTTCGGTCATTTCTTTCTTTCATTTTCTTAACACCAAAATGAAAAATGTGACTACTCGCTCATTCATTTCTTGTAGGAACGAAAAGAAAGTGAAATGTGTTGACAACATTGGACAATGCTGTTTATGTTATTCCTATAGGTTATGCTCACCTTTTTATTGAATGAATAAAACAATTGTGCGACTTATTGCATAATAGAGGACAAAATGGAAATAATACGGCGAATATCATATACAATAATATAGCAAGTGTATGGGCCGCTTAAGACGTTTACGAGAACGAGAATCGTAATACAAAGGGGGCAAATGAAATACAAATTTGAATATGAATCAGACATAAATTTATTTCAATAGAAACATATATTGAAAGGTACAAAAGATAAAAACGAATAAGTGTTTTTCTCAATTATTTCGTTTCGATAATAATTTGCGCTAACTTTCGATTAACATAAACTTAAAGACCGATTAGTTTAAGGTTAAAAGTAAAATATGATTAGAGCTGATCTGTTGGATAGTAGCAGTTAACAAAGAGATCTCTTGATAGACCAAGTTTTGTCAAAAAAAAAAAAAAAAAAAAAAAAAAAATACAAAGTAAGAACGGAACAAAACTCACCCCCAAACCCAAGATTTTTAGCATTTGTCTAGTCTTGATTCAAGTTTTAGCAAATTTTTGGAAAACTGCTTTAATGTACTTTATTAAACGACCATAACACGCAGTCTTTTTCAAAGTGATTTTAAAAGATTTTTTACCGATTTGTTTTTTTGTGACTATCGGAATTTAATGCTTTAATTTTGTTTACTAAAAAAAAGAAACAAATGACGTTATCCAATTTTTTTTTGGTATTTTTGCCAGGACTCAAGCAAGACATTTCTTGTGTAACACAGTGTTACTCGTACATTAAAGACTGGCTGCTTTTATAGATAAAAATCAATTCAATACTTAAATACTACAACAAGTGTTTTAGCATTGGCATAGTAAAAATTGTCTCTGAACTAGTGACATCAATTCGGAAATAACTTCATACGTAAGTATTTAATCAATTAAGGGGTGGCGCAAAAAATTTTTAATACATAATTTACAGAAGAGAATTGTTTCTAATACTTTTATCTTTTTTTCTTAACCAAAAAAAAAATTATTTGCGACTTTTATTAATAAAGCGCATTCTGGGCTACCAATTTTTTTAATTTTTAAAGAAATTACCGAATTTTCTTCTGGCGATATGATCCGTATCGTATGGGTGCTGGCCACTCGGGGATAATCGGTAACGAAAGGGCCAACAAACTTGCTATCAGGGGAAGAGAACCTAAGGCAGTTAACCTGGCTAATGCGAAACCGTTTGAGGCAAACGAAAACGAAATTAAAGGCATTGGCGAGGAAGCCCCACACGGCCAGCTGTGGAACTGGGGTAGGACCACCTATATTTTGTGCGGTTACCCAGATGCCTTTTGTGGGGTGTGTTTCATTCCATATGTGGCAATTTTGATTATTAACAAGTCCGTTAAGCCAAAAAGTAGCTGAACACAATTTTGCGATAAATCATCGTGACTGATTTTTAAAGTGAAATTTGATAGTCTGGTAGCGTTATTCCAACGAAAATCTATTCATGAAAATTAACCAGAGTATACTGATCATAAATGTCAAAAAGTGAGCGCTGCATGACTCTTCGCCCTTTAGAATAAAAAACATGAATTTTTAGCTCAGTCAGTCTGATTTTGGTTTTTTTCTCTAGTGTGAATGAATTTTTAGGTTTTTTTCTTTGCTTGGCTGGTAACCCTTTAAGTTCTATCAGGCTCAAAAAAAAAGTTCTGGATTAAAAAAAAGAACGGTATATTTTCTTCTTCTTTTGAATATTTCTGGTTTTCTTCTTTGCTGTCAATTAGTTAAACACGTTAAGCTTTATACTATGACCTTTACGAATCTTAACGATTTCTCCCCCCAAAAAGGGTTAAAGTTTACTTATATTGTGTATTGTGTAGAGATAAGGTAAAAAGTCAATAAACTGTTTTCCACAAGTGCAGGCTTAATGTAGTACTCATATTGCATCAAGTTTGTTTGGTTTTACGCATAAATTTTGACGCCATATTGATATCATTTCTCTGGTGCCAACCCAAAGCACGTACTTTTCTTTAAATCTGTTTTCATGCAAAAATGGAAATAAAATGTTCCACTTTTTAATAACATTTTGTAATCAGAGTTCGGCATATTTCGATTTCAAAGAAAGTTGGCATAATGGCGTTTTCTTTTCTAAAAAAAAGTGTTGCATAAGTGTTACATGTGACTTGGCAACATTTGTAAATACCCCCTAATTTTTAAGAAATGTTTCATATTTTACGTTTACAAAAGAACACAAATTTCGGCATTAAACAATAAAGTATAATTAGCGCAAGGTAAATTCAATTACAGTGGGTGGCAAGACTACAACAATCCAAATCCAACATAACCCTGCAGATAATATTAGACTACGTGATCCATCTTAATGAAATGGACTACTGCCTGGACTGGTCCAATGTTATGCAAGCATGGACCATGTCATTGTTGAAAACAGTTTGTAGTGAAACGACATGTCTTCGTTTTTAAACGAAATGTTTTCGTTTTTAAACGAAGTTAAACCTAATCCTCTGGAGTATACCATGGAGTAGTTTCAAATCTAGTCCACTAGAGTAGGTATGAACATGGAGTAGTTTTATGACTACTCCGTTGTAATGCAAAACTGGGTTATATGGTCCACTCCTAGGACATCGTAATGTTAAAGAGACCACCTTTTAACCATATATTTGGAGTATTTTTTTTGGAGAACGCCTACGCTGCAAATAATATTGGACCACCTGATCCATTTTGATAAAATGGACTTGTCCGATGTAATGCAAGCATGGACCCTGCCATTGTTAAAAAGTGTTTGTAGTGAGATTACATGTCTTCGTTTTTTAACGACGTGCTTTCGTTTTTAAACGACTTCAAAACTAATCCTTTTGAGTATACCATGGAGTAGTTTTAAAACTACTCCTTCGTAGTCCAAAGCTGGGTTATATGGTCCTGCCCTAGGACATCGTAATGTTAAATATACCATGTTTTTTCATACGTTTAGGTTACTTTTGAACTAGTCCTAGTCCCTTGTGGGCTACTCTTTGCACGCATGTTTGAACTGGTCCTAATGTTTGCAGGGAACTCCTTTTTGGACTACTCTTTACATGCATGTAGGGAAACAACAGATGTTTTTTGTATTGCATTGTTAATGTTTACGGCTCGAAACTTGCCACCACCTTGTTTGTACTGAATTCGCCTTGATCTAGTGCTGCACTCATGCTCCTTTAATTAAACTGATGGTGTTTTCTTTTCTACAAAAAAATGTGCCTTTTTTTTTAAAAAAAAATGCAATTTGGTGTCTGTTTCTTAAAAATTTTGCTCCCGAAAAGCATGAGTTTTTTTAGAATAAAACAAGCCACCCCTTTCGGGAGCAAAATTTTTAAGAAAAAGACACCAAATTGAATTTTTTTTTTAAAAAAAAGGCACATTTTTGTAGAAAAAAAACACCATGAGTGTTGAACATGTAGCATTTTTTTAATTTTAAAGGGAACGTCATCAGAAAAGAACGCTTTACACTTTGAAAATAACACATGTTTTTCAGAAAAAAGCAAAAAAAAATGTAAAAGGCAGAATAAATGCAGAATTTTACTCAGAAAAGAAAACGCCTTTAAACTAAACATTAGAAAATGAAACCTTTTCCGACCTCTGTCTCTCTTGATTACAATCTCTTCACTCATTCTATAATGACACTTCCGTTATCTTCAGTGGTGACACACAAAATGCATTTAATGTTGACAATTGTGTTAAAAGAAAAAGTGGAAAATGTATTTGTTGTTTTTTTTTCTTCATCTTGCTAAGAAATTTGCATAATTGAATTAGCTAACAATGATTGAAAGTGTGAGTGTGTGCATTTTTTCCTGTTATTTCTACAATTTTCAATATGTATCTTCTTTAATGTTGCAAGCATTAAAGAAGATTTGTCATAAAATTTCTTATTTTCTTTTAAGATGCAAAAAAGTATTAAGATAAACTTCAAGTGATTTGTTTTTTTTTTTTTAATAAAAAGTGACTATAAAGTTTCTTGGCTAAATAAATATGTACATAATAGAAAAAAAACTTTTCAAATGCAACACTGTTTTGTCATAAGATTTGTTAAATCTCTAGATATTTATCGATTGTTGTTTAGAAACGGGATGTATTAAAATATAAAATTAAATTTATTGAATGTTTTACTGGTAAACATTTTTGGTTATTTCCTGTGGTGAACCTTGATTTTTATGATATTTAAGAAAAAATATTGTTTTAAGAATAATAATTATACAACATGCTGTAATTATTTTGATTTAAATTATTAAAAAAAAAAAACGTTAATTAGTGGTTGTGCCCCAGAACATGCAAAATTGTTACCATACAATTTATATTTATATTCACTACAATACAGCTGATAAACATTCTTAAAGTAGGTAGTAATTAACAATTTTTATATAATTAAGAATAAATATGTATGTAACTTGGTACTTACCTTCGTACTGGTATTGATAAATTATCAAAACTGCGTGACATTAGCGATACATCTTGACTAGCCCTACGTGACCTTTATTGTTTATGTGTTGAAATAAAAATATAAGAATAAAAACAAAAAATAAAATCATAAAAAAACTTAAAAAACATAAGTAAAACAAAACAAATAATATAGGAAAAGAAACCCAATACCAAGGCGAATTTACACCAGGTGACCTTATCTTGCTACGTAAGCAACAGCAGATTACTAACCTTGTGTCAAAATGATATACCGTTTTATAATTTGCATTTAAAATTTGAAATTTAAATTTTTTTTTTAAATTATGACATTTTAAAACAAACAATTTAAAATTAAAAAGAAAATGAAATATTTGTTTAAATAGTTTACTAAAGTGTTGTACTATTTTTGACGCAACGTTTAAATATTTTAGAGTGTTGTAAACGTCAAAATATCAAAATAAGATCACCTTGTATGAATTCACCTTGCCCAATACAATAAAATAATTATTTTGTAATGTAAAGACACTTGTGCATTTCAGAAATCAATGCAAACTTTTGAAAAGAAAATTATCGTCTACTGTATTGAAAACGATTTTATAGTATTTCTAAATTTTGTGAAAATAATGCTGGTACTACAAAACATTTTTGAAAAGTATATTCTAGAAAATTGTAAATATTACCCCTAAACCCCACGAGCAATAAGTTTGGCGATTAGTCCCAATTAATACGATGTAAGTCTTACTGTTTAGCTTGCCACTTTAAAGGTGAGAGGGACGAGAGTAAAATAAACGAGTAATCAGCTTGATGTACCATTCATATACGTCAAGGCGAATTGAGTAGAAGGTGAGGTCAACTCTACAACAACACTGCTTCTGTGGTCGGGTTGTCAAAAATATTGCTAGTAAAAAAATAGGTTTGTTTACATAAGAAAACTATTTTGTATACAAACTTTGACAAGTCGACCACAGAAAAAACACCATATGTTGACTTGACCCCACCTTCTAGTCAATTCGCCTTGATATACGTTTTGTTTTCTCATGTGAACGCCGAAGATAGTTCAAAGAAGAAAATGTGATAAGTTAACCAATTAGACTTGCATCGCATGAATTGGGATTTAAGGCTCAGTTAGCCGGGAGTAACAGTAACTTTACCTTACCGTAACAAAGTAAGATTAATCTATTTCTTACAGATTGAGACGTAACATCTTACTGCTAACTATAATCGTTCTAATTGATTTACATACAACAAAATGAAACAGCTGATTTGCAAAGTTACTATTACTCCAGGCTAACTTAGCCTTTATTGCAGTGGCAACTGTAAAATTCTATTGATAACACAAGATGAAAATGTGTACCCTGCATAAATATGTGAAATAACCCTTTTATCGACAAAGTGCCTGTTACTAAATCTGGACATAAATTTATTAGACTTAATAACTGTCCGTTGACTATTTTGGTTTTCTTAATATGCCAACAAAAACATTTATTTTAGTTGGCAAAGTCTCTCAAAATAGATGTGAAAGTTGGAAGCCATGTCTTCATTAAAAACGTTTTCGTTCGCACAAATTACATGTAAAACAAAAACAAATTTTAAGAAGTTGTTTTTGTTTTACAGTCAATTTTTGCTAACGAAAACGTTCGAGTGACATGGTGAAATAGGCAGTTGTTTTAGGCATTCAAACAAGTAAATGTCTCAGATGCTTCTACTCTGTCGCAAAGTTAATCAGCACCGTTCTGCCAATTATTTATTTTCCTTTTATTTGCCGTACAGAAAAATTCAATCAGCTGACTCCCAACATTTAGTGCCGGTTCACACACGTCAAGTTTGACTTGTCAAGTCTTGAGCTTTTAGGAGAGAGGGAAAGAGATATGGCATTCTCTTTTCCCTCCTCTCCTAAAAACTTAAGACTTGATGAGTCAAACTTGTCGTGTGTGCACCGGCACTTACATGTATTTTGAGAGGTGTTGCCAACTGAAAACAATGGTTTTTGTTTTGAGAAAACAAAACTAGTTAACGGACAGTTTAGCGGTATAATAAATTTGTGTTGACATTATGTAACAGACAGTTTGTCGATACATTGAGAATATGGCCATAAAACTTCGATTTGCTGAAAAGAACTTCTGATATGATTAAATTATAAACTTAGAATTCTTGAAAAACTTTTCAAGTTGTCCAAGAATAGACTATTTAATTTTTCCATTATGTTTTACAATAAATTTCTAGCCAGAACCTTTGGCCTAATAAACATTCCCATTGAAACCTTCTATCACCAAAGGGCAACGCACATGCCGTAGCAACATTCTCTTTATCGGACTTTGCGGTTGGAAACTAAAAATTAATATTTTCCGCGTGTTATATATCTGATAAATTTGAAATGGTCCATTATTTTTTCCGTATTTGGATTACCAAAAAAGAAAAAAAATTACATGTTTGTACATATAAAAAACGTTTTATTTAAATAGAAGACGATTCATTACAAAAGTAATCAATGACAAATTAAATTTAAAGTGTTAAATCTTCAAGTCACTTAAACTGACTTTTGACAGATAATTCTTGAAATTTTTAATATTGACAGTTATAATTGTTTTCAAATTAATTTAAATCGTTTTAAAGCCGATAAACTAAACAGCAATTTAATAAGTAAATAGTTTTTAATTCACTTAAGTTTTAAATTTATAAAAAAAAATTATTTATCTATATAAAAGCTAAGTGACAGCTCTGAAACATTAGCTTTTAGACATTCTCCTAGTTGTCTTTTAAAAAAGGCTGACTGACATATTAACACGTTTTTTTTTGTTTATATTGAAAAATTACATTAAATGTGGATAAGCAAATAAATTGTATTTTAAATGATTTTAAACCTTCATTGATAAACATTTTCTAAAATTAAGAGCATATTTTAAAATTAACTTAATTAACCAAGCAATAGTGACATATGTACATAGTTCTTAAGACCAAAGTCTCGAACCCCCAATCCCTTACACGGATCGTCTAGCACACTACGAACAAATTTAGCGGAAAATTAAAGGATATTAAATGTATCAGAAAGATTCTTTTAAAATTCAATTAAAAAAAAATGTATTTAATTTTATAACCGTGTTGTTGTTGAACATTTAAAATTCTATTCAAAGCAAATATATTTTAAAGTTGGCAGCACTATACCCAAATTAATTAATAACGCAGTCTACAACAACATAAAATGCTAAACAAAAACTGCCTGTTTTAAGAACGCGAGCGCCAAAGTGACTCGTTTAATTAACATTTAAAACAAAAACAATATTTCAAAATTTTGATGTTAGCGTTAAGTATAGACTAATTCACCCTTATTGTGTTTGGCGTATTTAAAATACGCTTACGAATGTTTGGTAATAGATTAAAGAGAACGTGAACTTATTTCCTTTAATCTATTACTAAACAGTCGTAGGCGTATTTTAAATACACCAAACAAAATAAGGGTGATTATGTTGGAGGTTTTTTCATGTTACAACACGGTTGCTAATGCATATGTTTTAACAACGCTTTTAAGCCATGGGCACGAAAACCCATATAAAAAGCAACAATAACAATTAAGATGACGTTTATTTATATGGCAATACTGTAGTGAAGTTAGACGTGGTTGTTTAACCAGTATGTTAATACCCGGGTACCATGGTACCCACCTAGGTACATTTACATGAAAAAAATGTATTAAGAAATAAAATTTTTAAACAAGCTTCTGGATCGTCGTTATTTAGGCCCCTATTACGGTTTACAACTTAAGACAACTGGTTGTGATCAGTTGTAATTTTTGTTAAGTTTTTGTTCACAGTAATATAGCAAAGTTGTTAACCATAATACAAAAAATAAGAATGAAATGAGTTGTAAACCGTAATAGGGGCCTTAACTTTAAAGAAAGCGAATTGAGATTGTAGATTTATTTTTTTTGATTCTTTAATACTCTAACTGCTCAAAGAATTCAATAAACTAAATTCTGTATCATACAATTACTTAAAATTAGTTTCCAAAGTTTATTATTATTATACGGAGAAGTCTCATTTACATATCATGTATGACCAAAAATGTTCAACTGTTATACTAAAAAATACTGTCCTGTATAAAAAATTTTAAATTTTAGCCGTTATGCAAAACAAAGTTAAAAAAAATCATATTTTTACATAAATATAATTAAATACGCTTTAAAAATAATTACAAATAAAATTTTTTTTCTAAAAATAGTGATTATTAATACATTAAAGTACATGGGCACCCGGGTACCCTGGGTACTCTTGGTGCTAAACAATGTGGATAAAGTTGGGCATTAAAACAAGGGTTTAAACCATTGTTTTAATAACGCTGTTTTAACAAGAAAAAAAACCTCGACAACACCAGTCTTCACTATCCCAATTCTTTGCAAAGTCTTGAACTTTTTAGAGGAGAAGCGGAAAGAGAACATAAAAACTCCAGGCTTTGAAAAGTAAACTTTGTTTGGGAGAAACTGGTCTAATACACATTTAAAAAGTGGCGCTTTTCTGTAACACTATTTCTTCACGAATAAAAAACGGTTTTGGGTCGATCATAAATTTGGATTGTGTAAACTGCTGTTGTCGATGTTATGTTCTCGTTCAAACATTTTGCTTGCAACATAGAGAGTTTTTCCATATATGTACATAATCCTAGGTCTCCACTGGCCATCAATTGATGTTAAAAAATAATGTTATGAAAGAGCTTTCAAGACAGATTGCTTACACAGAAAGAAAAACACTCGGGATAAATCAAGTTTTTTGGGATTACTTTAAGTACGAGTCGTACTCAAAAATTCAAGTACGAATAACACTTAAACGTACTCAAAACAATCCTAAATGGGAATACTTTTGAAAATTAATTTCTTTTCAAAGTTTTTTTTTTTAATTTGAACTCATGCTACTCATTTAGTTTATATTTTTGGTTAACTATGTACATAAGATTTTTAAAATAAAAACCATATCGGGCATGATGTTGGTGTTTTATAATTTTGTAATGTGTAATACGGGTAAGTAAATCATTTCATTATCATTTTTTCTTTGTAATTTCTTTTTTTTTGTTTTTTTCAATCATGAATTCGGGATAAAATCAACTTTATATTACTTGAATCAAGCTCATTTTGAGATTGATCCAATCTTAGTTTTACTTAAATCAATCTCATTTTCGGATTATTTCAAGTACGAAAACGGGATTGAATATGGATAATTTAAGTATTTTGGGATTAAAAATCCGTACTTGCATCAATCTTTCTGTACTTGATTCAAGAAAATCCGTACTCACCGTACTATTAATACCGCTCCGGATTGATTTGAGTACGGATGGATTGATTTTTTTTTTTGAGTGTAGAAACGCTGTTTAAACATGAGAAAAAAAAACTCTAAAATGTGAGACTTTACTTAACACTAACATGATGTTAGTGTTTATATTAAGCATTTCATGTCAGTTGTAGGCTCGGTGTAAATAAACACCATATTGATTGTTATTGTTGATTTTTTGTATGGGTTTTAGCGCCATACGTCTTCTTCATACCAAAGAACTTGAAAAAATTGGTTTACCAACGTTTTGTTTTTCTGAACACAAAAAAAAAAATAGGTCGTCGATAAGGAGTTAAGTTGGTAAAACGTGCTCGAATAGATTAATAATAAAATTAATTATTAGATATCATCCAGTTTGTCTCAGAATGACGCAATACAAGTGAACTGTTTAATATATGATTTTAAATTTATGAGCGAAATAGACAACATGACCAAATAACAAGTAAGAGCGCTATATTCGGCTATGCCTAAAGAAAGTTTACACATGTGTGCCACGCCCACTTGTCCAATCCTGTCCACATTTTATCGGATGTTGTGTAGTGATTATTTGAAAAAATCTATAATGTATTTGTATGGACGTGCCACGCCTACTTGTCAAATCCCGCCCACATTTTGTAGGATGTTATGAATTAATAGCCAAGATGCTTGTACCTAATATGGATATATGTACATAAAAATAAAAGTGATTTTTGGGTAAAATTAGCGATAGTCATGGTTTTGTGCTCATATCTCAGCCATTTGTAGACCGACATCGTTAAATCAACTTCGCTTCTTATAATTACCCAAATTTATACACTTTTTGGTTCTAAGCTCAATATTGTAGAAATTACAAACGGAATGACAAACTTATATATTCCCTTTTATCTTCGGTGAAGGGTATAAAAAAAAAATATTTAACTTTTTTCATTAATTTTTCACAGGATTCAACTTTAATGAGTCTATGGCTGCTTTTAATGTACCATAATTCAGCCGATTGCTAATTTTTTCTATCAACTCTTAACATACACTACACAAGTTCCGTTTTGGTTTTTACTCAGTTCACTGCGTAAATACCATCAACATCGCCATACATTATATAAGCGCACTGTACAATGCCAGTTTTTCTCTCGCGTTGTTCAAACAGCTGTTCGCCTAACAATGTTAGCCATTGTTATTAGGTGCGTTCGAGAACCCAACATTTTTTTTTATTATTTTTTACCAAGGCGAATTGCCTAGAAGGTGAGGTCAACTCTAAAACAACACTGCTTCTGTGGTCGGGTTGTCAAAAAAATTGCTAGTAAAAAAAATAGGTTTGTTAACATAAAAAACAAACTTTGACAAGTTGACCACCGAAAAAAACACCATATGTTGACTTGACCCCACCTTCTAGTCAATTCGCCTTGTTTTTTTACTGAACTTTACATAGCGGCCACACGATCAAGTTTTGCCTTTCAATTCCATTCAATTTACTCAACTCTCTCATTTTTTTACTAACACACTCACACTTTTTAAATTGACCACGAGATGGCTTTCAATTTCACCTTTCCATTTGTTTGACAATTTACTTTCAATTTAACAGCTGAGTACATGTTTGTCTTTATAAATTGTTTTTTTTTTATGGCATCTTGAAAGTAAATTGAGTGCCACCTACGTCACAGCTCTCAATTTTTGTAAATTTTGACAAGCAGTATATGTAAAAGACTATCAAGAACAACTTGATCGTGTGGCCTCAGGGTTACTCAGTTTTCCAAATTGCGTTCGCGTACACAATCTACAGCAGGGATGATAAATGACGTTCCCAAAATTGTACTTAATTCAGTAAAAAATTGTACTTTTTCAAATCTTATTGTACTAAAACCCAAAATAATTTTTTACTATCGTTATACGTAACTATGCTTTCAGAGCTGAGAATGTCAAACTGTGTAGATAGTTCTGTTCAGTAAGATTTGGCAAGTCATTATGAATTGTTTGATGCTACAACAACGCTTCCAAATTGTGGAAATTTACTTTGAAAAAAAACCCGTTCGCGGGAACTTTTATCAAAGAATTGTGTTAAGTGATTAGCGAATAAATGGCTACGTCAATAAGCAAAATTACTGTATTTGGAGCGAAGACAATTTTAGGAAGCTGTCCTGTTCACTGGCCCCTCATTCGTGCGATTTAACGCATCTCGATAACTTTTTATGGAGCTATGTTAGGTCATTAGTTTATTGGAACCAAAAATTTAAGCCAACACTTACGCCACATGGTCACATTTGTTAAAAAAAAGTGGTCCAAAATTTAACAGAATGGACCGTGTAACTTGTAGCGCGGTAGACATATCCCTGAAATCATATTTAAAAACTAAATGCCACGAAACTATCTACCAGGTTAAAATAAAAAATTTCTTTCCAACTATTTTTTGTCTTGCGTTATCATTTTAAGTTCTCGTGCAGCTAAAAAAAAATCATCCTGTGCATTAAAATTCCCTTTTATACCTACTTATTTGAAATATATGTTTGGCAATTAATTTTTTAGCTTGTTTTTAGACTTGATAGGGGAACAGAGCTAAAATACGTAAATTTACATAAAGGCAATTTCTTCGCTTTTTTTAAACATATTTTGGTATTCCATATTTGCCGACAAATTTGGTACAGCAATTCTCTGATATATGGAAACATTAGTTCATAAATTTCGTTTTTCAATTATCCAACCTTGACCAAAATGTTTCCATTTTAAAGCATTTGAAATTTTTAATTTGTACTAAAAATGTCATTGGAGTACTTCAGTACTTTTGCAATGCTAAAAGTACAGTTGTACCGACTTCACATCCCTGATCTACAGTAAATGAAAACACAAATTGAGAGCGTAAAGTCACAGTTATTGACTGAGTATTTACAAATTTTTACCGCAGATATGTAAACAGTAAAATTTAGTAAAACAAAACAAAAAACATATGTTTCAAAAGGTAAACAAGCAAAAGTAAACAAACAGAAAGAAAGCATACAAATTGTGAAAAAATAGTTTTAAAAACGAAAAAAAAAATTGAAATTATAAAACTGAAACAAAAAGTGAATAAATATTAATTTTTTAATATGCCAACCAAAATGCTTGTTTTTTAGTTTATAAGATCGAATGTTTTTGATTGAAAACAAATTGCGATTATAAAAAAAACGAGCTTCAGTTGAAAGAAAAATAGCACCACCCCCAACAAATGTTTTTAATACCCTTTTTATCTACATTTGTAAGTTTAAGAAGCTTTTGAATACGTTTTTAGAAGTTAACGACTCTTAAAAAATTTAAGAAAAGAGAAAATTCATAATTTTATTTACCGTTTTCAACGAACTTAAGGAGTTTTATGAAAAATTAAGAAAATTAACGAAAAAAATAATAGCACCACTTTTCAAATATGGTCTTACGATTATAAAAACAAGAAATAAATAACAACTTCATTACTTAAAAATAGTTGAACATCAAGGACAAAATTATTCTATAAATTTAATATTTAGTCGCGTTGCCTCTATTGGCAATAACAGCTGAGCATCGCCTTGGCATCGATACAACCAAATCCTGACATCGTTTAAGGGGAATCTTGCTCCAGGACTCCTGAATGACTTTTCAAAGTGATTCGCTGGTGGTTGGCTTAGAAGCAGAAACTGCCATTTTGACATCAGTCCACAGATTTTTTATTGGGTTGAGGTCTGGAGACTGGTCAGGCCACTCCAAAACGTTCACCGAATTTCTTTCGAACCATTCCTTTGCTTTCTTACTGGTATGCTTGGGGTCATTATCCTGTTGGAAGACCCATACCACCGGCATCTCATCTTCTGCATGGGGTAGCATGACAGTATCCATAATATTTAAGTAAACGTGTTGGTCCATTATGGTTTTGATCCAATGTATTGGACCTACTCCATAGTAAGAAAAACAACCCCATACCATTACGCTTGACCCTCCATGATTTATGGTTTTTGTAGTATATTTTGGATTGTATTCGGAGTTTTGAGGACGCCTGACGTATGAACGAGAACCTTTTCCACCAAACATAACAACTTTACTCTCATCTGTCCATAAAATATTCTTCCACTTTTGGACTGGCCAATTTAGATGTTCTATTGCAAACTTTATGCGATTGGCGATATGCTTTGCGTTTAAAAGAGGGAACTTTCTTGGACTGTACGCTTTTAAATTATGTTCTCTGAGACATGTGCGAACTGTTTGTACTGTCGCAGTTATATTAAGGTCCTTTTTTAGTTCGGTTGCAGCTTTGAAAGGATACTTTTGCTCTCGCGGATCAATCTTTTGACGTGAAGCGGGGTCAGGACTCGTTTTCTTCCACGTCTTTCAGCATTTTCTTTATAATTAATTGTGTTGTGCATCATTTTGTTAGAGCACCCAAGCAATCGACCAAATTCTCTATAAGACTTTCCATCCGATATTAGATTTTTTTTTTGCGTGGGTTTTTTCTTTTGCTTGTGTGTGTGTGTTTATTTTCTTAAGATGTTTTTTTTATGTCTTTTAAGTTAATAAATTTAAAAACCCCGTTAATTCGTATTTATTTTATTTTAACCCCGTTAAATCGAAAACCCCTACAATTCGTAAAAAATGGCCGGTCCCTTGCGATTACGAATTATCGGGATTCTACTGTATTAAAAAGAAATATTAACAGCCTGTTCAACGATTTCGAACGTCAACGTTCGTATAGAAAACTACATTTAAAACAAAAACAAATTTTCGAATATTGTTTTTGTTTTACATATAATTTTCTATGCGAACGTTAACGTTCGAAATCGATGAACAGGCTGTAAATGTAACAAAAAATATTTTATTTGTTTTTTCTTAAATGTTCGTGTTATAAAAAGTATTTAATAAAACGAGGTTAAAGAAGTCTAAACTGTAAACAATTTTCAATACTAAAATTATTTGCAATCAGCTGCTTCCTTAATTTTAGGAATTTTTACAAATTTTCCATTACCGTACTTTATTGGACAACAACAGCTTTTTTGAGAGTAATTTTTCAGTTTACTCGGTAATTACTCATTTACTGCATTTGACTGTAAGAGTACTCGAACACACCTATTGTTGCTTTTAAAATATGTTGTCGCAAGAGTAATCGTATTATAATCTTTTTGATTGGAAATATTCTTCTCACTTTTGTTGCTGAATTCAAATTTAGTAAACCATAACAAAATTTGTTTTATTTAAATTTATTGAAAATCTTTTCAACAATTTTATTCAATTCCCCCAAACAAAAACACTTTAATTTAAGAGAAAAATTATTTTGTATTCATATTTTTTGTATTATTATGAATTTTTTATTTAATTAAAATAACTGACTTTAAATATTCGTTACATTTTAATTGTTTTGTTTTTTACTACTTTAAAAATTTATCACTGCGATTGTGACAAAAGTAAGGGCGCGCGTACGTGACATGCGTCATTCACTCATATTTGGAAGAAGATCTGTTGAATTTAAAATGTAAACATATACATATACACACTATATGGTAATTCCAAATGTCTAAACACATGACTAAACTAGTACAATAGATACAAATACCCAAAGCAATTATAGGTACATATATGGGATGTTTGTAGTAGTGATGTTACGAATAAACATTTTTAAAATTCGCTAATAAGAATATTTTCGCCGAATACGAATATCCAACCTGAAATTTAACACCACTTAACATATTAAATTTAGTTGAACAAAATCTACCGTTTGCGTCGATAACAGTATGTTAAAAAAAAGAATGAACACACTCTACTAAATGTATTTAACATAATTATGACCAGGGAAACCGGACATATGCATTAAAATCATTTTATAGTATTTGCATATAAGTGCCGTTTCACACACGTCAAGTTAAACTCGTCAAGTCTTGAGTTTTTAGGAGAGAGAGGGGAAAATAAATGGCATTCTTTCTTTTCTTTTTTGTGTGAACCGGCACTAATAAACATGTAAAAATGTATATATTCGTCAAGCCTTCGCCACATTATTAACAGATAATTTTTCGAGTGTTGCTCTTTGGCGCACATGGACAGTAACAGACAAAACATAATAAAATGATGTTATTATTGTTAGTTTAAGATTCATATAAGAGATATTTGTGCATAAAAAAAAGTTAACATGTATCAAGTATTTTTTCTGTTATGAACGTACATATTTGCAAAATATTCGCTTGAATTTGCCGAACTCAAATACGAATGTCATGAAATTCGCCTATTTTATGACATTTGGTTATACGAATACGAGTATTCATAACACCACTAGCAATAACAATATCATAAAGAAGAATTAGCCTTTTGACAATGAAATATTTGAATGTGTGTCAGTCACAAAGTCATGTTGTTTAATTTAGAATTTTTGTTTATTCAAAACAAATAATTAAAAAGAAAGAAATAAATATTAAAAAAAAATAAAAATATTAAAAAAATAGAAAATAGACAATTCGTTTTATAAACCTTTTATAAAGGGAAATGTATACAGGTGACCGCAGAGAGAGTTATGCTGGTTGTCAATTATTTTTTGTATGGGGTTTGCCATTTAGAATACATGTATCTCACATAAAAAAAGAACCGCTAGTATAACTCTCCATATCTCCCTGATGCGATCACCTGTATGAATTCGCCTTGAATAATGCCTTTTATATCAGTGATGCAACTAAGCTATTATAGGGCTAGCTTTAGCTCTTTTTAATAACTCCTGGTTCATAATTTTTTAAAAAAAGAAGCTTACACGGGCTCTTTTCAAACGTGATATTGGAACGTTTGACACTTTTAACATCTATCATGAAATATTTCCGTTTTTACCCTCTTGTTTCGTCTTTAGCTCAATTTTATATGTGTACACATTTTTTTGCTTCGGTCAAAAGTATAGAAAGGCTTGGGAATCAAAACCTGTGTTTAAAAAATGGATTAAACCACCAAAAGATCCGTCAAAAGCTTTATGCAAATATTACAAATCAATAATAAAAGCTCAACATTTTCATTTAGTACACCATTCGGAGACTCAAAAACATAAAAAAGCATGGCGCCATTAAACTCTGTTGTACTATCCCAACCAATTGAACAGTTTTCGCCAGATGTTCCGACAGAAATGTAAATTACACACGCAAATCTTGTTCATTATTCACAATTTTTAGCAATGAATAACCTTTTCGAAGCAAACATATGACCATAAGAAGAATGTAACACTTTTTAAAAATTACTGTTCATATTTTTAATTCTATTTATTGAAATGTTATATACTGGAGGTTCACACTACGCTTCTTCAAGTAACATGCAACGATTTAGATGCGGCATCGCCACAAGTAAAAATAAAATTTCATTTGTCAAAATCAGCAGATTGGTTCGAATGCTTCTTGCGACACTTACAAAAGTAGAATTGCGTTTTATTGTCTCATAGCTTGTGGCGTTGAAAATTTTAAAACGGTACATGAATTTCTGTAGAAAGCAACAACAAAATTACAAAATATTTATGACTTTGTTTTTGCTTTCAATGTAATTCTTTGGCGTTGCGTTGCGATTTACATACATAATTAGGGTCTTAATTTTTCAGAAATCGAAAAAGAATGTTTTTAACCTAAAAAAAATAGTTAAAAACAAATCTTTGGACCATTACGTTGAAAATCCATACATATTATGATCTAAAAAGTTTATTTTTTAGACATTGATACTCTAGATAATGAACAATTTTTAGTTGTGTCATTTTTGGTGATTCATTATTTCCACAAGTTACCGAATTATTTTGAGTTATGTCACTTTAGCTAAATTTTTTTCAAGTTTTGACACGTTTGCCAAATTCTAAACTGACACAAGTCTAATTGATTTAAACTCCAACAAAGATTTGTTTTATCAAAAGTGTCACAATTCGCATTAAGAATATTTAGTACTTAGCAGTAGGGACCTACTACCATTATATTTTCGACACAACTAAAAATAAGTCAGTTTTATGAATTGCAACTTTATACCAATTGAAACATAAAGAAAGATTAAACCGTTTTTTAGCAACAGATAACAACAACAAAATGCACAGAATATTATTGTGTAACCTTCTCCATTTTCGAAAAAACGCTATATCTCGAAAAAAACTAACCTAAAAAAAAAAACGTTTACACACAACTGGAATCAGAGTACCCGAATTAGGTTAACCCGCTTGGTGCCCCACTTGACAAAAAAAAAATGTATCAAATTCTAGTTATTAAAGTATACAATTAATAAATCTTTGTCTTAATAACGTTAAATGTTTGCCATTATAAAATGTTTTCTCGAATATGTTGCCATTCCTTAATAACAAAGTCTAATTGGGGCGAACATCAAAACATTTGGTTTAAGATTCTACGAAACATTTGTTTAAGTGGATGAAAATATGTCAGGGTTATTTTGATATCTACATATGCACATAAATCTATTAAGTAGATAATGTCTTATTGTATTTAACAATACATTTAATTTATTTCTAAAAGATGCCATTCAATATTATACATAAGTAAGCCTTTAACTATTACACCCACTGTCTATTTTTCAAAAGCAGTCAAAATAAATTATGTCTGCGTTGCAATCTGAGTGGTACAAAAGTATTTTAGATAAATTTAAGATAATGTCATGAATGTTTAATTTAAAAATTTATTATTTGTTTATAGTAAGCACAACAAAAATCTCACTAATATCAACATGAGTGGAATTTCAAACTAAATTAATATTTATTTGGGGTTTTAGATAAAATAGTTTAAGTTAAAATCAATAAAATAGATTTATATATGAACGAAAGACTTTTAAATTTTTAAGGAGTTTTAGCAGAGTTGTAGTTTTAAACATGAATCGTAATTCCTTTTTTTCCAATTTAGGGTTTAATGCCAGGGTATCACACATTTTCCAAAGCCTAAACCACAAAACCTCGTTCGACCTAAACCTTTGTATAGGAAGGCGAGAGGATCCAGAATCCACTCCGGAGTATTTTTAAAAAACGTCTGAGTTATATTTGGTTCTCCACCAGTCACATTGAGTTATTAATGGTTCTCCACCAGACAAACACCTTTAAATTGAGGTTACAAAACGATTGCACAAAATCAATGGTGGCAGCCGCAAAAACCGTAACTCGGTACAGTTATACGACGCCAAGCCATTAACCAATGCGGGGCGACACCGCAAAACGTGCGAAAAGCAGACAAACAAGAACGACCTAATTGTCCTTTAAAAAAAATGGCAACGAGCGCGAGCTGCTTCTCCACTCAGAGCAGTTTTAAGGGTGAGATTTGGACACTGGAAGGAATTAAGTCTTATTCTCAATTGTATTTGAAAGATGTCCAAAACAGTTGCAGTGTTGCAAAACATCGTATGAGGGTGCTTATTGTTACATGAGTTCTACACCTGACAATTTTTTGTCCTTATAAACGTTAAACTTCATATAAAAAAAAACGCTGACTAAACTATAAGTTTTTTTATATAGATTTTACTGTTTGGTATGACAAAAAATTGTCAGGTGAAGACCCCATGTTAATAACAAGAGCATAGCAAATGGAAACAATTGCAATAAAAATCGCACTTTTTTTTAATACCGCTATTGCTCCTTTTCTTATGAAAATATTGTGGCATCACTGAGTTGGAATGATAAACAATAACAAATTAATTTTATTATGAATTTATTAAATAAATTTTGATTGATGAAATTTTGTTACAACAAAATCATAATAACGACATCATACATAAATAATAATTTAGGCACAATAATTTACGTCATTGTACTCCATTAAATCAATAACATAAACTTAAGATTTTTTTTTAACTTAAACAAACCATTTTGTGTATTAAGAAAAAAAATGGATATCAACAAAATAATTTAAATTTTTGGGGTGTGTGCAAAAAACAAGTCAAAGAAAAAATATTGTTATTGAAATTGTAAATTTTTAACCGACATATGGTGTTCGTAACAACAAGAACAAACAAAATAATCAAAAATCAAAATAAAAATTTAAAAATTCTGTGGGCTCAGTTATTAACCACGCGCTTAATAGTAATTTTAATAAACATTCAATTAGGGTTGCCGTTAGGAATTTTTAAAAAGTGCCACAAAAGGACGTTTTATCGCGCAAATAAGTCGCTTAAGAAAATCAACATGTAGAAAAATAGATAAAGAAGATAGAAAAAGAGAAAGGTTAAGAAAAGAAGTGTGAGGTGGATAGAGTATACAAAATAAGAAAGTTAGTACGTACAGTGAAGAACAAATTCCCTCTCTACTGTCCCCTCAACAGAAACAACCGCACTATTTCCCTGACAAACCCCAGTAGATCAGCCGGACTACATCCAGCGATGCACCCCAGTTCGTCGTGAAACATATTTCCTAGCCACTTCTGTCTGAGACCCTGCATCCTGGGACAATGGCACAGTACATGCTCGATCGTCTCCAGCTCCTCCGAATCCTCGCACAATCTGCAGAAGTCCGGTAGGGCGTTGTCCCATCTGCCCACCAAAGCCCTGGCCGGACAATGACCCGTCAAGAACCCTATAAGCGTCCTAAGACTACTCCTATCCAATCCCAGTAGAACCCTGGTTGTGCCCGCGTCCAATCTGGGCCATAATGCCCTAGACACCCTGCAATCCACTCTGTCCCCCCAGGAATTTGTAGTGTAAGTAGCTCCGAAATTTCGGAAACTAATAGCGAAGAGGAAGTTGATGCGATTCTTATGACAAGAGAAAATATCGTTGATGAAACGATTGAAACTCTACAAAACCAAGTAGAATCAAACGATTACTCAGAATCTCGTTACTTTTATGGAAAAAATCGTTTTAAATGGTCAGGACAACAACCAGAACATTTTAGTAGGACTCCCCTACATAATAATAAAAAAATAATAGGTGTAAAATTTACTACCACCTCTTTAAATACGCTTCAACTTTTACCGTTTAACTTGGCTTGAAATATTGGTTGCTAGTTTTTAATATATAAGAAATATTGATACGTTCGTTTTTGTTTTTAACTAATATAACTGCTAGGCTGTGGAAAAACGCCATTTAATTTTTTGTAAACTTATATTTTTTCTAATACAGAAGTAAAAAATAAATCTGTTTTTGGTTTATAGAAACAAAGACTTGTGAAAATAACAACAAAATTCATAAAGAAAACTGATTTTGTTTTTAATTTTTTTTCTAACTCGGTATTTGGAAGTAATTAACCTTGAGTACTGAAAGAATAAAACAATTATAACATAAAAAGCGCTGACAATATTCCTTAAACAAAATTGGTGTAAAATTTACTACCACCTCTTCTTATATGTTACAAATTTTCACCTCGTAAGTTAAAGGTTAAGAAAATAAAAAGTTTAAGAAAGTAAAAGTTTATAAAAACCATAACAAATTATACAAAACAAAAACAAGTAAGAAATTAAAGTCGGTCAAGCTCGGCCATATGATACCCTACACCGCAGTATTTTAAAACAAAATTTCGAGAGAGTAACGCTATGAATAGGAATCGATTTGATTTTCTCAGAGAGGTTCAAACTGCCCATTTTCACCATTCGTGGTCCTATTTTAATAAAAATGCATAGCTATTGTGCCCATATAAATATGGATCTGTCTATGTTTAAAATTTCATTGAAATCGGATTGATTTTCTCAGTGAGGTTGAAAAGGCCCCCATCTCCCTTCGTGGTCCTATTTGTTTAACGAAATGCATAGCTTGTGCCGGTAAAAACAGGAATCTATCTATGTTTTAAATTTCATTAAAATCGGTTTGATTTTCTCAGATAGGTTGAAATGGCCCCCATCTCCCTTCGTGGTCCTATTTTTTTAAAAATGCATAGCTTATGTGTCCATAAAAATATGGATTTATCTATGTTTTAAATTTTATTTAAATCGGTTTGATAGTTTCTGAGAGGCAAAAATTGCGCCTTATCTCCCCCCCCCCCCCCCCTTCTCCGAAAGGACCAATATTTTATGTTGTGGGGGTATACACATGTACCGTTTTTAACAATTTTCGACTAAATTAAAAAGATTTATTGCCTAATTTTGTAATGCTTTTAAATCACTTTTTGCAAAAATATAAGAGTACGTATTTGTTTTTGTAGAAATTTTCTAAAGGGCCAAATACACTTGTCAAATGCTTGTCCAGCCGGCGAATTCAACGTGTACGTGTGCTGGACGTTATATTCGCCGTCATATCTAAATTTTTTAATTTTTCATCAAGCGTTGTCGGTGTCACACATACAAATACATTTTCACTAATACTACCACAATGCTTGATGAGTACTTTGATCCGCGTATTTGGGCCTTAAAAATCTGTTAACATTTTATCAATGCCAATGAGATTTTTCGTTATTAAAGGGGAAAAGGTCGCAGCAATATTAAAAAAAGTTAGAAAATTAGATGAGTTTAAAAGCTTTCACAAAAAGTCGCAGACCCCAAAAATTAATCAAATTGAGACTTTAGTCGACGAGCGGTAACCCTGCATACAACAAATGCCCCCATAAGTTGATTTTGGAGGCTTGTTGTGTAAGACAGAAATTTAAATAAATGAAATCTAGCACATAATTTCCAAAAACATAAACATAAAAAAACTACAAAGAATTTTCTTAAACGGTAGTATACAAGTTATTCAGTAGTGCCAACTCTTATTTTTTTCAAGATTCAATTCCTTTTTAGCTCTTTTCGTATCCGTTGTGCCTCAATTTAGTTATTTAAATATTTTTTATTGATTTTATCAATTAGCAGGCATGCGTAAATTTGAGATAAGTTAACGTTTATTTGCGCGATAATTAAGTGATGGCAATATTGACGTTTTTATCTAACCATTTGTCCGTCTGTTTAGCTGTTTCTTTAAATTTTATTTGTATGCACTTTAATAAATCAATCAGCTGTGCTGTTTTTTTTTTAATTCAAAACAAAATTAATTTATGGTAGGTATATTTTCCAACGTTGTTGAATTTATTGTTAACGCTTTTTCAAATCGAAAAATCCTAATCAAATATGTTTGCCATCTATTTTGTTTTGTTAGAAAAATTACCGTTAATTAAAGTGTTTTGAATTTGATAAAAAAAAAATATTTATGTTTACATATTTTATCTGTGAGTGTTTTAGCAAACTTGATAAAAGTCTGGTATAATTTTTTTTTTTTTAGATTTGGGTCAAGATCGGTAAAAATGTACTTAATCAATAAAAATGGTAACGGCAAAACTTTAAAAGAACCTAAAAAAAGTTGATAAAAATCAATTGTTGACGTTAACATTATCAAATGTGTTAATGAAATATTTTGCATGAATTTGGAGTAGAATTCTTCTGATGAAATTATTGAAGTTTTTATTTAATCCATACAAAGATAATATAAATGAGAGGTAATGTGTTTCTGTTTGTTTGTAGGATGTGATCTTCGTAGCCACTCTTTAGAACACTTAACACAAAGCTGGATTATTAAAACAATATTAACAAATGGGCGGGACCGCAGAAGTGGGCGTGGTACCTCCTATACAAATAATTTATAGACTTCCGAAGAAAGTCAAGAGCCATAGTTTCCAAATTAGGTACAAACATTTTGGTTATCAATACACAACATCCGAAAATGTGGGCGGGATTGGATAAGTGGGCATGACACAAAACATATTTCTATAAATGTACATATCTGGAGAATCATAGGAGAAACATTTTCCAAATTGTGTACACAAAGCAGGGATGCCAATACACAACCTTTAAAAAAATGGGCTGGACTTGAGAAGTGGGCGTGGCACAAAATAGAATTCTGTATATCTGCAGAACGACAAAAGCTAAAGTTTCTAAATTTGGTACATATAGCTTGGTTATCAGTACGCAACATAAGCCAAACGGTGGGCGGGATTAGATTATTGGGCGTGGCACAGAATTTAATTCTGTATATCTGAAGAATGGTAACTGCAAAATTGTCCAAATTTGTTATAAATGGTTATAATTACACAGGATCTGTCTGAAATGGCAGCGATTAGAAAAGTAGGCGTGGCAAAAATTAGAATTTTGCATGTCTAGAGAACGGCAAAAGCTACAGTTTCCAAATTTGGTACAAATCGCTTGGCTTTAAACGTACAACATCTGTCAAAATCTCACTGCGATTAGATGGGAGGGCGTGGCACAAAATAGACTTCTGTATATCTCGAAAACTGTAAGTGTATAAATTTGGTACAAATAGCTTGGTTATCAGTACTCCACATCAGCTAAAATGTGGGCGGTATTAGATTTTTGAGCGTTGCACAGAATCAGGGTATCATATGGGCGGTCTTGACCCACTATACTATTTTACTTGTTTTTTTTATTAGCAATTTTAAATACAGCCAGTTTTAATAGGCCATCACTATGTTCGAACAACAATCTCGTAACAACCCATAAGTTTTGCTCATGTAGACTATTGTTGTCGATGCTTTGTTTTTGTATAAACAGCGTTATTTAAACATTTGTTCGCTCAACGATGTCCAAACGCTATCCGCACATCAATGAATATGAATAACTGATTCTGCTAATGTTTTGTTCTTGTGCACACAAAACAATGACTCGCCAAGGCCGGGTGTAATGGGTCGTCAAAACGGGGAGTTATCTACATTTTTGTTATGTCAAAAGCAAACTTCTCAGATAAATCTTTTGACCTGATTAATTCTTAAATTGCAAATATGTACATTGGTACATATATATGTATGTACTTTAATTCAATTTTTGATTTTAATAAATACCCTGAAATTTCTGTAAAATTCATAATACATATTCACGAAGTTTAAGGTGGAATGACATGTTTATATGTAGTTACAAAAGTAGTTGTGCTTCTTTGTAGCATTGTGAAGACAAATATTTTAAGAATTTTTCATAGAAATTTTATTTATTGCTTGAATTAAAGCAACTTTGTATTTATTGCACAAAGTTGCAAATTAAATTGCAAATAAGACAAAATAATAGTTATCAAGAAAATGCAATTTGACAAATTTTATTAATAAATATGAATGCATCTAATTTAAATTATAAATATTTAATCAAATTATTTCCATAACTCCAGAGTTATTAGTAGCGGAGGTGTATTTCTGAAATGCTTAATTTCGATATAATGACATGTGTTCTATTTTTTTCAAGGAGTAATATTTTATTAATAAATAATTAAAACTAAGTAGATAAAATAACGAAGAAAAGTTAAAAATGCTGCTAATATTTATTATTCCAGGGACAGTGAAATACATTTTAGGTTTCAATATTTTTTTAGGATATAAAGGGAGTTATGTATGTATTTCTCTTATCGATTATAAGTTTTACTCAAGTAAAATAAGAGCCCTTTCAGACCCGGCAAGTTAGTTGCGCAAGTAACTTGCCGAGTACAACAAAGTTTGTAGTAAATATTTTTTTCCTTACCCCGACCTTACCGCTGACGTCTACAAACCAAGAGTTGCGCAACAGACTTGCGCAAGTAACTTGCCGAGTGTGAAAGGGGTCTAAGCAAATTTCCATACATTTGTAAACTTTCATAATAAAGAAACTTCAACAGTCAGTCACTGGTGAACCATGTGGCTGGTTAGTTGAACGCTCAAACATCTAATGTTGTTTATTTGTTTTAAGAGTCAAAAACGCAGTCAAAGTATTTAGCAAAACTCAAGTAGCTTGATTTCCTTATACAATTCGTTTTAAATGTGGATTTACCAAAAATTTTAATCAATCCATTTTAATATTAAGTTTTGTTATGAAATAGTTTTTAGATTGCCACGAAATGTTATTAGAAGCACTTGACTTAATCAAAAATGTTAAATGTTTCACTATGAAAAATTGTACCAGCATAAACATTAATAAGATAAGCCAAGTTTAATTTGTGGTCGCTTATCAATAGCATGTACGAAATTAGTAACTTAATTAATCTAACGCAAAAATCTGAAACACGCGATAAATGTATGTAGATTTGTTTTTAAATAGAAAATATAATAAGTAATATTTACAAAATCAGTTTAAAAATCTTTTTTAAAACCAAAAAAAAAGATTGTGGTGGATTAAAGCTTTTTATTTTATTTGGTTTTAAAAGAGAAAAATTTCCCTTTTCTTGATTAGTAATTGATAATTCAAATAATGTGAATTGAAAATTATAATAATTATATTAATTCGTGTTCCCCATATCAAAGAAAATGAAATATTTATTTGCCAACATTTCGTTCTTGTTCATACAAGCCAATGGCTCGTCAAAACAAAGACCATCCACAAGACCATCCATAGCGTCTACATACATAATTATATTATTAGGCTTTAAAATAATAAGAATATTGAATTGAAAATTATAATAATATCTCAATACAAATGTTTGTTAAAATTTATTAACAACCTAGCATCACGAGCCATTGATATACATATTCTTACAACAAACACTTATTTGTGTTTACATACAAAACCGCGAGTGTCACTTAGTGAAAAATGCGAGTGTATCAAGTTAAACGTGCATGTGTAAACCCCAAGTAACTCCTGATTTAAAAGCATTTAATACAAATATTTAGGACTAACTAATTCGATCCATAAGCATATTTGAATTTACATTCCAATGCTAACTGGAATTCAGAACATTATTTTGTATTATCAACATATTGCAGCTGGCATTAAAAAGTATTGAAAATTAAAAAAAAATACGGAGTTCTTAAATATAATTTTCCACATAAAAAAAATCTAAAATCATCCAGTTTAATTTCACCGCAAAATTTGTATTTTATTTTCGATATGAAATCTGTAGGTGTGCCAAAACGATTTTGAAATGTTATGATTTGTAATCAAATAAAAAAAAAATTTGAAAGAGTATTTTAAATATTAACACTTATGGCCATGATTCAATAAATGATTTATAAAATAAAAAACATGACAAAACACATTTCTTTGTTATTTCTGTTAAAAACAAAATTTATCTAAAATGCAAGTCATCTCTTTTATGAAAAAATGCATTTTGACTTCAAAAAAATTTTAAATGAGAATGCACTATTGTACAAAATTTGACAACTTAAATGGTATTTCAAAAAAAAAATAAATAAAATATGTTAATGAGATCTTTCGGAATGGGAATGCACAACAAAACCGTTCACAATGTAATTTTTATGTTTTGTTTAACATCATTGTTGCAAGAATTCAAAGTTCTAAATTAACTACATGCACTGAATAAAGTTGAAGTGAAAAATTGAAATAATTAAACAATTTTTGAAAGCAACAATTAAAGGATTTTGGAGAGTGAAATATGCCCCTATTGCGGTTCTCCACTCAACTCAGTTTGGTCGTGTGGTAGTCAACCCAACTTATGCACAACCAAACTCATTTTAGTTATTGTATTTGACAAATGAAAATTTTATAAAATTAAATAATTTTTTAAACTAAAAGTATGTTTAATTGTTAAGTTGAATAAAAAGTATTTATTTATAATACATCAATATTAGTGTCGATTTATTTTATGATGATGAAAATGAAAACTCAAGGCGAATTCATAACAGGTAAGTGCAACTCGAAAAACCCCATGTATTTTGTTTTTGCAACATAATTGAAAGGTGTCAAAAATTTTTTATTGCATATTAAAATTATCACTTTTTTATAAAAGAAATTATTAAATTCACTTTAATCGTTCGCAGTTTAGAAATTTTTTTATTATAAAAATAAGATTTTTAGCACTTTTCATTCAACTTCTTCTCAAAACAATTTTATATTTTGACATTTACGAATTTTTTTGAATTGAATTCGCCTTGGGAAAACTCTTGTATGGATACGTTAAGTACAAGAAGACAAATTCGTGATGATTCCAACCCTCTTAAACATCCCAGTGCCAAGTAAGATCTTCTAATAATTAACAAAATTTTCTTGAGCCTGATGAGTTCTTCTTCTTTTTGGGGTAGCTGACTCAGTAAAATTGTCACTTGATGCTGGAATATTTGCAATACCAAATACTTGGCCGGACTTGCAGTACAATAGCTGCGAAACAGTATCCTCAAAGCTATTTAATGAACATCTTGTGATAGCCCTCCCCCTTTCGCTAGAGTGTTTCTTTTATTGTTGGCAAAATTTTTCTTTATACTTGTCTTGTAGTGTTTCCAAACCTGTGCCAAGAATATTATAATTAGATTAAGAAGATTATAAGTGTTTAAGAGGAGTTCTTGTCGTGGTCCCAAACTATTTAACTCCACTATAAACTATTCCCATAACTCCTTACATGCATTTTTCATCATACCAAACTTTGGTGTTTTCCGCGAGCAATTTGTAAGTTTCTATAAATAAGCTGGACAAGGCGCTCAAATTGAGCTTTTGTTTTTATTTTCAAACTAATAAAAGTTTTTAAAAATAGCGAAAAAGTTATTACATTTTGTTTTCGATTTTCACCGAATTTAAAAAAAAATAAACTTTAACTGCCAATAATACAACTACTTTTTAGCAGTTGTGTGTATTTAACATTTTTTACAAAGTTGAAAACGGCAATACCACGAAAAAAACAGATGCACAACTGAATAGCAAACTGCCTGTTGAGTTGAGAATGGCAATGTGAATTTACCAAAGACAACCAAACTGTTAAAAAAAGTGTAGAACCGCAATAGGGGCAATAATTTCTCGTTTTGCTATGGAAATCCTCCAAGGCGAATTCAAACAGGTAAACACATCTCGTCAGCCGTTCATCAGCTGTATCCACGGCGAATTAAAAAAAAATGGTGAAACGTCAAAATATGATTTTGTTTTGAGAAGAAGTTGATTGAAAAGTGCTAAAAATATTATTTTTATAATAAAAAAATTTCAAAACTGCGCATGATTAAAGTGAATTTAATAATTTCTTTTATAAAAAAGTGATAATTTTAATTTGCAATAAAAAATGTTGACAGCTAACCATTAAATTGCAAAAACAAAATACATGGGGCTTTTTGTAGTTGCACTTACCTGTTATAAATTCGCCTTGCATCGTTCGCTCTTTTTGCATTTACCCATACATGGTTATAACAAACTTCATCGTTCATGATCTCAAAGGCATAAAAAAAATTTTAATCGCGAATACTAGCGCTTACTTTGCGAAACGGCTATTTTTTTTTTTTGAAATGAAGTTATGTTTCGCATTTGTTAACTACGATTTATAAAGAACTTTCACCTGACTAGATAAACTTGTATGCAACTTACATGACAATCGGCTATTTCTTCGATATTTTAGATGCTTTAACTAAAGGTCAGTTTACACTAACACACAAGTCTTATGTATTCCATAATATTTTGTAATTTAGAAATGTTATCTGTCAAAAAATTTAATTCAACATTACAGTTTCTATTCGCACTACCACAAAAAAAAATAATAATTTTAATTGCTTTGTGTAAAATGCAACCCTGATCCAATAAAAATTATTATTGTTTAGAAAAATTAAAAAAAAAAAAAAAAGATCAAGACGGTGCCACTTGCCACACAGCTAACGAAACAATGGCTCTTTTGCGCAACAAATTCAATGGCCGTGTTATCTCACGTAATGGCGATGTCAATTGGCCGCCAAGATCATGTGATTTGACACCGTTGGACTTTTTTCTTTGGGGTTATTTGAAAGAAAAGGTGTACGTCGATAAGCCAGCAACAATTCAAGAGCTAAAGGATGAGATAATTCGGCACTTTAACGGCATAGTACCTCCATTATGCCTCAGGGTCATCGAAAATTTGGACCATCGGATGGAGGTGTGCCGCCGTGGTCGCGGCGCCCATTTGGCCGATATTTTGTTCCATACATAATTGAGTAATACCAATATATCATAATAAAATAAAATTACAATAATTTCCTAAATAGTTTGTGTTTTATTCAAAATCAACATCGGCCCTTGAAATTTAACCACCCTTTATAAGATGTCAATTTTTTTTTTTTGTAATTCTTGTCATTTTCATAACAAATCGCATTCGCACTATCACACTTTTACATATTACTTGAGTTGTTGATATGTATTAAGTGTAAACTAGCCTTCTTTAGTGCCGGTTAACACACTCCAAGTTTGACTCGTAAAGTCTTGAGCTTTTAGGGGAGAAGGGAAAAGGTGTTGCCATTTCTTTTCCTCTCTCTTCCCAACACACTCAAGACATGACGGCTAAAACCTGAAGAGTGTGAACCAGCACTTACAAGTAACTACTTTCTTGTCTAACTGCAGGTTAAGGGCAGGGATGCTAAAGCACTTAGATGCAACTTTTTTTAATCGCCACCGAATAAGTATTTCTTATCAAAAATAAAACAATACTGCTCCTTAATAAAACATTTAACTTCTTTATTTCTAGTAACTTATCCCTAAAATTATTTACATGAAGTTTTTACAAAACATTGGCGGAGTTCAGTGTTTGAATTTTTTTTATAAAAATCGAACAAAAATTGTTTAGTAAAAACTAAGGCTCTAATTCTGTAAAACTCTACCGCAACGCCAAAAATAACATTAAAAGCAAAAACAATGTAAAAAAATTTGTCATAATTTTGTTGTTGCTTTCTATAGAAATTCATACTGCGTTTAAAAATGTTCAACGTCACAAGATATGCAGCGTTTGAAATTTAAAACTTCAATATGAATTTCTGTGGAAAACAACAACAAAATAATGAAATATTTTTTATTTTGTTTTTGCTTTCAATGTAATTTTTGGCGTTGCGGTTGCATTTTACAGAATTAGGGTCTACATTTTAAGTTGCCCGATTTTTTTGACGATTTTTCGAAACTATAAAGACGATTTTTTTATTTTTTCTCTAGAAACTGACGATTTTCTCACAAATTTATCTGGCAGCCCTGGCGATAACTAACAATTGCAACCTAAAATGCACCAAACACTGAATACCGCTATTGAATATAACGTTTAAAAACTTTTTCTTTAATGTAATTAATAATTATAAATTTTATTTACATTTTTATTATATCAGCTGATTTAGTCCACACATCCATCTACAAGTGTATTATTTATACAAAGTTACTTATGTATGTAGAAAATTAATAGTTTTTGTTGTTTTTAAAAAATGGAACAATAAAAAAAAACAATGCTATTTTTTGCAAACGTAACAAATTAAATAAATATTTAACAAAAAACACACACAGAGAGTATATACTGTTTACACTAGTAGCTGTCAAGCTTGTTGTTTGGTTGGTTACTTTGGCTGACTAAAAAGTTCGAATGTTTTCATCAGACCTGGAACACATGCATTACCCATTTCTCCACATTATACGAAGACGATACAAATGCAAGTTTATTGCATTCACACTGGCTTTTGCACTTTGAATGCAATATTTTTTCGTTCTACGAGAGACCTGTTAGGGTTTCTTACGGAACTTTCTATTCACCAATTTGTTTGATCGTTTCAAAGCTTATTGCATTTGGTGTCGGTAGTGATTTCTCTCGATTTATATCAGGCTTTCACAAGGACCGCTCTAAACGTGCATTTTGTTAAATTTAACGACAATGCAAAAGTATTGCAAATCGCCCAGGTCTGGTTTTCATACACATTAACTATTATAATTTAAAGAATTGGGGTTCATATGTTTAAGTTTTTTTTGTTTATGTTTTGGTTATTTAATTCTTTTTTGTCTTCAAATATTTATAATTTTTTCAGTTATATTTTTTTTATTGATTTTTTTTATTAAAGTATTATTTAACTTAAAAATGAAAGAAAATAAAACGAACATTATTAAAAAAAATTATTAATTCTGCAAAATTTCCATGTTGTTATTGAGTTTGTTTATTTTATAAATCAATCTTAAATACCTAATACTTTTTGAAATTCACTTTCGTTATTTAACTAAAATATTTTAACTTAAATTTTGTGACGTATATTATGTATTTTATTATTATTAAAATAAAGTATAAATACGATTTTTTTATTTTTTCTCTGGAAACTGACGATTTTCTCACAAATTTATCTGGCAGCCCTGGCGATAACTAACAATTGCAACCTAAAATGCACCAAACACTGAATACCGCTATTGAATATAACGTTTAAAAACTTTTTCTTTAATGTAATTAATAATTATAAATTTTATTTACATTTTTATTATATCAGCTGATTTAGTCCACACATCCATCTACAAGTGTATTATTTATACAAAGTTACTTATGTATGTAGAAAATTAATAGTTTTTGTTGTTTTTAAAAAATGGAACAATAAAAAAAAACAATGCTATTTTTTGCAAACGTAACAAATTAAATAAATATTTAACAAAAAACACACACAGAGAGTATATACTGTTTACACTAGTTGCTGTCAAGCTTGTTGTTTGGTTGGTTACTTTGGCTGACTAAAAAGTTAGAATGTTTTCATCAGACCTGGAACACATGCATTACCAATTTCTCCACATTATACGAAGACGATACAAATGCAAGTTTATTGCATTCACACTGGCTTTTGCACTTTGAATGCAATATTTTTTCGTTCTACGAGAGACCTGTTAGGGTTTCTTACGGAACTTTCTATTCACCAATTTGTTTGATCGTTTCAAAGCTTATTGCGTTTGGTGTCGGTAGTGATTTCTCTCGATTTATATCAGGCTTTCACAAGGACCGCTCTAAACGTGCATTTTGTTAAATTTAACGACAATGCAAAAGTATTGCAAATCGCCCAGGTCTGGTTTTCATACACATTAACTATTATAATTTAAAGAATTGGGGTTCATATGTTTAAGTTTTTTTGTTTATGTTTTGGTTATTTAATTATTTTTTGTTTTCAAATATTTATAATTTTTTCAGTTATATTTTTTTTATTGATTTTTTTTATTAAAGTATTATTTAACTTAAAAATGAAAGAAAATAAAACGAACATTATTAAAAAAAATTATTAATTCTGCAAAATTTCCATGTTGTTATTGAGTTTGTTTATTTTATAAATCAATCTTAAATACCTAATACTTTTTGAAATTCACTTTCGTTATTTAACTAAAATATTTTAACTTAAATTTTGTGACGTATTTTATGTACATATTTTATTATTATTAAAATAAAGTATTTTGTTTTTCTTTAAATAAAGTTACGAAAATGTTTCATTGTTTTTAGTTTTTGTAAATCTGTGTCTCTTTGGTCGACCCGTTCGCGTTAAACTAATTTAAATTATTTGAATTATAAAAATAAAAAATTATTGTGTTTATTATGTTATAGTGTTCGTATGTCATTTGCAGTGGAGTGATATTTTTTTAAATTATATTTTTTTACAATTGTTTGCCACTGATTTTATTTGTATTCATCTCTTATACACAGCGTTGCCGTTGGAAATTTTCTAAAAGGGCCACAAAAAGGGGATTTCAAAGTAACAAAGGGCCAAGTTTTTTATGGGTCGCAGCGTTGCCTGATTTTGCTCGAGCCATTATAAGAAATATTTACAAATAATGGGGTCGCATAAACGAAATTTAAGGAAAAAAGCAATCGGGTCAAGTTTTTTATATACAAACAATATAATGTATTTTTTTTTAGTGTAAAAAAACAAAGAAGTTTATTTAATTATATTTTAAGTTATCTTATAATAAAAAACAGGATAAAAAATAAAAATTTGTATTGTGCAATTCACAAAGTGTTCTATTGTTTCATATTGGTCGTATTCGCTATTATTTTTTATTAACGTGACATTCATATAATGAAAGTGAATCAGTTGAAGCAGGAAATATGACGTAAGTGGAACAACAAAACTTTGGAATTTTGCACCAATCCAGTACAGTCCCTGCCCCGACGTTTAAAATTAGTGAAAAAACCAAAAGGTTTCTCTTCCAAGTACTAAAACTGAATCGTATATGACAATGCGTTTGTTATGAAATTTTTTGGTTTGGTTTTCTTTCTTTATTTTTTGGTTTTGCAAAAATTATGATAAGTATTATACATTGTTTTAAAGGGTTTTTAATAATCTACAGCTCTTTATCAAGTTTTTTAGAATTATTTTTCCGGCATTTAAATAATCTCATGTTCTAATGTTCAATTATAAGTTTGAGCCACTGTATATCTTGTTTGGATGTAATAAATACGGAATCTAAAAATCCTAAAATTATTCATTCTCGTACTTTTTTTATTTTATGACATAATTTTATAAATGGCCAAGAAGTAGCATTAATTGATTTAAAATGATAAAAAAGGGCATTAAAAATAACACCCACACAAGTGGCAAGGGCCTCAAAACAAGGGTTAAATTGAGGGACACAACGGCAACGCTGGTTTACCTACACACTTTTTAGATGTTGAAAAATGTTCTGTCTTTAACGCGTTTTCTCCTATATTTTCACTTTCTCTTTATGCCCCTTCTTTCTTTTTTCTTAATTTCCATACATTCAACACTGTGTTATCTTTTGTGTTTTATTTTTAATTTGTTTGTTTTTCCTCTAGTTTCGTTTTTTTTTATCTTTTACTGATATTAAATTGCCCCCGCTGCACACAACACGTACAGTTTGTAAAGGAATGAGTTCTTTGCAATAAATATGCCAAGGGGGCGGCTGTGATCATTCGAAAAATTTTATTTTTGCGCTTTGGAATTATTTTAAGATTAGAGTTTGAAACAGTGCCCCATTACTGAATACCGTAGCACCAGATTGCCTTTAAGATACAGTTGTAAAGTAGAAGTTTACTCTACAGAATTTCTTCCTATAAGGCTGGGCTTTTGAAATCCAGTTAAACTGGGTTAAGTTAATCTGCAAACAGATTTAAGCCGCAAGTACCAAGTTTGTATACAATATTTTGTTGGAACAGCTTAGTTTTGCTTAAAATGTATGTCTTAAATGAAATAATAAAAAAGCACATTTCATCAGAGAACTTCGAGTTGCAGACTACGTTAAATAAGTTTAAATTTAATCAATATCTCAAAAACCCGGCCTATTCCAATTAGTTTGAATTGCTTTTACATAGTTTCATTTAAGTGAATTTTGCCTCTACATAGCACTTCCACGTTAAACGGCGATCTAGATACATTTACCTATACCGAGATATTTCAAATGAGAGTGTTTAGGTATTATTTGGTTATTGATTTTAATAGGGGGCATGATTCCCGACGCAAAGTTCACATTTTGCTCATTATTTAAAGGTTAACTATGTGTTAACTTTAAATAAATTTATTTACGATAAATTTATCATATCCCCATTGATTTTGATGAATAAATACCTCAGCACATCTGCAAATAAAACATCACTTGACTATCAGCTGGTTTTATGCAAAATAATCATACCCAGCGGGAAAAAGAAGGAGTACGAAGGCCTTCTAGAAGGCCTCTGTACCCCTTCTTTTGGATGTACAAGGCCTTCGTGCTCCATTCCATACTCATATCTTTTTTACACGCGTTGTCATTGCGGAGAAGGCCTTCCGCTTTCCTTTCTTTCGCCAGAGCTTCCTAAAGGCATTCAAATATATGGCTCTTAGAAGGCTTTCCAGAGAAGGACTGTTAAAAGGCTTTAGAATAAAGGTTATCTTAAAGGGTTTTTAAGAAAGGTATGTTAAAAGGCCTTTTAATTAATGGCTCTTAAAAGGCCTTTCGGACCATCCTTGTAAAAAGTGCATCGGTTCTAATGGAAATTGGCTGACCATTTTCATTCGCATCGCATCGAAAAAAACATCGATCTGAATTCTTTCGCTTTTGCTTTGGCGAAAAAACAGAACAAAAAATTTTACTCTTTCTCTTTTTAACATCAACTAAAAAGATTTACGTTATTGTATTCATTTGGAAGTTATTTTATTATGTATGTTACTTTGTTTTTGTAAAGGAATCTGAACTCTTTTGCTTTTGCGTGTGCAAAGAAAAACAAAACAAAAAATGTTACTCCTTCTTTTATCGCTTCCATAGAAGCGAGTGTGGAAGGTGTATTTATATTTTATACCAGAGAGCCGAGGCCTTCTATGAGGCATTCTTTAGCAATTACATAAGAATAGTAATTAAATCAAAAAATTTTTTAATCAGGCCTTCAAAAAGGCCTGAAGTAAGAAGGTCTTCTAAGTTTTACCGCTGGATATGTAGGTACATACATAAGTACATTAACTTTACAGTGGTTCCATTTTTTATTTTGCCGTAAAATGTATTTCAATTGCCTAATTTTTCAAATAAAAATTAATTGAAAAAATTGCTTTACCACATTAATTGACGATAAAATAGTTTATGATTATTACATACTTGAAAAAACTTTAATTATTTTGTTTTTAATTTTTATTAAGATATAAAACGTTGTAAACACATTAATTAAAAAAAAAAAAAAGATGTTGCATACCTACTTGATGCTTTTTTTTTAACCGCTAGCATTTTGTAGCCATTAACTCTTTGTTGTTTGCTTTAATATTTATGTCCGCATGTTTGTTCATCTGTTTTGTGGCTGGTATTTGGTTTTTGTTTTCGTTTAATGCAAATTAATTGCACTTGATATCAAAAGTAAACAAAATTTATTTATTATCGTTTATATTTCGCAACGACACATGTTATTTTAAAGCATTTGTGTATGTTTTTATTATTTTATTATTATCATCATCATTATTTTTATTTGTAAATTGTGTTTATAAATAAAAATTAATCATTTATCATATAATAAGGGTAATAGTTTTTAATTTAAATAAATTTTACATTGTTAATATACACATAACGGAAATTTCTATTAAAAAAGAATTTTTTTTTAAATAAAATGTAATTTAGATAATTATTGGGTTTGCGCTCCTTTTAAAACGATAGGAATTGAATTAAAATTTTAAATTTTAGAGATAAATATGCCTATGCATAATGGGTGGGCCGATAAAACTAATTTAAGCTAAGTTAATTTCAAAGATGATTATATGTACATATATGTATGTATAACTGGATCTATTAATAAACGCCCTCCACCGCCGTGGAAAACATGGTGAACAGAACATAAAATTTTCTATGCTCTTACTTTAACAGTTAATGTTAAGTGTAGACCACTCATGTTAAAGTTTTAACATGGTTGTAGAAAAATATCTTTTGGGAGATCTTTTATAACATACATTGAGGTTCAAGTTTTGACAGCCCCCTTTTTTGTAGTTGCTTTTCACTTTAAAAATTCCTACAATTGATTTGTCTTTAGCAAAAATCAAAACATTTAAGTAAAGGGTGTTTGTTTTTAGAGTGTAACAACTTTGAGTTGGCATCACTGCTTTATTTGACCACCCATTTAACAGCTGATAGTTGCTTTTTAAAGTTTTCTTTGAAATTTCATTATGAATCGACTAAAACGAGAGCAACGCGTGCAAATTGTTGAAATTTTTAATCAAAATAATTGTACAATTCAAAATTTTATTTTCCGATGAAGCCCATTTCTGATTGAATGGGTACGTAAATAAGCAGAATTGTCGCATTTGAAGTGAGGAAGATCCACAAGCTTTTGTCGAAACACCATTACATCCACAGAAAATTACTGTTTGGTGCGCTTTATGGGCTGGCGGGGTCATTCCCCCATATTTTTTCAAAAACGATGATGATCATAATGTTCCTGTCAATGGTGAACGGTATAGAAAGATGATTCGAATGTTTTCGTACCTCAATTAAGTGGCATTAATATTGCTGATATGTGGTTCTAAGAAGACGGAGCCACATGCCACACAGCGGGCGATACAATTGTTTTACTCAAATAAACCACCAAGATCGTGTGACTTAACCCTATTGGATTATTTTATTTGGGTTTATGTTAAGTCACTTGTCTTCGTCGATAAACCACAAACAATTGAACACCTGGAAATCAACATTCGAAGAGTTATCGACGAAATACGTCCGCAAATGCTGCGAAAAGTTGTTGAAAATTGGTTTCCAGATTACGCCTTCTATGCGCCAGCCGATGCGGCCACATGGCAGAAATCATATTTAATCATAAAATAAAATTTTCTTTCCAATAAACCCCGTTTCATTGATATGACAAATACATTTTCTTTTTTTATTATGATTTAAACTTGTGTCACTCTATAAAAAAACACCCTGTAAAATGAAACTGGTATTATTTTCCACAATCTTTTTTTTTAAAGAAACTTTCTGCAGCTAATTAACGTGGCAAAACTTCGAAAATATTGAAGAGCAAAAACCAGTGTTCGAAATAAACACTAAATATCGCTCCTAAGTGTTCGGTTCGGTAGATTTGTGGAAAACTCAAACGCTTATAGTGTTTGTGTAGAAAATCATTAAATAAATAACTTTTCCCTGTTTGTCGTCTTTCGGACGGACGGACATCGATAGATCAATTCCTCTTCTCCTAACCCTGCGGCCACACGGTCAAGTTGTTCTTGATAGTCTTTTGCATATACTGTTTGTCAAAATTTACATAAATTGAAAGCTGTGACGTATGCTGCACTCAATTTGTAGGCAGTTTAATTTCAAGATGTCATCAAGAAAACAATTTATAATGACCAACATGTAATCAGCTGATAAATTGAAAGTAAAATTGCCAAACAAATGGAAAGGTGAAATTGAAAGCAATTTCAATGGTCAATTTAAAAAGTGTGAGTGTGTTAGTAAAAAAGTGAGAGTGTATTGCAAATTTAATGGAATTGAAAGGCAAAACTTGATCGTGTGGCCACCAAGTAAGAAGTGGTGAAAAGTATTAAAATAGTTTAAGTGCTTTTTTCACAACACAAGTGATTGAACGTGTAGTTAATGTGTAGTTTCCATTAAAAGTACTCAAAAAGCACTCAGTTTATGAGTGTTTTTTACATAAATTGTACTACAAGTTCAATTACTTGTGTTGTGCAAACTAAAGACCTGCACAGATACATACATCTGTTTATATCTGTTTCTGTGTGTTTTCTAAAGTGGATGCGTATGGATGAGTGCTCTTGTGTTTCTGATATAAGTTGATATTGATATGATTTGTAAAAGAGTGGATGTAAGTTGATACAAAAGCGAAAGAGAGTATCATATCTGTTAATATCTGCTTCGCAAAAGCAGATACTAGTGGATACTGATGGAATACAATAAGTTACTTATTGTACGATGCCGTTATTTTCAATTATTTTTCAACGAAAAAGAGCGTGAATGTATTACGAGCGAAAAAAAAAGCCAAACAAAAAATTTTACAAAAACAAAACACACAGGCTGCTTGTACTATGGTCGTACAAATTGCCAAGCAACAACAACACTACAAGTTACGTATTATACCTACGACGAAAATACAAGTGGAAGCACTTGCAATTTTTCTTGATGAGCAGCACGATTAGCCTTTGTGTCTACTAGAGGTCTGCTTTGAATAACTCACTTGTTTGCCTTTATTCAAAGTGCACAACATTTATTCAATTATAAAACATTCAAAAAGATAAGAAGAGAGTAAACCATATACAAAAATAAGAATGAATGAATTGACTAAAAAACTTGTTTACTGTAAATGAATATGAGAGTAATTCAAAAATAACAAAAATTTGGAATGACCCGTCAGAGAGAGCAAGTTTACAAAAAATATTCAAATAATTTTTGAATTATTGAATGTGCATACATTTATTTGAATACCTTGCCATAATATGTGTGTAAGCTTGTGGCTTCTTTTATTTATAAGAGTTAAGCTTACACATACATACATAATGTGTAGGTACACATATTTTACATTCAAATTATATTTGAATAATTTACTCATTTGACTTGAGTTGACTGAATAGAATGAGTTTTTGTTGTTTTGTTTTTGGTTATTTTTTCATTTGTTTCGTTATCATTGGGTAATCGACACATTGTAATTAAAAAACAAATAAGTGTGTTGAAATTGCTTTTTATTTATTCTTGCAGACCTCTAGTGTCTACTGCGTACATGATTTGTTCTTGTAAAAATGTGTATGCTGCTTTTTTTTAAAGCAAACATTTTTGAAAATTTTAGTAACGGTAATATTTTTTTTTCTTAAATTCTTTGATGCCTGTGTATGGTTGTTTTTGTTAAAAAGACATGTAGACAAAAATTATTGTAAAAAAAAATTACTGAAAGAACTGAACACATGTAATTTGTTCTTGTAAAAAAAACTTGGGTTTTTACCAACCAAAACTATTTTTTTCGTTGAAAGCACTTTTCTAAAATATGTAGGTAAACACTTTTGAAAACATTAAAAAAGAAGTATGCTACATTTTATGTGGAAATAACCTACATACATAAATGCAAATGTTACAGTAAGTATAACTGTTGGGTTAGAAAAATTAAAAAACGCAACGAAAAAATAGCAAACAATCAAGAAAAAAACCCTGAAGAAGACACTCAAAGGAGTGCTGAAATATTGATTTAAATAAATTTTATATCAAAAACAAGACCTCAAGCTCGAAAATTTAATAAGTTATACTTTAGGTTTTTTTATTTAATATAACCGTATTATGTAGAAAAAAATAGAAAATTCATATTAACGTTTTGAAATATTTTTATTTTGAAAAGAATTGTTTGACGAATAGTTGAATTTGAGCCCTAACCGCGAAAATAACGTAAGCGGCATCATTTTAAATTTTTGTTTTTTTCTCCAGGGACCCTATAAAGGAAACGACAAAAAATCATATAAATATAACCATTAATATTGATGAATTATGGGTAAAGGTTAAAAATTACAATTATCATTTAATATATATATATTTTATTCTGGTTATCGTAACCAATTAAAGTAAAAAATATTTTTTTTGGTTATACCTTCATAAATAACCATTAATTCAACTAAAAAATTTTTTGGTTACAAACAACTATTAAACCAAATAAATAATTTTTTAGTTACAAATAACCATTTTAACAAATAATAAATTAATTTGGTTACAAATAACCATTAAAACAAGTAATTTATTTTTTGGTTACAAATATAAATTATACATAAGTAAGAAAGTATAGTCGGTTACTATTTGGGACCCTTGGGCAATAATTTTTTCGGCAAAAGCAAAAAAACTGTCTTTAAGTACAGACGGTGATTCTAGCGGTTTAGAATTGCCTCTCAAGTCACGCACAACAGTTGACACATTCACTCCTTCTTCTTAGTCATCGAAATAATAAATGCACGGAAATAATCATACATATATACATATGCACAGAAAAAAATATCTGAAGAAAATTTTTAACCTGTGTCGTTGTTAAAAAAAATTGCTTGTTTAAATGGTTATTTGAAACCAAAATATTAATTATTTGGTTTAATAGTTGTTTGTAACCAAAAAAAATTTGTGGTTGAAGTAATGGTTATTTATGTATAACAAAAAAAAATATTTTTTACTGTAATTGGTTACGATAACCAATATAAAATATATGTAACGATAATGGTTAAAAATAACCAAATGAAAATAAAAGGAATTTTCCAGTAAACTCAAATAAAATACAATAACCATTATGTTTGGTCCCTGATTTTATCGTGAGCAACAAATTTAATACAAAATTTATATGAATTAAAATAAAAAAAACTCTCACCTATAAAATTTATTTGGGTGCTAACGTTATTTTCGCGCTTAAGGCTCGATTAATAAAAATGTTTCACACGAAATGACAAACTAAGTATACTCAGCTAGTTGTGGCGGAGGGTATACATAACAAAAAGCCAATAAAAAACCAGACATGTCAAACACACACACACACACTGTGTGTTGTGCTGTGGCAGTACAAATTGCCGAGCAACAACAGCAACACAAGCGGGAATCGTTGTTATCAGGCCATATTTCACGATTTTTAGGCATTTTGGCGATATTTTCCTCTAAATTATCAAAGTGCCTATTTTTTGAGAAATACTTACAACACGGTAATTTGTGGTTTGTTTTATATATATTACACTACGCTAGTTGGAAAAACAGACAAGCTGGGCACCTGGCGTTTTAACCTAATTCGGATACGCTGAATCCAGTGGTGCTCGCCGTTTTTAAGATTGGCTCTGGTTTTCGAGATATACCGTTATTTTGAAAATGGAGGAGGTTGCACAACATACACCTATTAGCGTAACTCAAAAACGGTTTAGTTTACTAAAATTACTAAAAAAAACCGAAACTCCGCAATTTTTTTTGTTTTGTTTGCAGCTTCGTTTTTTATATGTCTGCAAAAAATTAGAAGCCTTGCTGCATTTTTTAATTTTTTATGAATTTTTAAAAAACAAAAATTTCGAAATTTTGATAAAAAAATTAATTTTTTTTCAATAAAAAAACCTATGTTTCAAAAACGACTGCTCACATTAAAAATAAGTTTTACTTTTCTTAAAGGAAATTTTATCGCAAAAGCGTGTTTGAGTTACGCGAACATATGTTATGCAACCTCCTCCATTTTCGAAATAACGGTATATCTCGAAAACCATAGCCAATCTTAAAAGCGGCGAGCACCACTGGATTTAACGTATCCGAATTAGGTTAAAACGCCAGGTGCCCAGCTTGTCTCAAAAAAAGTGTAAATTTCTTGCACAGTGTTATTAATTTTGGGTAACTTGTTACATTACAAAGATACAACTGTTATTAATTCAGCGCTTATATCTACTTAAGGAAAAAATGGTTATATGTATTCCATATATGCAGTATTTGTATTGTATGTCTAACCAAGCAAACACATTTTGAGAAATATACCACTACATATGAGGGGCTTAAGGCACAAGGGGAATCGATCTAAAGAAATCCACCCGTCCGGCTGGCTGTCCGTGTAAACCTTGTAGGCAAAGTTCAAGTCGCAATTTTGAAGATAAATTGCTGAAATTCGGTACATAGGTTCTTATTGTCCTAAGAATTAAGCCTACGATAAATGGTAATAGCATTGACCTGAATCTTAACTTTATAATATAATTTGTTTTCCTGGGTCCATGATTGCCCATTGGTCCCAATTAAGGTACACTCTTGAAAAGTTGTCTAAATGATGTGGTGTGGAGTATCATAGGGTCGGGATTGAAGAACTTTACTTTCTTATTTGTTTAAATTGGATATTTGTACCCAAAAAATAAAAAAATTTAACCAGGAAAAAATATATTTTTTCCAATAGATATTTGTAACAAATTTGGTTATCATTAACAAAAAAAAATAAATTTTACTTTCATTGGTTACTACCAACAAAATAAAATATATATAACGATAATGGTTAAATATTCCCAATTGAAAATAAAGGAATATTTCTCGTAACCTTTACAAAAAATAATAATATGCAGTAATTATTTTCAGTCCCTGAGTTATTTTTTTAATTTAAAAACAAACAAGTCCATATAAAACAGTAATTTTTCAACGTAAAAATAAAAGGTAAAATTTAACTCTTAAAAAGAGAGTTTTATTAAGCCGTCATAAATTAAAACTCAGTTGAGGAAAAAAATATCGAATAAAACTGTTAAAACGAGAATTTTATTCAGCCGTCAAAAAATAAAACTCATTTCAGGAGTTCGATTTAAACCAGCATTTTATTCAACTAATTTTTTGTATATTAACTACCAAAGCTTGTCGCTGGTCAGATCACTACAATTTCAACGTAAAAATAAAAAAAAAAGAAGAAAAACATAATGAGTATTTTAAACGTAAAAATTAAAATCCTTAAAAGAGTTGTATTTGTTGATGGTGTGAGTTCTATTTTAGGGCGAATATGTTAGATTGCAAAAAAAAAACTCTCTTTTTAAGAGTTCATCCAAACTTTTATTTTTTCGTTGAAAAATGATTTTTAACTGTGGAGTTGAGATTTGTTTTTCTAGATCACCATAGGTTCTTAAAGAGAACTTTAGAACAAACCTATGGGTTGACTCCGTTTTTAAGCTAACATTTTATGGATAACTCTTATTTACGGTCCTTGCGATTTTGTAATTAACTAAAATTTATTTCTAAAAAGTTTATTTTTTTTAATTTTTTTAAAGCATTAGGTAATGGTTAATTGTTTTGCTTTTTTATTTTTGTCAATGTTTTATTGTGTTTGAAATCGTAATAGTAATTTGCCGATTTTTTTATTTAATTTAATTTCTGATTTGTTTTTGAAAATATGCCGATTTCTTACCAAAACCATCTGGCACCCCTGGTTGAGATCGTATACAAGTTTTTATAAACTTTCTTATTTTCATCAACTCGCCAACAATATTTTATAATACAACAGAACACCACAGATATTGTAGAAATACTCATGGTGACAACAGATATTTGGAAGAAAAAAAAAATGTTATGTCATACTCAATACAAAACCATAAGCAACTGTTTTTGTTTTTAAGATATGGTGAGTGGACAAAAGCAAAACCATACAATATCAGTTACACTCATTCTCTCATTTATATCAGTAGTAACAGATAAATATCTGGTGTATCTGTTTCAACAATACTTACTGATACACTCGTGCAGGTCTTTAGTGCAAACCGCACATTAGCCTTGCCACTTAAATTATCAATACAGTAGTGTTGGCAAAGTATTAAGTAATGGGTAACGAGTTTTTGTACTTCTTATGAGTACTTAATACTAAAAAGTAGCCACTCCATACTTTCAGAGTTGTATTTATTAAGCAAACGACTCACTTTCAAAGTTAAAATGCATATGAAAATACAATACAGTGGTTTCCCGATTTAATGAACAATTGATTGTCAGCCCTGTTCGTTAAATCCAGTACTAAAAAAATATTTTTTCATGTAACAACAAATTAAAAGAACAATTAATATCATATCGTATTACAAGTAAATGGATTTTATAAAATAAAATTAATGAAAAAAGTTATTATTTAAAAAAATAAGAAAAAACTACATAATTATGTAGTTAAAGAAACTTGTTATTGACGTTTGTTTTTGAGATTTCTTTAAACTTTTTTCAATTGCTTTCTCTTGAAGCTCACGTTAAATTAATAAGGGTTTTCATGATAGCGCTTAAAATTGCCAATTATTCAAACTGAGTTAATATTACTTAAAAATTATTTACTCGTATTGTGGTAAACTTAAAAGTTAAATTTTACAACAGTTTTGCAAATAAATCCCAACTTTATAAATTTGTGTTCATTGTATTGCGGCATAAAAGAGGATGCCAAGAGAAATGGAAAAGGGCAGATTTCTTAGAAAGAGACAAACAAAAAACGCAAAATCTTCCGTCTCGTGTCATATCAGTAATCTGTGGTCAAGACTACAACTGTTTGCCTGACTACTCCATCCATGTATTTAAATAAGTTTTACGAATTTTTGTATATTATTTTCATTACCAAATTGGATTTTAATTCGTTAACCCGATTAATCCCGAATTCGCTAAATCGACAGTTCGTTAAATCGGGAAACCACTGTATTACCTAATATCTTAAACAAATAAGTCAACAACAAAAAACGAAATTAAAGCAAAATTAAAAAGGATTATACTGTTTGTAAAACTATTCAATACAAACGCTATTAAAATGCATACAAAAAAGCAGTGCTTGACTTTGAAACACTGCTTGGAAACTCGAAAAAAGCGCCGTTCAAAGTACTGAGTACCCAAATGAAATGCATACAGTATCACTGCGGAATGAAAAGTATGTAGTAATAAAATTTACCAGCACTCAATACTGACCCTTGTACCTTCCACGGCATTTAAAAACTGAAGATTAATTTTTTTGTAAACCTCTCATGATTCTCAAATTCCGCACAGTGTAAAATAATAGGCTTCCTTTTAAATTTGCTTTAAAATTGCTCGAAAAGCAAAAAACAATTTACAAATATGTTTGAATGTTTTACAAGCCTAAAAATACTTCAATATCTTTAAACACAAAACTTGATTACAATCTAACGCCTCTGTCTCTAGAACACTTCTATATGATCAATAAAGTACGTATGTACTTAGTAAATTTCTACTAGAATATACAAACAATATATCATTTTATTACACTTGATTCGAAACAATGCTAATAAATTTTGAATTTATGACTTTTGCCTTTACCGATTGCCAATGATTAAGAGCGATAAAACAAATAAATAAACAAAATATTTATAAGAATCTCAAAAAAAAAATAAAAAAAAAAAATGAAAATATTCCCAAGTAGTATAATTTTACTAAGAGACCAATTGAAACGATAATTGCAAAAGCAATCGTAAAGCATTATTTCAATTACTAAATAAATAAAAACAAATTTTATTTATTTATATAGGAAACCCGCAAAGAATATACAAGAATATAAAAAATACAACTCTGTATTATACGGCAGAGTTGTAAATAATATACAAGATTATAACAGGTAATTAAAGATAATTTTATCTTTCCTACTACCTACTAGTAACTGAAGTATAACAACAATTATTGTGTAGTTTAAAAAAATATTGCTAAATAACGGGTCCGCTATCTAACCCTAGGTCTACACTAAAGATAATTATCTCAGCAAGTTGGCAATAACGTCGGCAGAATAACAGAGCAATATTTCTTATTGCTCAGCTTATGTTAAAGGCATGGGAAAACGTATTTCTGTTAACTCATAGTTTGAAAAAATCAAGAAAGAAGGTGCAGTGTAAAAAATGGCTGTATCTTACAAGAATTATTATTTTTAATATAAATTCTTTCTTATTCGACTTTATTATTTAAATTTATGTTAATTTGTTTAAGCTTGAGGTCATTTTTAATACAAAAATATTAATTTTATTAATTTTTTTATTTTTGTTAATGTAAAATTATTATTTTTTTAAAATAACTCGAACTTAAACAAATTAATATTAATTTTAACAATAAAGATCGAATAAGGTAAAAATTATAATTTTTGCAATTTTATTTTAGTTTATTTAATTTTTTAATTTAATTATTTTACTAAAATTATAATTTGCTGCAATTTCAAAAACTTAATTTCTTTCTCACACAATTTGCTTCTATATTTTCTTCTTTTTAGCTTCTTTTTTTCAACTGACAACCAAATTGACGTTTTTTGTAAGCAATAATTGTCAACGAAAATGGACTAACAATTATTGCAATATAAATTGTTAGCAATAAATATGTACAAAAAATTGCTGTCTACATTAAAGATAACATAATTTTGACAATTACTGCAATATATGTCGCAATAATTATCTCTGGTATAGACGGGCAGTAAGGTTTTTTTTTCAACTAGTACTTATTTCGTGAATGGTAACACTTAGCTCATGTCTGATTTGACATTTAATTAGTTGTATCCTTCCGCTGAACGAATATGGTTGTGTATACGCTTGAACAACGCTGGGAAATATGCGTTTTCGCTTCGCTAAGTGGGCCTGCGATCGACTTACAGAAGATGCCGATTTTGCCAAAAAAAAATCATCTTTTCAGATGAAGCTCATTTTGATCTTGGCGGATATGTAAACAAGCAAAATTGTCGCATTTGGGGCACAAAAAACCCGCACGCATATATTGAAAAGCCGATGCACCCAAAGCGAGTCACTGTTTGGTCCAAAGGCATAATTGGGCCAGTTTTCTTCGAAAATGGACAAGGAGTGGCCGTTACAGTCAATGGCGATCGTTGTCGGGCCATGTTGAACGAATTTTTGTTCACAAAAATTGAAGAGGAGGATATTGGCAACATTTGGTTTCAACACACGCAGAGAAAAAATATGGTTGGGCATGGTTACGGCAACCACACTGTGTTTATTGTAACAATATATTGTTGTTGTACACAAATAATTGTTATTTTTATTAAATATCAGCAATATTATAGTAACTGTAAACATATTAATGTTTATCGCAATTATAAATTTGAGTATTGTTGACCGAAAAATAATTATTTTTCTAACAACTAAATTATGATAACTTTCAAAACATATTATATTACTCACAACCATATAATGATATTTGATAGCCATAAGATGATAACTTTCTATACATTTATCATATTATGTTTAAGATGCAATCAAAATATCGTTACTCTAATAATATTTTGTATCGCCATTTGTAAAATAATTTTGTATCAGTTGTGTCGTGTTTTACATAAACTTATCGAATTATTTGTTAGTGAGTGGCTAAATAATAAAAAATAGCCATTAAAATAAACAAGAAATTAAAGAAAAATAAAGAAAAATATTAAAAAAGGAATAACAAAATAACCATTAAAATAAACAAGAAATTAAAAAAAAAATAAAGAAAAAACATTAAAAAAGGGTTGCAGTGTCACAAAATAAAATATCTTTGCTAAAAATTTTAATAATCTTAAAGTGGTGGAAAAATTTGTAAAATGTTGGTGCAAAATATTGACCATTACTGGTAAGTTTTGTGTTATTTTAAGAGAAAAATAATGAAAACTCCATAAAATAATTTATAAATAATTGCGACCTACGACAAAAAGATTACAGTAACTATATTATGTTTTTTATTTTATCATAAGTATTTTTTCCCAATAAAAATATTATGTTTAAAGTTGTATCATATTATGATGTAAAAAATTTATTATGATTGTCATCACAATAATATGATTACTTCTAAACTTATTATGATTGTCATGACAATAATATGATTACTTCTAAACTTATTATGATTGTCATGACAATAATATGATTACTTCTAAACTTATTATGATTGTCATGACAATAATATGATTACTTCTAAACTAATTATGATTGCCATGACAATAATATGATTACTTCTAAACTTATTATGATTGCAATGACAGTAATATGATTACTTCTTAACTTATTATGGTTACCATCACAACAATATGATTACTTCTTATCTTATTATGATTACCATGACAGTAATATTATAACTTCTTACCGTTTTATGATTAACAGGATAACAATATGGTTAAGGGAAAAATATTATGATGTAATATTACGAACATATTTGGTCATAATATGATTTAATAACAATCGTAATATGGTGACTACAATCATGAATCTTATCATAATATGTTGCTCTTAGAATATGTTTACCACAACCATGTTTTTTCTTTGCGTGCAGGACGGCGCTACGTGCCACACAGCCGAAGCTACACTCGATGTTTTGCGCCCTGTTTTTGAAGATCGCATTATCAGCCGCAGAGCTGATGTCGTTTGGCCACCTCGGAGCTGCGATTTGACACCGTTGAACTATTATTTGTGGGGTGCCGTCAAAGATAAGTGTTACGCCCAGTGATGTTAACTTTTATTTTTTCATTACCTTTCGGTCCTCTAAAAATTACCGTTTTTGAGAAGAAATTACCGTACGCAACGGTTTTTAATTAAAACATTAATGTGCTGTTTCCAAATGACAGGCGATTGATTGCTTCATTTGTTAACAGTACATAAGAGCATTATTTATAAACCATTAATTTAAATTTTTGATGCGTTTTTAGAAAAATCTGATTGTAAATTTTGGTCTTAAAATACATTTTTAACAAAATTATGGTATTTTTTATGAATAAGGTAGTAAAATAATTTTGAATTTGACCCGTACTTAAAATAATCCAAAAATTATAATTAAATTAATAACATTGTGGTAATTTCATATGTTTAAGAATTGATGATTTTTAAACAAACAAAAAGTTAAATATTATCAAAGTTATTTTCGGGAATACAAAATTTATTATTAATACGATTTCCGTATGACGTGCTAAATTCCCAGTTTTTCATATTTGATAAATACACTGAAATTTATTGTTGAGGGAAAGCTAGCTTCTATGCGCATTTCACTGGTTGCTTAGGCCAGCTCATCAGGAAACCTTTTCCAAAGATTTTAGAAAGGCCAAAAATATTATACAAATAAAACCCTAAAGCGAATAAGATTTATAAACACTCAAAGTCTAACTTGTAACAATATCAAAGCCAAAACAAAACACCAACAATAAACAGTGAGTTTATCTGAGTGTGAGTGAGTTTATATATAATTAATAATATACAAGAGTTATTTCATTTCTCTTATTTTGCACTTATCGTTGTTACGATAGCACAAGGTGTGCTATTAAGTCATATCATCATACAGGCCTGTTCTGAAAATCAATTTAACTCAAATCACGCTATTTCAAATCACACGTGTGATATTTTAGTGTCCCGTTTTTGTGTGTTTCGGTGTGATCTTCATTTGCTGAAAGCACACACAGAAACACAAAAACGGTATGACTTTCAAAACACCACAAAATTACACTTGTGATTTTAAAAACATTTTTATCAACCCAATTATGAATAAAAATTCCCTGGGAGTTTTTTTCCCCCTTTTTCCATTTTTACAATTGAATTAACATGGGAAAAAATGGGAGAAGGGAGAAAACTCCCGGGGAATTTTTATTCATAATTGGGCTGTATATCTTTAGTTTTAGTATTGTGGTTATTTTGTTGAACCAGCCGCCTGGGTTCGAATCTCAGGTCAGTCAAGAATGAATTATTATCAATAACAATTTTAATTAATTTTCATGTTGTAAAATTCCTTTCTTCATAAAAAATAATTTAATGAAATTAAATTTGATGAACTTGACCCGAATTAAAATATTAAAAAATATCTTTAGTTTTTCTAAAATTTTTATGGATAAAGTTTCCTGATGATCTGGCCTAAGCAACCAGTGAAATGCGCATAGGAATAGCTTATCCCATCAACAATAAATTTCAGTGTTTTTATCAAAAATAAAAATTGGGAAATAAGCACGAATAACAAAATCATTTGAATTAAATTTTGTATTCCCATTAAAATTATTTTGTTAACAAAATAATAATGTTACTGCTGTATTCATTGATTCGTCATAACTATGCATTAGAAATTTAAATTATAAGCGGTATCTCACAGCAGTCATATATATTTCTTGTAATTATTTTAAGACATATTACTTTACAACTTTAAGACTACCATGTGAATCGCCCAATAATGTGGTTAATTTTTTTGTGATAATATTTATCTATGTATTTTTAATTTGAAAATTACATCTCAAAAGTTAAAACTTTAAACCCTTCATATGTAAGTGCGTATATTTATACCAAAAATGTATTTAAATTACCGTATTTTAATAATATTACCTTGCTACCTTTCGCGGCCCAAAATTACCCTAAAAAAGGGTAATTACCGTACGGTTAACATCACTGGTTACGCCGACAAGCCAGCGACAATTGACGCTTTATAGGACAATATTCGTGAAGCCATTGGTGAAATACAGTTGCACACAATCGATAATGTGCTTACAAATTGGAACGATCGCGTAGGCTACTGCATGGCCAGCCGAGGCAGCCATTTGAATTATTTTCCATTATTAACCGGAAGGATTGTACTTTCAAATAAAAAAAGAAATTTGAGAAAATATTCAGTAGTTTTTTTTATAGCATTTTCAAAAAAAAAAAGTTATTTGGCGGACCCTGTATAAAACTTAAAAAAACTTTTTTTTTTTTTTTTTTTGTATTTATTTATCAAAATTAATATGATTTCTATTCTTTCAATTTGTCCTTTAAATATTATTATTAATTATGTTTATCAACTTATTATTGAACATGATTAATAGTATTTTTGGTTGGTCGTTTATAACCAATACCAACGATAAGATAATTAGAAGAACAATTAAATTTTCCCCAAAAATATTTGTTTACAAAAAAAAAAACCCCCCCAATAAAATATAAAAAATAATTGTTATAGAATCTCTTGAACAAAAGCAAACCAATTTTTTTATCGTGCTACATTTTATATTACATTTGCTTTAATAAATTATTATTATTTTCGCATTGTTAATATTATTTATGATTCAATTGCTATAGACAAAAAAAAAAAAAAAAATTAGAAAATTAACTAATAAAACATTCATCGCGTGCCATAAAACGTGTTTGTTCATACACATATTTTTTCATTTCACTATTTGTTTTTGTAAATAAAATGTTTACTTTCATTTAAAAAAAGTAACAGAACAAAGTTTAAATCAAACTCAATTGACTATTTTGGGTGGGTCTAATAAATATACATACATATAAAGAAAAAAGTAAAAAAAAATAATATAGAAAACGGCGTTACAGAGAACTTTATTAGACGCTGGGCATCAATTAGTGATGTGCAGTATTTTGTTAATTTACATGGTCTGTCTACTTCACGTTCGATTTTTGTTTAAATTCTTTATTACATGCAGTGATGCCAAGTGTAGGGGTTTTCCCTTTTTTAGGAATTCATTTAAAGATTTATTAGTTCTGTCTAATTCCAGATTTTATCTAAAAATTAACAAGTGTTAATTGTTAAAATTACAGTGTAACCTCGGTGAACGCAACCAATAGAAATTTTGGGCTGTTGCGATAACTGAGTTGTTGCGCAAACCAAGTCACAAATTTCTAGTTATATTTTTCGTTTTAAAAGCCAATTTTAAAAAATCAAGAATTTTATAAAAAAAAACCAAGTTTAGCTTTTAATAATCATATTTATTTGATTGCAATAAAGAATAAAACCGGAAAAACAAAATATACATCTAATAAAAAATTAATGAAATACACATTTAAATGTATGTTAATTTGTACTGATGGTTGTTATCGAGTTAAAGAATCATATTTTTAAGGGAAAAAGTCTTAAATTTTCCACTGAGTTTTACTACTTGTCATATTTATTTGAACTGAAATTTTACGATTCTTTTGCAATACCATTATATCATCCAAAGAACAGCTATTCTCCTCTGCCCAGTGTAGACAAACGTTAAAGTTTGTAATACGCACAAAATCTTTGTCATTCTTAGAATAACGCTAAATCAAAAAGACTATTGCACTTATGCATAAGATTTTACATATACACGTTTTAGTTTTAAATTTATTTATCAAAAACCAAACTAAAAAAAAAAAACAAAAAATGCTTGTTACTTGTATTGTTTTTGCAAAGTTGCGTTAATTGAGGGTTTGTTTTTTAAAAAGTTGCGTTTACAGAGTCACCAATGTTACGAGATTGGGTGTTGCGTTAAGCGCATATCGGGGGTTGCGTTCAACGAGGCTACACTGTGTATAATATACACTATTTTAAGTTTTTTTTATTATAAATTCGTAAATCTGGTTAAACCTCTTATGAAAAAAGTAAATATATGTATATGTATGTGACGTCTTTATAGATATTCGTATTCGCATTCTTATTCGTGAATATTAAAAATTGATATTCGTAACATCACAACTAGAAACCATTACACAACCTGCTTAATACCATGTTCATACGGACAACAATATTTGTGTTTCGCTTTCCCATTCCTGTTTCGCGCCCCAAACATGATTGATACAACATGTTTTGCCATACAAAATTTTGGGAGCGAAACAGGTCATCTCCAATTTTTATAACAATTATCCTAAAAATTCATGTTAAATAAAATAAAGTGATAATTATAAAATAATAATATTAAAAAATGGATAAAATAATTTATTTTTAACTTTTAATTACTTTTTTTTTTTATCTATTTTGAATAAAATCACACTAACACTCAATTTACATGATGAATTTTATGACGTCCAATTTTGGACGTCATTTTTTTGTTTGGCAGCAAGCGGTGTAGAGAAGAAAGAGGGGTAGAAAAATAGACATGATTTCTGTTTTCTCTTCTTCTTTCAAAATGAACCAAGAATGAATCGTCGTCTAAACATAGAATAAGGCTAGTTTATACTATCTCACACGTCTTACGTATTCCACAATACTTTGTGAGATAGAAATCTAATGAGTTGTGTTGCGACTGTCAAAAAATCCAAATAAACATAACAGTTTGTGTTTAACACTCATCATAGTACGTTTCCACTTACTTGTTTTGGGCCATAAAACTAGTTTTGCAGCAAAACAAGTGTTTTGCTACTTGTTTTCCATGCATTTTTCATATTTGAAAAACTCAAACAAAAACATGTCGAAAATCATGAATACAACTCTGGTTTTTCCGTTATTGGTGATTGAAAATTTCGAAAAAGTGAAATATTTTCCAAAATTTAATGACTTATTTAATAGGTTTATGCAATTCTCCAGCTGATTAATTTGTAGCATAAATCATTTAAATTAAATTTTGTATTCCCACGAAAATTATTTTGATGATAAACTGGTGGGGCACGGCCACAAAAAACTGACTGGCAACCCGATTTTTAAATAAAGCGAGTTGTTTTTGTTTTTTTTTGTTTTTTCTTAACCTACTTACAACTACAATTAATGTTGGAAGAATTCCAATCAATTGTAGTGGAGAATGTAAGGAGAGATAAACTCACTGTTTATTGTTGATTATTTTGTTTAAACTTTGATATTGTTACAAATAGAACTGTTTCTGTAATTCTTATACACTTTACAGTTTTATTTGGTTTAATATCTTAAGTTTTTCTAAAATCTTTATGGATGAAGTTTCCTGATGATCTGGCCTAAGCAATCAGTGAAATGCGCATAGGAAATAATAAAAATTTGGAATTACGCACGAATAACAAATAATTTAAAATAATATAATAAAAAGGAAGTAAATTATGTGCTTTTATATACCTACATACATACATATAAGTATATCTGTGTATTAAAAACCAAACCAAAAAATTTCATGTTAAAGAAAAAATGTTTTTTTTCAACACATATTTTTTTTTGGCTTTCATAGTTGTTTACAACATACATAAATGACAAATTCGAAAACCAAAACCAGTTTAACATAATGGAAACACTGTGACACGTTCTGCTCAAAACAAGTTGTTTTGCTCATAGTGGAAATGAAATAAAATGCAACCCTGATCCAATAAAAGGTGTTGTTGTTTAGAAATTTTTTAAAAAAACAATGAAGTCGTAAGGGATGTCAAACTTTTTTTTTCATAATACTTGTCATTTTCATCAGACAAGCAGACAATATTCACACTATCAGACTTTTACATATAACTTAAGTTTTTGACATGTATTAATACAAAGTATGACAGTGTAAACTAGCCTTTAGTAGCACAAACTCGCGTTAAGTTTCGCTCTCATTCTGACATCTTTTGACATGTAGCGCCATCATATATTATAGCTTCTGGCGGTTACTCTGGACCTCAGCCTAACTTACCAAAGGCGTTGGGAAAACTTTAATACATTTTTTGAAAGATCATTTGCGAGTGCGTAGAAATGCGCAGTTTTTGCAGATTGCCAGACTGATAAGCGATTTCATTAAAGCACGATGGCCACGTATCAAATCGATTTGTCAAACTCAGTTTTTTTTGATTGTGTTAGTGAAAAAAATCTCACACGTATATGTTGATGTGAGTTTGACGAAAATCAAAACAATTTAGATTTTCACTGCCGCCGCTACTTTGATTTGAAGCAAATTTGATGTGTTGCTGCGAAAAACATCAAATGGCATTTTTATTCAGTTTTCGCAGCGACAACACCGTACGGTAAAAATTTTGTGGTTAAATAAAAAATGGCTTTACGCCATATTTTTTTTTTTCTTTCTTTTTTCCTGCATATGCCAGACCAATAGCTATGCAAACATTTTCTATTTTATTCATATTTCTAAAAAAAAATTATTTGTAAACATTAAAAATATTTTGCGACCAAATTAACCACACGTTCTTTCATTTTAAAAACAGCTTTGAAATGAAATTTGATGGTTTGAGTTTGATACGTTGCTGCGTTAAGCAAAACCAAATATTACCAATACATACATATTATTTGTCAAATCAGTTTGAACGTGGCCATCGTGCTTAAGAGCCTTCATATAAACATTTAAATTTTTAGGCATAATTTTTTCCCACTTTAAATATCTTAAACACTTTTTTGTCTTTTGTTAACATTCCTCCTTTTTTTTTTTTTTGTTAAATTTGACAGGATTAATGTTCTCTTGGGTTAAAATTGAGGTTAGATAATTAATAAACGGCATAAAAAAGGTGTTAAAAACCAAACAATAACAAAAACAAAAGAAAAGTAAACAAAAGAAACTCAGGTTATTGAACGTTATTAACAGTTATTTTAAATAACAAATTCGTAAAAAAGTATAAACATTCCGTTTTAATACAGGAATATTAATAATGTACATATGTATGAAGGCAGGCCAAATTATTTTTTTTTTAATTTGTTTGTTTTGTTTGTCCTTGTGTTAGCAGCATTAGCATTAAATTCACAAAATTCAGGTTAATAAAAACATAGTTTTATATTTTTATATAAAAAAAAAAAAATAAAAATAAAAATAAGAAAAAAAATCACCTGTTTTTTAAATTTTCTGGCACAAATATATTCCACCATGAATGGCGTTTTTGTCTGGGATAATACGCTGAATGATTCGGATCAATATCGTTATCGGTTATATCGACGGATGAGCCGATGCCTGTTGTACTATCATTGGTCAAATCGCTTTGTGAATTAGTCTGTTCGAGCGTTGGAAAACTAACCTCGAAATTTTTACGACGACGCCTATCTAATTTGGTTTGCAATGAACTACGTCTACGACGATTACGTTCTTTGTCGATGGGCGTATCATAGGTACTGTTATTGTCCATGCCCTTAACGACACAACGTATATTGGTGCCATCATCAAAATACGATACCTTTCCGGGTTCATTGGGCGATGAGGCGCGTATGTTTTCCTCCGAACTGTAGACAAGCTCCGGTGAGTTGGCCGTATTTGAAGCGTCACTTTTTTCATGTTTAACAGCTGACTCATAAGAATCTTTGGATGAATGCTGGAATATAAAAAATTTAGAGAAAGGAATTCAAGATCATGTCTAAATAATTAAGTTTTTTGTTATTCATTACAGCTGTAATTCCTTTTAAACTGAACAGATTACAGTTATTTAAAAGATTATACACGCAGAGAAAAAATATGGTTGGGCATGGTTACGGCAACCACACTGTGTTTATTGTAACAATATATTGTTGTTGTACACAAATAATTGTTATTTTTATTAAATATCAGCAATATTATAGTTGCTGTAAACATATTAATGTTTATCGCAATTATAAATTTGAGTATTGTTGACCGAAAAATAATTATTTTTCTAACAACTAAATTAAGATAATTTTCAAAACATATTATATTACTCACAGCCATAACATGATATTTAATAGCCATAGCATGATAACTTTATATACATTTATCATAATAAGTTTAAGATGCAATCAAAATATCGTTACTCTAATAATATTTTGGTATCGCCATTTGTAAAATAATTTTGTATCAGTTGTGTCGTGTTTTACATAAACATATCGAATTATTTGTTAGTGAGTGGCTAAATAATAAAAAAATAACCATTAAAATAAACAAGAAATTAAAAAAATATATTAAAAAAAAAATAACAAAATAACCATTAAAATAAACAAGAAATTGAAAAAAAAAATAAAGAAAAAACATTAAAAAAGGGTTGTAGTGTCACAAAATAAAATATCTTTGCTAAAAAATTTTAATAATCTTAAAGTGGTGGAAAAATTTGTGAAATATTGGTGAAAAATATTAACCATTACTGGTAAGTTTTGTGTTATTTTAAGAGAAAAATAATGAAAACTCCATAAAATAATTTATAAATAATTGCGACCTACGACAAAAAGATTACAGTAACTATATTATGTTTTTTATTTTATCATAAGTATTTTTTTCCAATAAAAATATTATGTTTAAAGTTGTATCATATTATGATGTAAAAAATTTATGTATAACAGTTCATATCACTTTGCATCATAATATGATTACTTCTAAACTTATTATGATTGCCATGACAATAATATGATTACTTCTAAACTTATTATGATTGACATGACAATAATATGATTACTTCTAAACTAATTATGATTGCCATAACAATAATATGATTACTTGTAAACTTATTATGATTGCCATGACAATAATATGATTACTTCTAAACTTATTATGATTGCCATAACAATAATATGATTACTTCTAAACTTATTATGATTGTCATGACAATAATATGATTACTTCTTATCTTATTATGATTACCATGACAGTAATATGATTACTTCTTAACTTATTATGATTACCATGACAGTAATATTATAACTTCTTAACGTTTTATGATTAACAGGATAATAATATGATTAAGAGAAAAATATTATGATGTTATATTACGAACATATTTGGTCATAATATGATTTAATAACAATCGTAATATGGTGACTACAATCATGAATCTTATCATAATATGTTGCTCTTAGAATATGTTTACCACAACCATGTTTTTTCTTTGCGTGTACATTCTTTTCCCCCTTCTCTCCTATAAACGCAAGAGTTTGCAAAGTAAACTTTGGGTGTGTGAAAATGGTCTATCAATATTTTAACTGTACAATTTTTAAATTTGTGATTTCTTTGCTTTTTTCTAAACAGTTAAGCCGACGACCACTATCGTATTCAGTCGTACGACATGCCAGAAAAATCGTGTGTGGAGAGTGTGGCTTAAAAATTAATTGAGCGACAGATTTTTTGACAAGTCTGTTCCACTTGCAAATTTTTATGAACATTTTCATAAAATTATAGATTCTCTGCGATCAGAGTTTCAATTTCTTGTAAAGTAGCTGAGTCATTTGCATCATTTTTGTGGGATAGTGTGGCATTGACGGTAGATTTTGCAGACATTTTTTTTATGTTGGATAGAATTCCGTCAGATTTTCCTGTACGATTGTGTACGATAGTAAGTCCCGGCCTTTAATGGTATTCACTTAAATCAGTGTAAAATGTCAAGCGTAAAAACTTTTAGCGACTAACTTAAACGTTGAATACTTAAACATGGGCGTGAACGTCGTGAATTAAACAGTAATGTTAGCTTGCCTAGTTTAATAAAATCAACAAAACCCGCTGGAATGGCTTGAAAATAGAGACATTGCCACTACTTAACGCGCTGTCAAAATCGGATTTTCCAATTGCAAAGCATTGACGCTGCACTTTTTGGATTTATGTAATTCATATATTTTGTATGAGCATGGGAATTTTGAAAGATAAAAAACGCTTGACAGGCCGATTTAGATTTTGCTGTCACTCGTAAGTTGATGCCATTCACTTTTAAAAAAACTGTTAAATTCACCAAAATGTAAAGTAATAATAAGATAAATTGGATGCATCGATCAGGTTGTGTTATCTCTAATATTTGCATTCGGGATATCAGTCTTAACTGAATGCCAATTATAATAATCTCTGACAGATAAAAAACGCTTGACGAGCCGATTTAGAATTTGCTGTCACTCGTTAGTTGAGGACAATAATTAAAAGTAAAATAGAAAAAAATGTGAAATAATTTAAAAATAAATTGGAAGCATCGATCGCGTTGTGTTATCACTAACATTTGCATTGGAAAGTCCTTCGAGATATCAGTCCTCACTGAATATCATTTATAAGAAAAATCCCTGTACAGACTTGCAATTTGAGGATTAAGTATAAAATCATAAAAACATAATAATAAAAGAATTACAGCTTTAATTTTGAAAACTTTTTAAGAAAAATCTTTTAAATACCACTACTCACCTTGTTACTATCACGTCGCATAAATGCTGTCGCTATAGAACTGCGTCTCTTTTGACTTTTATCCGATTTGCTGGAGAAAAAACTCAAAGCCAATGAACTACGGCGAGGTGGTTTTTGTGGTGGCAATTTTGCATTCACATTTATCTCCGCGATCTCGGTATTTTCGGCATTTTCATCATCGTCGGCGTGTTCATCGATATCGACCAATGATGGTATAGAGGCACTGGCCCAATCCTTTCTTAAACGATATTTGCCGCTATCAATGGTACTCATTTTGTGAGATTTTGTAGAAAGTTTTCGTTGTTGCTCCGTTTTTTCAGGTTATTAAAAATAGCAAATTAAAATTAAACAATTAGAAGAAAAACAAATAGAAGAAAAAGGCGTAATCAACCAGGACTCGCGCTTTCTGTTTTTTAAGTTTGATACTAACAAACACACACGCACGAGGCACAAGCAAAATGTAACGTCCTTGGCGTTTTTTTTTTTTAATTAAAAATAAAAACAATTCTTTTTTAGCTAAAATGAAAAATAAAAAATAAAGAAAAACAAAATTAATAAAAAAAAAACAAATTATAAGTTTTTAAGTAAAAAATAAAGTTGTGTTTTTTTGTAATTAACTGCGAATATCTCTACTGTTTTCTTAAAGCTCGAAAAATCTGCGTTTAAAATCTTCTTATTCATAAACTACCATTTATTATAATTTTATTTTTTTTTATTTACTTTTTTTCCATGTTAATGAATTTATACTACTAAGCTATTTAGTTAAAGCTCACTCCATCTGTTTCTGTCAATCCCCTTTTGTATAATTTTTTACACTAGCACGATCTTTGATCGTCATTATCATCATTTGTAATTTTACATTGTAATTATCATCTGTTAAATTATTCACAATAAATACTTTACTACTCACATTTGTATTTAGGTTTTTTTTCCTTTCTTTAATTGGGATTTAAAATATCGTAATAGAAAATTTTCGTCTGTCTGTCAGTTTGACAGCCGTGACGTCTAACAAATATTATTGTTATTCTCTTTAATTGAATGTGATTAGCAACTGATTATCGAAGATTTCTAAATTGCTGTCATAATCAAGAAAAATGACTGAGGGTATTTGAACAATTGAAAATCGTAATGAAAATGAAAGTGTTGGGTTTTGTAAGAGGGGGTTTAGCGTTTAAAGTGTTGTAAATTGTAAATGTAATTGTTTTGAAGTGAAAAGTGTGTTTAAAAGTTAACGCCCAATTACATTCGCTTTAACTGTAGATGATAGTTTAAGGTAATGTATATCGTTGGTCTGATGCAGAAAGGCCCTAACTCAAATATGTAATTGCAAATTTACAAGAGAAGGTAAAATAAGTTTAGCGGGTTTTACCCTTGATAGTAAAGTCCTTTGTAGACCTTGTAAATCTTATGGCGTTTTCTTTTCTGAGTAACATTCTGCATTTATTCTGCCTTTTACAAGTTTCGAGCCGTAAACACTAACAATGCAATACAAAAAACATCTGTTGTTTCTGTTGGCTTTGAATTGTTGTAGTCTTGCGACCACCTGTAGTTGAATTTACCTTGCGCTAATTTTACTTTATTGTTTTATGCCAAAATTTGTGTTCTTTTGTAAACGTAAAATATGAAACATTTCTTAAAAATTAGGGGAGCATTTAAAAATGTTGCCAAGTAACATGTAACACTTATGCAACACTTTTTTTTAGAAAAGAAACCCCCATTAGTGTTTTGACATTTGGCAATTGAAACTACAAAAAAACAAAGGCCCATCCATAAGGTCTGCTCAAAAGCCAGATGTTTATTCCTTGAACGTTGAATGTTGTGTGTAGAAGTACTATAAATTGAGTTAGCTAAATTGTGTATATGTGAACAGAAAGATAATTATGTCAATAAACCGAATATTGACCCAATAAAAAGGTATATCAGAACAGGGTATTATTTGTTTGCATACGATTGGATCGAAAGTACTTCCGACTAAAATTAACCAAAACGCCAAAAAAAAAAATTGAGGTTATAAAAAAGAGACAAACATTTTTAAAAACTTTGAGTTAAAACGATAAGATTTTTATAAAAATAAAAAGTTGTAAGCCTTCAACATGGCCTATAGAAAATCGATCCGTATCTTCAAAAGTTTGAAAAATCACATTTCTCATGCCATTGTGAAGGGCATTAAAAATTTGGCGTAGACGAATGAAGCACTCTTAACTGTTCATGGGAATAATTTAAAATAAAAAGTAAATTTTGCATGGCAACAAAATTAGTTTAGCCATTGTTAACGTCCTAGAACGATAATTGTTTTAACAAATATCAATTTAGTCGAACTTTAAATACATGTTTACGATAACTTATTACCATAATTCAATTTGTTCTTAAAACTTTTGTTTTTTATTATTTCAAATTAGAGAAAAAAAAAAATAACATGAATTATAGTCATTGTCTTCTTTACAATTTCACACGATGTGTTTTTGTCTCATTTTTATTAGAGTTGTATTGTTAATAATCCCCTAACTAATCAGTTCATTCAAAACAACAAAATGACTTGGATTATTATTAATTTTTTTGTTTACGATTTATTGTCTAATACTTAGCAGCTTTAGTGTCATAAAAAATAATTATTTAGACATCAATTAGTGTAGTAGGAAAGGCATTAAGGTCTAATGACCCCATTTTTTATTAATGGATTTATATTTGTCTGAGTTTAATTTTTTATTACCAAAATGATTAGATTAATTTAAATAACTTTAATTTGTCAATTATTCTCTTAATGGCAAATTATAAATTAAAAATAAATAAATTCAAAAATTTTTTAAAAGAAGAAATAGTTTTCTTTTCAATTTATAATTAAATTGTAACGTTACTGACTTACTGATTCATCATCGCACAGCTCAAACACCTGAAGCTAAAAACTTAAAATTTGGACCGGAGGTAGGTCTCTCCCCAAATCGATCAACTAAGACGGGATTTTTGGAAATGCAAATGTTTAGGGGGTAGAAAGGATAACCTTCTATCTCCAAAACTAAAAGAGATAAAAAAAAAACTGTAAAACTTATCGTTGTAGAAAAATAAGCGGACAGGGGTCTGGTAGTTTTTTGAAATTCGGCTCTTTTATAGAGAAAACGCGTAACACCTGAATTTTGGTACTTTTTTGTCAATCCATCTATCTTTTGAACCAATAAACGTAGAAATAAAGTTTATACCACATTCGAAACTTATAAAAAAAAACGAATATAAATGTGGTACTTTTTCGAAATTCGAACGTTTAAGGGGTGAAAATCGTAACTATTTTGGAACTTTTTTTACAAAACATTTTTCTCCATTCATTGACATGCTCGTAGTAAAATATGGGCCCCCACTATATACCGAAATTTTTGATACTTCAATGGGGGAAATTTTATATTTTTCTTCAGCTTTTTGGTCCTCCAACTGGTATTTTTTTTAATTATCGTTAATATTGGACCTTAAAACATAAAATTCAACATGCAATGTCCTGAGTGGATACGAATCTATGAGGGAACTTTTTGGTACTTTTTTGTTCTTTCGCTGGTACTTTTAAAATTTCCGTTAGTATTGGACCTAGAAACATAAAATTCAAGATGCAATGTCCTAAATGGATAAGAATCTTTAAGAGGGAAGTTTTTGGTACATTTTTTATTTTAACTGGAACTTTTTGAATTTCCGTAGAAACATAAAATTAAACATGCAAGATCTTGTGGGAATGAGAATCTGTTAGAGGGATCTATTTGGTACTTGTTTATTCTCAAACTGGTACTTTTTGAATTTCCGTTGGTATTGGTCCTAGAAGCATTAACTTAAACATGCAAGTTCCTGAGTGAATGAGAATCCGTAAGATGGATTTTTTTGATACTTTTATATTAAATTGGTGCTTTTTTCAATTTAATACTTACTGTTGTTCATTAAATAAAAAAAGCAAACATGTGGCCGGTACTTTTTTGACATTCGGCCCTATAAGGTAGTAAACGGGTAAAACCTGTCTTTTGGAACTTTTCGTCCATCATCTAGCCTCTTAACCAATACGCATAGAAATATAAATTATAAACATTTGTAATTTATCTAAAAACTACTAATTCGAACGTTTAGGGGAGAACATTGTACCATTGTACCATTGTAGGGGGTTAAATGCTAGAATTTAAACAAGTTAAAACAAATAAACTTTGGCATACAGATATGTCCACGAAGAAAAAGGAGACGCTAACGAAGTAACGGGTTAAATGCTAGTGATGTATACATTTTTCAAAATAAAAAATAGAGATTTTAAATAAATTAATTTGGCATCATTACAAGAAACAGACGGCAGCAGGGGCCACAATATTTTTTGGTTGGAATTGCCTACTTTTAATAACAATTAATAAATTGCTGTTAGAAGATTTTAATGGACGATTTTACCAATTTATTCACATATCAATTTATGCTAAAAATTCGTTTTTCATGTCATATAAAAATAATATTACATGAAATATTGTATTTAAAAATGTATTTGATCGTATCGTTATGACCAGGGAAACCGGGAATATGCCTTAAAAAGTGTTTTATGTGCATAATGCAGTAAAGGTGTTCAGAGTGGGCATACCAGGTAACGGTAACTTGGTAATGTTCAGATCGAATCCTTGTATATAAGACCCCTCGGGCAGGTGGACAGGTAAGGAGGCCCTATGCTTCACAGGGAGTAAAGTGTACTGAAGAATAAGAAGAAGAAATATGCAGTAAAACTTTAAAAATTTTAAAAAATAAGCTAAGAAATTAAATCAGTGGCAGGAACTGGGGCCATGGCTCCAGGAGCGTTGAATGGATACCTGATGCTGTGGTAAAATCGATTATTTTCTATGGCATCATAGCATGATGGCATGCCATGGTTAGAGATGGTTAGAGGACTGTACTGCAGGTTTTTGGAGAAAGTATGTAGCCTGGCTGCGTTAATGATGACGGCATCACTTCGGTCCATACCGATAAAGACGATGTGCATATGTTGAACTGGTTGCCAGTTTGTATCTTGACCGAACAGTTGGCTCTTATTTTCGCGCTTAGGTTAAATGCGATGGGTCTTTGTTCTACGCGGGAAAAATGGTCATGCCAGGATCACGCATCATGCTACCTGTCGGGACTAAACTATTGCATTCCGGAATTTCTTTCGGTGCTTTATTCACAGTTCAATATGGCAATGATGATGGGCTGTTCGACCATAACCAATCCCTCTGGGACCGTCCCTAAGGGTCTACCCTGTTGGTTCAAAGAGGGGTAGCAGAAAAGGTGGAGGTTAAGAAAACACAAAATAAAAACAAAACCACCTTGTGCAAGTGCTCGGCTAAAAAAAAACTAAAGTGGCAACATGTTTTATTTTTTGATCTTCTTACAACTACAATTGATGCTGGGAGAATTCCAACCAATTTTAGTGGGGAATATAAGAAAAATTAAGTTCACTGTTTACTGTTGTTGTTTTTGTTTAAGCTTTGATATTATTACAAGTAAAACTCTTGCTTATAATTCTTAGTCGCTTAACAGTTTTGTTTGTATAATATCTTCTTAAGTTTTTCTAAAATCTTTGAATTAAGTTTCCTGCTGATCTGGCCCAAGCAACCAGTGAAATGCGCATAGGAATGGCTTATCCCATCAACAATAAATTTCAATGTTTTTATCAAGTTAAAAATTGAGAGATTAAGCACGATGAACAAAATCTTGTCTTTGATAATGTAAAATTAAAATAATTAGATTTTGACCATAAATTAATAAAAATTGTCTCAGAATTTATTTACTTCATCACGTTCAGCGACACGCTTTGATTTTTATTTATAATATTTGTTGACGTAAGCTGCGACCGAATTTCCATTTTTGTTGTAATGTTGTATTTGTTGCCGTAGCGAGTACACCTGCTTATTTCATCATGCGTCGCTCTGATAGCTATGATATGTACGTAAAAGTAATCGTAACAAAAATATTTAGCAATAGCAATATTTAAAATTAAGTTATAGCATTAAATGCTATTTCGGTAGTATTGAACTATGGTCCAATATAGACCAAATCCAATAAAACTTCGTGAGTGCTTTGGGGTGCAATAAAATATGTTGGCCTAAATTAACAAGTAAAAAAAATATGCCGCTAAAGGGAAAAATAAGCAAAGACATGCACTAACAAGTCTATGCCAAAATTCACAGAGTTCTAAAATGAATAAATCTATTATTTTTTGTTTCGATTGGCCGCACAAGAAAAAAAAACATGCCATTGTATATTTACGGTTTCCCTGGTTGTGACTAATCAGTGGTTTTTTATAAAACATGTTTATGTAAAATTTCCTTAATTATCTCAACTACATACACTGTTGACCACTTTTATTTTACCTTACACGTAACATATTTGTAAACTTTGCGTGGCGAGCAAATCATGCCAATTGTAATCAAACAGATGTCGTTATTAGCACTGTGCTGCCAACTTTTTTTTTAAATTAACAAAAAAAATTATTTCTTTATTGTTAAGATGAATTTGTCTCATAAGAAAAGAAATAATAACCCCTATCGTAGTTGGCGAATTTAAAATACGCCTGCGACTGTTTGGTAGTAGATTGAAGGTAATGAGTTCACGTTCTCTTGAATCTATTACCAAATTCGCCAACCACGATAAGAGTGAATAAATGAAAATTATATCTTAAGTTCGGATTCAGAGCAAAACATGGTACAATAGAACAAGTGCATAGAATTGCCACCCTAATAAGATCGGCGTTTGAGAAAAAGCAATACTGCTCAGCCCTGTTTAAAGACATTTCCCAAGCATTTGACAAAGTTTGGCATGATGGGCTACGTATCAAAATAACACGAATGCTTCCTCAAAAGAAAATTACTACCGGTGCCCCCCAAGGCAGCATATTAGGACCGCTACTATATATAATATACACAGCTTGTCTTTAAACAACAAAATTCTCTTATACAAGTCCATCATAAAACCAATATGGACATATGGCATCCAATTATGGGGTACTGCATGCGCATCAAATATTCAAAAGCTTCAAAGAAGACAGTCTAGAATATTACGACAAATTGTCTGCGCCCCATGGAATATATGTACGTAATGATATTATCCACAGAGATCTCAACGTCCGCACTATCCAGGAGGAAATTAAAAAATATTCAATTAGCTACAAAGATAAACTAATGGCCCACCCTAACTACCTAGCTCGGGGTCTGCTTCAGTTCGAAGACCCAAACTAGAAGACATTTTTAAAATTTGAATACAGCAGTTAGTGGTTACATTGGTAACAACTAATAAACAACAAGTGGAATTGTGTCCTTATAATGAATTTCCATACACTGTATATATTCTTAGGCATATTTGTTAGCGGATTCCAAAAGACGAAAATATGAACATCAGAAGAAAGTCACCATAATAAAAAATTTTACATCAGTCGCACGTGTTCAATAGTAGCCCGAAGTAGCATTTTTCTGTAAAAATTTTTCTTAGAATTTATTAAAGTTGAAGATGGAGCACTATATCAGGCAGGGTCTAAAAAACTGCAGTCTAAAACAAAAACTGTCGAACAAAAAACGCAAATTTGTGTACAACTTATCGCTTTTTGAGTTGGAATGGCATCCACTGTTGACATTTAATGAATCGAAAGTAAAAGCAACAGTTTTTTTTTTTGGCCAAACACAAATTTAAACGTGAAAAATTGCAGTTTTTCTACTTTGACTGCAGTTTTTTAAACGCTGATATCAGGTATTTGAAAAAACAATAGGCTGAGTACCGAAACGTCAGTTGCAAAGCAATTCTCTTTTTCAAATGCATCCGTGTAGAATATTACCACGTTATCTGCCCCGAATATCGCGTAAAATACACAAGTATTTTAATTTGATATTCCAAAATCTTTTCGAAAATTGCCTTCACCGCCATTAAAGTAATTCCCATATATTTTTATCTGCTACAAATAATTTATCCGTTGTTTATTAATTTAGTTTTATAAATAATTTCAACTACCGGTCTTTAAGTCTTCAAATGTGAACATTCACTAATAAATCATTAAAAATAAATGTATTACATTATTTCGTTGCTAATTTATTCAACTTTGACACTGTTTTCAAGTAATTAATAAAAAAAAATATTACTCAATAAATGTGCAAAAAAGCACGTGCTTTTGTTCACATTAAAAAAAAAACAATAACAAATAACAACTTTTCATGCATGAAATGTAATTTTTTTTTTTGCAAAAATAAAAATTTGAGTAAAACACTGATCACGACAAAAAAAACTCTCTTTTGTATTTGCTGAAATTGAATCAACAACATTCACGTTTTAGAAACAAATAAATACTGGTAAATTAAAAAATATTAAAACAAGTTTTGTTTTTAATTTGATTTTATTAATAAACTTGTTATAAATTCAGTGGTTACTTTATTCTTAAAGCTAAAAACAGGATGTGGGACTTAAATGGTTGGCAACTTATTTACAATTAGAGATGGCATTAGCCAGTTTACACGTTGCGCTTTGCCTTTGCCAAAAATTTAGAATTTATATTATCTTAATGCTCTGTAACACTATGCAACACGAAAAATTGGAAAGGATTAAAAATAGATTGTTTTAATGTGGTTTGGTCGAAATTTAAAATTCTATGGATACATTTTTTTTTTATTTTTCTAAAATTTGGTGTTTTGAAGAGGCTGTTTCACCGATCTTATCATAACTTTGGAAATTTACTACGAGAAACGCTAAATAACTTGAAATAAAATTGTCTTAAAGTCGTTCTAATACAATTTTTTTTATAATCAACGGTTTCGGAATAATCTAGACAACAAAGATGAAACATATTTCGTAGTGGATTTTCGTGGAATATAAAATAATGCCTTAATACCCTTTGTACACTTGAATACATTTCGGAGGAATACATGGAATATGTTGAAAATGTGAAACATGCTTTCATACTTGAAACATCTACCAACTATCAACAAAAAATGTCAACATTGCTGAAAAAACCCTTTTATTCTTTTTAAATACTTTTTTCAACAAAAGTGGCAACATTTTAAAAGAAAACACCAAAATGTATTTGCACTTCATATTTGGGCTATTCACAAGGTGTGCTATCAAGTCATATCGTCATAATGTCCCAAATAAAATTTTTCAATTGTTTAAAAAAGAATTGTTGGGTTTGAAACAAAATAAAAATTTTAATGCTGTGTTCATTATTTTGTCGTAACTGTACATTAGAAATCTAAATTATAAGCGCTTGCCCACTGCAGTCATATAGGTATATTTCTTTTAAATATTTTAAGACAACTTTATGACTACCTTGTGAATGTCCCAGTTGTTTTATAGTATAAAAAAAATTAAACAAAATATTTCTTGCGTTTTTATTTTGTATTGCCCCTGAATCCAATGAAAAAAAAATTTGACATATGGTAACGCTGCTTTAAAAAAAATGCAACTCTGTCAGTGCTGCCACAGTTAAAATAGAATATATTGCCACTTTTCTAGTGATGACACTAAAATTATTCGAAAGATTTAAAAGGAATGAAAATAAAACAGTAACATTTTGTAAAGATGTTGAAAAATTTTGATTTTTAGCTCTATGAATTTCTTATGGAAAAATTGCAACATCTTCGCAAATTAATGGTAGATGTTAAATGTTGACAAGTGTGAAAAGGCTATAAATGTATATGTACGTAGTTTCCCGAGCCAGTAATAAAATTATTAATTTTTGCCATTTATAATATTTTTATAAACCTTAAAAAATTCTATATGTATTACAAATCTTTTCACTTTGCATCAAACAAATGTTCTTCTCTTTTTATTTCGCCGAAAATAACTTGTAAAACTTTCAGCTTATATACCATAACTTTTCGTTTCGTTTTATATTACTATTTTACCCCGTTTTTTGTTAGGTAATTTTTATACAAACTGAACTTTAAATACATTTTTGTACTTTCTTATTAAATTTTGGCACTTTTGTAGAAAAAAAAATTGTTGTAATTTAAAAACATTTTTATTCAAAAATGGTGACATTTTTGTTTGATGGTAGATGTTAGATGTGACCAATGTAAACGAGTGTTTCACATTTTCTACATCTTTGATGGTAGATGTTGATCAGTGTAACAAGCCTATAAAAGCCTTAAGTATAAATAAGAAAATCCGCTAGAAACAAGTTTTACAGGTTGCCAGATATTTACCCTCATTCCTTTGTTAAAGGAAGTTTACTCGTCGCTCTTTGTCACTGCCTCATAAATCCAGCGTCACTTGTTAACTGGCAAGAGGTGTAGAGAAGTTAGAGAATGAATAAAAAATGTAGTGTCATAAGGGCTTTAACAATATGTTTTGACAGTTATAACTTTTAATTATAACTGAACTTGGGGATAAGTTTTGGCCCTAAGTGTTATTTATAAGTTAAAATAAGAATATATAACAGTTGAAATGTAATAATTATTACAGATTTGTTAAATTTCGCATACAGAGTTATGACGAAGCTTCAGGAAACTACTATAAATTAAGACAGGGCAACAAAGTAGCGTTAAATGAGTTTATTTGTGAGTTGACTCAAAATAAATTGACTAAATTGTATTGATATTTTCTCTTTTCACATTTAGCAATGCGAAGGGGTAACGATACAACGAATTTGCCTGTTTACAAGTGCATAAGCCAAAATCGTATTTTTTGTTTAACGATAAGTGATACGACAAAGATTGTGAATTGGGTAATTATTTAATTTTCACAACAGTATTTGCAAATTGATTATTTATTGATTAAAAATCATTTTTTTCATAATAAAAAACAATTAAAAGCTAATTCCTATTAAATAATTATAATTTCATATTGTGCAATTCGTTTTTGGTAGCGTTTAGTTCAGCAAGTTTTGTCATGTCTTTTTCATCCGGTTTATTTAATTTTTAAATTTTTTTGTTGCTTTCAACTGATTTATGGTTTTTTTGTATTTTTGTTTTTATGTTTTTTTGTTATATACAAAATATAATATTGTTATATTTATGTTTTCCTTTTTTTCTAGTTTTCTATGTCAATGTCACGGTTACAGTGAGTAACTTTTAAGCATTTATAAACGAAAAACATAAAATAAATATAACTGTAGTTTAATTGTCCCTTAATTTTAATAAATCGGTTGTTAAGATATTATTAAAAATGTTAATAACATATTTAAAGAATTTCAAATATAATAAAAACAGATTACGGTTTTTAAAATCTCAGGCACTTAAATGTTTTTTAACTCTTCAAACAAATTTGGCATAATGTGACCACAGTGCTTTAATTTTATACAAATGCATATCAACCTCTAAGGGCTAGTAAATCAATGCAAGTTCAACTCTCTTTTTAGTTTAAAATGTGTTTAAACTAGCAAATCGATTAATCAGTAAACATATAAGCCATCTTTAATCGCTTAAAATTGGGAGTTTAAACTACCAATGCAAACCATACGAGTTTGACAGCATTTATCGTAGTGCTGCCACATTATGATTTTTTAAACAGCATAAAATATATGGGACACTGATTTATGGCTGTTGAGTTTAAGCTACATATAAATTCAAGTTTAGTTCAACTAAACCAGCGTTTAAGCCATCAGTGATTTATTAGCCATAAGTGTACAAAAAGCATAAAACTGACTGCAATACTCGTTCGCTTACCTAAGATTTGAAACAAAAACAATTTTTTTTTAAAATGCCTGTCCGACTTGCAAATATTTCTGAAAATTTCATTTTTAAATGATAGATTCTATGCGATCAAAGTTGCATTTTATTGTAAAATAGCTGCTGAGTCATATAATTTGGCGTCTTTTTCGTGTGACAGTGTAGCTTTAGAAAACGATTTTGCACACATTTTTTTCATGTCGTATAGAATTATGTCAGAATTTAATGTGAATGAGTCGTTTGATTGTATAGGATAGTGAATCCCATCCTTAAAGAAGTAGATCATGTTTTCATAATTTTTTATAATTAAACTTTTTGCGACTGATATTATTTTATATATAAAAAAATATCTAATCTTAAAAAAACTAATTCTAAATTTAGTTTTTTGTTTGTATTAACCCATTTAATAAGTTAACTACTTTGTGATCATTTTAGATAAAATTCAACTTTATATAATAATGCCAATATTATCTATTAGTTTTCAAAAATAATAAATTATCAAATATTGAGTAGTAGTGTATATTTGACCTACTTGAGATTAAAGATCTCAATTTGCTGATTATATATTATTAAGTCATTAAACTAACGACATCGAAAAACAAAACGTAAGAACAAATTTTTAATTTTTTTCCGCTTATCTAGAAAATAACTCATTATAAATGTTAATTAATGTCGAATACAATTGTTTAAAATAAAAAAAAAAAGAATTAATTTCGTTAGTTAACACGTACACAATTAATTATTAAAGGCATTCATTACCTTTAAAGAGTTGTACCATTAGGGGAATTCAATAAAAAAAATTGTTTTTTAATTTTTTAATAAAAATCCGTTCAAATTTGTTTAAGGGATTTATTTTTAAATCATCATTTTAGTTAATATAATAATATGATTTAAGCTGAAAACCTCTTCCATATCAACAGAGTATACATTTTGCAAAATAAATACAAAAAACTCTTTAGTATTCCCACTTGTCAACATTTAATATCTACCATAAATTTTTTAAAGATGTTGAAATTTTCCCATAAAAAATAAATAGAGCCAAAAATCAAAATTTTCCAACATCTTTACAAAATGTTAATGTCTGATTTTGTTCCCTTTCGAGTTTTTGGTGTCATCACTAGAAAAGTGGCAACAAATTCTATTTTACTGTGGCAGCACTGACGATATTGCATTTTATTTTTTTTAAACAGCGTTATAGCCTTTTTACACTGATCAGCATCTAACATCTACCATCAAAGATGTAGAAAATGTGAAACAAACGTTTACATTACTCACATCTACCTACCATCAAACAAAAATGTCACCATTTTTGGAAAAAAAAAATTTTTTTTAAATAAAAAATGATTTTAAAAAGAAAATTCAAAAATGTATTTAAAGTTCAATTTGTTTAAAAATATAAAAACATACTTAACAAAAAAACATTGCAATAAAAGAGAAAATGGTAGCGCTGCTTTCAAAAAATATTTCGAAAGATGTAGAATGGAATAACGTGATGTTGGTTTTTAGCCCTATGCATTTCTTATGGAAAGATTTTAACATCTTCGCAAATTGTGGCAAATTGATGGAAGATGCTAGATGTTGATAAACCCAAATTTGTTTATCTATAGATTGATATTAAATAAATAAATAAATGAACAAATTGAATGATGATATTCCAATTTCTTTAGTGCCGGTTCACACAAGTTAAGTTAAAATCGTCAAGTCTTGAGTTTTTGGGATAAAGGGGAAAAGAAATGGCATTCTCTTTTCCCTTCTTTCCTAAAATCTCAAGAGTTGACAAGTCAAACTTGACGTGTGTGAACCGGCACTAAGTTTGTTTCTCATAAAATATGTAAACAGGAAAATACCAGATTGCCGATTTATTAACACCAAATTTTTACGATTTCTTGATTTGACGTTTTTTTTTTCAAAAATAGTTTTATAACACCGAATTCATTTAAATTGTATACCACTGGCAACCTACCATTAATTATGTAATGCTTTCTTTTGTTTTTACTACAAAATAATAGAAAAAATAACTTTTAAAACTTGAAATTTTTACAGCCCTGATTAGAGGCGATTTTTTTCCCAACTTCGTTTGGTTACCCCATATATAAACAGAAGCCAGGGCATTACCAACACTTTCGATTTATACGGGGCGTAAAGTACAATCAATACCTTATGACATTTAAGGGTGAATTTTTTTAGAATAAAACACGCTGCCCTTTTTTAGAGCAAAGCATTTTTAAGAAACAAACACCAAATTGCATTTTTTTTAAATAAAATGTGACATTTTTTGTAGAAAAGAAAAGTGCAGATAAAGAGACAGAATGACAAAATTTTCAACTGGTGGTCTTTACAGTAACACAATTAATTACTAAAAACTGTTAATGTATTGAAATGTTAATTTTACTTCTTTGTTCTTTTCTAAATAAAAAGACCTCGCTTTTACATGTATTTTTGTTTAAGTAAAATATAAAAAAAATTATGTTTTTTTGCAAGAATTGCGTTTTTTTTTTTTTTACCACCACCATGGTCATTCATACATATTGTATGTTTTTTAAATTCGTATTGTGTTTTTATCTGAACTGCAAAAAAAATATAAATTTTCTAAAAAAAAGAGTGTGTCAATAAAAAGTGTAATTATTTGTCAAAAAGCAGTAAAATGAACAACGTAGGGAACAATATTTTACGTATTAACCCTACGTTTCCACATGCAAGTATGTAATTACTTGCAAGTAGTGTATACGTATTATCAACGATAAATCGAGAAAACAGTCGATTGGCTGAATTGTGTGAATGTTATTGAAAAAGTGTGAGTGTATTGAGTTTATTGAACTTGCACTTGCATGTGGAAACAAGGAAAAAGATGGCCTTGGTGCAATTGCGAATAACTAAAAAAATGTACTATTCTATTTGGATGATTCCCTAGACCAGTGCCCATGTTCTGTAACTTTGGTTAGAACTGCTCGCATCGAAAAGGTAAGCAACAAAATATTCTATCGTTTCTCGAAAAGTGAGAAAAAAAGAGTTTCTGTAACTCATGTTGAAAACTATTAAAAGAGATTACGTTGTTACGTTATAAATGTCATAACATTCCACTCAAAGCCGATGCGACATTGCAGTCGTTCGGAACGCCATTCGCACATATCGTTGACGGCAACGAAAATTTACTAAAATTTAAAAATTTTCAACGACGGCAGCGAAAATACAACCGTTGGCTAAAATAAGTAATGTACAGTGCGTCCTTAATGTTTACAAAATAGCTTTAAAAACATGCGTATATTTTACAATAATTTTAAAAGCAAAATAATTAAACAACAAAAAAATCTGCCAAGAACACAAAAGTTTTACAGACACACTTTATCTGTAAATTGGCGATTAATTTCCCTTGTGCCCGTCTACACTAGATATAAATAATACAACATTTATTGCATTAAGTGCCGGTACACACACGTCAAGTTTTACTCGTCAAGGGAAAAGAGAATGCCATTTTTTCCCCCCTCTCCTAAAAACTCAAGACTTGACGTGTCAAACTTGACGTTTGTGAACCGGCACTTAATGTCACAATTATGTTATCTTTAATGTAGACAGAACTCTTTTGTGCAGGGTTATGTGACAGTTACAGACGAAGTTTAGTGAGGAAAACAGGGTGCTAATTCTGGCAGTCGTGATCGAATACTTTTTCGATTCGAAAGCAATTTTATTTCTTATTTTTTCAGTCGATATTGAATGAATCGAAATTATTTTTTCAGTTTCGTAAAGCATTTATTGAGTTTTTACCAGGGATGCGGAGTCGTCCGAAAAAAGTACTAACTCCGACTCCGACTCCAACCGCTGAAAAGTGCGACTCCGAATCACGACTCCGACTCCTACTATAATCTTGATGCTAAATGTATATGAGACTCAGTGATGTTAACTTTTATTTTTTCATTATCGTACGGCCTTCTTTAAATTAGAGTTTTTGAGAAGAAATTACCGTACGCAAACATTAATGTGCTGTTTCCAAATGACAGGCGATTAATTTTGCAGTAAAATTTATACGAAGATCATTCAGTCCATCGCCTGTCATTTGGAAACAGCACATAAGAGCAGTATTCATAAACCATTTATTTAAATTTTAAATGTGTTTTAAGAAGATAATTTTTATTTTGGAAAATTTTTTTTAAATATTTTATGCCGAAAAACTTTGGTGTCGGAGTCTCGTGTTTTTGTGGGTACTACGACTCCGACTTCGACTCCGGCACAAAAACCTCAACTGCGACACCACAGCCCTGGTTTTCACAACACTGAAAAAATAATTTCGATTCAACTGAAAGATTTCGAAATAAAATTGCTTTCGAATCGAAAAAGTATTCGATCACGACTGCCAGATTTAGCCCCCAGTTGTTTGTTTAAATTTATGGCATTTTTTTTTTCATTTCTCACATTTCAATCGAAATGTTTCACGAAGCCGAATGTTTCTCGACAAATAAATGTCGATAATATCAGTATTAAGTTCGCCCACCCCTGCCCTAGACCATTCATTAAAGGCTCTACAAGTTCGTTAAGCACGTGATATCATGTCAAGTAGAATGTCGCACATTGATGAAAGAATGAAACCTGCTGGTATATACACCGACAGATCTTTGAAAATGTTTAACGAGCATGACAAATGCAATTGGTATATAAAGAACAGTATGACATATTAAAATCATTTAAAAACCCCAAATTCGATTTAGAAAAGACTCACAAGAGAAGCTTAGGCAGTCAGACACTGCCTATTCAAAAAGTTTTCAACATAAAAACGAACTTATAATGAAGTAACTGAGATGCAAAACTCGTTCGTTACAAAATTAATAAGCAAAAAAACGAGTTGACAAATGATTCTTACAGTTCTTTTGGCGCTTTATCAATGCACTGATACAATCAATATGCATATTTTTTTTTGCTGCTTGAATTAATAAAACTTCATTAAATGCATATGCAAGAAAAGTTTTTTTTAAATTCTTTCATTTATTGAAAAATATGTACATGCAGAAGTTGTTAATAATTGTAAGACAGTTGTAGAGCTCAAAGGTCATTAAACATTTTTATTTTTAAAACAACTTAACTTTTATTTTACACTCAAAGAAATGTTATACAAGTTATTCAAAAAAATCTCTTCGCAGATCTGAAAAAAATTTATTTGATGGAAAAAGCTTGCACCCAGATTTTTCCATCGTATGTAAATTCTGAAATAATTAAAATCGAAATTTAATTTTTTTTAACAATATCTGAAAATATGTCTGGGTTCACACTATAAAAGTTTTCTTTCAGAAAGTCTAAGTTTATGGATGAGATACATGATGAGATCCCTAAGGCCAAGAACAGACTGCAACTTCTAGTGGATTTTGAGTTTCGTTTGAGTTTATGCCATATACTCCTTTGAGAGACCGAATATGAAGCGACTATTTTGAAACACATTGGAAATCAGTTGCGTTGAAGCTGGCATTCCTTACATTGTGACACAATTAAGGTTGCTAGATGTGTGGAAATTTAAACTGGTTTTAAACCAATAATTTAAAAAGGGTTTCTTTGTAGTTGCATTTCACCGTCTGTTCGGGGTTCAGAATCGTGTCACACGAGAAAACTTTTGAGTTTTTAGGAAAGTGAAAGAAGATTACTCGTAATTAAATGCACAATGATGGCTTTAGAACAAATAATCATAAGTAGTTGAAAAAAATTGAAAGAGCATTTCGAAAATTTTAAAACGCAATCGCAAAGATTTATACGGTAATCAATATTTAAAGCGTGTGAACTGTGGTTAAACAAATTATTAGTCCCAAAACGATGCGAGTATTTTTGTTAAACTTATCACATTTTCTTCTTTGGACTATCTTCGGTTTTCACACAATGCGAGTATCATTGCTGAAATCAAGGCGAATGTCAGAAGTTGCTTGTGTTTTTGACACATCGACCAACGAAATCAACACAATGTTGTGTTTTTGGTATTTTACTCTACATTACATTTTTATGCATGAAGTGCATTTCAAACACATGTGTGCGTTATTAAATTACGAATTAGAAAATAAAACTTTTTTGAAGAGTACATGAAACCGAATACTTGTTTCTTTTGCTCTCGCCTCTTTCTTATATTGATCACTAGTTGATAAATAAGACTTGCATGGTGAGAATTGGGGCTTAGAAATTATTGAATTGTTTTTTTTTTGGAGCGATTAGTCATAACCAGCGAATCCATGAAGGCAGAAACAATATATTTATCAGTTTTGGAGCTTTTTATGAATTTTGGCATCGATTTTGTAGTGCATATTTTACCGTTTGCAGAATTTTTTTTTTTTGCATATTTTAGTTAAAAGAGCTTTTTTGCAGCATTTTTCAAGTTTATAGCGCATATTTTGCCTTTTTAGGCATATTTTGATACATTTTTGTTGGTCCCTACAAGAGCGTTCGCAATAAATAACACGTGTTGCTTCAATTTCTCCAACACTTTTTAAAGTGATCTAACGATGTCCATCCGTCCGTCTGGCTGGTTATCTGTCTATGTTAACCTTTTGCGCGCAAAGTACAAATTGCAATCTTGTAGATAATTTGAGCAAATTTGGTAAATACAATTTAACTGGACTAAGGACGAAGTCTATGTTAGTGGTGCGGATCGGTCTATAATTTCACATATTCCCCATAAAAACTTCTTTCCAAATAAGACTCTTTGTGTCCGTTAACCATCTTATTATGTTGGTATTTGGATTGAATTCGCCCCAAAATCTCAAAAATTCCGATTATATATTCCGATATATTAGAATTGTGGTTATTTTGTTGAACTATTTATGGTTTTTAATCCAAATTTATTTTAATATTTTAATCAGGCTTAAGTTCATCAAATTTAATTTTCATTAAATTATTTTTATGAAGAAAGGAATTTTACAACATGAAAATTAATTAAAATTGTTATTCATAACACTGCTATACAAAAAAAAATCTGCGGCAGGGATTTTGTTAATGGTTTTTGTTAACACTCATATTAGACCTTCACGCTGCATGCTTATTTATTTTTGATTCACTCTGGTTATTGAGATAAACGGAACTAAGAAATAATTGAAATACCCTATAAACATTGTGGTTCATTGATTTGTTTTCACTTACATTTATTTCTTATTTCAAATATTGTCATACATTCATGATCTTCATTTATTTATTCTAGTTAAAGGTACCCCAAACTATTATTTTTGTGTATTTTTGTAAAGATAAACAATAAAAATAAATTTTTAATAAATCTTTTGGCCCATTTATTGAAGCATTTTATGGAAAATGTTAGAAGCGTTTATCTCAAAAACTGGAGTCAATTTGACAATTCTGGTATTTTTCCCGTTATCAGCACACTCGTCTTATACAAAATCGACTTCAAGTATGCCTGCCGCAAAATGACTGTATAGCAGTGTAATCATTCATTCTTGACTGACCTGAGATTCGAACCCAGGCGGCTGGTTACCATGACATGTTTCGATCGTAACCACTCGATCTCCTCAGATGGATTTGCCGTCTTACACTCGCAGCCGTCGACGACTGCTGACGTCAATATTCAAACATCAATCCTTAAACCAAATTGTATTTTAACCTTTGGTAGATCGAAATTTGCTTTTTTGAATGATTATCCATTTAAATTGATTTTACATGTTTTTCCTAACTTCTTTTTTTTCCGTACTTATGTCAAGAATTCTTCTTGAAGTCCAAAGTACATTTTTTTGTTTTTTCATTTTGTCTTTCTTTTTCTTGTTGACCATCTGAGGAGATCGAGTGGTTGCGATCGAAACATGTCATGGTAACCAGCCGCCTGGGTTCGAATCTCAGGTCAGTCAACAATGAATGATTATCAATAACAATTTTAATTAATTTTCATGTTGTAAAATTCCTTTCTTCATAAAAATAATTAAATGAAAATTAAATTTGATGAACTTGGGCCTGATTAAAATATAAAAATATTTTTATTTTGTTTTAAATTTAGCAATTTTAAATTTTTTTGGGACATATTTTTAACAGTTTTCAGGGCATATTTTCAAGTTTTTACAGCAAAACTAAAGCGCATAATACGAGTTTTTTAGAGCATATTTCTGGTTTCCCTGGTAATAACAATTATTTCCAGTGTATGCCACCATTTATTCATTATCGACATTGCAAAGAACAAAATTAAAACAATAAAATAAAAAAAATAGAAACAAGAGATGATGGAAAACTACAGTAAAAAATTATTTAATTTCAATTATAATAAAAATTAAGGAACAACAATAAAAATAAAAATAAAACACTTAAGCACGTGATAAGAGCCACTCTGAAACACAAGACTCTCGTTCTTTAAAAAGAACAAGCCAAACAGCCCTTTCATTGCATTGAGGCAAATCACTAAACAATTTTTTCCTCAAAACAATTGAAAAAAGTTCGCTTTTTTAATCGAAATTGTAAAGAACATGCAGAGAAACGGTTTTAAAAAAAATTATGTTGCCATTCAAGCGTTCATTCATTTAACCATCATTAAACACCATCATTTAAAATTGATCGTGTATTTTTTTTTTAATATTGAAAAGATCTATTTATTTGCAACTGCAGACGACTGGTCAGTCAGTTGGACTTAAATCATGCAATTTCATTATGATGAAATGTGATGATAATGATGGTATAAAGTAAAGACGATTATGATTGATGCATTTCGGTTTGGGGTTTCGTAATATTTCAGACATGTTGTTCATGATGAACGATCGTTTTGGTTTGGCTGGTTGGTTGGTGTCTTAGAGGTTATTGATCTCGTAAAGATTGGTTACAATTTCTATAAATAAATTCAGATGTTGCATGCAAATGCTGGCAATAATTTACAATATTTTCTTATTTTAAAGGTTTTTGTGGCGCTTTGGTCAGTAATTGCATTAAATTAATGCGTTTTTCTTTATTTATTTTTGAATAAAGTAATTGATAACGTTTTGTTTTTGCTGTTTGAAAATTTTCCATACGAAAAGTTTCCATTAAGCTATTAAAATAGTTACTGCAGTCGATAACAGATGCGGCAATAATGAATTATTTAGCGGAAAATTGTGATTTTACAATTTAGTGTTGAGTATAGAAAAGAAATTATAGCTGATAATGTTTGCAAAGCAGCATTGTAGGAAATTTTAAAATTAATTGGGATGAATAATGGGTGTTTTTAAAATTTTTTAAAAAAAATTTTTTATTATGCCAAATAATGCTCAACATTTCATTTAGCACATTTGTGCCAAAGAATTCTACCTGTAAGTGGTTTAAAGTTACATTTTTTTCAGATCCAGGTCGTTGTTGAATTAAAATTTTACTATGTACTAATATTTTCTTTACCAGCTTTTCCCCGTGACTTCGTTCACATGAAATTTAGAGCAAGATTTAAAGAAAAGGGTTTATCCTATAATGAATTTACAGAAATTTTATGTACACAGAGCAAATTCTCGACCATCAATTGAAGCATTAATCAAAAATAAAATCAATTTTAATTAAAAATTTAATCAAGTGAATTAAACGCTTAATTATATCAACATTATTTCTGCAGAAAATGTTCAGTTTCCTGAGAAAAAATTTGGAAAATACTGAAACAAAAAGAAATGCCAAATGAAGTTGGGCAAAAAACTTGACGTTAATGTGTGGCTCACAATTAACATCGTTTATAATCTCAACAAATGACAATCAAACTGTCAATACAACTTTGTTTGAATTTTAAAATAAACCCGAACAAGCCAAGCGCAATTTTTTATGTTTAACTAATACATATGTACGTGCATACATATTCTAATTTAGACTTTAGCAATAAATCAAGATTAATATTTTTTTTACATTTCTTACGATAAATTTCACAATATTGTGGTTTCAAAAAAATAAGCAAAATTTTAAAGGAAAAAGTTTTTATTATTATTATTTTAAGCAAAAGACATGATAATTAGAGAGACAAATCAAAATAATTAAAAACAGAATAACCAAAATATTTCGACATTTGTTAATGGTTCAATGACTCCAACTTCTGGCATAAATGTAACAAATCTATTTAAAAACTAAAAAAAAAAAACATTGTAAAATAATGTAATTTAATAAGCAAAATGTAATTAATATATACTAACAAAAATTAAACAATAACAAATATTTTAATTACTTTTGTAGGTATTTATTTTATTATAATTCATTTGAAGTGTCATAACACCTTTAAGTTGTGTCTTTAACTTTGGCTCAAATGTCAATTGTTTGTTTAAGTACGATTACGAGTATGAGTTTGCAAATAAAAAAAAAGTTCAATTCGCACTCATATATTTTATTAACGTTTGACGTTTTAAATTACAACATTCATATACACATATTTTTAATTGACAGTTACAGGTACTACTGTTTTATATGAAACATGTTAATAAATCATAAAATTTTTATAAACTGATTGTGAACTTTTTGTTTAATTTTGTAAAAGCTGTCAAATTTTTATTACTAAAATTACTAATTTTTTGTTTGATTTAAAACGTTTTTAACAAACAAAAGCCCTCTTAAACAATTGTAAACATCAATATGATTTATTATGTAATTTTTTTTAAACTTATTTCTCCAAGTGTAGTTCATGTAATGTACAGTTTATAGAAAAAATTAATTGTGAATTTTTTAAATTTTTTGGCATCCTGCCCACATGTTGCTTTTTATTATTGTATGTATGTACTTATTTTTATGCTTGTTTAAACGTATGATTATTTATTGTTTCATTTAAAATTATTATTTAGTATTTTGTTATTTATTTGTCTTTTTCTTTTTGTTATTTTTTTAATGTTGGATTTTTGCTAATAATACATTTTGGCAATTGGCTGAAAAATTCGTCATGTGTATCGATTTGTTTTGTTTCGGTCATCCTTTTGTTATTGTTTTAAAATCGAAAGTGTAGACATGTCTGTGTTATAACACATGCAAAGAAAAAGGAACAAAACGCCATAACAATAATTTTAATAAAATTGTTGTAATTTTTTTTTTTGTTTATTTACAATATACTGCACAGTGTTGCCAGAAGATGGGGCAACTTCGTTCATGTAAAAGATATTTTAAATTCTTTACCCCGGGTCTCCATGTAGCAATATTTATTGCGGCAAACGTCAAATTTGATTGCTTAATAAAATTTGCCACGAGAGGCAATCTATTACGCAATGATTGCTCTTCTGATTGCTTAAGCAATCTGCTGTAAAATCAGTTGTTATTTATCTGACATTTCATTTCTGTGTACTTTAGGTAATGGCAATGCAATTTTACGTGTTTTCCAGCAATATACAGGTCTGTTCTGAAAATCACGTGATTTTAAATCACGTGCTTTTAAAATCACGCATGTGATTTTGTGATGTTCTGAAGGTCATGTCGTTTTTGTGTCTCGATGTGCTTTTGGCAAATGAAAATCACGCCGAAACACACAAAAACGGAACACAAAAATGTCATAGGTGTGATTTTAAAAGGCACATGTGATTTGAAATCACGTGCTTTGTGTTAAAATGATTCTCAGAACAGGCCTGATGATCAGGAATTATTGCCCCATCGTCCTGCCGATGTTTTTGCTTGTGCTTAGCAAAAAAAAATTGCTACGTGGGGACCCAGCGTTAAGTTGTAGGTAGGTATTTGTTTTTTTTAATTTGCATTTTTTTACTAGAAAAATGTTTTAAAATTTAAAAAAAATCATATAATTTTTTAATAACAATTTTATTTTTAGTTAAATTTTATTGTTCAAAATTTGTTGGGATTTTTTTTTTAGTGCAGCGAAAGTCAGATTTTTTATTAACTGCTTAAGTTTTTTGCAAAAAATGCTCTGGCAACACTTATACTGCAGCAATTTTTTTTTTGCTTTAAAAATAAAATGAGTACAATAAATAGAAAAAACAACAATATGCATGTTTAGAAAAACAAACTTGGCAGCACTGATTTTGTATATATTACACTCAAAGAAAAGAAATCGATTTAACTGTTATAAACAATTGTTGTTTAATAAAAAAATGTGTACGCTTTTTAAAAATATTCAAATGTAAGGATTCATTTAATTTTGTATCATCAATTGGACAAAATTAAAAGGAGCAAATTTGTTTGAAAATGCATAAAAATTTTACAAGAAGGGTTGGCAAATTTTCTACATACATACATACAAACTCTTCCACATTTTTTGATATTTTACCTGCTTTACAGGCTGGTTAAGGGAATTTTCCAGAAATCGAGTATAAACATTGACAGTAAACTGTCTGGATATCATTTACGTCGAAAGTCTTCTGGCAGAATGTTATACAGTATTGAAAAGCCACTACAGTTACACCGGCCGAGTGTAAATCCCAAATACCGGCTTTAAATTAGTACGAGACTCAAAATCTGATGGTGTTTTTCCAACATAGGCCCGCTTTTGATATGCTCAAAAATCTAGGTAGATAGAAAGACAGGGTAAGAGAGATAGAGAACGCCCAACATTTTGGCGCTTTTAGCGTAATATCAGCATATCGTGCTCGGCGCTAATACTGACGGGGACCCCACCAACAGATCTACTGGTTCTTGAGCGCGAGGAGAAATATATCAAATTTAGACTCATCAGTCGAAGCTGTACACCAAGTGAACGAAGGAAGAAAAAAGATGAAATTAAGAGCAAAGCACGAGATTCTCTGGCAGCAAAGTGGCAGGCACAATGGATAAATGAGAAAAATGGGATATGGACGTATAAACTTATTCCAGATATAAGTGCATGGGTATGTACATGCCATGGGAGTATGAATTACTACCTCACACAGGCCTATCTATCTCAAGAGATTCTGCATAAAGGAATCTGTGCCCATGTTTTGAAACTCTCGCGTCGAGAAACTTTTCGATTTAAATGTGTGAAATGAAACAAAAATGCCATCTATTGAAACAAACAGCTGTTTTTCTCACGAAACTGTGACTGTTACTTTTTTTTTGGCGAGTACTAGCTGTCACGTAAGAAAATTGCTCGCTAATTTACAGAAAAAGTAATGGGTCTGTAAAATTTCTGTGAGAAAGTTCCCGCTTTAAACTGTCAAATAAACTCACGATTACAAATGAGAAATTTTAACACTAAAAAACAATTAAAAATGCAAAGAATAATAAAATTTTGTTTTTGCCAAATTTTTTCATTGTTTAATTATTTTGCTTTAAACATTCTTGTAAAATAATAGGAATGTTTTCAAAGCTCGTTTGCAAACAACAAACATTTAAGTTGCACTTATTTATTATTTGGTCTAGCCGAAGGTTGTATTTTTGCCGCCGTCGTTTAAAATGTTTAATTTTAGTAAATTTTGGTCGCTGTCAATGATATGTGTTCCTGACGTTCTCAACGTCTGCAATGTCTCATTGGCTTTGAATGCAATGTTATGACATTTATAACGTTGCGACGTTATCTCTTTTGACAGTTTTCGACATGAGTTACAGATAGGGTTGCCAGATACCAAAAGTCAAATAACTGGACAATAGAAAAAATTCACCTGGATTTTGAAAAAATAACTGGACAATTTGAAAAAGCACTTAACTAAAAGAACAAATAAGATTTTACTTTAGACAGCAAGGAAACGGAACACTTAAAATTACTTAAATCAGGACGAATACAACCAGCTGACTTTGACAGTTCGAACCAATTTGTTTTGGCTTCACAATATTTTATTTATAAATAGTTGACATTATGAGCCGTAAACATCTGCTATTTCTGTGGTGTTTGTTTTGTTATAGTTTTGCTGCCTGCCACCGTTCAACTTGAAAATGAAAATCAAATGTTATGGAACGAGTGAAATTGAAATCAATGGAATGCAGAATAAAACAAAATCGAATTCGATTCGATAGATTTTTGTTTTGTATTGTTATTTAAAGAATTTAACAATTCTATTATAAAAAAATAAAAGTATACTTTAGTTGTAAATAAAGATTATCAGAAATACCTCAAGTCCTTGCACAAAAAGTATTGGCATGACTAACAAACGAGATCAATTTATATAAGTTTTATACGTTATTTTTATCGCATTTTTGAAAAACTGGACTTTTCTCTCTATCTCATAAATTGGAATGTATGTCGGCAAATTAGAAATTTTTTCTTAGTATATAAATTAAATAAAGTTTTTTTAACTGGACAAATTGCATTTTAGCTGGAAACTGGACAACACCCTAAAAAACTGGACAATCCAGGCCATTCCAGGCTGTCTGGCAACCCTAGTTACAGACATACTTTTTTCTCACTTTTCGAGAAACGATAGAATATTTTTTTTCACATCTTTTCGATGCGAGAAGTTCTCACCAAAGTTAAAGAACATGGATACTGGACAGTGTTACATTTATGGTTCAGATAAGGATGACTCTAATCACAATTTTTTTGAATGTCGACGATGGACAATGTACTAGGCTTCGCCATTTCGGCTGATAATATTGTGTTATAATTACATACATTTTAATATAATTTAGTCATAACATTGTCACACTTCACACAGAGAAGCAGGCTGATTCTTAAAACGTCAACCGCTTTTACGTGTAAAACAGTTAAACAATAAATAAAGAATTCAAAAGGTCGTTAACCATTTTTTCTCGTAGGTGTAATCAGACTCAAAATCATGCCCTTTTAAATCGTGTTCAAAACCGCAACTATTTGCATATAATTAACTGTTAAGGTTCATAAAAACAAAAATTATTAACAATACTGGTGATGAACAAATAGATTCTTACCTACTGAATTTATTTATTAATAGTTAAGGAAGTATTAGCAAGTTTTATTGTTATTAAGTCAACGCGAAATAAAATATAAATAAATAAAGATTATTTAATGGATTTTTTATTTTTATTCTTTTAATCTTTTTTTATTGTCTTTCTTTTTGCCATTGTTTGTTAAAATACATATTCCGATAAAGTTGTCGTAAAAAATCCTGTTGAACAAATAAACACCACCTCTGAGCGATCTGCAAACTGCAGTACCAGTTAATTAATCGCTGCTTATGTCAGAACTTTAACCAGACAGTCATGCGAAGTTTGTTTGGCAACGCGTCTATTTGCCCAGCAACAGTAAACAGTGTTTCCTTACTTTTCTTTATGTTTTATTTGCTATTTTATACCTTTAAGTATTTTTTTTAAACTACAGTTAAAAATTATTTATTTAACGATGGGTATGATAATAAATATTAAATAAATATTTGCTATTTTGTATAATTTTTTTTATTTTCTGTATACAGTATTTTTACACTTTTATTTAAATTATAAAGGTATATCCATTTTATAAATTAAATACAGGTACATATGTAAGATATAAATGTCAGTGCGGAGTAGTTATGGAAAGAACGTGGCGCAATACTTAAAGATTTTAGTTCTAACTCACTTATTTCTGTACTAAAAACAATATACATACATATTTAAATGTTTCCATAGCTGAAAATTGCTATAAAAAAAATTATTATTGGAAGATTCTCTATGAGCATATTCTGTTAATGGACCGTATACACCAGCCAATTACTTTCCCTTTAAATCTAACACTTTCACTAAATCGATGTGTACATATATACTTATGGTTAGCTGTTTAACTGAATTGAATATAACGGGTCCGCCATCTAATGTTTTTTTTTTCAACTAGTGCTTATTTCGTGAATGGTAACACTTCGCTCATGTCTGATATGACAGATAATTAGTTTTATCCTTCCGCTGAACGAATATGGTTGTGTATACGCTTCAACAACGCTGGGAAATATTGCGACATTTCTTTGAAAACCTTGGTAATGTTGCAGAATCTGTGCGAAAATTGCGTACGGATTTTGGATGAAGCTCATTTTGATCTTGGCGGGTATGTAAACAAGCAAATTTGTCGCATTTTGGGCACAGAAAACCCGCACGCATACACTGACAAGCCGATGCACCCAAACCAGTCACTGTTTGGTGCTGATTTTGGTCCAGAGGCATAATTGGGCCATTTTTCTTCGAAAATGAGCAAGGAGCGGCCGTTACAGTCAATGGCGATCGTTATCGGGCCATGTTGAACGAATTTTTGTTCACAAAAATTGAAGAGGAGGATATTGGCAACATTTGGTTTCAACAGGACGGCGCTACGTGCCACACAGCCGAAGCTACACTCGATGTTTTGCGCCCTGTTTTTGAAGATCGCATTATCAGCCGCAGAGCTGATGTCGTTTGGCCACCTCGGAGCGGCGATTTGACACCGTTGGACTATTATTTGTGGGGTGGCGTCAAAGATAACACAGTACAACATTTTTCAGTTAATTGATTGCCAACTCAATTCTGTGAACTGTATGTGAAATTAGACCCAAAAAGAAGAATTTCTGCATAATTCGTTTTGTCTTCTTACCTGCGATTTGAAGTTAGTATCGATTTGAAGTTAGTACTATCGTATAGGGGAATTTATCACGTTTTAGGCCCTGTTGTTTGACATAGCTCGACAACCACTAGCCCAATTTAGTTGAAATAAATTTTAAAAAATTAAGAATTACAATTCCCTTAAACTGTTCATATATTGTTTTCCTATACAAGTAACACTTTCGAAGTTAAAAATGAATGTATGAAGGGAAAAAATTATTTTTTGCCTAAAAATTTAAATTTTTTTTTTAAAAATACATAAAAAATCCAAAATGGAAAAAAGTTTCAAGTCTAGTTATTTTTTCGCAAAGTCACATAACCTATGAGCAAAATGAGACAAAGATCATAAAAATCGATGCACGCGTTTCGCTTTTATAAAGGACAATATTCCTGAAGCCATTGGTGAAATTTAGTTTATATGCATAAAGAATCCTAATCTAGAACACAAACGATTGATTTGCATACGCGTAGAAAGTGTCAACACTAAGACCAGGTCATGCCCCCCTGACCACACCAGCAATTTGTGATGCGTTAACACAAGCAATAACCCGACTTCAAATTGCCAATCTTTGTTTTTAATCTGATTAAAAATTATTAAAAAAATTAAAAAGAAATAACGGGTTATCCACTTTTCAGTTTCGGAAAGTTAAGTCAAATAAAGCACACATATGTATATAACTAGAAATGATTTCAACGAATTTCATTATAATATCGATCCTTTTGAGGAAATTTTCGACCAATTTTTCGCACATTTTGGGCTGTATTTCTGCGATAACCTGATGAATGTTGGTGTTGGTCAAATGCGTGTGTACCGTTATCTGATAAATGTGACATGATAGGAGAAATCTGACTTCATATTCGGCTACAGCATTCCAAAAAAAAACATAAAAATGGTTAAAAAAAAACGTATTCAATGTCGACCTGTGTTATTTGCCAAAGACTTTTAAACTCCAGTTTCAATGAAAACTTTTTGATTAAAAAAAAAAACAATTAAAACATTGTTAGAAAGAGTTCGTTGACTTTTTATTAAATTAAATTAATTTCTTTTTTTAAGCGATTAAATACGAAACATTTTCAAACAGTTTATTTTTTTTTATGAATTATTTATGTATATTCTTCTGAATTAATAAAAAAAAATACGTATCTATCAAAAATGTTTATTAAATGCTTAATTGTTAACACTAATAGCTCAAAGATTATCACACTTCGAAAACAAATGTTTAAATATTTATTTGATTAATTGTTAATATCGTTTTGCCTTCCCCTTTTTCTAAATTTTTGTATGTGGTATTTTATGATTTGAAGATGTATAAAACATGTTGAAATAATTAAAAAAAAAACAAAACAAAACTATGTAGATTTGTTTTCTATACAAAAAAAAAAACTCAGACATTCCGGCGTCGATGTCGCTTGCCAAAAACTTCCTGTTCTTATTGTTTTATTTCTTGTTTTTAATTTCTTGTGTTTTATGTTTTCTGCGTTTTTTTTTTTTGCAAATCCACTCAAATCGATTGGAGCTTGTTGATTTTTTGTTTAAATATTTTCAAATGATTCTTATAGATTTTTCGTTGATATTCAACAATTTGTTGATAGAATTTTAAATTATTTAGTTTTTGTTAATTCGCTATTGTGAATTGTTTTTGTTTCTATTAAAAAATGTTTCCAACTGTCAGTTTAATAAAAACATTATTATTGAATTTTAATTAAAAAACTTAATAAATTAAATAACAAACTAACTTTTACGTTTTGTTAGAGTTTATAAATTTAAAACTTTTTACACGTTTTGAAAAAAAAAAATAAAAAATTACGGTGTTCCTAATGACACCTCAAAGAGCGCTACAAATGATTTTATAATTACACACTTCCGACGAAATATAAAATCTTTTGAGAGGAAATTGAATGATTATGCACATATGTAACTTCCTATGTATCAAGGAGAATTCAAACCGGTAACAGCATCAGAGAGATAGAAAGAAAGTGTTATGCTGGCTGTCCCTTTTTTGTATGTTGGTATGTATATGTATTCTAAATGTCAAGCTCCATATGTACCAAGGTAAAACTCCATACAAAGCCAGCATAGGCTTCGATCGTCCAGGAGGTATTCGATAGATAGACTCAGTGCAAATAGGAGAGTTCACATCTACTGGGTTCGCGGCCACCAGGGCATTGAAGGCAACGAGGAGGCGGATAAATTGGCGAAAAGGTGGTGCATTTACCATACGATAGGGTGATAGCCATTCCGGCTCCAATTCAGAATATTAGGAGAGATATGGTCTCTGCTATACGGAGGAGATCAGAGGCGATTTGGGAATATACCAGAACGTGCAGGGTTTCTAAGAAAATGTGGGGAGCCTATGATCCAGAGACGACGAAAATTCTTCTGTTGCTATCGAGAAGGGACTGTAGACTTCTGGTAGGTTTTATAACAGGTCGCTGTTGGACTGTGGTGTACGCCTAGATGGTTGGGGGTGGCTGAATAGTGAAAATTGTAGATTCTCTGGGGTACCAGGGGAGAGGGAGACATTAGAGTATTTATTCTGCTACTGTCCGGCACTCGTGCGCTCCATTGCAAACTGTCTGGGAGATCATTACTTTCAAGGTCTCGGGGAAGTCTCTGGAGTTGGGTTAATGAGACTCCTGGCATTCGTCAAAAGAGTGTGGGGTACTCTGAGTACCATCACATCGGAATAATCTTGGTCTATGCGGGGTCTTTGTGACCGGCCACTCAACCTAGCCTAACCTAGCATAGGCTTCTCTAGTGCATATATGTATGTAGAGTAGTAAGGGGTTGGTGAAAGTAAAGCGAATCGACTTTTATTCTAAAACGTGATAAAATTTTTAACAAATAAAAGTTTTGTTTTTAGTTTAAAATGTTCCTTATGTAATTTAATCAAAAATATATCGTTACTTAAAACGCAAAATGCCCTAACTAACCCAAAATTTTAAATTGGCTCTTACATTGATTTTTATGTAATTATAACTCATTTTTAACGCTTTTTTTTGTTTCAAATTTTGAAACGAGGAGGCCATGATGGCGATAAAGGCGATTTTTGTCTGTGATTCTTTACAGCTTTCACCATTTTTAATAAATATTAGTCTTTGCTATGCCGCTGCGGTTAGAAAATTAGCGATCTTTAGTTCAACTAGAGTTTTTTTCAAACACTTCGAATACACAAAAACATGCGGATTTGAAAACACCAATTTAAAAATCATGCGGATTCAAAAAATTTTTCGTTCTCAATTCGAGTCGAAACCTAGAACACACCTGATTGTATTTTATTTGTTGCTTTAGGGTCGATGTGTCAAAAATACAAGCAACTTTTGACATTCCTTTCTCTAAATAAGAAAAAAAGTAGCACAGCTGTGCTGTCAACGTCACCTGAAAAATTAATTCCCCTTGATCATGTTCTCATGTTTTATTGACATTATTCTTCCTTTTTCTTCTTTGAACATGAATTGGCGTTCAAATGATTCATGTCATGTGGACGACATGTCTTTTATTTTGTATAGTCGTGCGTATGCATGTGTGCTTTTTTGATATTGCAAACAAAAACCAAATTAAACAACGAATGAAAAAAGCAAAGCGTACTGACAGTACATGCATCTATGTATTCGTTTCATTTCCCCTCGTCCCTCTCGCCAATAAAGCAGCAAACTTGATTTCGGTCATTTCTTTCTATCATTTTCTTAACACCAATATGAAAAATGTGACTACTCGCTCATTCACATCTTGTAGGGATGTCATTAAAACATGAGCCGTATGAACATAGACTTAGCAAGGTGGCCTCAATTTCACAACAGACAAAACAATACCAGACAGCTGGTTTTTGAGACCACCTTGTTAATAATTACACTTTTTAATGTACTTTTTTTTTGTATTAAGTAGTGCTACCAAACTTTTTTCTAAGTTAAATAAAACTTTTCAAATAAAACTAAAAAAATTAATCTGTATTTAAATACGATTTAAGTTTATATGAAAATTAACATAACACAGATTTGAATACTATCCTGAAAATTGGGCATTAGTGTGCGATATGTAGCTAATTTAACTAAATAAATCACTTTAAAATGTAAACTTAAGCTTATTTTGGCTTCTTTTATGGGAGGTAACCTGTATAATTTTTAACTCATAATTAAATCGGGTGGATCAGCTTTAGTTGCTGGTTGATTTGAACGTTGATTTGAAATTGATAGTAACACACTAAACAATTTGTAAATCTATTTTCTATATATTCTATAAATTTTAAGTAATTTTTACGACAATATTTATTCATTGAAGACAATATTTAAATGCAGTAAAAATTAAGGGGTGTGTTTTAAAATAAAATGTTGTTTATTTAAGAAAAAATAACACGTTTTATCAATATATTATTACTTTTAACATTAAAAAAAAAAATAAATACATCCATATAAAATACAGTCTGCTCTCAGTAGTACCAACAAACTAGCGTAGCAATTTTTTTTAATGGTTCGTTATAGTTAACAAAAAAAATTATATATAAAACGTATTTAATAAAATATCACTTGTTTTATTAAATATTTAATAGTTAAATCATTATTTTTAAACGTTTAAGCGATTTCAGGTTTCGTAAATATATGGCAGTACTTTAATTAAAGGTTTTTTCTATTGTCAACGATATGAAACGGTATGATTACATTGGCTACTACTGACGACAAGCCACAGCAAAAGTTTAAGGCATGTTACTTGTTTAAAGCTAAGAGAGAGGTTTTAGCAACGCTATGCTAAACATCTTCAGATCATTTTAAAATAGTTTTATAAAATACAGTGTTATGAATTAAATTAAATTATATTTTGGACAATTTAAATTACACTTAAATAATTTTTGTTGCCATATTTCGTGTTTTACTAGAAGCAATATAGAAATTATTGCGGTATTTAAATTAAGTTCAATTTAAGTTTTACAAAATATCGATTAGCCATGTGCACAAATAGTTGAAAGTAATCAGGTGGAAAAAGACGAAAAATATTGGTGAAATAAATTCTAAAAACGTTCATAAATGTCAAAATATTTACGTTAGACAAACAAATATGAAATATTATGGCTTCAAAAGTTTTAATATATGTATGTATGTATGTATAGATGTACATTGAAATGTTTTATATATGTACATATATGATTAAAAAATAAAATGTACATACATATTTCATATGTTTTAAACATACGAGGGTTTCTTTGTTGTATTAAAACAGGTCGCCTAATTATATGGAACTGGGATTTAACCCATTATGTACTTTGTTAGCTTCTCCCTTTCTTTCGTGGATAGACATATTTATATGCCAAAGTTTATGTTTCTAGGTTTTAACAAACATTTTTCATCTTCTAGATTCTTATTCACTCAGTAACCTGCACCTATAATTTTATTTTTCCAAGTTCAAAATTATAGAAAATTCAAAAAGTATCACATGGAGAACGAAAAAGCTAAAGAAAGAAGTTTAATTTCCAGTTTGTCCCTTTAAAAGGCTTGACCTACAGCCAAACCCTCTAAGACGAAATAAATATTCTAAGTGCTTGTGGTCTAAACCGCCAAAGGAGAAGAGATACAGCAGGACTTATCAGAATAAAAAAAGCTCTAAAAACCTACACATGTGAACAGAAACCGTGATGGGGCAAAATTTTAAAATAAGATTTGATGTACATGGTGGCGCAGAATGACTTATATGGTTTATAACTTGTTTATTTATGCGATTATTATAATTTATTTTTTTTTATCTTTGAAAAATGATATCCTGTAAATGATGTCCATTTTCTGCTTCGCACGTGCTCTTTTTTTTAGCATATTTTCCATAACTGTTCGTAAAATTTCGGGTGTAATTGTTTTTGATTGATTGAAAAGTAACTTGAAATTAGTTCCCGAAGTCTTCTTCACAAAATGCAAAAAATAATAAAGAAAAAATAATAAATAAAAAAGTTATGAAGAATTCAAACTTTACAGTTCATTCTGCGCCACCCTATATTTCACACATCCAAGGCAAGTAATTTTTATAATAGTTATCGGGTTTAATTATTTTTGATCGTTGTTCGATTGTACAGTTATTCATAATTAATTAACCAAACCTTCTTCACAAAAGCTGGGATAAAACTAAGATAAAATAATAATTAAAAAAAGTTATACAGATTTCAAGCCATATTGCTCATTCTGAGCCACCCTGTATTACACAGGCCATCAAATTATTAACCCATGGACCAGAGTGTGCTAGTTTGACCTTTGAGTTGCGCTGAATCCGAATTTGTACTTAGAATCCCTCCGACATATCAGGTTTTTGCAATGTCTATGATAAAAAACCTAAACAAAAATCTTAAAAACAAATACAAAAATTATAAAAATATTGTGAAAAAATTACAAAAAAAAAAAAAAAAATTTACAAAAAAATAATATCGAAAATACCAATGAATATAGCGAAAATCGAATTTTTCAAATTTTAGGTTAGGATATCTCAGAGAATGAACAAGATATAACAGAGGTTAAACAGTTATTTTAAAGGTAAAGGGTAGGGCTTTCAGACGAAATATCAAATTTTATAAATAAAGATTATATCGCGCAGTTATAACATCTCGAATATGGCGGAAACCACGGGGGGTTTTTTAAACTTTAAGCGAAGATCTCGTGAAAACCGGATGTGATAGCGGATCCCAGGAATTTAACTTTTGTTTAAATTTTGCAGGCCTTGTTAATATAAATATTTTATATATGAATATCCAAAAAAAAAATAATTAAATACATATGAAAAAAAACTTTATCAAACAACACTCGTATATAAAACATAAATTTCAAATTCATTCCATAAATTTATAACGTTATAAATCATTTTAATATTTTTTTTTTATTGTCGCATGAATTTTAATTTATCAAAGTAGAATACTTTTTTTTAAACTACGCAATTTGCCAAACTGTTTTAAGAAAGGGTACACATTTATACACTTTTATATTCTAAAAAAAAATATATTTTTGATTTAAAAGATTTTGTTTTTTCAGTGTTTTTATTCTTGATAAAAACACTGAAATTTATTATTGAAGGGATATAATAAATTTTAGTGTTTTTTTTTATCAAGAATAAAAATTGGGAATTAAGCACGACAAACAAAATCTTTTAAATTAAACATTTTTTTATTCCCAAAAAATTACTTTGATAAAATATATTTTTTATTTAAAAGTTTAACTTAACAATAATTGCAGTGAGTTTTGGTCTTTAAGATTAGACCAGGATTAATTTTTAAATTAGCTAAGCCTGGATTCAGACTATTAATGTTTCTTTTAGAAAGTCTGAGTTTATTGGTCAAATGGGAAGAGAGCATGCAATTCTTCTCTTTCCTCCCGCCGATAAACTTAAGACTTTCTAAAAGAAAACTTTCATAAAGTTAACCCAGACTAACCAATGGTGAGGATACACGAAAATATAAATCGTACGATAAAACGTTCAAGTATAACATAAGTAGCGTGAAGCATAACATAAAGCAATCAAACCGTTCTCTGTTCTGTAGCCCGCAAAGTCTTACGTATTGTTCAAAAATGCTGCCCTGATCTAGTTATTCTTTGAACATTTTCAAAAAACAATAACAACTTATCATGACAGAGTTGCATTTTCGTAAATTGCTAAAGACTTTTATTTGCCAGTTTAAGCGGCCAATGTTGGTGGTTTAAACTTAATCATCAAATGGCAACACATACACATGTATAACAAAAGCAGCTGTTGAAAATTTGTTTTAGAAACCCGAAAAATGGATTATTCAAGTAAAGATGAAGACTTTAGTGATTCTGAAACATATGAAAACCATAACACAATAATTATAAGAATTAATTTTCTTTTTATAAGAATTAAAAGGGCGAAAATTCTTCTTCATCTGTATAAAATGCTAAGTGGATTGATAAAAATTTGCCATTTGTTGTTATTCAGTATGGCGATTAAATTTATTCTAAGATTAATTAATTATAGTTTGCCGCTAAGATTAAACTCGCTGTTAAAAACCCACTCTTAAAGATTAATTTTAATTAAATCGCTGATCTTCATGTCAAAAACAAGCTCTTATGGCTAGTAAATCACTGAGCGTTTAAACGCTAGTTTAGTTAAACTAAACTTGAATTTTTATGTAGCTTAAACTCAACAGATGTAAATCAGTGACCCATATATTACATGCTGTTTAAAAAATAACATGTGGCAGCACTACGATGGGTGTTGTTTAAACGCCCAATTTTAAACGTTTGAAGATGGTTTACATGTAACTGATTAATAGATATGCTGGTTTAAACAGATTTTAAATAAAAAAAAATTTAACTTGCATTGATTTATTAGCGCTTGAGTTTAAGTCATTAACTAAAAGGCAACACAAAAAGGAATGGAAAACTTACAAACTGGACTTTTAGACAAGAAATCTAACTCAGCATTCATATCAAGACATTTAATATAAATCAAGTTCGATAATTAAGCTAATTATAGTTTAAAAGAAAAATTAACTAACTTCCTTAATTTAAATGCATATGATTGTAAAAGTATTGGAAAATTACATCAGAAACAATATAGAAAGTAATAATAGATGTAAACCAGATACGACTCTAATCGACACCACTTATGGGCAAAATAAAAACATAAATACTGGTTGCAAAAACAAAAAAAAAAAAAATTAAAACATTTGATATGTGAGATCATGTTAATCAAGATTTAACAGTTTATTGAACAAAAAAAAAAAATCTAAAAAAAATATTGTAACTTTAAATAGAAAAATAACAATAATTTTTTACGATTGGTGTTCATTCACACGCTTGAATAGTCTTAATAACATGTAAAAACCGGTTAGTAACTGCACTGAATATATTGCTTTCTAAAGGCGGGCTCTTGATCGTAAGAATAAATCAAGTTTAAGATTGAAAACTAACGATTAAGAAAACAAAGTTAGCTTAAAGGAATTTTGTGGGTGTGAGTAACCAGGGATTTCATATTTTATAACGGGTTAACCATTTTTCATTTTCAAAAGTAAAGTTAAATAAAACACACCTAAAGATATGAGAATGATACCTCCAGACCATAATGCGCACCACAGAATCACTTTCTCCGGATGCAATGGCTTTTACACAATCATTTATGGGTTCTCCGAGCCCCATATGCGACAGATTTGCTTGTTGTGTAAACACCGAGTGTGAAATGAGCTTCATCGCTAAAGAAAGTTTTGTTTGTAATATCAGCATTAAAAACTTGTTGCTCTAGTGCACAATCAGCATATCTACGGCGTTGTGAATGTTAAGCCGGTTCTTGGTGAGTTGGATTTTATATGAATAGAAGTCCAACTCCAAATAAAAAATATGCAATCATTAGCCGTGAGATTGGGCCAATTGCTGAGAACGCCGTGAAATCACTAGCAGAATAAATATTTTCGGCAGTGCGCAGATTGCGCTGTTACACTGGCCTGATCACAACTTTAACGCTTCCAGTCTCTTCAAATTTCTTTATAATCTTGCCAATTCCTTGCACAGTAGGTTGATTATGACGACCATAATCTCCCCGTAATGCTCGAAAAGTGGACACGTTTGAAACGCCACAATAAGTGAAAAAAGTTTTAACTATTTTTACGCATTCATCCTAAACGATCCATATTCATATTTGGCAAACCTTTCACTAAATAAATGACACTTTTGATGACAGATATTGATCAGCTGACAGCCTCTCCAAAGCGACGGTTTTTAAAACACTAAATGGATAACCCTGTTTATCAACTATTTTGAAAAGTAACCGGTATTTGGTGTTAAAAGTTGTCACATTAATCTGCAAACTGTCACATGTTAAGAGTTTTGAATACGTTAAAATAAAAAAAAAAAGATATTGTTGTGTCTGTTAAAAAATCTATAATTTATTGATGAATATTAATTTATATATTTTTTTTTTAGTTAAGGAAGTATTTACAACGAATTCATTTTTAACAAAAACATTTTTAAGCGTGCGAAACTTTGTTGTTTTTATTTTATGTAATTTAAATAACTTATTTAAATTCATTGTTCGAATAATTTGTTTAGAATTTGAGAAAAAAACAAACAAATTGTTCGCTATTTAATATTCGACTTGTCATTAATAATTGTTTATGTAGTTGGAGGCGTTTTTATAATTATGATTAAATCTTAGTGCAAAAGTAAATTTGAACACTGTTTGCAAAGATATTGAAAAAGTGCAGAACTTGTGATATGATATTAATTAACTATTTGAAAACACAGGTTCCCATACGTAGATTTGTTCTCCAATCAACGACAGTTGAAAAGAGATCTATGAAGAAAAGAGGAGAGCAACTCTGAAAAGCAGCAAACGATTTGCTTTAACCCTTAAAGTACTACTCAAGGTATATTTACACAAGGTAGACTCATTTGGGAGTGTAGACATGCTGCTCTATAAAAATAACCGAGTGGAACGGAATTGTCAAAATTGTCTTCATATAAATTTAACGCACACATGTACAAATTTTGGCTCATATACACGGAATTTGACATTGGTGTTCCAACTTAGGTAAACAGCTGACAAACATATGGGCCAACGAGTTTACCTTGTGTAAATATACCTTGGTACTACTCATCATCTTAGTACATTAAGATTAGTTTTCGTCAAATCGACGATCTTTTTGAAAAACAAAATTCTAGCGAAACGATTTTAAAAGTAAAAAAATCAACAAAAAAAATTTTAGTTAAGGATTTTATTAAAAAATAAAATAAAACATAAATAATAAAAGCTCTTCTTCTTTCTCAAAATTTGATATGAATTTGAACAGTTCTTGTGTTTTCAATACAGAAATTTGCAAAATAGCAACAAATCATCAGGAGAGCGAAAGTAAGCTGATGTTTTTGCAATTTTAGTTAGTGCTGGATCAGACAGGGCAACTTTGATTGCAATAATTCTTGAGTAGAACAAAGAATACGGACAGGGGAATAAAAAAGCGACCAGGGCAATTTGACAGCTTGTGTTAAAAGATAATCACTCAGCAATGTGTTTTGGCATTAATTGCAGAGCATCTATTCTAACACAAATTTATACAGAGCACATATTGCCACGGCAATTATTGAAAGTTATTGCTCGTGTGGTAAGATGCCTTATATCAGTGACAGTATTGCCATACAAATTAACGCCATCTTGATTGCTATTTTTGCCTTTTATATGAGTTGTCGTGCCATGCGTGTTCCCCTCATCGATGAACATAAATAAATTATTCTGCCAACATTTTGTTCTTGTACAAATAAAACAATGACTCGTCTAGAAGGATTGGGAAAGTTTAGGATTTTATAATGTCAGTTACTGGGTTCGAATCTCAGGTCAGTCGAGAGTGAATGATTATCAATAACAATTTTAATTAATTTTCTTGTTGTAAAATTCATTTTTTCATAAAGATAATTTAATGAAAATTAAATTTGATGAACTTAAGCCTGATTAAAAATATTGAAAATTTGGATTAAAAATTATTTCTATATTAAACACTAGAAATGGTGCTAAATGTCTTAATCGTCAATAATTAATAATAAATTAATTAAAAAACTATTAAGTTATAAACATGTTCTGGTACTTTCAATCACTTAACGAAATAATTAAGTGCCAAAGTCATCATCCAGACTTGTAATTTTATAAAATTCTACTTCGAAATTGCATTAGTGTCCAGATTATGGAGTTCTTGTTTTGCAATTTTGGGATTTGTATCTTGTCTTTGCTCTTCTCCTTTGTATATTTTATATATAAATACAAATACATTTACAGCCAACTTCAAGTCAAAAAAGTGTGAGAATAGCAAAACGAAATAAATTTTCGGAGTACATGAAACTGAATATCCCCCCCAATCATCTCACCCCTCTCACCGATAATCTCATCAATTGCTGCAACAAAATTTGCAAGTCTGGACGATGACAAAGAGCAAGATTGTAAAAATGTTTATTGTTCAATTGCCAGCTGGATTTAATTTCCTTGGTATTTTCTAAACGTTTGACCGGTTTCTCTAGTATTTGTTATACAAAGAAAAAATATTGTGTTAAAATTTATTTCAGAGTATTTTCATAATGAATTTTTTGAACAATAAATTGATTGATATGTTAACACATTTAACAGGTTTCCTTTCATTAACAACTAATTAATTTTTGCAAGCTTTTAGAAAAAACAAAAATAAAAGAATATTTTTAATGAAAAAACACATCAGTGAATTACAATAATGATTACCGCCATTTGTATGACAATCACATAGATACACTTTATAGTAAAAGCAGATTCAGACGAGCAATTGCTTGCCTGGATTGATGATGATTGCGTAAAGAATTCTATAAATTATTGCAGACCATCATAAACCAAATAATGTCTGCTTCAAGTGGCACTTTGGAATTTTAATAGTTAAATTGAATCTAATATTTGTTTATTTTTATTGATTGTAGAATTTTAAAAAAGTTAATTAAAAAATTAAGATTTTTGTTTCTGAAATATTTAACTGATTTCAAATTCTGATCAAGGCGAATTTATACGGGTGACCACATCAAAAAGAAAGAGAGAGAGAGAGAGAGGGTAATGCCAGATGTCCTTTGGTCGATATGCCTAAGGCGAATTCAACTACAGATGGAAATACACAAAAAGGAGGCGCTTTCTCCAAAGTCATCGGTCGACCTAAGACGCATCTGAATATTATGGGCTTCGCCAGCTATCAATCTGATTGTTAAGTGATAATCCCCCAAATCAAATCAGAGCACAAAAAGCACAATAACAGGCAAACAAGGACAGACCAACATATAAAGTCTGGCAGGATTGCCTTTAAAAGAAATGAGCTAAATTGCAGTTATGTGAATCACAGAACGCTGACGGAAGCCGTAACGGGCCAGAAAATGCATTACATGCTGTTGGCGTCTAATACTTAATTGTAAATTTTTCTGTACATACAATATACTTCATTGCTAGGTAAAATGTAACAAGAAGGTAATAGAATGGTGGTGTAGTGTATAAAGTTATTTCTAAAAATTGAAGGAACATAACTGAAATTTAGCTCATAGAATAAATTCGAAAAATATAAGATGTTGAATAAAACAAAGTATATACAGAACTTTTGAAAAGAAATAATTTCCAGATTCTATTTTAAAGATATTAATTAAAGTTAAAGAACGAGACGGTGAACAAGGTGGCAGCTCTGCAAATTGCATAGTGATGGCATAAGACTCTGTTGTAATTATCGATTATTTTTAGTTTGATGAACTTTAAACAAGAATATGGGCATATTTTTTGATAATAACAACAAGGGCGTTGTTTCTCCAAACTTCAAGTAAAATATATTTGAAACAAAAACAAAAATTGTAAAATTATTGCATTTTTTAAAGTATTTTACTTGAAGATGTGTAACTTGTAGTTTTGAGAAACAGGGCCAAGATGTTTGTGTAAATATTTAAAATTTCTGATTTTCGTACAAACATGCATTATACTTTTTTTCGCATCTTAAATCAAACCGCTTGTGTGGTGTATTGGGGTCTAAAGTATTTTTCATGTTCAAACTAAATATTAAAATTTTATTTTTAAATTTTTCAAGATTTATTTTAGAAATTTATGATTAAATTTTTAGGTAATCGAAACTATTGTCCGATTATAAGCATTAGCCCTTTAATTTTTTTAAATTACCATAGTCGCCTTAATAAGTTATTCAACATTTCATTTTCATTTATATGTTTGTATAATTTAAAATATTTTGCGTTGTATTTTTTTTTTTTTTTTTATTTCACTTTGTTTTGCTCAAAAATTCTATTAAGAATAAAATTTTTATAAACAAATTTTATAGTAAAAAAAAAACAAATTTATATGTTTAATACGTGCCAAAGTTAAGAAATGTCAACGGTTTTATTATTGAATGGGTGATGAATATAAATTATGATATCTAATAGACATATTAGAACTTTTTGGTCATTAGGAATGTAATTTTGTTGCAAGCTTTTAAAAGTTAAGGTACAAAAAAAAGTCTTGAATGTTTTTATGGCCAGAAATTTATAAAAAGTCTGAAGATCAAATGTTCGAATTTTTTGTATAAAATAATATCTAAATGTAAATTTTTTATTTGAATGTAAAACTATTTATTTTTTCCTTATTTTTGTTGGTACTTTTGTGCTAACCAACAAACAGAAGGGGGCATTTTATTATTCAGAACGAAATTTAGATCCGTGATTTCATAAATTACTACTTTAATTCTAAGACGGCTTAGCTTATCGGTCCACCTGTTGTTAAGGTAATTGGTTCTCCAAAAAATGATTTTATCAATCTTACAGAGCAGTAGATTAATCTGTGTCACTGCTGCAATCAACTAAATCGTCTTCCCAGTCTTAGATAGATCATCCAAACAGACAAATACTGGTTTCAACAGGTATCTCTTCCTAATGTCCTGAACTCCCGTGAACACCATTTTCTCTTTCTCCTGGTCATAACAACTTTAACAGAAGTCATTTAATTATAGACACAATTTCCTCACATGAGCCCCTATCGGCCAGTGCACAGTATTACCGAGATCACTGTCCTAATTTGCTCCCTGTGGAACCTCAGACCTGCGTTCATCATAGCCTGGACACAATGCTCGGGATACTGAGCAAGTGGATTCACGAGTCCTCCATAACTGTGCAAGTCTATAAGACTCGCAATGAATTAGGGTTAAAAAATCAATGCAAGTTAAACTCTCTGCTTCGTTTAAAATATGTTTAAACCAGCAAATCTAATCTACGCTTAAAATTGGGCGTTTAAACCAGTGTTGAAAAAAAAACACTAACTATCGCTCCTTAGGGTTCGGTTCGGTAGAAACACAACCGCTAATGGTGTTTGTGTATAAAATCGTTTAAAGAAATAACGTTTCCCTATTAGTCATCTTTCGAACACTAAAATAATACTGATTTTATCAAACTCAGCAAAATATGAGAACATTTAATTAAGGGTGTGAAGATAAATTCGTCAGTTAAATACGTCCCACACCTCTGTTAACTTCATTCCACACACTGTTAAATATGGTAAATTTTTAAAAATTAATATTTTTTAAATAAAAAGCGAAATTGTTTATAACTTTTGATTAATTAATAAAGAAAACATAATAAATTTTAACTTTTTTCTAAAAAATTGGAAACAAATTTATTTTAATAAGGAAAGTGACTCAGTACTAATTGGCTAATTCATGGTATTTTTAAGGGCACTTAGGACAGACCTGAATGGGGTTTGGGGATACCATTTGAAAGCCCCAAGGGAGCAGATTCCAAAACTGTATTGGACATTTTTCTGGGTTTCTCAGGAGAGATGTAACGAGGGTTGCAATATAGGAAACTAAAAATATTAAAACATCAGTTTGGGGCACATAGGACAGACCTGAATGGGGTTTGGGGATATTATTTGAAAGCCCCAAGGGAGCAGAATCCAAAACTGTATTGGACGTTTTTCTGGGTTTCTCAGGAGACAGGAGACATGTACCGAGGGGTGCAATATAGGAAACTAAAAATATTAAAACATCAGTTTGGGGCACTTAGGACAGACCTGAATAGGGTTTGGGGATATTATTTGAAAGCCCCAAGGGAGGTGATTCCAAAACTGTATTGGACATTTTTCTGGGTTTCTCAGGAGACATGTTACGAGGGGTGGAATATAGGAAACTAAAATTATTAAAACATCAGTTTGGGGCAATTAGAACAGACCTGAATGGGGTTTGGGGATACTATTTGAAAGCCCCAAGGGGGCAGAATCTAAAACTGTATTGGCCATTTTTCTGGGTTTCTCAGGAGACATGTTACGAGGGGTGGAATATAGGAAACTAAAATTATTAAAACATCAGTTTGGGGCAATTAGAACAGACCTGAATGGGGTTTGGGGATATTATTTGAAAGCCCCAAGGGAGCTGATTCCAAAACTGTATTGGACATTTTTCTGGGTTTCTCAGGAGACATGTTACGAGGGGTGGAATATAGGAAACTAAAATTATTAAAACATCAGTTTGGGGCACTTAGAACAGACCTGAATAGGGTTTGGGGATATTATTTAAAAGCCCCAAGGGAGCAGATTCCAAAACTGTATTGGACATTTTTCTGGGTTTCTCAGGAGACATGTACCGAGGGGTACAATATAGGAAACTAAAAATATTAAAACATCAGTTTGGGGCACTTAGAACAGACCTGAATGGGGTTTGGGGATATTATTTGAAAGCCCCAAGGGAGCTGATTCCAAAACTGTATTGGACATTTTTCTGGGTTTCTCAGGAGACATGTTACGAGGGGTGGAATATAGGAAACTAAAATTATTAAAACATCAGTTTGGGGCAATTAGAACAGACCTGAATGGGGTTTGGGGATATTATTTGAAAGCCCCAAGGGAGCTGATTCCAAAACTGTATTGGACATTTTTCTGGGATTCTCAGGAGACATGTTACGAGGGGTGGAATATAGGAAACTAAAATTATTAAAACATCAGTTTGGGGCAATTAGAACAGACCTGAATGGGGTTTGGGGATACTATTTGAAAGCCCCAAGGGGGCAGAATCTAAAACTGTATTGGCCATTTTTCTGGGTTTCTCAGGAGACATGTTACGAGGGGTGGAATATAGGAAACTAAAATTATTACAACATCAGTTTGGGGCAATTAGAACAGACCTGAATGGGGTTTGGGGATACTATTTGAAAGCCCCAAGGGGGCAGAATCTAAAACTGTATTGGACATTTTTCTGGGTTTCTCAGGAGACATGTAACGAGGGGTGCAATATAGGAAACTAAAAATATTAAAACATCAGTTTGGGGCACATAGGACAGACCTGAATGGGGTTTGGGGATATTATTTGAAAGCCCCAAGGGAGCAGAATCCAAAACTGTATTGGACGTTTTTCTGGGTTTCTCAGGAGACAGGAGACATGTACCGAGGGGTGCAATATAGGAAACTAAAAATATTAAAACATCAGTTTGGGGCACTAAGGACAGACCTGAATAGGGTTTGGGGATACTATTTGAAAGCCCCAAGGGGGCAGAATCTAAAACTGTATTGGCTATTTTTCAGGGTTTCTCAGGAGACATGTTACGAGGGGTGGAATATAGGAAACTAAAATTATTAAAACATCAGTTTGGGGCACTTAGAACAGACCTGAATGGGGTTTGGGGATATTATTTGAAAGCCCCAAGGGAGCTGATTCCAAAACTGTATTGGACATTTTTCTGGGCTTCTCAGGAGACATGTTACGAGGGGTGGAATATAGGAAACCAAAATTATTAAAACATCAGTTTGGGGCACTTAGGACAGACCTGAATAGGGTTTGGGGATATTGTTTGAAAGCCCCAAGGGAGCTGATTCCAAAATTGTATTGGCCATTTTTCTGGGTTTCTCAGGAAAAATGTTACGAGGGGTGGAATATAGGAAACTAAAATTATTAAAACATCAAACCCCATTCAGGTCTGTTCTAATTGCCCCAAACTGATGTTTTAATAATTTTAGTTTCCTATATTCCACCCCTCGTAACATGTCTCCTGAGAAACCCAGAAAAATGGCCAATACAGTTTTAGATTCTGCCCCCTTGGGGCTTTCAAATAGTATCCCCAAACCCCATTCAGGTCTGTTCTAATTGCCCCAAACTGATGTTTTAATAATTTTAGGTTCCTATATTCCACCCCTCGTAACATTTTTCCTGAGAAACCCAGAAAAATGGCCAATACAGTTTTGGAATCAGCTCCCTTGGGGCTTTCAAATAATATCCCCAAACCCCATTCAGGTCTGTTCTAAGTGCCCCAAACTGATGTTTTAATATTTTTAGTTTCCTATATTGTACCCCTCGTTACATGTCTCCTGAGAAACCCAGAAAAATGTCCAATACAGTTTTAGATTCTGCCCCCTTGGGGCTTTTAAATAATATCCCCAAACCCTATTCAGGTCTGTTCTAAGTGCCCCAAACTGATGTTTTAATAATTTTAGTTTCCTATATTCCACCCCTCGTAACATGTCTCCTGAGAAACCCAGAAAAATGGCCAATACAGTTTTAGATTCTGCCCCCTTGGGGCTTTCAAATAGTATCCCCAAACCCCATTCAGGTCTGTTCTAATTGCCCCAAACTGATGTTTTAATAATTTTAGTTTCCTATATTGCACCCCTCGTTACATGTCTCCTGAGAAACCCAGAAAAATGGCCAATACAGTTTTAGATTCTGCCCCCTTGGGGCTTTTAAATAATATCCCCAAACCCCATTCAGGTCTGTTCTAAGTGCCCCAAACTGATGTTTTAATAATTTTAGTTTCCTATATTGCACCCCTCGTTACATGTCTCCTGAGAAACCCAGAAAAATGGCCAATACAGTTTTAGATTCTGCCCCCTTGGGGCTTTCAAATAGTATCCCCAAACCCCATTCAGGTCTGTTCTAAGTGCCCCAAACTGATGTTTTAAAAATTTTGGTTTCCTATATTCCACCCCTCGTAACATGTCTCCTGAGAAACCCAGAAAAATGTCCAATACAGTTTTGGAATCACCTCCCTTGGGGCTTTCAAATAATATCCCCAAACCCTATTCAGGTCTGTCCTAAGTGCCCCAAACTGATGTTTTAATATTTTTAGTTTCCTATATTGCACCCCTCGGTACATGTCTCCTGTCTCCTGAGAAACCCAGAAAAACGTCCAATACAGTTTTGGATTCTGCTCCCTTGGGGCTTTCAAATAATATCCCCAAACCCCATTCAGGTCTGTCCTATGTGCCCCAAACTGATGTTTTAATATTTTTAGTTTCCTATATTGCAACCCTCGTTACATGTCTCCTGAGAAACCCAGAAAAATGTCCAATACAGTTTTGGAATCTGCTCCCTTGGGGCTTTTAAATAGTATCCCCAAACCCCATTCAGGTCTGTTCTAATTGCCCCAAACTGATGTTTTAATAATTTTAGTTTCCTATATTGCACCCCTCGTTACATGTCTCCTGAGAAACCCAGAAAAATGGCCAATACAGTTTTAGATTCTGCCCCCTTGGGGCTTTTAAATAATATCCCCAAACCCCATTCAGGTCTGTTCTAAGTGCCCCAAACTGATGTTTTAATAATTTTAGTTTCCTATATTGCACCCCTCGTTACATGTCTCCTGAGAAACCCAGAAAAATGGCCAATACAGTTTTAGATTCTGCCCCCTTGGGGCTTTCAAATAGTATCCCCAAACCCCATTCAGGTCTGTTCTAAGTGCCCCAAACTGATGTTTTAAAAATTTTGGTTTCCTATATTCCACCCCTCGTAACATGTCTCCTGAGAAACCCAGAAAAATGTCCAATACAGTTTTGGAATCACCTCCCTTGGGGCTTTCAAATAATATCCCCAAACCCTATTCAGGTCTGTCCTAAGTGCCCCAAACTGATGTTTTAATATTTTTAGTTTCCTATATTGCACCCCTCGGTACATGTCTCCTGTCTCCTGAGAAACCCAGAAAAACGTCCAATACAGTTTTGGATTCTGCTCCCTTGGGGCTTTCAAATAATATCCCCAAACCCCATTCAGGTCTGTCCTATGTGCCCCAAACTGATGTTTTAATATTTTTAGTTTCCTATATTGCACCCCTCGTTACATGTCTCCTGAGAAACCCAGAAAAATGTCCAATACAGTTTTGGAATCTGCTCCCTTGGGGCTTTCAAATGGTATCCCCAAACCCCATTCAGGTCTGTCCTAAGTGCCCTTAAAAATACCATGAATTAGCCAATTAGTACTGAGTCACTTTCCTTATTAAAATAAATTTGTTTCCAATTTTTTAGTTCATTTAATTCCGTTCGGATTTTTTAAATCCACAAACTTCATTGTGTTCGGTTCGGCTCATTAATGTTCGTCCCTTTTTGGCTGGTGAAAAAACCAAATATTTCTTACAAAATATACATACGAAAAAAAAACAAGAAGCCAGCAAAATAATTTTACACAAACAAAAAATATACACACACAAGCTGTTCGTGTTGCGCTCATTACTAAAATTTTTGGTTTGTTAATTTTTTTATCAATGAAAAAAAGAAACATCATAGAACATTAAAACATATTGTTTGTTTACAGTATCACTACAATTGATCTGTTTTCAACGAAGAACGCTATATAATGTTCGGCTCTTGCTTGAAAACAGTTACGAACGGCAAAAAGGGTTATGTTCGTCTACACAAACACTAAAAAAAATTACCGTCCCTAGCTGTGTGAGCCGAACGCTTAATAATGAACGGTTTATTTTCGAACACTGGTTTGTACACTACGTTCAACGAACTGTTAACTAGAATGTCGATTAAGTTCAGCAGGCTTTTTTCAACTCTGAATTTAAATGGTGCCACATGATACTGCTCAAATATATTTACAACAAGTAAAATTAAAGTAAATTAATTTCTTTCTTTATAGGAAGTGTACATTTTAATAAATTAACCGAATTGAATAAAATAATAGAAGCACCGGTTTCTATAAGAATGTATTGTTAAAAAGTGTCAATTCTGAGAAACTGACATTTTAATCTAATTTTTAATACATGTAAATGGCGGCGAACCACTTTAATGCCAAAGATTATTAAAATAAAATAAATTATTACCTACTTCATATTTCCTTAACATATTTTTAAGAAAATTTAACTAAATCTTTTTCAGTAATTTTTAAATTTTACAAATTAAAATACTAAAATTTAAATAACGTTGAGAATACAAATGCACTTCAATAAATTAAAACAACCAGTTTTTAAGAACTTAAATCTGAATTCTAAAATTCTAATATTACAACTGTACCTATTAATAAAATTTAAACTAAAAAAAAAATCAAGAGGTTCTTTGTTGTTTATCAAAGAAATAAGAATAAATTAAATAAATAATATAAATTTTTTTTAGTTTTACAAAATATCAACGGCCGTGTTTATAAGCAAAATTAAGCATGAGTTTAGAATGGGAATAATTTATAATAGCGGTTTTCACTCTTGGAAGTAAAGTACCTATTAAAGTATACCTTGTTAATCTTATTCGTGTAGTTAAGGTGCTAACATTTACAACACAGCAACAACAAAATGTATTAGACCACAATTTTCTACACTGTGGTTGAAAAATCCTACAAACAGCTGTACTAAGCACGTTTGTTGAATTTAGCAGAAACTCTACCTCTTTATTTCTCTCACTCAGCATTTTTATTAGTTTAAAATATATGCATATGTATGTACTTACGCAAAAACGCTTTGTAGTTTAAAATCGTATTAAATAAAACAGAGTTTTTTTACACTTTTCCATTTGCAAAACTTAAGTTAACTTAGTGCTGGTTCACACTCTTAAAGTTTTAAGAGGGGAACAGAATAGTTGCTGTAGTACAACGTTACGAATAGCGTTGCAAGCTGTCAAAAGTTAAAAACGGCAGTTTCAAAGTACTGTCAACAGAATACGTAGTTGAAATAGTCGTTGTAGTCGAAGTTGAAGCACAAAATTCGAAATTTTGAGCTTTGTCGCGCTACAAAGCATTCGTCAGTTTCAGCTACTACTACAACTACTTTATGCTGTTCCAGGCCTTAATCGTCAAGTATTGAGCTTTGTTTATTTGACGCTTCGGTTTTAATTTGTCTTCGCCATGTATGAGTAGGTTGACCTCTTCTACGGCTGCCTTAAGGATTCCACCACTCGATCGCTGTTCTGGCAATATCTGTGACCGGTTTTCGTATGGTGTGGCCAATCCAGTTCCATGTTCGCCTTTGTATTTCAATAGTTATGGGGGATTGATTCGTTTGATGCCATAGTCTGTTGTTTGATATGTATTGTGGCCAAAAGTCTTGTAGGATTCTTCTAAGGCATTTGTTTATAAAAACTTACAGGGCATGCAAATCACGAGGGCCGCATTCACGTTTCGCATCCGTATAATAATGTAGATCGGACATTGGAGTTGAAGATTTTTAATTTAACACGACGGGAGAGAGAGTTGACCCGAACCGCCTGATGTTGTGATGACAGCTGCCAGGTAACAAAACTAATTTACCTCCTCCAGAGGCACATTATCAATTGTTAAGATGTGCATTCATTCGCATTACCAGTTATCAGATCATTGTGTGCGAAGCTCTACGCTTATCTGCAGGGTACCAGAGCCTCTAGCGGTAGCTGTTTTACGTTATTTATAAATATACGTTGGTTAAAAATATACGAAAATTCATATAGAGTTTAACGTAAAACAGCTACCGCCAGAGGCTCTGGTGGCCTGCAGATAAGCGTAGAGCTTCGCGGGGTTAGCATAAGGAAAAAAATTTTCTGGTGGAGAGCCATATCTAGTTCAATATAACACGCAGTCAACAGCTGATATGAAATGCTTAACATTACAACACGCAAATCGCAAGAATTTTGAACGTCGTTTTTTAATAAGATATCTATAATAAAAGAATTTTATGATGAATATTATACAAATAAAAATCTTTTAAATAGATTTTTATAACCAAAATTACAAAAAATTTTATTAAAAGTGTTTTAAAAACAACTTCCAAATTCTTGCGTTTTCGATTTCAAGAACACCCCTGATAGACTCATCATATTAGAGTTTTTCTCATGTTTTAACATGGTTTTTAAAGCAAATGTTTTAGCAAATCATGTCAGAGGTGGACGGGGTCTTTCACAGAGGTTGAAAGCTCTCTGTCTGCTATCCACTTGGGGGTAGCAAGAAGTGATTCCTCTGCCTGAAATTCCCAAGCATCTCACAACTTCCGGTCTTATACCCGGTAATGTCATTTAGGCATCCGTCTGATGACAGCTAAAGTGAGAAGGCGTACAGTACTGAGTATCCAGAGTGCATGTTAATACTGATGCGTCTCTGGAAATTAGGTGTTAACCGGTAACAATAAGTCACTGAAACTCAACTGTATTTAGCCGGCCTAGCGGTGTGTTGGCAGCCCCAACTCTAGGATCGGACGATCTGGCCTAATAAGTCATTCGTCTTAAAACTAGATTATTACTGAAACCGAAACAAATAATAAAACTTGGCCCTATGCTCCTTGTAGGAGTTTAAAGGAACTAATATATATATATGTCAGTTGTAGACGGGGAGTAACTTGGTGGAGTATCGTATGATACTCAGAATTTACAGGTAGCCCCAACTAGTCCGAACTCGGTCTGAAAAATATCTAGCTTAGTGGTCAAAACTTATGTAGGTATAATAATTTTTTTACAAACTAACAAGACAAATAAACAAAGTAAAACTGCTATATGAGAACCCCTGTATACCTATTTTTTTCTCCTTAATTTTGTTTCAACATGTTATTATTACACAAAAGATTATTAAATTTATTATAATGGCACAGAAAGAGATCATTTTTAGTTTATTATGTTGATGACCTTAAGAAACCTTAAAAAAATTAATTGTATAGGTAGGTATTATTTAAAAAATTAAAAAAAAAATTTAATTAGCCTCACAAGACAACGAAAGACAAACCAGGCAACAACAAAAAAAAGTAGTGAAATACTTCCACCCAAAACAGTCAAGTTTTGCGGTGTTGCCAAGACCAAAAAAATACAAAAACCATAACTTAATGATATTATTGACTTGTTGTAATTGTTAGTTTCGTTTTTGGCGTTTATTTTGAAATTGAGGTGGCCGTATTGATTTTTGTGTTACAACCATTTTTGGAAAATATGTAATCGAGTGTACATGTGAGTAATTGAAAAAATGAATGTGATAAATAACCGTTGGAAATTGTAAAAGAAAGAAACACTTAAAATAAAAACAAACTTTAACGGAAAATACATGCACATACAACAATTGTCGTTACTCGTACATATATTTATGGCTGTAGGCAAAATTGTGTATATAAAATAAGAGAGCTTAGCCTTTATATGAAAAAGGCGGCAAAACAAATACAATCCTATACACTATATTGTACTAGCATTACCCGGTCCGCTTTGCAGAACATTTAAAATTGTGAAAGGCATTGGTGCATCCAATGATTTTTGCTTATTTGTAGCAAAGCTACGTAAATCTATTTTAAAATATTTTGTTTTAAAACTGAGACTGTAGAATACTATCAACTAGAACATATTCGGTTTATACTTTACAAAGACCCCCCATTTGCCATTTCAAAGTGTTTCCAACGTCTAACTGAAATAACTTCCTTTCTGAACCCATTTAGCCCAATGTGAATCGAGTTATTTTCAAAGGATTGGAGCATCTAATTATAAAAGAGCAACCGCATAATATTAGCTCCATTAGTTAGATAGCTGAATAACATAGTGAGAATAAAAATTCTTTTCTTTTTACTTGTAAAAGCTCCTAAAGAGCAATAAATATTTTGTACTATTTTTTACTGTTACTATATCTTACATTTTTAGCTACGTCAAACCAAGGCGAATTGACTAGAAATGGTGTTTTTTTTCTGTGGTCGACTTGTCAAAGTTTGTACACAAACTAGTTTTTCATGTAAACAAACATATTTTTTTACAAGCAATATTTTTGACAACCCGACCACAGAAGCAGTGTTGTTGTAGAGTTGACCTCACCTTCTACTCAATTCGCCTTGCGTCAAACCATTTATATGGCAAATTATAATGAAGAAATTTAAAGGCTTTAGATGTAACATTTCTATAGGAAATCGATAATAAGTATTTCGTTGGTGTCATGTAGAGGGGCCCTAACTGGAGTTTTTTCAGTGATTCCAATACATTTTACACAAATTCACCTCGTCAATATCATCAAAAATAACGGTTTTACAAGCAATTTTACATCTTGGACTTTCTATAGTTAGTAGGGTTGCCAGACGGCAGGGAATGGCCTGGATTGTCCAGTTTTTTTTGAGTGTTGTCCAGGTTACAGCTAAAATGCAATTTGTCCAGTTTAAAAAACTTTATTTAGTTTTTAAAAATTACTTATTTTATTAATTACATTTCTTATTGTTTAGAACAAAATCATGTACTTAGAAAAAATTGTAAGAAAAATATTTCGAGTTTTTCAAAAATGCGATGAAAATAACGTACAAAATGTGTATAAATTGATCTCGTTTGTTAATTTGTTAGTCATAGCAATACTTTTTGTGCAAGAACTAAAGGTATTTCTAATAATGTTTACTCACAATAATCCATTCCTATAACTGAAAAACGCCTTAAATTTTAATAAGCCTTAATGAAAGTTGCAAAATGTTTCAAACGTTTTTGCTTACAACTAAAGTAAGAAATGTCGACTATTTATTAAAAAAAAACATTATGAAACCAAAACAAATTAATTCGAACTGTCAAAGTCAGTAGGCTTTTCGCTGCCACTTGTAGTTAATTCGCCCTGATAATAATTTTGTGACTGAATTTTAAGGGTAACGTTTCCTTGCTTTTAAAATTTTTTTTATTGCAAAATAAAATCTGAAGTAAAATTTTCACTTTTCTTATAGTTAAGTGCATTTTCAAATTGTCCAGTTATTTTTTCAAAATGCAGGTGATTTTTTCTATTGTCCAGTTATTTGACTTTTGGTATCTGGCAACCCTAATAGGGAGTTTTTGTTTCAGAAAATAACTTAAAATGATAAGGCAGAACAGAAATATTGCTGCAATTAAATTTTTTTATTGTCTAGTAAATAAATTAATGGTAGGTATTTATTTTTTTAAATTTGATTTCCGGCTGGACTATGCTGGACTATATGTTTACTTTGCATGGGGTAACTCTACCTCTTGCCCCTTTCTCGATCACTTAAAATGTGTTAACGCAGTTCTGTATAATATGAGTGCTTATAAAATTTAAAAGTTCTTTCGTTAATTGCTTTTTCATTGGTACATACATATGTAAATGATAATAAGTGTTAACTTTGTAATGGATAAGAAACGGCCACTTAAAATATATATGTATGTAGTATATAGCAGGGTTTGAAAAACTGCAGTCGAAACCAAAAACTGTCGAACAAAAAAACAAAATTGTTGTACAACTTTTCGCTTTTTGAGTTGTTTACATTTAATGAATCAAAAGTAAAAGCAACAGTTTTTTTGCTACCAATGACAAATGAAGAATTGGAAGAAATGGGAGTTTTTCTACTTTGACTGAAGTTTTTTAATAGTTCGTTCCATACCATTAATAAAATTTTATAAAAATCCGTCCAGCGCGTTAGGAGTCTATAAGGTACAAACAAACACAATTAATTTTATATATAAATGGTAACACTGAAGTATTAAAATCCATTAAAAAAATTTTATTAACAAAAAAACAACAACAAGCCCCGGTAGCATGAAAGGGAAAGTGGCAATGTGTGAGTAAGATTAATTTTATTGTTTGTGTGAAGTTTTAGAAGTTGTCAAACAACAAGCCATAACAAAACTCGATACAAAAAGAGTTCAAACAAAACAAAAACAATTAAGAGTGAATTCTTAGCTCTCCGAACAGAATTGAAAAGAAAACAAACATTAAATGGAGCAAAATAGGTATGTACTTTATTTTGCAAAAAATTAAATAGTCTGTATTGATTTTATTTATGTTTGATAAAAGAGAAATTGCTATTAATTGATTTAAATTAAATTATGCGGTGTTAAAAAAAAACGAGACTACAAGTAGCAAAACAAACTAATAAACTGATTAAAAAATGTAAAGAAGGTGAAACCATAGATAACATTTTCTTAGCAGCAGAAAAACTTTTTTAGGGGTAACAGTGTTTTATGATTTTGTTTGCTACTGCAATAAAGTAGCAAGTGACTACGTTATTGCTACATCAAAAGCACTTTTATTGCTTAACTACTAACTACTACTTTTCACTCATTTAAATGTGTATAAAACGGTAACAAAGTACTTTACTGCTACATAAAAGTTATTGGAGCAGTAGTTGTAGCTGTAGCAATAAACTTGTTATAACATTTATCATTTTAAACACTGGAACTATGAAGATTTTTCTTTAAGTGTATCAAAACTGCATATAAATAAAAACAAAGCAAAAGTGCAGCATAATGCAGAAAATCAGTGTCCGTTGGTAAATGCTGTTGCTGCTATTTTTATATTATGTTTGCAGTGTTGCCAGAACTCCGTTAGAAAAAATTGAAAGAATATAAACAAAAATAGTTCTTAAATCGTTTTTTTTTTTATTTTTGTATGAAAATGCTAAAATGAGCAAAATCTTTTTCTTCTAATAAAATGTGCAGCAGCAAATCAATAGTGACATTATAATCTTTGTTTTAAACTAGTTCTTTTTCGTTATTGTTTACGACTCCTGTTGCGATTAAAAGTTGTCTGATCCAGATTTTTATTTTATTTTAGATTTCTATCAACAATATTTAATATGCAGTAAATTATTTTCTCGCAATAACATATTTTTATTGCATTAAAAATGCTAAATTCTTAAATTCGGAGAAAGGTTTTCGTATAATTTATCTGCATTATTCTTGTAGAAGTTTATAGTTAACATGCACTTTCTGCTTAACTTATTATAGAACTTAATTTCGACGCTTGAAATTATGTGATTTCAAAAATAAAAGTTAACGTTTGAAAATGTTAATATGAGCTAAATAAAAATCGTTATTCGTTAAAAAAATATAAAAGAAAAATATAGGAATAACATAGCAGACTATTATTGCCTTTTGTCTTTTTAATTATTTTTTGGAAATTTAAAAATATAAAGAACATTTTAACCCAAGTTGAAATTATTTAAATCCATAAAACCTCTAAATTTTTAAAGGGACAATATTTGACTATCATATACCCTTTTAATAGCCCACACCTTTGCGCAGTCTGACTTTCATTTAAAAAAAAATTAATTTTATGGGTAAAACACATTTCTCTATTTAACTGGCAAATAATGTTTTTGGATGTTGTGTAAAAAAAACATCAGGGATTTTATGGGTAAAAATTAAGAGCAGTCATAGTTTTTGCTCATATCTTAGCCATTTGTGGGCCGATCTGGCTGAATTTCAATAGCGAAAAATTCCTTTTTGGAAAACCGATTCCGATATTCACATACCTAAATTATAAAATTTAGATTTTGTTGTTTGTATACGTAGACAAAAAATATGGTTGGAGGTAACCATATTCTAAGAGCAACATACTATGGTTGGATTTTAACAATGTTTATGTTTGCAGGTTACCATATTATGCTTAAATATGACCATAGCAGGGTTAAAATCAACAAAAAAATTTTCGAAATCAACCATAATATGGTCAAAATTAACCATATTGTGGTCAATATTAACCATAATAATGGTCAAAACTAACCATGTTATGTTTAAAATATGGTCAAAGTTTCACAGAATTTTGTCAAAAGTAACCATATTATGCTCAGAATTAACAATAATATAATCAATGTTAACTAAATTATTGTTATTTCTTTCATCCATTTTTTCAAATTGTTTATTAAATGTAAAATTATAATTTTATTTAAGTTTTTATTCGTGATAGGTGTTATGTTCCGTTTCTAAAAAAAATCCCCTTGAATTTATGTATTGAGAGATTGAGAGAATTTTAAGCAAACCAAGCAACTATTGTAAAATGCAAACTACTAGAATGTGGTTGCTTCTAATCATATTATTTTAAATTTAAAAATAAACATACAATATTTAAAAATATTATAGTTTCGAACATATTATTGTTATTAAATATTAACCATAACATGTTTGTAGGCAACCATATGTCCATGTGCTGAAAAACGAAAACGCTAGAAATTTGGCGTTTTCAATCCGCTAGTGTATACTTAAGCGATCTGTAGTGGGATTCTGTATCCATGTGCTGAAAAACGAAAACGCTAGAAATTTGGCGTTTTCAATCCGCTAGTGTATACTTAAGCGATCTGTAGTGGGATTCTGTAACTTTAAACAATAACAACAGTTGTTATAACTGTCAACCTGTTTTGCTGTTTGCACTAAGTCTGGGATCACACTTTGAAAGTTTTCTTTCAGAAAGTCTGAGTATATGGGTGAGAGAGGAGAGAAAAAATCATATTCTCTTCCCCTCTCACCAATAAACTCAAACTTTCTGAAAGAAAACTTTCATAATGTGAACCCAGACTAACGATTATGTGATTCTGTAAATTGTTGTTAACAACATAGAAAAAAATTAACGTCAAGTGGCATCACTGTCAAAAAAATGGCAAAATAACGAAAAATACAAAGAGGAATAAGAAAAAAACAAATAAAATTAATAAAACTAAACAGAATTTGGCAAATTGGTTTTTTTTTTGTTGTTTTCTTACGAAGCCAGCAGAATGAAGCAGTTTGTTTTTTAATTTTGTTTTTTCTTTTTACCCACTTACAACTACAATTCGAGTCGGAAAGAACCCAACCAATTTTAGGGGAATGTAAGAAAAGATAAACTCACTGTTTATTGTTGGTGTTTTGTTTTGGCTTTGATATTGTTACAAGTAAGACTTTGAGTGTTTATAATTCTTATTCGCTTTAGGGTTTTATTTGTATAATATGTTTGGCCTTTCTAAAATCTTTGGAAAAGGTTTCCTGATGAGCTGGCCTAAGCAACCAGTGAAATGCGCATAGAAACTAGCATTCCCTCAACAATAAATTTCAGTGTATTTATCAAATATGAAAAACTGGGAATTTAGCACGTCATACGGAAATCGTATTAATAAGAATTTTTTTTAGTTTTCTGTTTTTTTTTTAAACATAAGCCAAACATTTTACTATTAAATTAAATGTTAATTATTTAATTGCCATTTTCAAGTTATAATATTTCTTTAAACTAAATTTTTTTTTTTTTCGACATTTAACAATAAGTAAACAACACTAACAAAGTTGTCGTTTACTTAACACAAACAGCTGACTTAACGATAACAAGTGTTGTTTAAAATGTTACAGAATTGCAAAATCGTTAATTTGCTTGTTAAATTTGTTTACAATGACAACTATTGTTTAAATTAATTACAGAATCGCACTACTGCAGCCGTATTCTGTAATTCGCTTAGCTAAAGCTAAATCTCGATCTCTAAAATGTCTTAGAGAATACAAAATTGAAAAATTTTAGCGATGAAATTAAAAGCTAAAATTTCTGTGAATTACATTTTTATGGCAATACCAAATTTAGCAATGCACGTTACAGTATTGCATTCGTAGCCAAAAATCGCTAAATCAACTTTTTAGATTTTTAGCGATAGATATTTAACTTTAGCGAATTACAGAATACGTCCACTGGTCTATTTTATTAAAACTGCACTTTAAAGAGAAAATGAAATGGCCAACAATTTCAATTTAATATGTTTTCTTTTTATTTAAGGAAAAATTTGTTACATTTTTTTCAAGATTTTAATTAAAAAAATGCAATTTAAAAATTTGCTTTGAGTTTGTCAATTGTTTGTCGCAGTAGTTTACTTATGAACATGTAATAACACTGTAGGTATTTTAATTTTAAATTTAATCCGCAGAACTAATTTGTAAATTATTTGTTTGTTTACGTTTTGTTATGATAAAACATATGTTTTCTTTGCTCAAACACAACTTCGAAAAAAAAGCAAAACGCTAGCAAATCGCCTTGTAACCATAATATGTACATATGTATTTGTGTATAGTTGTAGCTTTATTTTATTAAAACATTATATTGTTAAATTCAACCATATTTGAAGTATCGAGGGAGGTAAACACTTTATTATTAAATAAAAACAAGATGTGTACTGCCAATCGTGAAAAAAGTTTTGTTAAAGACAACAAAAGTTTGTTTGTTGCCATTGCAGGGACCATAATATGTTTTTTTCAACCATACTTTAACCACGTTTTTTCTCTGCGTGTACGTTTTGTATAAAAATTTAAAAAAAAAACAGCTCGTGAACGTTTATGGAATCCTCGCTTTAGCAATAAACATAAACAAACATTTTTTAACAGCCGTTAAAGCCAAAATGCTCTAATCAAAATACTCATCAAGCATTGTGGTAGTATTAGTAGAAATGTGTTTGTGTTTCATGAAAGATTTCTGCGCGACATGTTGCACAGTGTAAACCTGGGGCCAAATTACCGCATTCGATATCGATCAAAATTAACATACATATTATTTAAATAGGAACTTCGGTCGATATCGAATGCCGTAATTTGGCCCCTGGTCTTTCTTTGTTCTGGATAATAGAGTTTCTATGTCATTTTTGATGAGAATTGTAGATACCAAACACGTTTTAATTCTTAATTTTTTTATCTTGACTAAAAGAATTAAATGCAAATTAATTTTAAGAGATTTTTAAAATTTGTTGTTTTTGTTTAAATAACACATTTTTTAAAATGGTCGATTTTTTTTAATAAATTTCATCTGGCAACTATGACTATGGTTGTTATTATTGTAACACTTTATTTTTGTTGTTGCCGCTTATTATCATAGTTTTTTTTACATTATTCCTATGCTTGCAATATTATTTTTGGAACAACCAAAACAATGTCAAAGCGGAATTCGCAAAACAATTTTAAGGTCAAACAAAAATGTTAGTCACTTCGTTACACATTCATTATATAAAAAAAAACTCGTTCAGTACTGGCATTAAGATAAGTTATAAAAAAAATTTACAGTTAGGTTTAAATTAGTGCGTAATTCAAATTAAGATTTACTATAAAATTCAATTTATTAATTGTTGAATTTTAACAAGTTATTTACAAAAAAAAAAAAATTAAACATCTTTAAAATTAACTCTTACATACATATGTATGTATGTTTGTACCTACTAAATTAACTAAACAAGAATGCCAGCCGTTTTTTAACATGAAAATTCTATTGGCAATACATTTTCAATAAAACAAACCGACCATGGGATCTGACAAATAAGATTTTCCAGCCGGGTGGTATTCAAATCGTGTTCTAAAGGTTTGTTTTGTATAAACTGTATGAAAATAATAAGTTTTGACATACACACATACATTCATACATATAACACGCTCTCATTTAGATTATTCAGTTTCTTTTAACTTGGCCCTACAATTTCTTAAAAAAAAAACACAACTTTAATTCTAATATTTTCTTCATAAACTCTAAATAAGTACTATGTAAAGGTACTAATTTTTTTTAATTTCTTTCCACCCACCTTTTTTTTTTGTTGAATTGCAATTTATTTTAATTGCTTAATATTATTTATTTTTTAATTAGTTTATTATTTATTATCTTTTACTTTTGTTTAGTTTGTTGTTAAAAAAAATTTTTAGTTTATGTTTAAAAAAAAATATTAGTCACATTTCAAGATTTTAAAACTTTATTTTCCTTTTTAAATTTCTTTATTTTTTCGTTCGGCTTTCGTTTTACATAAAGGCCGCGTACTTTTACACTTTATTCACCTTTTTTTTTTTTTGTTAAAAAAGATATTAACGATTTTACTGACGGCTGGTCGTTAAAATATGCTTTGTTCTTTACGGTTTTCTGGTTGTTTTATTTAAAAAAAAATCACTGATTATTATAAAAAATTATTTAAAATTTGTTAAATTAATTTTGTTTTTTTTTATTTATGAAGCTTTTGCAGAGAAATTAACATAAAAAAGGTTGAAAACTTGTTCATACAAATGACCCAATTTCGTGGCATATTTTTAGCGGAGATGCTATAAAGATTAAGAGGTAAGTTTTGACACTGGCATGATTGTCAATTCGCATGTGGGTTGGAAATCGCTAAAACTCCGGCGATTTACCCTCCTATTCAGTAGTATGATAGTGTGGCCTAAAATAAAATGGAGTGAATAGATAGATTCTATGTGATCAGCATTTGATTTTCTTGTTAAGTAGCCAAATCATAAGATTTTGCATCTTTTTTTTTGTGTTAAAGTGAGGCAATGACAACAGATTTTGCAGACATTTTTTGATGTTGGATAAAATTCTGTCCGTGCATGAATTGTGCGATAGTGTAAGGTACTGAATCCCGGCCTTTAATTGTTTTTGCCTGTTCTACAACTCATACGTTTTGCTTGCGATTTGCCATAATTGAAGTTGCATTCGAAATGTAAAAACAAATTAGTTTTAGGAAAAATAAGCGGTTACTTAGGTTAATTGGGTAGCCATCGAGATACAGCTCAATTGGGTCCTTCATTGGTCCCTTTGTGATACTTCGTTTAAATAATTCACAGCGCTGACAACATACGTTTTTCGTTATATTTGGTGGAATAAGAAGGACAGACACTTTGCATTATAAGCTATAAAACCAGGGGTCAAATCACCGCATTCGATATCGAGTAAACGATCGTATCGATACGATACGATAGATACTGACATATCGAATGAAAACTTGAGAGATTTAATGTCTTTGGTTACTCGATATCGAATGCTATCATCTCAAATTATGTTACATATCATTCTATATCGAGTGTCATGATACCAAAATAAAAAAAAAAATTCGATAAATTTTGCTCGATTGCGGTGACTAGATCCCAGCAGGTCGGTCAATCAATTGTAAACAGATTATGTTGTAAATAATCTGTTTGAATAAGTAATCAATGAGAAACTTCTACAGTATGCTACAAAATTTTAAGCCGTATTTTTTTTTCAGTTTAAAATTGCTTGTTGTCATATTGCTGTCCCAGCAAGGAACTAATCGGACAACGACTTTGCCCCATCTAAGTTCTAAAGATTCAGAAAAAAGTCTCCTCTGTTATAAGGGGAATCAGATGAGTTTAGGTTTAATGGACTGTCGGCATTAGGACGGCCCCTAGTGTAAGAGCCAGATAACTCCATAGGCATCGCTTCAGACTCGATTCTATCTATGTTATCTGCAGTGAGGCTTTCCAAACTTGGTCATGCAATCCATGCCAGCCTTGCTTTTAAATGTTTCTCAATCTCGTTTAGAGATATTCGTTATTCTGAAGTAGTGAATTTTGACGTAGTGGAGTATAGGTGCTATAGTAGCTTTGCTATCCTTAAATATGCACATATCTTTCGATAAGCGGTAATACCTCAGATAACCAGTCTGATAGCCGCCCGCTTTATAGGACCCCTTTCAGACTCGGCAAGTTAGTTGCGCAAGTTACTTGCCGAGTACAACAAAGTCTGTACAGAAAATTTTTTTCCTTACCCCGACCTTACCGCTGACGTCTACAAACCAAGAGTTGCGCAAGTGACTTGCGCAAGTAACTTGCCGAGTGTGAAAGTGGTCTAGCTTTCTCAAATTTTAAGCAGTTCTCTCAAATTAAAAGCAATAAATGGCCAATTTTATCACTGATTGTACTTCAAAAGTTCTTGAAAGTTTTCCTAAGACGCAAAACTTATAATTTTGTTTTCTGAATTCTGATTGGTAAAGTTTATAAGTAGTGAAAATTGATAATTTTTTATTTCGATCTTTCGCAAAAGTCTCAAAAATAATAGACTTCTGTCTAAACCAAATATCATGTTTTCGAGTTTCGCTAAAATATCTGTGAAAGTTCATTAAAATTAAAATGCAGCAATGCATCAAATTGTAGATTTTTGTTGCAAAAACATTTTGACCGAGATAATAACATGTCGCCAGGATATTGTAAAATTCAAGATATTTCGGTTAAACTTAGTAAATTATTTATAAAAAAAATTTCTACCAGTTTCCAAAAAGTGCGTCGGTAAACATTTCGTTCGATTTAAACCTTGTAATGGACCGATTTTTTTTGGTTTTCTATCATAATATTTTGAAGAGAGCTAAAAAAAACCATTTGACATCCAAATAATTAAAATGGCATTCGAATAGTAAAAAAATAAAATAATTTATTAACTGATTTATAGCTTTTTATAGATTTAATCAAGAAATATTATATTCAGAGTGATTTGCAAAAAAAAGACGCATTTACAGAATAAATTAATTTCAATGTTTTGACAAATTTGCTTGAAATGAATTTTAAATAAATTCTAGTTAAAATTATTTCAATAGAAAGTCATAAATCTTGTTGAAAGTTTCTTTAAGCAAGCCGAAAATAAACAGATTTACATAAATTCTTTGTAAAAATTGTATGCTTTAATGAAAAACAAAACTTAGAAATTTTCAACAAATCACTTCTGTTCCTGGAGTTAACACAACATAAAATTTTGTAATCAAATCATAGTAAGTTGCTGATTGTCTTCAATTAACCGCAGAAACGCAATTGCACCGTATAAACGTAGTTGCGAACAAATTAGTTGCGTTGTAAAATTTAAACGTATAAAATTGTAAACAAAGGCACGCCAATAACTGCCACGTACGTCGTACGACACACATAAAAAAAAACATCACAAATTCTCGTAGATTGCACGATGTTATTTTCAAATATTTGGAGGAAAAGCAAAATTTGTTTACTGTATTGAAAAGTTTTGAAAGAAACAAGTACTGGCTGGAGTGAATTTCTTTGAATACTTGTACTCTTTCAACAATATTTAAATTGTGCAACGAACATAAAGGCATAGCAATTTTCATTGTGGTTGTACACAAAACTTTTGTTGCACACACATTAAGTTTTTGTTTGTGTCTTTAATTTTCAAATACATTTATGCAGGCCTTAAATAAGTATCCATAGCTCTTTAAGGAAGCTGGAAAGGGCTTTAATAAATTAACAAGATTTACATTATTGGCATCACATTTTGTATACTTTGTTCCCGCGGCAAAAACTTGCTTTAATCTAAATTTATATTTGATATGTTGGTGGAGGGGTTTAAAGATTCGGTAGAGCCGAATATGGCTTTCTAACTTGTTTTAGTGTTAACGATGAACATTTTTCTTCGAGCTTAAAAGTTTTTCCTGCATTTTTCAAGAAAAACAAGGTTAATTAAAATAGATTTTTCTTTTCTTTTTTTGATTTGTAAATTGCAGATTTTTTTTTTTTGAAATTTTGTCATACGACAAAAAATTTGAAATAAAATTTATTTTTTCATTTACAAAATACAAAAAGCAAAGCAAATGTTTCGAAAGACAATGAAAATATGTAAATTTAGTTTTTTTTTCCAATATTTTCACAATTTTTAAAAATAACTTTTGAATTTATTTAATTCATACAAAAGCCCCATAAATAAAAGTGTCAATGTAACAGTTTAGCGTGGATTTTTAAAATATATAATAAATTATTTTTTGTTTGTTTTTATTATTTTAAAATTTTATTTTGATTTAAAAATTTTAAATCGTTCTTTGTTAAAAAAAACTAACTCACTTATAAAAAACCTTTACATTTTTTTGAGTGTATTGCTCGCTATTTTTGTTGTTATATTAAATTGTTTGTAGTTTAAATTATGTTTTGTTGTTAGGTATAACGGTTTCAAAAATTTATTTTGTTTTTCGTTAAATTCGTAAAAAATTTAGAAAAATCAAAATCATTTATAAGATTTTAATATATTTTGATTTAATATTGTTGTTGTTTTGCTTCCGTTTTGTTTAAGTTTTATTTAAATTACACTGTGAAAAAAATTTTTCCATGAATTTTATTCCCTTTTTTTTTAATTTTTGACACACTCAAATTTTAAAATTTTTAAGAAACAAATAAAACAAAATTTGTTGCAAATTCCACTTTTTCCTAACAATCGATCGTTCTTTAACCGCACGCTTTTTATTTTTGTTTTATATTATTATTAAATTTTTGTTAGATATATTTTATTTATAGTTGTTGCTTGCTTTTTTTTATTATTATATTTATTAGTTGTTGTTAATGTGAATTATATCGTAAATTTTCTTTGCTTGTGTTCGGGGCAAATGAAAAACTTAAACTGATCGAAAATTTCTCCGTTAACGTCTCAGAAAGTCAAAATAAATTTTGTTTTCGTACGAACAAACCAAACAAATTGGCTGCCTCAACATTTAGCCAAACGTCAGCGTCGACTCATACGTCTACGTTGTCGTTGTTAACGCTGTCGTCGTTGTATGTACATATTTTTAATTTTTTATTTCGCAGCCGAACAGCACAAGATCGAAAAAAATAATTAAAACAAACAACTGAGAAAACACAAATAAAACAAAATAAGTGTAAACACTCTGTAAAAAAGACCAACTCAATCAACAGCGTTTATCGAGCCCCAGTACTAGGCGACAACGGCAGCCGCGACAATGACGACAAACTTCAAGTAACAGCCAGAACAACTAACCGACTAGCGATCGTTAATAATAAGAAAAAAAAAGTTGCGACCGCAATACCACAAACACTTACATATGTATAAGCCAGCTAGTAGAGGGACTAAGTAGTTAAAAAGTAGTAGCGGACCCACTAATCGACCATCTGACTAACTTACAACAATTCAAGTCCAACTAAGCCAGCAAATTCAAACGTTTAACTTCTAAAAAAAACAAAATAAGAACAACATTCTGCTAGAAACACTGACTCACTCCAACAAGCCGTCAGTCAGTCAGTCAGTCACTTGGTATATTGGTAAATTGTCCATACATACATTCTTATGTACATATGTTTTCCCGCACACAAAAAGCTCTTAAAAAATCGGTAGCAAAATCTTATTAAGACTCCAATACACATGAGTTTCTTTTTTCTCTCGCATGTTGTTCAATTGTTTGTTGTTGGCATATTAAAGAGCACCTCTGTAGAGCTGATCGTATCGAACGAACCGATTGATCTCGCGTAACATTGCAAAATTTTTGTTGTGCAAAAAAAAATTTATTGAACTTTTTAACTGCAACCAACAGTGGGTTTGATAAACATTAAATTTAATCGAAAAATTAAAAAACCCAAAAAAAATATTAATGTTTTTAATTTTCTAAAAGTTAAATTTAGCAGCGATCAAATAACAGCATTCGTTGTTGATCGAATTGTTCAGTTAAATAATATACAGTACTAGCAGTTAACCCGCTACTTCGTTAGCGTCTTCGTTTCTTTCGTAGACAATACTAACGATAATTCAAAAAGTACCAGTTGAAGAAAAAAAGTACCACAAAGTTTCCTCTTATAGATTCTTATTCGCTCAGGGCCTTGCATGTTTAATATTATGCTTCTACGTCTAAAACTAATGGAAATTCAAAAAAAACCAGCTTAAGAAAAAAAAGTACCAGCAAATTCCCTCTTACAGATTCTTATCCGCTAAGGACATTGCATGTTTATTTTTATGTTTCTAGGTCCAATACTAACGAAAATTAAAAAAAGTACCAGTGTAAGAACAAAAAAGTACCAAAAAGATCCCTCTTACAGATTCTGATTCATTCAGGAGCTTGCATGTTTAATTTTATGTTTCTACGTCCATCCAAAACTAACGGAAGTTCAAAAAGTACCGGCTTAAGAAAAAAAAAGTACCGAAAATTTCCCTCTTATGGATGTTTACCCGCTCAGAATATTTCATGTTGAATTTTATGTTTCAAGGTCCAATTTTAACGATAATTTAATATACCAGTTGTAGAACCAAAAAGCTAAAGAAAGAAATTTTATTTCACGTATTTCATCTTTTGGTACATTTTCCCCCCACTGAAGCATCAAATATTTCAATTTTGTAGTTGGAGCCGATATTTGAATACGTATATGTCAATAAATGGAGAAAATGTTTTATAAAAAAGTAAAAAAGAATTACGATTTTCACCCCTTAAACGTTTGAATTTCGAAAATGTACTATATTCGTATTTGTTTTTTTAGAAAAGTTTCGAATGTGATTTCTATGTTTTTTGGTTTCAAAGATAGATGGGGTCACGTAACAGTACCAAAGTAAAAGTTTTGCTCGTTGATGGGGTGACAAAAAAGTACCAAAGTAAAAGTTTTACCCGTTAACTCACTGAAAGGGCCGAATTTCAAACAATCACCAGACTGCTTATTTTTCTAAACAACAGCAATAGGTATTGCATATTTGTTTTCTTTTTTAGTTTTGTAGATTTAGAGTTACTGAATTTACTCGTTTTTACCCTTTCGAACACATTCGAATTCCCAAAAATGCCGTCTTAGGGAACTTTCATAGTGTGAACCCACACTAATGAACATAGCTGGTACTTATTATACTGGGGTTTGTCCCAAAATAAATAATTGAAATTCGATAATTAGTATTTTTTAAATTGTTAAATAATAAAAATCGATTTTTCGATTTTAATCAAGTCTTTTGGAAGTTTAATTACTCGTATTGCCGATTTGTTGTTTAAATTGAATCTGTTTTATTTCTATTTTTAAGTTTAAGAAGTGTTACAAATGATCATCTGTCAGTCCCACTGTACCTTAGCATGAAAAGATATATGTACTACAATAAACCTGTTCTTCACTAGTTTAGTTAATATTACAGTTATCCCTCGACTAACGAAGTTAATGTAACAAGAAAACCAGTTTCAAAATGTTCAATTTTAAATTTTTATCTGATTGCTCTAACACGTCTACCTTTTCAACAAAAAACGTAACATCTAAACGACTACAAGTTATCGAGAAGAAACACAAAAAAAAATAGTCTAAAAAAGGTACATCCCAATAAAAAATGTTATCATTTTGCGAAGCACTAATAGTACATTTTAAAAATATAAGCGCACAATTATTCGCTACGCAATAATGCCATGTTCGCACGGTGCCTTGGATTACTTTGCTATCTGTTTTTATTGCATATTTGAATTACCATGTTCGCACGGCATTATTATTAATTTTGTTTATTGCTAAATTTAATTGTTTGTTGGCGGTTCCTTGTATTAAGAATGGAGAGAAAATGTAAGTAAAAAATATTATTTCAAAGAAAAGCATATAAAATATTTCTTTCCATTTTTAGATTCCATTAAAATTTATAATATAAAATTACTTCCTCTACTTTTGTTTACATTTATTTGTTTATGTTATATTTTGTTTGTTTTTTTAGTGCTTTGACAGCTGGTGATGGAAAAAAAACCGATAAAAATTAGAGATCACATTGATTTTAAAGTAATACACAGAGTAATACAAATTGAATTACGTACAAATGAGATAATCCGTTTTAAAATTTTTGTACGACGAATTATGTAATTTGGATCATAAATAGGCTGTGAATTACGAATGAGAGAGTGAATTTCGAAAAAACTTTGTCGTACAAACATGGTATAACTTAATTCACCGATGTGGTACATTTAAATTCATTTTAACAGGGGTGTTCTGGAAATCGAAAACGGAAGCATTTGGAAGTTGTTTTAAATACACTTTTAATCTAATTTTTATAATTTTTGTTACAAAATTCTGTTTAATAGAGAAGCTTTTGTATAATATTTGGCACAAAGTTCTTTTATTACAGAAATCTTATTTCCAGAACACCCCTGTTAGTTTCCATTGGAAAAACTTAGCAAGTTGGTCTCAATATTAAACAAATACAACAACAACTTTTTCCTAAATCGATTGCATTTTTATCCGTAAATCGAGTTATCGCTGTTCATTTTTATGCTTTTGCTTTCGATAATAATCAGTTTTATTGTTATTAAATGTCTTCGAGTAAACAAGAAGGAATCTTAAAAAGTCATAACGCTCTTTGGCTCTCTCATCTATTTGCTTCTCTTATAAACAATATTACGCTTTTTAATTTTTTTATTTGAAATAAATTACTGGCTCTCCTAAAAATGATTATTACATACATACCTACATACCCACATATTTTTATAAATTTCTTTTATATTTGTTGTAAATTTGAATTGAGTGTATTTAATTTAACTACCACTTTTTATTGAATTTATTAACTCTTTTGTTTTATTCGTAAATTTTTTAATTACATATATCGATTATCTGCAGCTCTTTTCAAGATCGACTGTAAACAAAATTTTTGTTGTAGTTACTACTAATTGTTGGTGTTGTTAAATGATTTGATAAGAATGTATTGTATGTATCTGCTTGTTCAGATTGGTGGTAAAAATTGTGGTTTCTTGTCTGTATGTCTGTCTGTCGGTATTAGGAAGGAAATTCGCTCGTACTTGTGTTTACAAAGCAAAAACGAAATGCACTCAACTTTAACTAAAAAGACAGATTGGTAGGTACTATTGGGGGTATTATTAAGGTACATAAATACCATATGTATGTTTTCAGGACTGCATTAATGTATTTGAAAATCAAAAATACAGGAAAAAATTTAATGTGTGTGCAAAACGATTGCGTATAGCCACAATGAAAAATGCTATGCGGTACTGTTCGTCGCACAATTCATATAGTGTTACGAGGGTACAATAATTAAAAAAATACACTCCATTCAGTGCTTGTTTCTCTCAAAACCTTTCAATACAGTAAACAAATTTTACCGTGCACCTATTAACCAATTTAATGTCTATATTAGGATAAAGTTCATATTTTGAATATATTTTATTGATCTCTGTGCAAGTATTGATAATAGGTAATAATTTTATTCAAGTCTATAATTAAACTTAGTTCACCAATTACCAAAAAAAAAAAAAAAAAGATTACACATAACAAACTTCTGCAAATAAAAATTTTATTTGAAAATCGATTAAATTAAACTTTATTAAGACCCTCAAGAAAGTATTGCCAAAGAAACCCTTTAATAGAACCCACAGGGCAGCTTATGCTGAAGCAGACCTACCTGCACATGGAGCCGACATGCTCAATACCAACTAAAGCAGGAGCATAAAGCGTAAAAAGAGACGAACACGTTAGCAATAAGAAGAACTTGTGGTCTTATGGAACTTGGATAATACATAATCCCGCATAATCAAGTTTTCTTCTTTCCACATGTCTGCGATCATGAAAAACTCCCATGAACAAAAGGTAGTTCAAAGGGGAATAATAACGTGAAAAAATTTTCACGGGAAAAATTCCCCTTATCGTGAAAAGTTTTTTCCCTCGTAATTTGTTCACGTTTCCCTTAGATTTTCTCACTTTATTTTTGCTAGGGAACAGAACATGTATGTAAGTAGGTCCTCCTATAAATCGAATATTAAGGGCTAGGATACGTTAAAAGGCACAAACCGAAATATTGTTCAACAAAATGCAAAACAACAGGTCAATTGCCTGCGGATTTGTGAAGCTTTTGAAAGACGTGGTGGCAGAATTTTGAAAAATATTTTACTACATAAAATTTAAAAAGTGCAAAAAAAATATTTTAACTTTTCTTTCAAATATATACGTGTATACGTTTGAACAAAAATTTCATTGATTTTAAATTTTTTTTAATCTTTCTTCTTATTTTTACGTTCACTGGAAGTGATAGTGTGAAAAATTTTTCACATGAGATTAACGATTGCTTTTTCCATTCGAGGGGAATGAAAATTTCATGGGAACAAAAATTTCACTTGTTATTCATGATAGGGGTGAATAACTAATAGCAGGATTGAATATAATATTAGACTGTATAAAGACCAAATATTTAAAACGGCAACGATTAAACCTAAGTTGGATTATATTATTAATTCATTAGGAGTTACAAATAAAATTACAAATTATATTCCAACTTAATTAATCGATCATAGCAACTTAGGCCTTCAGCCTGATGTAGTAAAACAGACTCGAGTCTCTGGCGGTAATCGAACCCGCTACACACGCACTGATAGACTAGCCCACTAACAACTAGTCTACCGGGGCACCCAGGATGATGGAAAGATCTATAATACATATTAAAACTGTACTTTAAAGTGACCTATGATTAAACCTTAAACTGAACCATATAAAGGCCAAGAACTAAATACAAAACTGTAAAAAATAAGCAACTAAAATTAACCCTTAAACGGAACTCTATAACGCCAAATGATTCAACATAAAAATGGACAACGATTTTACATAAAATTAAGATTCAATTCAAGCTAAAATCGGACTGTATAAAAAACCGCTATTCAACCTTAAACTTGACTATTAAACCTTTAACTGGACTTTGTGTTAAGCCGGGGATTTAACCTAAATCTAAATTTTAAAAATTAATTTTGTACTTATTTTTATCTTAAATAAGCATTTTACGATTCTATATTTAAGTACAATCCGGAATTTTTTTATTTTAATCCCAATTTCTACGCCCCTGCCAGTTCAATGCGAAAACCAATGTTTCTGTTTATTCTTCCATCGGAATAGGGGAGTGCGTATGTATGTATTAGTACATAAATTGTTTATTTTTTTTTTTTTGCATTCCATTTTCAAAAACAAGTTTTGCAACAAAGTTTTGTTTTTACTACAATTTATAAATAAAATAAGACAAAAAAAAAAGAATTAACAAAAAACAAGTTACCAACGAGAGTGAATGCATTGATCGCTGCGAGTATTTATTACGTACGATTATGCGGGAAGAAGTTAAGTACAGTGGGACTGTTAGGCCCAAAATGCTGTTAACCCTTTCGACCCGTCTTTCGAATTGGAACAGATAATTTAAGTAATATAAAACTTATCGGTGAAAGAAAATCGAAAAAACAGTAATAGGGAGGTTGGGAGGGTGGGGGTTTTGTGGTACACCGGTGTACCAACCGTTCGGTCGGGATGTTTTGTGGTACAAATAAGTACCAACCGTCCGTAAATCAAGCAACAACAAAACTTAACGGAACGTATTAGAATGTTCTCAGGAAACCTTACAGACTTTAAGGTTCATTTCACAACCCAGCAACATTAGATTTGAAGCTCTTAGGGCTGGTTAAACTAACAGTGGTACACATATGTACATATGTACCGTCCGGTTCGAAAGGGTTAAATAAGTTTTCAACGTTAAATTATATTTCTGCTACGTACCATAATGTAGGGTTCTGGTTACGAAACAATTCGTTCCACTGTGTTAAGGAGCTCTAGGCAAAAACTCTTTTTTTTTTATTTGATCTTTGCCTGTTAGTGCCAGCGTGAGAAGGTGTGTATGAAATCCAATCCACAATGAGTGCTCTTAGAGTCTAAGACTTAGACGTCAGATTAATATAACCAGACTTTTTTTTAGGTGTTTTAACTGAAAACTTGTTCTTGACATCAGGGCTGCCAGGTACTTTTTTTCCTTGCCCCAAAAAAATTAAAAAGAAATCCCCAAATTCAAAAACAAAATCTTAAAAAGTCAATATTTTTTTTGATTTTTTTTTAGACTAAATTTAAATTTTTTTTAAAAAATAAAAAGAAAAATTTTAAGAAGAAATCCCCAAAATTCACCAAATAAAAATGTTTAGTAATAAAAATTATTTTATTTTGTTTGTAGCGAATGGCTTCGGTAAGTTTTTTTAAATCCTTTTTATGCGATTCCAGCGAGGAATTACAAGCAGAACAATGTGCTGCTTTTGAAGACGAATGAGCCCATTTATAAGAATTTGGAGCTTGATCCTTAAAATCAACAATAAAAATGCATATATCCGTTATTTATTTAATACCAATATTAAATATTAATTTTTGCCCAGCATTCTTTTTCCCAAACTTTATTATTTTTGGTCTTTCATATTTACTTATTTTTGGGGAAGACATACATATGTATTTGCTTGAAAATTGTCTTTGAGAAAATCAAAAATTGTATGTGTTGTCAACGGTTTTAGATACTCTTTTTGAATTCTTCCTTTTTAAAACACTCACTCAAGAATAATAACTTAAGTTTATGAAGTACCTTTTACACACTTAACTAAAAGTTTTGTTACTTTTTTAAATTTTAATATACGAAACAAAGAAAAATAAGCGTAAATAATAAAGGAAGGGAAAATATATTAAACATTTAAAAAAAACCCCAAAAAAATCCCCGAATTTTTTTAAATACCCAAAAAAATCCCGAACCTCTAAATGACTTTCTTTGTGCTGAAATCCCCAACTTTGGGGATAAATCCCCAATTATGGCAGCCCTGCTTAACATCAACAACTATGAGTTAAAAAAGACGACTTAAAAAAGAGAACAAATCTTAACAATTTTGTTGCCAAATGTTGGGTTTCTTCAGTTTACTCTCTTGAAATGCATAAAAAGACAAAGTCTAATTTTAAACAATTAAAACAAATGTTTCTGCATATCTCAACAAGGTGTAGGCGTGCATTTACAAATATTTTTGTTGTAATTTGTGCAAATACCTGTACATTTTTCGTAAATTGGTAGTAAAAATAGTTCTTAAAATATATTTATATAAATTAAAAACAGTTATTAAGTGGGTGTTGCGTTTTTGCATAATTTTCCTTAATAAATTGTAATCACTTTTCACAATTATAATTTTCAATAATTTATTATTGAAAAAAAAATAAACAAGTTAGGCAATCTTAGACTTTGTAAAGAACTAAAATTGAAAAAATGTTTCAAGACCTATTAGACAATCAAAAAATTTGAATACAATTTAAGAAAAATTGTATTTAATTTATTTTTCAATAATATAAAACCTGCTTTTAAAGGGTAAAGTGGACTGTTTTAAGAACTAGGACTAGTTGGATATTGAAATAAACATTTAAACGATGCACGATTAATCGGTTAATAAGAATTTTGATTAATCAAAATGTTGATTTGTCCTTTAATCGATTAATCAAACTTAAAATTTCAATTAATTAGAATGTAACTATTTTGGTTAATAAGATAAAAAAAAACACTTTCAGTGTTTCAAAAGTCGTGTTACCTTTTTCAGCTCTGTACGTCTAGGGCTTAAACTCGGTTTTATTTAGAACTGCTTTTATCACTTAAACTTTACTATATAAAGTCCTGCAGTTAAAGTTAAATTTAAAGTTTATTAAAAAATGTGATAGGGACTCAAGTCAAGCATCCATAAGATTGGAGATAAAACTAAAGAGTATAAAGACTAACGATTAAAACTTAATTGGATTACATATAAACTCCCAGAATTAACCCTTAAACTGAAATGTATTTTAACTAACGATTAATTGAAACTGAGAATTATTTCCTTTCGAAGATAACTTAACTTAACATTTTTTATTTTTCGAATTTATTCTATGAGCTAAATTTCAGTTATGTATTTTATAAAGATACAATATAATAGTCTGGTAGTGTATAAAAAAAGTCATTTCTGAAAAATGTAAGGAATAGGACTATTACAAAAAGCTTCATAAAAATACATAACTGAAATTTAGCTCATAGAATAAATTCGAAAATAAAAAATGTTGAATCTAACGATTAATTCGAATTTGACTACACTCATAGAAAAATGCATCCTAACAGTGATGATGCCCTAACATACGAAGTGTGAGTGACATCAATGTTATTAAAAATGTCATCAATGAGGCAAATGTGTCATCTACGCTTTGACTACAGTCAAATCCATTCTATTCCGCAATTTGTGTATTATTAACATTATTTTCATGTTTAATAAGAAAAATAAAATGCAAAAATTCCCATATTCTATTTGTTTAAATTGTTTAGTTAAATACATCATATTTTCAAAGTAAAATGATTACGCAAACCATATCAGGCATGCTGCTGGTGTCTTTACATAATTTCATGTGATGACAATTTGGCTGACATCACAATGATATACAATATTTTACTTGTAAATTTGTAACTTGTAGTTTTGAAAACCAGGCCCCTGACGTCAAAATACATCAGCGTTTTAACGTTTTTTCTACAACTAAATTAAATCAACGATTGTAGGAAAATCTAGACTTTATAATAGATTATACTAAATTAAAACCAAATTAAAGATTAAATGTTGACCGCAAGATCATTTGCCTTTAGCTTAAGGTTGGGTGCCTTGTAAGGCTAATTGGTCGTAAGCTACTTTAAAAGTCCGAGGTTTGCTGGTTCGATTCCCGCCAGAGGCTCCGGTCTGTTTCACTATAACAGGCTGAAGTTTTACGTTACTATTGCTCGGTTAATTCTGTAAAAATATAATTCCTAATTCTATTTGGAACGCCCTAAGTCAAAATAAAAATCTCATGACTCTTAAATAACTATCTACGCGTTAACTAACTCTGAATGAAATAATTTATTATAGTTTATAGTTAACTACATAAATTTACTCATACGATTGATTGTATCAGTTAATTATTTACACGAAGGTCTCACACTTTAAAGTGATAAAATTAAATTGCAACAAAAAAATTTACAACAAACTATAATTTAAAAAAATGCCCTGATTAATAACTCCTATGAAAAAAAAAATCCAACTTAAATTCATTTCATCGATTTCCTTTTTTTCTGAAACTTAAACAATTTTTTTTATTGACAGTGGTGACCTTCACTCGGCTTAAAATTTATTTATATCAAAAACTTTTAAAACAATTTAACTGTTAAGTACAAATCAAATACACATTTTTGTGTTAAACTAAATAAAAAAAAATAGGTAAAAATTATATAATCCGCTGTGACGAATATTTGATACCCTTCACCTAACGTAGTGAAACGTCTTAGACCATTTACCCGCTAACACGCATTATCAAACTGCAAAAAACACACAAAAACAAGTGCTATACACCTACACCTTGTTAAGATAATAACAGAAGGCTATATAATTACCGATCTTTATATATAATTAAATCAACTTTGTGCCACGTCTACATGTAGATTCTACATGTCCAAGCTTGCCCACATTTTGTCGGATGTTGTGTATTGATAAACAAGTTAATATTTCCAAATTTGGAAACTTTAGCTATTGCCATTCTCGAGATATAAAGAAATCTATTATGTCTTTGTAGGGGGCATGCCACGCCTACTTCTCCACTACCACCCATATTTTTAGAGAAGTTGTGCATTGATAACACAGATAGGTGTATCAAATTTGGAAAATGTTTCTCTTATCGTTCATGAGATACAGAGAAAAAAAAACTATTTTGTGCCACGACCACTTCTCCAAACCCGCCTACATTTTGTGGGATGCTGTGTATTGATAACTGAGATGTTATTGCCTTATTTGGGAACTTTAGTTCTTTTTGTTTTCCAGATATACAGAAATTTATTATGTTTTTGTACGGGAAGTGCCGCTCCCAGTCTCCAATTTAGAAAGGTTATATATTGATAACCAAGATGCATTGTCGTTCTCCAGATATACGAAAAAAAAACAACAAGGGATTTATGGGTAAAATTAGAGGCAGTCGTGGTTTTTGACTCATATCTCAGCTATTTGTGGCTGAATTTCAATAGCAAACTTGAACGGAGTACATGTGACATAAATATTTATAAACCTAGTGCCCATCCTTTCTGGGGCATTCGGAAAATCCATTTCAACATTCACATGGACAGACGGAGATCGTTTAATCAACTTCTCTACTTATAAGACCCAGAATATACATACTTTAAAGGGTCTCAGATCAATATTGTAGACATCACACATGGAATGACAAACTTATTTATATCCATTCCACCTGTGATGAAGGCTATAAAAACAAGTAAGAATACTATATTCGGCTTTGGCGAAAACTTGATACCTTTCACCAAGAATTAGAACTCTTCAGGATTGTGCTTCATAATGGATCTATAATGAATTATGTGCCGAGCATTACTAAGTTTGATGATTTTATTTCTAGTCATATTGAACTTTATTAAACCGAATTTCACCAAAATATCATAAAAGTTTTCAGGCAAATTAAAGCTTTTTCCGAGAGTGGGCTTGGTTGGTATGGGGCTTTTTTTTGCGTTTTATAAAATTATTGCCTAAAGTATAGTTTAAGGCGTAACAGTTTGTCTACTATATTCGAACACCATTCGAGTAAACTACAGCGGGGTTGAAATACAAATGTTTATAATAATTTTATCATTAAATTTTTACTAGAATATTCTGTACAGTAATATGTAAACTAGAAATATGCAGAACTAATACAATAAACTAATAAAATAACTAACAAATAAAAAATTACTAAAAAAATACAAGATAACTAATAAATTAAACCAATTCTTAGCTAAAGTTACTTTCGGAACAATACATTAAAAAAAGCAATTAATATTGGTTCTAAAATTGGTTGTGTATGTCTAAACAGAATTTTAATATACATTTTTAATTTAATTAATTTTTAAATTTAAATTTTACTAAATATAAACTATATGGGAACTTTTGATTTTAATTTTACTTTTTAAACATGAGAATAATAAATGATTTTCCTGTTGTTGTTTTTGTTTCTACACAAAACAAGCAAATTAGTAATTTACTTTCTTGAAAACAATAAAGAATATTTTTCATTTACAAATAAAGACAATACATTATTTTGCATTATTTGTGAAGCGGACAACAAAGATTAATTTTGCAGGGTACATAAAAATTTTGTTTAAATTAGTTGACTTGGCTAAAAATTCTTTCCACATTGGCAGAAGAATGTGAAAGCACCATAATTTGTTAGAAATGCACCAGGAGAATTCACACCATTAAATCTTTAAATGTGTTTGCCGAAAAGCTTGTAAATTTACTTGACTTTCTTAAGCCTATAGTACACTGAAAGAATTTTTTTCGCAATACCAATGAATTTTGACATTAATCCCATGAAAAATTTCATTAAAAAGGAACCTATGCAGCGCTTCGTTGGATCAATGAAACCTGTTTCATTAAAATTTATTTAATGAAACATTGCATTAAATCTATGAATATTCAATGGATGAATACTTCAATAAAGTAAACAATTTTTTTTTTCCTTTTAATTATTTTTTTTCTTTTTAACTTTTCTCTGTCTCTGGCGGGAATCGATCCCGCAACCTCGGCGCTGACAGACAAGCTCACTACCAGCTAGCCTACCGGGGCAGTGTAGTTTTTTGCCATTACTCAACTACTTATATGTAGGTACGTATGTACATACATATTAAAGAAAACTAAAAACATACATATTTATTTTTTTAAGCAAACTATAATTTTGTATTAATTTATGGATAAAGTTATGTTTGTATATTGTTTTTTATGTTCCCAATTAAAATTTTTTGTTTAACTTGGACAAACTTAAGTTTCCATATATCCAATGAAAATTTTTAACGTAATTACGAAATCCAATGAAGCGATTTTAACGAAAATACTTCATTATAACTATGAAATTCCAATTAGACAATGAAAATTTTCATTTAACCAATGAAAATTGTTTTATGAAAATGATTCATTAAATATATGAAGCATTTTTCTTTCAGTGTACACGGAACGTAAAAAATTCACAGGCGCATGTGGTTCTGACATAATTTTGACGTCACTACAAAGCCACAATAGCAAGTTCGTATTTTGTGATGACGACAAAATTACGTCAGAATCACATGCGGATGTGACTTTTTACATTCCGTGTACTGTAGGCTTTACAAAAGATTGGTAATCTGATGTGCCTGCATCATCCTCAATTGGTCTTTTATGATTTAAATTTTTTCTTTAATAGTGAATATGAATTTAGTTTGCCTCAACTTTATTCTTCTAAGTATTAATCTATTTCCAAACTCAAACATAAAGTACTTTATATTTTTAAATTTAACTTTTTCTTTCTTTAAGCTTTTTTCAAAAAAAAATTTTTTTTTGTTGTTTTGTTAGTCTTTTATTCTTTACAATTCAAACATTTTGAACTAAAATGTGTGTGCTGGGTTAGACATACGTAACAAACAAATCTAACCCTTATTTTCTTAAGTAGAAGCGCTGAATTAATAACAGTTTTCTCTTTTTCATGAAACAAGTACATATTTGAATTTTACCCAAAATTAACAAGTTGCACTAAAAGTCAACAAAAAGTAAGCGTGTTTTAGATGTTTATCAGAAAAAATCGGTATTTTTGGAGCAAAAATCGGCACTTTGATAATTGAGAAGCAAATAATCGGCAAATTTAGCAGCCGTGGTTGTATTAGATTAAAACGCTTATGTTGCACTGTTGCTCTCTGAGTGGCACTACCAAAGAAAAATTCCATTTAATTTTTACTTGATTTAAGAATGTTATACTTATTTTAGCAAATTCCGGGATTGATTTTCGAAAGTAATCCTATTTAGGATTGTTTTAGGTACGTTTAAGTGTTATTCGTACTTAAATTTTTAAGTACGACTCGTACTTTAAGTAAGTAAAAAAAATCTTAATTTATTCCGAGTGTTTATCATTCTGTGTAGATTTGAATACCAAACTGCTTAGGAGAACTAGAAAGTGTTTTAAAAGAGGTGCGTCCACGCATTTATATCCATAACTTCTTTATTGTTTTAATGATTGTACTAGATTTTAATTCCAAATTGCTTAGGAAAACTGGAAAAAAATTTTCAACTAAAATTGTTCATCCCAAGACATAAAGTGCAGACTAGACAAGGCAAGACAGGCATTTGGCATGCCAAACTCCGTGTGGCGTTCCTTCCAACGAATAACTAACACAAACCTTAGCATGTATCTTCAACTCCGACCTGAAGCCTTAACTTATCTATGGTAGCGAATCTTGAGCTGCTGCACCAAAAGACAACAACAGCATGAGTCATTTGAAAGTGAGCATAATTTAAACAGAACTGCTCAAGAACCCAGAACACACATGCTTATACACTTTATGTGGTAGTTATACTTTATGGCTTCATTCACACGAAATGAAAAACTTAGTACAGCCACATTCACCCCTCGTGGCGGAGGGTATAGTAAACTGGCTTAATTAATAATTTCGATATTAATTGATCAGTTCCTTATTGACCATAATTTCTATTTCCTTACAACCACCCAGTCTTAAGTTATTTATCTTGACAATTCACTCACTCAAATTTCGTTTAAATTAAACGGTTTTTTTAACTCTAAATTCTCAACGTCTGATTTAAAAAGTGATCCATTTTAATTGTGTGAGACGTTTTTCTAAGAGGCAGTCAGTCGCTTTCAGTAATTTGTGCTGTTCTAATTGTGCCAGCCGCCGTCTGTCTATCTGATTTAAAATTTTGCATTAATTATAATCTAAATAATACATTTATTAGTGCCATAATTACAGTTTGCATTTGATTGGCATTAGCATTTTGATTTACTTGTGTGGATCAAGATTAGTTATCGTCATGTTTGTGATTTATAGCCATGTAATTTTTAATTAGCATTGATAGTTTAATTGAATTAAAAAGAAACTTCCGGTTTTTGCAGAAGTTCAGGTACTGGGGTTATAATGAGACTTATTTAACCCTTAGGGGACTAAATACAATTAACGTCCTGTTCATCGATTTCGAACGTTAACGTTCGCATAGAAAATTGCATTTAAAACAAAAACCAATTTTCTAATTTTGTTTTAAGTAAAATTTTCTATGCGAACGTTAACGTTCGAAATCGTTAAACAGGCAGTAAGTAATATTTTTTCCCAACAATTTCGAGAAGTTATAATTTAGGAATTTATAAAAGGTTAATAAGTAATATAAGTCAGCAGTACTTGTGTAATAAAGGACTTTTAGCTAAAGTTGTTATTTATTCATTATAAGCACTTGGGCTGAAATTGGCATATACAAAGATTTAGGATTATAGCTAAAACTTGATTTCGATTACTGGACGAAATAAAGACCTCCGATTTAGCTTAAACTTGACTACACAGAAAGAAAAACACTCGGGATAAATTAAGTTTTTTATACTTACTTTAAGTACGAGTCGTTCTCAAAAATTCAAATACGAATAACACTAAAACGTACTTAAAACAATCCTAAATGGTATAACTATCGGAAATCAAGTCCGGAATTTCTTAAAATAAGTACAAATTTGTTAAACCAAGTTACAAAAAGATTAAACTTTTCGTTGCTAGTGCGTGCCACTCTGAGAGTAAAATTACAAAGTAAGAGTTTTTATCTCATGTTACTTCTCAAAGTTTGTTTTAGACACTACAACAACATCATACAAGTAGCTAAAAACGATTTGCCTGTTGTGTGTAGAAACAACAAAAACAACAGAAGAAGACGGAAACACGTTATTTTCATGTTTAAAAAGTAATATTAAGAACTCTTGCTTCTCATTTAGTTTGTATTTTCAGTCATTTGTATATGTACATTAAGTTTTGAAAGTAAAACCCATATGCTGGTGTTTTATAATTGAAATTCTGTAAGGTGTAAAACGGGTAAGTAAATCAACCATAATAAAAAAAAATTTTGAGATTTATTCAATCTTAGTTTTACTGAAATCAATCTCATTTTCGGATTATTTCAAGTGCGAGTTGGGGTTTGAATATGGATAAGTTAAGTATTTCGCGATTGAAAGTCCGTACTTGAAACAATCTTTCTGTACTTGATTCAAGAAAATCCGTACGAAAAGTACTATAAATACCGCTTAGGAATGATTTGAGTACAGATGGATTAATTTTTTTTTTGAGTGCAGGTGCATTCTAGGTATCATTATAAGGATACTTCTACTCTTACATATTCCGGGAAAATCAGGTGCTGGGAAGACGTGGGATTCGACAAAAATCGCAAATTGACAGATTTAAGGGGATCTGGTTCGATCTTTGGAGTATTTGGCTGACCAGAGTTCCGATTTGTTATTGTGGAACAGGCACCAGACTGACTATAAGTTAAGGCCACTGAAAGTATACTTCTTGTCTTTCAGACAGATTGTCTTTGCGGGTAGTTTAACTTTTCCATTGAAAAGATACATGTGGGGTAGGGTGGGTCACTGATGTATGAGAAAAAATAAAAGTTCCCGAATCATATTCTAATAGCAATATTTTTTTGTATTACGTTAAAACAAATAAAAATTGCAAAAAAAAAGTTCAAAAAAGTGTCATCTTGAGCCCGCGCATGAGCTCCTAAGAATTAAGAATATTTGAAAAAAGTCCATTTTTTAAATTTTAATATTTTATTTACTATCAATTATTATTAATTAAAACTAAAAATATTTTGAATTAAACTTAAAAAAAATAAAAATTTGGTTCTTATACAACATAAAACAATAAAATCCTTTTTGGCCACAAAATCTTGTTTACTGTCAAACCCGGGCATCTCTCGTCTTGATTCAAGTTTCGTCTATATTAAATCATCGCTTGACTTTTTTAGCGCAAAGAATGCTTCTGACACTATTTTCACGAACCTTAAAGTCGTTAAAATACAGTTATATGCTTTTCTGCAATACAATGCTATTGTTGCTATATTAAAAATTTAACAAAATTGAAGGTCAAAGCGCGGGCTCTTACACTAAAAATAAAATAATAATATTTTACAGGGATCTAATTCAGACAAAAATATCAACATATTTACGCTATTAGAAGTCGATAAGAAAAAAAATATTTTTTTGACCCACCCTAATGTGGGGTTTACATGGCGGTTGTCTTAAGTTAAGTTAAAATAGGCAAAAAAGTTTAAAAAAAACTCGGTGCAAAAATTAGTTGTATCAAATAGTAAAATAAATTAAAATTAAAGAAATATTTCGTTTATAATTCCAAATTTTAGGTATTTGGTGCTAGAGACCGGTTCCAGTTTTAACACTTTCTATGAATAAGACCAATCACTTTTACATGAGGTTGTCATTGGAGGGGGTCAATTGACACGATTTGACCAGTCCCGCATCTATTCTCCATGGACGTGTTTATTGGCTGTTACAACAATGTAGTGTTATTTCAATACAATGCAGTATTATTTCAATACAGTGTAGTAAAACAAGTCCTAGAACCAAATTTTGTGAAAATCCCAAGAAATGTGTCACACCACCGGTGAAGACTGTACTGTAATTCGTTACTTTGTCTACCTTTTTTTGTCTTCATAAACCAGTAACATGATTGGTTCTCCTTTCACTGGTCATGAGTTCATTCTTTTTGTGCCTGTTCTATTTTCACAAATCCCAGGACCAGTCTGTTGGACCAATTGACACAAATTTTGCCATACCCAACAATTCATTTGATCCAAAATAATTCTTTTTTTTTTCTTTATCGCATTTTATCTTCAACCTTAAAAAAAAAACTAAAAATAATTTTACTTCATGTTCACGAAAGCCGGAAAATATCTTTAAACAAAAAAAAAATCTAAAATGGTTGATTGATGATGCTGCTGACAATGTCATTAGTTGGAATGTTATGAATAGCAAAGTAAAACGCGTTGATAAGGTGGCATTAATCCAGACAACAACATTCCAGTACAAAAGTATGAAATCAGGCAACAAAAAACAAAAGCTTTAAAGGCGCAATTACTCTACCAAAAAGCCATAAAAACTCAGATAATTGTCAATGATGTTACAAAATATCAAATGGACAGGAACAAATTTTACAAAAAGTTGAAAAAGAAAAAAATAATAAAAGGAAAAGTATTTAATTTCCTCATGCCACTGGGTTTTGTAAAACATATGTCTGAATAAAAGTTGCAAAATTCGTTTTGCAGTCTTCCTAAATCAGCCCTATTCAATAACAATTAAAAAATATATTTTCTTTGCAAAAAAAAAAAAAATTTTTTTAATGTTATTATTAAGAGTGATAAAACTTAATTATTCTTATTAAATTATTAAAAAAAGCAGTAAAAAAAAATTTTAAATAAATATTTTGTAGATGTCAGATTTTGTTGCCAGAATGGGGCAGCCAGCAGTAAATTTTTACTTGTCGTAAATAATACATATGAATACATTTTTGTTGCATCACATCTAACCGGCTACAATTTCAAGCATTAATCAGCAACAAAAAAACCAAAAACAGCTGTGGCAGTTCGTACAATCAACTAAACTAAGTGACTAACTAATTGTCACCGTAAATTTTGTTTTTTGTTGCAATCATATAAACTGTTACAAGTTGTTGTTGGGGCACCAAGATAAACTTTTGTTTTTAAATCAAAAAATTAAAATTGTATCCGCCTCAAAGGTGCGAATATCTTAAAAAACATTGGTGGTTTGTTGCTAAACATTTCGGATTAGACATTTTGAGACTAGACATTTTAAAGTTACACGGTACAGTGAAATAGCTGCACCGGTGCAGAGCATATGCCAACATACGCCATTACAGGTGAGTGGGGAGGGTGCAATGAGTTTGTTTTGAAAGAGTCGAATCTCTTAAAACCGAACATCGAAGGGGCTACAGAAATGAGTCCATGCAAGGTGGATGTCATCTCATTGTTTTCCTAATGATTGGCATCTTTTATTGGACTATGCCTCCTCATGCGAATGAAGCCTGCATGTCCCTGCAAACTTTGTTATCGAAAATTTGTTTCACCAAAGACGCTGATTTTCGTAATACACCTGAAAAAAGTTTTTCATGTACTTCGCTCTACATAGGATGTGCAACATCGATCTTCTAAGACCACTACTACCAATACCATCCGCAAACTTAAGTCTGAGTGTACGTTAGCAAGGAGAATATTGCTGCTGTAGCGGAGAGCGCTAACACTTACAGAAAAATGTATATTCGTATTGCTAACGCTTTAACATCAATCTTATTAAAAATGTCATCAATGAGGCAAAAAGTGACATTATTTATTATTATGACTCAAGTTTGTCATATTTAATGTGTCATCCATCTATGACTACAGTGAAATCAAGCCGATGCCACATTTTGTGTATTATTAACGTTATTTTTATGTTTAAAAAGTAAAATAAAAATCAAAAATTCCCATATGTTATTTATTAAAATTGTTTAGTTAAATATATAATTTTTGCAAAGTAAAATGATTACGAAAACCATATCGGGCATGCGCTTGTGTCTTATAATTGAGTAAGTAAATAATAATATTCTCTCACTTTGACTTAAGTCAATCCCAATGACTGTCAATAAATCGAGCCTAATGAGTCCTTTCTCCGCTGTTACTGAGCTATCGCACTTATTAAACTGACTCCGAATCGTCATTTCTGTTATGCCGATGTGTCATACCATTGATGACATAATTTTACCTGATGACATTGATGAAAAGTGTCATGGGATGAATAAGGAAGACACTTGTCATAGCACTGATGTCAAAATATATCAGAGTTATGTCGGCTTTTTTTTATCAGAGAACGCACAATGACGACGTATTTTTAGTTGCCGGCAACATTTGGTTTCAGCAAGACGGTGCTACGGCACACACGGCGCCCGTAATTATGGCTGTATTTAGAAATAATTTTGGTGACCAGGTAATTTGGTGTTGCGGACCTGTCAAGAGGCCGCCTAGATCGGGATGTCAAAAGTTTTCGTCGATAAACCAGCTATAATTCAACACCTAAAAACTAAAATTACTCGCGTAATTCGCGAGCTACCGGTAGCAATGCTTGAAAAAGTAGTCGAAAATTAAATATTGCGAATACAGCGTAGTCGCGGGCAACATTCGAATGTAACAATTTTAAAAAGTAAATATCACCGATTGGTCTTTCGGACACTAATAAAGATTCCAGCATTCAATTCTATTTAAATTGTTTTATTTAGAATAAAAAAAGGTCTAAATTAATCACCCTTTTTTAAAGTACTTAATTATTTGCCTGTTTATTTCCACGACTATCTTTGTGTGTAAATTGCAGTTATTGTGCGATGGTGGTGTCTGTTCGTATCTGTGGGTTTTCGCCTTTTAATATCGATGATTAATAAAAACAATTTTAAGGTTGACATGCAAATTAAGATTAATGACTTAAAAATAATAATACTAATATAAAACAAATAATAAAATAAAATATAACAATATTCAAAGAATAACTATCGCATCATTATATTTGTTTAGATGTTTTTCTAGCATGATATACTAAATTTGAACAGGTGTTTTTTTTTTCTTTTGTTTATTTTCGCATTTTCCCTTATTGGTTTTTGCTAGTTTTAATGTTTAATATAAGGTATATTTAAATAGAAATTATTTTTAAGTTTTATGTAAGCATGAAGGTACTTTTTTAGAAAAAAGTACTATTAAAGAAAAAAGTACTTTTTAAGAAAAATGTACTTTTTTTAGAAAAAAGTACTTTTTAAGAAAAGAGGACATTTTTATACTTTTTAACGCAAATGTGATTATTGCGGACAACATTTTACCATTTTTTTTTTAAAGAAACCCCAAAAGAAGAAGTTTTGGGTTGTAAAGTGCACAGAAAATATTCTACAAAATTGTTCACCAATTAAAGCATTAATCAAAAATAAAATCCGTTTTAATTAAAAATTTAATCAAGTGAATTTAACGTTAAATTAAGTGAATTAAACGTTTAACTGATGCTATTTATTTGTATACAAGTGCAGATTTAAATAATTTTTTAATAAATATCACAATTTTTTTTATTGAAATCAGTTTTTATTTTTTTCTGTGTAATTATAAGTCGATTAAGCCGTGCCTGTCTGTTTAATCCACCATCACTTCCAAACGACTTAACAGAAAAGAACAATTAAATGGCGAATTGCTCCTTGTTCTCCTAATGTGACACATACTTTAGAAGTGTTTTTAACGGAGAAACCAAACTGCTTCAAAGACAATCTTTGTGAAAGACAGAAAGCACTCTTGTGGTACAAGATACGATCTATGATCATTTTGGAGTTTTGCCGCAAAAGTACGTTTTAAATGAGTGATTGTAATTGTCGATGACATGTTGAAAGTCTGTTTACTCATATATGGACCACTTGCTAAGCAAACCGATATTTCAATAAATTATGAATATGACCTTAAAGTCACTAATTTTTAAATCAACTTTTGGTGTGTTTCAATAATTACAAAAAAAAAACTAGACTCGTAAATTTACCGCTTCTTAAAGTTGTAAAAATTAAAAAAAAAACAATTATAGATTTTTTTAAAGTTGTTGTAACAAATGAATGAATTATTTATTAATTGCGGCTGGCTGATGATGCAACATTAATTTTTGTTGGTTTGTGTTTTTGCTTTTCAAACATTAAGTTTATTGTCTATGACAAGTATGAGGCACAAGTTGCCAAGCAAAATGCAGTTTTTTGTATGACTGTCTGCCTGTCTGTCCGTCAGTCTGTTTTAATTTATATGTTTGAATTAAAAAGTCAATAAACTAAAAAATTATTTTTTGAATGCTGTTGTTGTTGTTGCTAAAAGTTTATAAACTTTAAAGTTTAAGAAGAAAAAGAAGTAGAAATAAATAAAATGAGCGGGTAAATGAATGAAATACTGCAAAAATTTCAAAAAAAAGAGCACTCTGATGATAATTTGAGCAGTCACAGCCAGAGTTAATCAAGTATGTATTAGTTTAAAATTTGAACTAAATCTTGGTAAAACACCAATTGATTTAATTGAAGTACGTGTTTCCTTACACGAATGCCAAATGTTTAAGTCTTAACTCTAGAGTTAAGTTTTGGTTTATCGTTGGTTGTTCATTTTGTGGAAAAACAAAATGAAATATTTTTTATTTATTTATGTTTTATTTTTAGTTTTCAGATTTTAATTCATTTAGACAATCATAATACAGACATTTATTTTCATTTTGTTTTTGTAAATTTTATTTGTTTTTGCTTTTTTTTTAATGCAGTGTGTGATGACATTGACCCAAAAAGAATAAAATTAACAGCAAACAGCAGCAGCAAAAGCAACATTTATAGAAATGATAAAACACAACCAAACTCTGTTTGAATATTCTGAGCCATATGACATGTTTTGAAATGACTATCATTTCATTTTAGTACGAGCATATACTAAGTTGTTATAACCCGCAGTGCAAGTGCAAGTACATGATGGGGGTACTTGCAGTGCACCGCACACCAACATTTCATACAGAATGTTTCAAAAATATTCGCCAAAAAAAATGGAATGTAACATTTGTAGAATGTTTAAAGCTGGAGTTCTACATTACGCGCATCTGTCAAAAAAGTACAACCAGTGTAAAATTGTATTGACAAGATAAACAGCCCACGCATAGAATGCATATATGCATCGAAGGCATGAAGTACGATTATCGCGTTTGTCTTAAAAAAAGAAACGCTTAGTCTGGGTCTCAAGCTAAGGGCCTTTTATTTACTGCGTTTGTACCTACGAACTTACAGAGTGATCGATTGTATAAAAGCAAGAATTCTATATTCTTCATTAAAAATATTTTATTTGTTGTGCTTAATTTTCAATTTCATTCTTGATAAATACACTGAATGTTGTTGGAGAAAAAGCTAGTTCCTATGCGCGTTTGACTGGTTGCATCAGGAAACATTTACCCGAAAACTTTAGAAAAGCTAAACATTAGATATGCAAAAAACTGTAGACTGAATGAAAATTACAAACCCTCAAGTTTTATTTTAAATGATATGAATGCTTAAACAAAATACCAACAATAAATAGTAAGTTTCTTTTCTGACATTTCTCACTTCAATTGGTTGAAATTCAACCAACAATATTTGTAGTTGGAAGCGGGGTAAAAAAAAAACAAAATTAATTTCGAAACTGGGAATTATTTCCTTCCGAAGGTTACTTTATATTATATTCAACATTTTTTTTTTATTCGAATTTATTTATAAAGTCGTTTCTGAAAAATTGAAGGAAAAGAACTATTACAAAAAAGCTTTCTAAAATACATAACTGAAATTTAGCTCATAGAATAAATTCGAATAAAAAAAAATGTTGAACAAAATTAATTTCGTAAGAAAAATTAAATAAAGCAATTTGCCAGTTCATAATTTTTCATTAGTAAGATTTTATTTGTTGTGCTTAATAAGTTTTATATTCTGTACATAAATTTTATATTCACACAAAAAAAATAATACAGTGATGTTAAATTTCATATTCGGCACGGCCAATTCCCAGCTAAATTTTGTACAATTATGCGATCAGAAATATGGCTGTGCGGCATGTGCCGCCGTCTTGTTGAAACAACATGTCATGAAAATTTCGGATCTTTTTCTCTATTGTGCACGGTACTGTTTAGTTTTTTCTCGAACAACCCCCTCTGGAATGCGTTGACATAAGCACATTATGTAGCAAGCTAATAAATCATCTATCAAACCGATATTTACCCCTATTAGTTATGAAAGTCAACGTCGACACAACATTTTAGCAATACTTTTTAACAAAATGCACTTTCAATAAAAGAGAAGTACTTTAAGCAAATAAGTGCTATTAAACAAAAAAGTACTTTTAAACAAAAAATAAAAAATACTTTTAAACAAAAAATGACATTTGCACACAAAAGCACCTACCCTTCTAAATTAAAAAGAAAATAAAAAAAAGTACTTTAAAAGAAAATAGCACTTAAAAAAATACCTTTAAACTAAAAAAGACATTTGACAAAATAGCACTTTAAAACAAAAAAAGTTCTTCTAAACTAAAAATAAACAAAAAAAGTACTTTAGAACAAAAAGTACTATTTAACAAAAAGAACCTTAAAACTAAAAGTACTTTAAAACAAAAAGTACCGTTAAACAAAAAGTACTTTAAAAAAAGTACTTTTTAATAAAAAGTTCTTTTTAACAAAAAGTTCTTTTTAACAAAAAGTACTTTAAAACAAAAAGTACTTTTAAGCAAAAAGTACTTTAAAACAAAAACGGACTCCAAGAAAAAGTTATTTTAATAAAAAGTACATACTTTTAAACAAAAAACGTACTTTTATTAAAAAAAAAAACTTGCTTTTTTCAATAAACTTCTTACAGTCATTTACTTTTGTTACACAATGTACTTAGACATTCTGATTGTTCTCATATGACTTAAATTCCATACCATCATGAATATCAATATTCGTATTCATTTGTTCGTTGTAGGTATTAAATTGTATGTAATTTCGATAGATAAAAAAATGTTTGAAATAATTAATAAAAAGACACAATCGTAAAAAAACAATGTGCATGTTTTTTTTAGAAATTAATTAAAACAATGTGAGATGCAAAATTTGTATAATAAAATTCTATTCATTCCACAGAAATTATTGCAATTATTAAAAAAAAAAATAAAGAAATCAATTGTGGGTTTACACTACAAAAATGTATGTACGTTAATTTATAACAGACATTTGTTGGGTTTTATTGTGAAAAAAGTAATGAAATGTCTGGAAATTTTAGGAAAAATTTTGTATTCATTTTTGAAAAATTCGATTTATTTAAATTTAAAAAGTGACCAAGTCAAATTTACTACAGGCCATTTGATTTTGACATTTCGAACCTATTTGTATTGATTTGTTAGTGCTTTGCTAAGAATGGTTAACATTTTGAGCCGTAAACACAAACAATGCAATGAAAAAAAACCTCATTTGGTTTCTGTTGTTTTTGGATTATTGTAGTTCCGACACCACCTGTAGTAGAATTCGACTTGATTGTTGCAAATTCACTAACAAATTTTATTCTAACTTTGTCCCTGTCCAGACTTGTAATTTTTGACGCAGCAATTCTTGAGTTTATGGTTGAGAGAGGCAGGAAGATTTGGGAGGCTTATTCAGTTTCATGTACTTGCATTTGTATTTATATAAAAAGGAGAAGCGAAAAGTCGGCAAACAAATCCAAAAATTGCAAACCCTGTAAATAATGGACTTGTTCACTACGAACTCGCCTACTACTACCCAACAATTCGATTTTATTCCAAGGAATTGTATAGAATTTAGTACCGTACCAATATATTTTTTGGTCGCTTCTGATTTACAAGTTAAACATTTTAGAAGAATTTTTTTTTTTTTAAAACTATTGCGATAATATCGCAACCTCTTTAAAAATATTTAACATGGTATTAAGACAAAATTCTTCGGAGCTTTACTAGACTTCCATTTCCTCCAAATATTGTAAATTTTCTACATAATTTCACTTTTGTTTTTTCTTCTTTAATGTTCTTAATGATATTGTCTCGTTAAATATTTGTTTAAGATTTAAAAAAAAGGTTATAAACATTGTTTTTTTATCTATTGCACAAGTAGCAAAATTAGATAAAATATTTAAGACTTTTGTTTTTTCAGTTAAGTACACGCGTTGTATTATTTACGACATCGCTATAAATGAATGGAACGGAACGAATTGAAATGAATGTTGACTTGCAACGGAATAGTACAATAAAGTAAATTATTATAAAAATACATCGTATTTAATTATGTTAAAGAGCATTTAACTGCATTTAAATTTATTTACTCTGTCAGAACGACAACTGTCAACTATTTATTTATAGAAGTGTATTTAAGATTAAAACATACCGGCCAAAAGTGACTTTACGTTTTATAACATTCATTTGTAGACCAACTACCTTGAGGTTGAACTAGAAAACAAACAAAATATTATCTTCAGTACACTCTACAGTGAGTATATCGGGCTATAGTTTTTATAAAAGTCGTACCAGCCAGGCCCGTTTTGTCAAAAGTATGATTATAAAAAGTACTCTTAAAAAACACTTTTTGTGTGCTTATTTTTTTCTATTTTTGTTGATATGATTTTTTTTTAAATAAAGCTTTGTTCACAATGGGAGCAACATTTTCGTTTTTTCTTCTATCTTCTTTCTTTCCAAAGTATTTCATATATTTTCCTTTCATTTTTCGAACAAAAATGTAACTAAAATTTTTTTAAAAATGTAGCTAAAGTTGAGTCAACTTGAACTTTAGCAAAAATTTTTATGAAATTGTTTCGGACGTTTAATATAAATTTATTTAGTTTTGAATGAAAATTTTAAAATCTACAACATGATAATATATAATAATAAATAAATAATATTGTTGTGGCTAAAATTTGCAAACAGTTTCTTAATGCAAAATGTGTGTGGTTGCAAAAAAAAATTGTTGCTCTATTATGAACACCAAGTGAAAATGTTTCTTTGATTGTGAACGAAGTTTAAATGTTACAATTTCCTTTGTCTTTTGTTCATTTAATGACACATACATACCAATAAAATTGGTTTTTTGCCCAAAAACAAGAACATTTTTTGCTTTAATTATTTCATAAATAATTTATAAAATTATGTGACAGAAATTGTTTATTGTTTTCATGGAAATTTTTATTTATTTACCTATGATGTATTTAAACAAGTAGCACATGCCCTTTTAATGTTTACTTTTCATTTTAAGTAAAAAAAAATTATATTAAATATTTTTTTTAATTTTTTTTTCGTTTATTTTATTGTTTTTGTGTCATTTTATTTGGAGCACTTGTAAACATTCAACAGAAACATATTATTTTTTTTTAAATTTTGCGTCTTTAAAAAATCTGCACGTTTTGTTTTTGCAAAAAAAATTTAAAATAAACACAGACGCTTTTCCGTTGGGTTAAAGTTCATGACTTTTAAAGAGTGTGCTTATTTGTAATTATTTTAAATTTTTGTTAACGTAAAGTCTGCAAGTTTATGGGATTGTATTGTAAAATTGTTTGTTTCGAAAACTCAGTGACTTGTGCTAAAAAGTACTCTTGTTAAATAAAATTGCAAAAAAAACAATGAAGCATTAGAATTCATAGCCAAAGTCGAAACTAATAAAGCAGGACATAAAATATAGTTAACTAGCTTAACCCGGTGCGCTTCGCTACACTGCAATAACCACTTTATCGGTTGAGAGATATTTAATATATGCATCCTATGGAAGGTAGTTCCCCCCTGCGCCTACCCGCTTTATTTTTATTTTCAAAGTGAAGTATACCATAAGAGTGACTTCTACAAAGTTTAAACTTTCTCACTATAACAGTTTCTAAGATATCCGATACTAAAGATTGGCGTCCTATGGGGGGTAACACTTCCCCAGCTGCTATTTTATTTAAATTTTGGGGCTCAGAAGATCCTACTACCAAAAGTTCAACAAATTGCTTGCAGCGGCTCTTATTAATATTTCTATCTATGAGGGGTACTGCTCCTCCTCTGGCTACCCCGCCCATTTCTATATTGAAATTTATAGTTTACCATAATAGTAGCTTTAGCCACGTTTGAAGACTATCCCTTTAATAGTTCTTCAGTTGAGCGATATTTAATATATGCATCCTATGAGAGGTATTTCCCCCCCTGCGCATACCCGCTTTATTTTTATTTTCAGTAGTGTAGTATACCATAAGAGTGACTTCTACAAAGTTTGAACATGCTGACTATAACAGTTCTTAAGATATGCGATATTAAACATTGGCGTCCTATGGGGGAAACTACTTCTCACGCTGCTACTTTATTTCAATTTTGGTGCTCAGAAAATCCTACTACCAAAAGTTCAACAAAATACGTGAAGCGGCTCTTAAGATATGCGATATTTAATATTGGCATCCAATGGGGGGTACCAATTTCCCTGCCCCTATCGAAAAAATAAGTAGCCTATTATATTTTTAGGGCCCATGAGCAATGGTTATTGTTCTCTATATGGTATATTGAACACTGGCCTTGCTTACTAAAGCTTTACACGAACAGTGGCTTCGCTCACTAAAGCTTCACTAACTAGCAGGCCTTCGGCCGGGCGCAAGGATTTTCTTTATGATATAGCGAACACTGGTCGCAAGAATTTTTTCTCTATGGTATAGCAAACACCGGCTTCGCTAACTAAAGCATCTCTGCATAACCAGCAAGGATTTTCTCCACTTTGGTATAAGAATTCGGGTTTTTATACTATCCTTAAAAACTTTTACATAAAATTTGTGTAAAAATGTTTTGGGTGATTTTTAATTTCTTATAATTTGCATTTTTTTATAAGTAAACGAAATAGCCCCTAAGTAAAAATTCTGATTTTATTTGATCCATTTTTTATTCTTTGGCATTGGGGTAATTTTTCATTCCACTTAAAATGCAAAAACACCCTAACGAAAAAATTAAAAATACCCCAAAAAACCGTGTTGTTGTGTCTCTTGTAAAATATTGGGGCCGTTCTTCACTTTCCTTTTGAGGCCATATTTCCTGGGGCTTATAAAACTACATATTAAAATAACAATTTAAATAAGCAGTGATGCCAATTTAGCCTTAAGCATTTTCGGCCATTCTTCTTATTACGAAAAATGTTTTTCGTTTTTCTGGCTATATCGCAAAGAGAAAAACGTCGGTAGACTGATAAAAATCCATTAATTAAACTTTATAAATTTTTTAATGTAGCCCTAACGATGAAGTTGAGATTTAGAGAACTTTTAGGGCCATTATTACAACTTGCCAATAGTAAAAAGTAGGATTTTGTTGGGCCGATAAATAGCTTTGCATTATTACAACTTCCATTTTTTATTGCTGTTATTTTCAATAATAATAATAATATTTAATAGATGAAAACATAATAAATGATGGTTTTATAATGCAAAGCTATTTATCGGTCCGACAAAATCCGACTTTTAACTATTGGCAAGTTGTTATAATGGCCCTTATGCCCAATTTTCAGGATAGTATTTAAATCTATATTAAGTTAATTTTTATAACAAACTTAAATCGTATTTAAAACAGATTGGGTTTTTGAGTTTTATTTGAAAAGTCTTATTTAATTAAGATAAAAGTATGGTAGCACTACTAAATACAAAAAAAAATATAAAAAAGTGTAATTATCTACAAGGTGGTCTGAAAAAACAGCTGACTCTTAATGCTTTGCCTGTTGTTGTTGAATTGTTATGATATTGAGGCCACCTTGCTAAAATATTACAATGGAAACTTAAGTTGAAATTAAGTGTACCACATCGGTGACTTAAGTTTGATTTAAGTTTTTAGTGAAGAAAAGAATTTTGTATTTAAATCGATTTTAAAAATAAATGTGTTTTAATATCAATCCTGAAAACTGGGCATTAGTGTCATGGATTTCGTTTAATTAATTTTGCTCAAGCTACAAAGTACCTGCCGAGTTATGCTTAAAAATTAGTTCTAACGAAATATACAAAGGGTCTAAATATCGTATATATTGTAGGTCCACACATCGCGTTTTTGCAAGTATAAATAAAATTCGTTTTGCCAAAATCAGCTAATTTTATCGAACCCTGCATGTGAAGCTGGCCGATTCTACGTTTTTGACAGCTGGTTATGCAGCAAAAAAGCGTAGAATACATAGTGTGGACCTCCAGCATTAAAGTTTCATTGGACGAGTTGGAAGTGCATAATTTGAATTGAATATAAAATCTTCCCACATTCAATACTTTTTTTTAATAAATTGTTTTGTTTAAAATTTTTTGGCACGAAAATTTATTAAAACCACCCTTTTTTTAGTTTAGCCCGTTTTTATATGCATTAAGTCTCCCAAGGGCTCTGACATCACTGTCAATAAGGGCCTGTGAAAAAAGGTTATTCAATAGAAGAGTTTGAAGTCAAATAAGGGCCAGTCTCATATACATTTATCATCAAGGTGAGAGTAGGAGTGGAGTTAGACTTCAAAAATCTTAGCGGATAGAGTCGGAGGTAACTATATTTTGTCGACTCCACAGCCCTGGTAAATACTGTGTCCAACCGTATTTTATTTAAAAAAAATACAGTGTATAAAGTACCTTCTACATCAGTTTAGAAGCACCTACATATTTCGATTAGTATTTTTTTTAGTTTAGTTTTAAATGTACCTTTGCCTTGAAAGATTATTTAAGAGTATTTTAATTGAAAATACTGTTTACTGGATTATTTTCTATAGATAGTCCTGTGTAAAAGAGTTCTTTTGTATAAATAATTCTGTGTAAAAAATCAGTTTCATTAGAAATAAAATTCAATTTTTAATTACAATATTTGTTTCCGACGTTTCGTCGATTGTTTGTCGACTTTTTCAAGGGATTGTCTATTTAAAAATTTTGTAAATTTGTTTGAAAGAACTTTTTGTTTTCTTAGAAAGAAACTTATTGTAGAAATGTCCTAAACAATTAAATAAGAAAATTTTTTCGAAAAATAGCATTTTTGTTAAAATGTACCTCTTGCTACAAAAATAGATATAGATAAAAGATACTTTTAATAAAAAGCAACATTTTAAAAGTTACTTTTTGTTCAAAGGGTTTTTTTTAAGTACTTTTATGCTAAGAAGTGTCTTTTTTATCTTGATACCAACATGGGTTGCTAATAGCTTTCAAACACAATTTATCCATGTCAAAATAACAACATCACCTGCATGCGGTAGGCTCTATCGCCCGAAGACGGGCAGAATAGCCCAAAAAAGATAGGGAGTTAATTTCACTAAGAAAATTTAAATGAAACGCCTGAAGCTTCAGGATGGGACGCTGTAGCCCATTCTGCTACATATAGTTGATTTAATGATTAACGAAACCAACCGATCATCCCAATGACAACTTTAAGCTTAAAAAAAGTTAACACGATTTGGAATCTAAAATATTCGCACACTTCTTGATACGGCACGGCACGTTTATCGCAAGTTTTCGGGTGGTAACATTTTTCGAAATCAAAATTTTTTTTACAATCCGATGTTCCATTTTAAATCTACCATCATTTTGGATGTACTGCCATGCCAGCCAATGTGGTTAAGTTTTGAAATAAATTAAAAACTTAAGTTTTAGATTGTATAGTGACTACCAAAAGTTATTGTTAATGATTACATTCCTTAGCAATTCTGCGAAAGGCACTTGTTTAATTGTCCTACTCTGCCAATATTTGCACGTATGGTTTTAATACAAATAAAAATGTAAACAGAGCAGTTGTATTACGTATTTCGTATTTTTTGTTTTAAGAAATAAAATCGATTAAATTGATATTATAAAATTATTTATTGTTTTAACTGCAGCAAATGAATAGAATTTTAACAAAAAGTGTGCAATGTTTTTCTTTTTAATTTTATTAAAACTTGTTTAAAATGTTTACTCAAGTGTTTTTCGTTCGAGGCTTTCAAATATTTACCAACCTATTCGTAACAATTATTTCAGTTTTATAAAAAAAAAAGTTATTAAACAAATTTTTGTAGCGAATTCGTTTAGCAAACCGGAATTTTTTTTATAATTAAGGTCGCTACAATCTAAGAAAACATTTTTCTAATGAGTTAAATAATACAAATATGGGTTTTTTATATACCCACACCACAATAGTGGAGAGGGTATAATGCGTTTTTGCTTATGTTTGTAACGCCGTAAAAAACTGATCCTCTAGGCTCACCTTTTAATACACCGATCGACTTGAAATTACTTTTTGAACCGATGTAACTACATATTTCCGTCCGTCCAGGGCTGTCTATTCAAACCTTTAGCGCAAAATACAGGTTAAAAAATTTGAAGATAATTTGACGACATTTTGTATACTTAAAATAGTAACCATCGGTCCAAAATTTTACATATCCCCCATATAAGCTTCTTTCCGCAATAGAGTCTTCGTGCCACTAAAACATCTTAATTTGTGGGTATTAAGATTAATTGTTGCCCAAATATATAATATTGCATCCTAGATTAGCTGACCTAACATTTTTAGGATCGGTCCAAATTTGACGATATCTCTCATACAAATACCACTTCCGGAAAAGCTTTTAATGCGATCGATTACTTCCTTAAAAATGTTGGTAATGATTAAGCATTTGACGCGATAACTTCCCTAACAGCTACTATGCTACTTGGTCCAGAATTAACCGTAGAACACTCCCCCTAAAATCACGTTAGAGCAGAAAATTGCCTTATAAATGTTCATATTCCTGACAGAGAATTTTTATGTGAATCCTAACCTTAAAATATAATTTTGTTTTGGCGGGTCCATAATTGCCCATAAATCCCAAATACGGTACACTTTTTACAATTTGTCTGTAAAAACTGTGTTGTAGGGTATCATCTGGCCGGGAATGGCCAACTTTATCTTTCATAATTATTTCTTATCGTTTTCCTGTATAAGAAATAAAGTTTGCCAGTTCCGGCTTTTGTTTATGTAACACAGACGTCTAAATTTGTTGATGTTAAAATAGTTTTAGAACAGGCAGCGTTTTAAAAGTAAAGTTCTCAAGCGGCAAGAACGTACTGGTACTGCCAATATTAAAAATATATACTTTTTTTTTTGTTAATTCACTTATTTTATCTGATAAAAAAGAAACGCGTTTAAAAAACAACCAGGAAGAAATGCGATGTCTTAATTTTAAATTGGGTTACTGAAATTATTTTAATCTAAGATAAATTGCAGTAATTAATCTTTTGTGCAAATATTTTTTTTTTAAATAAAAATTTCAAAATAATTTTAAAACCAAGTTTTTACGTTAAGAAAAATTACGTTACTTTTCATATTTTCTTACGGTCTTTTATGGTCATTTCCGTTTCCTTAAACTAAACAATATTTCTCTTTAGTTATTTAAAGCTGTCTGAAATAATTAATTATATTTGCGGCATTTATTATTTATAAAAATGAAATAAATAAATGAACAAACCGGCCCAGAAAAAAAAAATTAAGTAAACAAATTGCACGTGATTAAAATGACGAATAACTAAAAAAAGAAAAAATATGAAAATAAAAAAAATTATAGAAACTGAAAGATACATTATTAATAATTTATTATCTTTTGTCTGTTTATTCAAATACTCATATTTACGCATTATCTGGCAGTTTTGCATTAATAAAATTTTGTATTTTTTTTTGTAAGTTTTAATGCCGATTATAAGATTTTTTTTATAACTTTAATAAAAAAAAAAAACAATCTTAAAAATAAACAATATTATCTTTATGATAATTTAATATTTCAGTAATGACTTCTAATTAATGTCAGGCTAAAGTTATTAATTAAAACAATAAAAGATAACAACAACAAATTCGTAATTAAAATGCAAAATTTTTAATAATACAACTTAAATATTTAGATGCTTCAACAAGCTGGGCCGAATATTTTATATTCTCTGTCATGAATCAGAATACATGCAAAAGAAAAACATTTCGCCTTACAGCCGTATCTACTCAAGAGCGGAAGACGGAACGTTTTCTTTCGCTTACATGGGGTCTTCACCTGACTATTTTTTTTTCTTAATAAACTTCAAACTTCATATAAAAAAATGATGACAAAAATTTTTGAGTTTTTTTATATTGACTTTGACGTTTGGTATGGCAAACAATTGTCAGGTGTCAGCTTTTACGCTGATATGCCATACCTAAACAAACGTTGTGCCACGAACAGTAGTGTTAACTTTTTTGTTTAATAAAACCCACAATAGAAATAGAGAAAAAACCGCTTAACTCACCTAAAAACAGCTAAATTATTTATCAACAATATTTTCCAATTGCAAAGTGTTCACGCTGCGATATTTAGGGATGCTTCATAGTGCTGGTTCACAGTCTTCAAGTTTTAGCCGTCAAGTCTTGAGCTTTTAGGAGGGAAGGGAAAAGAGAATGCCATATCTTTGCCCCTCTCTCCAAAAACTCAAGACTTGAGGAGTCAAATTTGAAGTATGTACAAATTGTATTGGCATGAAAATTTTTGACAGCTAGAAAACGCTTTCTGCTCTTGTTAACCCTACGGCCACAAGATTAAGTGTTTCTTGATAGTCTTTTACATATACTGCTTGTCATAATTTACATAAATTAAAAGCTGTTACGTAGGCTGCACTCAGATTGTAAGCAATTTACTTTCTAGATGTCATCAAGAAAACAATTTATAAAGATAATCAGCTAATCTAATCAGCTGTTAAATTGAAAATAATATTCCCCAACAAATGAAAAGATGAAATTTAAAAAGTGTGAGTGTATTGCAAATTAAAAGGAATTGAAAGGCAAAACTTGATCGTGTGGCCACCAAGTTACTGGCCGTCTATACCAGAGATAAATATTGCGACACATATTGCAGTAAATGTCAAAATTATGTTATCTCTAATGTAGACAGCAATTTTTTGTACATATCTTTCTGTTTAGCAAATTATAATTGTGGTAAAAGAATTAAATTAAAGAATTCAATAAACACTAAAATAAAATTACAAAAATTATTTTTAATAATACATATAATTTTTTTCTTATTCGATCTTTATTATTTAAATTTATATTAATTTTTTTAAGTTTGAGTTCTTTTTTATATAAAAATATTAATTTTACTTTAACAAAAAAAAAATTAATAAAATTAATATTTTTATATAAAAAAAGGCCTCAAGCTTAAACAAATTAATATACATTTATTAAACTCTTTGGAGTTTAGAATACAATATCCACAAGTGGTTTTCGCCATAAACTACTTTGAGAACCATGAAAATGGTTAGGGTCGCTGCAGAATTTATTTACTTCGCAAAAATTCTTTACTAAAACTCACTTCGATCCAGTTTATTTTCATTTGTAGACCTTTTGGTTTAATATATAAAAACGAAATGGTTTATAACTATTTTTCTCTCGCTTTTTTCATTATTTACCACCAAAGAGGAACAAACAAAAGTAATAAATATTATTTATTATCTTGTTTAATTAACGATAAGAAGATTTTCTTTTTGCTTAAATTTTTAGACATTAAACGGAAATTGTGGCACATGCATACAAACTTAAAAATGTTGCTTACAATAAACAAAATGCATTTAAAATTTTTCCAAAGCAATGAACTGTCTAAAAATTTGTTTTGGAACGCCTATAAAAAAATGAACTAGAAAACATTCTTAATAATTAACAAATAAGTGTCATTATGGTTTCTGAAACTCATTTGACCTAAGAAATATGTTTAAAATCATTGAATTTATAGTTTTAGAAAATAGCATCTCTGCAAAAATATCTTGAGGCACTAGATGCAACTCCACAATCTCACTACTCCCTATGGCTTTAACATAAAAGTCTTAAAAGATTGATAATTTTTGATATGTTTAGTTAGGCTTGAGTTCATCAAATTTAATTTTCATTAAATTATTTTATGTGTGTGAAGTTAAATTTCGAAATTTATTGCATAACAGAGCTCTGTTAAAGCTCTAACATAGCACTGTTAACCATATAGAATTGTGATATATGTTTTCAAATTGGAATTATACCTACATTTATGGATCAAATGGACTGGAAAAAAATATACAGCTTAACACACATCCCACTTATCAAAAACTTTCATTACTTTAGGTATATAATAGGACTTTTCATGTTTTTTTTAATTTTTTAAATTTACAATTTCTCTGGAATAATTTCCCGAATTCCAGGAAAACGGGAGGAGATGGGCGGATGAAATTTGATGGAATTTGTGGACAAAGTGGACCTTTATGAAAATTAGTTATCAGAAGCTTTAAGGTGTTGCGTCTTTATACGAATTTTTAAATTTTTCCATATTTTCAAATTTTGAATTTCACTGTTAGATGAATTCCAGGAAAGCGGGAGGAGATGGGCGGATGAAATTTGATGGAATTTGTGGACAAAGTGGACCTTTATGAAAATTAGTTATCACAAGCTTTAAGGTGTTGCGTCTTTATACGAATTTTTCAATTTTTCCATATTTTTCAAATTTTGAATTTCACTGTTAGATGAATTCCAGGAAAGTGGGAGGAGATGGGCGGATGAAATTTGATGGAATTTGTGGACAAAGTGGACCTTTATGAAAATTAATAATCAGAAGCTTAAAGGTGTTGCGTCTTTATACGAATTTTTTAATTTTTCCATATTTTCAAATTTTGAATTTCACTGTTAGATGAATTCCAGGAAAACGGGAGGAGATGGGCGGATGAAATTTGATGGAATTTGTGGACAAAGTGGACCTTTATGAAAATTAATAATCAGAAGCTTAAAGGTGTTGCGTCTTTATACGAATTTTTCAATTTTTCCATATTTTTCAAATTTTGAATTTCACTGTAAGATGAATTCCAGGAAAGCGGGAGGAGATGGGCGGATGAAATTTGATGGAATTTGTGGACAAAGTGGACCTTTATGAAAATTAGTTATCAGAAGCTTTAAGGTGTTGCGTCTTTATACGAATTTTTAAATTTTTCCATATTTTCAAATTTTGAATTTCACTGTTAGATGAATTCCAGGAAAGCGGGAGGAGATGGGCGGATGAAATTTGATGGAATTTGTGGACAAAGTGGACCTTTATGAAAATTAGTTATCAGAAGCTTTAAGGTGTTGCGTCTTTATACGAATTTTTCAATTTTTCCATATTTTTCAAATTTTGAATTTCACTGTTAGATGAATTCCAGGAAAACGGGAGGAGATGGGCGGATGAAATTTGATGGAATTTGTGGACAAAATGGACCTTTATGAAAATTAGTTATCAGAAGCTTTAAGGTGTTGCGTCTTTATACGAATTTTTCAATTTTTCCATATTTTCAAATTTTGAATTTCACTGTTAGATGAATTCCAGGAAAGCGGGAGGAGATGGGCGGATGAAATTTGATGGAATTTGTGGACAAAGTGGACCTTTATGAAAATTAGTTATCAGAAGCTTTAAGGTGTTGCGTCTTTATACGAATTTTTCAATTTTTCCATATTTTCAAATTTTGAATTTCACTGTTAGATCAATTTCAGGAAAGCGGGAGGAGATGGGCGGATGAAATTTGATGGAATTTGTGGACAAAGTGGACCTTTATGAAAATTAATAATCAGAAGCTTAAAGGTGTTGCGTCTTTATACGAATTTTTTAATTTTTCCATATTTTCAAATTTTGAATTTCACTGTTAGATGAATTCCAGGAAAACGGGAGGAGATGGGCGGATGAAATTTGATGGAATTTGTGGACAAAGTGGACCTTTATGAAAATTAGTTATCAGAAGCTTTAAGGTGTTGCGTCTTTATACGAATTTTTAAATTTTTCCATATTTTCAAATTTTGAATTTCACTGTTAGATGAATTCCAGGAAAACGGGAGGAGATGGGCGGATGAAATTTGATGGAATTTGTGGACAAAGTGGACCTTTATGAAAATTAATAATCAGAAGCTTAAAGGTGTTGCGTCTTTATACGAATTTTTCAATTTTTCCATATTTTTCAAATTTTGAATTTCACTGTAAGATGAATTCCAGGAAAGCGGGAGGAGATGGGCGGATGAAATTTGATGGAATTTGTGGACAAAGTGGACCTTTATGAAAATTAGTTATCAGAAGCTTTAAGGTGTTGCGTCTTTATACGAATTTTTAAATTTTTCCATATTTTCAAATTTTGAATTTCACTGTTAGATGAATTCCAGGAAAACGGGAGGAGATGGGCGGATGAAATTTGATGGAATTTGTGGACAAAGTGGACCTTTATGAAAATTAGTTATCAGAAGCTTTAAGGTGTTGCGTCTTTATACGAATTTTTCAATTTTTCCATATTTCAAATTTTGAATTTCACTGTAAGATGAATTCCAGGAAAACGGGAGGAGATGGGCGGATGAAATTTGATGGAATTTGTGGACAAAGTGGACCTTTATGAAAATTAGTTATCAGAAGCTTTAAGGTGTTGCGTCTTTATACGAATTTTTAAATTTTTCCATATTTTCAAATTTTGAATTTCACTGTTAGATGAATTCCAGGAAAGCGGGAGGAGATGGGCGGATGAAATTTGATGGAATTTGTGGACAAAGTGGACCTTTATGAAAATTAGTTATCAGAAGCTTTAAGGTGTTGCGTCTTTATACGAATTTTTCAATTTTTCCATATTTTTCAAATTTTGAATTTCACTGTAAGATGAATTCCAGAAAAACGGGAGGAGATGGGCGGATGAAATTTGATGGAATTTGTGGACAAAGTGGACCTTTATGAAAATTAGTTATCAGAAGCTTTAAGGTGTTGCGTCTTTATACGAATTTTTCAATTTTTCCATATTTTCAAATTTTGAATTTCACTGTTAGATGAATTCCAGGAAAGCGGGAGGAGATGGGCGGATGAAATTTGATGGAATTTGTGGACAAAGTGGACCTTTATGAAAATTAGTTATCAGAAGCTTTAAGGTGTTGCGTCTTTATACGAATTTTTAAATTTTTCCATATTTTCAAATTTTGAATTTCACTGTTAGATGAATTCCAGGAAAGCGGGAATTTGTGGACAAAGTGGACCTTTATGAAAATTAGTTATCAGAAGCTTTAAGGTGTTGCGTCTTTATACGAATTTTTCAATTTTTCCATATTTTTCAAATTTTGAATTTCACTGTAAGATGAATTCCAGAAAAACGGGAGGAGATGGGCGGATGAAATTTGATGGAATTTGTGGACAAAGTGGACCTTTATGAAAATTAGTTATCAGAAGCTGTAAGGTGTTGCGTCTTTATACGAATTTTTCAATTTTTCCATATTTTCAAATTTTGAATTTCACTGTTAGATGAATTCCAGGAAAGCGGGAGGAGATGGGCGGATGAAATTTGATGGAATTTGTGGACAAAGTGGACCTTTATGAAAATTAGTTATCAGAAGCTTTAAGGTGTTGCGTCTTTATACGAATTTTTCAATTTTTCCATATTTTTCAAATTTTGAATTTCACTGTAAGATGAATTCCAGAAAAACGGGAGGAGATGGGCGGATGAAATTTGATGGAATTTGTGGACAAAGTGGACCTTTATGAAAATTAGTTATCAGAAGCTTTAAGGTGTTGCGTCTTTATACGAATTTTTCAATTTTTCCATATTTTTCAAATTTTGAATTTCACTGTAAGATGAATTCCAGAAAAACGGGAGGAGATGGGCGGATGAAATTTGATGGAATTTGTGGACAAAGTGGACCTTTATGAAAATTAATAATCAGAAGCTTAAAGGTGTTGCGTCTTTATACGAATTTTTCAATTTTTCCATATTTTTCAAATTTTGAATTTCACTGTAAGATGAATTCCAGGAAAGCGGGAGGAGATGGGCGGATGAAATTTGATGGAATTTGTGGACAAAGTGGACCTTTATGAAAATTAGTTATCAGAAGCTTTAAGGTGTTGCGTCTTTATACGAATTTTTCAATTTTTCCATATTTTCAAATTTTGAATTTCACTGTAAGATGAATTCCAGAAAAACGGGAGGAGATGGGCGGATGAAATTTGATGGAATTTGTGGACAAAGTGGACCTTTATGAAAATTAGTTATCAGAAGCTTAAAGGTGTTGCGTCTTTATACGAATTTTTGAATTTTTCCATATTTCTCAAATTTTGAATTCCACTGTAAGATGAATTCCAGGAAAACTGGAGGAGATGGGCGGATGAAATTTGATGGATTTTTGCCTTGTTCCATGTTGAACTGGTGTAGGTAATTGGACATATTGCATTACAATTTTTGAACTTTTCACGCATTAGATCCTCCAAAAAGGGAATCATTTCATATTTTCGAAAACTTTCCAAATACTGCTGTAAAAATAAAAGTTCTCTTGGAAAATATTATTTCGCCCTCAAATTATTAAGTGTTGTATTAAGCGTTACCGGACATTTATACTCGCAATCATTTATAGTTGTTAATTATAAGGATAATATTAGTATAATATAAAAATTTTAAATTATTAATTTAATTTGAAATTTAATCATTAAAAATAATTTTAAACCCTTTTGATACATGACATTCAATAATTTTTTATTTTACCTAGCTTTTTTTTATTAAATGATATGAAATTATTTTTACCATTTATTTTCCGTAAAATAAGTGGCAATACCTACAAACATTCAAAGCAAGAGAAAATGTTCTCTTTGTACTCATCTGTATGTGTCAAAGGAAAAAATACAAAATGTAACGGTCATTTAGACGTTTTTTTAACATTGTGTTCTAGTTGGTACAAGTCATTGTGTGATTGTAAAAAATTTGTATTTTATTAACACCATCAAATACACATACAGCAGTTGCTATGTGTACGTATTGGTTTTTTCGTATGCTGGATTCTGAATGAAACGCAAACACACATGGGTACAAATGCAAGAACAATATGCAGACAGCGTTACCGTTGTTACTACTACAAGTTGCATGAATTAACAAAATTCTAAAAATATAAATATGCTAAAAAATAATTATTAATCAAAATACCTATAAGTATTTATTACAACCTTTTGTGTAATTAATAAATAAAAATTAAATTTCAAGAATAAATAAAAAATCCAAAACTTAAACATAGTAAATAATTTTGTTATTACTTTATTTTTATATTTATTTATCCGCCCATCTCCTCCAGTTTTCCTGGAATTCATCTTACAGTGGAATTCAAAATTTGAAAAATATGGAAAAATTGAAAAATTCGTATAAAGACGCAACACCTTAAAGCTTCTGATAACTAATTTTCATAAAGGTCCACTTTGTCCACAAATTCCATCAAATTTCATCCGCCCATCTTCTCCCGTTTTCCTGGAATTTATCTAACAGTGAAATTCAAAATTGGAAAATATGGAAAAATTGAAAAATTCGTATAAAGACGCAACACCTTTAAGCTTCTGATTATTAATTTTCATAAAGGTCCACTTTGTCCACAAATTTCATCCGCCCATCTCCTCCCGCTTTCCTGGAATTCATCTAACAGTGAAATTCAAAATTTGAAAATATGGAAAAATTGAAAAATTCGTATAAAGACGCAACACCTTAAAGCTTCTGATAACTAATTTTCATAAAGGTCCACTTTGTCCACAAATTCCATCAAATTTCATCCGCCCATCTCCTCCCGTTTTCCTGGAATTCATCTTACAGTGAAATTCAAAATTTGAAAATATGGAAAAATTGAAAAATTCGTATAAAGACGCAACACCTTAAAGCTTCTGATAACTAATTTTCATAAAGGTCCACTTTGTCCACAAATTCCATCAAATTTCATCCGCCCATCTCCTCCCCTTTTTCTGGAATTCATCTTACAGTGAAATTCAAAATTTGAAAAATATGGAAAAATTGAAAAATTCGTATAAAGACGCAACACCTTTAAGCTTCTGATTATTAATTTTCATAAAGGTCCACTTTGTCCACAAATTCCATCAAATTCCATCCGCCCATCTCCTCCCCTTTTTCTGGAATTCATCTTACAGTGAAATTCAAAATTTGAAAAATATGGAAAAATTGAAAAATTCGTATAAAGACGCAACACCTTTAAGCTTCTGATTATTAATTTTCATAAAGGTCCACTTTGTCCACAAATTCCATCAAATTTCATCCGCCCATCTCCTCCCGTTTTCCTGGAATTCATCTAACAGTGAAATTCAAAATTTGAAAATATGGAAAAATTAAAAAATTCGTATAAAGACGCAACACCTTTAAGCTTCTGATTATTAATTTTCATAAAGGTCCACTTTGTCCACAAATTCCATCAAATTTCATCCGCCCATCTCCTCCCGCTTTCCTGGAATTCATCTAACAGTGAAATTCAAAATTTGAAAATATGGAAAAATTGAAAAATTCGTATAAAGACGCAACACCTTAAAGCTTCTGATAACTAATTTTCATAAAGGTCCACTTTGTCCACAAATTCCATAAAATTTCATCCGCCCATCTCCTCCCGTTTTCCTGGAATTCATCTAACAGTGAAATTCAAAATTTGAAAATATGGAAAAATTGAAAAATTCGTATAAAGACGCAACACCTTAAAGCTTCTGATAACTAATTTTCATAAAGGTCCACTTTGTCCAAAAATTCCATCAAATTTCATCCGCCCATCTCCTCCCGTTTTTCTGGAATTCATCTTACAGTGAAATTCAAAATTTGAAAAATATGGAAAAATTGAAAAATTGAAAAATTCGTATAAAGACGCAACACCTTTAAGCTTCTGATTATTAATTTTCATAAAGGTCCACTTTGTCCACAAATTCCATCAAATTTCATCCGCCCATCTCCTCCCGCTTTCCTGGAATTCATCTAACAGTGAAATTCAAAATTTGAAAATATGGAAAAATTTAAAAATTCGTATAAAGACGCAACACCTTAAAGCTTCTGATAACTAATTTTCATAAAGGTCCACTTTGTCCACAAATTCCATCAAATTTCATCCGCCCATCTCCTCCCGCTTTCCTGGAATTCATCTAACAGTGAAATTCAAAATTTGAAAATATGGAAAAATTGAAAAATTCGTATAAAGACGCAACACCTTAAAGCTTCTGATAACTAATTTTCATAAAGGTCCACTTTGTCCACAAATTCCATCAAATTTCATCCGCCCATCTCCTCCCGTTTTTCTGGAATTCATCTTACAGTGAAATTCAAAATTTGAAAAATATGGAAAAATTGAAAAATTCGTATAAAGACGCAACACCTTAAAGCTTCTGATAACTAATTTTCATAAAGGTCCATTTTGTCCACAAATTCCATCAAATTTCATCCGCCCATCTCCTCCCGCTTTCCTGGAATTCATCTAACAGTGAAATTCAAAATTTGAAAATATGGAAAAATTTAAAAATTCGTATAAAGACGCAACACCTTAAAGCTTCTGATAACTAATTTTCATAAAGGTCCACTTTGTCCACAAATTCCATCAAATTTCATCCGCCCATCTCCTCCCGTTTTCCTGGAATTCATCTTACAGTGAAATTCAAAATTTGAAATATGGAAAAATTGAAAAATTCGTATAAAGACGCAACACCTTAAAGCTTCTGATAACTAATTTTCATAAAGGTCCACTTTGTCCACAAATTCCATCAAATTTCATCCGCCCATCTCCTCCCGTTTTTCTGGAATTCATCTTACAGTGAAATTCAAAATTTGCAAAATATGGAAAAATTGAAAAATTCGTATAAAGACGCAACACCTTTAAGCTTCTGATTATTAATTTTCATAAAGGTCCACTTTGTCCACAAATTCCATCAAATTTCATCCGCCCATCTCCTCCCGTTTTCCTGGAATTCATCTAACAGTGAAATTCAAAATTTGAAAATATGGACAAATTGAAAAATTCGTATAAAGACGCAACACCTTTAAGCTTCTGATTATTAATTTTCATAAAGGTCCACTTTGTCCACAAATTCCATCAAATTTCATCCGCCCATCTCCTCCCGCTTTCCTGGAATTCATCTAACAGTGAAATTCAAAATTTGAAAATATGGAAAAATTGAAAAATTCGTATAAAGACGCAACACCTTAAAGCTTCTGATAACTAATTTTCATAAAGGTCCACTTTGTCCACAAATTCCATCAAATTTCATCCGCCCATCTCCTCCCGTTTTTCTGGAATTCATCTTACAGTGAAATTCAAAATTTGAAAAATATGGAAAAATTGAAAAATTCGTATAAAGACGCAACACCTTTAAGCTTCTGATTATTAATTTTCATAAAGGTCCACTTTGTCCACAAATTCCATCAAATTTCATCCGCCCATCTCCTCCCGTTTTCCTGGAATTCATCTAACAGTGAAATTCAAAATTTGAAAAATATGGAAAAATTGAAAAATTCGTATAAAGACGCAACACCTTTAAGCTTCTGATTATTAATTTTCATAAAGGTCCACTTTGTCCACAAATTCCATCAAATTTCATCCGCCCATCTCCTCCCGCTTTCCTGGAATTCATCTAACAGTGAAATTCAAAATTTGAAAATATGGAAAAATTGAAAAATTCGTATAAAGACGCAACACCTTAAAGCTTCTGATAACTAATTTTCATAAAGGTCCACTTTGTCCACAAATTCCATCAAATTTCATCCGCCCATCTCCTCCCGTTTTTCTGGAATTCATCTTACAGTGAAATTCAAAATTTGAAAAATATGGAAAAATTGAAAAATTCGTATAAAGACGCAACACCTTTAAGCTTCTGATTATTAATTTTCATAAAGGTCCACTTTGTCCACAAATTCCATCAAATTTCATCCGCCCATCTCCTCCCGTTTTCCTGGAATTCATCTAACAGTGAAATTCAAAATTTGAAAAATATGGAAAAATTGAAAAATTCGTATAAAGACGCAACACCTTTAAGCTTCTGATTATTAATTTTCATAAAGGTCCACTTTGTCCACAAATTCCATCAAATTTCATCCGCCCATCTCCTCCCGCTTTCCTGGAATTCATCTAACAGTGAAATTCAAAATTTGAAAATATGGAAAAATTGAAAAATTCGTATAAAGACGCAACACCTTAAAGCTTCTGATAACTAATTTTCATAAAGGTCCACTTTGTCCACAAATTCCATCAAATTTCATCCGCCCATCTCCTCCCGTTTTTCTGGAATTCATCTTACAGTGAAATTCAAAATTTGAAAAATATGGAAAAATTGAAAAATTCGTATAAAGACGCAACACCTTAAAGCTTCTGATAACTAATTTTCATAAAGGTCCACTTTGTCCACAAATTCCATCAAATTTCATCCGCCCATCTCCTCCCGCTTTCCTGGAATTCATCTAACAGTGAAATTCAAAATTTGAAAATATGGAAAAATTTAAAAATTCGTATAAAGACGCAACACCTTAAAGCTTCTGATAACTAATTTTCATAAAGGTCCACTTTGTCCACAAATTCCATCAAATTTCATCCGCCCATCTCCTCCCGCTTTCCTGGAATTCATCTTACAGTGAAATTCAAAATTTGAAAAATATGGAAAAATTGAAAAATTCGTATAAAGACGCAACACCTTTAAGCTTCTGATTATTAATTTTCATAAAGGTCCACTTTGTCCACAAATTCCATCAAATTTCATCCGCCCATCTCCTCCCGTTTTCCTGGAATTCATCTAACAGTGAAATTCAAAATTTGAAAAATATGGAAAAATTGAAAAATTCGTATAAAGACGCAACACCTTTAAGCTTCTGATTATTAATTTTCATAAAGGTCCACTTTGTCCACAAATTCCATCAAATTTCATCCGCCCATCTCCTCCCGCTTTCCTGGAATTCATCTAACAGTGAAATTCAAAATTTGAAAATATGGAAAAATTGAAAAATTCGTATAAAGACGCAACACCTTAAAGCTTCTGATAACTAATTTTCATAAAGGTCCACTTTGTCCACAAATTCCATCAAATTTCATCCGCCCATCTCCTCCCGTTTTCCTGGAATTCATCTAACAGTGAAATTCAAAATTTGAAAAATATGGAAAAATTGAAAAATTCGTATAAAGACGCAACACCTTTAAGCTTCTGATTATTAATTTTCATAAAGGTCCACTTTGTCCACAAATTCCATCAAATTTCATCCGCCCATCTCCTCCCGCTTTCCTGGAATTCATCTAACAGTGAAATTCAAAATTTGAAAATATGGAAAAATTGAAAAATTCGTATAAAGACGCAACACCTTAAAGCTTCTGATAACTAATTTTCATAAAGGTCCACTTTGTCCACAAATTCCATCAAATTTCATCCGCCCATCTCCTCCCGTTTTTCTGGAATTCATCTTACAGTGAAATTCAAAATTTGAAAAATATGGAAAAATTGAAAAATTCGTATAAAGACGCAACACCTTTAAGCTTCTGATTATTAATTTTCATAAAGGTCCACTTTGTCCACAAATTCCATCAAATTTCATCCGCCCATCTCCTCCCGTTTTCCTGGAATTCATCTAACAGTGAAATTCAAAATTTGAAAAATATGGAAAAATTGAAAAATTCGTATAAAGACGCAACACCTTTAAGCTTCTGATTATTAATTTTCATAAAGGTCCACTTTGTCCACAAATTCCATCAAATTTCATCCGCCCATCTCCTCCCGCTTTCCTGGAATTCATCTAACAGTGAAATTCAAAATTTGAAAATATGGAAAAATTGAAAAATTCGTATAAAGACGCAACACCTTAAAGCTTCTGATAACTAATTTTCATAAAGGTCCACTTTGTCCACAAATTCCATCAAATTTCATCCGCCCATCTCCTCCCGTTTTTCTGGAATTCATCTTACAGTGAAATTCAAAATTTGAAAAATATGGAAAAATTAAAAAATTCGTATAAAGACGCAACACCTTTAAGCTTCTGATTATTAATTTTCATAAAGGTCCACTTTGTCCACAAATTCCATCAAATTTCATCCGCCCATCTCCTCCCGCTTTCCTGGAATTCATCTAACAGTGAAATTCAAAATTTGAAAATATGGAAAAATTGAAAAATTCGTATAAAGACGCAACACCTTAAAGCTTCTGATAACTAATTTTCATAAAGGTCCACTTTGTCCACAAATTCCATCAAATTTCATCCGCCCATCTCCTCCCGTTTTTCTGGAATTCATCTAACAGTGAAATTCAAAATTTGAAAAATATGGAAAAATTGAAAAATTCGTATAAAGACGCAACACCTTAAAGCTTGTGATAACTAATTTTCATAAAGGTCCACTTTGTCCACAAATTCCATCAAATTTCATCCGCCCATCTCCTCCCGCTTTCCTGGAATTCATCTAACAGTGAAATTCAAAATTTGAAAATATGGAAAAATTTAAAAATTCGTATAAAGACGCAACACCTTAAAGCTTCTGATAACTAATTTTCATAAAGGTCCACTTTGTCCACAAATTCCATCAAATTTCATCCGCCCATCTCCTCCCGTTTTCCTGGAATTCGGGAAATTATTCCAGAGAAATTGTAAATTTAAAAAATTAAAAAAAACATGAAAAGTCCTATTATATACCTAAAGTAATGAAAGTTTTTGATAAGTGGGATGTGTGTTAAGCTGTATATTTTTTTCCAGTCCATTTGATCCATAAATGTAGGTATAATTCCAATTTGAAAACATATATCACAATTCTATATGGTTAACAGTGCTATGTTAGAGCTTTAACAGAGCTCTGTTATGCAATAAATTTCGAAATTTAACTTCACACACATAATTATTTTTACTGAAGGAAGGAATTTTTACAACCTGGAATTTTATTCAAATTTATTGATAATTTACTTGGCTAAGATGGGGCTCGAACCAGGGTTTAATTTACATGTTTCAAGAATCACCACATTCTTTCATCAGAATTCTTTGAGTTCTAACCTCTGTACCACTGCAGTGCCTGCCAGCCAACAGTCAAACATCAATATTTTCAATCTTTAACCAGCGATTCTGGTGGTTCGAAATTTGCTGTAATTATCATTTTCAATTTATTCACATGTTGCTTCCTTTCTTCGGGTTTTTCGTATTCTTTCTGTCAAAACTTTGTCTTGAAAACCTGAATACATTTGTTTATTATGTTTTTTGTCCACTTTCGTCGACATTTTATTTGTACAACTAGAAGTACAAATGTAAACATTAGAGCCTGTGCCATAGCTATTTTTAAGAAGAATTGTGATTTTTAGTTAAACTGTTAATTTTTTAATTTTTGATATTTTTAATAAGGCTTGAGTTCATCAAATTTAATTTTCATTAAATTTTTACAACTTGGGTTGGGAAACTCAATTGAAAGAAATTATGCTTAAAAAGGAAGCCTGTTTATTGAACATTTTAAAAATGTATTTACATATCTTTCTGTTTAGCAAATTATAATTGTGGTAAAAGAATTAAATTAAAGAATTTAATTAACACTAAAATAAAATTACAAAAATTATTTTTAATAATACTATAATTTTTTTTTATTCGATCTTTATTATTTAAATTAATATTAATTTTTTTAGGTTTGAGTTCTTTTTTATATAAAAATATTAATTTTACTTTAACAAAAAAAAAAATTAATAAAATTAATATTTTTATATAAAAAAAGACCTCAAGCTTAAACAAATTAATATACATTTATTAAACTCTTTGGAGTTTAGAATACAATATCCACAAGTGGTTTTCGCCATAAACTACTTTGAGAACCATGAAAATGGTTAGGGTCGCTGCAGAATTTATTTACTTCGCAAAAATTCTTTACTAAAACTCACTTCGATCCAGTTTATTTTCATTTGTAGACCTTTTGGTTTAATATATAAAAACGAAATGGTTTATAACTATTTTTCTCTCGCTTTTTTCATTATTTACCACCAAAGAGGAACAAACAAAAGTAATAAATATTATTTATTATCTTGTTTAATTAACGATAAGAAGATTTTCTTTTTGCTTAAATTTTTAGACATTAAACGGAAATTGTGGCACATGCATACAAACTTAAAAATGTTGCTTACAATAAACAAAATGCATTTAAAATTTTTCCAAAGCAATGAACTGTCTAAAAATTTGTTTTGGAACGCCTATAAAAAAATGAACTAGAAAACATTCTTAATAATTAACAAATAAGTATCATGATGGTTTCTGAAACTCATTTGACCTAAGAAATATGTTTAAAATCATTGAATTGATAGTTTTAGAAAATAGCATCCCTGCAAAAATATCTTGAGGCACTAGATGCAACTCCACAATCTCACTACTCCCTATGAATTTAACATAAAAGTCTTAAAAGATTGATAATTTTTGATATGTTTAGTTAGGCTTGAGTTCATCAAATTGAATTTTCATTAAATTATTTTTACTGAAGGAATGAATTTTTACAACTTGGAATTTTATTAAAATTTATTGATAATTTACTTGGCTGAGATGGGGCTCGAACCAGGGTTTAATTTACATGTTTCAAGAATCACCACATTCTTTCATCAGAATTCTTTGAGCTCTAACCTCTGTACCACTGCAGTGCCTGCCAGCCAACAGTCAAACATCAACCTTTAACCAGCGATTCTGGTGGTTCGAAATTTGCTGTAATTATCATTTTCAATTTATTGGCCCATCACAGACTAGACTACTTATGCTGGCGTAAAATGGCAGTTTGTAGGCAAGCGAGGTGAAGGAAATGGTTTTTCGTTGGCGTAAAGTTTCAACCGGCTTCAACACCGCACAAGCAGCACAAAACTAATACATGCACATATTCAAAAACAAATGAATGCAAAAAACACTAATACATACAAAGTTTTGTACACATACACATTCCCTGCAAATAATAGGACCAGTCCAAACACGCGTGTAAAGAGTAGTCCACAAAGGACCAGGACTAGTCCAAAAGTAACCCAAACGTATGGAAAAAACCTGGTCTATTTAACATTACGATGTCCTAGGAGAGGATCATATAACCCACCTTTGGACCACTAAGGAGTAGTTTTAAAACTACTCCATGGTATATAACCCACCTTTGGACCACTAAGGAGTAGTTTTAAAACTACTCCATTGTATACTCAAGAGGATTAGTTTTGAAGTCGTTTAAAAACGAAAGCACGTCGTTAAAAAACGAAGACATGTCGTCTCACTACAAACACTTTTTAACAATGACATGGTCCATGCTTGCATTACATCGGACCAGTCCATGGAGTAGTCCATTTTATCAAAATGGGTCAGGTGGTCCAATTTTATTTGCTGGGTTTTATGCCAGATAATTTTACTACAGTGTTTGATTGATGGCACAAAAATTGTTCGCTTAAAAATTAATCTAATGTGTGAAGGCTCATTCACATGTTGCTTCCTTTCTTCGGTTTTTTCGTATTCTTTCTGTCAAAACTTTGACTTGAAAACCTGAATACATTTGTTTATTATGTTTTTTGTCCACTTTCGTCGACATTTTATTTGTACAACTAGAAGTACAAATGTAAACATTAGAGTCTGTGCCATAGCTATTTTTAAGAAGAATTGTGATTTTTAGTTAAACTGTTAATTTTTTAATTTTTGATATTTTTAATAAGGCTTGAGTTCATCAAATTTAATTTTCATTAAATTTTTACAACTTGGGTTGGGAAACTCAATTGAAAGAAATTATGCTTAAAAAGGAAGCCTGTTTATTGAACATTTTAAAAATGTATTTACCCGTTATTTACCTAACGACACACCAGGCAAGTTACCACATGTCATCAGCGCAACAGCTATGCCCCTAAGGTAAGGGAAATTGAGAAGGCTGATTTCAACCCAAATAAAGCACCTGGTTTTGCTTTAGTAAGAAACAAAATGCTTGAGGTACACCGCAATTCAATTATTCAAAAATTGACCCGAACGTTTTTCTCTTCTCTCATTTTTTCTATTTAAGCTCAATTGAAAAAATAAAAAAAAAGTAAAAACTAAGTGGTGTTTGAGTTGTCTATTGAAATGCCCCTAGGCTGTGTAATCTACTTATAATTTTTTTAACCAGCCACCTATAAATTTCTTCCCACTTCAAATAAATCCTTTTTTTAATTTATGTAATTTTCCCACACATTTTATTATCCGTTTATGTCAAGGAAGTGCAAATAATATTTATTGATACTCATAAATAATTTATAGCAACTTGCTTAGGCAATTATTAAATTTGACCTTTTGCATTAACATTTAGTTTATGTTAATGTCATTCCAAATGAAAAATGTTCAATCATGTGTTTTGGTTCCCACCGTATTGCTTTTATTTAGTGCAGTGGTCAGCGAGCTGTTTGTTGTTGGTAGTGAAAGTATGCAAAATGCAGCTGTCTAGTTGACAAGAATCAATTAACAATTAAAATGTTGTAGTTATTTCCAGCTAATATTAGTTGTCCGGTGTTGTTGCATTTTGTGTTGTTTTGTTTAGAGAAATCATAAATTTTCAATGTTAAACTGTATTAATACTTTTAATATTTATGGTCAATTTCACCAATTCTATTTAAATATCAATTCATATTTCAATATAGTTTTTCTTATAATTTTATTTTTATTTGACATAAAAAACGAATTTTAAACATTAATTGGAATTTAAATAAATTGGTGAAAACGGCCACTGGACTAATTCAAATGTTAAAGAAATTTTTATTTGAAGATTTTCCATATTTAGCTATGCCCAAGAGGATTATTATTACCAGCATCTTTATAACATTAAATTACAGTCCAAAAATCTTATGTAGAATAATAATTAAGCCATTCCAAAAGGTGAACCATTCACCTTCCATTTTCAATAATGGAAGAATTTTGACATCGGACTCAAATTATATGCCCAATAATAATAAAATTTTGAAATTGGATCAAATATTCTTAACATTTGTAATATTATTGTTATAAAATGTTTTAAGTTGATTTAAAAAAAAGCTTTGATGAGATATTAGAAATGTTTTAAAGAACGTTTTTAATTCAAACCACATTTTTGAAATTTTCTTAGCGGACTTTTCTATTGAAAGCCAACGAGTTCCTGCAATTGTATTTCACTACACTCGGATACCCTGCGTGTGCTTTTACGCTTCCCTCCCCTTGTAGTCCCACCATGCGACACATTTTTCCAAAATAAGGCCGTTCAGGCAGTTACTGTGAATGGTGTATGATAACGATCTTTTTATGGTCCGAATGGAAAGATATGGATGTAGACCATATGTGGTTTCAACAGGACGGTGCCACTTTCCACACAGCTAATGAAACAATGGAATTCAATGGCCGTGTTATCTCACGTGGTGGCGATGTCAATTGGCCGCAGAGATCATGTGATTTGACACCGTCGGTACTCTTTCTTTGGGGATATTTAAAAGAAATGGTGTACGTCGATAAGCCAGCAACAATTCAAGAGCTAAAGGATGAGATAATTCGGCACATTAACGGCATAAAACCTCAATTATGCCTCAGCGTCATCGAAAATTTGGGCATTCAGATGGAGGTGTGCCGCCGAGGTCGCGGCGGCTATTTGGCCGATATTTTGTTCCATACATAGATAATTGAACCATACCAATATTATCGTTATAAAAAGAAATGACAAAAAATTTGTGTTAATTTAACCACCCTTTATATATCCACAAAATCATTTTTGTTAAACTTCAGGACATTGTGAAATAAAATTAAAATTAAGCGGCACATACACTTGCAATAAACTTGTTCAATTTTACGTATTATACAATGATATTGCCAATATGATATTCGAAGGTGGCACAATATATTGCAAACAATTAAAAGACTTTTGATTTTTATTGCACAACGAAAAGAAAGAGATGTGTGTTGGCAACATTTTGCAATGCTGTTTATGTAATTCCTAAAGGGTATGTTCACCTTTTTATTTAATTAATGAAACCATTGTGCGACTTCTTGCATAATATAGGACAAAATGGAAATAATATGGGGTATTCGCCATATACAATAATATTGCATTGTATGGGCCACTTTAGATCAAATCAAAATAAAGAAAAGCACTACAAATTAAAAAGGAAAAATGCAAAAAAAAATTCAAAAAAACACTGAGTTGACAACGCTGCTTTTGATGGTAAAGCAAAACCAATTGAATGCATCGAATTTGCGTACCGGGTTCCGTTTTTTTCATACCTTATCCCCAATTTACGATTTTGTATCCCCAAAAATCCCCACAGATCGTAAAAAAATAAATAACATTATGTCAAAGGAAAAATATGCATACATTTAATTCTGTACTTTGAGTTCGAAGCACTCTCTACAATGTAGAGTCTACATACACTGGTATATTAAAAGATTAATTTAAAAAGGAGCACAAGAAAAATAACACATACATATGTATCAAGGTTTATCATTTCAAAAACGTCAGAATCAAACACTTGTAGTTCATCAGCAGGGCCCGGACTTTTATGCAGTTAAAATCGCGTTTAATGCACATAAAAAATGCAATAAAAACAGAAATATATGCGCTAAAAATTTAAAAAATATGCAGTTAAAATTATCTTAAATTTGTTTATTAGTGATAAAAAAAAACATAAAAATAACAAGAAAAAACATAAGTAAAGCACAATAACCACAAAAGTAGAAGTTAAAATAAAGTAAAACACATTTACATATATAAAGAAACATTAAGACAATCATGTAAATAAGGTCACTTGTAAAGACATACGAATCAAATGTTTATTGATTTTGATTTTTAAAATGGCTTTAGAGATATTTTTGACCCTACATTTTTTCAAAATAAAAGTTTACTGCCTCTTTTTCAAAACAAAATAAAACGGAAGTGATAGGTGTATGATTAATCTTCATTACGTTGTTTTCGAAAACAATGTAAATTAAATATGCAAACGGGTAAACGATTTAAAACAATAAATTTTAATCCTTAATTTTTGTTTAATCTTTATCAAGCTTGCTACGAATTTGTTAACTTAAGTTACCAAAAAATACATCTTATGTATGCCGATATCAATTAATTTAAATTCACCACTGTTGAATCCTTTTACAACATCTTTGAATTGGCAAAATTTTTCAGCATAATACATAATTGCTTTCAACCACGTCCTTCATCTGGTTGCTATAGGCTGTAGAGGAAGACATTAATCCGCATAATTCTTTTTATATGCGGCAACAAGCGACGGTGCTTTACAAATTTTTTTTCCCATAAGAAATCAATAATTAATATCATCGGAGTTGTCTTTTACCTCTTCTGCGGAAGGGTGCACGGCAAAATAAAGCAATTAAAACAAAAATATGCAGTATCAGAAATGTATGCAAAAATATGCATTCAAAGCAAAATATGCAAAAATATGCACTAACAAATCGATGCCATTTTACTGCAAATTTCTTGATTCGCAAAGATATTTTGTATATGGTAATCTCCGACTGACGAGAACAAATATGCATTTGCATAAAAATCCGGGCCTTGATAATAATGTATTATCCCCAAAAATCCCCAGCGAAGAAAGCGCTTTTCCCCAAAACATACCCTGGGGATTTTTACGAAATTCTTATCCTAATTTACAAAAAAAAAATCCTATTTATACGCTCTTTGCGTAGACAAAAGCTCCAAACAGGGTTGTCAGATTGTTTTTGACATTTTTCGCCAAATTTAATGTCAAAAATCGCCAAATCTTTTTTTTTTTAGTTTTTGACAGCAAAAAATATCGCATTTCTACAACAATACTGTTTTAACTCAAAATTTAAACATTTTCAGTAGAAGCAAACAAATTTTTAATTTTATATTAAAGGTCATTACCAAAAAGTAGACAAAATAGCACAATATTTTTACATCTGCTAGGTATGCGTATTACGAGTCGATTTTTTCTAAAAAGTGAACAATTAAAATTTTGATCTAATACATTATTGTTGAACGAGTGAGATATTTTTAAAACTACTAAAAATACTTTATTGTAAATCCTAAGAAATAAATTTTTTTCATATCGCTAAAATCCGACAAAAATACAAAAGTCGGCATATTTTTTTTGTTTAATTTTTATTTAGAACAAAGTAAAAAATAATTAGGGAACAGAAAAGAGGTACATACAATGTTTACCATAAAATAGTTTATAGTAGTCTACCTAAAGCAAGAAAAAAAATTTGTGCGGTTAGTATCAAACAAATATTGAATATAATATGTACATACATACATATCGCACTGGTTCCTTTTAAACAGAGTCAACTCAAAATTTACAAATTTTCAGTAGAGTATTTTCCTCTGCTTTTTTTTTAATATTTACAATTGTAAGTTCTAAGTTGAAAACAATTATTGCATTGTAAAGAAATACGAGTAAGAAGTATACAACGGTTGTCGTTTTTGTATTCTTTTTTAGGCCCTAATTTTGTAAAACACAACGCAGCGACAAAGAATTGCATTGAAAGCAAAAACAAATTCATAAATATTTTGTAATTTTGTTGTTGCCTCTAACAGAAATTCACATTGGTTTTTAAGATTTCATACGCCTCATTGCTTGTGGCGTTGAAAATTTTAAAACGGTAAATAAATTTCTGTACAAAGCAACAACAAAATTACAAAATATTTATGAATTTGTTTTTGCCTTTAATAAAATACTTTGGCGTGCGTTGTGTTTTACAAAATTAGGGCCTTAGGGATTTACAAGTTTTTTGAGTTGTTCCCCTAGAATTTTATTATCATTTACTAAACTTTGGACAATGTTATCACAATATAAAATAAAAAAAAATTTGAAATACTTCAAAAACAACAAAAATAGTGCAATAGAAAACAAATTTACTCCGTTTTTAACGCGTCATTAAAAGTGTACAGTTTTAAAATACTAAGAAAAGTGAAGTGGCTAATACATTGTTTGAATTCTTTTTGCTTTTTAGATTTCTTCTAGTCTCTTTGGCATCGATTCCACCCATTGTAAAGTTACCTCAGTAGACATTTTTAGCCACTCTTCCTGCGGAATTTTCTTCAGAGAGTTCATGCTGGTTATGTTTTTTTTAATTTGTCTGTCCAAATGCGCCCAGATGTTTAGTTGAGTTGATATCGAGCGACTATTTGGCTAATCCAGCTGCTTTAGGACGTATTACAAAAGCCAACTCTATTACGCTTCACTATAGATACTGTATGTTTTCCGTTGAATTTTCTTATTGCCAACTTTTATCATTTTTTTTTTTTGTCCAACATGGTTTCGTCAAATTTTGGAGCAACGTATTTTTCACAAACGACAGCAAGCTTGAAGTCTAATCAAATTTGGCAAAGTAGATATGTAACTTTTTATAACTAACATAACATTTTTTATATTGGAAAACAAGATGTTTACTTTATTTTTACGTTCACTTAAAAAAAAAACTCAAGAAATTTTTATGTTGTTTTTGTAAAAATTGTAAAACTGTCACCATCTGTTTTTTTTTGTTATTATTTTTAATTTTACTTATGCCATCCGTCTAAACATGAATTATACTTACAACAGACTTTTATTTTTTTTTCTTTTAAACGGAGAGAATTTCATATTATTTTGATTTTACAAAGTCGTAATACATTGTATTACCGTGTAAACTGGCCTTTACATTCATATAATTATAACAATATATGAAGTTCATATAGCATACTACTTCTAAGTGGAGTTTCAGTGGAGTTTATTACAAAAAATACTGTTTCAATACAGGCATTACTAGGAAATTGCCACTTATTATAATGGAGATATTTTCATAAAATTTAAAGGAATCCTTTTTATTAATTCTTTTAATAGCATCTTTAAAAATTAAAAACAATTTTCTCAAATTTTTTTAATATCTTCATCAGCCATTTCAACATTATAAAATTTAGTTTTGAATAATGACTGTGAATATGGATGCCTCAAATTTCAAACATAAAAAATAATTAGAATACAATATAATATAACAATATTCCCACGAAAATTATTTTGATAATAAAAATAATTTTAGTTTTCGCATTGAATTTTAAAACAATTTCATTGCTCAACAAAACCGCCAACTATTTAATAAATCGGCAAAAAAGTCGCCAAAACGATAATTAGGTTGTAACTTGCAATTTTGAAAATCGCTGCACCTGACAACCCTGGCAACAAACACAGTTTTAAGTTTTCTTTTCTTTTTACATCACTTCAAGGCGAATTAACTAAAGGTGGTGTCGAAACGGCATCTGATTTTGACAGTTCGAGCTTATTTGTTTTGATTTGTTAGTGTTTTGCTAAGAATGGTTGACATTTCGAGCTATAAGCACTAACAATGCAATGCAAAAAGCCGTACGTTGTTTTTGGATTGTTGAAGTTCCGACACCACCTGTAGTTCAATTCGCCTTGCATCACTTAAAGTTTTATTATACAAAAACAACAAACAACGAAGAACTGAGTACATACCGGCAATAACAGCACACAATTTGCTTTATTTAATGATAATTTTGTTACGGCATTTTTAGTCTTACAAAAACACTTGAATTAATAATTCTTTTTAAATAAAATTAAAGATGACACTTTCTTTACACTTCCACGATTAATATTTTATTCATTTTTTTCGGATTACCAAATTTTAACTTTAACTAATTTGTGTTTAAATACAGACTACCGATCGACCGACCGCCGAAAAGACCGATTTTAGTAATTGCAGCAAAATAACTAAATTGTTAATCAAAGTAGAGTTACCAGATGGAAAATCTGGAAGTATTATGGCGGAAAAAAACTGAAAAAGTGTTCAAAAAGAGTAAAAGGGCTTTAATTTTTAATAATTCGTAAGTTTAAGAAGTATTCCTGATTTCATACCCATATTTTTCAACGCGTTTTAATGTGTTTTAAAGTTTTTGATAATAATAATGATTTGAAAAAATATTTACAAGAACATACAAAGTACATTCATATATTTAAAAAAATATATATTTACTTACCTACTTCCTAAACAACAGTAATATTGTTTTTATTAATTAAACTTACATGAAAATCAAATCAAACACTACAATTTAACATGTTAAAATACACACTTGTCTACACAATTTTGAATGATTTCAACTATTAATCATTTTGTACGATACTTAAGACCAGTGTTATGAAACCCGATAGGAAATGACAGGCAGTCGGAATGGGCAGACTGTTAGATGGATAGAGAGAATGTGTCATAACGCACAGTGGGGCAGCATCCAAATTTTTCCTAAGCGGCTCTACCGATTGACATACATTTAATATACAGATAGCAAATGCTATTCGAGCTTAACCTCTGTATTCACAAACAATTATTAAATTTAACATACGTTTATTAAGGATTATTTTCAAATTAAATTTATTTTTAAGCCTTTATTAGATTTAAAAAAATGTTATGAATGCAGGCATAAGTTTTTAATGTTGGACCCTGCATATCGTTTGGAGTCACACCTTAAAGTCTCAAAGAGAAACATATTTATTGATATTCGACAGTTCATTATTTATTGTTTCCTCTAGTTTTTTTTAAAACTTTTGTTAATTTTAAATATTCTTAATGAAATATTTATCACAATGATTATAAAATATGAATTTACCCACAGTGCAATGATAGACGAATCAGACAGCCAGCCAATCTCTTATGACTTTGCTAGTGAGACGATTATTAGTTATATATAAAAAAAAAATAGCTACAACCGACAAACGCATTTTTCAACGCATTTAAAATCGATAATTAATCAATGACAGCAAATTATTTTCGAACTTTTTTGTGTTGTTGTTTTGATTAAAATGCAAATTATTATTGTTATTTTTTCAAGGTTCGATTTACATGCAGGGTTTTTGTGCTGAGATTTAGAGTGGCTTGATTATAGCACTTTCTTAAAAGAAGTGGCTAACATTTAATTTATTTGTACAACATTTTATATGCATCAATACCATAATTTTTATACATATGATTTCTAGTAGAAGTGTGCAAATCTTTCGTGTCACGCCTTATAGCGATTTCTTTAAATATTAATCAAACGAAAGAGAGAGCGAGATATTGTGATTGCAATATTAAAAAGCACGATTTCTCTAACACTCAAGAAGACATTCTTTGGAAGCTATAAGAAATTTGTTAAAATTTGTACAAATTTTAACAATTTTTAGTTAAAATAATTTATAAAAAATATTAAATTGCATTTAATTTGTATGGCTATATTTTGGCCCCTGCACCGCCTAGGATGCCTCTATACGGTTCAAATGTATGATCAACCCTACTTTCATCCCCATCATTTGTTTCTAACATGCCTCCCGCTTCCTCCATTTCTTAAGGGTTCTCCCTAACAAAAGTTTCAATACAGACTAAAAATATATTGAAGAAAAAACCCGATATCTGCCAAGGAGTCGCCCCTAAGCCCTAGGGGAATAAAATGTATGACCGACTTCTATTAATGTTTTGTTCTCAAAACATACTTGCCCTTTATCTCCTCACAGAAAAAATTATTTTTCGAATTCAAACAAAAAATTTGTAGAATCAAAACATTTTTTGTCTGAAATCGGTCCTACAAACAAATTCGCAAATTCAAACAATTTATTTGCATTTTGTTTACTGAAAAAAACACTGATTTTTTCAAATAAATAATTTACAGAATCAAGCAAAAAGTTTACTGAAATTCATATAAATTTCAAACAAATAATTTTGCTGAATCAAACAAAAATTTTTGCACAAGCAATGACGCGCACCCAAGCTATCACTGAAGGAGAAGATGAAGGCAGAAGCTGGCTTTAAGACACATGTTTTGTTGGAATAATTTTTGAACGAAGTCTTGTTTATACACACAATGTTTTTCTTCATCACTCACTGTTGCTGTATCCTTTCCTTGGCTAAAGAAGAAGAAATGTAACAAACAACGGCAGCAGACCAACTCGATATGTTTTTCGTCATCATTTTATTTTTGTATTTGATGTATGTATTTAAGTAAACAGTTTTCAAAAATTGAATACGGGATTTTGTTTTTCATTCTTTTTACCATACTTTGAAACCAACCAAAAATTTATTTTGTTTCTTATAATGTTGTTGTTGTTTCTGTTGTTTAAAAAGAATGAAACCTTTTTTTACCTGCTATTGCTTTCGTTTTTTTTCTAGTAACCTCGTCGCGCTATTTTATCCTCTTTCTTCTTGTTGTACTTTTTTAAAGCGTCCAAAAATAGACTGTATGTGTTTTGTGTTGTTGTTCTTAAATTTCACATAAAGAAGTGTTGCTTACGATCAAATAAAAAAATGCAAAAAACGACAACATTAAAGAGCGTTAAATATTTCATACAAAATTATGAAAACTTGAAACCAATAGCGCGTATAAAATATAGTTTTGAATAGTTGTCAACATTTTTGTTGGTTAAATAAAAATCAAACAAAAATATTTATTGAATCAGTAAAAAAATTTGTAGAAATTAAAAAAAAATTCAAACAAGCGTTTGTTTGAAAATAATTTGGCAATAATTTTTTCTCTCTTAGCTCTCTTAGCTGCTCCCATGCAAATATGGCGGTTAAATGAACTTCTTACATTTTGTCTCTTCAGCGCCTAGGATGACCCTAACTTGGGTCAAGTACTAGCGATACTATCGAAAGTCTTAAAATATCGATTGGGAAAAAATCTATATCGATATTATTATTTAAAAAAAAGCTATGAAAACATGTAATTTTTTAACCTAAACAATCGGTTATCACCACTTAATTCAGCGTACCCAAATTAGGTTAAAACGCCAGCTGCCCGGCTTGTCTGTTTTTTTCAACTAGCACTGTGTAATTACACTATGTTTGTACTACTACATTTGTCTGAAGATTTAATCTCAATTATTTAAAGTAATTATTTGGCATACCTATTAACATTTTGATAACCCATTTTGGTCATAATTTTGTAAAAGATTACGACCTAGAGACAAAGCAATAGATGCTTGATTAGGCATCTCGAAATGTGATCTCAATATTATTGGAATTTATGGAGTTTATCCTTCAAACAGATTTATATATTCTTATGTTAAAAATATAATTTTAAAAAATTGTGCAATTTGTTAAATTTTTAACATACACGCGTTATGTGCAATGCACATGCATGCGTTTATGATTCAATTAAATTGTTAATTAAACATTTCGCAATTCCCTACAGAGTCAAAAACTATGGGGGTCCTTTTCATTAGTAGTTAGTTGACAATTAAATAATTAATTTTTAAATTTTGTGTTCGTATTTTGCAAATAATGCTGTTGCAATTTGTGCAACTTAAACTTGCCAGTAGGATCCTGTTGAAATGCACTTTAGTTTTTTTTTAATCTGATTAAATTAAAAATTAAAGCCGGTTTCTTGGCATAAAAAAAATAAAAAATAGATGTTTAAAACACCATTTAAGTACAAATAGATTCTATAATAAGTACAGGGTGAGCCAAAAGTTACCACTTAACCAAAAATTATCTCTGAATAAACGAAGTGGTCTATGAACTTCGCGAACAGGTTTATTTTTTTAAAGTAAATTTTCACAATTTGAAAACTATTCTTAACAGAAATGTCAACACTAGAAATCAATTTGCCAAATTTCGTGAAGAGCAGTAAATTAAATTATCTATAGGCCCCCTATAAAGCCCATCCTCGAAGTACTTCAGTGCACATTAAATTGTAGCGAATAACGCTTTTTTAAATTTGGTTTAGCTAAGTGTCACAAGAATAGAAACTACACTAGCAAATTTGGTGAAATCGGTCAAAAATTTACCAAAGGCCAATAAAACCGTATCGAATAACGCTTTTGTGGAGAAATTTGGTGTAATCTTAAGGCTGAAAATCACACTTCCAAATAGACTTTAATGCGCCTAACACTGCAACGAACTATAATACTGTGAAGTCAGGTTTTATAAATATGTATTGGTTTATAATCAATAGATCACATACATTTAAGGCTCCTGAAATATTTGAACTCTCGATGGAGGGTATCGGAGATTCGGCTCAGCCGAATAAAGCATTTTTACTTGTTTTAAATTGTTTTTCGAATTTTTGAAAAAATGTACTACATATGAAAAGCGTGTTAGCGACAAAGTAATTAGGAATGAGATATAAAGAAAAAAAAAAGATTTTATTATACAATTGAAATATTCTTGAATGGTATTTTAAGGGTGACTGACTGTTAGGAGGGCTTCTACTCATTAAACAGAGCAATACTTTAAATTCTAGGCACTTTAATCTATATTAAGTTATATCTCGAGCTAATGACCATTTTCGATAAAATATTTGTAAAAAAAAACATGTCGTAACAATTGTAAATATTTGAACTTAAACGCCCAAAACAATTTCGATAACAAACAAGTAAATACTTGTTATTGTTTGCTTTTGTTTTGGTATGTCCATTTGATTGACAAGTGCTGCCATCTTTATACTTGTTAGTACAAGTCAACAAACAAATGTGTGTGTTGTTAACTTGACTTGTTTGGGTAAATATCATTTCCCAAATGACTTAATTATGTAAGATAAAAAATCATACAAAAAAAACTGTCGTATTTTACTATTTGTCATTTTCTCAATATTATTGGCAATTAAATGAAATATGAGATTTTTTTTTCATATCTTTTTCTTAAATAAATAAAATATTGAATTTTAAATGGTTTTTGTATTTGTGTTAATAGAAACTATATTAGTTGTTTGAAATTGAAACGCTTTCCCCTATTGGATTACATTTTCATCGTTTTTTAATTTTTAGTTTCCATAAATGTCTCAGAATTCGCTTGAAGTTTTTTTTATAAATAATTAAACTTTTAAAATATTATTTGTTTTATTCAATTTGGCATTAACTTAATTGATGCAATTTTTATGTTTTAATAGTTTTTTATGCTTTTTTTATTATTATTTTTCAAATTGTGCAATTCAAATAATTCTAAAAAAAACAATAAATATTAATATGAAAATAAAATTATGAGATTAATTCGGGTTTAATAATAAAGTTTCAAATCAGCATTTAAATTTTATAATTGCACTTACAGAAATATTTGGGAGGGATAAAGTTTTTTGTTAAAAAAAAACTTCTTTAATTAAGAACCTCCAAATTAGTAGTAGGAATTTTGATCTATTTTACAGAATTACTTCTTATCATCGGAAGCTAGCGGCTTATTCCGGCAGTCGTGATTGAATACTTTTTTTATTCGAAAGCAATATTCAAATCAAATCAAAAATGTATTCGATCACGACAGCCGGAATTATTCCCCTGGTTTGTCCTTTTCGTATTAAACGGAGCAAAAAGATTTCTTATAATCACGCAAAAAAGTTGTCGTAAACTATCAAGGCGAATTTATTACAGATTGTCTTAAAAGCCCTGCTGATATCTTTTTTTTTAGCTAAAATCATAAGCTGCGTTCGTTCCCTGCAAATTTTATTGGACCACCTGATCCAATTTGATTAAATGGACCACTCCATGGACTGGTCCGATGTAATGCAAGCATCGACCATGTCATTGCTAAAAAGTGTTTGTAGTGAGACGACATGTCTTCGTTTTTTAACGACATGTTTTCGGTTTTAAACGAAGTTAAAACTAATCCTCTTGTGTACACAATGGAGTAGTTTTAAAACTACTCCTTTGTAGTCCAAAGATGGGTTATATGGTCCTGCCCTAGGACATCGTAATGTTAAATAGACCATGTTTTTTCCATATGTTTGGGTTACTTTTGGACTAGTCCTGGTCCCTTGTGGACTACTCTTTACATGCGTGTTTGGGCTGGTCCTATTAATGGCAGGGTTTACCCCAAAATTTTTACAAATTTGTACTGGATATTACTGAAATGCGTTCGCGTGCACATAAATTTGTAGAATTTTCATAGGTGAATAACCTACTAGATTTTACTGGAAAAGTAAACGAACGTGCATAATGCACATATTGTTGGACTTTTATTATCTTTGTTTTTGTTTTTGACATTGCACAATGATTTTACAAAAACAAATTGCTTGTGGTTTTTGTACGAGTTGTACCAAGGCGAATTCAAATAGGTTAACTCATCTCGTCAGCCGTTCATCAGCTGTCTCCACGGCGAATTAAAAAAATTGAGAAACGTCAAATAGAAGCTGATTGAAAAGTGCTAAAAATATTATTTTTATAATAAAAAAATTTGAAAACTGCCAATGATTAAAGTGAATTTAATGATTTCTTTTATAAAAAAGTGATAATTTTAATTTGCAATAAAAAAATTTTGACAGCTAAAAATTAAATTGCAAAAACAAAATACATGGGGCTTTTTGTAGTTGTAGAGTTGCACTTACCTGTTATAAATTCGCCTTGAGTTGTACTTGTTGTAGTACCGAGATAACCTGGAATGAATTCGCCATGTAAACTATCTAATGGGTCCATTACGAATGGCAACACAACAGCAAAATCAGGCAATGCCGCTTATGTTAAAATATACAATATTTTTTTTATTTTATATTTAAACAAGAGCGGTGTTGACTGATTTCGCTGCTGGCAACTCATCTTCAGTGTAGTTGGCATCCGCCATAAGTTTAACAACTTCCAATAACTCAACTAAGTCACTAGCTAACTAAGATTCTTAAGAAATTCTGTTAACATAAACAGCTTTATAGATCGAAGTTTAAATTCTCTCAAGGAAACATTCCGATTTCGGTGTTAAAGTACTTTTTAGTGCCATTCGTACTTAATCGAATCGTACAAGTAAATGGAAAAAACTTTAATTTAGTGCGAGGTTTTTCATTCTGTGTAGGATATCATATGGTCAGGATTGGCCGATCGTACTTGATTTACTTTATATATTTATGGGTTTCAAGCTTTTTTTGAAATAACGATCTTTATCTAATTTCTCTGTGTGCATTAATTGAATTTAGAATTGTTTGCAAATTATTCAAACTTGAAATCCTTCAATAGACATTGTTTTTAAAAATAAAATATTGATTTTTGCAATTTTTAATTGGAATAGAAGTGACTTTTTGCGTTAATTAATAATCTTTACAATTTTAATGACTGGTTAATAATGCAATTAACAGGTCTTTTGATGTGGGTATGGTTTTTTTTTGTTTATAAGTGAATCTAAAATTACATCTCAAGTTTTCAATTCATTTGATAGATCGTTTTTTAAGATCAATTAAATTAAAAAATGTTAGATAATATTTGGGGTCTCTGAATTGGAAACAAAACGCAGAGAATATTTAAAAATTTTTAACAAAAATACTTTATTTTTGTTTAAAATGTACATTCGCTTTAAAAGATAAATTTTTCAAAAGGCATTTTATATTCTAAATGACAATTTTTTTGTTAATAATTTCTTCTACTTAAAAATATAAACTTCTTACTTAAAATAGTTCTAAAACGAAGCATAGTTTGCTTGCTGTGTATGTATCGATAACTTTTTTGGTGCACATTGGAACAGAAAACATTGTAAAATTGTACACTAAAAACTATGTAAATCGGTTCATTATTTCACTTAGCTAAAGGCCAAACAAAAATTGCGTGTAGATGCAAGTCTTTATGCATAATGTTCATCAACGACGAGCGTGAGAGGTGCAATTGTTGAGGTGGACGGCTCTCCGGCCACACTATCGCAAATAGCAGCATTGTTTTCTGCAGTACGAGTTGTACGAGCATGCACTGGTGTTTTCACATCTCCTACAGACCCGGGTTGCTAAAATTTGGTCGATTAAATTGACCGAAAAAACCACGCCCATTTTCATAATAAGCCTGAATAACTTTAATTCGTTGCTTGATTGTATATCTGTCAATGGCTTAAATTAAATTAGTCTGAAATTTAGAAATGTCAAATGAAATGCAGAAAAAAAACTTGACATTCAGGTGTGGTTCACATTCAACATCGGTCATTTACACGATACATACTTAATATATGCATCCTATAGGGATACTGCTACTCCTGTGCCTACCATCTTTATTGATATTTTCAAATGTGTAGTTTGCCATAAGAGTGACAAGTTTAAAAATTCTCACTATAACAGTTCTTAAGATATGCGTTATTTAACATTGGCGTCCTATGGGGACTACCACTTGCCTTTCTGCTTTTTATAGTTAACGAAGGATAACAAACAAGCCAACTGTTAAAACAAACAAAAAAATAAATTGAGACAACGAAACATTTGAAAATGCATTTTAACTCAACCTTCTACTTATATTCTGCCAGGCTGAAAACTTTGACGTCAAAACAGTTCTGTGCAAATAACGATACCAGACTGAATAAATTTATTTTCCAAGAATTTTATACTTTTAATTCTCCACAATACAGACTTTTTTCTTTACTATTGATATTTATTTTTAAAACAACTACATACGCTTAAATACTTAAAATAACAAAAAAAAAAAAAAATATTGAATAGGATGCATTGAATTTAATTAAACAAGCCTGCGAAATTCTAGTTATTGAAATTTTTTATTCTCAAACTATTACAGTAGAATCGCGAAAAAATTAACTATCGGAAAAGTTAATCTCGCGGATAAGTTAACCGAATTTTAGCGTGCCTGCGACGCTCTAAAAAGTTAACTTTTCTGAAAGTTTTGATAAAAAACATCGGAAATGAGCAGAAAGTAGAAAATTTGAACAAAATTAATAAAGATATTCAGGGAAAACTAATAGCATTGGATTATAGATCTCAAAAATTTGAAAAAAATGTTTGAAATTCTCGAGGCTGTGGCGAATAAATATGAAAAATCTGAGGTTATTTTTTGTTAATATGAAAACTAAGCCATTGGAATAAGTTTAGTGTGTTATTTCTGAAAGATCCATGTTTATTATTGTACATTTTTTAAATTTAAGCCCGCTTAGAAAAGTTCTTAGTTCGAAAAAGCTAAAAACCTTTGGGACATTTTGGTTACATTTTTCGCGATTCTACTGTATTATTTGTGGTTATTGTAGGAAATGTAACGGGAATCGATATTTGTATGATTCCTAGCACGTCACATTTGCGAGATAACGGTACATTTGTGTTTTCAAGGTATACTTCTCTTTCACGGGCCATCCAAAGTGAAATGCTGGATCATGTACTGTTTATGAGTACTTTATAATCTGTAAACATTTGTACAAATTGTTTCTTATTTGTACTGCATTGTGTTCGTTTACTTTCATATGTATATGAAATTATTTTCTATTTATGAAAAAGTAACTGGATAATTCTTTGGCATTTTAGGCAAAACGGAATTAAGTAAAAAAAAAAACTTATTTTGAGTTGTTGATTGGGCTTAATCCCATTTTGTTTCTCTTTCATTTGGTATCAATACCTAAAGTATAGCAAAACTTCTTCCTATCGTAATCATTTGTTCTTTAGGAAATAAGTCAATTAAAAATAATTAGTATTGTGGTTATTTTATTAAGCTTTTTATGGTTTCTAATCCAAATTTTTATTTTAAACAGGCTTAAGTTCGTTAAATTTAATTTTAAAGAAGAAAGCAATTTTACAGCATGAAAATGAATTAAAATTTGATAATTTTTGATTCTTGACTGAATACGGGATTGAACCTACGAGCACTCTACTTTTTAGGCCAAAATAATTTCAGCCAAAGTTTTGGACCGATAAGGCTGAAATTTGGAATCTAAGAGTTTGCATGTGCAGGCACGCTGGGGGTTTTTGTAATAAATGAAATTTTTAGGGTTGCCATCATATGATAAAAATTATAAAAACTGAACATCTCGAAGCCTAACGAATAAATTTTTTTGAAATTCGGCACCATGAAAAAAATACAAGGAGGCTTACAAAATTGCGTATAAGCCATGCAGACACAATCAGTTTTGGTTTTGCTTAAAAATGTCGCTAATTTTTTCGTGAGCCTTTATCAACTTAACGATAAATTTTTACAAAAAGTTTTTACCTTTTGCTTTAACGAAGCCAAATCTTCTTTTGAAACATTACAATTTCACTGATAATAAAATTGTAAACATCATCAGTTTGTTTCTTTTTATATTTTTTCACAAATCCAAACATTTAAATATTCGCTTTTTTTTAAGCTGAGCATTAGGGGGGGTCTTGCCGACTTCTTACTAATAGCGTAAATATGTTGTGCTATAGTCAGAATTAGACACCTGTAAAATATTATTAATTTATTTTTAGTGTAAAAGCACGCGATTTGACCTTCAATTTTGTTAAATTTTTAATATAACAACATTGCATTGTATTCAGCGATGCCAGAAGTGCAGATTTATCTGCATTTTAAAGTTTTTTTCCCCAAAATTGTCAAAATGCAGATTTGCAGATTTTTGGTTTAACATTGCAGATTTTTTAGCTCGGTGGAAACTTATTTACATTGTCATGATTGTACTATTTCCACTTCTTGCATTGATAAATAAATATAGTATAACATCAACCATTCATGGAAGAACCGTGTGGAAATAGATTCATTAGTAGAAAAATTATGCACAAAAGATAACTTAAAAATTAAAAATTCGCATTCGGGACTTATGTCATCCCGCAATTAACTTTTAATTTGTTGTTTAAATTAACAAAGATGTGACTAATCCTTACTCAGCCTGAGTAATTAAATTTGGATAGATATTTTTAATGTAATAATATCCATAAATTATTAGCCATGTTCATAAAAGTTGAAAGTTCAAAAAAAATATTTCCTTTTTTATACCTCATACTTCGAGGACCACTCATATTAACCAGAATCACATTTTAAACTACCATCGATTTTAAATTCGGGAACATATTTTGAAACCAATTGTAATATCTTTTTCTAAATAAACTACATAAAAAACGCAATTAATGTGTTTTGAAGGTTTATTGAAGATTTGATAAAAAATTATGGTTTTTTGCTGATTTTTCCTTTAAAAGTTCTGGCAACACTGATTGCATTGCAGAAAAGTATATAACTGTTTTTTAAGGACTTTTAAGTTCGTGAAAATAGTGTCAGAAGCATCCATGACTCTATGCGATAAAAAATGAAGAGAAGGTTTAACGTAGACGAAACTTGAATGAAGACGAGAGATGCCCAGATTTGACAACTTCGTGACGTATCAAAAACGGGATTGCGGCATTCGAAAACTTTTGTTTAAAAAATGTAATAGATTTTTAAGCTTGTATGCTAATGACATAAGGACATATAAATCAACAGTGTTAATAGTGTCCTATAAGATAGGTGACTTCGGTTTAGTGGTTTTCAGCGCATGCCAAAAAGAGCAACAAAGGAACGCAAAAATTGAAAAATACGAAAAATTTTACGAATTCAGAAAATTGGCAAAAATAGCGAAAGTTTTGAATATATCAAACAAGCCACTTAATTGATTAGAAGACCCTAAAACTACAAGGAATGGCAAAAATTCGATAAAAAATTTTAAATTAGGGGAAATTCGCAAAGCATTGCTAACAGCGGCATAATATCAAAGTCTGCTATTTATTAAAAATCCTTAAAGCTGTAAAGAATCAAAAAACTTATAATACAAAAATCGGGCAATCGAAAACATGACTAATATTTGCGAAAAATTGCAAAACAGAATGTTATTACATATTTTTTTCTTATTGCTTAAAAAAGTTCAATTCTTAAATTTTTAGCTATTTGTTGAAGAAATCTAATAATTATTCCCAAAAAGTGTGAAATTGTTTGTAAAAAAAAATAATTTAATGTTTTTACGCAGCAAAAACTTTACTTACCTGATAAGGTAGCAAGTAATGTTGGAGAAAAGTAAACTCTACCTATTTTTCGGCTGAAAAGCTACTTATTTTTGTTCGAGGTGTCCACAGAATTTAGTACTTAAAATACACTTACTAGAAGTCAAAAAATATTTAGTTATTATTTAACTAGTTACTAGTAAGTTGAATTGTAAGTACTTACAATTTACTTACCAGAAGCCAAAAAAATCACTAGTTCATAGACCTAATAAGTAGTTATGGAGTACGTTACCACTAAGTAAATATTCAGTACTGAAAACAACACAACTAATAAGTAGTTATTGAGCTGATTATTAGTAAGCAAATGTTCAGTAGTGAAAATAATAGAAGTAATAAGTAGTTGCTGAGGTCATTTATTGAAGTTTTCAGAATTATGACAATTGTAATGGCAACTACTTACCATCAAACGTATGAAATAACTACCACCTATTACTAAAAATTAAAAAGTTTTTCCTGGGTATGAAAGCTCTTTACCTATCGAATGACATTTCGAGTAACGGCATTCCAATTTCGATAGAAGTTATTTGATAACGAATGGGACGATTTGAAAAAGTAAAATTTCGATCAAAGTTGGTCACTACTGCGACGATCTGGGCCCAGAATTCATTTATTAATACTTTTCATCAATGAGAAACATGGCAGAGCACGGCCTAAGCTTATGCGAAGTTTATATGTATGCAACAATTAATTTGTTTGAGGTTAAGTTAGAATTACACGTTTTTTTCAAACAAAAAGCAATAACGTCTTAAAAAAATGTTAGTTTTTAATAATTTACTTAAACTGATAAAAAAACGTTATAATTTTTATCAAAATTATACTTTTTATGTTGTACTGTGAATGTTGCTTGCAAATGTGCCCATAAATCAGCTGATATTTGTTTTTTGCAAAAAAATAATATGCAGTTATTTGCTTTGATATATTCTTAATAAAACGTCATTAACCAAAACAATGTTATTGGCAGTGCAAAAATTTTTTTTGGCCAAGCTTTCGGGTCAAATTACCTTCATAAAATGTTGGACAAAATATTATTTTAACAAAATTTTAACCGTCTTTTGTTTTCGAAATATTAATTTATTCGTTGATTATTTTTGTAATTTTCCAATAGCAGCATTCTTGTTTAATTAAAAACATTTGTAAACTTTTAAAAAAGGGAAGCCAATCGAAATCGTTATTGCAAAATTCCGGAAAATCCCGAAATACGAATTTTTATTTAAATGTCATTTTTCTAAATTTTGTAATTCATTCTCAAAAATCCCGGGACCTAAATCGAAAAAATTTCAGAACTCAGGATTTTGTCAAATCGGCAAATGCCTATAAATTATCTAGAACTGCATTTCCCATTTGACTTTTTCGTTCTTTCTGTTCAGCTCTGTTCATATCTAAAAGTAAAAAAATGTGTTTGCAAAATATAAAAATTTTTTTTTATTATTAAAATTCATACACACAGAAACAGCCAGGAACAAGCAAAAAAAAAACGTACATTTTATTGTTCACCATTTCTAAATTGTATAAATATTTAAATATTTATTATTAATAACAATAAATAGAGAAATATTTTCAATATTTATTCAATTGTTTTTATATATTTTGTTTATTTATTGCGTTTTCTTTCCTCTTAAGAAAATAAAACAACGATAATAAAACGATAAAACTAATCAATTTGTTGCCATATAGAAGTAAGTAATTACTTTTTTTTTGTATACTGTATTCAAGAATTAAAATTTTAATTAATTAAAATTCTAAATACGCTTAAATTTAAATTAGTGGATCTTCAGAACAGAATGAATACACACACATTGTACATCAAAATAATGAAAATAATGATTGACTATGACAATAAGTATTTGGGAGGTTTAATAAGAAATTAAGGGTGTTGTTTAAGAAATTTCTTTTATGATAAATAAAAAAACATAAAAATATTTTAATTCAATAAAGATTTACAATACAAATTTCCTATAAGAATTTTTCTTAAACGTTCGTTTATTAATCGCTTTTAAATACGGAGGTGAGGTGAGCTCTTTAGAGTCTGTAATTCGTTGTTATTTATAATCATTTCATGATACTGGAAAGGGTTTGTGCTGATGTTTTTTCCACCTTTTAGTATACCGACCAACTCAGATTAACTTTAGAGTCGATCTAACGATGTCTGTCCATCCGTCTGTCTGGCAGTGCGCAAAGTACAGGTCGCAATTTCGGAGATAATTTGATGAAATTTGGTTAATAGGCTCTAATAGTCATAAGGATCATTAATCATTAATGAAAATGGTGACAATCGGTGCATAATCTCACATAGCTTCCGCACAAGCTTGTTTCCGAAAAACAGTCTTTGTGATCATTAACCATCTTATTATGTTGGCATTCAGATTAAATTTGGTCCAAACTTATTTAACCCTAAAAATCTAACCAAATTTTATTCGACCCGGTTCTCATTTTACCATAGCTTCCTAACAAATACTACATTTATAGAAAAGACGTCATAACGCTGATGTATTTTGACAAGTGTCTTCGTTTTTGACCCCATGACACTTTTCTTTATTGTCATCAGGGTCAAAAATTGAAATTATGTCATCAATGGAATGACACATCGGTATCACAGAAATGAGGAGTTTAATAAAAAATTTCATTAGTTCGATGACTAACATCGGAGAAAGGACTCATTAGGATCAATTAAATGACAGTTTGTCATTGGGATTTGGATTGCGATTGACTTAAGTCAAACCAAGAGAATTTTATAATTTACTAACCCGTTACACATTTTTGGTTCACTTTTGTGAAACTTGTGAAACACTTTAGTTGCATTCCGCCCTTTATTAACAATTAAAAGATATCAGCAGCATGCCCGGTATGGTTTTCGTAATCATTCTACTCTGAAAATGTTACTAAATAAATTAAACAATTAGAATACGGGAATTATTGCTTTTGATGTCACTGTAGTCAAAGCATAGATGACGCATATAATATAAGAAAATTTTATAATGACGTTCGTTATTGGATTGATGTCACTTTTTGCCTCATTGATGCCACAATTCTGATGTTAGGGCATCATTAATTTTAAGATGCATTTGTTCTTAAGTGTACTTACAAAAATAATAATTAAATACATTTAATTGAACAAAGGTCCAATATAAACCCACTTCCTTAAATCACTTAATTAAAATTAAAAAACTTTTAGATGAATCTTAACCCCGTAACCAAATTTTATTCTATCGGATCCATTATTGGCCCATGGGTCCATGGGGTCAGGCTTGGCCATCTATATTTCCATTTCTTGGAGTTGTCTAATTTTATTGAGCAATCACTTTGATGAAATCTTTAATTGAATAAAAACTATATCAAACTCCACAATAACTTTATTATAATAAAATTAACAAAAAAAAAACTTTACAAATTGTTTGCCATTTTTGGTTTTAACAATAAACAACTGTCTCATTTTCTGAATAATGAATTAAAAATTTATAGATAGAAAAAGGAAATGATTTTAAAAATTTTAACAAAAAAAAAAATAATAATTTTTTATTAATAACAATTACAAGATATTGCGTTATTGTTTAGATTTATCATTTCATAAAAGGCATCATCGTAGAGCCGGCATTTATTTATTAATTTATTGGATTTTGTGCTAAATATAAATCAGAAAACTGTAAATAATACAATTGAAAGGAAATTGTTCAATTTAGTTTTTGCAAGCGATTAGAAAATTTTGTTATTTATGTTATGGAATGTTTCATTATTTATAAATAAAAAAAAGTTTTTTTTTTAAGATTTTTGCATAACAAACATATTCGTTTTAATTTGCGATCAAGGTTGAAGAAATGTTTAAATATTTATTGGAATTTAGCTACAATTGGTTTAAAGAGTTTTCGATTAAAAATATTATTTATAGACTTGATTTATCGATTAATCTTGTTCATAAAATGATGATGACAGGCGGATAAGCAACACTAGATCATCTAACAGTTTTACTTGGTTCTGATAAATACAGTTCTGTAAATTGTTGAAAAAATTAATATACTCCCCATCTTCCCCCGGGAATATGCTAAAAGCTTTGAGGATGTCACAACCTCCTGGAGTAGCACTCACTGGGTTCAACCAGTACCAAAGGCACGGCAGGATTCTAAATTGAAAGATTTCCGATCATGGCTGAACAGAGTTCCTAGCTGGTATCCTGCGAACCAGTAGGCCCTGAGTCTTTGGTTCTGGACTGGATATTGGTAAGTCTTCTTGGGGAAATAGGTAGTGACTATTGTTTCAACCGAAACTCACGGTTAAGCAAATATAAAAAAGATCGATTCTAAGAACTATTTGGCCTCCTGGCGGATCGCCCTTGGTGCGGTTGTTATTTACAAAAAACTGTAGTATTTCATCAGTAGAAAATATTTACATGAGCACCTACCATGTTGGCCGTATCTCATGGTGGATCTTTGCATCTGAGCGACAAACAATTCCGTGAGTGAGTGTGAGAGCAACCAGCACACACAGGTTAAAATTTGAATGTACAATCCGGCAAGATTATACACTCGCCCCTTGTTCAGAAGCGGGGACTATTAAAACTTCGCTGCTTTTGGAATATGGTAGCAGCATCTGTTGGATAGCAACATCACCTAGGAATACACCGTTCCAGATGCCTAACTTTTCCACAAGGGTTTCAGGATCTCCCTTCCCGCGACTTAAGGTTAAAACCATAGCCACCCTGTCCTCCCTGAAAAAACCCCTTTCTAAAAAAAGAACATTTTTGCAAAGAGACCTGTCAAAAAGTGATCTCCGGGTTCTTCAAAAACCAACTCTCTCCGAGAGAAGTACACTCCATGCAAAAGCAAGCTTTTCGTGGCGAAAAGAATTCTTTTGCAAAAAGTATCCTTCCGGATGCCTCAACCAATATACAGTCTCCGGGGCTTACTAACTCCCGTGAAAGTAAATATGATTTTTGGTAAGCCGCGCTTTTGAAAGATCTGTAAATTTTGAAATTTGGTGAACTCCAAACTATTTTACCAGGGAATGTAACTCCAGAAGGTGGAATGTCCTAAATCCCTATATAGCCCTGCGGGTAAGCAGAGACAAGTGGTTTCTGCGGAATACGTACGCTTAAATTACCACTTGTGTGTATTGATGAGGTTAGCACACTCTTTCATTATGCCGCCGGTGGACACATTAAGTATTTTAAAGCATCATGGAGCTAGGCCAGCACGGCAGTTTGCCACGCTAATCCTTGACATTATATACATTTATTTCTTCACTTTTTGGTGGTGCAGTTAAATTTTACTTATAATTTAGTTTTTGTTTTAAAATAAATCATATCACAATGGGTTCAGTTAGTCCCAATACATATTCACAAAGAACAAAAAAAAACCGAGAAATAATAACTTATGAAGGAAAAGCGCATTTGTTTTGAAGATTGCACAAAATATTTTGTAGTTTGACATCTCGCACATTTTGCTCGAATTGATTTTATATCTGTGAACCATGGATCCAAAAATTTATTAGAAAATGCTGTTTATTTTTTTTATTATTTTCCACTTTATTTAAATTTTCCACAAAGCTTAAATTTAGCTTAACGTGGTCTAATGGCCAATTTTAAATTTTCATATTAAAACACATTATTTTTAAAATCGTTTAAAATACAAAATTCTCTTCATCACTAAAAACTTAAGTGGAACTTAAGTCACCGATGTGGTACACTTAATTTCAACTTACCCTACAAGAAATGCATAACCAAAACAAAAAAATTACTATTACTATAACACTATATTGGTCAACACTACTGGTTATATAACTAGCAAAATGACCGGTAGTCTTCTTGTAGGGTATGTTTCCATTGTAATATTTTAGCAAGGTGGCCTCAATATTACAACAATACAACAACAACAACAGGCAAAGCATTAACAGTCAGCTGTTTTTTCAGACCACCTTGTAAATAAATACACTTGTTTATATATTTTTTGTATTTAGTAGTGATACCATACTTTTATCTTAATTAAATACGGTTTAAGTTTTTATGAAAATTAACTTAATAAACTCGAATTTTTTTCGGCGAAATATTGTTTTTTTTTTATTATTTCATTAAAGACCAACATTTTAAGCAAAACTAAGATGTATCGTTTTTTTGTTTACAACATTGCTAATGGCGGCACAAATAAGTTTTCAAATTAACTAAACCTCGTTCAACTGATATCTCAAAAACCCAGCCTAAACGGGTTAAATACTTAGATACTTAAGGTAGAAGAACAGAAGTACGCTTGAAAAATTGCAAGTTACACAACGCGCGTTACAAAAGCCGTTCCTGTCAGCTGTTTTTTATTTGTTTACTTATTTGTGCATTGAAAACGGATTCGAAAGTATATCAAGATTTATTTATTTTATTGAATTTATTATTTTTTTATCAAAATTGTATGTTTTTTAAGCTCTTCAATCAATTTTTCTTTCACGATTCGCAAATTTGTTAAAAATTGTTTTTTATTGTCAGCTGATTACTTGTCAAAAATCCACAACGCGTTAAAAAGTTCAAAGTTAACCAACTTTCTGGCGCTAACGCGTCAAAATATTTTGCATGTAGCTTGTTCTATTAAAATATACTAGTTTAACTTTTTTTGACCAAAGTCTACACTACCTTAAGCTATATTTAAATAATTTTTTGTAATCCGTTGTTTTACGATGTTTCTTGCTAATAACTTATAATAAAAAAGCTGCTGGAACGCTAAGACAAGCTGCTCTTAATGTGAGCAAACGTGTACCCTTTTAAAATTAGTTGTGCTTAAGATTAATTTTATAAAAATATATTTTTTTTCTTTTAATTCTGTCCATTAACTCTTTTTCTCCCCTTCTCTAAATAAAAATGATGCATTTACACGGATGTAAATAAATTTATATTCGTTTTTAAGTGGATTTAATGTTTCTAGAATTTGTTTAAACACACAGCATTTAAAGCAGCAGCGGCACAACGTTACCAAATTTGTTCTGGCCTGGGATGGAAAAGTCAGATTTTTAAATGCTAACGAATCTTTACCGAAAGAATACTTTAAAAAAAAAAAAAAAAAATCAAAGCAAAATGCTTTCAGCTCAGGTATTTGTGTATACCGTTAATTAAAAATATTTTGTACAAAGAAGGCTTAAATAACATTTCATGGGTGTTTATTTTTTGGCTTCCGACGTTGCTTGTTGCAGTATTGGAATAATTTACCGCATTCTAACATTTACAGAAACTGAATAAGCCAAATGGACCATCTAGTGTGCCCTGGTTGTTCAGACGGCATGCCCATTATATTGTCTACAGTATTTGTAATCATTATATAGTCCCTTGTCCCGGATTTTCATTTATATGACCGCCTCTAGACTGGTTACAAAGTGAGTGGATTATCCGCAAAGACAAGGTCTTTGAATAAGCCTTACAAAAAGTGTAACGGCGTCAAATCGCATGAACTTGGTGGCCAACTGACGTCGCCAAAACGTGAAATTACGCGTTCTGCAAATTCCCATGCAATAAAGCCAAAATCAGTCGTGTTTTGTGGAGTACCATCTTGTTGAAACGACATATCGTCCAGTTCATAATCTTCAATTTCAGGCCAGGAACCGTTGGTTATCATGCGGCCATAGAGATAATCGACAGATTCGGATTATCAACCACACTTTCACTTACAGAAATTATATTATCGGCAATGCGCATATTACAATGTTGCACAGGCCTGATCACATCTGTAATGCTTCCAGTCTCTTTAAATTTCTTTATAATCTTTACAATTCCTTGCACTGTAGTAGGTCGATTATGACGACCAGAATCACCCGGAAATGGTCGAAAAGCGGCCACGTTCGATCCATCACTCTTTTGTAGTAAGTTTTAACGCATTCTTCGGTTTTAAACGATACACAATCGTAAATGACAAAACTAAGTAAATGACACTTCAGATGACAGATATTTAACAGCTTACAGCCTTGCCAGACCGGCAGTTTACAAACTGCTAAATTTATAGCCTTGTATTAAAAAAAATATAGAAAATAGTACAATTCTACTGAATTTTCCATTCCTGGTTTTATCTGAACCGCTGCTGCTACATTGACGGTGCTGCTCATGTTAATAGTCGAAACTATTTCTAGCATTTGTTGTTTATATTTCCTTCCCATAAACCGAGTTGGTGCGTTAAGCGCGTGTTTTTGTAGTGTGAAAAATCTTTGTGTGTGATTCGCATTTTTAATGAGCTTCAGTTGAAAATGATCATCAACATCTTCTAACTTCCCCATTATTACAACAATAATAAAATCATGATTTTGCCGAACGACTGGTCTTGCATATAAATGAGTTGATAAAGTGGAAAAAAATATAAAATTTGGGTGTTCAAATTTATTTTACATTGTATTTAAACAACTTTATTATTAAGCATACATTTATGTTTTGTTTTTGCTTTTGTTGTTTTTTTTTTGTCATTTTATTCAAATACTGAATAGATATAAATATTATTTTTATTACACTATAAATGTTTTATGTTTTTTTTTTTTGGTTTGCATTTGAAATTTTAAGATATTTTTCGGTAGTACAATTGGGGGATTCACAAGGTATCATAAAGTCATATGTCTTAAAATAATACCAGACGCAAATCAGAAATAAATTTTATTTTACCAAACAGCAGAGTCCTTAGTCGATCTAATTTTATGCCGCTAGTGATTTGTTGCAAAAATTGCTACCCACAGGTTAAATTCGGATGTTAGCCGGAACAATTTTTACTATCAACGGCGACTGCCTTCAGTAACTAATGCGGCTTGGCGCAGCCGTCTTCTGATTAATGACGACATCACAATAAACATACCACGCAAAGTTCTAATAATTTAAGACACTTTTTGTTTACAAAGCAGCAACAATTTTTTTAAACCATTGTAAAATGTTAGAACATTATGACAATATAACATGATAGCGCACATTGTGAATACCCCAAATGTATTTTTTATAACTTCCAACCAGTGAAGTCGTTTACGTGTCCGTTACCTTTGCGAATGAGAAACGAGGCTTTTGTCATTGTGAAATCGTAAGAACTAAACTAATGCCTAATTTCACGTCATAAAGTTGAGTATTAACCCCTCCCCTCCTCCCTCTTAATTCTGAAAAGGTGTAAAAGGTGCAATTATTTTCGTTAAACTTATGAAATCATTATTTGAAATAAAATTTCATTAACTATCATTATTTGCCTATGATTATACATTATTTATTATAAATTTTAGCATCATTTATTATTATTTATATGCAATTAAATATGGTTTTAATATGCAAATATTGACAGTTTATTTTGAGTTACTGCTGTAAATTTAATTTCCTAATTCCATAGCAATTTTAAACATGTGTTTCATTTAACAAACCTTTTACAAATACATATTTAAAAAAGATGTGCACATGTTTGTTAGTTTGTATATTGTTAACTACTGAGTAGTGTTGTTGTAATTTTCATTTAAATATATTGTCATAAATTAACCAATTTGCAAAGTATGTATTGTTTATGTAACCGATAACACTGTGCTATAAATTGACACTTTAGATTGACATTTTTAGACAAGCTGGACACTTGGCGTTATTTTGAAAATGGAGGAGCTTGCACAACATATGTTCGCGTAACTCAAAAACGCTTAAGCTTATTGAAAAAGCTAAGAAAACCGAAATTCCGCAAATATCGTACACGCAATTACAATGTCGCAATGTCCTTTAAGAAAAGTACAACTTTTTTCTAATATGCGCAGTTGTTTTAGAAACATAATTTTTTTTTGGAAAATAAAATTTTTTTTTTATCAAAATTTCGAAATTTTTGTTTATTAAAAATTCAAAAATTTAAAAAAAAAAATTATTTTAAAAGATTGATCAAATAGCTAACTTAGCTACTTGGGACAAATTTTGCTAACACCAATAGGTAATAAGTTACATGGATGAGAAAGAACACCTGTATGGCCAAAATGTCAAACTTTGACCACCTCTAACTCAGAAACATTTTGACCGATCTTGTTGAAAATTTCTGTCTAAACTACTATCCAATAGGACAAACCAATAGCAAATTTCATTCAAATCGGAAGACATCGCTTTAAAAATTGGGTCACTTGACATGAAATCCCACATATAAGTTCGTCATTCCGTATGCGGCTCATACACTCGCAATATTATTGTATACGATATTCGCCATATTATTTCCATTTTGTCCTATATTATGCAATAAGTCGCACAATGATTGCATCCATTTAAGAAAAAGGTGAACACAACCTATAGGAATCACATAAACTGCATTGTCCAATGTTGCCAACACATTTCACTTTCACTTTGTGTAATAAAAATCAAGTGTTTTGATTGTTGCCAATATTGTGCCACCTTCGAATTTTACAACACGTAAAATTGAACAATTTTATTGCAAATGTGTGTGCCGCTGAACGAAATTTGCTCGATTTTAACTCCACTTGATTTCGATTTCTAGAACATGCCTGGGGCCTGATTCTGGCAGTTGTGATCGAGTAATTTCTCGATTCGAAAGCAATTTATTACCTAATTATTTCAGTCAAAACTGAACGAATCGGAATTATTTTTTAAGTGTTATAAAGCATTTATTTGAGTTGTATAATACTGAAAAAGTAATTTCGATACGTTATGTATCGACTGAAATAAGAATGCTTTCGAATCGAGACTGCCAGAATTAGACCCCTATATTTTTTAACAAATTAGTTCATGCGTTTCTCTCTTTAGAATGAGTTTGGCTTAAAAATATTGTACGAAGGATAAATCTAATAATGCTAAATAAAACACAGGTATCCAAAAATGTACTAACGTTAATGTTCTTCAACAACTTCACTAACTTACCACTTACACATTGACTATAACTTACTACTTGAAGAAGATGCTCCACCAACAAAATCAAAGGGGGCTACAAGTGGTCCAAAGAATAAATATTATAAACCAGTTACTTGGTTCGATTCTCTAGAGGACGGAATGTCCGTAAAAAGTTTTAAAAATCCAAAGTTATATTGACTATTTTAAAATATAAGTGCCCGAAAGTGAAGCAACAATAATTTGACAAGTTTTATATAAAAAATAAGTACGATTAATTTTAAAATTTTATTCGTTTAATCGAAAAAGTTAAAAAATGCCAAATGTGGATATGTAAATCGTTTAATCGAACAAAAATAAAACCCGATTAATTGAACAACCTACTGCATACAAATTTCATGGGAATGAATTTCCGCTCTTGTTTAGGTATGGCAGTTAGAAGCAGTGCTGCCAGAATTAGGGGGAAATCCCTACATGTAGGGATTTTTGATACTAAAATAGAAGCGTAGGGAAAATCGGACAAATTTTTTATAATTTCGAAAATGTAGGGATTTTTCGTCATATCGCATTATATATGAAATAAATGACGAAAACAAGTTTTTTAGTGATACTTTCTTATCGAAAACGGTTAAATAATTTTCTTTTCCCTAAAATCGCTTAAAAATATATTTTAGAGTTGTTTTTGGTTTCAAAAGTGGCCAACACTAATGTGTGTGTATATGTTTTTTCTAGAAAACCATTCAATGGTAAAGGATTGAATTGAATTTAGTTAAAAATATGTATTATTTGTTTTAGTTTTTGCAAAGCTTTATTTATTATAACTAACTTTTTTTTTTATTAGTCCCCTGTTACAATGTGACAAACAGAAGGCAGACAGACGAATTTGTTGGTAGGGGGCCAACGCTGTATGCGTGACACACTTTACTCCTCTCTCGCCTACTAACTTTGTCTGTCTGCCTTCTATCTGTCACATTGTTAAAGGGGACTTACGAAAAACGTTAATTGAGGTGCAAAGAAAAATTTGAAATTTATTAGAAAATGGCACTTCAGACGAAAATCGTATTAATAATAAATTTTGTATTCCCGAAAATAACTTTGATAATATACATACTTGCATGTGCCCGTGCAAAAAACTGAATTGGCAAATGGGTTTTTTTTTTGTTGTTTTCTTACGAAGACAGTAGAATGAAGCAGTTTGTTTTTTAATTTTGTTTTTTCTTTTTACCCACTTACAACTACAATTCGAGTCGGAAAGAACCCAACCAATTGTAGGGGAATGTAAGAAAAGATAAACTCACTGTTTATTGTTGGTGTTTTGTTTTGGCTTTGATATTGTTACAAGTAAGACTTTTACAGCCCTATTCATAACAAAAAGTTAGCCACAGTTTGTACACTACGTACAACGAGCTGCTAACTAGAATGCCGATTAAGCCTAGCAGCTTGTTGGCACAGAGTTAATTCATAACGAACTTTTCTCCATCTGCCAACTTTTAATAAATCAACTCTAAGTTTTTATGATGCCAGATTGTATTACTCAAAAATGCAACACGTTTTGCATTAATCATCGCTGAATTTGTAATTTTTTCTTTTTTTGTTTTTCCCTTTACATGTTAACATTTTTAAAAGTTTTTAAAATTAAAATAAATAAAGTAAAAGAAAGTTAATTAAAAAAAAAACCAACAAAATTGTTTGACATTAAACGGCTGTTTTTCACAAGTTGGCAAACGTTTGGCAGCTCGTTAACAAGAGTTTGCCAAATCGTTAGCCAGAGTTTGGTTAGTGTATTATGAATAAACTTTTTGCTAACTTCATGCCAAATTTTTATTATGAATACGGCTGTTAGTGTTTATAATTCTTATTCGCTTTAGGGTTTTATTTGTATAATATTTTTGGCTTTTCTAAAATCTTTGGAAACGGTTTCCTGATGAGTTGGCCTAAGCAACCAGTGAAATGCGCATAGAAGCTAGCTTTCCCTCAACAATAAATTTCAGTGTATTTATCAAATATGAAAAACTGGGAATTTAGTACGTCAGACGAAAATCGTATTAATAAGAAATGTTGTAAATTAAATGATTTTAAGAAGTATAATTATTCCAATCGCTTGGAATTTCGAATTTAAATGTTTCCATAAAATTGTTACAAAAGAATGGAAGTTAAGCTTTTATTGTGTTACGGCAACTGTTGCCTTATAATCAATTTAATATTTGCATAATTATTTTCGTTTCTTAAAGTTTTATCATAGCACAAGTTATATTTGTAAGTATCATTAAATATTGATTTAGTATAATCTTTTATGTCTCTAAGAATGCTGATTTCCAGGGAAACCATAAATATGCAATTGAATGTTTTTGCTTGTGCGACCAATGAATTTATCTCTTTTAGAGCCTTTTATGAATTTTGGCATCGATTTGTTAGTGCATATTTTTGCATATTTTACCGTTTGTAGCATTTTTGTGATTAAGTTAGCTAAACGAGCATTTTGCGGCATATTTTAAGTTTAAAGCGCATATTTTGACTTTTTAAGGCATATTTTGATACATGTTCAATTTTTTTTAGATGCTTATAGGAGCTTTCGCAGAAAATAATTTTTTTTCGAAATTCTGTTACTCCAATTTCGCCATCTACATTTAAATTTTACTCTCAAATATAATACATAGAAATGTAGACCAGTCTTTTAGTATACCGATCGATTATTTTTAGGTTTTTATTTTTAAATTTTGTTATTAAATTGTTTAATATTTTTGATTTTTTAGGGCATATTTCCAGTTTTTACTGCATATTTAATGCGCATAAAACGTGCTTTTAGAGGTATTTCTGGTTTCCCTGCTGATTTCTTAAGCACGCAAAATGATTTTAATCTGTATCTTCGTTGTGTTTTCAATTGAGATTTCCAAGTTACAATTTGCAGCCCACACAAGGTTCAAAGTTGAAATAATTAAAAAAATATATTCAACATTTTGTCTCCTATGGCCTTTTAGTGAAGGAAAAGTAAAATAAAATATTAAAAATTGTAAAGAAATATTAATGAGAAATAAAAAGACAGTTACAGCAGCACGCACATGTATAAAAATGTGTACGTACTCTTTAAAAAATACAAATACAGAGTCCTTTGGTACTTAGTACGCTTGAGAAGACAAATTATATAAAAAAATATGTAAATAGAAATTATGAAAGCTACGAATGTTACAGGGGAATTAAAAATATAACGGGTGGCCCAAAAGGGCCGAAGGGGTTTGAATTCCTTATAACATTTTTAATTATTATTCTTTTTTTTTTTGTTTTTTCAGCATTTTGTTGAGAAGATTTGTGTAATTAAGTAGGAATAACTTACAATCGAACAAAAAAAATTACACTTGGAGTTTTGCAAGAGGTTATGGAAAATATGTTAAAAAGAGCTCGTAAATATGTGCGAATCAAAAAAAGGCCACCACTTGTGAGGTATAATTTTTCATAATTAAATTAAAATATTCTAAACTTTAATTTAAATGATTTTGTTATTCGAGCTTAATTCCCAATTTTTATTATTTGATAAAAAAACACTGAAATTTATCGTTGATGGGATAAGCTATTCCTATGCGCATTTCACTGGTTGCTTAGGCCAGATCATCAGGAAACTTCATCCATAAAGATTTTCCTCTTGTAACAATATCAAAGTTCAAACAAAATCATCAACAATAAACAGTGAGTTTATCCCTCCTTAAATTCTTTTACATTACTTTGTTATTGTTACAAGTGGAACCGTTGCTGTAATTCTTATACGCTTAACAGTTTTATTTGGTTTAATATCTTTAATTTTTCTAAAATCTTTATGGATGAAGTTTCCTGATGATCTGGCCTAAGCAACCAGTGAAATGCGCATAGGAATAGCTTATCCCATCAACAATTAATTTCAGTGTTTTTATCAAATAATAAAAATTGGGAATTAAGCACGAATAACAAAATCATTTCAATAAAATTTTGTATCCCCACGAAAATCATTTATTCTAAATTTTTTTATAATTTATACTTATGTCTTAAATAAAAAGTTAAAATTAACTCAAAACCCATTGGGCGGTTTGAGCCACCCTGTATAACGAATAAACCATGGATTAAATCTGAAAATTGAAAATTAAAAATAAAAGCAAATTATAGATATTTACGAAGAATGTGCTATTGAAATAGATGAAGAGGATTACCGAGAAGGCATAAGCCGTTCAAGTAACAAGCAAAAAGAAAAAACATCAACATTAATTATACCAATAATACAGTTGAAAAAAACAAAATTTAATAAAACAAAAAAGGCAAAACATTAGAATTATTTTTTTCTTCTGTTTTATACCTAAATAAAATGATTCTCAAATAGAAGAAGCAGGTACATAAGTTCAGGTTAAATAGTTTTTAACTGGTTCTAACTTTGAATTTAGTGTTAACAGCAGGTCTAGTGGGTACTTTTTAAATTTGTTGAACCTTTCACCAAGGCGAATTCATCTAAACGGTGGTGTCGATACTACATCAAGTACTATTCCAAAAACACAACATTGTATTTAATTTGTTGCTTTTGTTGGTTGAGATGTCAACAATACAAGCAAGTTTTGACATTCCTCTCCATCTAACCGCCCGTTTGCACATGCAAGTGCAAGTAGTGTGTACGTATTACCAACGAAAAATCGAGGAAACAGCCGATTGGCTGAAAGAACAAAAATTGTGTGAATGTTAGTGCAAAAGTGTGAGTGTATTGAATTTTTCGAACTTGCACTTGCATGTGGTAATGGGGTCTGTGTTCATACGGCTCATGTTTTAATGACATGATTGCTACTTTATAGGCGAGAGGGACAAGGGGAAAAGAAACGAGTACACAGATGCATGTACTGTCAGTACGCTTTGCTTTTTCATTCGTTGTTTAATTTTGTTTTTGTTTTCAATATCAAAAAAGCACACATGCATACGCACGACTACACAAAATAAAAAACATGTCGTCAACATGACATGAATCATTTGAACGGCAATTCATGTTCAAAGAAGAAAAAGAAAGAATCATGTCAATAAAACATGAGCCGTATAAACGCAGACTAAGAAAAAAAAGTTGCACAGCAGTACTCTTTCAACGCCACCTGAAAAATTAATTCGCCTTGCCCTTTGTACTTTCTGCAATAGCAGTGTTCATTTACTAAACATTTTTACAATTTGAAACAATCGGGGCCGCCAGATAAATTTTTGAGGAAATCGTCAACTTCCTGAGAAAGAATAAAAAAATCTTCTTCCAAGTTTCGAAAAATCGTCAAAACAAAAAAAATCGGACAACTTAAAATTTAGTTTATTTTTTAACAATTTTTGTTCGATTTTTATAAAAAAATATTCAAACAAACACATATTTACTTCCAGCCCAGCTAGCATTTTCAATAGTGTACGAGAACATGGGAGTCTCATGATGGCCGTCTTTGTCGTCGATGACCGCCATTTTTAATCTTAGAAGATTCCTCACACAAGAAAAACTGTAACACGACTGAGATTCTTCCATAGCGCAGCGAAAACCTCTTCTTAAATCGTTGTGGGAATCATTTAAGACGCGAGTAAAGATTATCTAACGAGTCTTTTACGTCAAGGATCGTTTCATGGTCCAATTAGTAGGTCTGCTTGAAATGCCTGCTGATTTTTTGCAGAGTTGTGTTTTTTACGTGCAATTGTTTTTGTAGCAATTGCTTTTGACATTTATGCCATTTTTTACACTAACAATTGCTTTTGTTCTTGACATCTTTATCATTTTTCACACAAATAAAATGCGTGTTGTTTTTTCTATTGTTGGATTGTTGTAGTTGCGCGCAGACCTACTAGTTGGGCCATGGATCGTGTGAGACTCATGTAGATATTATCTTACTACTCGTGAAATGTTCGCCGTATAATTGTTGAAAATATGATTTATACAGAGAGTTGTAAAAGGTTCATTCGATGATGGTTTTACGAAAGATAAACAAAGTGTAACATTGTTGTCTCTGTACTCTGAAAATAATAATTCAATGATTTTCTTTTGACTTGCATATTACAGCCGTACCTAAACAAAAGCGGTACGCATTTTCTAGTTTTCCAATAGAGCGGCCTCGACGCTTTGCAATTGGAAGAACCTTAATAAACCAAAAATTCTGTTTTGTGAATGCAACATTTCGAAAGTTTTAAAATTTTGATATTGGATCATTATTAATATAGGTTTTTGTAAATATCTGCGGAACTACATAGCCGATTTAAGAGTTTGATATCTCGTTTTGAAAAACATGACAACGACTTTAAAAACAAAAATAAAATAAAAAAAGCAAAACAATAAATATATGTATATCATTGGTGGTGCAATATGAAAATTGGATTTTGCCACGCCCCTCCTACCACAGACCGAAAATAAAAAATCAGACTTCACAGTGTCACCCGCCTGAATATTCTTAAGATTCCCTGAAAATTTCATTAAAATCGGCCCAGCTGTTTTGGAGTCCATACGTTACATACACACATTCACACATCCCGTTTTATACATATAGATTTGTGGGTTTTATTAAACAAGAGAGTTTACACTACTGTTCGAGAAAAAACGTTGACGCTCTGCTTAGGCTTGCCATATCAGCTTAAAAGTTAAGCGAAAGAAAACGTTCTGCTTTTCGATCTTGTTAAGATTCCAAGATTAAAAAACGAACGTGTCAGAAAATATTATGTATTATTCAGACTTTGGAGACTTAAATAAATATCGTCACTTTTTAGAAAAAATCAGCAAATCGGCACTTTGCTAATTTCGGAACCACAAATGGTCAAAATGATAACAAATGTCAGTGAAAATTTGAAAGTAGAGAGCGTCAAAAGAGAATAAAAATTAAGAGACAAAAAAATTCTTGCAAATAATTTTTACTGCTAAAATTTTACGTGCAAGATTTTTTGAAACAGCTGTTTCATGTGTTTGTTTTTTTTTTTTTTGCTTTTAACCGATCAGGTGTTGTTTTTAGTACTGTGAGTATTATGGTTGCTAGATAACCAGTACTTAATCCTATTGGAGTATTAAACCGCATTCGTTAAAAAAATTGCTTGCATATTAAGTGTTTAACAAAATAAAAGATTCTTATAAATTTTATATAATTTAAGATATTTTCATTGTTTACTTCATAACCGTTTTGATTATTATTGAATAAACACCAACGAAATGCATTTAGATATGCTCAATCCATACCAAATAAAACGGTTATAAAGTTAATTATGAGAATATCTGAAATTATTTTATAATTAACTTCCGCTTGACGTTTTAAGATACATATACAAATTAAAAGTTATTGTTTTTTTTCTATGGGTATGATTATTGAGAAGTTTAGGTACACTCACAATATTATTACAGTAACGGACTGTAGTTTATTTAAGAAATATTCCGTTCAGTCATTTTTAAATAAATAAACATTTAAAATTCCAAGCAAATTTATTTTTAACTGATTCTAACAGTTATTCAAAAAACTAAGTGCATATTAATACGGATTTTCAGTTGCAGTTAATATTGTCCGTTGATTGAGTTAAATTCTTCTTTATGTAAAATTAAATGAAAATTAAATTTAAAGCAACGAAAAGCTAATTTAATTTTTACTGTCAAAAATTCAACCGCGAATTCCGTAAAAACAAATCAATATTCAGTTATCTATTATAAATTAATTGTCAAAAAATTAACTACATATTCCGTAAAAACAAATAAATATGCAGTTATTTTATAAAATTTTACTGTCAAAAATTCAACACCATATTCAGTAAAAACAATTTAATATTCAGTTATTTTATATAATTTTACTACCAAAAATTAATTTTTACATATCTATAAAAAATGAGTTGCTTGTTTTGTGTAAGCAATACCCATTTTCTATTTGTTAAAATAATTTAGTTAAATACCTACATCAAATTTTAAAAGTAAAATAATTGCGAAGCCATATCGGGCATGCTGCTGGTGTCTTATAATTGAGAGTTCTTCTGTAAACAACGTGGTCAGTACAACAAAAGTAAAACAAACGTGTGTAACTGGGTAAGTAAATAAAAATATTCTCCCTCTATCGCTTATAAGAAAAACAAGCGAACAGGTGTCTGTCTGGTATTTTTAGAAATTCGGCTCTTTTGTGGAGTTAACGAAAATTTAATAAAATAACTGAATATTTAATTGTTTTTACTGAATATGGGGTCAATTTGACAGTAAAAAATTGACAGTAAAATTTTAATAAATAACTGAATATTTAATCGTTTTTACTGAATATGGTGTTGAATTTTTGACAGTAAAATTTTACAAAATAACTGAATATTTATTTGATTTTACGGAATATGGTGTTGAATTTTTGACAGTAAAAATTAAATGAACTTTTTTTTAAAAATAAATGAAAAATAGGTAGACCGGTTTTTAATTGAACTTTCATTTATTTCATATCACAATTTCAGTTAATTTTACGTACAGAATATTGTGAGTGTATGCATGTATGGGTGTGTGTAAAGCGGCCCATACACTAGCAATATTATTGTACATGATATTCGCCTTATTATTTCCATTTTGTCCTATATTATGCAATAAGTCGCACAATGGTTTCATTCATGCAATAAAAAGGTGAACATAACCTATAGGAACAACATAAACAGCGTTGTACAATGTTGCCAACAGACATCACTTTCATTTCGTTGTGCAATAAGAATCAAAAGTCTTTTGATTGCCACCAATATATTGTGCCACCTTCGAATATCATATACACATTGGCGATATAATTGTACATTACATAAAATTGAACAATTTTATTGCAAGTGTATGAGCCGCTTAAGACAATGATGGACAATTCAACACTATTGTACTGTTTTCAGTACTTTTCCAGCATAAAAATACCACAGTACCTCTACGTCAGTTTAAGTTCCGTTTCTTGTTTTTTATATGAAAATTAATTAAGTTTTTTTTTTAGTTGGGTGTATTTTTATTAGTTTGTAACTTACTTTTCAATAAAATAATATGTTCTATAAAAAATACCAAAAATTTAAAACAAGTACTCTCTCGCTTTGAGATCAGTACCATCTAAATTTTTTAATTTTCCACCACTGGTATAAGAGTTTAATAATGTTCTGAGCTGTTTATTTCATTATTTATTTTTAATAATTTTTGTTCTTTGTTTTTGCTACTTAAAGATGCTGGCTCATTTAACACAGTTGTTGGCCCAAATTCGAAAGGGAATTTTAAATATTTTTAAGCTTCTCAGCTAGTAAAGAGCGAGACGGAGAGGGTGACGAAGGTTTCATGTTTTTAAATCCCCTCGTTTATGGTTTTCAAGTCACTAACCTTTTTGTATCTTGTGAGCTTTTATTTGCCAACTACACACTTTTGTTGTAGTTGATGTGATTTCTTTTTAACATATCTGGCCTCAAGGCTGAAACAATGTTATTGTTGTTGTAAATGTGTTCTATTGTTTTAAAGTTCATGGTCATTACTTTCAATTTGTTCGGCAAATGAGAATTAAAAAAAAACAAACGCATGTGCCACTTTAAATATTTCAGATATACATGCATACCTAATTATTTTTCAGAAATTCAGCAAAAAGTTTAAACTTCCGAACAAAAAAAACCAGAATAGTTAAAACAAAAAAAGTTATTATACTGATAAAAAGTCATTAATTTCAGCTCTATTTTTGAACGAAGACTTCTTTCGTTCGCTTAACTTACATTTAAAACAAAAACTAATTATAAAATATTGTTTTGGTTTTACATGCAAGTTAAGCGAACGAAGTCTTCTTTCAAAATCGTTGAACAGGCCATTAGTGTTTTGTTTATTCGGATATTTTAGATTCCAGAAATTGCAAAATATTTTTACTGTTTTCATTGTCTATTCATTATTTTGTAGATCACTCCTTGCGGAATTTGTAATATTTTCAATGAAACAAATATTATTTCAATATCATCGATTGTACACTGCAATACGGAAAAAGGATTTTTTTTGTACACTTTTACTCGTTACTTTATAGTTATCAATATTTTGTAGTTACAAATAAAGCTTTTCTTTGTCCTTAAATTTAAATCTCGCACGCATAAAGCGTGGTTTATGAAAATTACAATTTCAACAGATTTAACAAATATTTTCAGTAGCAAAACTTTTTAATAACAAAATTTTTTATAGAAAAAATTTCGATAAAAAATTTTCATAGCAAAACTTTGTGTACAGAAAAAGTTTCGATAACAAAATTTTTTTACAGAATAATTTTCGATAACAAAACTTGTTGCCGAACAAGTTTTGTTAACAAAAACAAAACGATTTCAAATTAAAAGTTTCGTCAACGAAATTCTTCATAAAAAAGTTTCGATAGCAATACATATTTTTTTTGTGTAGAAAAAATTTCTATAACAAAACTTATTTTACAGAGAAAGTTCCTATAACAAAACTTGTTTACAGGAAAAGTTTCGATAACAAAAACAAAACTGTTTCAAGTTAAAAGTTTCGACAACAAAATTTTTGATATAAAAAGTTTCGAGAACAATATATTAATTTTTTTATTTTTTTGAAGAAAAGTTTCTTTTACAATATTTTTCACAAAAAAGTTACAAAAGCAACGGGTTCTAACCGAAAATGTTTCGATTACAAAACTTTAATAAAAAAAAGTTTCGACAACAAAACTTTTTAAAAAAAAATATCGATCACAAAACCGTTTTGGTGACCAATATATTTCATAGCAGAATATTCGATAAAATTTCGATAACAAAAGTTTTTATAGAAAAGTTTTGAAAATAATCCGATTTTAATAAAAGGAAATTCTATAACAGATATATTTAAAACAAAGTTTTTAAGAGAAACGTTCGATTGCCAAATTTTTCAAAAGAAAAACTTTTCATTACAACAGTTCCTAAAAGAAAGTGTTTCGATAAAAAAGGTTTGGTAACAAAACTTATTTACAGAAAAAGGTTAGATAACAACTACTGTTTCATATAAATTTCTATAGCAAAGTTTTTTTAAACAAAAAGTTTCGTACAAAATAAAGAAAACAGTTTTCTTAACAATACTTTGTTAAAAAAAATGTTTCTATAACAAATGGTTAATCGAAAAATTTTCGATAACAAAACCTTTTTAAATATATTTAGTAAAGCTGTAATGACAAAACGTTTTTATAACAAAATTTTAATAACAAAAACATATTTTACAAAAAAAAAGTTTCGATAACACAACTCTTTTATTTAAAAAATATTGATAACAATATTTTTTTAAAGAAATAGCTACGTTTAAAAAATGTGTCCAGAAAAAATTTTGCATAGCAATTTTGAAAAGAATGTTTTATTTTATATTCATGTACGAATTGCCGATAAAAACTTTCAATATAAAGACTCGATAAAAAAAACTTGTACATGTAAATGTTCCTTTTTACAAAAGTTTGAAAACTTGTTTAGTAAAAAATTCGATAACAAACCTCTTTAGGAACTTTCGAAATTTTTTTTTTTAATAACAAAACGTTTTTATAAAAAAAAATTTTTATTAATTTTTTTATACATTTTTCTATGCGAACGTTGACGTTCGAAATCATTAAACAAGCAGTTAATTAATTCTATTAAAAAAAAATTTTAATTAAAATGTTTCGATAACAAATCCTTTTTATTAAAAACCCAACCGCTAGCAAGATATCTTGATAGACAAAACTTAATCGATAACAAAAAATTGCACTAGAATATAATTCGATAATAAAAAAAAATGTTGCCTTTAAAACATTTGATACAAATATTTATTGTTCGTAAAAAATCTAACGAAAACAAAAACTTTTCATAGATAAGTATATAATTATTTTATTAATATAGCATTTTAATCGATAACAAAAACTCCTTCTAAAAAATACGTCGATTATCCTCGAAAATCAAACGATTGTAAGATTTGTTACAAAAAATATAAACAATAATAATCGATAATATTTCTGAAAAATTGTTTTAAAAAAGTATTCGACAACCTTTATTTAGATAAGATTTCTCGGCTTTACGACTATCGTGAATAAAATTGCCCTCAAAATTTGTTCCCTTTTCCTTAAATTAATGGGGATAAGCAAATATTTTTAACGAAAAACTTTACAATAAGCGTGATTACGAAGTTTATTTTATAAGGCGAAACGCTTAATGTTATGGCTATTTTGTATAAAAAATACTGGGATATTTTTATATGGTATTTTTTAGCAAAGAGCAATAGTAAAGTAGTCCGATCAAAAGTGTCTTAGACCTTTAGTAATTTGTAAAAAAACAGACCCGAGTTTTTAATGGGAATCGAACTTAAAAACATTTCACTGCTAGACTTGCTATCGGGGCCCCCAAGCAATAATAATATTTACAATAATATTTTTTAAAAGAATTCATTTTATTCCATTTTTACTGTTTAGACATAAAAGTCTGTCTGTCCCCTGAACCAAATATTTTTGGTCACTCTCTACAAGTTCATGCACCGTACACAGAATCGTAAAAGAAAAAGCGAAATTAATAAATACAATCAATCAGTTTCTTATGAAATTCGCCAGGATGATTCAACGTAAATAAATTCACTTGTGTAAAATGTGATGGATGTGCCCTTGAAACCCTTTTTTTACTTCTTGTCTTGCTGTTTTTTTCTTCCATTTCTTCCTCATCAGCTTCTGATGCATGTGAAGCGTGCAACCTTGAATGTTCTGATATTGTAGCAATTTTATTTTTTTATGTTTCAGTGTTTTTTTTTTTTTTTTTTTTGTTTGTTAAAAACTTGTTATCAGTTTCTGGCTGAGTAGGTACATGTTTCTGTTCTGTTTCGATTCCTTGTCATTATCGTCTTTGTTGTCGCTAGTAAATACTTGAAAAAGTAACTTGAAGATTTTAAAGTACGTACACTTGGCAAAATCAAGTACAAGTATAAGTTTCAAAGTGGAACCAAACAAAATTGAAATTTAATGTGTTCTTGCAGGGTTATCGATAAAAATTATGGGTTGGCAACTGAAACTAATTTCGGTATCGATATTCAAGATTTTTTTATTTCGGTATTTAACTTTTTGTTATTTCAGTATCGATATCCTGTACAGGTATTACATTTTAATATCTGATGCCAATCTTGTTGAAAACATGTGTTCTTAATTAAGCTTTAAGCCCGTCAGAAAGCGAATAACTTTTCGGTCCAATTATGTATGTTCAAATGGGACATTCTGTGCCCTTTAAACTTATAAAATCAGTTGGTGATATTTTAATTAGGCTTTTAGTTCATTCAATTATTTTTAATCAAAGAAGGATTTTAGAACATGAAAAGAATTAAAAAAAATTTTGATAACTTTATTCTTGACTCCACACGGGATTGAACTCGGATCGAATTTACTAGTTTCGAGAACAACCACAATCTCATCATCAGAATTCTTTGCCGCTTTACCGTTTACCGGCTGTTAAAATGAGAAATTTAATTTATAGACTGTGGCCACATTGCAGTTGATACCGACTACTTTTGGTTGTTTAAAATACGTAGTGGCAACGACTTAATTTTGTTTATTTCTCTTATTGAAAGCAGAAGTCCATTTTTTGCTTTATTTTTGTTTTTCATGGTAACTTTTTTATTGTTTTAAATTGTGTTTTTTTAAATGTTAGATTAATTAAATTTGACATAAAAATGTTATTGAAGTTAAAATTTCGTCAGCAGAAAATATGGCAGCATCAAATTCTTAAAGTTGACTTGACGATGAGGATAAGTGCTGGTTCACACACGTCAAGTTTGACTCGTCAAGTCTTTAGCATTTAGGAGAGAAGGGAAAAGAGAAGGCCATTTCTTTTTCCCTCTCTGCTAAAAACTCAAGACTTGACGAGACAAACTTGACGTGTGTGAACCGGCACTAACCTTGCTGTTAGATTATCAGTCACTTTTAAGGTTTATGTAATAAAAAACAAACACATATCTGTCAGATAGCATCCTAAAAATAACTACTTGTAAGTTGTAATAATTGTAATAGTGATATTAAACTTATTTGTGGCAAATTTTTCTTATAATTATTTGTTGCAAGTGAAATTTTGAAATTATGTAATAAATTAAAACATCAAACCTTCTTGCAACACTTGGCCCCCACACATTTTTGTCTTACAATTTAAGTACTTATTTCATCGTTTTTGGCGTTAAAGGTGCATATATGTTTTTTTTTCATTGTTGTTGAAACAGATGTTATTATCGCAACATACGCGATTAAACACAAACATTTTTTATCACAAACAAAAACAAAAACAAGTTTTGCCACAGTTTGAAGGTCAGTTAGCATGAATTCCTGTTTGCTTTCATTTTTTTTTTTTTTTTGTTCCAAATTCATGCATCAATCTTCTCGTAAGTAAGTGGATGAGTAGTACATCCTGAGTCTCGCACAAACACAAAAGTGCACCACAAGTGCGAATGTTGATAGGAAGAGATGATTTTGTTTAAGTTGCCTTGCGACTGCAGCCGATAAATACATTTTCAAGGTCGGTTATTAAAAGAAAAAAGTTTTTAATGTTTGATAAAAAAAAATTTGTTTTTGAAACGCACTCAGAGATTATTTTCAGTTTGCGGTTGCAAAGTTAATAACTGGTTGCTAGTTGAATAAAATAATATTTTAAAGAACAGACAACAGAGAATATTATTCATTTTATTATAATATAACATTTTTTTTGTAGAATTTCGTAAAATTTACCATGAAAAATTAAACAGAATTTCCTTTAAAATAGTGAAATCTATTAAAAATTTTCACAATAAAAGAAAAGACATTGTTTCTTCGAAATCGATAGAAAACTTTTGCAAAATGTCCTTTAAAAGAAAAAATGTTTGCCAAATTTTCCATAATATAAAAAAATTAATAAAAACTTTCCATAAAACAGAGAAATAAAAAAAAAATTTAAGTTCTGGGTCACATTCTTCAAGTTCAAGTCGCCCAGTCTTAAGTTTTTAGGAAAGAGAGGCATTCTCTTTTTCTCTCTCTCCTTAAAGCACAAGACTTGCCGGCTAAAGGCTCAGTTAGCCGGGAGTAACAGTAACCTTACCGTAAAAACGTAAGACCAATCTATAGGCTCAGTTAGCCGGGAGTAACAGTACCAGTAACCTTACCGTAAAAAAGTAAGACCAATCTATTTCTTACAGATTGAGACATAACATCTTACTGCTAACTATAATCATTCTAATTGCTTTACTCACAACAAAATGAATCTGCAACGTTACTGTTACTCCCGGCTAACTGAGCCTTATTTCTTACAGATTGAGACGTAACATCTTACTGCTAACTATAATCATTCTAATTGCTTTACTCACAACAAAATGAATCTGCAACGTTACTGTTACTCCCGGCTAACTGAGCCTTATTTCTTACAGATTGAGACGTAACATCTTACTGCTAATCGTTTGAATTGCTTTACATACAACAAAATGAATCAGCTGACTTGCAACGTTACTGTTACTCCCGGCTAACTGAGCCTATAGATTGGTCTTACGTTTTTACGGTAAGGTTACTGTTACTCCCGGCTAACTGAGCCTTAAAAAAACTTTTTTGAAAAATTTCTTATTGAATATAGAAATTTTGTAAAATCTTTGAATAATTGGACAAAACTTTCTATAAAAAAGAGAAATGTATTAAAATTAACGTAATAAAGATTTTACGTCGGGTGGTTTCTGGTATGCCGCATGGCACATTTTTACAAAATTTGAGTTATAAATCAATTCTATTTAATAAAAGTGACCTCTTTTCAAATTTGTGATCCATTTAAAGGAAACCGAACCCTAACATTGCCTCATATCCTCAATTCTACAGTTCTCCAAACATTGTTTTGCTTCATTCGTCAGTTTTTGTACTATGAAGCAAATTTACAATGTAAAAGTTAAAATATAATTGTTTTTAATTGTTTTGCTCCATGTTCTATTCGAAGAAAATATTGAAAACATTTTTGATCCGTGCGGGAAACCAGTAACCACCAGACGATACACTTGGTGATTTCTATTTTGTGTTTGCTTTAAGAAATATTTTGACCTACTTGAAGGACATTTTAAAATATAAGTGTAAGATGTATAAATGGGGCACAAAACAGGTTTGCATTATTTTAGTTAAATCTTAATAACTTTTTTATATTTTGTGCAAAAAGTTATAACGGCTTTAAGTTTCAATTTAAAACATATCTTGCGTCCCACGTTAACAAACTATTAATAAACTCTATTGTACATATAAAATTCTCTTTTCATCTTACCTGAAGCGTTTACACATGAAACATTAGAAGTCAGACAGAAATTAATACTTGTATGTAAAGTACGAAAAGTAAGAAAGAGAAATGAAAAAATGTCCAGTACAGATAGTCATGTACTACACACTCTACCTTTTTGACCCCTCGCCATCAAACTTCGTCTGTCCGGCAAGAAATGTCCCTAGTGTTAATTGGGACTAACCACCCGATGATAATTGCCATGTGTCCTTAATTATTAAAAATTGGGTGTTCATTTAAGTTTAGTTGTCATATAAAAATTAAAACAAATATTAAAAAAAATTGTCGTATTATTTTGCGTGAGCGGCGTTGCCAGATTTCGCTGCTGGCAACTAAACTTTAGTTGTTCCGCCATCCGTAATCGACCCAAATATTTCTCAAAATATCCCAAAAAATAAAAAATTTAGCTAAACTTCCAATAAATTGAACACAATATATTTTTTCTTTAAACACAAAAAATGTCTACCTTGAAAACAATATTAAATTCGCGCCTTTTCTTCGTCTTCCTTGAAAACATCCATATTGCTTTGATAAAAAGTGGACATTTGTAAAAAAAATTTCATTTATTTGTGCTCAGTATGGTAACCAGTGTTCGAAAATAAACAGAATATTATTTGGCGTTCGGCTCACATACCCAAGAACGATATCTATTTAATACCGTTCGTAGCTATTTTCAAGAAAGAGCCGAACATTATATAGTGTTCTGTTCTTCGTTAAAAAAAATAGAACAATTGTAGCGATACCATTATATTTTAATGTTCTATAATGTTTCTTTTTTTCATTGACAAAAAAATTAACAAACAAAAAATGTTAGTAACGACCGCTGCACTACCAACTTGTGTGTGTATTGTGTATGTGTTTTGCTTGCGTTAAATTATTTTGCTGGCTTTTTGTTTTTTTTTCGTATGTGTATTTTGTTTTTGTAAAAAAATTTTGGTTTTTTTCCAGCCACAAGGGACGAACATTAATGAGCTGAACCGAACACAATGATGTTTGTGGTTTAAACAAAAAAAAAAACCCCGAACGAAATTAAATGTTCTCATCTTTTGTTGAGTTGGATAAGAACAGTATTATTTTTGTGTTCGAATGACGACAAACAGGGAAACGTTACTTTTTTTTTAATATATTTTCTACACAAACACTGTTAGCGTTTGTGTTTTCCACAAATCTTCCGAACCGAACACTAAGGAGCGATATAAAGTGTTTATTTTCGAAAATTGATGGTAAAACTACATTGTTTAAGCCAACACCCAAAAATATCAAATTCAATTGATTAGCTAATTATAGAATTAAATTAATTTTAATCTCAAACCCAAAAAGTGGCTCTTCGTATATGTTGACAAAAATTGTATTATACAGGGGTGTGCTGGAAATCGAAAACGTAAAACGCAAGAATTTTAAAAGTCGTTTTTAGTTAGATTTCTGTAATAAAAGAATTTTATTACCAATATTATACAAATGTTTCTCTATTAAACAGAATTTTATAACAAAAATTATAAAAATTAGGTTAAAAGTGTATTAAACACTACTTTCAAATTCTTGCGTTTTATGTTTTCGATTTCCAGCACACCCCTGATAGTTAAGTAACTAGAAAAACTAATGGCAAATAAAGGAAGAGTCATTCTGGCAATTAACCACAGCTTTTGACTTTCGGATGCAGGATCCTCGTAAATCACTGCTAGCAGCCCACTAAATAGTTCAGAACATACTTGAGCTATAAATAAATTAAAGTGCTTTAGGGAAAAGAAAAAATATACAAATTTTAAAAGATTTAATATTCTAAATTCAAAACTTAAACTCGACGTTTGCATCATCCATTTATAAACTTTAAATATATTTTTTCCTTTTTTTTTTTAATTCTCAATTGTGTGACCACAACTTTTACATTTTACATACATAAAAATCCTCCCACACGGCAAAGAAATAAAAAGTATTTATTCCATGTTTTATATCTATAATTTTTGTTATTTTAATTTTAAAACATGCAACAACAGTTTTATTTATAACTATAATTAATTTTATTTTTTGAAAAAAAAAAATAATGCTGGCAAAATCAAAATATCATCAATCAAATTTTTGACAACCCATCGACCCACAGCGAAATCCTTTAGGAATTATTAATTTTTTTTCTAATTATAAATGTTACTTAAGGCCAACAAACAAAATCAAAACAAATCATTTTATAATGTGAAATTCGTTTTATTTATTTATGAAACTGTCATTTGACAGATGAAATTAAAATGTCAGATTCTTCATGATTTATGAAAGTATAGTTTTATTTGGTTAAGGAAATAAGGTAGAAATCTTTTGTAGAAATTTTTTTTTTTTTATTAAGGTGCGCCCACAAAAGTAAGATGTTGTTTTAGGAAGCTGACAAATCATTTTATCTTTAATCTATTCTCATGAAATTTTATATCCGTTTACGATTATCAATTAACTTGTATTTAAAAACTTAAACATGTAAAATTTGAAAAATCTTATATTTAAAATATATGCCGGCTTTAACTTTTTTTTTTTTTGAAGAAAAGATCATGTGGGCTTAAAAAACATTATACATAATAGAAAAAAACGTATTTTGTCATTCCAAATGACGGCGTTAACAACTTCAACAACCAAATAACATTCATCCGTCAATCAATTTGTCAAAAAGCAGACAGAATGCAGCAAAAAAAACATGAATAAAAAAAACTGTTCGAAACAAATTTAGAAAACAACGAATTTTTAAAAACATTTGGAGAAATTAAAACAAAAATAAACTTGTATTTTAAAAAATAAAAAAAAACATATCGCACTTGATCATAAAAAAGGTATTAAGTAAATACCATTAATTCAAAAAAATTTTTTTTATTTTAGTTTAAAAAAGAAATGACATGTAATATTCATATCTACCCGCTGCAAAAATATCGAGCTATTTTGTCCACTTTTTGAAAATAAAACGGTTGATTTTAAAATTCTCTTTCATATGACTTTTATATTAAAATTAAAATGGTTTTGTTTTTACTGAAAATTTTTAAATTTTGAGTTAGTACACTCTTTATGATCAAGTGCGATACATAAATTTAGATTTTAAATTGTAAAAAATTCTAATAAATTAATAAGCCATGTTCAAACATATTTAATATGTACATATTTATAAATAACGGCAACGGCATTTAAAAAGATTTGTTCATGATAAGTTTTTAAATAATTGACACCTGCTGTAAATATATGTATGTATGTATATCAAAGCAGTAAGACATTTAAATGTCTGACATTTTGCCTGACATAATGTGTTCCAATAAACATAGTAAATGCAATTTTATAACTTTATAAATTTGATTAATTACTATATTCCAGCATACATACATATACATTTTACTTTTGCACAGTGTGACTGAGTACAAATAAAATATGAGTAACCTTGAATGGCAAATTCTTAATAAGACAAACATCCTCAAGGTTTCTTTTTGAAAATTTTCAATAAAAATAGAACAATCTTTAAAACAAATCCTTTTGTCGAAATTTACGTTTGGCGATATTCGAAATGCAGTTTGTGTAAGTATTTTCCAATTTAAATAAGTATGTATGTTTATCAGGCGCGGATCCAGCTCGAGCCTTAGGGGGGGGAAAATTTTTTTTGATACAAGAAAGTAAAAATTTGTTTTTAAAAGTTTATTAAAATTAATATGTGTATATTTATTAAAAAAACTCAACAATAAGGTTAAATGAAATATAAGAGTAGTTCAATATAAATGAATTTTTTTAAATAAGCAATTTATGATTTCCTCGTGAGGCAAATTTAGATAGTACGGTCTTTCTTCTGTCATTGTTGATCTGAGCTATGCTTTTATTAGACGACGGGTAGGAAATTACCTCTCTCTCGTAGCATTACTGACGAGTAGGGCAAGTTTTTTTTATGGCATATGCCATTTTTGCCATTTCTTCAATTATTTTTTTAAAAAGCAATTTTTGGTCCAGCTTGCTAAAGAATACCTTTTTGCAACATAGAAAAAAATTTTTGAATAAGCTTAGCGAATATGAGGCAGAATCTATTCGAAATGCTAACTGAATAATGCAAAAATCGGACGTAAAAAGTACTTTCAATGCATCTGCTCAAGCCTCTTGAAGTTAAAAACGAAAGGAATTTCTATGAATGAAAGCTTTGGCTTAATTGATAGTGCTAAGGAAAATAATACAAGATGTCAGTAAAAAAGATTTTGTTGAAAAGTTTAAAAACGTTTTAGATCGTAATACATGTGGTAAATTATTTAATACTCCTGAAAAATCTATATGGCATGGCATTTCAATTTTAAAAAAGTGTTTTAATCGATTTTCTCACAATTTTGTTTTAATGAAAGTGAGACGGATGAATTTATTGACAATCTTTCTCCATCTGAACTTTTAGTGTTCAAATATGCTCCAGTTACATCTTGCGATGTTGAAAGAGTGTTTTTCATTAATAGAACTATTTTATGTGATAACAGGAAATTATCAGGGGTGTTCAAGAAATCGAAGACTCAAAACACGAGAATTTTAAACGTCGTTCTTTAATAACATTTCCCTGATAAAAAAATTTTGTGGCAAATATTATAAAAATATTTCTTTATTAAACAGAATTTTATAACAAAAATTAGATTAGCCCTGCTGACGAGCATTGAAACGAAAATTTTTTAATATTTTTCTTAGATTTCGGTAGATATCTTTATCACAGTTTATTAAAGCATCTACAATGTTATCTGATAGATTTTTAGATATTTTCCATGTTTGTTGCAAATGCAAAAGTTCAGACTCAAGTTTATATGTTAGTAGGTGTTTATCTATCAGCTAGTTGTGATTTTAAAAGTTTTGTATCTGTATTTGACTTGATTACACTTTGAGGTAGAAGTTTAGGTATGTTCAATACATTTAGGAGATCTATTGGGAAACGTGTTTTAAGATCTTCTAAAATAAATTCAATAAGAGGAATGTAACCTACAACTCGGTAGTAATCTTCAACATTTTGAATGTGATTGGAACCTAGATTTGAACGCAGATAACTTTAACTTTTTCAAAAATCGCTTTAAATAGTTCTTCGGCTTTATTTCTTTTCTCTTCAAGGCACATGATTTAAGTTTTGATAAGCGAGTTCCTTAATAAAGGCTTTTGATGCAGTATCTCTACCTTTCCACTCAGATATTTTTTCCAAAGCTTCTACTACATATATGATGTACACTTGTGGCAAAGTGAAAATTGAGTCGTGACGGTCCAACCATCTTGTCTCGCATAATGTAGAGAGTTTGGCTCACAAATACTTTGCTAAAACTGTGTTTCGCTTGGGATGAATATATTTAAAAAAATTTGTCGTTTCTTTAACAAATGATACAACTTATTGCATTAATGGCATTTTGTTGCTTTTTAAAATTGAGTTGTTTGATTTATGGGAATAGCAAGGCGTTTGTTTTGCATTTGTCCAGAAGCTCCATTTTCTGATGACATCAGAGGACACCCATCTGTTCCATTTCCTACACAATTTCTTATGTCAAGACTAAACTTTGTCAAAGCTTTTAGAACTATTGATGATAGTGCCTTCGCATCAATTGACATATCACATTATCAATATCCTTTGAAGCCTCTTCAAATGCGTTTACAACAAAGCCAATAAATGCTTTCCTAATAATTTTTTGTTGTATGTTGAAATATCTTTAAGATAAGGAAATCTGGGTTTTCCCCGAAAAATCTGTGTTTTCGTCAAAAATTATCGAATAGAATTTTGATTCATATAACACATATGTACATAAATATTGCATATACTAAGGCTTATTAATAATTCGACCGCACGCATTTTCAAGTCAAACGTTTATTCTTTGGATATAAATAGATGCCACCTGCTGGGATTGAATGTAGAATAATAAGTATTTAAATACAGTAAACTAGATGTTTCATTGGAAATATCTAATAAATAACTATTAGAATTAAGTTTTTAATACTTATTGAAAATTTCGTTAGATTCAATAAAAAAAACAAAAAAAAACTTTGCTGGGATTTCCTATAATTTTGTGCATATAAAAAAATATTATTATTGGGAATTCTTGTATTATCGAGAGAAACCAAACATATTTTTAGAATTTAGGGGGGGAAATTTCCTTATTTCCCCCCCCCCCCTGAATCCGCGCCTGATGTTTATCTAAAATATTATAAAATCTTTTTTCTCCTGTTTGTAAATTTTATTTGAAATTAATAATTCTTATTATAAATAACTGTTTCAAAATTTGTTCTATTTGGATTGCGGATTTGAAAGGGACTTTTTGTTTTCGATAAATTATAAAAAAAAACTTCCGTAGTGCACAGTATAAATTATTGGAGCTCATAAATATTTGTATCAAAAATAACATATTCGTACGTATTATTATTTTAGAAAAAAGTAAACAAAATGAAAAAAATATTCACATCTCCACATTGAAAAAAAATATAACCAATTTTGGTTAGAAATAACCAAAACCGGCAGCTCTTGTTGTAAGTAGGTTAAGAAAAAATCAAAATATAACAACAAAAACAAATTGCTTTATTGTTTTCGCAAGAAACTCAAACAAAAGCAACAAAATATTGAAATATCGCAAAATTCGAAAGTATTTTCCTAAAAATTAGAAACATTTTATTTCCTAAAAAGTATCAAAAACTTTACAAAGTTTTATACAAGTTGGTAAAATTTAAAAAAAATAACGAAATTTCGCCAAACTTTACTTTGCAGTTATGAAATAATACTGTAAAAAGTCCACAAATTGCTATAAAATTTCATATTAGAATAAATTTTGTAAGATTTTACAACATAATAGTGAAGTATGGCAAAAATTAGTAGTAGTTTCCCATAAATTAGAACAATTTTAAAAAAATTTCCTATAAAATATACAAAAATTTATAAAATTTTGTATAAATTAGTTAAATTTCGAAATATGCGTAATGAAACACTAGAGAAATTATAATAAATAAAACGACAAAATTTTGCGATTAAATTTCGTTGTTAAATTAATCTTGAAAATTTTAAAGCAAAATAGAAAAAGTTCGCTAAAAATTTATTTTCAAATATTAAAACTTCCCCAAAATTGTTTTAGAAAAGAATTGAATTTTGCAAAATGTTCCTATAAATCTGACATAATTTACAAAAGTTATTAAAGGGCATAAAAAACGTTAAAAACAAACTTGTAATTAATATTTTTTTAAGTTTAGAGTTTCAATAGTTTTTTTTTTTTTGTTAACTTTTTATACACGTAAAAAATTATTATTTTATTATAAAATGAAGACTGAAAAGGTTCTTAAATTTGGATTTAATGGATTACATATTTACAAATTTTACAAAAGTTGTGTGACAAGGGAGTGCTATAAAATTTGAGATCATTTAAAAAAAAGTGCTTTTAGTACGGTGGGTGCAAAAATGTTTAAAATTACAATTAGAAGAAAATTTGTTTAAGAAATCTACTCTTGAAAATGTTTTCTAAAAATACTGACATGTTTTGTAGGAAAAAAATTAACCAACTAATTAAAAATCTTTAAGACTCTTTTAAAATATAGAAATTGAAAGGCAGACTGACAGAGTTTTGCAGGCGAGAGATGCAAAAGTAAAGTGTGTCACGCTTTAGCAACAAACTTTGTCTGTGTGTATTTTAATTTCTGTATTGTTGTTTTTAATATTTAAATAAGTTATTAACAAAAACAAACTCTAACTACAATTAAAGAACACAAGAAATGAAGAATAAAGTAATCAAAATTTTAAAACGGTGAAAAAAATATGGAGGGTGGTTTTTGAACTAAAAATGCGACTTACTGCCATGAAAAGCTGCCGGTTATGCCGTCTTTAAGGCGATCTCTTAAAGAACGTTGTCTACTTGGTCCCGAGCCGCTTAAAGGTGGCAACATGGAATTCTCATCGTTGCCATCCTCATGAACGGTGGTTATGTTTGAAGCCGATGTAGAAAGGGAAGGTGGCCCCCCTCGGCCACTTGCACTGTGTTCCATAATGGGTGGCTGTTGATATGGCTGTTTAAGTTGTTGATTATGTTGCTGTTGCTGCTGCGGTTGGTCTCTCGGTAACCGTCTAAAACTATGACGTGGTGAATTTTCACGTGACATTTTTATTTAAATTGTATTATAATTTTTTTTATAAGTTTATGTTTGTTTTGTTGTAGTTAAAAAAAAGCAAAGTTTTGAAAGTGTTGAAATGTTTTATTTTTAAAGAAATTTTTGCAAAATCAAATAAAATTTTGATTTATTTCAAACACAAATAAACATTCAAAAAAATTAATTATAAATTTTTTGAGGTAAGAAGAATAAATTACAACAAAGTTCGGTGTGATTTAATACCAATAGGCAAAATTTTTTTTTTTAAGTTTTTGAGTTTTAAAAAAAATATTTTTTAATAATTGACAAAGATATGAATAATTGATAAGATTTGGTGCTTTAAAGTTGTAAGTGTTCTTATTAAACCATTTTTTTGTGTTTTTTTTTTATTAAATATATTTTTTTTTATTAATTTAGATAAACATTCCAAAAATTTTGTCTTATTTTTATTTTATAAATTTTGTTTTAATAAAGTTTCACATACAAACCACTGTAAATAATTTTAAGTTTTAGAAAGAGAGAGAAAAAAGCATTACAATATAGAGATATAAAATTTATAGCAACAGAGAAAAGCTTCACCATTTAAGCGTTATGCATTTCATTTCAAAGATTTTGTTTAGTGTAGCAAAATAGTTGTTGTTGTAAAGTGAGTGTATTTTTGTTTTAAGCAGAGAAAGAGAGGAAGAGTTTTGTTTATTTTTTGTATATGAATTGATTCAAAATGCATTGATTTGTAAAATAAGAATATTTATATAATTTACACAAAATATATTGATTAATTTTTTTATATGTTTAGTTTATAAGAAAAAAGACATAAAAGCTTTTATTTATGCGCTTAAACAATTACGTTTCCAAAAAAGACTTGAAACCCCTTAATAGAATAATTCCATATTGTGTTTTGCCTATTTCTTGGAATGCCAGATGTCTCTGGGGGAGAAAGCGGGACATTCAATGGTAACACTTAAGTGGGCATACATGGAAACTGTATGGCTGACTCGTTGGCGCAGACAGACACCAGCTGTTTAAAATATGCTAAAGGTGTTTCGCTCTCGGAGTCTAAGCAACCGTTCGCACACAAATGTAATCTTATTGCTTGTCATCGAACCATCTCTGAACTACATGTGGGAAAGTCAGAAAAATCTGGCATTATAATTAGTGGAAAAACAATTCAGTGGGCTTGAAGGGTGTTCAGACTTTACCTCAGGAATGGGCCAGTGGAAATTTGAGAAACACGCCCAAAGTCTAGGACTCACTTACAGTGACTTGTGTAGAAGTTGCGATGGCAAGGCTGAAGAGGAGTTAACGTAACATCTTCACTATCATTACTTAGCCTTCGGAGGCCTTTGATTCATTAAGCTGACAGTTTGATCATCTTGTTCAATTTACATACATCTGTCGAATTAGCTCTCATTTATTCAGTGTGGCCATGGACAGATAAAGAGTTTAACATCACGTCCAAATGATAAATCGTCAGCTCAGAATTGGTTTCGCCAAACCAAATAATATATATTTTAATTAAATTGGCGTTCCAACCAGGCAGTGTGTTGGGGTAAATGTTAGTCAACTGGTTCAGTAAACAACCAATTTAAACCCGTACGTCGTCAAAACGCAAGATCTGTCTTGCAATAAGTTGGCCTTTGCAAACCACAAATTAGTGAATTTTACTTCGCTAAAAGGCAAAAGACTACCCACTTTTTAGCCTGAATTAGATGAAATGGACAATAACGATATATGTTTCAACAGGCTGGCTCTGCGTGCCATACAGCTCATGCAATATTGAACATTTTTCCCCGAGATTCCCCCGGGGATGCAGGGATCTTATCGAAGATATTTCACCTTTTGGTGTTTGATCCTCCTTGGCAAATCAGATGCATGCATACCTCCTAGGCGACAAATATCCAATATGGAGTCGTTTAGATTTCTGGAGTTCAGAGTTCCACCAGAGTCCTTTCCTACTCTGGAAGTCAGTTGCTCTTGAGGGAAATGCTTTCTGTCTTTCAGGATAATTGTCTTAACGGAGGCTTTAGATTTTTGATATAAGGTTGCTTTTTATCAGGTTGTTCTCCGTCCGATTTAGGAGTGCATTTTTAACAAATAGCTACTTTGGTGGCTGTGGTATCCCCGTAGTAGTAACCGCGGGAAAAGGTATCATAAATCGTCAGGAGAGCTATACACTTGTGAAGGGCACTAGCAGCGAGGACAGATCATCCCTAGGTGCTGTTGCTATTTGATAAAAAACAGTGGAGGCTAGATAGCTTTAACTCTTAAACAAGGGGCGACTTAATCATTGCTAACTGTGTGTGAAGTATGCGTGGGCACAAGTGAGCGATTAGTACACGCATTATTTCTCACATAGTGGTAAGAGTCCACCATTAGATTAGGGCATATCATTTCCACACCGTCCACCGAGATCCCCCACGGAAGTTTGTAGCAATCACCTTCTGGTAACATCCTCTAGGGATATCAGGTACTGTCAATACCTGGGATACGGTAAAAATCCAAAATTGATAGATCCCTTGAGATTTTAAGGATCTATTACAATCGCGGCTGACGTGAGCTATCACCGAACTTACTTTTGGTTTAGGCCTCCGAAGGTCTAATTTTTGCGGGAACTTCGTTCAGCAACAGTTTGTCAGTGGAGATTAGATAGCTTGAGCTTCTAAACAAGGGGCAAGTATATAATCTTGCCGAACTATGCGCTCAAAGTTCGACCTGTGTGTGAAGGTTACTCCTCAACTTAGGGGCGGTAAGTAAACGCATTGTTAATCACCCTGTAAGAAAGATCCACCATGAGATAAGTTCATATGGTCGATGATTATGTAAATAAATCTTTTCCACACATGTTTGCCATGATCGCGCAATTTGTTTAAGTGCTTCTTGTTCTGTTTTCCTTAGTCGCAAGTCTATCGAATACGCCACAAACCACAGCAGTTAAGCACATTTTGACACACAAAGCCTTGGCTGGTACTTCCACGATATTTTATTCCTTACATATTGACATCAAAAGGCCTTTTAAGCCAATAAAATAGTTTTGATGATATCAAACACATACTTTGTTTTACTCAAAATTTTAAGATAGGAAGTGCTCAATAATAATGTAGACGACCAATTTACGTAAGTGCGTGAACGAGCAGTAGCAAAAAACAAATGACTTAAGTAAAGGGTATAAAAAATACTCTCAAACATAAACAAGGGAATGAAAAATACACGCAACAATACGAGTGGTACTAGTTCAAGGACACACACTTTTTTCTCCGTGTTCTGACGTTTAATGTTCTTGTTTTGTTTATGTACGTTTTTTAGCATAGGCTGTTTGACAGACTATTGTGCTTGGTATAAAACTCCTTACAGAATCTTCTTGTGATTATCTGACGAGTAATTAATAATACATTTTCTGACACGCTCATCCTTTAATCTTGGAATGTTTACTATGCAAGTCCGAAAACAATTATTTAATGGTTATTTCAAAAGTACAAAAACAACAATGTTACACTTTGCTTAACTTTCGTCAAACCATCATCGGACAAATCTTTTGCGACATCCTGTATGAGTCATATAGCAATTGCCGAGCTTCCAAAATAAGAGCGCTTTTTTTTACATACAAATTCTTTTCATGATTTCTAAGAGAGTCGTGAGATGATCTTTGCGCACATCTCAAACGACTCCCCCTACGACTAATAAAAGCGTCGTTCGCTTTGATGTACAATTATCTCAGAGAGGAATCAGCTTGTGTAACAGTTTCTCCCGTGCGAGGAATCTTTTACGATTAAAATATGCGCTCGTCGACGATCAAAAAAGCTCTTAATGAGATTCCCAGTAGACTCTTACACGATTGTAAATGCAAGCTGGGAAACAAGTTATTCTTGGAGTGTTTTTTTTTTTTGTTTTATTTCTTGTACCCTCACAACACTATTTTAATGCAATAGCATTTTCCATTTTGGTTGTACACTAGCGTTTTTTCCAAACTAGAATTTGGGTGATAATTTTTTGCAAAAATCACCTAAATGAGTCTTTTCATATCACTTTTGGTGATAAAAAAAAAAACTGATTTATCACTTGAGCGATTAAAATGTGATTCATTCATATGTTCAAATAATGATTTCTTAATGTTTTGAATTTAAAACTGATTTATCACTAGAGCAATTGAAAAATGATTCCCATATGATTCATTCGGATGCTTAAAAAAAAATAAGAAAATTGTATCACGAATGATTCTTTGAGGTAATTCGTCGGTAGGGTGCCATTTTCTCCTAACGAGTGTTTCATTCATGATCGAGAAATTAGCTCATATGCGGTTATTTTGATTTTGAAGCTGATTCTTAAAAGATTCGATTATGATACAAAATTTTTGTTCACATATTGAATTAAAAACGTTGTAAAGTTGTAAATCAATAAATTAATTTTGAATTGAAATTGCAAACAAAAAAAATTTTTTGTTGAGTGTTTGATTTTCAAATGCATGTATGGCTGACCAACATTTCCTAGGGTTAATAGCTTTTTGTCATTAAGGATTAAATATGAAAAGGCAATTGTTTCAAAACGCATATATAAAAAACTTTTTTGCATACTCTTTAATAAAACATTGAGAAAAATCATGAAGTAGTTAAAAGAAATCATGCTAAATATTTTAATATTAGTTTAATTAAAAAAAAAATAAATAAAATCCTTTAAGCCAAAATCTAATTATTTAAAAAGACTAGAGAGAGAAAAAGCAACAGAAGTAAAAAAAATTACACTCGCCTAACGACACATTTACAAAATTTTTCAATATAGCAAAAATATAAAAAATTAAAATATCTTTCTCTTTTTTTAAATAATTAAATAAAAATTAAAAAAAAAGAGTTAAAAAGTAAAACAAATACTAACCCCCGTATTTATAAACGATTATTAAATTTAACAAACGTTTATTAAAGCAAATTTTTTACAAAATTAGTTTTGTAAACCTTTATTAAATTTAAATTTTTTTTATAAATACGAGCGTAAAACTATAAGTCATTTAACTCTGGCTAGATTATTTCTAGAAAAAAAAATTTTTAAATTTAATTGAAAATAAGCAAAAAGTTTATGGCAAAAATATCATTTTTTTTTTTTTTGTTATGTTAATTAAATATTTAAGTTGTTGTTTTAACTGTATTAACTGTTTTATTATTTAATTTACATGTTTTTTTTTTGGGGGGGGGGGGGGGGGGGGAATCTTAAATATAAATTTTATGTGAATGTAAATATGAATGGAATTATTATGAAATAATTAAGTTCTTTGATGATTTTTGCACTGAAATGTTAATTTTGTTGTTAAAAGGGAAAATGTTATTTATGTTCACTATAATATAATATACATATGCATTAATTATTAATACGTATTATCTCTACAATATGTGTGTGTGTTTAAATTGAGATGTATGAGTGTATTTGTCTTTTTTTTTAATAAAATACTTTATATACAAGTAGGAATTTTACTAAGTGTTTTAAATAACATACATAATAACCGCCGTATTCATAAAAAATAAAATAAGTTTGAAATGTGTTTTAAGGCAAAATTTTCATACAAATTTTTCTTAAAATGCATTTCAAATCCATTTTAATTTTTTATGAATACGGCAGTAAATGTATATTTTTATGTGCTAGAGCTATGTACATATGAATATGTGTTGTATAGTTTTGTTGGTATATGTATGTGTATATAATTTGTTTTTTTTTAGCTATTTTAGGAATATAAGATTCAGCATTTATTTAAGTTTCATTTTTCTTAAAAGAAAGAAACCGTTTTATCAACGAACCTGAAAAGAGAAAGAGAGGGAAAAGAAAGTTAATAATCAATAAAACTTATTTGTATCAAATAATAAAATATCAATACGTTCATTTTTGAATAATTTTTAGCAGTTGACAGTAACGCGAAGAGACTTGAAATCAAATTAATTATCAAACTTTAGATCAAACCTTATCTCGAACGATTTAAAATAGCTTGATAATAATTTGAGAATGAAAGTTTTCTCAACAAATGGAGAGGTTTTTTTCTCTTAGTTTTGTAAATATTTTTATTAAAAATTAATCAAAGAGAAAATTCGTAATTTTTTTTAAAGCTTTAACTTCTTTCTCACTGTTAACCTACATTTAGGTAATAAATATAAAAGTAAAAGAATCAAGAGTGTTAATATCGGCTATGCCGAATCATATGTACCCTTCACCATGACGCATTTACATATAACAGAAAAATGTAAAGGGTGTCCAAACATGAGGTTTCTTTTTCCATTTTCTTTTGCCATTTATTCTACCTAAAATTTTTACAAAAAATTAGTGTTGTTGTTAGTTTGTTGAACTATTTTTTAATACAAATTTTGATATTTTGATTAGGCTTATGTTCATTATGCCACACCCGAGCCAATCTTTGATCCTGGCTTTACGGTAAGCATTTTGGATAACGTGGTCCACTATGATGACCTACAAATTCCCGCGAATGCGATTCGAATATTCACGGACGGATCTAAAACATTGTATGGTGTCGGTTCTGGCATATTCTGCGATCAGCTTAACTGGAGCGTTCCTATAAGGCTGCCGGACCACTGCAGTGTCATCCAGGCCGAGATAATGGCCATCCACCCAGCCGGGGGTGGGGCCCTATGCTCCTTAAAGGATATTCGGGAACATATATATATATACCCCCCAGCCAGGAGACGCATCCAGTACGGTGAAATATCTGGAAGGGATATTCACATTATTGCCGATAGCAAGGTGGCCATAAGATCCCTGGAGCAGATAGCGAGACATTCACTGGTTACCCTTAATTGGGTACCCGGACATGAGGAGGAGGACGTGTCAACGGAAAATCTTCGCTGTAATTGCCCGGTATTCGGAGATTTAAGACTCGAAATTTTTGGTCGAAGAGCCCCTGGGGACAAAACTTGTCTCTCTGATGTTGATGTAAACAGGATCCACTCCTTCATTGAATCGACCGGATGGCTGCATGGGAATACTAGCAGCCAGATAAAATAGGACCCATGGGAAACGGTGTGACATGGTAAAACAAAGGGGAATTTATTAATCGACCCACGTGAGCTGTGCTTGATCACGGCTGACAATGAAACCTTACCTAACCTAATGTTCATCAAATTTAATTTTCATTGATGGAGAAAGGAATTTTGCAACATATAATTAATTAAAACTTTTATTGATAATTTTTCATTCTTGACTGCCGCAGGAATCGAACCCAGGCTTTCACGGACAGGTTAACCTGACATGTTTCAATTACAACCACTCAATCTCTTCAGAGGGTTTTGTCGTTTAACACTCACAGCCATTGACGACTGCTGGCAGTCAATAGTCAAACATCAATATATAAACCAAATTGTATTTAACCCTTGGTAGATCGAATGATTATCTCGTTTAATTGATTTACATGTTCTTCCTTACTTCTGTTTTTTTGTACTTTTTGTCAAGAATTCTTCTTGAAGTCCAAAGTACAAAATTTTGATTAACAAATTTTTATTTTCAGATTCTAAATATATTCCGGTTAGTTTAAATGGTACGTTACACTTGAGAACAACGTGTTTTTATTATTTAAACATTTTTTGGAAAATGGCAAAAGTTTTCAAGATGTATTTAGGAAATAAATAAAAAAATTCGATAGTGAAAATGCTCTAACAAATTGTGCCATCCAGCTGATGGTTGAGAAATTTGAAGAAATGGATACGTTCAAGACAACAGAAGCAGAATTTATCAAAGTTTGTTTATCGTTCAACCGAGAATGTAGCAGAAGTGTTGAAGAAGATCTAAAAACTTCCATTCGTCATCGTTCGCAGCAACATAACATCCAACAATCCACACTATTCAACATTTTGCAGCATGATCTCCATTACATCGCTGTAAAGTTTCAGCTGACCCAAGAACCAAAACCAGCTGACCATGCATTACGTCGGCAATTCGTTTCTTTGGCCATTGTAAAACAAGAAGAAAATAAGACTTTGTTTACAGAATAATCTTCACCGACGATGCCCATTTCCAGCTCAATGGCTTCGTCAACAAGCAGAGAGCATCCATTACTCCCACAAAAAATTACGGTTTGTTGTGGCTTGTGGACAGGAAGCTTTATCGGACTATATTCTGTTGTAAAGTTGTGAAGTAAAGTTGTAATAATGATTATCTTTTTATAAGACCTTCTTAATATTTCCTTTCAATAATTTCTCAAGCTCAAGGTCTGTTTTATATAAAAAAAAAATTATTTGAAATATAAAAACCAAAAAATCCCTGAAGAAGCTATCAATTGAGATAGCGAAATATTCTTTATATAAAACAGACCTTGAGCTTTTTATAAGACCAATAAAATCCAACCTTTAGCTATCGGTAAGTTGTGATAACGGGCCTTATGGCCGTTTTCTCATTACACGATTATCTTTTTTCCCAACGAAAAACTGTACATTAAAGAAATTTTTTTTCTCAAAGTCTCATTTGTTTTCTATTCTGTAGCAAAGCTAACCAGCACTCATCTGCCAATTATTTATTTTCCTTTTATTTGCCGTACAGATAAATTCAATCAGCTGACTCTTATATTTTACATGTATTATGAGAGGTGTTGCCAACTTAAAACAATGTTTTTTGTCGGTTTATTGAGAAACCCAAAATTGTTAACAGACAGTTTATCGGTCTAATAAATTAATGTTGACATTATGTAACAGACAGTTTGTCGGTACATTGAGAACATGGCCATTAGACTGATAAACTGCCCGTTAACGATTTTGGTTTTCTCAATATACCGAAAAAAAACATTGTTTTCATTTGGCACCACCTCTCAAAATACATGTAAAACTTGGGACTCAGCTGATTTAATTTATCTGTACGGCAAATAAAAGGAAAATAAATAATTGGCAGCTGAGTGTTAAGATCGTGGATTGAGAAAACGGCCATTAGACTATTTTTTTTTTTTGAAAGTTTTGGTAAAAGATTGGGAGCCTGTAGAGTAGGCAATGGCTTTATAACTGAACAATGGAAAAAATTTACCTGTATTTAGAAAAAATAACTGGACAGTTTAGAAATTCGCCTGTAGTTAAAAAAAAGTAAGATTTTGTTAAAAATTTTTCTTACAACAAAAAAGTTATAGTGTTATATTCGGCTGGATAATCCGGGCCGTCTGGCAGCCCTACTACCGATTTAGTAGTGGTGTTCAAGAATGATAGAAATAAAGATTACGACATCAGGCAAATATAAAAATTGTTTGCTGCGCATGTTGGATCTGTGACGTCACACAACCTTCGTTCCCTTTGGCTAATAATTTTTAGCTTTCAAACTGTTATGTTTATGTTAAGACATGACAGTGGGACAATTTATTACTTTTCTATTTAAATTAATTGAAAACCGAAAATTTTTTATTAGAAGTTACTTTTTTCTTCATAATTTTATTTTTGACTTACATAAATATATCGACCCCTAATAGCGAAAATGTTGTAACCATCATCATTTTAGATGTTTGTTTTTTGATTTTATTTATTGTAATAATATTTAGCGAAATTCTTAGTTTTTTGACAATTGGTATAATATTTTTAATTTGAACTCTCCGAGTAAATTAATTGCAGGGTTGCCAGATTTCACGTAATACATACATTTTTTTTGTAAGATTTTACAATTTTCATATATAAAAGAGACTTGGTAATCTTTACAAGGGAACTACTACGTCATCAAACGTTAAACCTGCTGAAGTAGCATGTGCTATAACAGAGTGTTGAGTGCCCGAATTAGGTTAAAACGCCAGGTGCCCGTCTTGTCTGTTTTTTCATCAAACACAGTGTACCTAGTTAATGCTCAAAAATAACAATATTAAAATTTTATTTTAAGATTATTTTTTAAAGGTTGCGAAAGAAAAAAAAATCATATCTCAAAAAATAAAAAAAACATCCTTCAAAGTTTTAGCATTTTACAAATAGGTTTTTGACTAAGTCCATTTTTAAAATTTAATATTTTGCAGTTATTACATTTTTCAAAAATGGTTTAATAACTGGACAATGGAAAAAATTTACCTGGATTTAGATAAAATACCTAAACAGTTTATAAATGCGCCTGTATTTAAAAAAGTAAAATATTGGAAAAATTTTTCTTATAACAAAAAAGTTATATTGCTATATTCGGCTGGATAATCCCTGCCATTCCAGGCCGTCTGACAGCCCTACTACCAACCAGTAGTGGGGATTAATAGACCCTATTTATAATAAATTGACATAAAAATATTTTTAATATCTGAAAAAAAACTAAACTACAGTTTATAGCAATGTAGCAGGCTAAATTGTTTAGAAGTTCTTTATTTGTAAAAACGTTTTCTAATTTTACGCCACTGTTATACGTATTGCTTTATAGTGTTGCATTGCGTATGACTAATATTTGATTTATATATTTTTCTTGTATGCAAATAACACTCATACGTACATGAATCTACACTCTGCTGCATATGTTTAACAACATTTATATAACGCAGCAATGTTGCCAAACAAGTGAAACGCCTGCACTTTTATAATACCACAGTTTTTATATGTACATATGCTGGTATGGGTAAGTTTGTATGCTAATTTGTAAGTAAAAGTCTGAGAAATTTTTTTTTGTGTTAAATTCTTCTTTTTATTCGTTTTTTCTAATCTAAGCTGTAAAATGCACTGGTTTAATTTGGCTTCCATTACAACAAATTAGTTTTGCATGTTGCTTGTCGTTATTGGTTTCAGATTGTTGTTTTTCTTTATGTTGCTGTTTCACTGTTGTTGCTGTTATTAACGGTCCGCCAATTTTGTTGACACAGAAATTTACAAAAAATCAACCAAATAATATAAAAACATTTGAATATAACAAAAACAAAAAAAAGGAACCCAATGACTTTTGTAAAGCAAAAAAAATTCAAAAAAAAAAGAACAGAGAAAGTGACCCATTCACTATCAGTGGCTGGTAGTGCAGAGAATAATGGTTGGTTTACAACTAACGACCAGTATGAAAATGGAAAACAAATTAAGTTGTTAGTGCATTTTGTTGCCAATGCCCACATACATGTTTGCCAGGATGTGTAAATACAAGATTTTTTTTTAATGTGTTTTAATGGGAAAGATAAATAAGACAATTTTGATTTAAATTTTAAATATTAAATTGTTATAACATGTAGTCTACAACAGACATGAAATGCTTAACATTAACACTAACATGATGTTAGTGTTAAGTATAGACTCATCATGTTAGAGTTTTTCTCATGTTTTAACACGGCTGTTAAGCCATGTGTTTTAACAACTCTTTTATAACATAAAATGACGTTTAAGCTTGACAGAAGTCATTTTGTTGCTTTTTTTCATTTCACACACACTATTGTTTGGAATATGCTTCGACGACAATTAAAAAATAATGAAATTTCTTAACATTAACATGAGTACTATACTCCACCATTAACATATTAAAAATTCAACATGGAGTCTTAACATCATGTTTTAACAGCATTTCATGTCAGTTGTAGACTCGGTGTAATGACTGTAAAATCTTAACTTACACAAAATTGTTTTTCTAAAATCTATTTAAATTCTTTTCCTCTACATCCGTAAACTACATTTTTTTTGAAACTTAAAAAACAAATTTATATTTGTTTTTTTTTTTTTTTTTTGTTACGTAAACAATTCCTTTTATTCCATTTATTTTTTCAAAAAAAAGTTCCAAATGTTTTCATATAAAGTTCATTAGAAACAAGTACTTTTTAAGTTTTTGTTACTTTTTTTTATTTACTTTTAAGCACTTACTTTAAAATGTCCTTGACAATTTTGCTACAATACTAAAAAGTTCACTTGTATACAATTTCTTTATAGCATTTTTTTTTCTTACTTGAACATCCGTCATAGTTCTTTAAATAAATGTTTGTGCCACAATCTACTTCTGCGCTTCCGGTTTTTTTAACGCATTTACTTGTGTTAAATGTGAATACACTGAAACACATGCACCCACATTTATGAAGGAGAATAAAACTCATAAGGACAAGTGTCAAGTTAAAATAGTGTTTTCCGCTTTAGCAAACTTTAACACACACTACTTTAGGCATATATTTATATATGTTTCTATGTAAATAACATAACAATGGGCCCAAAGGCGAAATAAAGAATCTGGTGCTTAAAACACGAAAGAATATAAAAAATGTAACAACTGTAGAAGCGAAAATTAAAGATAACTGAACTCTACTAAGATTATTTACAGCTTGATCTGGAGTAAACGGAATAAGATTGTATAAGATTTCCACAGAAATATTTATTACCTACAATGGATTTAAACAGATTTTGTAAGTGAATTCCAGTCAGATTTGGGTTAGAACTATCACAAGTATACAGCTGAAAATGAAGATGTTTGAGCACAAATTTAGCTTCAATTATTGCCTAAACTTAGTGACAACCATAGAGGTTTTATCGCCATAATTTAGACCTTTAAAGGGTAAGAAAACGCTTTTATCCTACATCGGTTTTATAAACTAAGCTCAGTTTTACAGCAGGTTTTTATTAGGTCGAACTACAGCCTTATTTGTAGGGTTTACATCGTAAAAATAAGCAAACAAAAGTCAAATTTAAGATTTGGTGGTAGGAATTAATACAGTCAAAATTTATCTCCAAGCCCAGATATATTTTCTGCTTGTCAAACCTTAAGAAATTCAGAATTTTTCTAAGCAATTTATCTGTAAACGCAAGTGTTTTTTCGTGCTTAATTAATTTGCAATAACAATTCTTTATTTATCTTAAATTTAACTTTAACTTAAGCCGATGTTTAATCTGTTTATAAGTGCCAAATAAACTATACAAGATGTTTGACAACAACAACAAGGTGTTTGTGTGAATATTAAGAACTTTTTATAAAACTTTTAATATTCACACAAACATGCTCCATACATTTTTCACCGCTTTATTTTAACGTTTGTGTTGTTTTGTTTGGTTCTTTAAATAAAAGTTTTTATAATAAAAATTTGCTCATTTGCTGCAACATCGCCATAACTCAAAAATATTTAGGCCCAGCCATAATGTGCATAGTTTTGCCACAAAAATTAACAAAAAGTCTCTCAAATGTTAAAAAAAAAACAAAAAGAAAGTCCAAAACATTTGATTCCATACGGAATGTGCGATCAGTGTCGCAACAGCAAATGACAATTTCATAAAAATAGAAATGCAAGTACGAATAACACTAAAACGTAATTAAAACAATCCTAAATGGGTTTTCTATCGAAAATCAATCTCGGAATTTCTTAAAATAAGTATAAAATGCATAAATCAAGAGAACAAATTTCATTGGTGGTGCAACTCTGAGAGTTCGATTACAAAGTGAGCGTTTTAATCCCATTTCACTTATCACCATTTGTTGCAGACACTACAACACCACACAACAGGGCTGCCAGTTTAGGGGTTTTGACCCCAAATTAGGGGGTTTCTTGTTGCTAAAAGGGACAGAAAATTGTATTTGGGGTTTGGGGTTTGGGGTTTGGGGTTTGCATTGGGGATATTAAAAATAAAACTGAGGATTTTTTGGGGAAATAAAAAATATGAGCTTAATTTTTCTATAAAAGACAACTAAGTTTAATGCAGACATAGTATGTGTCACATACACATTAAAGTGGCTATTTTTTGCAACATCACTTGATATCAATGAGCACCGGTCAAAAAAAGTTTCGTTTTTATTAAAAAAAATATCTGATAAGTTTGAAGTTAATCTGTCAATAATTCGATTATGTACAAAAAGTCAAAAATTTGCATTTTCCTGAACAACTTCATGTGTATAAGAGGTGTTCAAAAAAATTAAAGTGAACTCTAAAGCCAATAAATGGGCTTATTGGTTCATTTGTATATAACAACATTTAATATGAAGTTTGGTGACGATTGGGTAAAGAAAAGTCGATTAAAATGTAAACTAGTGTGTACAAGGCAAAACAATCACTTATTTAAGTTTATGGACAATTTTTTAATGTCGTAAACGTTTTTAGTCTAGATTCACAGAAAAAATTAAAAATTGTCTCTAATCACCAATTTTATACTGAATTCATAGAATCAAGCAACCCATTTGTTGATTTTGCACCTATTACCAAAATGATTATATTGATTACTAAATATTGTACAAATTTTATATATTGAATATTTTTTTTCAACAAATTATATTTTGAATTTTAATTGAAAAAATGATCAAAAACAATTTCACAAGTTTAAATTATTTTATTTTAAACGAAATAATTTTTTGTTATTTGAATATTATTTTAATTCAAATTTTATTTCAAAACGACTAAAATGTTAATTAAATCAAAATTATATTTTTAATTTTCGTTCAACAAAAAAAATAATTGATTCAATTATTACATTAATTAAGTTTAAATACTTTTTAAATCATTTTCTTAATTGATAAAAAACTACTAATAATTTTTTCTGTGTTATAAATAATTCGAAATGAACATACCATTATGTTTTTAAAAAAGAAATAAAAAAATCGGTTTAGAACTAGTAATAAATGATGGCTCCAGACCACTAATGTGCCAATTATTACTTGACCGAGAAATGCGATCACACACCTTAAATAGTTTTAAAATTGATTTGTGCAATATAATTTTTTATTCAAAAGACTAAAAATTGTCATATAATAATTACGCATTACATGGATAACTGCTGCACGTGGGAATGTAATCCAAACTATAATATCCTCATTATTTTTTAATAAAAGTGAAAAAAATATTAATTTTGTATAATAATTTTTCTTAAAAATTAAGTGATTTTGTGGTCCCATGTAAATTTATTATAGGAAAGTTCGACTGTATATAGATATTTAAAAAAACAACTACATATTTCCTTTCGATAGAACATGGTTCAAGTAAAACTTAAATAAATATTCAAATTATCCGTTAAAAATGAGGTATTTTTTACAGGGGCTTATTTTGGGGATTCTTTCATTTATCGGGGGATATTTGGGGAAATTTATTTTTTAATTTGGGGAGAACGAAAAAAAGTACCTGGCAGCCCTGCCACACAAGTAGTTAAAGAACGATTTGCTTGTTGTGTATAGAAACAACAGAACAAGATGAAAACACATAATTTTCATGTTTAAAAAGTAAAATTTAAAACTTTTACTTCTCATTTAGTTTATATTTTCAGTTGTTTGTATATGAACCTTAAGTTTTTAAAGTAAAAACCATATCGGGAATGATGCTGGTGTTTTATAATTGAAATTCTGTAAAGTGTAAAACGAGAAAGTAAATCAATCATAATAAAATTATCCTTCTAATTTTACTTTTGATTTGCATCAAGTACGAATACCCGATTGAATCAACTTTTTAATTCTTAAATCAATCTCATTTTCGGATTATTTCCAGTACGAATTCGGGATTGAATATGGATAAGTTGGGTATTTCGCGATTGAAAATACGTAGTTGAATCAATCGTATTAATACCGCTTCGGATTGATTTGAATACAGGTGGAATGATTTTTCTTTTGAATGTATTCGCATATTTCGTTAAGCCAACTTAAGCTCATTATGGTTGGGACTTTAAAGCCTAATGCGTTGAATTAGAGATTCGCCTTGGCATCGTACCCTACGTTTCCACAAGCAAGTAATTACTTGCAAGAAGTGTATACGTATTAGTTACAAAAATCAGGAGAAAAGCAAAAAAAAAACACGAAACTTTTTTGAGTGTGTAGCCACTCAGTGCAAGTTCATTTTTAAAATGTCGGCATCAACTTAACTTCTAGCTTTTATTTTCAAATCGTTGCATCTATAGACTCTCCTCATGGCTACGATATAAATTTATTAACTTTATAATTTTTTCTTTATTTAACTTTTATGAAATCTTTATGAAGTATTCTGTTTATTTTTAAAAATATGTGATTACAGTATTGCCGTGTTTCCAATATCATAAAATTAATATTTTGATTTAAATTTTTTTTCTAAGATGCGTTGCTGTATAGTTGTGTTCTTTTTTATTTTTATTTTTTATAAATACACAGAAAATAATTATTAACATAACTTTTATTTTACTAAGCACTAGTTTATTGATACAAAACTCATCCACGGTAACACTGTTTTTCCATTTGTCATTTTACTTGCGACAAGTGTCAGAAATTTACTTGCAAGCTAATTCTCTTGCAAGTTGAAAAAATGTGATGGTGTTAGTAAAAAGGTGTGAGTGTATTGAGTTTTTCGAACTTGTACTTGCATGTGGAAGCGGGGTGTAATCCGGCGTTTCCACATGCAAGTAAATACTTGCAAGTAGCGTATTAGTATTATCAACGAAAAATCGAGAAAACAGCCGATTGGATGAAAGCACAAAAATTGTGTGAATGTTAGTGAAAAAGTGTGTGTGTATTGAGTTTCGCGAACAACAGCAATGTTTTCTGCAAAACTAATTGGACGAGCACAGGTGTTTTTACATTTCCTACAGACCCAGTTTGCTGAAATTTGTGCACAATTCTGCCGATTGTGGACACATTTGTTCCATTATTCTGACCAAGAAAAATCACGAAGTACACGAAATGTATTTTGTTTTGAACGCCCGTTTTCGTAAAAGGCTTTTACTCAATTGTGTACCTCTACATGTTTGAATTTGTCAAACACTGAAACAAAGAAATGTCGAATTAAGTTGGGCAAAAAACTTGACGTTAAGGTTTGACTTACAACTAACATTGTGCATTATGTTTGGATCATCCTCAATATCCACAAGATCTGCTTGGTCGACAATGCTAATTTACTACTAAACGTTAATTCTGCTATTATTTTCTAAAAAGGTCGAACAAATTTTACAAGTAAAATTTTATTTCACATTCCTTTTAGAAAAGCTCCCGATGCCTTATTTCTGCTAAGGCATTTCTTTTTTATTTAAAAACTCCCAAATTTTTTACTTTAATTTCAAAAAAAATTATTTAACAAATTTTTACCCTTCCTTAGAGGCGTATTAAGAAAAACAAAGGAAACTATAAAAAAAACTCTTACGAAAAAAAGAAATGCGCAAAGGATTAACTCAATTGTTAAAACAAGTTCATCTTAAAGTACAAGGGGGAGGAAGTCAACAAGTTAAAGTTTCCTCTTCCTTTTTTCTCAAAAAAAAAAAAACGGAAGTTGTTTCATTATTTAATTTAAAATTGTTGTAGTAGTTGTTGGTTACACGGACACACTCACACACAAATGAACAAATAAACAGTTTAAGCAGAGTTACTCAAATTGCATTTTCTTGTTTGTTTAAGGCGAACTGAGGAAAATAGAGCAGAAGCAAGCGACTGGGTTATTGAAAAATTTAGATTTTTATACACCACTCCCTGTGTTTAATAAAGTAATTACTGTAATGACTGTAAAAACATTTACACGACTCATTAACTAATTTTAGATGCTTTTTGGAAAAATGTTAAGTGCGCAGCGTAAAATTTTACAATTTAAATTTTTATGGGTGTTAGAGCTTTAAATAAGTTTCGCTAAATTTTTGCTGCGACAGAGAAATTATTCAATTAAGTACATAATATCTGCAAGTTTTTATTGATAGTTTTTTTTACAAAATTTAAAGCTGTGATGTAGACTGCACGCAATTTTTAAGCAATTCACTTTCAAGATGACATCAAGAAAAAAAAAAGACATAAAAAAATGTTCTCATTAAAATTGCAATCAGCGGTTTATTTAAAGCAATTTTATTTAAAATTTAAAGAAAGTTTTTAGCAAAACTTGATCATGTAACCACCAAGTAAAGGAAATTAAAAAGCCATATTTATGGCTGGTTTAACCCTCTAATGCTTAAGTCCGTCTCTAGGCGGGGTAGCCAAAAACCGTCATATAATTTTTAATTTTGATCAAATCAAAGCTTATTTTATCAAAAAGTTTTCATTCAGTGGCAACACTCTTACGAGTTTGACAAAACGTACATTGTCATCTGGAATTTGAACGGCAACGTTCATTTTCTATTCTTTGTGAAGAAAGTAAATATTGTGCATCGAAAAAATAATATTTCAAAGCTTTAGATCGGGCCGAAAAAATACTAGTGAGTATTTAAACGTTCAATTGAATATTTATTAAGTTTTCATTAAAGAAAATAAAATCGCTGCTGAATATGGAGGTTTTTGCTGAACCCGTCTGGAGGCGGGCTGGGGCATTAACATAGAAAATGCCGGAATGTGCATTAATATTGTGAATAGAAAAAATAATACTTCAATGCTTTAGATCGGGCCGAAAAGATCACAGATCCTAACGTCCAATTGAAATAAATATTAAGTTTTTACTAAAAAAAAATAATAGCTATTGAGTATGGATGTTTCTGCTGAACCCGTCTGGAGGCGGACTGGGATGTATATCAAAAACGTATCTTAAATTATTACGATAATGCCCAACAGTTTGACCCTTTACAGATCAACGAGTACTCAAAAGAAAAAACTGAAGTCAGATTTCTGTTTCTCACCCTAAAACTAGCTTAATTTGATTTTTTTTCCTGGCAAACAAAAAATGTGGCATTAGAGGGTTAAGCCCCAAAAAAGCATCTGGTATTAATGAAATAAAAGGTTTTAACATTCACAAAGTCCTAAATGTGGCATTAGTAAAAAATAAAATTACAAAATATTTAAAAATTAAAAAATATCTTAACAGGTTTGAAATACATCTTAATCCACTAGCTAAATGATGGCGGCAACATTCGCTAAAGGAGAAGGCACACTGCACTACATATGTATCTAATCAGAAAAGCGCAAAACACCAATATGAACGGGAAGTTCGTTAACTTAAGATTTAGAATAAGATTTGATTAGTTGTTGTTAGTTCATATTTCCAAATGTATATGATGGTTCAATTTATAAATTATGAAAAAAGAAGCTTTTAAACTATTTGTTATTTCCGTATCGGTATAAATACCGAAATTCAATTTTAAACATTATTATAGCGGTATCGTTTTTAATAACGGTATCGGTTGCCAGCCTTGCTTAAAAATAAACCAAAAAAAATCATAAATTTCTTCGAAATGAACTCCACTTTATATAAATACGAGTTGTAAAGTTTAATATAATAATAGTATAACAGAATAAAAGTACAATGATAAAGAAAAAGTATAATAAAATAATAATAACTATAGTATAATAGTATAACAGCACGATAATATTATAGTACAATAGTATAATATTATAATGGTATTCAAGCATAAAAGTATATTACCACGGTTGTTAAAGTTTGTACAATAGTACTCTTTTGGCAAAACTCAACGCTAAAAAGTACGCTGGTACACCCATGACTCATTTGGTACTATTTCCAAATTCTTCGTATTTACTGTCCAATGAATATAAACGTAGTTCAGTGTTTGGTGAAAATTGTCTTGCGAAATAGAAAATGCTTGATTTCTTAGCTTTTTTATGAAATTTTACGGAAACTCTGTGTATTTTGTTGTTGGATTTAAAAAAACAGCTATGATATTTTGCATTTGCTCTTTTGCAAGTTCATTTGCACCAAACACTGAACTCCGCTTATATTTCTTATTAAAATTTTTTCTACTGTTTTTAAAATCATTTTAAATTTGGTCAGAAAAAAATCAATAAAAAAATATTAACTTTTTAAGGCCCGTTTTCACAACTTACCGATAGCTAAATTTAGGATTTTATCGGGCGTATAAAAAGTGTTCCATTATTACAAGTTTACTTTTACCTACCAGGTAGGATGGACTTTAATTGACTTTATCGCTCACTTTAGGTTAAAGTAAAGTTTTAATAATGGAACACTTTTTATAAGGCCGGTTAAAGTCTACTTTAAGCTATCGGTAAGTTGTGAAAACGGGCCTAAGGTTTTTTTTTTTTTGTAATTTGGGGATTTTTGGGGATATTTTTTTAATATTTTGGAGACAAGGAAAAAGGTACCTGGCAGCACTGAAAACTATACTAAAAAAGCAAAAAAAAACCTTTCTTTACAGAGAGAACGGGAACTAACAGGCGTTACTTTATACAAAATCTATATTTAAAAATAAATAAGACGTAACAAAATATGATGGTAGATAGACGTTACAGAAAGAGTATTATTGTATGAAGTGACTGTGTAATTGAGGAGTTCGATCGTTAGAATACAGCTACAAGAGAAAATAACTTAAACAAGCAAATAATAAAATACGTTGATTGAAAGGCTTAATGCTAAAAACTTAAAACATAAGAAATATATACAACAATATAAAAAGTACGTTACAGTACCGCTAAGACAGAGTAACATAAAAATCAAGTAAGAAAACAAAGTCGGTCAAGCCTGACCATGCGATACCCAACACCACAGTATTTAAAAACAAATTTTCGAGAGCGTTTGGCTATCACACATCAGAACAAATGCATAATACCCCTGCCGGATTTTTATAAGCTGGCTCAACATTTAGTTGACTTTTTGCTAACTAATTTACAACTGACTTCAAATCTAACTTATTCATGGGTAATTCCATGTCTAATCGACCAAGTGTCGGACATGACCCCTTTCGATTTTAATGAAATTTGGTGAGAAGTTACCTTTTATTCTATTAGGATCAAAAATGTTTTTCTTTTTCAAAAGTTATGTCAAGTTATGCTTATTTCTTCAATATATCGAAAACTGCTTTATATACGAAGATGATTTAAATGTAATTTTAAAGAGAATAGTTGGGGCTACAAACCATATATTAAAAAAAATAGTTTTTTTTTGAAAAAGGTCATATCTGCAAAATATTAAATTAAAAAACGGACTAAGTCAAAAACCTATTTTTTTATTTGGCAGATTTTTTTTATATTATACCTCAAACTGTTCTTTAAAAATCCTGATACTTTTAGGGAGGTGTTTTTTTTTTGTCTTTTTTAAGATAATATTTTTTTTATTTCGCAACCTTTAAAAAAAATCTTAAAAAAGAATTTTAATATTGTAGTTTTGAGCAATAAGTACACTGTGCTACTTGAAAAAAAAACAGACAAGCCGGGCACTTAGCGTTTTATCCTAATTGGGGCACGCTGAATCCAGTTTTTAGGTTAGCTCTTGTTTTCGAGATATACCGTTATTTCGAAAATGTAGGAGGTTGCGCAGCATATATATTCGCGTAACTCAAAAACGGTTTAGCTTATTGAAGAAACTAAAAAACCCGAAATTCCGCTACAAATGATAAAGTTGGGTTGATCATACATTTGACCCATCTAGGAGCATCCTACGCGCTGTACCATACAAATATGGCGATTAAAAAAATCCTTTAATTTGGCCCCTTCAGCGCGTTGAATGCTCCTAGATGAGTCAATTGTATGAAAGTGCAAATTATCATACTCTTATTAACGAGTTTCTATTTTTGTCGGATATAGATGCTTTAGAAAACTTAAAAAGCGAAAATATTTATGTTTTTTGGTCAAAAGTACTATGGTCACACAAATATGAATAAGACCAGTTAATTTTTCCAGAGCTTAGTAGAATAACCAAAGGAGTATTTTCCATTCCAGACTCTTCGGCGAATGTAGAAAGAAAATGTTCATGCCAAAATATTATTAAAGCAAAGAAACGAAATCGACTTAGGCCCGATTTCACAACTTACCGATAGCTAAAGGTAGGATTTTTCGGCCGTATAACAGGTGTTCCATTATTACAACTTTACTTTTACCTACCAGATAGTATGTACCTTAATTAACTTTATCGCTCACTTTAGGTTAAAGTAAAGTTTTAATAATGGAACAGTTTTTATAAGGCCGGTTAAAGTCAACTTTTAGCTATCGGTAAGTTGTGAAAACGGGCCTTATATGTATATGCCAACGGCTTCAAGTCTAATCGAAACAAAAGACTTTTTCTTTTCAAAAAAAAAAAAAATATTATAAAAAATGATTTAGTACTATTGCGGTCGAAAAAGCACGATTTTAAAAGTTCGTTAGTATCATATTGGTTTTCTCATTTGTCATCCCTGTATAAAACTGTTAAAGTCTAAAAGTATTATAGTATATATGTAGGTATAAAAGTTTAAAAATATAAAAGAATAAAAGTATAATAGTTTTAAAGTATAAAAGTTTAGTAGTATTAAAGTATTAATGTATAAAAGTATAAAAGAATAAAATTATAAAAGTATAAAGATTTAACGGTATGAAGGCACAAATGTATAAAAATATTAAAGTAATAAGATATAAAAGTATAAAATTATAAAAGTTTAAAAATATAAAAGCATACAATAATAAAAGTGTAATAGTTTTAAAGTATAAAAGTTTAGAAGCATAAAAGTATTAATGTATAAAAGTATAAAAGGATAAAATAATAAAAGTATAAAGATTTAACGGTATGAAGGCACAAAAGTATAAAAGTATTAAAGTAATAAATTATAAAAGTATAAAATTATAAAAGTTTAAAAATATAAAAGCATAAAAGTATAATAGTTTTAAAGTATAAAAGTTTAGTAATATATAAGTATAAAAGAATAAAAGAATAAAATTATAAAAGTATAAAGATTTTACGGTATGAAGGCACAAATGTATAAAAGTATTAAAGTAATAAGATATAAAAGTATAAAATTATAAAAGTTTAAAAATATAAAATCATACAAGAATAAAAGTATAATAGTTTTAAAGTATAAAAGTTAAGAAGCATAAAAGTATTAAAGTAATAAATTATAAAAGTATAAAATTATAAAAGTTTAAAAATATAAAAGAATAAAAGTATAATAGTTTTAAAGTATAAAAGTTTAGAAGTATAAAAGTATTAATGTATAAAAGTATAAAAGAATAAAATTATAAAAGTATAAAGAGTTAACGGTATGAAGGCACAAAAGTATTAAAGTATTAAAGTAATAAAATATAAAAGTATAAAATTATAAAAGTTTAAAAATATAAAAGCATAAAAGTATAATAGTTTTAAAGTATAAAAGTTTAGTAATATATAAGTATAAAAGAATAAAAGAATAAAATTATAAAAGTATAAAGATTTTACGGCATGAAGGCACAAATGTATAAAAGTATTAAAGTAATAAGATATAAAAGTATAAAATTATAAAAGTTTAAAAATATAAAATCATACAAGAATAAAAGTATAATAGTTTTAAAGTATAAAAGTTTAGAAGCATAAAAGTATTAATGTATTAAAGTATAAAAGAATAAAATTATAAAAGTATAAAGATTTAACGGTATGAAGGCACAAAAGTATTACAGTAATAAAATATAAAAGTATAAAATTATAAAAGCTTAAAAATAAAAAAGCATACAAGAATAAAAGTATAATAGTTTTAAAGTATAAAAGTTTAGAAGCATAAAAGTATTAATGTATTAAAATATAAAAGAATAAAATTATAAAAGTATAAAAGTGTAAAAAATGATGTAACCAACAACATTTTAGATTTTTGTTTTTTTGATGAAAATCAATAATTTTTTATCATTTGCATTATCTCGAAAAATCTCATATCTCTGAGAAGTACCGTTGCGAAATAAGAGCAAAAACAATTTCAAACGAAACCCTAGAGTTGAAGCATAAATTTAAAAAAAAAAAATTCTCCTATAAAATTTTATTTTTGTTGGTTACATCATTTTTGCTATAAGGGCTCGATATAGCGGTGTGAAAGCACAAAAGTATCAAAGTATTAAAGTATAAAAGCATAAAAGTATAAAAATAGTATAAAAAAGTATAAAAGTATAAAAAAAAGTATAAAAGTATAAAAAAATGTTTAAATGTATAAAAATATAAAAGTACAAAACTATACGATATTTAAAAATTTTTATTAAACTTTAAGTTAGAGAGTAAAAAAAACATTTTGAGTTTGAAATTAATGTTATAATAATTTTTGCCCAAAAAAATTTAAATTTATTAAATTCTCTCGGTTTTGAGATATATATTAATCTGAATGATTAAAACGTTTTAAAAGCACAATATCAATCATTGAAATTCCATATATATTCATTATTTGTTGGTGTATTTATTTATTTAATTTTTCCCTCCTACACTTTTGGCATAAAAATAAAACAAAATGTTTTTTATTGCCCCCTTTTTAAATGGGAATTTATGTGTTAAAATACACCCTTTTTCTGTACTTTGTTTTTTTCCGTGCCTTTTGTTGTGCTACAATAAAAATAAGCACATAAATTCGTAATCAATAACAATGTGTCCCAGGCGTTTTTAAAGAAAACAACTCAAAAAACGTTACAGCAGAAACACAATAGCACCGTATGAACGTAGTAGCGTACGACGTAGATTCGCTGTCAAGTTAAAACTTTTATATTTTATGCAAAGGCACACATTAGCTGACGTCGCCGTAAAAACGTATCTACGTCGTACGCTGACTTGGAGCTAATTCTATTTCATACGCCAGTTACGTCCGTATTGTAATAGCAAAAGAAAATTAAAAATCAAAAATGAATTTATTTTTTGATTTTTTAACAAAAATGAGCAAAAATTGGAATAAATTTGAAATTTTTTATTATCTTTGTAGAAACGGCATACGACACAATTGTGTTTCTAGCATAACAAGTAAAATGTATCCAGAAAATACGCAGCAGAGCCAAACTTTTACTTAGAACATTTACAGCAAACTTTCTAAAATATGTGGCAAAATAAAAGAACTTAAAAAGTGTCTTGAACTTTCAGTTAATCCTTGGATATCATTAATGTTATCCTGTCTAGAAGCTTACGTTTTTCTCATTACATTTGTAGGGCATATTTTTGGTTATAAGTATTAACATAAACTAAAATTTTATCTTTAATATTACTTTTTATATTATTTTTTTTTATTTGTGCTGTGCATTTAGGCTAAAACTATAAAAACATTTATACTCGCTCATAAAATATAAAGGGATACTCATAAAATATAAAGGGAAGCACATAATATTTATATACACATTCATGGATTTTTGTGATGCCTAAAAGAGTATCATTTACTTTAATGAAAATAAATGCATCAGTTTTAAAGAAAATAATAAAAAAATTTCCAAATTTAATAGCAAATATGTTGCAATAATTTTTAAATAGAGTGAATTTTTGGAAAAATTCCTTTCTAGAATATTTTTTATAATCGATGTTTCGTGCGATTATTTAAAATTTTAACCAGAAATTTGTACATAGCGTTACATGCTCACAGAAAAACGGAAAAATAATAACATATAGAAAATATTCAATGGCATATTGAAAAACTAAAAATTCATACAATCGATTCGATAGCCATTTATATTTATTTTTTCTGTTTTATTACTTTGTCTATAAAAGTCAATTTCATAAAAGGTCAAACATTGATTTTTTCGAACATTTTCAAATAAATTAGGCGAGAAAATTTGAATTTTGTTAAAATAAAGTTAATTCAGCTTGCTGAATTAGTTTAATAACACTAATAATTTTCAGATAGAAACTAAAAATGGCAATTCAACTAATAAAATCCTAATTCAGCTAAGAAAATTCTAGCTGAATAGAAATTTCGCCGAGCTTAATTGTATTTTTTACAAGGGCGGATTCAGCTATTAGGTTACATATAAGTTAGTAAGTGGGATAGCATCCAACCCTAAATTAAGACGTAAGAATTCTAGAGTTCGACCAGCCCAGGGGTGGGATCATAACCCACTTCCCCCTCTTAGATCCGCGATAGGTTTTTTATAATTTAATAAACAATAAGAAGAAAGGAATTTTAACTTACATAAAACTAATTCAGCTAGTTTATTTGTAAAATTAAACATTATTACTCAATATGAAATATAAAAATTCCATTTAGTAAACAAACTCGTAGCGGAATCGTTATTCAGCACAGCTGAATTCAGTTTTTGTTAACAAATAAACATTAATTGAAACATTTTTTTACTTAGCTGAATTAAAAAAATAAAACCAGTAATTGAGAAAATTGCATAATCGAATATAAGACTTGCTAACTTTTTTTCGAGCATTTTTCGTAAATTTGAAATTGTAAAAATAGTCAAATTAAGAAATTAAAGTAATTTTAGGCAATTATTGATGGTACTGCAGCATAATTGCACAAGGCGACAAATGTATGTAAATCGATCACCTTCAAATATGCCATCAAATTAAATTCTATCCTTTTAACCTTGTCAGCAGAAATTACTTAGCTACACTTTAAAAAAAGCAAGTCAATGTTGCGAACTAGAATTTTAATTGCAAAAAAAACCTTTTATCATTATAATCCGTAATTTTACCTTCAAATTCGTATGTACAACATTCTAACAATTTTTTAAATATTCATGCATAATCTACAATACAAAAACAACAACAGCAACAGAAACAATAACAAAACCAGAAACTAAAACAAAAAACGATGAGGAGGGTAATTAAAAAATAAAACTCAATTCAATTCAACGAGCTTTTAAAAAAAAATTAGTATTAAACAATAGTTAATCTGCACTTGAATTTACTTTTAACATTCATTGTTCATGAATACAAAGGACGATTTGCAATGTATTTGTGTATTTGCACACAGAAGCAGAAAGTGACGCACACACAACAACAACACATCCAGTTACTCACAAAACAACGACAAACTAACATTAATTGTAGTTAAGGCAATGGACCATTTTGAGGTTAAATTCTTTAGTTGTATTATTAGAATTAACATGAATACAAACATGAATCCTAAATCAGCTTAAAATTCTTGCTGTGTTATGCAAAAAAAAAATTAAAGTTCACATTAGTTCACCAATACTCATACACTTTTGCTGAGCTTAATGTATTGGTTAACTTTAACTTTTACCTTAACTTTTTTTTTGCATTAGGGGCATAATCTTTATTGTAGAAATTATGAGTAACGTAATCAAACAATGTTTATACGAGTATTGCCACAAAAAAAATCCTTATTCAGCTAACATTATGTATAGAAAATAAACATTCGTGGATTCAAAATTCGAATTTAACTAGAAAAAATTTAAATTCACCAAGTTGAATTATTAATTTTTCATTAACATTTGATTCATTTTTATCTAGCTGAATTGCTTAAAATTTGACATACATACATATGCATTTATTAATATATGTATATGTATTTGAAAAAAAAATTAGCCAAGAGCAAATTTTTATTAGCCTAAAGATTTTATATAAAATCTAATTTTTTCGGTTAAAAACTTTAACAAGCTACCAGAAGTTTAAATTTAGTAAGCTGAATTATTGATATTTTTCTTTTAAAACATTTTTATAATTTTATGATTCATCTTTTGATAAATGTATAAACCAGATTAAGCTAGCTGAGTTTGCTAAATGTATAAATCAGCGCGTTAGGTAGCTGACTGAATTTGATAGAAAATAAAAAAAAATTTAACCGAATAAACCAAAGCTAAACTGTAGTAAAGACTAGTTTAACCAATAAAGCTACGTTATTCAGCTAGCTTAATTAAATATTATTTTATAATTTAATGCTTAAAACGAATATAAATCACCCTTTTTCGGATTTGGCTATACACTGAGCAGGATTAAATCAATATGGCCCTTTTAGTTGAAATAATTGCATTTCTTACATATCGTCACCTTAAATGCAAACGGGCGTAACTCTACAAAAATTCGATATTCAGTTTTTGACTGATTTTTAATCTTTCTATTCAACTACATGTTCATGTTCATCAAACTACATGTTTTGGACCTCGGCGATCACAAATGGTGACTTTAGATATAAAAGTAATTTAAACGCCTAGATTATTTTGGTATTATTGATTTTGCAAAGTTTACTTCTCGTGCAAAAAAATTAAAAATGCAGTTACATCCGTTTGCATTTAAGGTGACGATATTCATACATATTCTTGTCTAATTATTAAGCTGATATCATTAGACAGATTAAGTCTCAAGCTCAATGTCATACACACATGTAAAAAAGGAACTTAAACAAATTGTACATGCCATAAACACATACATATTTATAGATACAGCTTTATTACACGCAGAGAAAAAACATGTTTGAAAATGGTCACTTCCAACAAAACTATGTTCAAAGGAAATTTTAACCATATTATTTTCACCGACAACCATGTGATGGTTAAATTAATCCTTCATCAAGAAGCCACAATCATATTATTGTTGCCTCTAAACATGTTACAGTTAAATAAAATTTAGTTTTAAAATTTACAATATTATTTTCCACTTTTCCAAGAGCAACATGCTATGGTTGAAAACCAACAATGCTTTAATAAGTGCTTAACATATTTCAGTTGTTTTTAACTAAAACAGGTTTGAAGGCAACCATAATAGGGTTGTGGACTCTTGATGGCGGTGACAATAACATACTTAAATTCAAAATAAGATGATTAAAATATTCTTTAAACATAGTTATGTTGGAGGTGACCATATATAAACATATTTTTTCTCTGGGTGCACCATCACAGTCACCAGCATTTGTATAAACATCACAGGTTTTGCTTAAAACAAAAACAACAACAAAAAATAATAAACAAAACAAACTTACAAGCACTATCTGCCCTTGTATTGAAAACGAAAAACAGATGCATTCATCATCAAAACATTTGCATGAACAAGTGTTAGTTTGGGACTTTAACCAAGTAGTACGTTAAAATAAAAGTTGTACCGAAAGTTTGAAAAAAAATTTTTTTGATTACATGGTGTTATGTTTTCCCATATAAATACTGGGGTCTAATCACCGCATTCGATACTATCGTATCGAATAAACTATCGAATGTTTTTGCATACGATAGACACTGACGTATCGAATGAAAACTCGAGAAATGTAATGTCGAGTTACTCTTTATCGAATGCTACTATTTCAAATTCAATAAATTCCATTCCATATCGAGAGGCGTGATACCAAAATAAATAATTTCGATCAATTTTGCTCGATATCATATGCGGTGATTAGACCCCTGATTATTTTTTTTCGGCGTGAACCACCCAAAACGGAAAGAAAAACACTCGGGAAAAATTAAGTTTTTTAGACTTACTTTAAGTACGAGTCGTACTCAAAAATTCAAGTACGAATAACACTAAAACTTACTAAAGAAACCTAAATGGGATTACTTTCGAAAATCAATCCCAGAATTTCTTAAAATAAGCAGGGCTGCCAGACTTGGGGATTTATCCCCAAAGTTTGGGATTTCATGCGAGCAAAAAGGACAAAGAAAGTCATTTGGGCGTTGGGGATTTTTTGGGGATTTTATACATTTTAAATATAATTTTCCCTTCTTTTATTTAACGCTTATTTTTCTTTGTTTCGTACATAAAATATGAAAAAATTAGCAAAGCTTTTTCTATACTCTTATCAACAACTAATACAGAGTAGAGCGTCTTAATTAAGATAATCATTTTTCTTAAGTGTGTAAAAGGTGCTTAAAAGCTTAAAAAATTTCGAGTGAAGAAGAATTAAAATAAAGAATCTTAAACCGTTGACAACACATACAATTTTTGATTTTTTAAAGACAATTATCAAGCAAACATGTCATTCCCAAAATAAGTAAATCGTTACCTGAAACGCAAAAGGAAGTTATTAACGAAAAATTAAAAAGCAACGTTTTCATTAATTCTGATCTATTGCGTCAACACAAATGTCGACAAAAAAATCTTTCGACTAAAATTTGCGATTTTATTATCAAAAAACAAAAGGTCATATCTACAAAAGATACTATGATAAATGCTACATTGTCAATTGTCAAAACAACTGGAATGTTTTACAAGAAAAATAAAAGAAATTTAAGTATGAACAGTTAAGATGATTTATTAATTTATCATTTTGAATAGTTTTTACTTCTGCTGTGAAAGTTTCAAAATGTTAGACAGGGCCTTTTGCGTATTAGGTGACGAAATATAAAAGACAATATAATAAAGTTTGGGCAAAAGAATGCGGGGCTATTGGTTATTATTTATTATGCTTCGAAGTATTAAATAATCGAGGGATTTATGTATTTTTTTATGGATGGCTAAAACCGACTGAACAAGCTCCAAATTCTTATAAATTGGCTCATATGTCTTCAAAAACAGCATATTGCTTTGCTTGTAATTCCTCACTGGAATTACATAAAAAGGATTTAAAAAAACATGCCGAAACCAGTCGCTACAAACAAAATAAATAATTTTTTTAACTAAAAATTTTTATTTGGGGATTTCCTATTAAAATGTTTCTTACTATTTTTAAAAAAATTTAAAATTTTGAATTAACAAGATTAAAAATTTGTTCAGAAAAAAAAACAAAAGAAAATATAAATTAACTTTTTAAGGTTTTGATTTTAAGTTTGGGGATTTTTAAGGATTTTTTTTTAATTTTCTGGGGACAAGGCAAAAAAGTACCAGCAAGCCCTGAAAATAAGTACAAGATTCTTAAAACAAGTAAAAAAAAGATTAAAATTTGAGAGATTATTTACAAAGTAAGCATTTTAATCTCATTTCAATCTAAGTTTGTTGTAGCCACTACAACAACACAACAGAAGTAAATAAAAAACGGTTTGCTTGTTGTGCGTAGAATCAACAAAAACAACAGAACGAGACGAAAACACATTATTTTCATGTTTAAAAAGAAAATTTGAGAACTTTTAATTCTCATTTAGTTTATATTTTCTGTTATATATGTACATTAAGTTTTTAATGTAAACACCATATCGGAAATGATGCTGGTATTTTATAATTAAAATTCTGTCAGGTGTAAAACTGGTAAGTAAATCAATAATAAAATTCTGCTTCTGATTTCGCTTTTGGTTTATTTCAAGTACGGATTCGGGATTGTATCAATTTTATAATACTTGAACCAAGCGCTATTTGAGATTGAATTAATCTTATATATATACTAAATCCATCACATTTTCGGATTATTTCGAGTACGAATTCGGGATTGAATATGGAAAAGTCAAGTATTTCGCTATTGAAAATCCGTACTTGAATCAATCTTTTTGTACTTGATTCAAGAAAATCCGCAATTTTCAACGGAGTTAGATTTTATTTAGTCATACAACTAAACTTTTATTAAGCACAATCTTTTTTCGTTAAGGAAATTACTATTTTCAGAACTACTGGGTAGTTAAGTGTATCTTTATGTAGAGGCTTACAATAAATAATGCATGTTCATATGTATTTTTGTAAGTGTACAAATAACACACACACACACATCCAAATTTACAAGTTCTTAAAACCCCAATTTAAAAAATCCAACAACAACTATTAAAAGTATTAATGCATGACAAGAGATTGTAATTGCAATTTTTGATACATATAAAGGGAATTCACATGGAGTCTTAAGGTAGAAATATATAACACGCGTTAGCTAGTGTTTTTCCGCAGAACAAGTTAGATGAAAAATATTTTGACGCGTTTGCGCCAGAAAGTTGGTTAACTTTAAACTTTTTAACGCGTTGTGTATTTTTGGCAAGTAATCAGCTGACAATAAAAAAGAATTATTTAACAAACTTGTGAATCATGAAAGAAAATATTTTCAATGTACAAATTAGTAAAAAAATAAAAAACAGCTGACAGGAATGGCATTTGTAACGCGCGTTGTGTAACTTGCAATTTTTCATGCGCTAAAGTTTTAAAACACAGGACACATGTCGTTAACGCGTTAACGCGTGTAATGTACTTCTACCTTTATGGTGTTTCCTTTTCTTAAAAAAATAATATTGCATTAGAATTGTGTAATATATTTTTCAGGTTACACGCACCCTTACAAAGTGATACATTTCTCTAAATTACAATGGAACAAAATAATAGCTACGTTTTACACTTAGTTGTATTTAGCGTGTTAAATATTGAATGCAAAGCTTATAGCAATAGGCGATATTAACAATAGTTGTAGCGATTTTCAACACGAAATTTTCTTGGAATTCCAATAAGAATTAACAACACTGATTTTCAATTATATTGTTAAAAATTTTGTGCAAAAAAAAAATAATTATAAAATAAATGAAAATTAAATTTGATGAACTTAAGCCTGATTGGATTGGATTGGATTGGATTGGATTGGATTAAAAACCATAAATAGTTCAACAAAATAACCACAATTTTAATTATTATAAAATAAAAGTAAAAAAAACGAAAAACAAAAAACAAAATTCTATATACATATTTACAAACATATGTATGTATATTCATCACAATTAGGGATGCCAAATGGGACCAGGTTTTTTGAATCCCGGGATTCGGGATTTTTTATTCAGAAAAACGGGATCCCGGGGCGGATCGGGATTTTTCGGGATTTCATATATAATAGCAAATTTTTAAAATTCATATACATAGTTATAATAAAATGTTTATTTATAAGTATTAAAACAAATAAATTCATGAAGAATATTAAACTCATTACAAAATAAAACAGTTTAATGTATTCTTTAAAAATAATATGGAAAAATTATGTATTAAAACTTATATTTTAAAAAGCTTCTAAAACAAACTAATGACGATACCTTATTTTATTGAAAACATATACTGCCGACGAAAACAATGCTCGCTATAAACACTTCTGGGTATATTAATATTTAATTTATTGTATATCAAATATATACATACATATGCAAGTATTAATCTAATAAAATAAGCTTAAGCAAATGTGTGTTTGGTAGAATCTCCTAACGTTTTTAACACCTTTTTGCACAACTTCCATTGTGCGTGCGCAGTTCTATTATCATTCACGTAGAAAAAAGACCACATCGAACTTTATCTTATGATTTTATTTTCTGGTGTACAAAATGCATTGCATGTAACATTTATTCACTTGTGACTTCTTTTTGTAACCAGTTAAAAACTAGAATCATTACCAGTATGATTTAATATTAAATTTTGAAAGTTATTTTTTACCCAGGGTGACTCACGTTTATTTAAATATAGTTGTATATAAAAAATACCACATATTACTAAATCCAAAATCTCGGATTCGACACTTAAATTTTTAGAATAATCCCGGGATTTCGGTATTCGGGATTTCGGGATTGGCATCCCTAATCACAATACAGTACACTCGCGGTAACTTGAACACCGTCTAACCTGAACACCGCCTTACTTGAACAAGATTTTTTTTACGTTGACTACTCTGTAACGTGAACAAACTCAGAAAGCTCTATAACGTGAACAATTTTTTTTCACTGCATATGTTTTCCAGGCTTGTCGTTACACTGATAAACATACATTAAATTTGATTTTTAAAGTTGAGGGAATCCCCTTATATAAAAAATGTGTATCCACTAAATAAAATTTTTTTGTTTGGCAACGAAATTTTTGTTTGAGTCTTTTTCTTATGCAAAGTGGTGAATCAGTCGGCATGAGGATTAAAAAATCTAAATTTAGAGTTAAAAGAACGCAGACATTTTAGATAGTTTGCAAAAAGGAACAAGTGTGACTAGTTTAGCAAAAAAGTATAATGTCGCTAAGTCAACCATATGCAGTATTAAAAAGAAAAAAGAAGCAATTTTAAAAAGCGTATGGTGGACATGAGTGTAAAACACACATATTTTTTTCATGAAATTCGACAATCGCTAACGTGAACAATTTCGCTTACATGAACTCCCTTGGTTTTAATTAGTTCACGTCACCGCGAGTGCACTGCACTGTATAACCAAAAATCGCGATACAACACAAATTGTAAGCAAACACAAGAAAAAAGTTCATAAGAAAAATACTTGCTTGCATAAAAAAGTACTTAAAGCCGATGCAAAAAAGGGTATTATCTAACACTCAATTATGACTAGGGGTAAGAAATGGAACAAATTTGCCATTTATTTTTCCATATATTTTTAGAATAGAACAAAAACCCGCGCGAATGGTAGCATACATGGAACATTATCCCTGCAGATAATATTGAACTACGTAATCCGATTTGATGAAATGGACAACCCTCTGGACTGGTCCAATGTTATGCAAGCATGGACCATTTCATTGCTAAAAACAGTTTGTAGTGAAACGACATGTCTTCGTTTTTAAACGAAATGTTTTCGTTTTTAAACGAGGGCTCCGGTAGGCAAGCTGGTAGTGAGCTAGTATATCAGCACCGGGGTTGCGGGTTCGATTCCCGCCAGAGACTCTGGTTTCATTCCTGCAGACAAGCGCAGAGTTTCGCGGGGTTAAAACTTATCCCCTGGAGTATACCATGTGGTAGTTTCAAAACTAGTCCACTAGAGTATGTATGAACGTGAAGTAGTTTTAAGAGTACTCCGTTGTAATGCAAAACTGGGTTATATGGTTCACTCCCAGGAAATCGTAATGTTAAATTTTTGGAGTACTCCTTCTCCTTTATGGACTACTCTTTAAATGCATGTATGGACTAGTCTCGTTATCTGCAGGGTATTGTCAGAAATTAAAACACCATTAGAGTCATAAGTCGTAAAGTCTTATTTGAAATAGTACACTCACACGTACATACGTAAAATAAACTGAAATTAATTTTTTGATATTTTTAGTTGGGCTTGCGTTCAACAGATTTAATTTTTATTAATTTATTTTTACTGAAGGAAGGAATTTTTAAAACATGAAATTTTATTAAATCTTATTGATAATTTTCTTGGCTGAGCTGGGGCTCGAACCCGGGTTAAATTTACATGTTTTAAGAACCACCACATTCTTTCATCAGAACTCTTTGACGTTCTGCCAACCAACAGTCAATCATCTGGTGGTTCGAAATATACTGTAATTATCATTTTTCAATTAATTAACATGTTGCCTCCTTTTCTTCTGTTTTTTCGTAATTATTCTTTCATACCTTTGCTTATTTTGTTTTTTGTCCACTTTCGTCGACAATTTATTTGTACAACTTGAAGTACAAACGAAAACATTGCAGCTTGTGCCATAGCTATTTTATGAACAATTGTGATTTTTAGTTGATCAGATAATTTTTATTTTTTGATATTTCTAGTTAGGCTTGAGTTGATCAAATTAAATTGTAACATAAAATAAATTTCGAACCGATTTTAATGAGGCTTATAAACGCAGATCAATCCTTATAAATATGGACACATAAGCGTGATGTGTATAAATACTGTGGTGTAGAGTATCATATGGCCGGGCTTGACCGACAACTTTCTTACTTGTTTTTTTAAATTTTTTTCTATCGAAATATTCTAGTGTATTTTTGTATTTTTTTTAATTAAGAACTAATCAAAAATTTATAGAAATAAACCATATGAATAAATAAGTATTGTTCAATGAATGCTTGTATTTACAGTAAAATGCATTGATTAAGGGATTTCTATAGCATACCTTAAGGCATTACCTATGTACCTATGTAGTGTTGCCACGACCAAAAAAAATGTGTAACCAAAATGTAAAAATAATGTAGCCAAAAACGAAAAAAAGTAAACAATATTATTTTGTATCAAAATAATTATTTTATTCGCACTTCATTTAAAAAAAAAATGTTTAAAGAAGAAATTGTGTTTGTTTCTATCTTGTAGGCTAATAAACCGCTGGATCGATCTTTTAAAAGTTTTCACAGTCTGGAATGAACAATAGGCTATATAATTTTTCGAAGTTTTTAGTGCCACCTTCTATACAAAGTTTACACTTATTAACGTAAATGTTAAAAGTTTTTTAAGCTAGAGCTTTTAACCTTTTTATATAAAGAGCTCTTATAACAAGTTAATCTTTTAGTGCCTGTTTTTAGAAAACGTAAACAAGTGAGTGAGTGAGAAATTATGTTGAAAACAAAAACAAATGTTCGTTTTTTATTATTGTTTTCAATATAATTTCTCACTCACTCATTTGTATATGTTTTCTAACAGCAGGCAGTTAAAGTCTTGCTCTACGTTATGGTGCAGAAGTTCAAAATTGAGCTAAATGATGAGGTTGCTGTTTTATAAATAAATGCTTTTTGCCAGGTGGAAATATAATAATATTAAACGGGATTGGATCGGAAGGGCTTTTGACCTTATCGCTTATCTAGAAAATGTTTCAGTTAGACTTATGAAGCATTAAGAATAGCAGATACTGGCCATCTACACTTCAAAAAAATATTTTGTAAGAAGATGAAAAACGTATTGGTTTTATATGCACTAGGGTATTCATTTAATCGGGTTTTTACTTTAATCTGTTAATCGCTCGATTAATTAATCGAGGTTTTGGTTAAATCGGCTAATTTTTTTATTGATCGGCTAACCAATTAAATTTCAATAAATAAAAACAACAAAATAATTCATAGCTATTTAATACATATTTTTTAATTAATACACATTATGTATTTATTAAAAAGAAACTGTTAGATCATTTTATTAGTAATTTTAATAGTTAAAAGAGATCTTATAAAATAATATTTTAGAATCATAATTTGGTTAAAATGTTTAGGATTTAAGCGACTCTTTTCTTTGGTTTTGATAAATTTTGACTAAGGAAAAATTCTTTTATGTTGAAAAGAGCAGCCCATTATAAAGAATATCTAAATTCTCAGTCCTTCTCCTGGATTTCTCTAAATATATAAAATCTTTCATTATTCCATCAATGTTCTGTTTTAATTATTCAAATTTCGAAATCGAAAGTTTTTCCCGTTGTCAAATCATCAACTAACTCATCCTGGCAAAGCTTAGCACCGAATATTCTATATAATAAGCTCCGACTTTCAGACTTTCCGACTTTTTTAATTTCTGTTTTTGTATTGTATTTGTAGAAGAAAATATATTGAACGAAAAAATATTTCTAAACACAACCTTTTTGGTGCACTTTGGTAACATTTTTGGTGAATTTTAAAATTGGTACAGGGTCTCGATTCGAAAACAATTTAATATCTAATTATTTCAGTCAATACTTAACGAATCGGAATTATTTTTATTTTATAGTTATTATTTTTTGTTGTACAGCATTAATTTGAGTTTAACAATACTGAAAACATAATTTCAATTCGTTCATATGACTAAAATAAAATTGCTTTCAAATCGAGAAAGAACTCGATCACGTCTGCCAGAATTAGGCCCCAGATAACGTTTTAAAATTGTACATGGTTGCATTGTAGAATGCATTTAAAAATGCGAGTTGCTTGCAACTGATGTTTTGGAACTCACCCATAATAAAAAACACAAAAAGATGTGGTTAAATACTACAAAAAATTAAAAATTTTGTTTCATCGATTAATCGCTTAATCGACTGAAATTTACCGGTTAATCCAAAAAAAGCCAATCAGTTAATCGGGTAGTAGTTAATCAGTTAACCGAATGAATACCCTAATATGCACAGATACCACATACAATTTTTAAGAGTTGGAAAAAGCGGAACAGGTAGATGTTGTTCCAAAACCAAAAATTGGTTTTTTTTTGTGTTAAAAAAAAGTAGCAAAAATGGAAAAAAGTAACCAATTTTGGTTAAAAGTTACCAAAACGGCAACGCTGACATAATTAGTTTTATTTTGTTCCAAAAAATATGTACTAGTAAACCTACCACCAAAGTTTAATATTTGTTGTTGTAATTCAAAATTGCCTTTAAAATTTAAACCAATTTAATACTTAATTACACTGTTTACATTTTCACATTTATGTTCGTATAATCATATAATCCTCTAATACGAGTAAACAATTGAAAATAGAAAAGAATCACTGGCATTTTTTAACAGTCTTTCATTTAGTGACTCAAAGATTTTATTTTAAACTGATCTACATACACATTTTTTACTTTTAATTCCTTTCCTCTTACTCGTTTTTTCTTTTTATAGGGTTTCTTTATTGCAAACAAAATAAACAACCCCCACAGAATTTTAAGCAATGAAATTTTAAGTCAAAATGTAAAATAATAAAAAAGTAACATATAACACTGTGCTAAGTAGTTGCAAAATAAGACAAGCCGGGCACATGGCGTTTTGACATACAGGTATGTTCTAGGTTCAGAAGGGTTATGTGCCCAAGGGCACACTTCCACTCGGAGACCAGTACGGTCCATTGTGAATCCGACCAGGTATGTTCTAGGTTTAGACTCGAATTGAAAACGAAAAATTTTTTGAATCAGCATAATTCATAAATTGGTGTTCTCAAATCAGCATGTTTTTGTGTATTCGAAGTTTTTGTTCGAAAAAACTTTTGTTGAACTAATGATCGCTAATTTGCTAACCGAAGTATGATAGCAATGTCTAATATTTTTTAAAAATCGTGAAAGCTGTAAAGAATCACAAAAAAAATCGCTAACATGGCTAAAATTCTCGAAAAATTGCAAACTTTTAAACAAACACTAAAATTTATTTGAAATCTCTAAATGGGTTAAAAAAAAAACAAAATGTCGGAAAATAACAAAAAAAAAAATTGCAAAAAAAGAGCGAAAATTCGCGAAAAATTTTAATATTTCAAACAAGCCATAATATTGATTTAAAGTCCCTAAAACTATAAGGAATGGCAAAAAATCGGTAAAAATTGCTAAATTCAAGGAAATTCGCAAAAATTTGCAAACAGCGGCATGATAGCAAAGTCAACTATTTATTATAAATCGTTAAAGCTGTAAAGAATCAGAAAACTTACACGACCAAATCGCTTATATCGCGAACATGGCTAAAATTCGCGAAAAATTGCACAGTTTAAACAAACCCAAAAACTAAGAGATCGCTAAAGCGATTAAAGAAACAAATTGTCCGAAAATAACATAAAAATCGTTCAAAAAAATTTGGTATAATTACATCAATATCAATGAAAATGTCGACTTTAAATTTAGGGTTAGTAAGGGCCTTTTGCGTTTTAGATAACGATATATTTTTGATTAAATTGGATTAAGAAGATTTTAAGCTAAAAGCAATATTAATTTTTTTGTTAAAAATGTTATCACATATTACAATAAAAGTCGATTCGGTTTACTTTCACCAACCCATATCTACTCTTATTGAAAACGAATAAAAACATGTGGATGTGAAATGCAGAACACCAATAATGCTAAAGTAATGCACTTTCGAGTGGATTCGGATTCTAGAACATGCCCGATAATTCGGGTACGCTGAATCCAATGGTGCTAACCGTTTTTTAGGTTAGCTCTTATTATATTATGTTAAAACACCAAGTGCCCAGCTTGTCTAAAAAAAGTGTCAATTTCGAGCACAGTGTAATTAAATAAAAGCTGTTGAAAACCTTTGTCATCATAATGTTGCATTGACTGTTTTTGTTATTTTTTTTAAATTTTTTTTTTATTTTTTTGTAATTTTTCACAGCAAATTGCTGACTGAGAGTTCAGGAACATTGTGCTGAAAATGGTATTAATGCTTGCCAATCACTCAACTGTAAGAAAATTTGATTTACAATTGCAGTTTTTTGGCTTACGCCATTTTTCTTCTTCTTCTGCTTTTCATTAGACTTAGTTCCGAAAATTATAGTTAATTTATGTAATACATACGTGATTTGCATTTAGATTGTCAGTTGCTGCAATAAATTTGTGTGCGTCTTGAAATTTTTTGCAGGAATTAAGTCAATTCAATTTTAAATTATATAAAATATCGTGGTCGTGTAGAATTAAGCTGATGAGATTTAATTTAGTGATTCGCAGTGAGCACCAATTCTTGTCAGATTCAGAAATAATTTTAAGTTAACACGCACTTTGGAGCTCAGCATGGACTTGGCTTTTTCTGAAAGTTCCTCGAGGTGAAAGAAAAACAAATTTTAAAACATAATTTTTAGAATTTTTATAATTTTATAACACAAATTTTTTTTTTAAATAAAAAGTGTTTTGTTAAATAATTCATTTCTTCCCTGTTCACTTTGTTTTTCTCTTTGAGACACGTATACATCCTACATACATATATTAGTTTCTTGATTAAACCATTTTAATTTACTAAACCTTAGCGTTGATTGCACTATCAAATTGCTAAAAATCTATATCCACCCTGCAAATATTATTGGACTACCTGATCCAATTTGATGAAATGGACTACTCCATAGACTGGTCCAATGTAATGCAAGCATGGACACATGTCATTGTTAAAAAGTGTTTGTAGTGAGACGACATGACTTCGTTTTTTAACGACATGTTTTCGTTTTTAAACGAAGTTAAGACTAATCCTCTTGTGTACACAATGGAATAGTTTTAAAACTACTCCTTTGTAGTCCAAAGATGGGTTATATAGTCCTGCCCTAGAACATCGTAATTTTAAAAAGACCATGTTTTTTCCATACGTTTGGGTTACTTTTGGAGCAGTCCTAGGCCCTTGTAGGCTACTCTTTACACGCGTGTTTGGGCTGGTCCTATTATTTGCAGGGTATTGCTTGGTGTATGTGTGTGTGTGTGTTAATGGTATCTTAATACATATTTTTAACAATAAACTTTCGGGTAGAGATAAATGGAAAATAATAAAGTGAAATTCCGCCAAAGACATTAATAAAATGTTACAAATTCTTCCTCATTTGTTCTTCTTGTGCTCTTTCCTACAATTTTTATGACAAAATGGCACGCATTTGTCTTAAACTAGACAAACCTGAAATGGCCATTAAGAGTATATTTATGGCAACTTTTTGTGAAAGAAATCGTTGAAATAGAACCGATAATTCACTTGTAACAATTAAACAAAACATTGTAAAAGAAAACCGAAGAAAGGCAAATAAAAGAGAATCAAGAATAAAAAAATATTCGAAAGTTTGCATAAATACAAAAACGACCTTCAAGCATTTGGAAAAGTGTTTTTCAATTGTCCACTAAGATTTCACTACGTCGTCTCATTTGGTAGTTGTAATAGCGCCAATATCATATGAGCTACGTGGCCCAAAATTAAGTCGTGTGCTCGATGGGGTATACACAAAATACTTTAAACTTAACAACGATTTACAAAACAAATTTTCTATAAAAATTTTTCTTATGAATACGGAGGTAACGCTTTAATTTTTTATTTCTATTACGGAAGTAGCGAATACTGATAAATTGGCGATACTTATAGTTTGCCGATATATCGATATCGGCGATATTTTACTGTCGATACTTTTAAAATTTTTTCTAGAGTTTTCTGCAGAAACAATTAAATTTTCGATGCTTTATTCGAATAACAACTAATAGCGAAATACAACTTTTAAGAAACCTTTTTTCTAAATTCTTAACCGTTTTGCTTTGCCTCATCATAGCACGGCCTAAACCTCAAAAAAATTTTTTTTTTTTGGTTTTTTAAAAAAAATGTGTGCAATATTAGCGCTAACACTTCAAAACATGTAATTACAAATTTCGATCAGTCGGGGTAGCCTAATTTTTATGTTGGGGATTCAAATCCTGCATAATTAGTTCAGTGTACGCAGAGATAAAATATTTTTCTATATGGTCATCTGTAACCAAACTATTTTTACGATTAAATCAATCATATTATAACGTTTTTCCTTTAATAAAAGCGCTTGAGTACTTTTAATTGCAAATGCAAATAAATACACACACTAATTCAACTTAACAGACAGATTATTATGTTCACAAAATTTATCCAATATTGTTAGTTTCGAACCGAACCGTTTAATGTCTCAAATCAAACTAATACTATGTTCACACTTGCGTTCTTAAACGCGCTTAAGCAACTCGAACGTGATTAAAGCTGGAGGTCCACTCCACGCGTTACTCGCTCTTTTGCTGCATACGCAGCTGTCAAAAAAGTAGAATCTGTGTAGTTAAACGTAGTAAGTTACATGCACAAAAGCGTAGATGCCTTAAGGCGAAAAGTAGGTTTACTTTCTACTTTTGTAAGCGTCACAAGCAGCGTTGGAACAAATCAGCTGATTTTAACAAATTTAATTTTATTTTTGCTTGTGCTGCTGCTGCATAAAAAGCGTTGCATGTAACTTGAAACGTAGAACGCAAGTAAGGTTAGAGAAGCATGCACTGCGTGGAGGCGAAGACGCGTGATATGGACCTCCAGCTTAAGCTCTAATCACATCAAAATGAGATGATTACCCATACATTGTAGTGATTTGTTAATCACTTCAAATTAACATGTTTACAGCGAAATTACTTCATTAATCACATAGAATCCACTGAACATACCCCAACATGAACTGTACAACCGGCCATGATTTCTGCTTAATTCATTTTTTTCACTTAAATAATTCATAAATTTTCACAATTTCGTTATTAATAAGTTTAAAATAATCTCCTGATAACTTTATAAAAGTATGTTTATCCATTTTTAATACTTTAAAGAAATATAAATTGGTTTGTTGTGTTTTTTTTTTAATCATCTGTCATCTTAATCATCTCAAATGTAATGTGAACGGCTTTGATTAACTTAATCAACATTTTGCTTAAACGCGTTTAAAAATTCAAGTGTGAAAATAGTACAGTAGAATCCCGATAATTCGTAATTTTTTACGAATTATAGCGGTTTTCGATTTAGCGGGGTTTCGATTTAGCGGGGTTAAAATAAAATAAATACAAATTAACGGGGTTTTTCAATTTATTTACTAAAACGATAAAAAAAACTTAGAAAACAATTGTTAAAAATAAAATTTATAAAAATTATTTTTTTTAGATGTTTATTTATTTGAAAACGCACAAGCAAAACAAAATCCTTCTTTCAATGTTTCCGTTGTTTTTATTACGAATTATAAGTGGAAGTTATCAAATAATTACGATTTATAAGAGGTTAAGAAGATTTTATTGGAAAAAAAAAATTACGAATTAGCGAGGGGACCAAAACGTATGGAAATTTTACGAATTAACGAGATTTTTTCAAGGGACCGACAGTTTATTACGAATTATCGGGGTACAAATTATCGGGATTTGACTGTATAAAATTAACAATTCATGAGTCACCCCTTTTGATATTTTAGAATTATTTCTAGACTTTTCCTGAACCTCCTTGTAATATCAATTTTTTTATGTTCTAAAACCATTTCGAGAAATGAATAGAAAATTCATGTATTAATTATTTAAAATAACTGTTATAATCTAAGTACACTTTTAGGCGGTAATACAGGTGTGTTGAAAATTATACATGACAATTTTAAGTTTCTAATATGACATAAAAATATAACTTACAAGATAACTTTTAACTTTAAATAAATCTTAGATAATTTAACTTTCGTAACAATATTATTGGCACCGGCAATCATATTATGATTAAATAAGTCATCCATCACAAAGGCACAACCATATTGTTGTTAAATAATATGTTTAATTATTTTCTTTAAAGATAGTTTTGTTGGAGGTGACCATATTAAAATATGTTTTCTTTGGTATGTATTTAGAACGCCTTAAATTATAATAAATAATGCTATTGTAAGAAAATTTGAATCCCACTCTCAGAAAGCACTTTAGTACGTCTAAAACCGTAACGAATAATATAATCGTAGTAAAATTAGTTTATCATAGTTTTATAGGACAAAAATCGCTGTCGAATTCGTAAAGATCGGTAATTTATTCACCATAGGTTCTATATAAATTCCACTCTGGGATATAATTTTAATCAGGGTTTCAAAAACTGCAGTCGAAACCAAAAACTGTCGAACAACAATCAAAAATTTGTGTACAACTTTTCGCTTTTTGAGTTGGTTTGACAGCGACTGTTTACCCTTTATGAATCAGAAGTAAAAGCAACAGTTTTTATTTTTGGCCAATGATAAATGAAGAAGTGGAAGAAATTCAGTTTTTAAGCGCTGATTTTTAAAAATTGGTCCAATTTAGCTTTTTATGGCCAGATATCTAATTTTTTTTTTAGTTTTTATAAAGATTGTTTATAATAATTATTATTTTAACGGCAAATTCACTCGTGTACGTGTGCTTGGCGTAATTTTCGCCGTCATATCTTCATTTTTTTTATTTTCCATCCAGCATCGTTGGTGTCAGACACACAAACACATTAGCGCTTTGATGAGGAATTTTGACAGACCCCTTAAGATGAAGAAAACGTTCCGTTTTCCGATTTTTTTTAAGTATGGCTGTTATTTCTGAAAAATCTATGTTAATATTGTATATATTTTTTTTCAAATTTGCATTCGTTAAAAATAAATTAAAAATAATAGTTCAAGAAAGTAAAGTAACACATTTCGGTTAATTTTTTTTTGCGATTCCACTGTATTTCTTTAGTTGCATGCTATTTCGCGAACGATATTACCAAATCGATAAAAATTCTATAGCACAAATGATTCATTTTTAACTTGATAGGATTACATTTTTAGATATTTCGATCAAAAATGCTTGCCGGGAAGTAATGTGTATGTATGTTTGTTTTCTAGTGTAGAAAAAAAAACAAAAACTTTTATTATATGTATGTGTGTAAATTTGTACAACGAAAAACCTTCTCAAGGACAAATTCAAGAGCACAATAAAATACGTAGAATATTGAACACAATTCAATTGTATTAGAGTTTAACACTAAACAAAAGAGAGAGAGAGAGAGAGAGAGAAAGAACGAGAAAGATTATGTATCAAGAATATTTAGAAAAGTTTTGTTGTTGTTGTTGTTGTTGGCTTTTATGAAAACATATGACACAAAAATACACAAATCAGCTGTGTGATTTAAAAAATGAGTAAGATAACGGTAAAAGCATATACGTTTATTCAATAACAAATAGAATACTGAACGGGGTTAGCGAGGAAGAGCCCAAAGAGAGAACATCAAATTGAGTGAAATTTTTGAACTGAGTTTGCGCTAAGCTTAACAGACTGTTATTTAACAGAATTTTTTTAGATTTACAACATACAGTGGCATTAAACTAAATAAGGTGTAATACATATTTACATGTAAAGAATTTTGAAGCTACTTAGCCGATTTGATTAAACCATAAGTTCATTTTTAGTTTAAAAATTGCCGAATTTAGTTATCATAATTTTAAACACCTTGTTGTAATACAGGGTTTTCCACAGAGTGTCAAATTTGGCATCCCTGAAAAATAATTCAGGGACTAACCTTTAAGTCCCAGAATAGTTTTCCTACATAGACATTTGAACCAAAAAAAAAACATACCAAATTTTAACTTTCATAAAGGTAAAATAAGTTTGAAGAATTTTTTTATTTTAGCAATCTTAGAACAAATGTAAAGCGTACTCACACTCTTTTTTGCTGCTAAAAAAATCCATATAAAACAATTTTTTTCCATAAAGAAAAATGTATCAAAAACCCCACAAAATATCAACGCCTTATTTATACAAAATAAAACAGGTTAAACAAAAGTTAATTTAACTAATTTTCATAAACTACATAAAATCCGTTTCATAAACCCTTTACTAACCTGTTTTATTTTTTTTATAAATAAGGCCGCTAATTTTAAAATTTTTTTTAGGATTTTCGTGAAAAAATCCATATTAATTTGGATTTTGAAATTTACTAAAGGAAAAAATTTTATTTAAAGCAAATTCAAAAGTTCATTTAAGGCAGACCCGACCATATGACATCCCTTAGTTCTAGAAATTTGTTTGACATTTTTATGCCAAATTTTACATTTTAAAAAGTTACTTCCTCAGAAAAAAAAGCGTTTGTCCTTGCCCAAATGTCATTTCTTTATTGTCTGACTATTTAAAAAAAAAAAATTGTTTGTTGTTTTCAATAAAACAAGTGTAATTTAAATCTGCTGTTTGTATTTGTAGTGAACACTTTTCAAAAAATGTAGAATTTTTCTGACACTGTTTTTTTTGTTTCCGTTCATGTGTGTGTTCGTTTGAGCTGCTTTAAACAAAAAGCAAACAAAAAAATGCCCTTTTCATTTGTTTGTCCGTTGGTATTTATGCATTAAGTTATCTCTACCATAAAAGCGAATGTGTTTCAAAAGTTTTAAGTGTTTAATTGTTACAGTCATCTCCTCAGGAAGAAGAATGTATACGCTTTAGAATACATGCTCTTTAATTCACACACACATATAAAAGACGATAAAAAAAAGTAAACAGCTAAATATACAGCTCATATTCTTTACTGTTTGCCCCATTTATTGCATGAAAGGTACTCCAGTTCACAGCTAAGATCTTATCATTTTGTGTTGTTGCAGGATAGTTCTACAGGATAATCAAGCCAAAAATTCGGAGTACATAAAATTTTTCTTTAACCGTAAATCGATTTTTATACGCAACGCCAAAAATTGATATTAAAAATACCTTTTAAAACACATTTAAATTTCTAGGGCGATCTAGCCATGTCCGTGTGTCTGCTAAAAAAAACGATATAACTCGCAAAAGAAGACTAAAGGCCCAACCATAATGTGCTTAAGTTGGCTTAAGCAAATGTGCGAATACATGTTAATTATATGAGGCAAACCATATTGAACTTAAGGAACCTTTGTTGCTTAGTTAAACGAAACTCTCATTTGCTTAAGCAAGTTGCGAATCTAATCGCACATTCCGTACGGAATCAAATGTTTTTTTATTTTTTTTAATACATTTGAGTGACTTTTTGTTAATTTTTGAAAGTACCCAATAAAAAATTTTATCATTTTGCGCACCACTAATGGTATATTTAAAAAGTAAGAGCTCAATTATGCGCTACGCAATAAGATGTACAGAAATGCAGTAAAGTAACGGAAAGAGCTACGGCATTCCCTTACTACGAAGCAGGTTTGTAAGGGAGAATACTAAAAAATAACTGTATCAAAACATTCAGTGTGTAAGGCCGATCGTTACATACAACAATTTTTATATGCGCTGAATAATTCGATTTATGTATCAAACATTTATTGCTTCAAAGTGGGAACTCGTCATATAAAATTCAGCGCAATGGTAAGCGAAACGTTTATGTTTCTCCCTTACAAACCTGCTTCGTTGGAAGCTCCATTTTATATTGGGTAGGTTAAGCAAGGCTATGCATATTATGGTTAGGCCTTAAGATTGAAGAAATTTGTTAAATATAATGTTTGGATGATAGATTCGCATGGTATTGAAGATAACACAAATCGGCGACGTGTTGCAGCCAGTGCTCCTTAAAAATGTCCGCCTTGGAATAAGACAACAGATAAGATAACAGTCATACGGGATTAACTAAAGCAAATAAATTTTGCAGAAATACCTATTTTATAGCAAAAAATGGGCCAATTTATCGTTTTGTACGATATTGGTTATGAACTAAAATAACAAAACTTGGCTTGAATACTTTTTTATATACAAATAAAAGAATGTTTGTTACTAAAAACGAGACAAATCAGTCCATTATTTTTTCTTACTCCACACACAAATTCCCCTAAAAAAATTGTACAAATCGAATAATCCTAATCCACATACATATTTTAGCGTTAAAATAATGTTAAAATCGATAAGTCGATTATAGTTTGCAAATATTACTCATACGTTCAGGTAAATTGAACAGAAAAACGACAAACAATTCTGTTGTGTATAAGTTATCTATTAACTTTATTAATAAAAACGGCGTTGTTTATTAAAAAGTAAAAAATGGTTAATAAAAGGTTTATGAATAAATTATTAAAACTTGCTTAATAAACCTTTTATAGCCCTGTACCCATGTTCTGTAACTTTAGTGAGAACTTCTCGCATCGAAAAGATGTGAAACAAAATATACCATCGTTTCTCGAAAAGTGAGAAAAAAGTGAGTCTGTAACTCATGTCAAAAGTTATCAAAACGTCATTGCATTGCATTTGAAGCCGATGTGACATTGCAGACGTTGAAACCGCCAGTAACACATATCGTTGAAGCAAAATAATTAAACAATAAAAAAAATGTACCAAGAAAAAAATATTTTTATTATCATCCTTTGTATTTTGCATTTTTAATTGTTTGTTTAGTGTTGAAAATTTTTCTCGCCCCATTTTATTCGTGAGTTTATTTGACAGTTCAAAGCGGGAGTTTTTCCCACAAAAAGTGAATGATTTTATGCAGAAAAACAGAAATTTCAGAAATTATATTTAAAATTGTTGGCAGTATGATAGATTACGAAGAATACCCCAATGAACTAAAAATTCACAAGATTGTCCTTATTCCTAAATGTAAGGATTCTAACAAGGTTGAGTTGTATCGTCCAGTATCGGTTTTATCAGTAATTGATAAAGTAATTGAAAAAATTGTGTTTGATCAATTATCTGACTATTTAATCAGAAACAAAATATTATTTGAAAGACAGTTTGGTTTTTGTAAAGGTTCTGGAACGGAGGAGGCAATTGTTAATGTTGTTGAGTATATTTGTGACGGTCTTGATGTGGGTTTTAATGGTGTAGCTGCGGTATTTTTTGATCTATCTAAAGCGTTTGATTTAGTGGACCATGACATTTTGATTAAAAAACTGGAAATAGTTGGAGTATCAAATAGTTCAAACGCCTTATTTAAGAATTTCTTGTCTGGTCGTTCAAAATTTGTGCAGATTGGTGATGCTAAGAGCACCTTGTTACCTGTAACATGCGGAGTTCCGCAGGGTAGTGTACTCGGGCCCCTTTTGTTCAAGATTTTTATAAATGATCTAATGAACATACCATTTAATGGTCAACTTTTTATGTTTGCTGATGATATTTGCCTACTTTACCGTTATAAACATCAGCGTGTGTTACAAACTCAAGTGGAGTACGATTCATCAATATTAGCTGAATATTTAAGATTAAATAAGCTTATTTTGAATACTGATAAAACTAAATTCATCAGATTTAGACCGTATAATTTAGAAAGAGATCAATCTATGACGGTGCATATTGATGGTGTTCCAATAGAAGAGTCGGAGTCAGTAACCTATCTAGGAATGCATTTTTGCAGAAACTTTCATTGGGATAATCACATCGAAGCAGTTAAAAGTAAAATAGCTTCTGCTGTTGGCATCCTATACAAATTCAAGCGAAAATTTAATACTAAAACGAAAATGCTAATTTATGAAAGTTTGATTCATAGTCATTTGTCTTACCTTCCAATAATATATGGAAGTAGGAAAAGTTCATCTTTAAAAGGTATTCAATCTGCACAAAACAAAGCTTTAAAACTTGTTTTTAACCTACCCATAAGATTTCATACACTGGACCTGTTTAGAAGTTATGCAAACAATATTCTACCCATAAATGGCTTGTACAAAATGCAGTTATTAAAATTTGTATTTAAATCAATAAAAGGTCTTGGAAATTATTCAATTCAGTTTTTACAAAATGCCCTGGTCACAAATAGAAATACAAGGCAAGGTCAAAACCTCTCTGTAACAAGATGTCGTTTTGAACTGACGAAGCAACGGATACGCTTTGCTGGTTCCAATGAATTTAATAATTTGCCCGTTTCTTTAAAAAATATTTTACTTTTTTCAACGTTTAAGAAGGAGCTCAAGTTATTTTTATTAAACAACCTAGAAACACTTCTTACGTAAAATTAAAAGTTTTTATAAATAAAAAGTCAAATTTTTTTTTTTTTTTCTTTTTTTCTTTTGCATTTGTAAATAATTTTCAATGTGTAAATATTAAATGTAAACTCAATGTTATTATAACTAGTTGCCTTATAATGCCTCTTTAATGCAACTTTTGGTGCTGAGGCACCTACTTGATATGTATTAATATTATTTTCAAAATAAAGATTATTATAAAAAAAAAAAAAAAAGTGTGTCTCTTTTTCTCTAAATAGGCAAGTAATTTCCTTACGTATCAGCTAGTACTCGCCAATAAAATTACAGACACAGTTTAGTGAGAAAAACAGCTGTTTGTTTCAATAGATGGCATTTTTGTTGCATTTCACACATTTCAATCGAAAAGTTTCTCGACGCGAGAATTACAGAACATGGTCACTGTATTATATTTCACTAGCCGTTCCTGCGGTTTTGACCGCCCAGAATCAATTTTTGACTAACCATAAAGATATATAAAGCCTCTGTGTTTTATTGTGTGTAGATCGATCTATGTACATACATAAGTTTTAAATATCATCAAAATCGAAATTGTCCATGTGTCCATTCATATTCCTAGCTTCGAAGCACATCTAAACCCTGTGTGTTTAATAACGCTGATCTATCTATTCAAATTTCATCAAAATTGGTTAGATATTTTTGGAGTGGCAGTAATTCTCCGTATGTTCCCTCTTGGTCGCTTTCGCATTCGGTCAAAAGACGGTCGAGAGGAGAAATTCTGGAGGCGGAATGGAGGGTGAACAGAGTACTTTTTTCCTATTGAGTAAGGAAACTATTGCTTTAGTAGATCTCTTCTAAGACGATAGTTAATATTTACTAAATGACGGAGATTTAGCGGCCCTGAAACCTATCCTTAGTAAGTACCTGTTAAAGAAATACAACGTACGTAGAAAAATCTCTCATAGAGATTTTCATTCACTCAGGACTTTGCATGTTTAATTTTATGTTTCTGGGTCCAATACTAATGAAAATTTTAAAAAAAGTACCAGTTAAAGAACAAAAAGTACCAAAAAGCACTTCTTACAGAGTCTCATTCACTCAGGACTTTGCTTGTTTAGTTTTACGTTTCTAGATCTCTGCTAAGACGATAGTTAATATTTACTAAATAACGGAGGTTTAGCGGCCCTGAAACCTATCCTTAGTTAGTACCTCTTAAAGAAATACAACGTACGTAGAAAAATCTCTCATAGAGATTTTCATTCACTCAGGACTTTGCATGTTTAATTTTATGTTCCTAAGTCCAATACTAATGAAAATTAAAAAAGTACCAGTTGAAGAACAAAAAGCACCTCTTACAAATTCTCCTTCACTCAGGACTTTGCTTGTTTAGTTTTACGTTTCTTGGTCCAATATTAACGCAAATTCAAGAAGTACCAGCAAAAGTACAAAAAAGTACCAAGAAGCACCACTTACAGATTCTAATTCACTCAGGACCTTGCATGTTTAATGTTATGTTTCAAGTCCAATACTAACGGATTTTCAAAAAGTGAAAGCTATAAACCGAAAAGGCACCAAAAAGATCCCCCATAGATTCGTATCACTCAGTATATTTCTAATATTAACAATAATAAAAAAAAAATAACCAACTGTAGAACCAAAAACCTAAAGAAAATAATTTAATTTTCCGTATTTCCCCTTTTTGGTACTTTTTTTCTCTCCATTGGAGTATCAAAAATTGCACTATTGTAGTGGGAGTCCATTTAATACGTATTTGCCAAAGAATGGAGAAAAATACTTTGTAAAAAAAAGTTAACAACAATAGTTACGAATTTCAGCCCTTAAACGTTCGAATTTCTAAAAAGTACCAAATTCGTATATAAATTTTTTAGATAAATTTCGAATGTGTTTATTTTAACGTTTATTGGTTTTAAAGTTAAACTCATATTTTAACCGTTTTCTCCCTAAAAGGGCCGAATTTCAAAAAAGTATCAGATTATTGTTCGCTTATTTTTCTAAAGAACAAAGATAAGTATTACATTTGTTTCTGTCACTTTTAGTTTAGGTGACATAAGTGAGGTTTGAATAGAGTAGGTTTAGCGTCCCTGAGCCCTATCCTTAGCAATTTAGTGGAAGTTTGTATAACCTGTGTACGTTAGGAGGTTCCCTTCTTCATTTTGTTCAAGAAAGATTTAAAATCAGACCGACAAATTTAGAGATTACCTCTTACAAACATCGAAACTTTTCAGCTTTATAATAGTAGTGTAGATAGATGAACAAGGGGGAAAATGTAAAATATATTTTTTAATAGAAGGCACAATGTTTATCAGAAAAATAAAAAAAAATCTTAATCTTATTAAAAAACGACTCTTAAAATTCTTTCGTTTTACGTTTTCGATTTCCATGACACTCCTGATAAACTGGTATATATCTTCTATTTTCTTGCACTTAATAAATGCTTCGTTGTTGTCCCATGAGAGTTTAGAGTTGCGTATGCAAAAAACCAAAGAATACGCATGGGTGCGTAACCTTCAAAGATGTACTTATAAATGGGGTGTGGATTTTTATGTATTTATTATTTGAAAATGTGTGTATTCAACATGCTTCGAAAAATTCCAAATTCAATATTTTAAGATCCGTAAAAAACAATGGGCACATTTAAAAGAAGTAACTGTTGCGCAACCGTTACGTCTTATTAATATGCCCAATATTAAATATGGTACATAACGGGTCCAACCATAGTGCACGATGTTAATTGTGAGTCACACCTTAACGTCAAATAACAAAATCTTTTGAAATTTAAATTTTGTATTCCCAAAAATTGAAATTACTTTTTGATAATAAACAGGCGGGTGCACGGCCTAAAAAACACTTAATTGACAACATCTTTTGTAAGTTGTTGTTGTTTTTTATTTTGTTTTTCTTAACCTACTTACAACTACAATTAATGTTGAGAGAATTTCAACTAATTGTAGCGGGGAATGTAAGACGAGATGAACGCACTGTTTATTGTTGATGTTGTTTTGTTTAAGCTTTGATATTATTACAAGTAGAACTGTTGCTATAAGTCTTATACGTTTAACATTTTTACTTGGTTTAATATCTTTAGTTTTTCTAAAATCTTTATGGATGAAGTTTCCTGATGATCTGGCCTAAGCAACCAGTGAAATGCGCATAGGAATAGCTTATCCCATCAACAATAAATTTCAAGTGTTTTTATCAATAATAAAAACTGGGAATTTAGCACGAATAACAAAATCTTTTGAAATTTTTTGCACAACTTTATTTGACATTTCTTTGTTTCAGTGTTTGACAAATTCAAGCGCGTTAAGATTGATGAAGCCTTTTACGAAAATGGACTTTAAAATCAAAATGCATATCGTGCACTTCGTAATTTTGTTGGTCAGCATAATCGACCAAATGTGTTCACAATTGGAATAATTGTGCGCAAATTTCATGAAACGGGGTCTGTATAAAATGGAATTCCCAAAAAGTGACAGTTTGGCGCACCGTGTTTGCTATCGCGACATTAAAACGGACTGCGAGATAATAACGGACTTCTTGTGGCCAGAAATTGAGGTTATTGACCTGGACGATGTGTGGTTCCAACAGGATGGTGACACCGTGTAAATTAGCCGCCACGATCATGTGATTAACCACTGGACTCCTTTCTTTGGGGATATTTAAAAGAAAAAGTGTACGTCAATAAGCCAAGAACAACTGAAAAGCTAAAGGATGAGATAATTCGTCATTTTAACGGCATTCAACCTTAATTATGCCTCAAACTCATTGAAAATATTGATCATCGGATAGAGGTATGAAAACGTAGCCATGTTGACTTCTATAATAATAAAAAATATTAGGATAATATTCTGAAATCTTTTTTGTTTTATTTACAATTATCATCGTTCGTTTTGGTTGGACCACCCTTTATATACTCTTTGGGGCTATAAGATCAATAACTCCCCGTCTACAACTGACATGGTTTGCTGTTATAACATGATGTTATAAAAGCGTTGTTAAAACATTTGCATTAACAACCATGTTATAACATGAGAAAACCTCTAACATTATGAGTCTATACCTGACACTAACATCATATTAGTGTAAATGTTAAGCATTTCATGTCAGTTGTAGACTGCATGTAATGTACGAGGAAATTCCCAACAAACTGACAACCGCACACTAAATCATAAGCAGGCACAACTCAAAATTTATCAAAATCCTGCGTTATTATTATATTTTCACCTGTGGGGAAACTTATGAAAATACAAGAATCCTAATCGTTTTGCACTACGGAAAAATTTTGCTAAAACTAAACACACAGAGTCTTAAAAAGCAAATTAAGCCACATTGTTTTCTAAAAATAACTGCAAGTACAAGGACTAACGAAAAAAAAAAACAACAAAGACACAGAAAAGAAAAGTTTCTTTTACATTTTTTTTAATTTCATTCTTTTTAAAAACGCTTGGAATGCAGATGTTAATATTTGATACAACAACTGGATAATAAGTAAACCCTGCAAAAAATAGGACCAGTCCTCACACGCGTGTAAAGAGTTGTCCACAAGGGACTAGGACTAGTCCAAAAGTAACCCAAACGTATGGAAAAAACATGGTCTATTTAACATTACGATGTCCTATGGCAGGACCATATAACCCATCTTTGGACTACAACGGAGTAGTTTTAAAACTACTCCATTGTGTACACAAGAGGATTAGTTTTAACTTTGTTTAAAAACGAAAACATGTCGTTAAAAAACGAAGTCATGTCGTCTCACTACAAACGCTTTTTAACAATGACATGGTCCATGCTTGCATTACATCGGACCAGTCCATGGAGTAGTCTATTTTATCAAATTGGATCAGGTGGTCCAATATTATTTGTAGGGTATAATAAAGCACTAATACTTAGACACAACAAGTTAACCCTGCGAATATTATTGGACCACCTCATCCAATTTCATGAAATGGACTTCATGAAATGGACTGGTCCGATGTAATGCAAACATGGCACATTGTCATTGTTAAAAAATGTTTGTAGTGAGACGACATGCCTTCGTTTTTTAACGACATGTCGTCGTTTTTTAACGACATGTTTTCGTTTTTAAACGAAGTTAAAACTTATCCACTTGTGTATACAATGGAGTAGTTTTAAGACTACTCGTTTGTAATCCAAAGCTGGGTTATATGGTCCTGCCCTAGGACATCGTAATGTTAAATAGACCATGTTTTTTCCATACGTTTGGGTTACTTTTGGACTAGTCCTAGTCCCTTGTGGGCTACTCTTTACACGCGTGTTTGGACTAGTCCTTTTATTTGCAGGGAACTGACTGCCACGCACACTTAAATCAGAGTAAATACACAACAACAAAAACGAATAAAAAAAGGAACAACAATGTAAAACGTTTTGTAATGTAAGAGAAAATGTAAACAAAAAAAAAAACAACAAGAACGAAGAAGACAACTAAAAACGAAAGAAAAAAGTGCGTGGGCGACTTTGTTTACAAGCGAGTGTATGTGTGTGTTTATACTTGTATATTAATTAAATATATACGAGTATGTAAAGCTTATGTATCTATGTATGTATGTATGTATATACATGTAAATGTTAAGCGATGTTGTTTGTAATTCTTGTTATCTAAGTCAAAATGTACAAAAAGAACAAAATGTTTATGTATTTACTCAATGTTATATTTACATACATACATACATACATAAGCATAATAAATAAATTTTTTACTTAGTATATTATGTATGTATCTTCTAAACTTGCTTAATATATAAAACATTTTTTTCTTTTCCTTTTTTTGTTACAAATGACTTAAACCACACAGAATATTTTAAGAATACAAACATTCCCTAATATTTTTTTCACAATGATAAATAAAATGCAGGATTTGCGATTTTTTTTTACAAATAAAACAAAAATAAGTATATAAACTAAACATGACATTATATATGTACATATGTATGTATGTATGCTATTCTTTTATTTAATTTGATGACATACAATTTTGTCCAAATATTCATGAATAAACGACATCCAAGAACTGATTTGCAATTAATTAACTGTACCTCTCTCCTTTCTCGGATAATTCTTAATAAACGAAAAATATTTTCTATTGAAACCAAGGCGAATTCATTTCAGATAACCTTGGTTCTACAACAAGTGCAACTCGTACAAAAACCATAAACAATTTGTTTTCGTAAAATCATTGTACAATATCAAAAACAGAAATAACACAAAACAGAAACAACGATAATGAGCAATATTTTGCGGCCAGCAATGATTAAGCTAAAAAATAAAAGTTATCAGCAGGGCTTTTAAGACCACCTGTAATGAATTCGCCTTGAGTGAATTCATAAATTTAATTTAATATTTTGGTTTATTTTGGTTTCGACCGTATCACTATAAGGAGTCTTCATGGAACCATAAAAAATAAAGTGTCTGCATAATGTCCACTTCCACTTTTATTTAAAGCAGTATTCTAAAATAAACAGAACATTATTTAGCATACGGCTCACACACCCAAAAACGATATATATTTTGTTAGTGTTTGTGTATTAATACACAACCCTTATGGCTAATTTCACCAATTCTTTTTAAATATCAATTCATATTTAAATATAGTTTTTCATACAATTGAATTTTTTATTTGACATAAAAACGAATTTTAAACATAAATTGATATTTAAATAAACTGGTGAAATCGGACATTAAAACCGATCGTAACTGTATTCAAGAAAGTAACGAGCATTATATAGTGTTCTGTTCTTCTTTATAAAACAGAAAAATTGTAGTGGTTCTGTAGACATAATTATATTTTAGTGTTCTAAAATGTTTCTTTTTTAAAATTGACAAAGAAAGGAGCAAAATAAAATTTAGCAAAGACTGCAGCTAGAATAGTCTATGTGTGTTTTGTGTACATGTTTTGTTTGTGCTTAATTTTTATTGCTCTCTTTTTTTTTTGTACACGTATTTTGTTTTGGTAAAAAAATTTATAGTTTTCTTAAACAGCCAAAAGGACGCTAAGCACAACTGAAACGAACGAACAGTATTAATGTGCTGAACCGAACACAACGAAGTTTGTGGCTCAAAAAAAAATAAAAAGCAATAAAATGTTCTCATCTTTTTGTTGAGTTAAGTACAGTATTTTTTTTGTGTTTAAATACCACATACAGAGAAACGTTTTCTTTACAACACAAACACTATTAGCGTTTATCTTTTCACCATATGTACCGAACCGAACACTAAAGAACCGTATTTAATGTTTATTTTCGAACACTGATTTAAAATAATCAGGTATTTTAGTTTGGATTACACTCTTCGACGCCCAGCGGCTGTTCTTTGGGCATAGCTTCTTAAAAATATTCAAAAGTAGGTATGAAGTTTTTTGAGTTCAGCGCTCAACTGGTTGTTTTTAAACTTTTAAAAATAGCTGCATTGTTTTTTTATAAACTTGATAAAGTGCTCGAAAGAATCTCAAACTGCTTGGTGAATTTTTTTTACTACTTCTTCTTAAACTTAATTAAATCTTCATAATATTTTTAAAGATATATGTAACTTTGGTGCGACAAAAGTTTTTTTATCTTTGGATTCATTATATGGAGAAAATTATGCATGGGATTCAAATTTTGTTATTCGAACCATTTGTTTATTGTGAGAAACAATTCACTGTAAAGAAATTCATTATAAGGAGATCAAATTAGACTTAAATTTAAATGAAAAAGCAGTGTTTTCAAAATCAATTCGTAATAGGGAAACCTTCATTGTACAGAGGTTCACTATAGAAAAGTTTAACTGTACAAGATTTTATAACTAACCCAGCAAGCACAGACGAATTGCCTGGATGAAAAATATTATTTCGGAAAAAAAATATTTTTTTGCCTAAAAATTAAATTTTTTTTCTATAGTGTACTTTTAGGCAAAAAAATATTTTTTTTCACCACAAATTTATTTTTATTTTGCACAATGGGGAAGAAATAGAAAAATTGTAAGTTTCATTATGTATTTTTGTTTTCAATTAAAATTTTTCGACTTTTGTGAATAAAATCAAAATTTGTTCACAGATTTTAATCATTTATGACTTTTTCCAATGTTTTATGAATTTTTAAAAAACAAATTTTCGAAATATGTATTGACAAAAAAAAAATGATTTTTTTCCATACAAAAATATTTATCTATAACGACTGCGCGTATTAGAAAAAGTTTTACCTTTCTAATCGCGGAATTTCGGTTTTTAATTTGTTTACAATAAGCTAAAGTGTTTTTGAGTTACGCGAACATATGTTGTGCAACGTCCTCCATTTTCGAAATAACGATACATCTCGAAAACCAGAGCAAAACCAAAAACACGCCAAGCACAACTGGATTCAGCGTACCCGAAGTAGGTTAAAACGCCAAGTGCCCAGCTTGTCTAAAAAAGGGTGTCATTTTCTAGCATAGTGTAACTTTTTCTAGTAGGCCTTGTCCAGCACAATAAGACTCTGTCCATAAAATTTGCGAAACACCTCCAAAATCTCGAGTTACGGGTAAAAAAACGGGGTTTCATACTTTAGCGCTTATATGCCAGTAATTTTGTTAAATGTGTACCGATTTTTAATTAATTTTAGAAAGAAGTAACTAAAGCCTTTTAAAGATGTGAACGTGATATCTAAGTAATATTATTATTATATCATAAACATATATTATTAAAATATAAACACAACAACAGTTTTCGATTTATGATTCTTTATATGAGTTGGTAAAGAAAATCCTGAATAACTTCACACCAAATCCATAAAAGGCTTAATAAGAAGAGCTGAAAAACAGGTCAAAACACACATGAAAATAGTTTGACACCAAAAATGTCATTGTCGTTTTATGTTATTGGATCATTTAGGATTTTTCATTTTCTGCATATTAAAAACTCAATTATTAAAAGAAAACTTTTTCCTCTTACTTTTAAAGGAGAACACATGTATGAACATATATTTGTATTTATGTTTAAGAAAGCCAGTATGTCATATGTCAAATATTGGTATCTTTCTAAAAAGGCACGTATGAGTTATTTATTTGTAACTCATACGTTACCAGTAACAAATTTAATAAACTCAACGCATAAGAATAAAAAACTTTTTTGTTTTTTTACAACAGAATTTTTTTTTTTTTGTTTTTATTAAACCATAAAAACAAAACTTTTTCCTACAGCCATTAATTTATTTTTTTTTTCTTTAGATGTCTATTTTAACATATTTGCAAAAGAGAAGATGACATTTTGGGAACAAACTTACTTTGAATATAGAGAAAGATAAAAAGGAAAAATTAAGGGCAATCTGAAAATGGTTTTAAAACATTCTTTTGAGTGTAGACATCTATATTTTTTTTAAAGGAAAGTGGAAAATATGGGTTAATGCTAAGAATCTGAATACAGTTTGGCCCACGATGTCGATCGATAACTTAAGCGAGCGACAACAAATCACTCATTATCGTTCTCTTAAAAATACAGGAGTAAACAAGAAATATAGAATAGAATTTTGTGAAAAATTTTTAATAAAACTATATAATTTTATTAGTGCTGTTGTTTTAAAAAATATATGTAGTTATAAACAAAATATTAAGTGTTGGTTGTGCAAAAAGAAAAATTTCGTTAAATATTTTAAGAAAATGCCTCTGTTGACAATCACAACACAAGAGACTGATTTTGACATTTGTTAATATTTCTAAGTAGGACGCAAACTTTTATGAAAACTGTTACGTTATCGTTCGCTTGCATTGTCATAGTGGGCCCAAGGCGAATTCATAAAGGTGACCGCATTATGAGATAGAGCTATGCTAGCTAACCCTTTTCTTTTTGAAAAAATATTATGTATTTTGTTTTTGTAAAAAGTAAGAGTGAATGTCAAAATAATTTGTTTATAACATATACACAATTGCTTTAGAAGGTAATTTTTTTTCCTGTATTCCAAATTTATTGTGGCTCCACTTGTTCCTAAAGCTAAGATCCCACCATCGGCTCAAATAGCACAATCTGTGAATATTTGTATCGTGCTATCTATATCTGCGCACATTTAAGAACATTGCACAATTTATTCTTAGGTGGTCCCATTATTGTCGCACATTGTGACAATTTTTTTTCGGTTCTTTTCGGCCAAAACTCAATTGTGACAATAATCGGTACAATGCGGTCACACTACTGTTCTATTTGGGCATATTAAATCATATGTTTTTGTTTATTTGCTTGATGGCAGACATAATTTTAATTTAGAAATTCGTAAAATTCTCTGTTTGAATGTTCCGTTATGTTTTCTGACAATTTTAAATAATATATTAATATACTTATAATAAAAAAATGTATTAAATTAAATTTTATTCAACCTTACTGCACTTGTTCTTTTTTTTGTAATTGTTGCTTTGTAAACAGATGTTTACAAACCAGGGACGGCAACATCGATAGAACTGCAATGTTTTGGTTAACGCGAATTGTTTTCTTTCATTTAGGCTGGGTTTTGGAGAGCTCAGTTAAACTAGGTTTAGTTAATCTGAAAACAGATTTGTGCCGCCATTGCCAAGTTTGTATACAAAATTTTGACGAAACAGATTAGTTTTGTTAAAATGTTCGTCTATAATGAAATAATAAAAAAAATCACATTCCCCGGAAAAATCCATTTTCAGACTCCATTAAACTAAGATTAACCATAATCCGCATCTTAAAAACCCAGCCTTAACAGTACAAATGCACTATTTAACGTTTTAATACATAAATCATAGATATAACAAATGTCAGTTTGGTACAGTAAAGATCAAAAAAGTAAAATTTAGGTAGCAAGTTGGTGCAATTTAAAAATTTCGTTTTGCCATTTTTTGTATCGGCGCTGATTGGCGACTGTGATCGGCGCACAAGTGGCCGATACAACTCGGTACATATTAAACAATTTGATTGCTCCACATTGTGCAAAAGAGTGTTCACATCGGCGCATCAAGGTTAATTTTGACTGTCCACAGACAGCACAGATTGTCACACATTAAAAAGTTTTGACCGTTGACACTATCGGCACATGAAATACGACAAAAATGGGTACATTGTGCCGATAGTGGGATCTAAGCTTTACGCCTTTTAAAATCCTTGTGTTTCAATTTTATGTTCACTTTTTTGTTTTATAACATTTAAATAGGTGTTTTTAAGAATTTATATTTTTATTGAATTTTAAATATTAAAAAATTTTTTTCAAAAAATGTATACAACGCTTGACATTCAGTATACACACAAGGAAATAAACATTAAACAGATGACTCGAAAATGTCACCTTTTTGAATTCGCCTTGGTGGGGCCCAAATCAGTTGTTTGTCGTTGAAAATGCAAACTAACGATAGCGGTCGACATCGCGGTTCAGGCTGTTATTTTTGTATATGTATATTTTAGAGTACTTTAAAGGTCGCCCTTTCTTTACCTTTTTATGAATTCAAGTTTTTTTTTGAAATTCTATTAAATTTTGTTTGTATCCGTTAAAGGACATTTGCAATAAAAGCTTACACCAATAATAGCAACAAAAATTTTATGAATTTTAAAAAGGAATTCGAAACCTAAATAAAGAATAAAGTTGGAGCAAAATAATACAACTTCAAATAGTGAATTTTTTAAAGAGAAAACTGGAAAAAAGTTAATAAATTTTTGTTCTGCTTCTTCAAACTTCATTTTTTTCTTTGTCTAACATTGTCATGATAAAATTGACCTACTTTTAGCGTTTAATAATAAAAGTAACAACAAAAACAACAACTGAAAAATAAAGTTGAATATCATCGTATAAAACAAAAGGAACAACAATAAAAAAGGAAGCATAAAAGAATCGTCAAAGATATTTCACTACCGAAAGTAATGAAAACAAAAATAACTTAAATTTTCAAAAAGTAATGTGATATTTTAAAATATTGGGGTTGTTCACGAAAGGCTGGTTATAAGGTTATTTAGTTATTTTAACAACAACAAATTAATCTCTTATACAACAAAATAAACTAAAAAATATCGAAGAAGCCACTGAAAAAAATCAAGTTTAAAATTTAAGAATTTCACAAAACGAAATATTTGTGTGGGAGCGCCCCTGAGAAGTAAAGATAATGTTTTGGAAAAATGTTAAGAATAAAAAACTAATGGAGGTCCGTCCGTTTATCCCCATAGGGCGACTCCTTTGCAGTTAAGGCGCTTCTTCTTTAATACACATAACCCTAGTCTGTATTGAAAATTTTGTATTGGAGCCCACTTAAGGAATGGAGATAGCGGGTAGGCATGTTAGAAACAAATGATATGCGTTCGACAAATATTGGAGCTGAATTGACATGTTTAGAAAAAAAGTATAAAGAAAAAATTCACATCAATGCTGCTGTTTGCATTTTACTTTAGTTAGGTTTTGTTAAGTATGAGATTTAGAGAAAACTTGTTAAGTCAAAAGCTGTTGGAAACTTTACTAATAACAACTTCTTAGCAAACTATTTTTATGCAAAATTAACATTTTCCAAGTTATGAGGCACTAAAGTCGGACTTTACGATTTTTCTCATTGCGGCCGATTGTCCTAAAATTGTTCTTGGCGCCGTTTTTATCAATACCCCCGAATTGGGGGGTGAGAGGATTTAAAAATAGAAAACAAATATTCTCCATACAGTCAACGACCACACATATTAATATCTAACGATGTCCGTCCATCCAGCTGGTTTTTATGTCCATGTAAAATTTGATACATTTATTTTAATTGTCATAAGAACGAAGCCTTTCCATATTTTTAAGAATTTGTCTATAATTTCACATAGCCTCCATACAAGCTTTTGCTAGACACGACTCTTTGTGCTTATTCACAATCAGTTTAAATTCGGAACAAAAATGTTTGATTGGCAGCCTTTATCATTTCTTAAAATATTCTTACACTATTCTTAGCATCATTCCATAATTTTGCCCATTTGTCCAAAATAGGGAACACTCGAAAATTTTTATCCAAATATGGTTAATGTTTTGCAATCAAATAAGACGACCTTCAACTAATATTACCAGAGCTGCCCTAGACTGGTCTGCGTCAGTCTGGTCGACCACGTAATTACTGGATTCGGACCATCAGAATAAAATATGAAACTGCTCGTCTTACATGGAACGGGATTAAACTACTTGCCAGAGATAGAAATAGATGAAGAGAACTCGTTGACGACCTCTTTATCCGTGAACATTTTATTTTACATCTTTTGTATTCATATTATTTCTGGATAAATCAAAAAAGCCATTTTGTTTTTTTGTTCATATTTTAACCCATTTTTCTGCATATTTTCAAGTTTTTAGCGTGTATTTTCGATTGTCTTGCTAATAAACCTTCATTTAAAAAGAGAGTCTTCGATGCTTAAAGAAACAGAACCGTTATATATACAATCCAACGTGTATATCTCAAGATCAATAAACCGAGAGGTAGAGTGCGTACGAATTAAATGTACGATCGACCTGGGATCTTATATCGGCACGGATTACGGTCGCAGTTCAAGTTCGTTCTTAATTTGACTTAAATATAAACTGAAATTCACTTAGTAGGAAATGCAACACTTAACCAACCTAAACAAGAATAAATAAACCAAGGTGATGCACTAGACTGCTTATGCTGGTTATAAAAGCTCACAATAATAGTAAATGCACCACTTCCTTAAGACTGCCGCTAAATTCTTACTTACTTAAGGCCTTTTTACACTATCTCGCAAGTCTTAAGTATTTCGACGAAAATGAATAACAATTTATCATAACAGGGTTGTATTTTCCTCAAAATACAAAAGGCTTGTGTGAAAGTGTAAAATACCGTTTACCAGCTCCAACCTAAAAATTTATGATATGACTTGGAGCATCTGAAGTTAGTTTTTCTAGTCAAATATGTAACTTCAGCAATCAAATTAAACGAGATTTGCGGAAAGAGTACTTGCATTCCCATGCAAGAAAATAAAAATAGAAAGACTAGAGTATGTGAAAATCGGAAATCTTTTTTATGTGGAATATTCATAAACTAAATCATAAACCGATTTGTCCACATTTCAGTATCCAGCAAATTTTAAACACAGGGCTAGATAATTTCATGACTTTTTAGACGCATTTAAGTACATCGGAAATTATACATTTAAAGAACAAGTAGTTTCATTTTAGTGCCGAAACAGAAAGGATTTTTTTTTAATCAAAGCTTAAACCGACGATCGCGATCGTCCGCCTCTATTCGAGCAGCTCATAACAGATGGAAAATTTCTGGTCCAACCAAACACAGAGCATTCACCCTTATTGTGTTTGGCGTATTTAAAATACACCTACGACTGTTTGGTAATAGATTAAAGGAAATAAGTTCACGTTCTCTTTAATCTATTACCAAACAGTCGTAGGCGAATTTTAAATACGCCAAGCACAATAAGGGTGATTATCTTAGGGTCGGTTTTCAACATAGAGATTAGAGATTTAGTCATCTTTAATCTGTGTTTTTAGTTTTTAAGATGAGGATTAATTACTTTTATTTGCCAGTTTAACCGGCCAATGTTGGTGGTTTAAACTTAATCATCAAATGCCAACACATACACATGTATAACAAAAGCAGCTGTTAAAATTTTTTTTTAGAAAACAGAAATAATTATGTATAAGAATTAATTTTCTTTTTATAAGAATTAAAAGGGCGAAAATTCTTCTTCTTCTGTATAAAATGCTAAGTAGATTGATAACAAGTTGCAATTTTTAAATATTTTGTTGCCATTTGTTGTTATTCAGTATGGCAATGCTGCGAGGTTTAAACTACCTTTTAAAAACAGCAAACACAATTAGTACTTGATTAAATTTATTCTCAGATTAATTAATTATACTTTGGTTTGTCGTAATAGATTAATTTTTTAATCGCCAGTAATAATTCGAGGCCAAAAAAACTATTTTGATATGCTTTTTAACGTTAAGTAGCATCTCTTCAAAAATGACTGATATTTACCTATCTAAATGCCATATAAGTTATTCAAGACACAAACCATGTTGCAAGATACGCTATCAATTGTGAATTCCGCATTTAAAGTAAAGACTGGCTTTTTTGGATCTATTTCATTAATGTCTACACAACTTTTAATAAAATATGCAGCACTTCAGATCCTCGCAATAAATCACTTTTTAATTCGCAGTCACAATCTATTGCACAGAAACTATTTATGACACGGAAATCCAGAAATATGCTCTAAAAATCGCGTTTTACGCGCATAGAATTTGAAAATATGCCCTGAAAATTGTTTAAAATATGCCCCAAAAAATACAAAAATTGCTTATTTGAAAACAAAATATTGAGCAATTGAACAACAGTTCCATGTAATTAAAACAATCCTAAAATTATAATCGGGAAATCCCAAACTCCAATGTATGTACAGACGAATTTTCGAGATGTTACCCTATTTGAAAACGATGGGCAGTAATCGGATCACATAAACAAAGTTATGTTAAGAGATTAAAATTCATATCAGAGTTATTTGTGCCGAATACTATCTTGATATTAACATCCATAAAGGGAAGTTAAAGCTATAAAAGCTATAAAGATGGAAACTTTGGAAATATGTGAACTGATTCAAAAAGAATTTAATTTGCAGTAAAATATTTTTGCGGCGAATTTAATATAAACAACAAAATATTTTGATGATTTACGGAGTTTATTTGGAAAAAAAATTTATGGGTAATATGTGAAATTATAGATCGATTCTCACTTCGTCCTTAGTACAATAAAAATGTATTTACCAAATTTAATCAAATTACCTAACAGACTGCAATTTGTACTTTGCGCACAAGGTTAACATGAACAAAGAACCAGCACATACGGACGGATGGACATGGTTAGATCACTTAAAAAAGTGATTCTCAGTTGAATAATATACTAAAAGGTTTATCCAGATTTCTAAGTACACACAAACGCTTATTAAGGCAAATTTTCATACCATTTTTGATTTGTAAACCTTTATTTTATTTTAAAAAAAATTTATAAATACGGGCGTTAAAGTTTAAAATAACATTTGTCTTTAATTACAACCTGCTTTTTCAAGTACAAATTAAATGCAGATGGCGAAATTGAAGCAACATGTTGGGTAAACATTTTTTAAAACACAAAAGACAAAATTGCGCAAAAAAATTTTTTTTGCTGCAAAAACTCTTGTAGGCATCTAAAAAATTCAACGTGTATCAAAATATGCCTCAAAAAGGCAAAACATGCGCTACAAACTTTAAAAAATGATGCAAAATGACTCTTTTAACTAAATTTTGCAAAAAAAAAAATGCTACAAAGGGTAAAATATGCAAAAATATGCACTAACAAATCGATGCCAAAATTAATAAAAAGCTCTAAATCGGATAAATGTATTGTTTCTGCCTTAATTAATCGCACAAGAAAAAACATGCAATTGCATATTTCTGTGGTCATGGACGTGTGTCCATTTTTTGATTTTGAAATGTTGATGCCATTTTGGTTAATATTTAACTCCCTTTGTATGGTTCAAAAAATGTTTGAAAACAGATAGACCCATTCCGATTTTTTTAACTCAATTACAAATTTTAAAAGGTGCAATATATGGCCCATAGTTTAATCTAGAATGGTTTTTTAGGCTCTCCTAAAAAATTTTATTTTAAGATATACGCGGTTGCCCATGAAAACCACAAGATTTGTTTACGGTTATGACGTGTTAAACAAAAAGTTATCTTCTACATTCTGTTGCCAGATGTCTTTACTTACTGACAAATTGAAAATGAGTGGCATCCTTTGCAAACCATCGGTTAAAAGAAGCAGTGAGAATTTATTAATACATACTACCAAAATTTGCACGCAGAGGACAAATATGTTTGTACTTGGTCTCAAATTACTAAACTATTTTTAAATGAAAATTTTTATACTTGAACATAGTCTAGTTACTGGAAAAATGTTATGATTTAATCAGTCCACTGTCTGGCAGCCACAAACACATTTTGGTTGCCAAAGCTCATTTTGTGATTATCATTATCAAAAAATATTTTTGTCAAGGTTTACTTTTCAAGGCAACTCTTATATTTATCTTGTTTTTTTAAAATACTTAAATTAATTTACGATAAAAAAAACAACCCATAGCAAAATGACTTAGACTTATTTTTTATGTGCATCCCACTGTGCACAACAGAGTAAAATAACTACAAGTGTTAAATATTGCTAGAAATTGCCAATTGTTATTGTAACCATTAAAGTTGTTAGTTGTGATAGTTTAATAAAAAATAATAACAGCCAAAAAACACATACAAACACACACACACGTTTTTTTAAATAATATACACAGACGAAAGAGAAGTTGTATATTGAAAACGAAAACAAAGCACACAGATCAATAATAAAATGAGGAGGGTAAATGAAAAACACACACCGATACACACCGTGAAACATTTTCACACACACTCACACAATGACACGAACACTCTCTTGTCCAAATCAATTCATGTTTTTTTTATTTTTTTTTTTATTCTATTTTCGTTTGTTTACATTTTATGTTTTTAAGGATTGTTTAAAGGCGTCATAAAAAAATGGTGTTTGAGAAGTAAAAAATGGAATAAAAATAAAAACAAGAATATAAAATTAAAAAAACCGTAATTCAAAGGAAGTGTTAAATTTGGAAAAAATTGTTCTGGTTGCATGTTTATCTTGACCATTATTACCAAAACGATGATGATTTAAAACAATGGCAAGTACCATCCATCCATGATGACAAGTATATTTTTATTGTTATTGGAGAATTTTCAATTGTGTTTATTTTTAGTGTTGTGTAAAAAAGGTTTTATTTCAAGGATAACATGTTAAGCATTTTTTGCATTTTGTCTTTAGTAATTCCTAAAGAGGGATGTCTACATAGTTCCGAAAAAAAGAATTTTTGGAAAAGAATTAATAAATTTTAACAAATTAATCAACTTTTAGCTTAGTTTATGTCCTCATAAAAATTTTTACTTAAATTTCATGTTAATCGCAACACGGAACATGCTAAATGGAAGTCAATTTTATTCCTAAACAATGTTTGTTTGGTATTAAGATTTGACAAAATAATTTCAAAATTTTCAACTGTACTAGCAAATTTGTCAAATTTGGCTAGATATTCTCAATATAATACCGATATAAATTCTTACTAGATTAAAAACGTCTTGCGGGAGTGGATATAAGGAAAGTGTGGTACCCAAAAATACGGCAACTAGGCTTTTACATTTTGTCATAACTCAAGAACAATTTGTCCACTTAGGATAAAATTACCAGCAAATGATGAAACACTACGGAGTTAAGCTGATTGCCTAAAAGAGTATAAAACAGCCGGAGCAGCCGTTTAAGCGAGAATATAGCGGCTGTGCCTAAATATGTCGCAGAGGACCCCGGAGTACCGACCAGATGACGTGACTTGCAACTGGAAATCATTTCAGTATCTACAGAGAATTTTGATAAAAGACTTAAAGATGTTCCCATCAAATGGCAAACAGTACATCAGTTGCTAACCGTTGGCGCCAAGCGCATGGCGTTTCCGGGCTGTCTAACCTCTCGTTTTAATAATTTGCACTTTTTTTTGTGGAGTTTCTTGAAGTAACGACTCTATGTCAACAAGCCTAAGACTCTTAAAGTTCAAGAGCGCTTCAGGAACGGCGGAATCTATTGCCGGAAGTAATGGAAAATGCCATAAATCATGACCGTATGGGGATCATTTCTGGCGGCAAACGCTTGGTCGATATCATTTTTTCTACTTAATTAAGAAAAAGTTTTAAACGTCAAACAAACACAATCCAAAAGCAAAACTACACAGAAAGAAAAACACTCTGGATGAATTGAGTGTTTTATACTATCAGTACTAGCCGTTCATAAAAATTCAAGTACGAAAATCACTATGGGCTAAAATTCAGAGCAAGTAAAACTCTGTTATTGGGTTAAAATGTGTTTAAACCAACAAATCTATAAATCACTTAACATATAAACCACCTTTAAATGCATAAAATTGGGCGTTTAAGCTACCAATACAGACCATATGAATTTGGTAAGATTCATCGGAGAGCTGCCACATGTTATTTTTTTAACAACATATAACACATGGGACACTGATTTATAGTTGTTGAATTAAACCTACATATAAATTTAAGTTACGTTCAACTAAACCAGCGTTTAAACCATCAGTAATTTATTAGCTATAAAACGTACTTAAAACAATCTTCAATGGGATTACTTTCGAAAATCAATCCCGGAGTTTTTTAAAACAAGTTACAAATTCTTAAACCAAGTAAAAACTAGTTTTATAATTGAAATTCTGTATGGTGTAAAACGGGTAAGATAATCAATCAATCATAATCATATTCTCCTTCTGCCTCTGGTATAAGTGTTTTAGTTAAGAATCAATCTTATTTCACTTTCGGATATCAGGTACGAATTCGGGATTAAATCAACTTTATAATACTTGAATCAAACGCATTTTAAGATTGATTAGTTTTTAGTTTTACTTAAATCAATCTAGTTTTCGGATTATTTCAAGTTCGATTTCGGAATTAAATATGGAAAGGTTAGTATTTCGCACTTGAATGAGGTGTACTTGAATTAATATTTTTGCACTTGATTCAAGAAAATCCATATTATAGATACTGCTTCGAATTGATACAAGTACGGATGTATTGAATTTTCTTTTCAGTGTAAAGTTTTCAAAGAACATCGGGCGACAACGTTTATGCCACCTTGTATATATTTCAAACACTATGTATCCCTAATGAAATTATATATTCTACTACCATTCTTCAAAACCCACTTAAAATTAAGTTCCACAAATTTGCCAATTCCAATATCATCGCAAACACGCTGTAACAACGTGCCTGAGTAACCCAACAATATGCAAATATGGTTCATTAATTTTTTAAGATATCCAGTCCAAATTCTTACCGAGTAACGCATAAATTAACTTGCTGACTTACGACACAGCAAGTTTCCAGAGCCGTTAGACAACCACATAATTATAAAAGAAAGCTTTTTTTTCTTCTCTTTCATTGTGCTCAAGCAGCAAACATTTATTTACAACATTAAACATTTGCTGGTACCACATAAATCCAAGGAGCCATGCTTGAGGATCCTTTACTCTGTTTTCACTAAAATATGTATGTGTAAAATTTGTATGTTATTTGTGTCTATGTATGTATGTGTATATTTTAATACATATAAATCGACACATAACACCAACATCAACAGCAGGACCCAGCGGGAAAACTTAGAAGACCTTCTTACTTCAGGCCTTATTAAAGGCATTCTGGAAAATTTCTTTGATTCAATTACTATTCTTATCTAACTGCTAAAGAATAGCCTCATAGAAGGTCTCGTCTCTTTCGTATAAAAGATAATTTACACATAATGTGTAACACATTCTACATTCCCTTCTATGAGAAGGGAGATGAAAAGAAGTAACACTTTTTGTTTTGTTTTTTTGCTAAAGCAAAAGAATTTTTTTTTTTTTGAACCAGTTACAATTTTTATGTAAAGCCTGGTACTCTGTTCACGTGAAATGCTGTCAAAACGCATATGAAAAAAACTCTGTTCATTTTGTGAAAAAGTTCCGAATTGTTTCTGGCCACATTTTTTACAACAGCGAAATAATGTAAGCTGCACTTATGTATTTCACGTGAAATTTTAAGCAAAAGCAAACAAGTATGAACTGATTATTAAATAAGAAATAAAAAATTAAAATAACACAACCGGTAACAGTTTTTATCCATATTTACTTTATTTTTTATTAAATTTTTTAATAAAAAAAATACATACGCAAAACAATGTGGCACACTTTGAAGGAATAAAAACGTCAAATTGTACAAACTTGCATGATATGTGGCATTGATACATGTCAAAATTTTGGTGTGAAATAATTAATGTTGCTCAACATTTTCACAAATTTGAATAGAGTACTAGGCTTAACTGCGAAACAAGCAAAAGCAGACGTCCTACCCGCAATGGCAACGTGTGGGAAAAAATATGTGTATGAAATAGAGCGAGCTGGCCCTGTATGGACATCTAAAAGCAGTAGTAAAGAGGCCCTACAGGCAACCGTACTCCTTCTTTTCCTCCCTGGGGAATTACCAAATGTATTATATACCGTCTAAAACTGCGTGGGTGTCGTCAAAGGCAACAAAAGGAAATTAACTCTGACAACAACAACAAAACATGTTTAAATCAAAAACACACGAACTTAAGCTCAACGAAGAGTGCAATAAATTGCTGTATTCCCTCCCTCCTGCAAGAAATAAAAAGCCAACAACATTTTTGTATCCCTACAAAAAAGGAACAAAAAGTAATACCCAACAATATTAATACAAGTTTAATTAAGGATACAAGAAGAAGATCGTAGGACAAACGACTAAAGGGAGTCAAGAAAAAAAGCAATAAATATTTAAAAGTAGCAACGAAGATACACAGAAAGAAAGAAAAAATTAATAATATTAAAAGGACCTCTGTGGCCACAACAAATTTTGCAATTTTTCAATGTCACCTACAAAACAATAGAGAAGGTTGGATTTACAACAACAATTTTGCTATGTTGCAAAATTCAAAATTATAGTTTTACATAGCAACCATAACAACAACAATAACAAAAGGAAATAAATTACTACTTTTGTTTCTTTATAAAAGTATGAATGAATTGGAAAATTTCGATTTTTCAAGGACATTAATTTAAGGGCAGTATTTCTTAAAAACTACCAAACAAACAATGGCTACTCGTTACTAACATTGAGTTCCAGAGCAGCAAAGTGAAAATAAAAACCATTAAATACTTTACAAGCCAGTCAATGTAGATTAGGATTCTGCAATATTTAACAAATCTTTTGTACATAAAGTTTACATGCAAAATTACTTCATTACAATTACAATTGTTCTTTTTTTAGTACTTCATACTTGAATTTGAACAGAGCAAGAGTACAGTAATGTTTTATTTAGTACAATCAGAGCCCAATTATTTACTCTATACGGGATTTGAATAATATTAAACAAATCTCACTGACAACTTCATTAACTAGCTCAATTTGAATTCAGTCAAAATGTTTGGATAAGCTTGAAGGGGCTGGATTCATCCACTGGTTCCATACTGTGACAATCCGTTAAAATTTTTGGTACATCGTTATTGAACGCCGATAATGGCTTGGAAAATAACAAAATGTATAAAAATATACATCAGCAAAGCTCTAAGATCTATATCTTTAGATCGAATGGATATAGAATTACGATAACATAAAATATATTTAAAAAGGGGATGGAGACAAACAAAGTCCTAAATGGGATAATTTTCAAAAATCAATCCCAGAATTTCTTTAAAATTTGTATAAAATTCTTAAATCAAGTAAAAAAATATTAAACTTTTTGTTGGTAGTACCACTTTGAGAATAGAATAACAAAGTGAGCGTTTAAATCTCACTTAACTTATCAAAGTTTTTTTTAGATACTACAACAACATCACACAAGAAGTTAAAAAATGATTTGCTTGTGTAGGAACAACAAAAAGAACAGAACAAGACAAAAATACATTTTTTTTACATGTTTAAAATTATAAAAAGTTAACAAGAAAAATGTATCAAGGCCAATAAATCTATCTGCCAATTTTGTTTGTTTTTTTTTAATAATGCCATAAGTTCATTTTATTATCTACAAATCTTAATATTTTTTCTTTAGTTTCAGTTCTTAACGACTTTTAAAAATCATAAAAATCTTAAAAGCGTTTTAAGACTGCAACAAACAAAATGACAAAAGTGGTGGTGAATGGGCAATCACTTTTGTACTGGTTGGCATAAAAATCGAAAGGATTTCAAGCAATAAACAAAAGTAAAAAGAGCGTCTGACTGACAGATTGATGGATGGATGGATGGTTGATTGGCTGAAAGAACACTGAATTTGAAGGACAGAGGACTAACAACTATATTTCCTGAAAAAAAAGAAAAGTTAAAACTTACATTGTTAAACGAAGTGTTGAGAGTACAAAAAAATTGTTTATCCAAATTTAAACGGGTGGTTGATTTCGTTTAAAAGTTTTTTGTTTTTATTAGTTATTTTTTTTTTTTACTTTTTCTAGAAACACTTATAAAATTGTTTTGTTGCTTTTTAAAATATAATTTTTTTTGATTTTTAACACTAAAAACACTGATTTTTATTTATTATTAAATAATTTCATCATTAGCAACAAAAACAAAACCCAACAATAATGGTTATTTTTTATTTTATTTATTTATTTTTTTAAATTTTATTTGAGCTTTTTTTGCGTTTTCACTTCTTTTTTTATCAACAATTGACAGATTTTCTTGATTTATACACTTTTTTTATAAAATTGTTTTCTTTCTTAAATCACTTAGAGAATGTTTTACACGACGGCACTTTTAGTTGTTGTCGTTAATAACAAAGAAATTCCCGTTAGAAGTGTATTCGCGAAATCCGTTATTTGACAACTGTAAAATTGTTTTAAAATTTTGCCAGGACTTTGACTAAAATATCAGCTGTCTGACTGATGGTATAGATATACAAAAAATTAGCAAGAAGAGTTTCAAATCATGCGCTTTCGAAAATTCTTAGAGTTTAGGGTATGGACAATGTATCCGTTAAGACAGAGAGAAGCAGAGGAAGAGAGTGAGAGATAGAGCACTTAAATTAAAGAGCTAGATATGTTAGTATATTTATGGGTAGTTACAAATTTTACGAGCGTAAAATTGTATTTTTTTCTGTTCCCAAATCCAATACAAAACAATACAAAATAAGACGCACAGATTTATGTAACAACTTTTTTCTTTCTTTTTCAATTGATTTTTTTAAAAATTCTTACTTTAGGAAAATAGAAAAACAAATACTGCTGTTTATTTTTTTCACATTTAATTACCACTTTAAAACTTGAAAAAGTGTACTATTAAAACTATAAATAATTTGTAATCCAAATAATTTAGTTTGTTTTAATTTTCCTTTAATCCTTTTTTATAATATACTGTTTTATTTTTATTATTTTTGTTAGAACTGTCAACCTCAACTGTCACGCACTGACTGTGTTCAACGGTATGTCTTACAGTAGTTGTCAAATTATTGTTTCTTTATTGTGGTTCTCTGTTTACATTTGCACCAACAAATCATGTTTTGTATCATCTTTATATGAACTCTCTTTTGATGTTTCTTTTTTAATGCTAATAATTTTACAGTTTTCATTACAGTTACAATTTCTGTTTGTTTTTGTTGTCACATTGAATGTTCTAAAGTGTAAACTTTTGTTAAAAACGTTGTTTGTTTTTAACAAAATGCGCAGTAATTTCAAAATGTTTTTCTGTGGCTTTAAATCCGACTAAAAAAATGGCATACATACATATTAAAAACAGGGCCAATAAAAAAAATCAAAATATTTGCAAAACGGCAAAAAAATGTTTATCTTAGACCTAAACCACCTTCTAGAAACATCTGGCTGAAAAATGCTTTAAATGGAAATACATTTTATAATTTTCTGACTGTTCCTTCATTACACAGTACAACATTTTTCAGGTGATTGATTCGGGACTCAATTCTGATAATTGGTTATGAAAGTAGACCCAAAAAGAAGAACTTCTGCATCATTAGTTTGGTCATGGTACATCAAATAATAATAAAAATTTATTTGAAGTTAGTAAGTATTCTATAGGGGAATTTATCACGTCTTAAGCTACGGTCACACTTAATAAATATTTGACCAAATAAGCGTAACCACTTCTTTTGTTAATAGTTAGTGAGATTTAACAAACTCTTAATATCACAAAATAAAGCTTATTATACTGCTAGACATAGCAAAAAACTGTTTTCTATAAGATGTGGAATTATAATCATAATAAATAAAGCAAATAAAGGAAATAATTATTTAGTTTGCTTGTTGGTTCCGTTTTTTTCGTCAAATATTTGACAAGTGTGACCGTAGCTTTAGGCTCTTTTGTTTGTCATAACTCGAGAACCATTAGTCCGAATAAGTTGAAACAAATTGAAAAAAACGAGATTGACTTAAGTAAAAGTTACATGAAAATGAGTCCCAAACTGTACTTGATCAAGAATTTCTATGTTGTTTCAATCCAGAATTCATACTTGAAATAATCCACTTACCTCAGATAATTTAAGGGGGGGTGGGTTTTGTTTCACCTTTATGTTGTTCCGTCTTTTTTTAAAGAAGATCTCACAATTATATGAAGCCAGCTGGCTGCCCGATATGGTTTTCGTAAGCATTCTACTTTGAAAATTTGATGTTTTTAACAAAATAAATTTAACAAATATAATTCAGGAATTTTTGCTTTTTTTTATTTACTTTTTAAACATGAAAAAATTGTAATTTTTCTCCTTGCAGTGTTGTTGTTGTTGTTGTTGTTTTTACACAAAACAAGCAAATAATTCCTACTGAACCGATTTTGCACAACAATTTGACGCCAATATTGTTCTTTTCTTTTGAGTTGTTCGAAACTGAGCGTGATTTCAACAGACGGAAATAACTAAATCGACTTAGAATTACTGAAGGACCCAGAATATACTAACGAAACTCAATTTAATGAAATGGCTTCATGAAATTTGTAAAATTTGATTACCGTAATTAAATTTTTCACATGATTTAACAAAAATTTTTTTATGAAGCATAATTCTTTCAGTGTAAGATTTAATTCACCTCTGAATACATTATACACAATCTTCAAAAAAAATAATTTGCAAAATGAAAAATATTTATTAATTTGAGAAGTATTATTTTGAAATGTATTATTTAGAGAAACAGCGTTCAACTCTGTCTCCTTTTTTTACATGCCCGTATAGTTGTGAGACATCATCAGACAAAGGTCATAATCTGGATCATCCAGCCGAGTACCTAGCCCCCAAGCTATTCCTCGTTCTTCTCTAAGCTTTTTTCTCAAGACATTGTCTAGAACATAGATGAAGAGCAATGGACACAGATCCCATACCTGCCTTTAACCTTTACGTACATAGATTTTGCGGCTATGTTTGTGTTCATGGAGGACTTTGCAGTTAACTTCCCTGTACATATGTAGCTTGGGTGAGGTTAACTTGCTTCTCAGGAACGCCTGTGTATGCCATATAACTTCGTAAGAGAGTGTATCGAACGCTTTTTTGAAATCTTAAAATATTAGATACAATTGGAAAATCATCTAATAACCTGAACTCTTTTTATTAATTTTCTTTAAAAAAAATTAAAACTTTATTACTTAAAACAAAAGGGACGACCCTAATTTTTATATGACTATAGCAAAAAAAGGTTTTGCATTAAATGTAATAGCATGTAAAATGAAGATTTTTCTATACATGTGTACAGTACATAGTCATTTACATATGTATCTTTATATTTATCTTAACACGAGTATTGTAAAAATATATTTATTCTATATAGAAACCAGCTGTTTTTTTGCTATTTAATTCGATTAAAGATTAATTTTGCTTAAATCTTTTATGTTCATTTAAATAACTTTTTACATACGCTTATGTTCGTTTGTATGTTTATGTACATATGCTTATGTTTTCAAGTGCATGTAATAAATTTTAAATTATTTTGATTCTGTTGTTCTTATAAAACGTTTTTACATTTACGGTCGTTTATTTTAATGAACACTTCAATAAAAAATTTTACACAAGTTTCAAAAATTGAGATAACAATTGATTTTGATAGATTTTCTGCAACAAAACTCGCTGGTTCACTGTTTTACCTTTCTATTTGAAGCGCGCCCAGATATCGCTGATGAAATGGAGTCGAATTAGGGAATTTAAAAGTGAAAGTTTGTAAACAAGTTCGTTTTGACATATTTGTTTTTTAAAACTCGTATATTGAAAAATATTTTTGAAGCGATGTTCCTAAACATTTTTAGGGCCGATGTTGAATGTGAACCTCAGCTAAACGTCAAGTTTTTTTCTGCATTTCATTTGACATTTTTCAATTTCAGACTAACTCAATTTGAACCATGGAAATAAACATAATCGAGCAACGCGTTAATGTTTTTCAGGCTTATTATGAAAATGGGCGTTCAAATCAAAATGCATATCGTGCACTTTGTGATTCAGAGATGAGGCACATTTTCACCTCAGTGGATTCGTCAATAAGAAGAATTGCCGCATTTGGGCAAATGATTATCCAGGAGTGATTGTCGAAAAACCAATACACCCACAAAGAGTGGTGCGGTTTATGGGCTGGCGGCATCATCGCGCCGTATTTTTCTAAAATGAGGCCGGTCAAGCAGTAACTGTGAATGGTGGTCGCTATCGTGAGATGATAACGAGCTTTTATGGCCCTAATTGTAAGATATTTAACAGGACGGTGCCACTTGCCACACAGGTAACAAAACAATGGAATTCAATGGAAGTGTTAACTCACGTGGTGGCGATGTCAATTGGCCGCCAAGATCATGTGATTTGATACCGTTTGACTTCTTTCTTTGGGGTTATTTGAAAGAAAAGGTATACGTCGATAAGCCAGCAACAAGTCAAGAGCTAAAGAATAAGATAATTCTTCACATTAACGGCATAGAACCTCAATTATGCCTCAGGGTCATCGAAAATTTGGACCATCGGATACAGGTGTGCCGCCGAGGTTGCGGCTGCCATTTGGACGATATTTTGTTCCATACATAATTCAACCATACCAATCACATCATAATAAAAATAAATGACAATAATTTCCTAAATAATTTGTGTTTTGTTCAAACTTAACATCGGCCCTTAAAAATTATATGATTGGAAGTCTATTTTTGAATTTCAAACCTCAAAGTGAATGACAATAAAAAAAAGGAAAAGGAACTCGGAAAATACATGACATTGTTCCAGATATAATTCCCATCAATGTTTGGGTTAAACCGAAAAATTATGTTAGAATACTTTTATCTACTCACTTTGGGAAAATTGGATCGAAAATAAAGGCTTACAATTTTATATTTTCTTGGACAATACTTTTATAAATTATGGAACAAATTGAACTTGACCAAGTCCAACAACAAAAGGTCTGCTATTTCCCAAAAATAATGCAAGGCTTACATGAATTTTTTTACCTTACTTTTCTCTTCAAAATGTGTCTTAAGCTACGGTCACACTTATTAAATATTTGACCAAATAAGCGTAACCCCTACTTTTTTTTATAGTTATTTAAATTTAACATGATTTTTATATCAAAAAATAAGCTAATTATTCTACTAGATATAGCAACAAATTGTTGTTTGTTAGATGTGGTATTATTATTAAAATTGGAATTGAAGGAAATGATTATTTAGTTTTCTTGTTGGTCCCGTTTTTTTCGTCAAATATTTGATAAGTGTGACCGTAGCTTTACAAATTATACAAGTAACAACAGAAGCCGCATCTGCATGTTTGAATAAAAATATATTATATTTCCCTGAGAGTGATTAACAAAGTTAGTCGAAATATTAGACTAAATAAATGAAATAAGACCAAAATGGCAGTGTTTTATTTTATCTACTTTTTCTAATTGTAAATAATTTTTTCTATGTGACAATTGTTATTATTTTTTTCATTATTTTGTGAACGTTATTTTAATTGTTTAATTATTTCCCTGACGATGATTATTCACATTGCTGTATCGAAATATTGAAACTATAAAATAAATGTTATCTAATTTTTTATATAAAAAAGAAAAACCTCAAGCTTAATAAATTATATTGCCATTTATCTATAATTAAAGAAAGATACCTCACTTCACAATTTACAATAATGTACTCCTGATGTTCTTTGCCTCAACAAATTCAGTGGTAAACAACACTAACAACATTTGATGCCCTTTACGTCTAGGCAAGTTGGACTTTTTGTTGATTTTTTTTTTAACTTTTCTGTCTCGGAAACTTCATTAAATAATACTTATGGGAATTCACAAATCGATAGAGGAAAAATTCCGATTCAAACAGTATAATAACACTGTGTGTAATTTTTTAAGTCATGGATAAATAACTATATACGGAAAAAATAACCATAAAGGACCCAGTTTTGCCCAAAGTCAAGCACTTTTTTTATGGGCTCTCAAAAATTTGGAGCATCGGTGTCATTTTTGCAAAAAAGTGATAATTTCTCTGGCTCATATCCTGCAAACCGTTCGGAATTTTGATTTACTCTCTGAGACAAAGTTGTAGCTCTTGCCATAAAGAACAAACATCAAAAAAACTTCATCTTCAAGATCAAAGTCGCAAAAAACCTTTTCCCCCTCTTCAGGTCCATAGATAACAAACCGTTCAAAATTCAAGAAAACATACAACTACAAAAAATTATCTAAGATCTCAATAAACAACTTTCTAAAGCATATGAACTTCCTAGGAGTGATTCTTAGCACCGTTTAGGTAGCCGCAAAAGTGAAGAATTTCCCGAAAATTAGATTTTTTTATGCCTTTTCCCCCTGTTCAGGTCCATAGATAACAAACCGTTCAAAATTCAAGGAAACAATTAACTACAAAAATGACACCAAAGCCGAAAATTTGGGGGCCCATAAAGAACTGGTCTTTTATCACGTAGTGTCCGTATATGGTTATAAATAGCATATTATCTCAATTTTGAAGTAAAAAAAAAACAAATAAAATTAAAAAATTTTGATCTTGAAGATGAAGTTTTTTTGATTTTTTATGTTCACATTTTTTGTTCTTTATGGCAAGAGCTACAACTTTGTCTCAGAGGGTTAATCGAAACTCCGAACGGTTTGCAAGATATGAGCCTGAGAAAATTATCACTTTTTTTAAAGATGACACCAAGGCCCCAAATCTTTGGGGGCCCATAAAAAAAAAAGTGCATGACTTTGGGCAAAACTGGGAGACATGGGTCTTTTTTTTTTTTGTCCTTTATGGTTATTTTTTGTCCGTAAATGGTTATTTTTTTCGTGTTGCACTGTTTAAACGTATTTTGAAACATATGTGAAATGATGTAGTTTACCCCTCCCCTACAGAACTATTGTTACATTGCATACTTTTAATAAATTAATATAACTTTTAAAATATACTAACGTTTAATGATTAATTTTCCTGGTGGGCTGTATTGTGTTGCAAAACTAGTTCGAAAATTCGTAGCAAAACTTATTCGTTCCAAAATGAATCATTATGAATCGCTTATAAATCTTGTAACTAAGAAAGTCTTAAAATGTGTGTGCAAAATTAAATCTATTATTTTTCTCTTTTTCAGTTGGTTTAAATTTTTAAACAGTTGAGTTATTAATCTAGAATGGCGTAACACCTCAAAATTAAAAAGTTTAACTCATTTGCTCCATTAATTTGGGCGCTATATGTTTTTTGTATTTTCGCAAAATTTGAATAAAGTGTAACGAACGAGTTTTGCATCTCACCTACTCATATGTAAATAACTATATCAAAGCTCAATGCGGCACATGGTAGAATTAAAATATCGATTTAAAATTTTACAGAATTATTTTCTTGCTATTTTTAACCATTTAAAAGGCACTGCATTAAAAAAAGAGCTTAAAGTCAAATAAGGACCAGTCTCATATACATTTAGCATCAAGGTTAATGCAGGAGTCGGATTTGGAGTTGGGTTGGAGTTGGAGTTTGTTTTCCTTGAAATATTTTCTCGAAAATATTAAAAAATTCTTTATATGTACGTACCGTACGCTCGGGGTTTACATAAGTAAGTAGCGAGTATACATAAAAAATAATAATAACAATAATACAGATCACAACAACTTTAACTCAACAAAACAGTAATTAATCCACTGAACTGTAATCAGGGACCATTTGCATTATGCGCGTAAACAGAGTTAGAGTTGGAGTTGGAGTCGGAGTTATCAATATTTCTTGACGACTCCACAGCCCTGGTAAATTTATTTTATAGACATTTTATTAAAGGTAACAATTCTTTCACATTAGGCAAACAAGTGTTTAGTCAAAAAAGTGCATTTTAAGTTTTTGATTAGGTTAAACTCAATTTGTTTTACACTGTCGTTTGGTGTCAAAAACTTAAGTCTAACACAACTGCTTCTAAACACAATCATTTGCTCTTAAGTTTCAATTTAACAGTACGAAAAACAACAGTTTCTGACTTAAGACCTTTTTGCATAACTTCACAGAATATAAAAAAAAAATTTAAGATGGCGATGAATTTCGTACAGAAACATCGTTTGCGATAAGTACTCTCCACCGCTAGTGGTAAAGAGGTTATACTTAATTTGTCATTTCGTATGAAACTTTTACAATATTCATCGAAGACTCCATTAAGTAGTGGATCGTGGGTCCTTGAGTAATTCTAAGTCAATTAAGATATGTTCGTCTGTCTGTCTGTTGATTAGAACAATTGTAATTTCAACTTGTTTCTCGCAGTTTACGATTGAAGTTCAGCAGAATTGGTTTAGTAAGTAGAGAGTTATGAAATCAGATCATTACAATAACGTTTATAAAAAATTAATCGCTGACATTAAGTTGCTTGCAAAAATTGATCGCTAGCATAACATTTATTTATAAAACTTTATATCAGCGATAATTTTCCCTTGAAAGCCACCCTTATATACATATGTATGTTTAAATATGTTTTTGCCTCTCGCCACCGTAATAGTGATTATACTTTGCACGTGAAAATGCACTTACGCTGTTTAACAACAATTCAGTTTTACTAACCACCATCCTCTCATCACCGGCATCATCAATAAACAATAATTGGGCGCAGATTAAAACAAGAAGCTTATTCCTTCTCTTTAAAAATCTCCCTTTTTTATGTGTAAGTCAAGTTCGCACGCGGGTGTGTGTGTGTGTATATGTTTATGTATGGGAATTTTTATTGGTTTTGTAATTTGGATTATAATGCAAAATTGTGGGTAAGTGCGAGTATGTATGTATGTGTAAAATTACAAACTCATGTGTGATTAATAGAGTGAATCAATAAACAAAAATAACAACAACATAATAATTCTACCTAAGTATTTTTGTTATAATAACGGAAAGTAAAATTCATACACTCAAATGAGTGTGTGCGAATTTAAAAATTCATATACGCGTAAATAAAACAATTTATACACGTTTTAACAGCTTTTTATGCAAATTTTCCAACGAGTATGATTGTTTATATTTTTTTATTTGTTTTTATTAATCATACGCCACGATTAGCAATTGCACGTACTAACATATTTAGAGTATTTTTATGTTCGCAGTCGTTAATTAAGTGGGAGAACCACAAATTTTTTGCAATTTTGTTCACAGCATCAATGAAAAATAAAAAAATAAAAATATTTATATTTTTTCGAAAATATTTAAAAATCAGAATTACATATAAAAGCAAAAAAAATTATTTATGTTGAGTAACTTTAAAGCTAAAAAAAACTATTACTAAATTTCAACAAATAAAAATCATCAAGGATTATACTCTTGTGTTTAAATCCAAGCGACTGCATTTTCATCAGCAAAATCAAGTTCATTTGAGATATTTTTCCAAACAAAAAGAAAAGAACAATTAACTTTTGTATAAATTGTGGAGGAAACGGAAGTATGCAAACATTGTATTTATCCAAAAACAATGCAATTTAAATACATTCGTTTAATAAACAGCAGAACTTGTTCCGCAAGACAAGTCATTGTAAAACATTCGTAAATGCATTTGTTTATGGTCACCAAAAAGACAAGACTTACGAGAGTACATGTTTGCATTCAATGGGGAATTGTTATTACGACTTATAAAAGTCGAATAACTGTTTATGGGTTTGGCTGCACGCAAGTGTTTGTTAAGACAATTCGCCCGCTCACCATCTACAAAAGATTATTTTGCAATATAGTTTGAATAACTTAATACAGCAGGGGGTAAACGTTTTACGAACACAGATAATATAAATGTCAGACTTAAATAGAATATATGTATGTCAAATACAATGAAATAAAGGACAACAAAAAAATGTGGAACATACAAAGAAAAAAACACGAACTTTTTAACAGACCGAACTCTATACACCCGATTAAAATGAAGTTTAAATTTGATTTTTAATAAAATTTATAGATTCAGTTTCGCGATAATTCTCTATTGATCTCTATCTCTATTGATTAAATAAATTTTTATAAAAAATTAATCGCTAAAATCAATTTTATATAAAAACTTAATTTCCAATATCAATTTTTGTTAAAAAATTAATCGCTAAAAATTTAGTTGCTAAACAAGAATTTTTGATAACAAATTAATCAATTGTCTATAGAAAATTTATCGCTCACATTAACATATACATGCATACATATCCTTAGAAAATCACTTATAGCAATTGCTTATATAAAATGTATGATTCACATAAATTATTTATAGAAAATCTATCGCTTACATTAATTTTCAATAGAAATTTTAACGTTTTTATCAAATATCTATGAAAAACTAATCGCCAACATTAATTAACTATAAAAAATGTATCGTTAAAATACAGTTTCTGTAGAAAATGTATCACTTACATCTATTTTATATAGAAAATGTATCGCTAATAATCAATTATAAAGAAAATACATCGCCAACAACAATTATCTATAAAAAATTTATCGCTTATAGCAATTATTTATAGAATATGTATCGCTTATATCAATTTTTCATAGCAAAGTATAGCCAATATACATTTTCTATAGAAAATGTATCGCTTATATAAGTTATTTCTGGAAAATATATCACTAATATTAATTTTCTATAGAAAATGTATCGATTATATATATTTTGTATAGAAAATGTATCGCTTATATTAATTTTTAATAGAAATTATATAACTAACATAAATTTTTCAAAGAAAATTTAACGTTAACATTCATTACCTTTAAAAAATTTATCGTAACATCAATTTTTTATAGAAAATTTGTTGCTTAAAAATTTATTGCCAGTATAAATTTTCTATCGAAAATTTTACTTTAAAATCAATTTTATATAAAAAATGTATTGCTTCTATAAATTTGTTTTAGAAAATGTATCGCTTTCATCAATTCTTAATAGAAAATTTATCGCTTACATCAATTTTCAATAGAAAATTTATCGCCAATGTCAATTTTCAATAAAAATGTATCGCCAATATCAATTTTCAATATAAAACTTATCGCCAATATAAAACTTTTATAGGAAATTTTTCGCTAGCATTAACTTTCTAAAAAAAAAATGATTAGCTAGAATTATTTTTTATATACAAAATTAAAAAAAATATTATCGGTAACACACATCGATTGCAAGTGGAAAATTTTTGCAGCTAGCAACTTTTTATAGAATTTTATCGCTTACAATAAATATATCGCTAATAACCATTTTCTTTCAAAAAGTAATCACTAGTAATAATTTTCTTAAAAACATTTATCGCCAACATCACTTTTCCATAGTAAATATAACGCTGGCATCAATATTCAATGGAAAACTTATCGCCAACATGAAAAATTTTTTGCTAACATTAATTTTTTTTTACAATCAAAATATTAAATTAAGTTTACTGAAACATACTGTCTTTTTTGGGTGTGTGGAAGAAAATCTCTTTTCCGACTACATTAGAAAAATAAAATTTCTTACAATGTAGAATCATACAATGATTGCATACCAAGATGTTACCCGATTTAAATAAAAATGCATTGCTTATGATGATTTGAGATGCAAGAACTTACACTGCACGAAGATTATATAAGGAAATTAAGGATTTTTTTTACGAAGATGGCATCTAAAAATAAACGTTTGAATTATTTAAATGTTGAGATAAGTCCAAATAAATCTGTGTTAAATTTGTGTAAATTCTGCCTCAAACTGAAATTTTTCCTAATTCTTTCTAGACGCAATTTTTGTTAAGTATATTTAAACGCTTCAAATATAATTTTCATATAATCATATGTTCTAATAAAGATACAGAACAATGGAGAAAAATTCACATCATACTCTTACCATGACCAAGGACAACATGATTATATGGGGAGGTTTGGATGGAATATTATTTAGACTAAAAGGGATAAGAAGGATTCACATTGTGCAAAAGTTTTATTTGGTTGCCTACAAGTGCCCTTCTCTTCAACACAAAGCATGTAATCTACAGCTGTTGGGTTGAAGAGGTTTTACAAACATATCTATACATATATATGTATGTGCATATGAACATCATTAAAACGTCTTACACATATCAGATAACTTAATTTATGTCGTACAGAAATGAGCACAAAAATAATGAAATTTTATTAGTAATCAATAAGAATTAAATTCATCTAGCTTTCATACAAAAGATATCGTAAAATATGATATTACGTGATAATTTCGTAAATATGGATTCGATTCTTTATAAACAAGATTTTTTAGTTAGCAGTCAGTCCATAATTAGTTATAACTGCCGTAATAATCTCTTAGAACTTTTTGTATTGAAAACAAATCCTATGTGGATAGACTATTGGTACCAATAATGATAGAAATAAAAATTACGTCATCCCCAAAAATAAACTTGAAATCTTCTGCGTATGTCGGACAACTGACGTCATGCGAACTGCATTCCTATTTGCTAATAATTTTAAGCTGGCAAACTCTAGATAGTTGTAGTTTAACTTAGCGTTTACAAATGCCACGCCAGTTCGTTCACAATACTCAATACACTCACGTTTTTCGCAATGGCAGCTCCAGTGGCAGCAAACATTGCATGCGAGTGGAAATTTGTCACTTGCTTGCCATTTAATGACAAGACGATAAAGAATGTTAACCTGTTAAAAATTTAATGCAAATTCGCTGGATTATTGTCAAATTTTAATTAAAGTTTGAACTTGATATGTGTTAATTTTAAGGGCCGATGTTGATTTAAAAAAAAACACAAATTATTTATGACATTATTGTCTTTTTTTATTATGATAATATTGGTATGGGTCAATTATGTATGGATAAAAATATAGACCAAATGACCGCCACGACCGCGTCGGCACACATCCATCCGATGGTCCAAATTTTCGATGACGCTGAGGCATAATTGAGGTTCTATGCCGTTAATGTGCCGAAATATCTTATCATTTAGCTCTTGAATTGTTGCTGGCTTATCGACGTACACCTTTTCTTTTAAATTACGCCAAAGAAAGAACGGTGTCAAATCACATGATCTTGTCGGTTAGTTGGCATCGCTACCACGTGAGATAACACGGCCATTGAATTTGTAGCGCAAAAAAACCATTGTTTCGTTAGCTCCTGGTGAAACCACATATCTTCCACATCCAAATCTTCCAATTGTGGCTATAAAAAGTTCGTTATCATCTCACGATAGCGAACACCATTCACAGTAACTGCCTGACCGGACTCATTTTGGAAAAAATACAACCCGATGACTAGCTGGGAGCGAGCTAGTCTATCAGCTCCGCGGTTGCGGGTTCGATTCCCGCCAGAGACTCTGGTTTTTTTCCTGCAGACAAGCATAGAGCTTCGCGGGATTAGCTTAGGAAATTTAAAAAAAAAAAACAGTCACTTTTTGTGGGTGCATTGGTTTTTCGACATTAACTCTTGGATTATCATTCGCCCAAATGCGGCAATTCCGCTTATGGACGAATCCACTTATGTGCAAATGTACTTCATCACTGAAGATGAAGTGCACGATATGCATTTTGATTTGAACGTCCATTTTCATAATATGCCTGAATAACTTTAACGCGTTGCTCGATTGTGTATCTTTCCATGGTTCAAATTGCTTTAAGGCTCAACCATAATGGGCTTAAGTTGGCTTAAACAAATGTGCGAATACATGTTAATTATATGAGGCAAACCATATTGAACTTAAGGAAACTTTTTGCTAAGTTGAATGAAACTGTCATTGGCTTAAGCAAGGTGCGAATTAAATCGCACATTCCGTACGGAATCAAATGTTTGTTTATTTTGTTTTTGTTTTTATAAATACATTTGAGAGACTTTTTGTTAATTTCTGACATTAGATTAAGCAAGGCTATGCATATTGTGGTTAGGCCTTTAGTCTGAAATTGAGAAATGTCAAATGAAATGCAGAAAAAACTTGACGTTTAGGTGTGGTTCACATTCAACATCCGCATTTTGCTTATAGGTTCTTATTGTCACAAGGGACAAGCCTATTGAAAATGGGCCGAATCGTAGGACCACGAGGGGAGATAGGGGCAATTTTCTACCTCTCAGAATTTAAAACATAGATAGATCCATATTTATATGGCTACATAAGCTATGCAGTTTTTAAAAAATAGGACCACAAGAGGAGTAAAGGGCCAATTTCTGCCTCTTACAAACTATCTTACCGATTTTAATGAAATTAAAAACATGAATAGATCCATATGTATAAGGCTACATAAGCTATAAAGTTATTAAAAAAATAGGACCACAAGGGAAGGTAGGAGGCAATTTCTGCCGATTTTAATGAAATTTAAAACATAAATACATATCGTCGGTCAAAGGTTGACAACTCTTAACATGTTGTTGTACTTTTCAGGAGACAAAAAAAACGTTAATGCTCCGTTACTGAACCGTGTTGGAAGTAAATAAAAAAAAAACCAAAATTAGTAGGAGATATTTATTGTAAGATGGTGTAAAGAAAGCGAAGGTACTAACATGCAGAAGGACAAACACAGTCTTTTGGCTTTTGGATTTTTTTGCGAGTTAAGAGTTGTCAACCTGTGACCGACGATATGTAGATCTATATTTATATGGACACATAAGCATGATTCTCCATGGGTCTCGAATAGGGTGCAATCTTGTTAATGTGTTTTAAGATACTGTGGCGTAGGGTATCATATAGTCGGGCTTGACCGACTGTACTTTCTTGCTTGTTTTGCTTGGAGTTTGTTCAAAAAAGCCAATCACTTATTTTCTATAGATTTATTTTTGAACATTTGCTTTTAAACCAGCTAGCGACAAAAAACCACCTAAGAGGATACGTGCTACATAATAAGAGACACAGTACGTATAAATAAAGAGCTGAAGTACCTACTAGTAGCGATTTATAAAAGGCAAAGTACAAAAATTGTGGCATTGGTTTGAATCAAGGTATATTTACACAAGGTAAACTCGTTGGCCCATATGTTTGTCAGCTGTTTACCTAAGTTGGAACACCAATGTCAAATTCCGTGTATATGAGCCAAAATTTGTACATGTGTGCGTTAAATTTATATGAAGACAATTTTGACAATTCCGTTCCACTCGGTTATTTTTATAGAGCAGCATGTCTACACTCCCAAATGAGTCTACCTTGTGTAAATGTACCTTGGTTTGAATTTTATGTTGTTTTGCATACAAAATATCGCTTGTCATCTATAATTGTTCATGTGACTTAAGCCTAGGGTTGCCATACGAACTGTTGTTAACAGTACATGTACTGATTTTTTGCAATTGTACTGTTTTATGCATAATGTCCAAAACAGTACGCAAATGTACTGTTTTTTACACTTTGTACTGTTTTTTTTTTGTTCGGTCTACAAAACACCAAGATATTAAAAAAAAAACTCTGTTAAACTCATATTTTGAAAATATCCTAATATTTAACAGTACATAGCTTAAAAAAATGTTGTGTTCCAAACAAAAAACCTCTAAAATATTAAGACTTTTTACGCGTTGGTAATTGTTTTCTCATAAATACGCAGTAGACATCTTAATTATAATGGGTGACTCGCAGCAGTTGTATATTTTCATGTTATTATTTTTAAGACATACGTATGTATGTATGATTTTATGGCTACCTCTTCCAATAGTATTTTCCTTCAAACAACTGAGAAAGACAAAAACAAAATCGAAATTTTGTTAAAAATATTATATTTTTTAAATACTAAATAAATACTTATTCCAACACAATTATCTTAAATTTCTAGAAATTTTTTTTTACTATTCGGGCAAGTTCTGGAAATCGAAATCACGTGAAATTGAAAACGTACAAAAAATTCTCCGGGCTTAAAATTTATAAAAATACCTAATTACTTTCAGGACCTCTTTTCTCTACCTAAACTACTTTTGAAATAAAGAAAAGCTACGTTCATTTTTACAAAAATTTTAATGAAAATCTTCAGCGTATAAATTTTGTTGAAACTTGTTTTTTACTATTTTCAGATTTTGTTAAATAGAAATACACCAAACTATGTTTTTTTTTGGATTTTATAAATTAGAGCTAAACTTGGTAAAACTGGCCATAAATAAATTAAAAATTAATTAGTCCCACGAACGTACAAAATGTGGATATTCACATAATATTCTGGGATTTGTATTGCTTGAAATCTATCCAGACATTAGAGTTAAGTTCACTTAATAAAGTTTTGGTAATGGTGCTAAACATTTTAGACCGTAGACCAAGATTTTAAAAAAAATTGCTAAAAGAAAGAAGGAAGTAAATGCAAGAAAATCGATTTCAAATTTTACACTATTTTATATTTAATATATATGTACATATGAACTTAAATTTACTTTCTGAGGGACATTAATTCAAAAAGGTTGAATAAACATATGTATGTATATATAAATAATATGGCCACTACTGCTTAAAATCGTTTAAAAGTTTTTGCTGGCCATTATTTCAAACATTTATGCCTGAAAACTGTTTACAATCCAAACAAACGAATAGATAATTTTTGTTTCGCTCCGAAGACTTCGCTTAGATTTATACAAATTATGTTTCACTTTTTTAGGAAAACTAGAAATAAGGTTCTTATCTAACTAAAATAAAAATATAGAAGAATTTTGGCATATCTAGTTACAAGCTGGCTTATATTAAACAACAAACTTATATAAACCCATGCAAAGGCGTAAAATGGCACTATCTTGTTGTTTTTTAAAGCATCACAAACAGTATTTCTTGAATACTCGAATTACAGTACGTTGTTTGGCATTAGGTTTGACAACCGTGTGGAAGTTTTATCCGAAAAATTTTAAAAAAATTATTTTTAGTTTTGGTTGCTTTAGTGCTTTAATATAAACATTGATTTGCTGTAGGCAACACCCTTTTAACTTTACCTTTGACAATAGATTATATTTTGATCGATAAAAGTTGAGAGCACTGGTCTGCCGTAAAGATTGGTTTAAATAAATTCAAGTGCGTTCGCAGTATTTTTTATCACATCTAGTTTTTTTTTTGGACTGGACAAATATTTTGCTCGAAATAAGGCTATGTTAATACATTTCAATTTAACTTCCTAATAAGAATATTTATAAAATCTACTTAAAACGTTGTGAAATTTTTTATTGCGGAAACAAATTTAATTTCTACTAAAACAATTTTTTCTTTTCACTTAATTACTTTAATTGAAAACAAATATTTTAAATCTCTTATTTTGAGATAAAAATTGTAATTTTCCAATGCTTAGAACAAAAATTGTATGTTCTAATGATATTAAAAAATCGCTAGATTTCCCGCTAACCGCCAAAACGGAAATTTTACCCCGATTGACACGTATAAATGCCTAGATTCGCGGTAAAACCGTCAAATTGGCAACAGTGCTTAGGAATACAAATTCTGCTTGTGTTACGTCAACACATGTACACTATAAACTTCTCCGTGTGGTCTGTGACAATGTACGTTCAGCTGTTCCCTGTTGGAAAAACTGCCGTCGACGACGGCGACAAACGATTTATGCACGACATGTCCTCTATCACTTAGGATTTCTAGAAGACAATTTTTAGGAAAATGTCGTGGACGACAAATACTCGACATTGTCTAGTACTCTGTCTTTTAAAGAAGTTATGAACGACACTGTCTTGAATATTTTTATTTATTCGTTTAGGTTTATAGGCGACATTGTCGTGTAATCTGTAACTCCTGCAACTTCATCTTATACGCAGTCGTTGATGACAAAGTAGAATCCATTGTCGTCTATATAGTCATCAAAGACAATATAAACGGCAATGTCGTTCATGTGGTCGTTAAAGACTATAAGGACGACAATATTGTGCCTATGGCCATCAACGACAGGCTGAGCGACATTGTCTCTCCTTGTGTCGTGCACGATTAACGTGACACGTTTGAAAATGTCATCGACGATTTGCATTAGTTGTCCCTTACGTGTCGTGCTGATTCGTGCACGACATACATAGCCAACTGAGTTGCTTTGTTGTCATTTTTTTTTCGTTTTCTGCTGCTTCCCTTAGCTGCTTCCCACACAAGCATAAATGTGATAGTATGTGTGTTGCCCTTCACTGACTAGTCCCAGCGGGAAAAAGAAGGAGTACGGATATACAAGGCCTGCTCGCTCCATTCTATACTCATATCTTTTTTTACACACGTTGTCATTGCGGAGATGGCCTTTCGCTCTCGCTTCTTTAGCAGGTACATAAGAATGGCAACGGGATCAAAAAAGAATTGTTTTGCTTGTGCAAAAAAAAACAATACAAAAAATGTTACTCCTTCTCTACTCCCTTCTCATAGAAGCGAGTGTGGAAGGTGTATCTTATCTTTTACACCAAAGAGCCGAGGCCTTCTATGAGGCATTCTTTAGCAGTTAGATAAGAATATGAATTTAATCAAAACAATTTTTACGCAGGCCTTTTAAAAGGCCTGAAGTAAGACGGTCTTCTGAGTTTTACCGCTGGGGAGTGATGGCTATCATTTTTATATTATTTGTAACTAAGCGAAATCAATATTCATAAACTTTTCCTACACGATTATCTAATCATTACGATTATATAAAACGTTCATATAATTATAACTGAGAAAATTTAAAAAAAAAAAACAATTTATTTAGTCATTTTATATTTGAAATTTTATTATTCGGAACGTGAATTAGTTTTAAATTACACAAAAAAAAATTATCCCAGCAAAAGCTTGGATTTGACAAATACAATCAATAATAATAAATTATAAAATATATAAACTAGGAAATTATAAAAAATAAGCAAATCCACAATAGCCAGTAAAATTACCGTAAATGTTTGATTCTTGTTAGCACCGACTTACAATTCGTTGTGAACGTATATAGACTCTTTCTCTTTTGGTACGATGAAGAGACCTTCTGCCGTTATCCACCGTGTACCGTGCGAAGGATTGCTAACGCCAACAATTTCCATTTGACCAGCTATAGGACGACCAAAAGACCTACCCGACATTGAGAGATAAACTCCGGTGTCAACATGACGAAAGCGTACATGGGCATCACGTACCCATTCATTGTTAGTGCAAATCAACTCCCAGTGATCTCCAGAATCTCCTTCACTATTATCACCATATGCAGAAACTTCTTGTTCGCTAGAGAGGGGTGAGGTAAAAAAATGCGAGTGTAGATTCCTATTCGTACTCAAGTGTTCCAAACGTAAGATATCGCCACACTTAATGGGTTCACCTCTTTCGCAAAATTTATTAGTGGATGCTTTAATTACCCAATGACTGTTGACATCTTCTTTCAATTCAATGCCCGTTACAGATTGTTGTCCTGAGCCAGAACCATATTTAACATCATGAGAATGTAAACGCATGTTATAGTCAGAGTTTAGGAGTTTTATTATAGAACCACAAGTAACATATTTCGTTTTAGCTCCTATAAAGAAAAGATTTAAAAAAATTGTTTATAAATTACAATCTACGTTCAATAAACAACAATTTTGTACAGGGGGCGGTAAATAACCAATCACAGCCGGCCACATTTATGTCTCAGCACTTACCGAAAGCCTTAGGCAGTCTACATAAAACTGAAAATATTGTTAATGATACTAAGTATGTTTTAATGTACTTCATGATTTGTGTCCAAGCAAAGATCTTACAATGTATTTAAATAGATTTATTTTAAGCTTATAACTTATTTAATATTTTATTTAAACAATTCACAAAAACACAACGTCAACCGAAGTTTTATTAAACAGACACGCAAACTATTGACAACATTTTTATTGACAGACAGGGCTGCCAGATAAATTTGTGAGGAAATCGTCAATTTCCTGAGAAAAAATCCCTACAAGAAATAAATGATCGAGTAGTCACATTTTTCATTTTAGTGTTAAGAAAATGATAGAAAAAAATGACTGATTGTGACCGAACACTTGATTTCGGTCATTTCTTTCTATCATTTTCTAAACACCAAAATGAAAAATGTGACTACTCGCTCATTCATTTCTTGTAGGGAATAAAAAATTAGTCTCTTACGTTTCGCAAATCGTCAAAAAATCGGACAAATTAAAATGTATGTAGTTATTGATTTGTTTAGAAAATTCTAAATCGGGCGTATTAAGGTCATGTATTCTGTTAGTTTTTTAACAGTTTTTGTTCGATTTTTATAAAAAAAAAAAAAAAAAAAATTTGAACCCCCTCTGAAATTACAAACAAAAAAAACCAAAATTAAAATTTAAGGGGCTGAGGCCCGTGAGCCCCCTGGATCCAAAAAACCGCCCCGCCCACTTAGTGGAATTTTTTTTTATTTTTTTTCGTACGCCCCAAGGCGAATTGAGTAGAAGGTGAGGTCAACTCTACAACAACACTGCTTCAGTGGTCGGGTTGTCAATAATATTGCTAGTAAAAAAATAGGTTTGTTTACATAAAAAACTAGTTTGTATACAAACTTTGACAAGTCGACCACAGAAAAAAAACACCATATGTTGACGTGACCCCTAGTCAATTCGCCTTCGTACGCCCCGTAAAGTGCACTTCAGCCTAAAAAAAAACATAACGTCATACCCAGCTAGCATTTTTAATCGTGTAAGAGATACTACCGTTGACAACACATACTATTTTTGATTTTTTTTAAGACAAATTTCAAGGAAACATGTCTTTCACAAAAATAAGTGCATCGTTACCTGAAACGCAAAAGGAAATTATTAACGAAAAATTAAAAATCAACGTTTTCATTGATTCTGATCTATTGCGTCAACACAAAAGTCCACAAAAAAATCTTTCGACTAAAATTTGCGATTTTATTATCAAAAAACAAAAGGCCATATATACAAAAGACACTATGATAAATGCTACATTGTCAATTGTCAAAACAACTGGAATGTTTTACAAGAAAAATAAAATAAATTTAAGTATAATCAGTTAAGGTGATTTATTAATTTATCATTTTGAATTTGGGAAAAAGAATGCGGGGCTATTGGTTAGTACTTATTATGCTTCGAAGTATTAAATAATCTACGGATTTATGTATTTTTTTCATGGATGGCTAAAACCGACTAAAGAAGCTCCAAATTCTTATAAATTGGCTCATATGTCTTCAAAAACAGCATATTGCTCTGTTTGTAATTCCTCACTGGAATTACATAAAAATGATTTTAAAAAACATGCCAAAACAAGTCGCAACTAATAAAATAAATGATTTTTTTACTGGGTACAGACAGTGCAATCTACATGCAATCTGTGTCAATGCAACCTCAAAATATCAAAGCGTTTTGATGTTGATGCAATCTGGAATGAATGCAAAATGAATTTAATTTGTTAGATTGCGTAAATGCATTGCATTGTGTGTACCAAGCATAACAACTCGTGAAATGTTCGCCGTATAATTGTTGAAAATATTATTTATACAGAGAGTCGTCAAAGATTCATTCGATGACGGTTTGACGAAAGATAAACAAAATGTAACATTGTAATTCTTGTATTCTGAAAATAATCAAAGATTTTCTTAGGATTGCATATTACAGCCGTAGCGAAACAAAAGCGGCACGCATTTTCTAGTTTTTGAATAGAGCGGCTTGCACGCTTTGCAATTGGAAAACCTGATTTTGACAGCTCGTTTAATAGTGAAGTTTGCCGCTATTGTTAATGTATTTATTAAACAAGATAGCTATCACTACTGTTCGTGACTCAACGTTGACGATCTTACTTAGGTATGGCATATCAGCTTAGTAACTAAGCGAAAGAACACGTTCCACCTTCTGCTCTTGTTAAAACGAACGTATCAGAAAATTTAATGTTCTATTCAGACTTTGAAGACTGAAAAAATCGGCACTTTGCTAATTCCGGAACAAAAAATCGTCCAAGTGACGATAAATCGTCAAATCTGGCAGCCCTGTTGACAGAAGAGATAATAACAAATACTAGGGTAGTGTTGTACAGTAGAAAGTTTTTTTAAAAATTGTGAGCTGCCAGACTATTAACCAGAGCAACCTAAAAACAGAGTTTAAAACACTACAATCGAAACCTAACACTTCTAACGAAGAACTTGCATTTAATGAATCAGAGGTAAAAGCAACAGTTTTTTTTTGGCCAATGACAAATAAAGAAGTAGACGAAATGGCAGTTTTTCTACTTTGACTGCAGTTTTTTTTAACGCTGCCTTAAAATAGCAAAAGACTTTAAAGGATAATCAAAGTATATTAACAAAATAGAAGGAATAAATCAAGAATACTAACTCAATAGCAGTTAAAAAAAGTTATATCTGAAAGTGCTTTTAAAATAAAATTTGCTTACACTCAAACTTTTAATAATTTTAAAGTTTAAACCTTAATATATGGTACAGTACTCAAAGTTAAATCATTTATAACAGGTGAACTTGAGAAATCAAGTGCTTGTATTTGTTTATATACTTTTTCTTTTTGATTGAAATAAGTTTTCAGGTTTTATAGAATTTGAGCTCGGTTATATAATTTTTGCTTTGGGTATAATATAAATATTTTTGTTAATTTTGATCATAAAAACACTTAAATTATAAATTGTTTCTGTAGTTCTTAGCAAGTTCTATCTTACATTTTTTATTTCGTTGTTTACTCCATAGGTTTTTTCTTACGATTGAAATCTCGCATGGTTAAATAAGAACAATCGCTCGACTGCTGTCATTTGAAAATTTCGATACTGACATAATCCTAAAGTAAAATGCAATTCGAACGTACAAGCAATTATTCGGTCGTATACGACTGATAGAATAAGCTCCCTGATTTTGACAAATAAACTACACACAAAAAATCATAGGTAAAATTACCTAAATACATATATGGTATAAAATTAACTAAGCGCAAGGGTAGCATGGCAGTATCTAAGTTTCTTAGCTAATAAAACTATTAACTTAGGTAATTTCTTTGTTCGAAAAAGTATCTAATTATTTTGATAAAATTACTTAAAAACTATGTAAATTTACCAATGATAGCAAAGTTATTTTATATTTTTATTTTTGGAAAATTATCTAAGTTTAATTTTGTACTATAGGTTTTTTAGCGATGAATTTGATTTATTAAATTGTCAAAATAGTACATATTAATTTGCTTTCACTTAAACTTGAATTTTGTGATTTTTTGTTTGTTTTTGTTGTTACAAGCGCATCCAGTGGTGTTTCTGTGGAACTCATAATTTTTATTAGGCCTTCCTTCTGTTAATGCTTCCACATCTTTTTTTTACCTGGGGCCAAATCGTCGCACACGTGATCGAATGAACTTTCGTATCGAAATAAAACTTCGTCACGTATCAAAAACGGGATTGAGCATTCGAAAGCTTTCGAATCGAAATTTGTTTAAAAAATGTAATATATTTTATACTTGTATATAAATCAAAAGTGTTAATAGTCACTTCGGCTAATCGGTTTTCGGCGCTTGTCAAAAAGAGCAACGCAAAATTTTAAAAAATTCGGAAAACTATAGAAATTCGCAAAAATTTTTCAAATTCAGAAAATTTGCAAAAATAGCGAAAATTCTCCAAAATTTTTAATACATCAAACAAGCCATTAAATTGATTAAAAATCCCTAAAAGTACAAGGAATGGCAAAAACCCTAAAATTTATTTAAAATCGCTAAATCGGTTAAAAAAACAAAATTTGAACAATTAACAAAAAAAAATTTACAAAAATAGCGAAAATTCGCGAAAATTTTCAATAATTCGAATAAGCCATAAAATTGATTAAAAGCACATAAAAGTATACGGAATGGTAAAAATTGCTAAATTAGGGGAAATTCGCAAAAAATTGCTAATAGCGGCATAATAGCAAAGTCTACTATATATTAAAAATCGTTAAAGCTGTAAGGAATCAAAAAACTTACAATACAAAAATCGCTTCTATCGCAAACATGACTAAAATTTGCAAAAAATTGCAAAACTAAATGTTATTATTTTTTTTTTCTTATTACTGAAAAAAGTTTAATACTTACATTTTTAGCTATATGTTGAAGAAATCTAATAATTATTCTCAAAAAATGTGTAAATTGTTTGTAAAAAACAATTAAATGTTTTTACGAAAGCTTTTAACCTATCGATTGACATTTCGAGTAAAAGCATTCGATCGACTACTCGATATCGAATTACATAATCTCAAAATTCGATAGAAGTTTTTCGGTAACGAATGGGACGATTCCAAAAAGTAAAATTTCGATCAGTCACTCGATCACGACTGCGACGATCTGGGCCCTGGTTCTTTTCAATGGAATTCGTGTGATAAATAACGAAATGCTCCTTGGTAGTTTAAGATGCCACAATTGTTATATCAATATAATCCAATTTCGCGTTAGGATTATAACTAATTTTGCCTTTAAAATCAATAATTATCCAACATGGAAATGTTCGCTTCGTCCATATTAATCGTCATCAATAAAAGTAATAAATAATTATTGATTATCAATAACAATTTTAATTAATTTTCATGTTGTAAAATTCCTTTCTTCATAAAAATAATTTAATGAAAATTAAATTTGATGAACTTAAGCCTGATTGAAAATGTTAACAATTTGGAGTAAAAACCATGAATAGTTCAAGAATATAACCACAATTATAATTTTTGGTTTTATTTTTTATATACATACATCTTTTTTGTAAAAAGTTCTGTGAAGATTTTATGTTTATAATATACTCACATAAATACGTACTCTATCGAATAGTTTTTAATTGATTTTAAATTCAAAAATTTTAAATTGAAATGCTACAACTTAGAAGTGACTAAGATCTATCTTAATACGATAATTTAGATCCAAGCAACTAATTGTCTTTTGTGAACCTCAAATTAAAAAATAATTTTAATTGTTAAGTTAATATATAAATAAACATAGATTGTCGCATTTGGGAAAATGAAAATATGTATAAAGTACAACAAACAAATTTTCGACTTCAACTAAAAAGAATACAAATCTGATAGAAATATTTGGATTTTGTGATTTGAAGGGGTTTGAAAAGTGCTTCATGTAACAACTCGATAACGCCAGCAGTTAAAAGATTTTTAAAAAAACTTTCCAGCCGTAAAAGCATACTTGTCGTCTCTGAACTCTTGTTTGCCTGTTTTAAGCCATTTATTTGAAAATGAACTTACTGAAGCAAACCTTGGCCTTGTATACAACATGAGTACGTTTCATTAAAAGCTTTTAGTAATTCTGCTTTCACACGTTTCATCTTTTGATGCTCAACTCTTATGTTTTAAGGTGAGAGAGGAAAGAAGAAAGGGGGTTAGTACGGAGATGCCTGTACTCGGTCAGTACGCTTTGTGTTTTTATTCGTTGGTATATGCACAACGATGGCTGCATGTAATTTTTTTTCTTTTCTTTTTCTCTTTGATTCGCTGTTTATAAAATTGTTACATAATTGTCATCGATCTTTCTGTAATAAGAAAAAATATAAAGGTACCCTTTACAAAGTAAAAAAATACATATGTATAAGAACGTGAACACAAAGCAATAATTTACTGTCCAATAGATTTTAAACGAAAAATCAGCTCTATTAGATAATTCTAGACATAATTTGGTTTTATGCACTCAACATCAATATGTTCACAGTTGCTAGGAAAAATAAACTTGCTTGTCTTTACAATTGAATTAGATTTTTTTATTTTTGCTTAAACATTTGTTTTCAGAACGATGTCAAAAATCAATTACAGTACTGTCACATCTTGATTGTTAGTGCTGGTTCACATTCTTCAAGTTTCAGCTTTCAAAATTGAGCTTTTAGGAGGAAAGGGAAAAGATAATGCCATTACTTTTCCTCTCTCTCCTAAAAAATCAAGACTACTTGACGTGTGTGAACCGGCACTTACTATTTCTTTTGTACATGGTAATGGTTCATTAAGAATGGGTCCGCCATTATTTTTTGTCATCTCTTAAAACTTACAGGTACCAAATATATTTGCAATATTATTGTTCAATAATTAATATTGCGTGATAAAATTAAATTCAATGTATATTATATTATATTTATTAATAGGTGGCACAATAAATTGCATGTTTGCGTTTGTTTTGTTTATATTTATATATATTGAATGAAATATTGCCCCATATATTTCTTTTTATATAGAGCGCAAATTATCGAATAGTGTGGAGTTTAACGACAATACAATACAGAACTCAATAATATTTTGGGGACCTTAACGTACATAGTATATTAAGCAAAACCAGGCGTAATAATACGGGTTCAAAAACTTGTTAGCCGAATATTATGTTAATAAGGAAAATTTTTAATGCAGTGTAACTTACTTAGCGTTATACTTACAATAATAATGAAGGCCTATGTTAAAGTATTTTAGTAAATTAAACCATGTCTAACGACTCTTTAGATTATTGGCAAGAAAAAACAAGAAAATTAAACAAAAACCATACCAAGTTGACTTTTAAATATACGAATGTATAATCCGCTAATACCGTGTTCAGATATGCACCTTAATTGAGTTTTACGCAATAAACGACATTATTGAGCTCAATTATCCATATAAAATTGCAATTTAGTTATTGCTCAATTAATACGAAATTGTTATAAATATTGAGTAAAATTAAAATGCGACACTGTAACAAGTGTGTTTATTAAGCAAAACACAACTTACTAAACAGTGTTTTGACATTTGGAAACTGAAATTACAACAAAACAAATGCACATCCATTAGGTCGTCGCAAAAGCCAGATGTTTATTCCTTAAAGATGTCAAAACTTGTTTACATTTTGCTTATGCATGTACATTTTTGTTTACGTTAAATGTTGTATGTAGTAGTAATATAAATTGAGTAAGCTAAATTGTGTATGTGTGAACAGAAAGATAATTATGTCAATTAACCGAATATTGACTCAATAAAAAAGGTATATCTGAACACGGTATAAGATGATACAATAATAAACAGGATATTATTTTTAAGTTAAATATATTTAGCTCATGTGGCAATTGCTGCGCACATTTTCTGCAAATAAGAACGTTTTTGTGCGTTTACATATGTATGATAAAACATAATACATATATCAAGCTTTTATTGAAATAAAAATTATTGTTATGTGCTCCATATCAAATTTTGTTTTTGAAATTGACTTTATGTACTCCACATTCGTGTAAAATCTGCAATTTACTCTTTCTTTATGCTAGGAACACAATTTAGTCGTACATCGTATAAACGTAGGATATAAAGCCGTCCATTTTTAAAACACGTTTCACTTGACCACAATGCCGTCGTAAACTATGTCTGTTTAAACATGAATGCATACATTATAACCTGAACTGCTTTTATAAATAAAAACAATCGTTATATTTTTATTTATTTATTTATTAAACAATAATACGCAAATTCAACAGTCCTTCTGTCATGTTTTATTTTATAAAGAACATAAAAGAAAACTATCTTTTAAAGCATACAACTTTAATTTTTCTTTTTAAATCACAACCAAGACAGTCATACTGTTATCTTTTACTATGTTGTTTTGCTCTATTTTCGTTTGTTTAGCTGCAATGAGTCAAAACAATAATAATCTTTTTGTGCACTAATTGACACATACTCCAAACATTGGCATTAGTGGCAAAACAGTATTTTCATAAAACCTTAAAACTGGGGTCGAAGAGCAGGTCGATATTGAATTTATCAAATATAAAACGAGATATCATGAAATGGATATTTAAATTAGAAAAAGTGTGTTCGAGTAATATACATATACATATATACCACCAGATTATCCCGGTGTGCTTCGCTAAAATAAAACTGAAAGTATTAAAATATATATTAACAAAAATTTATTTATTAAATTATTAATTAATTATTGCACTGCTTTAGGATATACAATGTTATTAGTTTTTCCATCTGGAGCATAAACATATAAATCAGTGCGGTTTCCAACACGCGAGCATGCAACATCAAGTTGTCGAGAAACATGGATTTGCTAAATTCAAGCCGCAAACATGCAGATATTGACCTAAGGCTTTGTTTATAGTCATCGCAAACGCTAACCGAACGGGAAACTGCAATCGTTTGAAGTCAAATGGCAAATCAGTTGGTATCATCGGAATGCGTGGCAACAGAACATTGTTCCCTTCTACTTCTACTTTTCTGTTATAATGGTTGCTTCGATTAAATTGTTCCGCATTTCTTTTACGGCAAGTTGAGTGCCATTTTAAAGAGGTGGTGGATCGATATTGCGCAATAAAATAATGGGCACTCCAACTTTTAATTGTAGAACATGAAGTGGAAAGCCTGGCACATCGAGTGAATTTAAGAACTCAACTGGATAATTTAAGGCCTTATCCTTTTTCGCTACATTATCTATGGATTTGTACGTTTTTTTAGTTTCGTAGATTTTATTCAGAATGGCATTCTTTATGGAATTAACATCAATGTTTTTCGCAGCAAGTAACGCTCGTTCACATAACCATTCCTTGTTTTTGAAATTGTGTTCAATATCTGAAAATACGCAATTGATCAACTCTTTAATGGATTGTGTCATTTTACAAAAATCCACAAAAATATTTTTGAATGCGAATTTTCTTAGTTGTAGAAGAAATTATCTAAATTAAAAATGTGGGTGTGAATCAAGAATTTATATAGCCTAGGACTGGTGTCAAAATTTAATGAAGATGGGTTTTGAAGTTTATTAGATATGATTTTTTTTTTTATATTAAGGGGCGTAAATTTCTATTAAACGTATTTCTGGTCATCACTACTCCATATGTGGTAAATATCATCATCCCACGTCAAATGGTACTGGAAATAAGAGGATTTTAAATTTTGAGTTGTAGTGCCTGAGATTTAGTGATTTTAAATTTTCGGATGTATGGGCGTTGCACTGCCCCTTTGTCCAATCACACCTTTTTTGAACCCAACGACTCATTAATTCAGAACAATAGCCTTCTGTGAAAATTTGATGACGATCAGTTCAGTAGTTTATTAGATATAACATTTTTTACCTTTTCTATAAAGGCGGCGCTACGCCCACTTTTTTAATTAAACGTATTTCTATTCATGCCAACAACATATATACCAAATATTATCGACGTAGGTCAAAACATGTCATAGATAACACGATTTTAAATTTTGGGTTGTATGGGCGTGACATCGCCCCTTTGCCCAGTAAACATTTTATATAGCCTAATGTGTCTTCCAGGGTCACAGTTACATGCTGTGAAAATTTCAAGGCCATCGGTCAAGTGGTTTGGCCTCTTATAAGGCCCAAATATATATGTATATATACGTACATTCATTTTTATATATGTATATACATAGATATCTTATAGCCAATTTACACTACAACGAAATCTAGTACAAACATAGTTGTTTTTGACTAGATTTCCCATACAAAACAAAATATACTCCGTGATTAGATTTTGACGAAATCTACTCAAAATGCAGTAGTACTTACTTCCAGTAGTTATGCAACTACGGTTTTTTCCATGTGGCACAATACCGGAGGCTTGTAAAACTATTGAGAAAACTGTAAAAATATGGAAAAGGAAAATAATATTTATAAAAAAGTTGATTATAAATTAAAGGTTATGCAAATTTTTAAATGCCTATTTTTTATATGTAAGTATGTATGTGAGCTGTCCTTTGATGGCTGCCCAGGGAACCTAACCATGTATGTGTTACACAAAAAAACAAAATCTCGGTAATGTCAAATAAGTACAATGTAAACGCACAAGATTTTGAGGAAGATTTCGTTGTAATGTAAACGGCATATAGTTATTTTTTTCAAAAATCGCTTTTGGACCAACGCAATTCTGTGGTGACGATATGTTAAGATACTTTTTAAACTACCCTTATGAGATATTTGGTAATATACTTTTTTTATTGTCTGTCTGGCAGTATATATAATATTAAAATTTAATTTTCCAACACTGTCACTGTTTTTTTAGTACTTCTAACAGCTGATCAATTTTAATAAAGAAAATAAGAAGTTTTTCATTTCATCGCCCCCAATTTAATAAAGTAAAAATTCAATTATTACACAAATTAATGGAGTACAAAAGATTATTTATATTCACAATATTATTGGCAATATGTTATTTAGTTGGCGTGACATGGGTAAATAATCATTTTTTTTATTCTACAATTTTTTTCTTTCAAACTTTTTGTTTTATCAACAAATTGTTGTAGGCTGATAATGCCACACAAACAACTGGAACAGAGCTAAAGGTTCAGAAGCCAGCTTTGGTCAGCAGCACTATGGGCCCACCCATTACAAAGGTATTAACTAAATCAGAATTACCAGCAGCAAATACAACAGCAGCACCTAAATGGTAAGTTCATGTTACTTTGGGCGAGTTTTTCTGTGCTGTTATTGTTGTTAGATTATTTTTAAGAAAAGCCTTTATTTAATTTGTTGAGACAGTTTCTTTGTATTTTATCTTATTAACAAACAATTTAGTTTTTTTATTGGTAGATCAAAATATATTTTAAATATAATTATTTTTGTATATTCAATTGTAGCGTTTGTGATGGTGCTTTGCTACCACGTTTGGGTGAGAACGGAAAAGCTTTGGAAATATGCCCAGAATGTAAATGTAAACACGAAGCCAGGAATACTACATTAATTAAGGTATGCACTTTTAAAAGAGATGTTTTCGGGTGAAGTTTCTGGCAACCGAAATCACATAATGTGTACAATGTTTTTAAAATTTACATTTTTTAACCAATTAATACCTATTAGGTAGGTATTACCAGGGACCGTAACTGTTATAACTTTTATCGTAAAATCTGAAAATAAAAGTTATTTTTTGACTTTAATTTTTTTGAGCAGAAATAAAAGTTATTTTGTGATAAATTCATTATATTTATTTATTAAAAAACTTTTTCAAACAAAGATAATTTTTCAATAGTGAATCGTTAAATTTACTTATTTACCTAGAAAAGAATATTTTGAATATTAAATAATAATTTCTTTGTCAAAGGGGTTGAAAACACAAAAATAACTTTTATTTTTGCTCAAAAAAATTAAAATCAAAAAATAACTGTTATTTTTGCCTGAAAAAATAAAAATCAGATTTTTAAAAAGCATCGCATTTTCTGACAATTTGGTCCAAGACTTTCAAAATGGTATACTTGGTTTCATTCTCCGACATTTCCTTGAGGTTGCTTTTTTAATCAAAAATTCAAAATTAACAGTTATTTTCGGTCCCTGGGTATTACAGTTTTTTTCTGTTACATACATTTCATAATTTGCACATATGTATTGTGCTTTCAAACGAGAAATGTATCTATAAAAACTCGCTTATATGCACGTTTAGTGTTCGAGAGCTTCATTAGCATAATTAATAAAAATTATTTGACTTGCATCACAAGTATTTTAATACTTTCAGAGTTTAATTAAAAATAAGCATTTAATTCAAAATTAAGTTTTGTTGAAATAATTTTTGTACTTTTGTAAATACTAAAAACTAAGCTAGAATCTTGAGTCAGGAAGCTAGAATTGATTTAAAAAATTTTGAAGTACATACATACATACTTACTTTTTTTAAACATTAATATGCGTTTGCAATTTCCATAAAACAAACCGACCTGACGATCTGTCAAGTAGGATTTTCCAGCCGTGTGGTATTAATTTCGCGTACTAAAGGGTTTTTCGTAAAAACCACAGATTACTAAACAGATATGACACGAGACGGAAGATTTTGCGTTTTTTTGTCTCTTTCTAAGAAAGCTGCCCTTTTGCATTTCTCTTTGCAACATCTTTTATGCCGAAATACAAAGAAACCAAATTTATAAAGTTTCGATTTATTTGCAAAACTGTTTTAAAAATTAACTTTTAAGTTTACCACAACACGAGTAAATAATATTTAAGTAAGTAAATAACATTGTAAAACAAAACAATATTTCTAAATAAATTTTTTCTGCACAAAACAAACGTTTGTTGAACTAATTCATTTGTTTAACGTGGCTTGTGTTTTGTTTTGATCACACCATTTGTGTTGATTATTGCGGCCTGTTTTTACACATTTCCACTTCACTACCAAAAAAAGCTTTGTCTTTTTCTTCGAAAGCTGCCTTCGCAACTGATTTGGGCTCTTTTTATATTCTGAGGTAAAAACTGTATGAAAATGTAAAGTTCTGACATAAGAACAACGCTTGCCGCTATTATTAATGTCGCTCAGTTATTCTTAGAAATTTTGCTACTAGAGCATAAGTAAATTGGGCGGTTTTTAGGTAAAATTAGTCTAACAGTCTTGGCAGTAAATAGTCTAAATTAGTGCAATTACATCAATATTGATTTCAGTGCTTAATTTCGTTTTGGTTGAATGTATAAGAAATACAACCGTTAATGGTCATTTGACTAGATCTTAAACAGCTAGTATCGCTCATCGTTGGAGGAATATACACATCAACTGTTGAACTGTTCTAGTTTGAAGGCACTTTATTCTAGGTAAGGTTTTTAACACTATAAAGACGTGAGCAAAATTGCATGTTCTTCGGGAAAAAATTGTTATAAAATCCGGACAGCAGCTAAAATAGCAGAACCCAAATGGGGGTTTTTAGTTTCAATAAGTACTTCAAATACTTTACACGAGAATTTTTTGGTATATGAATTAAAAAATATTTGATTAATCGCTTTCGCATTAACCTTTAATACCTTTCAGAGAAGGCAATAATAAAACCATAAATTCTTTATTACTGAACTGTTATTTTTTAAATATATGTTTGTATGTATTTTTCAAAGTCATTATGTATCACATATCCTAATTCTCTTTTTACACGAATTATTTTTACACGAATTTTCATTTAACACGAGTTAAAAAGTTAAAATTTTTCTCTTTTTACACGAATTGTTTTGTTTTAACACGATTTTAAATATTCTACAAATTCTTTTTATAAATTTTTATTTTTTACAATAAATAAAAGTACAGCAAATAAAAGTTGTTTATGTTTATATTAGTTTTCCTTTTTTATATTAATGAATTTCTGATATTATTTTCTTTTTTCGAAATCATTATTTTTTTTTTTATAATATATGTATGTGTGTATATGTATTTAAGATATTAAAATGTGTAAGCACGTTAAATAAATTCTCAAGTAAACTTTAACAAAAATTTTTTATTGTTGTTTATTGTACTTTTACGTTATTTTTTAGGTCTGGAACCAATCTACTATTTTCACCTTTGGCTAGTATCTTTTTTTACACGAATTTATTGGGAACGTATCTATCGTGTAAAAAGAGAATTGGGTGTATTTAATACCTGTATACATATAATTTAAATTTTATATTTTTTTAAATATTGTTTTTTTTTTTAATTTAATACTTTTGTGTATTTTCTAAAAATTGCTTCTTTCTTTCAGGTGGTGGTAATAATTGTTATTTGGATTATATCCATCCTAGTGATATACATGCTCTTCCTAATGTGTCTGGATCCTCTGTTAAACAAACGAGTCAAGGCCAACTATCAGGAACACACAAATGAAGATGTACATATGAAACGTTATGCTAGCGTTAAATATAGTATCTTAGTAGATGATAATAAAGATTCAGACTGATTTTTTTCATTTTTTGTTAAATTTGTTACAAAAAGAAATTTTTCTTTTCTTATTAATTTGTTATTGAAGAATGTTAACTCTAACTTTTATACTATTCTGTTACAAATGTTTGCTTTCATTTCATTATTAATTTTTAATTGTTACTATTGGTGTCATCAATTAAATTGCTCGTTTTTTTTTTGGGTTATTTTTATTATAATTGTAAACTATTGCTTTAAAATATTTCTTTCACTACTAAACACAATGTATTTTTTCATAATCGCTTACTAAATGTATAGTTTTATATTTTCTAATATTCTCTCTCTCTCATTTAGGATGATAACCCTACTGCTTCTCCTTCTATGCCTTCTACAGCAAATCAAGAACTCAATGCCAGGGCCAATGTTCTTAATCGGGTAGGCCATCAACAGGATAAATGGAAGAGACAAGTTCGTGAACAACGGCGTCACATCTACGATAGACGCACTATGCTTAATTAAACTAAAAAGTTGTAAATTGGTGGCGGTTAAAACAGACACACATGTTGTTAATTTATTAGTAACACATCAACTTCAAAAAAAAACGGGATATTGGATTAATTTAGTTAATATTTTAAAAAAGTATATCAGTTTAATTTTTTTTCAATCTTATTTTTTTGGTGTGCTGTCATTAAGCTTCCTGCTTTATTTTTTTGAAATTTGATTTAAAAATAATGTGTATTAGTTCGTATCTGTTTTAGGATCTCACATTTGACAAAACGAAATTAGTATTGATTTTCATATCTGGCTGTTTTTTTTTTTGGAATTTTGCATACATACCAATATTACCAATATTAGGATTGTACTTTATTAATATTTATTTAGAATTAAAATTATAATTAATCAAGTAGAGAACAAAAAAAATAATAAATTATCGTAATATTTAAACAGAACTTCTTGAAATTAAATAACATTTTTTTAAAAAAAAGTTAAATTTTGAATTTTAATAGGAATGAATTAAAAATTGAAAATAAAATAATTGATATACGCCCATTTTCTAACAATAGCATTTTTTGAAATCGCAAAACACCAAATTTATTTTACTGTGATCTGCCATTGTTTCATAAAAATATTCTTGTTCCCTTGAGTATACATATCTGTGGCCTTTTGGCAAAACATCTTAAGTCAAATTTTAAAAGTTGGAAAAAATGCTGTTAATTATACGAATTTTCCTTCAAAAAACATTTTTATTTACGATTTTAAAACTGTATTATAATCGAAATTTTTTGCGATTTCAAGTCATGAACGTAAATGTTAGGGATTGTGCGATGTTAGAACATGCCCGATAAATACCAAAGTGTATTATTCATTTTAAAGCGAATTAGATTTGTAATACGACAGTTTTTCCATAAGGAAATTACACAATAAATAGTTACTAAATGTGAATATGTGCACCTTTTAAAAATATCTTGCTTTTTAACGCGTTTCCCCCTTAATGTTTTTAGGTGCAATGATCAGCAAAACCCTGGGTGCTAATTCTGGCGCTCGTGAATGAATACTTTTTCGATTCGAAAGCAATTTTATTTCTTATTCTTTCAGTCAAATACTGAACGAATCTAAAATATGTTTTCTTGTTGTGAAAACTTAAAAAATGCTTTACAACACTGAAAAATAATTTCGATTCGTTTAGTATCTGCTAAAAAATTAAGATATTAAATTGCTTTCGAATCGAAAAAGTATTCGATCACGTCTGCCAGAATTAACCCCCTGAAATTCCTTTTAACAAATACTAAAGTGGAAAAGATTTTGAAAATTAACGAGGCATTCAAGATGGGATACAGAGGAAAATTTCAAATCAAATAAATATTTGATCTAGGCTGTGGTTCGTGTCTTGATTAGGTGAAGGCAGTGAACTTAAAGGACTTTGAAACGAAAGGTTATCCACTCCCTAAACCGTGGTATCATGCGGCCCGTGCTCGTCTCCATTTTTTTGGGTCGATTACGAATGGTAACTGAACTGAAGTTGAGTTGCAAGCAGCGAAATCCGGCAATGCCCGTACATGTTTAAATATATAATATTAAAATAAAAATGTATATTTTAACATACATATATCAAATAATGGAGGTAGCCGCATTTTTATTTTTGGAATAAATTCTATGAGGTTAATTTTATAATGCTCCTTTGAAATAGTTCTATTTCTTTAATATTTTCACATTTCTTGAGCCAACCTTTGGTTAACATTGATATAGATATGTACAACATATATGAGTGCGTGTCGATTACCAAAAAGTTTATTTTTTCTTCAATTTGAGTTTTGAAATGTGTAAAACTATGTTTTTAGTTTTCCTTTCAAGCTGCAAATAATAAATATAAAAAGTTGTTTGTCTCTCCTGTAAAATGTGCTGAAAGGCAGTAAGCAGGTTTGCATATCAAGCCGACGATATGTATATCGATTTGAAGGAGTGAAGATTGATTTGGTATATCATATCACCACTATTAATGATGAAGGTTAAGACCAAACGATTTCAAATTACTTATTGAGTAGGAATTCTCTCGGGTTTGGTCCGAAACTCTCTTTCCTATCTATCTTTTGAATCTGTCTTATGTTTACGCTGTTTCTTTTCACCTACTTTCTATCTTTATATAGCTATCTCTAAATAAGGCGTCAAAATGTACCATATTGGTCTCTAGGGGAAGGTGTGAAGTCTCCTTTCTACCTACCTACCTACTTATTGAAACCTTAACCTATTAACACTTTACTTTAACCTGAAGTGAGCGATAAAGAATGTTAAGGTTAAAGTTAGGTTGTAATGAACGCTTTTTATACGGCCGATAAAATCCTACATTTAGCTATCGGTAAGTTGTGAAAACGGGCCTTAGAATCGGTTGACTTAAGCTTCATCTTTCTAAAATCAAGGTCTAGTAAATAAAATTAAAAAATTTAATTTAAATTTTAAATTGTATTTAAAAATAAATCGCACTGCCAAGTGGTTTTACAAAAATCAAACATATTTCAAGACAATTTAAAGTAATCTTATTTATTCCAAACAAAAATTAATAACCCTTAACCATAGTGGCCAATTGCCAGTTTTCATTTACATTAAATGGACCCTGGACTACACTGCCTTCCTTTGTGCAAACGGCAACAGTGTATTTAGACATCGAGCGGCAATCACGATAATACAAAACTTCCATACATTTACGCAACTATAAAAGAGAATCGGTTAAATTTGTATACATAGTACATGCATATAAAAAATTTTATCTTTTTAATAAATATAGGGCCTGATTCTGGCAGTCGTGATCGAGCACTTTCTCGATTCGAAAGCGATTTAATATCTAATTATTTCAGTCAATATTGAACGAATCGGAATTATTGTTTCAGTGTTGTAAAGTATTAATTTGAGATTCACAAAACTAAAACAATAATTTCGATTCTTTCAGTATCGACTTAAATAAAATTGCTTTCGGATCGGGAAAGTACTCGATCCCGACTGCCAGAATTAGGAATCTTACTTACCACTTCCGAAGCTTGTTGTTGTGTCAGTTTTTGGCCTTCAACAATTTGTTCACGCACCAAAGGCAAAGCTAAATGTTTGCCAAAACCGGTGGCCACAACATTATCCTCATATGCCCGACCACGTAAATCCACATGACCCAAGAAAGGTACTCCCTCATGGTCTACGCCGCCAACAACCATTTCCAACCACAATGGATTAAAACGGCTGCGACGATTGTAAAAAACACGGGTTAACCAGTTGTATAAAGATTTAGGTTTCATATCCATTTCATCTTCGTGGCACATGTCTTCAACCATTTTCTGATCAATACTGCGTTTCAGAGATTGGAAATCAGCAAAATCGCCCCCAGCACCAATAATGGTTTTCTCATTAATTTTAAACACTCTTTGGACATCTTGATACCTGGCCAAAGAACCATAGGAAACCAAATTATCAGCAGCAATCATGACACCGCCATCGAATTTAATGCCCACAACAGAGGTTCCAGTAGTAATGGGAGTTCTTTGTAGATATTATAAATGAAAATAATTTTAATTAAGGTAAATTTTAGTTTTGCCTTTAAATACACTTACGCACTATGCTGTGTTCCAAACTGGCCGGGAGTTGTGTATTCTTTGCATTGACTGTTGGTGTTCATCATGCTATGATAGCCACCGGTAAAATTATAGAATTGTCCAGGAGCTGGGCCATTACCCCAGAATTCCTTTTGAAATATTTGATTGTTAGAATACATGTTTGTTATTTTTTTACGGTATTTTAACCAATTTCCTAAATAAAATTGCAAGATGTTCGACGTTCTTGCGTTGTATTTTTCGAATGACAAACAAAATTTTGTTATGCACAGTTGTTTTTCACAAGTAGTAGATTTGGCTTTAAACTGTGTAAAATAGTTCTTTTTTATATGGACACTTTATTGCAGGGTTGTATTAAATAGTTAGCTTACAAACCGGACGTGTGGAATGTTCTTTTCAATGTAACACAGATTACCGGATATATATTTGACATATAGACGTCGCATCATGTCGATAATGCAGAAATTAAGCGTCAACATAACCCTAGGTCTACACTAAAGATAATTATCTCAGCAAGTTGGCAATAACGTCGGCAGAATAACAGAGCAACATTTCTTATTGCTCAGCTTATGTAAAGGCACGGGAAAACGTATTTATGTTAACTCATAGTTTGAAAAAAATCAAGAAAGAAGGTGCAGTGTAAAAAATGGCGGTATCTTACAAGAATTATTATTATTAATATAAATTCTTTCTTATTCGACTTTATTATTTAAATTTATATTAATTTGTTTAAGCTAGAGGTCATTTTTAATACAAAAAAAATAATAATATTATTATTTTTGTTAATGTAAAATTATTATTTTTTTATAAAAAAGAACTCGAACTTAAACAAATTAATATTAATTTTAACAATAAAGATCGAATAAGGAAAAAATTATAATTTTTGCAATTTTATTTTAGTGCTTATTTAATTTTTTAATTTAATTATTTTACTACAATTATAATTTGCTGCAATTTCAAAAACTTAATTTCTTTCTCACACAATTTGCTTCTATTTTTTTTTTCTTTTTTGCTTCTTTCTTTCAACTGACAACCAAATTGACGTTTTTTGTAAGCAATAATTGTTAACGAAAATGGACTAACAATTATTGCAACATAAATTGTTAGCAATAATTATGTACAAAAAATTGCTGTCTACATTAAAGATAACATAATTTTGACAATTACTGCAATATTTGTCGCAATAATTATCTCTGGTATAGACGGGCAGTTACGAGCCCTTACCGAGAAAATAACGTAAGCGCCAAAAATCAAATTTTACATTAGGGGTTTTTTTTTATTATATTTCATATAAATTTTGTATGAAATTTGTCGCTTACGATAAAATTGTTGTTGCTATAAAATCGGAACGGTACCTATGTGACCATGACATTTGAGGAGATGATGCAAGTGTTGCCAATAAAGTCATTTATGCAAAACAAACAAAATTTAAAAATTATGTCGCTTACGTCATTTTCGCGGTTAGGGCTCGATAATGCCGATAATCTGTGCTTTTGATAACGGTTTTGTGGGGTACATTTTTCAAAATCAGGATAATGGTTCAGATTAGCACAATGAGTTGAGAGTTATATTGAGACCCGCCTTATAAGCAACGCTCAACATGCCTACCTTAAGGGTACATCTGTTGAGAGTGCTCTGCATGAGATGGTGGGTTGTATTGAACACGGTCTGAGGCATAAGGAGTATACTCTCGCCGCGTTTTTGGATAAAGAAGGAGCCTTTAATAACATTAGGATTGAGGCCATTAGAGATTCGTTGATAGAGTTGGGAGTTTAGGACTTTCTGGTGGAGTGGATAGTCTGCATGCTTGGCAGTAGGATTATAAACTCGAGCCTGGGGGGTGTAAACCCTGTAAAGACTGAGCTGGTGCTATTTACCAGAAGGTACAGGATAGAGGGATTTAGGCGGCCAGTGCTAGATGGCGTCGAGTTACCTCTATCGGACGGAGCAAAATATTTGGGTAACTTTCTGGACTGCAAACTGTCTTGGAAGAAAAATACTCAGGAAAGGATGAGAAGGGGACTCAATGCCTACTACACATGCAGGAATCCATTGGTAAGAACTGGGGTCGGAGGCCGGATATGGTAAACTGGATTTACACATCGGTGGTTAGGCCAATACTAACCTATGGATGCACTGTTTGGTGGGGTGCGTTGATAGTCGATAGCTTTAGGAAGATTATCAGCAAGGTTCAAAGGAGTGCATCTCTTGACATCACAGGCGCAAGAAGAAGCACTCCACAGGCAGCGCTGGACATTCTCTATTGAGCATTATGCTAGGAGTATGGCTGCTAGGAACTTACTTAGACTTTACGAGTCTTCCTTGGTTAGACCTAAGCGGGATGAGAACACGAGAAATTTGAACGAGGTAGTTCTGCTTGATCGGGGTATTATTCTCGAGAAAATTTCGGATCATAGGACTATGACCATGGATTTCGGTGTAACACCACCAGTGGAGTTCCCGGAGAAGGAAATTTTGGATCCAAGATTGAAACCGGCACTGGTGCCGGTGTATATATCGCGGACACCGAAGTGAAAAGGTCTTTTAAACTCCCTGATTAGTGCAGTGTCTTCCAGGCTGAGATCCTAGCGATCTGAGGGGCGACGGAAGTGATACTGGATCACATCGTGGGTGGATCTGTGGTGACAATGTAAGTCGATAGTCTGGCGGCGCTTAGGGCATTGACAAATTATACGGTGCGATCGTGCCTGGTCGCTCGGTGTAGAAATGCTCTTAGAGAACTCGTGGGGGCATTCAACGTAAGGCTGTGCTGGGTAACTTGACACTGCATGGTTGATGGAAATGAGGTGGCGGTCGAACTCGCGAGAGGACGAATCTGGACTTAGTGGTAAGAGACAGGGCATATAACCCTTCTTAACCTAACCTAACCTATTATTCAAACTTAAACCTGTTCCCATGTTGCCATTTTTTTCGAATAGTGTATGTAGAGTTTCCAAAAATCATTTTTATGTTTGAAGCAGTTTTTCATGTCGGCCTTTTATTGATGGGCCACTAAAGTTACAAAACATAAAAATATATTTGCGATAATTATCATTTATTTTTTTTTTTAATTGCAAAAATAAAATTTTTAATAAAACCACAGAAAATTTGGTCATACATGCATACGTACAGTAAGTCAAACAATTTTTTTTCGAAATATTTCAAAACATAGCTATTATTTGATTTATTTTATATAAATAAAATGTGTTATTGACCAATGTGCATAGGAAGCGATTTAATAAGAGGAACAACTTCTTCATTTTTGCATATTTTTCTTTAAATTTAATGTTTTGGAATAATTTTCTTTTGAAAAAAGTTGTTTGACTTAATGTATGTATATAATTTATTAAAATAACTTAATTTATTGGCAATTTTAACAACATCATAATACTTTAAATTTTTATAAGGGAATGAATGTTTAATTAAAAACTAGAACCTTAATTAATTTGAATCTTTCAATTTAAAAAAAAACGAACTTTCCAAGAATTGTAACTAATAAAAAAATTTTAATTTCGAAGTTAAACAAGTTTATGGTTTAATAAAAATGTATTTATAATCAGTGCATAAAAATAAACAAAACATTTCGGAAAGGGAAACTTTTCAAGTTTTTTATTCCTTTTGTACATAAGCAACAAAAATACCAAAAACATATACTTTTTCAGTGCAAACAACAATTGATTTTTCATTCATTTCCATGCATTAATTTATCGTTGTACGATTGTACATTAAAGAACATAACAAATACCGAAACGTATTTGTGAATAGGTGCGTTTGAGTACTTTTACAGTAAGTCTGAATTTATACGTTTCATCTTTTGATGCTCAACTTCTTTTCAATTCCCTTTTAAAGATGCCAATATATTCACACGCAGCAATCGGTTTGTACATTTTTCGGTACAAAACAACAACAATTTTATTAATAGCGAATCAAAGAGAAAACGAAAAGAAAAAAATTACATGCAGCCATCGTTGTGCATATACCAACGAATAAAAACACAAAGCGCACTGACCGAGTACAGGCATATCCGTACTAACCCCCTTTCTTCTTTCTTCTCTCACCTAAAAACACAAGAGTTGAGCATCAAAAGATGAAACGTGTAAAAGCAGACTAAAATGCAGTAAATGAGAAAATTGTAAAATTTTCTCTCACAAAAAGCTGTTGTCCAAAAAAGTACGCGAACGCAAAATTTGTAAAAATTCGTAAAATAAAGGCAACAGCTGATGCCAAATAATTGAAGTGTTGAACAATTTTTACACTTTTGACTACTTAACTCGTTTTCTTATCGGCAATCGATTAAATACTTTTTATAACACGAAAATTTTTGGATAATACAAACAAATTATTTCTTGTAATCTTTTATATTTGTTTGTTTTTTATTTTTTTGATGTTACTAATTTGTGGCGGGTGAATTTATTCATAAGAACATGAATAAATTTTTGCTATTGATTACTTAAGTACCCAAGTACTTCCCACTTTTACAACTCTAAAAAAGTAACATAACAAAAAATGGTTTCAAATGTTGGTATTCAGCCAAATAAATGCTTCACAAACAAGTACAATTAATTAATATTTAATCTCTTTTTGTTTAATTTTGTTTCAACTTTTGTTTTATTTAACAATTTTTTCACAATTTGTAAACATTTTGTATGTAACTTTTGTTTGTTTACCTTTTGAAACATATGTTTTTTTGATTTACAAATTTTGACTGCAGAAATTTACTCAGACAAGAACTGTCACTTTTCGCTCTCAATTTGTGTTCTCATTTACTGTATTTTGTGTACGCGAACGCAATTTAGTAAAATGCAGTAAAGTTCAGTAAAAAATAGTAAAAACTTTTGTGTTCTCGAACGCAGCTAATGATTTGTTTAGATTTTTTTTTATTAATATTTTTGAATTTCGAGCTGTAATTGAATAAAATGCTTTCTTTACCTATATTTCAAATTTAATAAAAAAAAATTCTAAATACTGGAAGCTGTCTAAATTATACACTATAAGCTTTTGCTGAAAACTTTTCAATTTAGCTCCATTTGTTTTCATCCCCAGCTGTGTACATTTAAAATATTGCACATGTTGTGCTCAAAAGTAAAAACTGTACAAAATCATTCTTATTGTTTTTGTTTTACTGAGTCATCGTCCAGACTTGCAATTTTTGTTACTGGACACTAATGCAAATTCAAAGTAAAATTTTTGAAAAATTGCAAGTCTGGACAAAACAAAACGATTGCAAACGTTTCGTTTTGTTTATTTTCGAACTTTGTTTATAATACATTTGTTTGCAATAACCTAAAACCAATATCCCCTTATTTCCATATTATAAAATGCTTAACTAATTATTGTGAAAAAAGTTTACAAAAATAATTGCAGCTCCTCTAGTCTAGTAAAAAAATAACATCCAAAAACCATTTTACTTTTGAATATAAATTCAATAGAATGCCTTAAAGTAGTATATCACACGCTTAAAAACCACACTATCAAGGCTAATTCATGTATGAAATTCATGAATAAAAACTTCCTTCTTAATGTCAGTTTTGTTTCAAAAAGTATGAGTTTATTGGTGAGAGGGGAGAGATGAAAAGTTTTCACCTTATTTATTACAGCAGCAACAAAATAACGATTCGTTTGTCATAGTTTTAACCGGCTTACTATAGATATATGGGCCACGCATAAAAACATCCAATAGTTGTCGATGTGATCTGGGATAAAAGAAGAAAAATTTTAAAAATGTTAGGCATTTGTAAAGAGTAATTAAACTTACGTCATGGTTATTTCCAAATCACCAACAACTTCTCCATCACAATTCCAGGATGAATATAATTTATTTGCTGAGCCAGTTTCTTGTTCGGCATAACTTTCATTTATAGGCTGGCAAGATCCCCGAACACTGTTATACTCCTGTGACCACGAATTCGATTTAGTTTTAAACATAAATTGACGCGTACGATAAACTTCAACAAATGGTAAATTTCGCTGCAAAAAGAAAAATTAAATAAGTTAAATTGTTTTAAAGAAATTTTTTACATCAAATATGCAGATCAATATTTTCCAAGTATGTATTACACAGAAACTATTTATTAATTTATTCACGGGAACTTTATATCGGAACTTTTGGAAAATTCATTACAGATAATCCCGGTACTACAAGAAGTAAAACTCCTGCAAAAACCACAAGCAATTTGTTTTTTTTTTAAATCATTGTACAATGTCAAAAACAGAAACAAAGATAACACTATGCTAGTTGAAAAAACAGACATGCCGGGCACATGGCGTTTTACCATAATTCGGGTACGCTGAATCCAGTGGTGCTCGCCGTTTTTTAGATTGGCTCTGGTTTTCGAAAATGAAGGAGGTTGCACATGATGGAAATTACTAAAAAAAAAACCGAAATTAATTTTTTTTATCAAAATTTCAAAATTTTTGTTTGTTTAAATTTCATAAAAAACATAAAAATGCAGCTGCAAACAAAACAAGTCATAAATGATTAAAATCTGTTACCAACTATTGATTTAATTTAATTAATTAAGTTTAATGTTGTTGTTTTTTGTTTGGCTTAAGGTCATATCAACTGAATGAAAATATAACAAGCAGTGAGGACGTATCAACTTTTTTGTAGTTCTAATTTGACAGTGTTTTAAATCCCCTGAAGATGACCATCGATGTATGGTTGACATATCGGATGAAAAATAAAAAACAAAATTAAAAATACAAAAATTTGTGGATTTTTTATTTATAATTTTAATATATGACCTTAAGCCAAACAGCAAACAACAACATAGATAATCGACACAGGTCAACAATAAATATTGAACATTAATTTTAATTAATTTAAGAATTTCATAAAACGCAATATTTGTATTGGAGCCCCCATAAAAAGTGGAGATAAGGGGCAAGTATGTCTCGAGAAAATGTTAAGGCCAAAAAACTAATTGAGGTCGGCCATACACTTTATCTTTCTAGGGGGACTCCTGGGCATTTATGGGACTTGTTTTTAATATATTTCTAGTCTGCATTGAACATTTTGTATGGGAGCCCCCTTAAGGAATGGAGATAGCTGGTGGGCATGTTAGAAATAAATGATTGAGATGAAAAATAAAGTGGGGTTGGTCATACATTTGACCCATTTAGGGGCATCCTAGGCGCAGCAGGGGCCAAATTTAAGAATTTCATTATTTTTTATAATAACCAAACTTAAAAATTTTAAAACATTTATTTTTGATGTTAATTAGTCAAAGCTAAAGTTTTTATTTATAAATTTATTCTTCTTCCTCCTGCAAATTCCAACAAATATCCCTTAATAGCGAATCAAGTTGTTTGCCGCTACACCGGTGTTCGAGCCTGGCTGTTACTTGGTGAAATCTCTCGCCATGTTCATCAGACTCGGCTGGTGATTATTCATTAAATTTTTCTGCATGGTAATGCAAAAAATGTATTTTCAATGACATTCTAACGTTTAAGTTTTTAAATGCAGTTAGCATATTTTAATTAAAATTCGCCAGTTTTCATACCGATGATTTCCTAAGACATTTTCTATTACTGATTTCACACAATACCAGGCCAATAGCTCGATATCATTAAATGCAACCTCAAATTGATGGTCCTTCATAAGACGACGAATGTCCGGTCCATTAAGAATTCCTGTAAAATAAAAACATTATGATATGAAATTTAAATCTAGTTTAATAAAGTAGTTAGAGTTCATACCTTTTTTACTTTCATGCCGCTAAATCCTTCAAAAATTCGGCAAAAGCAACACCATCTGGGCTCAATGCTTTTATCAAAGTGTTTCCATCGGCACAAGTGGTAATTCAATAACAATATTTTTATGCAATCTGCTTCCCTCATGTAAAGCCCAATCCCGTGTATCGTCTATGGCGATTGATAGCCCCGTATACACCTGGTGCTAAAATATTAGCTCGTTTTAACTCTTTTGTCAAGAGAATGCTCTATCTTTGAGACAACTTTAGGCGCCGTACCCGTATATCCAGACGATCTTGCGTGATTTCATTGTGACTGCATGGTACCGTGATGCATGACGGTTGATTCATTGAAGTAGCTGATCCACACACTTCAACAGAATGAATTAGTGAGGGAATATGTTCTGATGGTATTTGGCTATCCGGAACAGGACTTTTATCAGAATGTGGCAGCGGAAATCGAGCATATGCTGTTTCAGTGTAAGATATACATACAAGTAATTTTTCTTCTGTTCATACCGGCTGTATAATTTATGCACGCATAACACTCATCTTTAACATGAACTAAGGGATCTCTCCAAATCATTGGAACACCAAATGGAATGGCGTCTTCATTTTTTCCCACTTATTTAAATGGTAACTGCAGCGTGTACACACTATTGATGGTGTCCAACTCCTACAATATATAACACTTAAAGAAAAACATGTTTCATACAAGTTATTTGTTTCAGTAGTGATTTCCCACACACATAACAAAAGTAATTAAACATGTTACACGCCTCCATCTTATTTATTTCAATATAACTGATTAGATACAAGACTGTTAAAGGCTTTTAACTTCACTTATCACTTTCTTAAGCACTTTCCATATGAGAATGAAGGGGTTGAGGAACTCTTATTTATACTGTAATTGTTTTAATCAAGGTACCTGTCAAGACCTTCATGGCAATGTTTTGTAAAAAAAAAAATAAAGCCAGCACGATTCATATTTCTACCTGCTCCAGGTATAACAATAGCATATGTTACTTAAGTTTTTTACAAGACCGATTAGTATAAAACACCGATTTGTGTGGTTTTGTAAGCACAATAGAATTCAAAGATGAAGCATTTATGACTTTATTTCTTAATTCTATGAATTTTTTAACCAGTAACTGGATTTTCCAAAGCCTTTTTCAAATCATACTTTCCCTTTATCTCCACCCCTTAGGGGGGCTCCCATACAAATATTGCGTTTTATGAAATTCTAAGATTTAATTAACATTTTTAGTCTTTTGTGAATAAAATAAAAAGTTGCTAACAGATTTTAATCATTTATGGCATGTTTTGTTTGGAATTTCGTTTTGTATACGTCTGCAAAAAATTAGAAGCAAAGCTGCATTTTTATGAATTTTTAAAAAACAAAAATTTCGAAATTTTGATAAAAACTTATTTTTTTTCCAAAAAAAAAAAATTATGTTTCTAAAACGACTGCGCATATTAGTTTTGCTGGATTTCAATCCCAAACTGCTTAGGATAACTACAAGTAATTTGACACCAAGTTTGTTTATTTCTTTTGAGTTTTTTTGAAAGTGAGCGTTTTTTGAACAGACGGACAGTGTCTCTCCTGTATACTGTGCTGAAAGGGAGTTAGCAGGTTTTCATATTGAGCGGACAATATGTCGTACTTAGCTGGTGGTAATGTCTTTTAAGTGTAGTTACTCCAGAGGAAAAGCAATTAACATAAAATGAGTAATGTGGCTGGCTACTACGAAGGTAGTGGCATTATATTAACCGAAGTTGAGTGTATCCTTTTAGGTAAGTTCAGTTTCCTGTTACAAATTGTTTAAACGGTGCCAAGTAACCCCCTTCGAAAAAAAATCGCCATGTTAAAGTGAAAAGTCCTTTTCATATAAAGTGTTAGAACTAGAACCGGTCTCTACCACTTTATATCTATCATGTGTCAAGTTTGTTGTTAGTTCCCTTTTCTTTAGGGATAGAATTTAAAAACATTATCAGGGGGTGTGCTAGAAATCGTAAACGTAAAACGCAAGAATTTTAAAAGTCGTTTTTTTTAATAATATTTCTGTAATAAAAGAATTTTATGGCAAATATTATACAAATATTTCTTTATTAAACAGAATTTTATAAAAAAAATTTTAAAAATTAGATTATTAAAAACAACTTCCAAACTCTTGCGGTATAAGTTTTCGAATTCCAGCACACCCCTGTATAATAAATCAACTTTCGATTTTCCATCTCCAGGAACGTTTGATATTATTTAAATTGCCCAACCAAGATTGTCATAACGCACACCTAGTTCAAAAGTGACTCAATTCAAAAGACTTAGGGGGTAATTTTGTTGTTCACTTCACCTTGCGTTGAGAAAATTTTCATATAAAATTTTTTGAATTTTTGAAAATATAAAAAACTGATTATGACCTAAAAAAAATAGTTATAAACAAATTTTTGGGCAATTTATTGGAAAATTCCTACAGATTTTAGATATTTTTACACTAGAAAATGAACAATTTTTAGTTGTGTAATTTTTGATGATGTATTATTTGCACAAGTTACCAAATTATTTTGATTATGTCACTTTTGCCGAATGCTTTTCAAGTTTTGCAACTTTTGCCAAATTCTAAACTGACACAAGTCTAATTAATATAAACTCCAACATGGATTTATTATATCAAAAGTCTATTCGAATTAAGGCTATTTACCACTTAGCAGTAGGGATCTACTACCGTTATATTTTCGACACAACTAAAAATAAGCCACTTTTATGAATTTCCACTTAATTGAAGCATAAAGAAAGATATAACCAATTAAATTTAATAACAACAAAATACACTGATTTTTTTTTATAGATAAACAAGTGTATTTTGAACAGTTTAAGCACATAAACCCGAAAAATGAAAATTTTGAGTTGTGTCACTTTTAAACTAGATGTGCAATATATGAAATGTTTTTTTTTTTAACTCCCCTAATGTGTGGGGATTAAAAATAATTTTAAAATTTTCCTCTTTAGTCACAAAAAATTTTTGCAAAATAATAAAATTAAATTTTTTTTTTGCAACAAATTTTTAACGGAATAAAAAAATTATCATTACTCACCACATCTCCATTTCGGCCCATTGTATTCACTACTAAACGTAAATTATTAAATAGATTAGTTTTTCGTACTAAAACTACATCTAAATGGCCATCTCCCAAATGACAGTATCTCGAAATACCATTTGGACTGCGGGTACAAGCACAAGTTATATTCGCTCCTGTAATCATAAAGAATTCGCCACGTACAATAAGCCATTTATCCGGATCTGTGCTAGTTGTCATAACATCATTCTTTGTCATAACATCATCATTCTTCTGCTGTTCTTGTTTTAAATTAATAGATGATGACGAACTACTTGGTGAAGAAGCCTTAATAGTTGGCTCTTGGTTATCGATTAAATCTTTGATTTGTGTTTGTTTTCCTATGGGTTTTGAGTAGTTTTTATCACAGATATTACGATCAAAATTCCGGGAATGTTCATCATTTTCAGGATGATGTTGGTGCGGTTTTGTTGAATCATTGTATTCAGTAGTTTGTCTGGCATACAGCGATGAATTAGATGAGGTCGGTCTCTCGTCATCCTCACAAGGGGATTTATAAAAAACATTTCTACACCTTGGACAGTTCGCATGACATATAGTGTCAATATAAGGCGGTGTTATAGAAGTAGTTGAAGTGCGAACATCTGATTTGTCGTTATTTAAAAGCAAATGTATTTCGGCTTCGTAGCCACGATTTAAAAGAAAGGTTTTTACTCCCGTGTACTCATAACGTTTAGTACCCATCCATCTGTATTTTTCACTTTTAGCTGCTACATCTCCCAAATAACCATAACCCATAACACTCGTACAGAACCGTATAATACCATCACAATTTCTTACACTACAAATATCCAGACCTCTGCGTTGACCTAAAACTAAATGAATTGCTGCTGTTTGGGCATCCGATGTGCCGTGTAGACTATAAACTATAGTATCGGTACTACCAGCCGGTATTATGCCAACTGGTAAAGCAGGCTTAGGAATGTACTCTGGTTTGCGTAAATCTAAGCCCTGATCTCTTATTGCTCTTAATATCAAGCCATTTATCATTTCAGCCGCTGTGCCATCGCCACCAACACAACAGACGGCATCGTAGGGCGTTAGATCATGGCTCATTAAAATGTCACGTATTTGATTGGCTCTTTGGGTAATAATGCATGAAGCGTCTATACCGGCTAATTGTATAATTTGCTTACAATTTCTTTCATAGATTTGCAGACCCATTTTACGTCCTCCATAAGGATTGATGAACACCAATAGCCTTTGTATTCGCCTATTGGAATCTTTGTGCACCAGCTCTTGTAAACGATCATGCCATTTTGTCACAATATACGAATCATTATTGTGCAGGGTCAAACGTCGTATGTGCCAACGATTGCAGTCCGTTGGTGATGCCACAATACGTTCTCCATAGTAGATTGATAAATATTGTTCTGTTGGCGTAGTCGCTTGTTGCGTTTGCAATTCATCAATAGATTCTAGGGGCTTATGCGCATTGCGTATGCTGGCAGATTTCGTGACACCCTTTGAGACTCTTATCACATCGTGCAAATGTAAAACGGTACTTAGGCAACCATAAGCAGCTTTTTGTGAAAGCTGTTCTTTTTCATATTCGGCTTCTGCAGGGGATAAATTAATTAATTTAAATTGATGAGTCAGTAATTCACATGCAGAAAAGATACTTTTTCAAATTATTGGGTAAGAGAAAAGGTTTTTTTTGTTAAAATTTTAATTTTGAACTATGCTAAAATTTGGAATCTTAGATGAGCGGATTAAAAATAGTACTCTCTTAGCCTTATATCTGCAAAAGTCCACTTAAAATAAGTATTGCAAGAGCTTTTATAAGTATAGTGGCAGAAAAAATAATTGAATAAAATTTAATTATCAAAAATCAATATCCCGGGTCAGATCAAAAATTCCTTCTGAATGAAGGTCAACGATCAGCATCCTTAATTAGGTTTACAAGAAGATAAAATTCAACAAAACCTTTTAGTGCCAGTTCACACACGATAAGTTTGACTCGTCAAGTCTTGAGTTTTTAGAAGAGAGGGGAAAATATATGGCATATTTATACCGACACAACAATAGTAGAGAGGTCGTTGGTTTCTTATGTTAACACATAAAAATATTGGTCATAGACCCACCTTTGAGTATATCGAACGAATTAGAATAACTTTTTAAAATTATCTAACGATGTCTGCCCATCCATCATGCTGCCTACATAGATTCTAACCTTTACGTTTCCTATTAAAATGGTGAGAATCGATCCGTAAATTTACATATTCCCATACAAGGTTAATTCCGGAATAGAGACTTTGTGCCCATTAACCAGACTCAAAAGACAAATCAGTTCATACGTACTCAAATCAATCCAAAGCGGTATTAATAGTACAGTGAGTATGGATTTTCTTGAATCAAGTATAGAAAGATTGATTCAAGTACGGATTTTCAATCTCGAAATACTTAACTTATTCATATTCAATCCCGAATTCGTGGTTGAAATAAACCGAAAATAAGATTGATTTAAATAAAACTAAGAATGAATAAATCTCAAAAAAGTTGATTCCATCCCGAATATGTACTTGAAATAAACCAAAAGAGAAATTAGACAGGGAATTTTATTATGAATAATTAACTCACCCATCATACACCTTACAGAATTTCAATTTTAAAACACCAGAATAGTTCCCGAAATGGTTTTTACTTTAAAAACTTAATGTACATATATAACTAAAAATATAAACTAAATGAGAAGCAAGAGTTCTTAATTTTGCTTTTTAAGCATGAAAATAATGTGTTTTCGTCTTGTTCTGTTGTTTTTCTTGTTGCTGGTGTTGTTGTAGCGTTTTCAACAAACTTTGATAAGTTAAATGAGATTAGAACGCATTCTTTGTATTTTTACTCCGAAAGTGGTACTGCCAACGAAAAGTTTAATCTTTTTTTTACTTGGTTACCTAATTTTCTACTTGTTTTAATTTAATATACATAATTGTTGTAAGTACGTTTTAATGTCATTCGTACTGGAATTTTTGAGTGCGACTCAACTTAATTTATCCCGAGTGGCTTTCTTTCTGTGCATCTTATTATGTTGGTATTAAGATTACATTTGGTCCAAACTAATTTTATTGCAATCTAAATTGATTTACAAAATTTTATTGGAATCGGTAAATATTTGTCCATGCAAAATCTATTCGCGAAAAAACTTACTCGTAAATGTTGCTATTGACATACAAATTGGCGACCATAACTTTTACGAAAGCTACTATGTCGTGCTGATAGGTCCAAAATTAACCCTATATCGCATTAAAACCAACATCCTAAAATCACTTAAAGGTAAACTTATCTCATATAGATCTTAACATCATAACATAATTTTGTTTAATCGCGTCCGTGAAATTTTGTAATAACATATTACTTTTGCTGGCTGTTCATCGATTTGCGAACGAAGACTTCGTTCGCTTAACTCACATTTTAAACAAACATTAATAATAAAATATTATTTTTGTTTTTCATGTAAGGTAAGCGAACAAAGTCTTCTTTCGCAAATCAACAAAAAAAATAAAAATTTTGTATCCCCAACATTTCCCAAATATCAAGCTTAATATTGGCAAAATAATTCATTCATAAGCTCATATTTTCGAGCTCTTAATTTTTAACATGCAAACAGTGTAAGAAACTCATTCTTCATTTACCCAATAAAAGTATGAATAGGTACTAAAAAAAACGCTATACAAACCTTTTTGTATGACTGCTGCTGGTTTCGTTGCTATTGATATCGCTGATGCTGGTTTCTTTTCATTGTTTCCATCGCTCTTCGACTGGCTACAGTGTTTTGCATCTAAACGCTCCCACACAATATGATCAAAATTAAACAGTACTTTATATCGTTTTTTCTTAATTTGAAAATTATTTAAAAGTATGTCATCGGTTTTGCTGTGTGAAAAAACCATTTTCGATTTGATCATCACTTTATTTGCAAAATTTTCGATTCAACGATGAAATTTGTTAACGATCATTTAATTTTTTTAGTGCGCAATTTTAAATCTTTGTTTCATGTAATTTAAACTCAATCACGTCTCGCCGCCTTCATCATAACAGCTTTTTTTAGAGGCGAAAAAGTTTAAAGTGCTAAAAACAAAAAAAAAAACGTAAAAACACGATATTGTGAAATATTAATCTTAAAAGTTTTTTAGAATCTTGTTTTTAACTGAAACTGGTTTTTAATTTTTTAGTATTTAAAGCTAAATTGGTAATTCTTTTGTCTTCTCAGCGTTTACTTGAAACGAATGCAACCAACAATATTAACAATAAACGAAAAATAGTTATGTATGAACCAGCCATCCATTCACCGTTTAAGTTGTATTCACTAGTTCAGCAGTCACTTTAATGACTGAAGGTTATTATAATATAGAATACAATACTAAAAAAAAGTTTAAATACCTGATCATTAAGTAGAAAACTCGTTTCCACAATGGGCAAGCGAGTCAGACGAGTACAAAGTTCTAAATGGTTAAACAGGGTTTTCTTATTGTTTGTGTGAACGTGCTTGCTGTTTTCAAGCTAACTCAAACATAATAAAATTTAAAATATTTCCTAAATAACGGTACACAGTGGGGCAGAATAAAAAATTTTGGGAAATAAATCTCTCATTTCTATATGACTGAACATGTAAATATACTATTTAACATAGTTAAACAATGAAATTGTAAATTATATTTTATTATAATTACAACATTTGGAGACTTAACACATTTTTAATTAAATTTAAAAAAAAACCTTTTTCATTACTAACACACCTAATGTAAAAAAACAAGAAAGAGTGCTATGCCAAATCTTATATACTCTTCACCATGGTGCGGTGCGGTTAGAACAAAAAGTTGTATATATGTATAACGTTCTTTAGATATGTGGTTGCAAGTCTTATTGATACAATTATAACATTCTCTTCTTTGAATCAGCTTCGGCGTTTACACAATGCTTGTCTTATTGCTAAAATATTACTTTTTTATGTATGAAGTACACACATATGTGTGCGTTTATTACATTGCGAATGAGAAAACTAAACGTATATGACGAGTACATCAAGCTGACTACTACTATTAGGGCGTTCAATTAATTGGGTTTTATTTTTGTTCGATTAAACAATTAATCGATACTTGTCATTTTTAACTTATTCGATTAAACGAATAATATTTTAAAATTATTCAAATAATTATGTATCCAGCAATTTTATACATAAGTGGCGGTTCACACACGTCAAGTTTGACTCAACAAGTCTTGAGTTTTTTGGAGAGAGTGGAAAATAAATGGCATTCTCTTTTCACTTCTCTCCTAAAAACTCAAGACTTGACGAGTCAAACTTGAAACTCAGTATTGAAGCAGATATCTTTAGTCGATTGAACTAAAATTTTGAATACACGTTCAGTTTGGATGAGAATGCATGGTAAGCTGTGTGACGTCATATTGTAGCCAATATGGAGGGCCCACACATCATGGCGGACTATTTATTTTTAATGCACTTCTACAATATGGGTATCAAATGAAAGGACTTGCTGAGAATACGAATGCAAGTTAAAAAAAAAATTCCCCCAACATGTCAACGAAAACAAATTTGATTAAATACACCATTTTTCGTTGAAAAAGAAAAACTTCCAGTTGAATTGAGAATTTTAATTCGAAAATGAGAAAATTTAAAATGAAATTAAGAAATTTAAATTTGAAATTGAGAAAAATCCAAATGAAATTAGGAAACTTAATTTTAACTGATAAAATAGAATTATAAAGTTTTTATTATATTCATACAGCAAACATCCATGCATAACACAAATAAAGATTATTTAACAACAGCCATATCTTCCTGCTCCAGAGCAGGTTGGTAAAACGTTGTAGTATAGCTCTACTGCATTTATCACCTCTTCTAAAAAGGCAAGCCTCTGCTCTCCTACATTGGGCAGAATTACGTTCGGTACATTTATCTTTGTTTTTACCGTACTTTTTATTTTTGACCAAATAATATCAATGGGGTTAAGCATCGGTGAATAGGAGCTCAATCGCAGGAGTATAGCTGGAGAATTGTCTAAAATGATTTGTAGCCAAGTGTGGCATGGTGCATTGTCGCATACCAATACGAGTTCTGATCATTTATTCCCCAACTCTTCCCACCTACGAAAAACACATATGATGCATTCATTTGCATTAGCAGCACCAAACGTACCCCTTTGGGTGTCCATTTGAATAATGGCTGGTGAACCAATCTGCTCTGGATCTGGAAGATATGCTTGTTGGTCAATAATACTGCGATTTGTATTTATTTTAATTTGTGTGATGCTTATGTGTGAAATGTATGTTTGTTGTATGAATATAATAAAAATTATACATGTACTTTAATTTTATAAATTTGAAATTAAAATTTCTCAATTTCATTTGGAATTTTCGCAATTTCCAATTGAAATTCTTAATTTTGTTTAAAAATTACTTAATTTTATTTAAAATTTTCTCAATTTCAGAATGAAATTCTCAATATCAATTGAAATGTTCTCAATTTCAAAATGAAATTCTCAATTTCGTTTGGAATTTTCTCAATTTCATCTGGATTCCCATCTAGACTCCTATAAAACTTTTATGACTAATAACCGAAATTGGCTTACGATGTCCTTATTAAATTGTACACATTTTGAAATGGAATATCTATAAGTTTAAAAGTTATGCAAATGTATGTACATTAGCTATGGGAAAGTGATGTATGGAGTTTCTTAGTAACAGGATTTGGATGCGCTAGACCCCTTCGAGATTAAAGTGGGGACAAAAAGGAAACAATTGACAAAAAAATATTCATAGCTGCCACAGAGTTACTTCTAGAGTAGTAAAACGTAGAACCGACGCCCCTTATTTTTTCTTTCCAACATTACTCCCTATTTTTATTCCTTAAGGCGGTTCATTAACAAAGTTTAACTGCCTGTCCCTGCATTAAAACGAAAATTTCGTTCGCTTAATTTCCATTTAAAACAAAAACAAATTTTAAAATATTGTTTTTGTGTTAAATATAAGTTAGGTGAACTTAATTTTTATTCGATATCGTGGATTTTATTGTAGTAGGTTTAATCTATTCCAAAAAACGACACAGGAGTTTACACCAACGCCAACTGTAATCAGGCGGATTTTAAACCTTCAATTTTTACAGACATTCAAAACTGCATGTGGATTGGAAAGTTGATTAGTCAGATGTAAAAAAATGTCATGTGTAGTAAGCTTAAACGATAAATTATTCGTCATAGAGCCACTTTTTGGTTTGGAGATTAGCGATTAAATTAACTTTAATCTCTGTATATACTTTTTGAGTTTTTTTTTTTAACTTGTTTTGCTAGTTTAAGCGGCCAATGGTGGCGGTTTAAACCTTTACTTAAACAGTCAACATACACATGTTTTACATAAACAATTGTGACAAAAATAAAATTTTTATAAAATTTTTTCTTTCTATATTTTTTCATTAATATATTTTTTCTTTAAACGAAAAAATTTCTAGCTTGTAAACAATATTTAATTCGCATATTTTCTTCTTCTTTGAAAACATATTGCTTTGATAAAAAGTTGACATTTGCAAAAAAATGTTGCCATTTATTTGTGCTCAGTATGGTAACACTACATGGCTTAAGCCACAACCCAAAAATATCAAATTCAATTGATGCTAGATTAACTTAATTCTCAGATTAGCTAATTATAGAATTAAATTAACTTGAATCTTAAACCCGAAAAGTGGCTCTTAAAGCCGGTTTTTGACTTAAATATCAGCGATAAAATTATAATTAATCTTTGAAATTTGTTTTTGAATGGTCGATCATTCCATTTTATTTGCTAGCTTAAACGCCCAAAGTTGACCGTTTAAAATTTCGACAGAACTTTCAAATCTACGAACAGCTAATGAAAAGAAATATTTCTTATGAAAGTACATGAGCCAAAACTATTGTAGAAAATTAATAAAATGGACTTTTTAAATAATAAGGAAGACTTAGAAAACCAAGGGCAATAACAACATTATGACAATACTTTCAATTAAAAACGCGAAAGAGTATCAAAGGTTGATTAATTTAATTATAAGTTAGATTAGTAATTCTTTATCCTGGTTTGATCTTTTAGTCAAAAACTCACTCTTATTTGATCAATATGTACGTCATACGCAATCATTAAATTAATTAATTAAGTGCTGCACTACCTACTAAATATAATCAAAAAGTACCCCAATAAGTATGTAAGTCATGACTAATTACAAATTTTTAAAAAAGTTTTCATCGTTTCATCTCCATCTCCCCTAAAATATATATAAAACTATTTTATGCCAAAAATAATTTACAATTTCTTTTGTGTAATTAACCTTAAATACATGAGAAAATTTTAAACATATTAAAATATTTTTTTTATCTTACAATCATTTACATTCATTTATAGCACTACAATGCAAAAATCACATTAATTACAAACGTGAAAAAATACTTATGTACTAAAATTTGGATTAAATTAAATGATAATGTTTTTAAGCACTATAAAACAAAATGCTTAAATAAAACAGGTGTAAACAATATTAAATTGGTTTGTTTTAAACTCCATTGTACGATTAATGTAAAAGTAATTAAACATTAGATAAAAAGTTTTATTTTTAAATGCATGCCAAATGACTAACACACATGCAGTTTAACTGAAAGTAAAAGATCAACTATAAAATTAGTAGGAGAAAGTATTTTTTTTAATAAATACTGTATTTAACAGATTTATGGCCATTTTCTCAATGTACCGATAAACTGTCTGTTACTTACACAGAAAAAATTGGTGTACATTAATTATTCAATTAATTTTTTGTTTGCTGCAATTAATTTGTTTAACCAAAACCCATAAAATTAAATGTTTGTGTATATGTGGTGTATTTTTTAGATTATGCAATTAATTTTTTAATTGACTAAATTTGTGTCCCATGACTCGAAAATACAATCCCGTTAATTGATATGATCAATTCCTTTGCAGGGACAAAATTAGTTAAATATTTAATTGTCTGAACAAATTGTTTAATTAAAGTCGATTTTCTATTTTTTTCTGTGTAATGTCAACATAAATTTATGAGACCGATAAACTGGCTGTTAACAATTTTCGGTTTCTCAATTAACTGACAAAAACATTGTTTTAAGTTGGCAGCACCTCTTAAAATACATCTAAAAGTTGATAGTCAGCTGATCGAATTTATCTGTACGGCAAATAAAAAGCAACTCAATAATCGGCAGATGAGTTGCGACAAAATAGAAACAAATGAGACAGACTTGCCAATTACTCTTATGTTATGGCGAATACATTTTACCAATTACATGTAATTGTAATTGATTTTTCTTTTAACAGATTAAATTGAATTTTTCAATTACAAATTCAATTACATTTTGTAATTGGTAGCTCGCAATTACCAACTGCATGTTATTACCTATTTACTGTAATGGGTGCCCCGGTTGGCTAGCTGGATGTGAGTTAGTCTATTAGTGCGGGGTTGCGGGTTCGATTACCGCCAGAGACTCTGGTCTTCTGCAGACAAGCGTACAGTAGAGTTTCTTGTAATAGATTAAAGTTCTTTAATCTACTACTTGCGCAACCGTTGAGTGTTTATCTTAAGACCCATACACTTGCAATATTATTGTATATGATATTCGCTATATTATTTCCATTTTGTCCTATATTATGCAATAAGTCGCACAATGTTTTCATTCGATAAAAAGGTGAACATAACCTATAGGAGTAACATTAACAGCATTGTAAAATGTTGCCAACACACGTCACTTTCTTTTCGTTGTGCAATAAAAATCAGCAGTCTTTTGAGTGTTACCAATATATTGTGCCACCTTCTAATATCACATAGGCGATATAATTGTACAATAGTAAAATTTAATAAGTGTATGAGCCGCTTTAGAAACACATAAGTGAGCAATTCTGCACAACTCAACATTTTTTCCATTATAAAATTGTTTAACTACCTAAAGTCAACATAGAGGCGAATTTATTAGAAGGTAAGATCAACTCTACAACAACACAGCTTTTGTGGTCCGATTGTCAAAAATATAGCTAAAAAAAGGTTTGTTTACATAAAAACTGCAGTTTGTATACAAACTTTGGCAACTCGACCACCGAAAAAAATCATATTACCGTGTTCAGATATACACACGTATAAAATTACAATTTATTTATTTAAGTTATTTACATTTTGCTAACACATGTAAATTTTTATTTACGTTGAATGTTGTATATAGAAGTTACATAAACAATGTTTTTTTTTAATGTCAAACGCTAATTGAGTTAGCTAAATTTTGTATATGTTATTAAACAGCTACATCTTACGAACGAATCTATTGTTTTTTTTTTTTTGAAATAACGCAAAAACATTGGGGTTTAAAAATGATCAAAATCTTTGAAAATAGAAATTTTTTTTAATAATAATTCAGAAAGTGGCAACGCTGCTACCAACCGAAAAAATTAGAGATATATTCTAAAAAATGTTAGAAGAATCTAATTAATTAACTTGTAAATGCTGTTTGATGATTGCAATCGAAATGATTTAAAACCAAATTGATTTCGTTATTTGATTTCAAAATGATTTCAGTTATGTAATGATTGGAACAAAAAAGGCAACGGAAAAAGTCCTTTAATTTGCATTTTTGAATTTTTAACCATTATCGCTGCACATATTTTGTTTTGGTTATTCTAACCAATTAAAGGTTATAAATAACCACTTCTTCAATCAAGAAAAAAACAAGGGATTTCCGCAAAAGTCCACTGGTGATTTTCACGAAATTTGTATTCCCAATTACAAAGAAATCTCCTATTTGGGGACAAATCCCCAACTCAGAACGCTCAGATAAGGTTTTTATATAGCCAAATTAGGCGTTATTTTCGCTCTCTCTATTCTAGTTCTATAGTTATCAATGCGAATATTAGTTCATATCTGTGGCATTTTGACAAAGCATCTTAAGTCAAATTTAAAAAGTTGAAAACAATGCTGATAATCATACGAATTTTCATTTAAAGAACATTTTTGTTTAAGTTGTTAAAATTTTGTATTATAAACGAAATTTTTCTTTAATTTTGGTTTATTTTATTGTTTGACAAAAATAATTTTTTCATCGATTTTTTTTTTTTTGTAAACTTTTTACTATCTTATCTTGACTTAAGATGTTTTGTCAAAATGCCAGAGATATATATTTTAAATATATTAAACGAATATGTCTCACGATTCTCTCTTTTGTAATTTCTATTTTAACTAACAAACATTTTTTAAAGTAACAGTTATGTATTTTTTATCTAATAAGATCAAAATTTATTCAGCTGCATTGGCGGTTAAAACCTGTTGACAACTTAAGTGATTCAAACGCACGTATATCATATGACACGACTTCAAGCCAAAATAAATAAAAGAGTTTTGTATTTTCGCTTTTATTTTCTTTAAAATATTATAACAAGTTCAAGATCACCACTATTGGTATTGTTAGTTTGCTTTTATGGATGACGGTTAGTTAGTTAATTAGTTAACTAACCTTCAGTTTTCCACAAACAACAAACATATGTATGTAAATAATATTATCGCTGACTTAACATGTAAAGGCTCTAAGTCCACTTTTTTAAGAAATTGAGATTTTAATGCAGTAATGTGCAATAAGTAAAAATACATTGTTTACAAAGAAAAAATTACAGTTATCTCATTTTTTGTTGTTGTTTTGTAGTGATGAGCAAAAGCGCTAAGTCCAATTTATCAGAAGAAAAAGCTCTAAGTCCCAATTAAAAGTACAGTTTAACCATTTCTCTCAATTTGTTCCATCACATGCATTTTAATTGTTTTTTGTCGCTCCTGTAAAATTTTCAAATATGGACTTAGAGCCTTTACATGTTAAGCCAGCGTTATGATAAACTAATAACCTTTTTCACATTGCTGTTAAGATCATAAAGATACATATGAAAAACATTTCCGCTTTTGTTTTTTACTTTTCTAAACAAAACAGTAGATAAATACATTAATGCATGTGCGTAGGATGTTTCGGGCCGTGCCGAATTTTAGATACCCATCGCAATTTGTTAAAAAAAAAACAACGAAAAATTATTAAATGCAAATGAAACAAACAATTCGAAAAGATTATGTGAGAGCTTGGTGATTTTATAAGAGAAGTATTTATGCCCAATTTTATAGGTTTATCTCATCAAGTATAACCCCCTTTGTAACCCGTTTTATTACCAAAAGGTAGGCAAAATAGCACATATTTCAACAGTGGTTGGATATGAATATTACGTGTCGATTTTTTCCAAAAAGTAAACAAATTAATATATTGAATGAACACACTATTGTTGAACAAATGTGATATACAAACATTATTTGATTCAAATAAATTAATATTTAAATAAATACAAAGAAAAATTATTATTGTTATCCCTAAACCGTAAAATAAAAGAAAATAATCAAAGGTATCCATAATTTGTCACACATACACCCACAACTAGAAAGGGACTTAAACTGTTACAAAGTAGGTGTAATGAAAATAAATGCAGAATGTAACAACATGTACTGCAATTTCGAACGTAAACGTACGCATAGAATTTTATATGGAAAATATTTACCTGTATAAAACTGCTTGTTTTTCATAACAATTTTCTATGCGAATTAACGTTAAATTAAATTGTTGAACAGGCTGATAATTTATTTTAATGGTATTTACGGACAATTTCACCAAGTTTAGTTATATTTAACTTTCATTTATAACTGTCAAAAGCATATTGTAACTGGAAGCTATTACGGGGCTCAACTGGTAGTAGTTTTGCTCTACGAAGCTGGCCGAAGTCTTATTCGGTACCACGGGAGTCAGGTGCCCCTGGAACCTTGGTTCCAGCCTGGCTGATGGGTTGGCCCTTCGGGGAGTATCGTGGTGGCTGTGGTTTACACCCAAATCGCGGGTAGAGTACTTCGTTGCTCGATGTGGAGTTGCATTGCAACCAATTGCTGTGCGATGGACAGTAGGAGTGTTAGATAGGCTCCGCACCTCACCAAGGTGGAAGCAGTGGCCGTAGATACATCTGGTTTATTTGGTACCCTTGAACATTTGGTCACGGCTTTGTGGCGGGGTGTTCAAGAGGGCGGTGATCAGCGCTTATTTCTCTGATCCAGTGTTGAGAGCACCGTGCGGTCGGGTCTAAGGACGATACCACGTTAATCAATTTCGGATTCTGTAACTGGAAGTTAAAGTACACGATAGTTTTAACTGAACTTGGTGAAATTGGCAGTTAATCAATTAAAAATAAGAAATAAACAACGTTTTTTGTATTCAAAAAGGAGAATGTTTTAAGAACTTAATTTTTAATCGATTAATTGCCATAAATTGTTCGAGTTTCGTTATTTAAAATTAGCTGTTTTAATTATTCGATCAAATAATTGCGAAAAATTTCTAAGATTAATCGAACAACGATTAATTGAGTGGATACTGTATTAGTTACCAAAAGTACAATCTTATTTAGTATAAATACTTTTATTACAAGTTCTATTGTTTTTAATAACTACTTCATAGTGATATTGAAATTTAAAATATGTGTTGATAAAATTTTTCGTATTATCCAAAAATTGCGTTCTAACTTTAATTATTCTTTATTAAATTAATCAATAGTTATAAGCGTTTATTTTAAAGCAATTTGTAAAATTTGTTGAAAGAAAAAGTATTTTCGTCAAAACTCTTGGGCACCTTGAAAAAATATTAAAACTTGGTTGTTTGTCTAAAAACGTTTATATTGTAAGTTTTCGTTGAAAAATATTTTGACACAGTGCAAGCTCTGTATTCGCGGCTACACGCTATCGCGACGGTCCGGTTATCGCTTAATTTTTAAAATGGCAGGTTCTAATTCATCACACTTTTTTTTATCACATACCCGAATAAAAAAATTAAAATTTTTAATTTAAGAACTTCTTTTTTAACTGCACAAATTGTATTTGAGCTGGTAAGTGGGCAGTACAGGCCATTTCGGAGCATCAGCCAACCCTAATGAAGGCTATAAAAAGCAAAATTAACCAATAATCAGCCTTATTTCGGTTCTGGATGTCGGTAACACCGTAAGTCGAATTTTGTAGTAGATTAAAGAACTTTAATTTAATTTACTTTAATCTAATACTGAGTCGTTTTCGACATCGAGAACCGAAATAAGGCTGAATAGGTTGTTTAAAACAGGGTTGTTCAATAAACTAATTCATAACTGGTTGTATGAACAAATCAGTAAATAAACTTGTTTTCACAATAAACCACTTATAACCTGTAAAACAATTAAGGGCCACTGGGCCAGTTTAGGACCACCTACTTACTAAGAATATATATAAAAGTTGCTGACACTATTTAAAATGTTTGACATAATTTATTAGCTGAAACTCGAACAAATTTTAATATTAAGTCACGTGTGGTGGTGGATATGGATTTAAAATTATAATTTGATGCAAAATACATATTATCATAATTTCTTCATTTTTTTTTAGTAAATGCGATGTGTAATAAAACATATACATGCATTAATCATACAATAAATTACTTTCATATTATTTTATATCACTGGAAATATAGCTTTGCCAATTTGGGAACAATGGCCACAAGTGTACATTCTATTAGAACTATAAATAAAGGCAACAATAACAAAACAACGCAACAAATCCTTTGGAAATACATGTGTTTGTGCGTGCGTATAAGTATCGACTTTTCTACTAGTTGTGACCTTTTTCGGGACTTTGGCGTTTTGAAGTATCGTACCACGGAAACTATCCTTGCGAATAGCAACGAAATGCCTACTGCCAAGTATAAAGGTGGCGAAGAAATCAAAAGCTGTTTTATATATAAATATTTTCCCGTAGTTCCCTTTAGGAGGCTAATGCCAGATGAAAAACCTTGGTCGTTAGGAATGTGTTTGATTCCGCTCTAGGATACCACAGCTTCCGCTGCTTCCTTGAGGTACCACTCGATACCTTGTTTTGTTTCATCATCTCGTGATTTGCTTAGGGTGCGTCCTAGTCATAATCATTTATTTATTGCTGTACGAATTGGTGTCTGCCGCATCCGCTACCACAAGTCATTATTTGTGATGATGTTATGCAAGAATATTAGAAGAATTCGAGGCAGACAACGATTCACAAAAGCTTGCTTCACTGAAAGTAAAAGCCCTATTCTGATGCTCAACGTTATTGTTATACCAACATTTTTCTTTAACCCGCACTCGGCTGATCAATTTCATTGCATTGAATTATTACAAATGACAAAAAATGATAATGGGTTTTATCACCTACATGATCGATATGCCTTTGTCTTAAACTTAGCGCCTGCATGTATTTGCAAAGGCACCTGCATTGATCAGCTACTATTTCAACGAACAATACCTATTTGAAGTTAGAACTATCACCTAAAAGAAGCGTGATTCGTTCTTCGTGATCAAATAGTAAAAGTGTACAATTAAACGGCACCGATCATGTCCGCGAAAAGCTATCAAGGCGTGTACATTGTGTCATCTGCAACAAGAGAAGCTCTTAGAGTTTCCAAAAAACTCACAGCGTTGGTTGCTTTTGAAAATTTAGCACACTATTATCCACTGTGCCAATTTGGGTACACCCCTTTTGTGCCCTAAAAAAATCTTCTTTGAGTTCTTTTTTTTATTACTGTTTTCTTGAAGTCCTAATTTAATATAAATAAAGAATAAATTCGAAAAATACAAAATGTTGAATATAAATAAAGAACTTTAAAAAGTATTCCATGTCGTTTGGGTTTGTCTTTAAATGGGTTAATTGTTTAGTTATAAATGCGCTATTACAATTATGTGTATAACAAAAATAAATTAAAAACATTTTAATGTTTTAACCCAGAACCAAGGCCCATTGAAAAGGTCTGTGCAAGAAGCCTGATGATCATTGTTTATGTTCTTTTTAGTTGTCAAAAGTTGTTTACATTTTGCTTACATGTGCATGTATACGTTTATGGTATGCCACACATACACGTTTTTTCCTTTTGCTTTGTATATGTGGTAGTAAATTTTTGACAACTAAAAAGAATCGTATTTTGTTTTTGTATAAGTAAGCAGACCTGATAGATGGGCCTTGCCCAGAACGAGTACATTTAGCAACAACAATTGAATTTAACTTACGTTCGTTAGATAAAATAACAAAAATGAAATTTATTTGTCTTATCTTTGTATGAACAAGAGAATACAAATATTTTATACGGTAAAAAACATGAAAAATCAATAAACGTTTTCTCGTTTATTATAAAATGTGTTTCAAAAAGTTATGTAACATAATTTTGTTTTTTGAATTTATAAAAAGGTGACCATTCTATTAACAACAAATTCTTTTCAGGAAGTAATTTTTGTAGCAACAATATTGTGGGTAAAAAATATTTTAAAAATTCCAATATTAAAATGATTCTGTTATTCGTGCTTAATTTCCTAATTTTTATTTTTGATAAAAACAACGATATTTATTGTTGATGGGATAAGCCATTCCTATGCGCATTTCACTGGTTGCTTTGGCCAGATCATCAGGAAACTTCATCCATAAAGATTTCAGAAAAACTAAAGATATTAAACCAAATAAAACTGTTAAGCGTATAAGAATTACAGCAACAGTTCTATTTGTAACAATATCAAAGTTTAAACAAAATCATCAACAATAAACAGTGAGTTCATCTCTCCTTACATTCCCCACTACAATTGATTGGAATTCTTCCAACAATTAAACCAAAATATAGTTATTTCAGTACGAAAATGACTTTTTAAATTTTTAGCCACGTTGTTTAAAAACAAATTGCAAAAGACGAATGAATTTCTTTTCATTTAAAAAATTAAGTTGTTTCGTTTTTATTTAACTTGGTGGCCATACGATCAAGTTTTGCCTTTCAATTCCATTCAATTTGCAAAACACTCTCACGTTTTTACTAACCCACTCACACTTTTTAAATTGAACACGAGATGGCTTCCCATTTCACCTTTCCATTTGTTTGGCAATTTTACTTTCAATTTAACATGCTTGTCTTTATAAATTGTTTTCTGGATGACATCTTGAAAGTAAATTGCTTACAGATTGACTGCAGCCTACGTCACAGCTATCAATTTATGTAAATTTTGACAAGCAGTATATGTAAAAGACATGATCTTGTGGCCGCAGGGTTAATAAAAAAAATATTTTTTCAATTGAGCACATCTTTCGACATTTATGACAAGTTTGCTCTGGCAAATCCACCCCAATGTGCGTTAAAAAAACAAACTGACAAGAATTATTTATTATTCCCACACCAAAATAGTGGTCCTAGACTCACCTTTACGTAAGCCTATCGACTCAGAATCACTTTCTGCGCAAGGTACAGTACGTAACTTGAAGATAGTTTAAATAAATTAGGTACATATTTTCAAATTGGCACAAGGACCAAGCCTATTGAAAATGGATGAAATCGGTCCATAATTTCAGATATCACCCTACTAGCTTTTTTCTGCAAATAGAAAATAAATTTGGTCCGAACTTATTTCATTTCAATCAAAATCATCTTAACAAATTTTATTGAAATCGATCCATTTTTACTACTCCCGAAAATAGCTTTCAGTGCCATAACTTCCTTATAAATGTATTTATTTACATAAAAATTGGCGACAATAACTTTTACCATAATTAATAAGATTTTGTTATTCGTGCCTAATTCCCAATTTTGATTCTTGATAAATGCACTGAAATTTATTGTTGGAGGATAAACTAGTTTCTATGCGCATTTTAAATTTTTCTTAACCCGCTTACAACTACAATTAATGTTAGGAGAATTCCATCCAACTGAAGTGGGAAATGTTAGAAATGATAAACACACTGTTTATTGTTGGTATTTTGTTTAAGCTTTGATATTGTTGCAAACAAACATTTTAAGTGTTTGTAATTCTCATTCTACATTCACTCTACAGTGTTGTTTGCATATCTTATATTTTTAGCATTTCTAATGTTTTTTTGGTTAAAGGTTTCCTAATGATCTGGCCTAAGCAACCAGTAAAATGCGCATAACAACTAGCTTATCCTATAAACAATAAATTTCAGTGCATTTATATAGAATGAAAATTGGGAATTAAGCTCGAAAAACAAAATCTTATTTATATAAAATTAAATATTTCCAAAAATTACCTTTACGATAGCTACTATGTCAAGACAAAATGTTGTGCTGGTGGAGCCAAAATTAACCATAGGTACCATATAAGCCCCTTACTAAAATCTGTTAGGGGAAACAAGTTCCATTAAGATGAAGATATCTGAATAATATTCTGCGCAAAAGAACTTATTTTTTATGAAACAGAATTTTTAGTCTGATTTAAGGAAAAATGAGTTGACCGGGTTTTAAATGAATTTTCATTTGTTTAATATACATAATATTTGAGTGTTGTTTCCTTAAAATTAAGAAAGCGTTAAAGGGGTGTAAACAATGTGCTTTTTTATTAATCATTATTATTGCATGGAGCTACTAGGGCAACATTTGTTACTCTAATTTCACTTTTGACGTAAGCACAGTTTTTTAAAACAATCACATTTTAATGTCTTGACGTTTTTATCTTTTTTACATAAAATGATCGTTAAATATAGAAATTAATTGAGCTCACATGAATGTTTTTCAGTGGTAATTGGAAATAATTCGGACACACTATAATTAAATACTTTTTGGCTTGTTATAAGAGAATTTAAAAAAGACAAATTCTGTAAAAAATTAAGTATTAAAAACGTAAATTATAATATCACTTTGAAAAAAGAACTAAATTTTAATTTAAAATAGAAACATTTTTAAAATAGCACAAGGTCTAACTAAGAACAACCATTTTAAATGAATCAATATTTCATATTTATTGAGTTGTTTGTACAGACTAGGGTATTCATTCGGTTGACCGATTAACTACTACCCGATTAACTGATCGGTTAATTCAAAATTGTCTTTTTTCGATTAACGATTAAACCGGTTGATTTCAGCCGATTAACCGATGTATTATTATAATATAATTTATAATGTTTTGTAGTATTATAACATATTTTTTGTGTTTTAATTAATTGTTTCTTCTCATATACAAAAGGTTCGTGTTTCGAAAATATTTATTATACAATATATTTCCTTCTTGCAATACATTATTAAAATACAGTACAACAACAGAATAAACTTTCAATAGTAACACAAACAATCTTTTAACAATAAAAGTGTTTAAAAGTTTTAAAAATTAAAACAGGAAGAAAATTAAAAGGAAAGATTTTATATGTTCGGAGAAATCCAGGAGAAGGACTGAAAAATTAGATATTCTGGGTGGCTACCGCGTATTTCGATTCGAAAAGTAAAATTTTTCGAAATCAATTTCCGATTTGAAAGTTAAATCGTACTGCGTAACTCATTCGAAACGATGGCAGAGTTGTATTTATAAACAAATGGGATATTTGATTAAAAGTTGGTAGCACTGCTATTAAAATACCAAAATGGAAAAAAAAAATATCCCACAACAAAACAAATAATAATCACTGCTCAATGTGTCAAAAATATTATAACGGTTTGAAGACGCAACAGAAAAAGACTAAAATTTTAAGACCACACATACATACATATTAATGGTGTTTTCTTTTCTGCAAAAAAATGTGCCTTTTTTTTAAAAAAAATGCAATTTGGTGTCTGTTTCTAAAAAATTTTGCTCCCGAAAAGCATTAGTTTTTTAGAATAAAACAAGCCACCCTTTTCGGGAGCAAAATTTTTAAGAAAAATACACAAAACTGAATTTAAAAAAAGGCACATTTTTTTTGTAGAAAAGAAAACATCATAAGACATTTTCAATAATAACATTAGTAAACATTTATTTTATATCAAATCTAATATTATTAGGTGTAATTTGTAATTTGTTTGTTTTACACTTTTATTTTTCTTGAACTTTGTCATTTGCACTTTGCCACTTACAAAATAGCTTTCGAACAATTTCCTAACGCTTTTTACATAACTGACGCTTGTTTTTGTAATACAGAGTTGGAGTTTCGAAAGGGATTTTTATTGTTCGTAATAGTGAGTTGCCGTTACGAATGGGACTTTTTGTTTTCAAAAAGGTATAAACAACTTCCATTCGTTCGAAACAAATAGTACGAAAATCGTATTACACAGTACAAATTGTTCGAACTCGTAAATTATTTCTTTCGAATTGAAATACGCGGTAATCCCCCTGTATTATGGGCTGCTTTCGATTCCTCCAACATCCACGATAAGTGAACGAATTTTTCCAAGCCAAGTTTTGTCAAAACTAAAGAAAATTATCGCTTTAACCCTAAACATTTAAACCAAAAAAAATATTTTCTCAGATCTCATAAAACTATTGAAATAACTAATAAAATAATTTACAGTTTATTTTTTAATACACGTTTAATCTTTTTTTTATAATTTTTGTTATAAAATTCTGTTAAATAGAGAAATATTTGTTATTAAATTCTTTTATTAAAGATCTTTTATTAAAAAACGACGTTCAAAATTCTTGCGCTTTCGATTTCCAGAACACCCCTGAGTATGTATTAATTTAATAGTTCATATACCATATTTATGAGTAATTTTTTTTTGTTCGTTTTAATTCAAGAATTGTTATTCTTGTTTTTTTTACTAATAAACTCCAAATAATAAATTATTAATGAATTTGTATTTATTGAAATTACCTTATTTATATTAAAAACTTTATTAATCGGTTAACCGATCAAAAACAAAATTAACCTATTAAACCAAAACCTCGGTTAATTAATCGACCGATTAAAGCAAAAGCCATATTAAATGAATACCCTAGTGCAGACGTTATACCTACGTCAGTTAAATAATTTGAATTTGTTCATCCACTTATTGACTTTGAATTAATATTGTTTTAAGGTTTTTTTATATTAGAAAAGTTTTTATAAAGGAGTTTTTTTTAACTGTATAAGAACTTCAAATTATAATACAAGACAGAAATATTGTTGGAATGAATTTTTTTTATTTTAATCTGGTAGATAATTGCATGGCATTTTTCTTTTAAATATGATTTGCGGCATATGTACCCCGCGGCTACGAGTTACATGGTCCATTCAATCAGAGCAATTATTGAATACTTTTTCCAATAAATCTGGCGTATGGCCTCAATGGTGCCTTGAATATTGGCTTCCAATGCTTTAAAAATTGACTTAACAAAGCCACATAAAAAGTAATCCGGGGGCGTTAAATTGCACGAACGACGGTTCCAGTGAACGGGAAAACTTCTGGATTCTAAGTTGTCACCAAATTGATTTTACAATAAATTGATTGTTGAGCGCGCTGTCTGGCAAGTTGCGTTATCTTGTTGGAACTAAATGTCGTTGATGTTTAGCTGATTAATTATTGGAAAAAAAAATGCAATCAGCATGGGTCGATAGCGCTCGCCATTTACCGTAACAGCAGCTGCTTGCCTATTTCGAAAGAAAAAATGACTAGAGTTGGGCAAATCGTTCTCACCGATCGGAAGGATTAAAGGAACTAGGTCGTTCCTTTCATTCGTTTCATCGTTCCTGTTTTTTACTTTGAACAATAACTGAACGAGAAACAAATATTTGTTTTCATTTTGTGGCGTAACAACTAAAGAAGAATTAATATGTGTTTTAAGAATTTCGTAAATTTGATCATGTTTTAATCGACGCGTAACTGTATGCCGTTGCTTGTGGTGAACGGGTAATATATTGCGAAAATACTAAATTATATACTAAATTAATAAATTATGTAATAGCATCAAGTCATGAACTTAAAGATTTTATCATTTAATGTGTATTAATATCTACGATAAAACTGCATAAAAAATCTTTTGTTATAAAGGGAGATCCAAACAAAGCGCATGATGTTAATTGTTAATAAAACAAAAAGTTATAGAGTATTATCTTAACATTTATGTTATGATAAAAGGATCTATGACAGTTATGTGTAAAACAAAATATCGGCAAAATGCTCGTCACGACTTCGGGGGCATACCTCTTTTCGATGGTCCATACTTTCAATGTCTCTGAGACATAATTTAGGGCCAATGTCGTTTATGTGCCAAATTATCTCATCCTTTAGCTCTTGAAATGTTCTTGGCTTATTGAAGGACACATGTTTTTTTTAATATCCCCAATAAAAGAAGTCCAACGGTGTCAAATTCCATGAGCGTGGCAGTCAATTAACATCACCACGACATGAAATAACACGGACACTGAATTTCTCACGCAAAAGACCCATTGTTTCATTGGCTGTATGGCAAGTGGCACAATCCTGTTGAAACCACATTTCGTCCAGGTCCATATCCTCAGTTGCTGGCTACAAGAAGTCAGTTACCATCTCGAGATAGCGAATACTCGGTAACTGCTTTGCAGGCTTCATTTTCGAAGAAGTTCGGCCTGATGGTGCCGCCTGTCCATAAGCCGCACCAAATAGTCACTCTTCGTTTAATTTGCCCAAATACGCCAATTCTGCTTGTTAACAAATCCATTATGCTGACCAACAAATCACAAAGTGCACGAAATGCATTTTGATTTGTACGCCCATTTTTCTAAAAGACTTGAACAATTTTAACGCGCTGCTTAATTGTGTACCTGTACATGGTGTAATTTGTCAAACAAATAAATGTCAAAATAAGCAAAAAACTTTACGTTAAGGTGTGAGACACAATTAACATTATGGTTGGACCACCCTTTATAAAATAATTATATTATATTTCTTTTCCATTGCATCTGCATTTTATTACAAAAAATAAAACTATAAACATGTTTTTTAAACAATACTTTACTTGTTCAAAATCCGTCGAAAACAGGCTAATAAACATATGTATGTAGCTGTTCATTGTAAATTTTTTTCTTTTTAAAAATGAATTATTAAAATTTTTTAACTGCTTTTCAAAATTTTAAATATGTACATACATATGTATAATAAAATTAACATCAGTTTCAAATAATTTACAATAATGTTTTTTAAATTCCATTTCTTCTTTTTTGTTATCCAAATTATTATTATTTCAAATTATTATTTTAAATTAATATTATAGAAATATGTATGTACATATCTGTGGTCACAAGTCATAACAACCTAAGTCTGCTTTTCAATATTTTCAGTGCAGCAGTTTAAAGTTTGGAATCTTTACTGAAAATCAGGAGACGGCTTTTTTGGAAAACTTTACTACAGATTCCAAAGAAACGAATTTCTTTACATAGTTGTTAAAAAAAAATAGTTGTTAATTCTCGTAGTCAGAAGATATTACCGAAAAAGACACTAAGGCTCTTATGAATTGTTGAACGAAAGAAAGTCAAAAAGTTAAAGTTGAGTTAGGCTATTATTCCAGATAAAAAAAAAATTACGTGCGCCTAAATTGACATAAATTATTATTCTATGGCAAACATTTTCAGATTCGATCTCTCATGTTGAGTTAGGTTGTTATTCCTATATAATAATTCATAAAGTTTAAAGAATAACAAGTTAAGTTTATTTAGGCAATAATGAAAAAATTATGTCTATACCTACATACATATGGGCATTTCCATTTTGACGTGTCGTGATGTTTGTAGCACAAAATGTAAAAAAATTAAATGACGAAGTCAAATTTGTAAAAAGGGTTTTTATATATACAAAGTAATGAAGTAGCTCTACATTCAGAAAAAAAAATTACAGTAATCGACGCTAAGGATTTGCAGATATAAGCAAAAATCTGCCCTGGCGTGACGTGACGTTAAAAAAACGGAAGTGGGTTTTGATTGCATTACAAAACTGAAAAATACTGCGAATTGAGCAAGAAGTTTTGTACAAAACCTTTTTTAGTAAACTTAGAACTTATATAGATTTATTTTTCAAGCTATCAAATTTAAAAATCTTTGCTCGTTTTAAGGTAAATATGGGAATTTTCAGCTAAAAGTCTACTTTTTTTAATGTAACGCCAGATTGCAAATAAGGTTGTATTTTCGGACCATGTTGTTCAATCGTTATCCCTTTTGTTACTTAATGTAGAGCTTGTTGCGCTTTACACCAAAATATAAAGAAGTAAACGATACATATCGTCACCTAAAATGCAAAAGGCCGTAACTACTCAAAAATTCAAATTTGACTTTTTGATTGATTATGACGTACTTAACCGAAACACATCTACACAGAAAATCTTACATGTATACGTCCAAAAATAACGACCTTATTTCCGAAAAACAAAAGGCCGTAACTGCAACGTTAACAATTTCATAAACCAAAAAGCCGTAACTACAGTTTTCCAAAAAAAAACAAGAAAAAAATCAAAACAAAGTTGGGAATTTAGCACGTCATACGGAAATCGTATTAATAATAAATTTTGTATTCCCGAAAATAACTTTGATAATATACATACTTGCATGTGCCCGAGCAAAAAAACTGAATTGGCAAATTGGTTTTTTTTTTTTTTGTTTTCTTACGAAGACAGTAGAATAAAGCAGTTTGTTTTTTAATTTTGTTTTTTCTTTTTACCCACTTACAACTACAATTCGAGTCGGAAAGAACCCAACCAATTGTAGGGGAATGTAAGAAAAGATAAACTCACTGTTTATTGTTGGTGTTTTGTTTTGGCTTTGATATTGTTACAAGTAAGACTTTGAGTGTTTATAATTCTTATTCGCTTTAGGGTTTTATTTGTATAATATTTTTGGCCTTTCTAAAATCTTTGGAAAAGGTTTCCTGATGAGCTGGCCTAAGCAACCAGTGAAATGCGCATAGAAGCTAGCTTTCCCTCAACAATAAATTTCAGTGTATTTATCAAACATGGAAAACTGGGAATTTAGCACGTCATACGGAAATCGTATTAATAATAAATTTTGTATTCCCGAAAATAGCTTTGATAAAGTTGCCTTTGATTCTCTTTCAATATGTGTTATTGCGTTATCATTTTTCTTAACCACTTTAATTTAATTTTATTTTCTTGAATTAAATTTTTAAATTAAATAAATTTTTTTAATAGTTATGAGGAATTTTGTGTTTTGTTTTAAAATACTTACAATAAATAGATACAAAAAGACATCACTTGCCTAAAAACTTTTTTAGTTACGTCCTTAAAGCACTATTTTCTTATCTTAACCATTTGTTTTATTTTATGCACAATTTTATTCTTGTAGTAACGGCTTCTTGGTTTCAGAAAAATGGAGTATAAAAGGCCGTAACTAACATTTCTTAAAAAGTACTTTTTCCCATTAATTTCTTTTTTAGAAACACATCCGTCTTTGTTTTCTAAGCTTGAATCTAAAATTTGGATATTAAGTCTACATTTACACGTTTCATCTTTTGATGCTCAACTTCTTTTTAATTCCCTTTTAAAGATGCCAATATAATCACACGCAGCAATCGGTTTCAACTTTTTTCGGTTCAAAACAACAACAATTATATTAACAGCTAATATAAGAGAAAAAGAAAAGAGAAAAAATACATGCAGCCATCGTTGTGAATATACCAACGAATAAAAACATAAAGCGTACTGACCGAGTACAGGCATCTCCGTACTAACCCCCTTTCATCTTTCTTCCCTCACCTAAAAACATAAGAGTTGAGCATCAAAAGATGAAACGTGTGAAAGCAGACTAAGTTTTAAGTAGTAGTTATAACGTTTATTCCTTCTCCTGTAAAAAACCATAAAGTGTAGTTACGGCCTTTTGCATTTTAGGTGACGATATAAAATTTTTTGAGAAACAATTTAAAATACTTCTGGCGTTACGTGACAAAAAGTAGACTTTTCGCTGGAAATGCCCATATATGTATTTATGTTGTAATCCTGAGTTGACTTAGGCGGTTATGCCAAAACAGTCATTTAGAAAATTAACTTTAGCTTTTAGGTTTATTAGGGTTGAGTGCCTTCCTATAACAGACAAAAAAATTAAAAATTGGATTTAGACACGCAGAACACAATCGTGTCCTAACTCGAGTTAGGCTGTTATGGGCTGTGACCACAGATACATTAAAATCGATAGAACAGTTTGTAGGCTTTGTTTAAAAAAAGTTATTTAAAAGATACAAATAATATACATTTGTATAAAACTTTTTGGATAAGTGTCATTTTCGGTTAAAAGGGACCTATGGATGAAAAATTCGATTTTCAACTTTTTTGTTGATTCTTAAAAAAGACAATACCTACGCTCTTTCTAATGCAGCAAACCGCAGTTTTCTAACTGCATTACTTTTGTCATAACTAAGTTTTAAAATACACCTTTGATTAAAAAAAAATTAACTTGTAAACTTCAAAATCGTTTTTCTCCAAAACTCATTTTTTGCCCATAGGTCCCTTTTTACTAAAACTGCCACCGTGAAATCAGCAGCAAATATTTCCGAAACTGTGTGATGTTAGCCCATTTCGATTTTAAGCTTACCCACAAATATCTTATTTTTTCGCAATTTGTTTTTTTTTTAATTTCATCGGAAATGTCATTCGAAATCTTGTTTCTAAATCCATATACATACATACATATGTATGTAGAAAAAATTCGACAATTTTAAGCTTCAATATTATATAAAAAATGAGTTGCCAACTGGCATATATTTTTGGAATTTATATCGTCGAAGTGTTAGGAATTAAACAGTTAACTTTTTTTTTCCGATCTGGTCTAAGCAACCAGTGAAATGCGCATTGGAATAGCTTATCCCTTCAACAATAAATATCAGTATTTTTATCAAGAATAAAAATTGGGAATTAAGCACGACTAACAAAATCTTTTAAATTAGAAAGTTGAAAATGTTAACTTTTGCCGCTAAAATTCAAATTGAACACGTAAGTGCATTTGGTGCAAGCTTGATATTAGAGTACTTTTTGAGTTGCTGTGGTACATTTCTTAAAAAAATTATTTTTCTTGACTGGCTTAAATGCAAGTATATCTGTCTTTCCATCTACTTTCCAAATTTCCATGTATCCGTTTTCACCATTTGACTACGACAACTACAGACTTGTATCAGACAGGTACCAAAAGAAAACAAAAAAAAAACGAGTCTATATTAATCAGTGATGCCGTTTGGTTACATTGTTCGTAACATTTAAAGGCTCAACGTTAAACGTATAATTTTGCCCAGTTTTCGTAAATTTTAATAGGTACATGGTACAGAATGAAGTAATATTTTTGAAAGAGTACTTGATTCATGAAAGAACCATTGTTCAGATATTTAAAAAAGCAATATGCTTAATTTTTAAATTTACGCTTTCACGCGTTTATCTATTTTCATTCCGTATTATGGTTTTGTTCAATTAATGAATTTTATGACTTGCTATTATCACTAAAACACATTGGGAAATAAAGCCAATCTAGCGACGGAAAAATCATATCTTCAAACCAATTATGATCTGGTTCCCAAAATGAATGTACGGATAAATAATAGGGATTGATGTACACTATAAGCTCGTTAGTGCCCCGGTAGGCTAGCTGGTAGCGAGCTAGTCTATCAGCGCCGGGGTTGCGGGTTCGATTCCCGCCAGAGACTCTGGTTTCTGTCCTGCAGACAAGCGAAGAGCTTCGCGGGAATAGCTTAGGAAATTAAAAAAAAAAAAAAAAAAAAAAAAAAAAAAAATATTAGGCAGATATGTGTGGGTGCCATATGGGGTGCCATATGTTGTTATTAGAGAGCTCTTTTGACAGTTAAATTCTTTAGTCGGCAACTGTATCAGTTTTAAGTTTCATCAATCTTTTGTCCGAAAACGTCCAGCATTACCTATTCAATACGCCAACGATATAAAAATCCATAAAGAGTTAAAATCCAATATTATTCAAACCTGATTGCACTGATTTGTCCGCTTTGATGCTGCGTTAAATTTTTTTTTTTAATTATTTAATATTCTTTTTCATTTTCCCGCCGCTAGATTGGCCCTTTTTGCCCTCTGTGTGAATTATAGAATAAAAATATTTATTTTATATATATATATATATATATATATATATATATATATATATATATATATACATATTCATTCAAGGAATATTTCAAAATATGACTTTTGACGAAAAAACGCAACTTTTTTGAATGAAAAAGCGTAAAATTATTAGTTTTCCCCTGGCAGCACTGATATTTAAAATTACTGTGGTTGTTGTTACTGTTGTGGTTTTTTGTTAATTAAGTATTTATTTCAAGTTTGCAAAATTTTTCCGTAGTTTTTTAATTCAACTGTATTTTCTTTATGCCAACAATTTTTTATTGCAATACGAAATATTTTAGAATGTATATGTAAAAAAAAAACTATACAAAACTGCATACCTACCTACGTACATTTATTTGTTTATTTATCTTTTATGACTGTATAGGTATGTGCAATTGCAATGTTCTTAAAGAATGGAGGGTATGTACATTGCATACCTACATACATATGTATTCCAAAACCAATACATGTTTTTTACTTAAATGATTTTTACTACAAACATTTATAACTGCAATAAGGCCACACTTTGTGTAAATTGGTATACAATTTTTTTTTTAATTTATTATTATTCTTAATTTTCAACAGCCATGTACAATTTACATACTACTTCTTTTGTATCCATTAACACATTTGTTTTTTTATTTTTTAATGATACATTCTTTTTTATTTGATAAACAGATTTTTTGTTGTTGTTGTTATGTTAACCTTTTTACTTTATTTGCAAACACCGAAAATTTTTCGTTTCCCTTACTTTAATAACCGCCCATCATCACTCGATATTAATACAACTCATATTCTAACCGTTACAAAACCCCAATCGAACATTTCAGTCTGAGAGCAAGAATTAAACTAAATTATTAAGTACAAATTTTTCTGTTTTGCCTGAATTTTTAGTTGTCAGGGTTGGGAAATGTTGTAGTATTATAATATTTTCTTTATTTTATACAGATTTTATTAAATTTATTTATACCTACACAATATTTAATTTTCAAAGCACATTTGATATTACTTCTTACAAATTTTACAGTTTATCTTTTAAATATGTTGAAAATAAATTTCCGTTTTAAAATAAGTTTTAGAATGATCGATAATCTTTGCATTGCTATTGTATCCGAAAGTAATTAGAATATCCCGTATGGTTGTACGCCACCAATATTTGTAATTTTTTCGCCCAGAGATTATATACATAATTCTATTTTTTTTCTTATAAAACATACGGGTATGTTCTACAAATCGAAATGAAGTGGAATTGAAATCGACTGAGATTTCGATCTCAATTATTTACAAAATTGCTGTAGTTTATCCTGTTTTCAACAATTGTTCTTGTAAAGAAAATTAGTACTCAAAATTAGTAATCACACGGAATATTTTCATGAATCTTCTTTACGCGGCCTTTTTCAAAATGTTTACGATCTTAAATCCACTTCATTTCGATTTACAGAACATGCCCGATAATGTATTCAGTTCTTTGTTTTACTTAAAGCCATGCATCGCATTTATATATGAATACCGTCTAAATTTTAGAATACGACACATCGCTCTAATTTAATTATTTTTTTTTAATAAATGCATAGTCTGAATCGAACGTGACTTTTTCAGTTTCATTTAATAAAAACAATCTTTAAATTATAACCGGTAAAGCTAAAACACTATAGTATTTACAAACGAATTTTCCAGATTTTACCCTATTTAAAAACGATGAGCAGTCATCGGCACAAAAAAAACAAAGTTATGTTAAGAGGTTAAAATTCATTTAAGAGTTATTTATGCCGAATACTATCTAAATATTAACATCCATATACGATTTAGTCTTAAAGGGATTTTAGGGACGGTCCCTAAATTGTTTATTAATGTAAGCATTTAAAAGGAATCTGGGAATTTATTTCTCTAATGCGAGTAACATTTATTATATAAATTTTTATATAATTCGAGTGTGTATTCTAAAGCGGCTCATACACTTTCAATAAAATTGTTTCATTTTACGTATTGTTGAATTATATCGCCAATGTGTATGTGATATTCATAGGTGCCACAATATATTGACAACAATCAAAAGACTTTTGATTTTTATTGCCCAACGAAAAGAAAGTGAAATGTGTTGGTAATATTGTACAATGCTGTTTATGTTATTCCTATATGTTATGTTCACCTTTTTATTGAATGAATGAAACCATTGTGCGACTTATTGCATAATATAGGACAAAATGGAAATAATATGGCGAATATGATATGCAATAATATTGATGTGCCGCTTAAGTCAAATTACACATTCGAATAATATGAAAATAATTTAATTTGCAGTAGAATATTTTTGGGGCGGATTTAATCTAAATGCCAACATAATAATATGGTTAACGGCACAAATAGTCTATTTTTGAAAGACGTTTCTATGGGGAATATGTAAAGTTATAGACCGATTCTCACCATTTAGATAGACTTCGTTCTTAGTACAATTAATATGTGTTACCCAAATTCGATCATCATATACAAGATTTAAACTTGTACTATGAGCACAAAATTAACATGGACAGGCAACCAGTCAGACGGTCAAAGTGTGAAAGCACTTGCAGTCATCTACAAAAATGGCGCTATTGCGTGAAAAACAGTAATTTTCTAAAACTTTGGGGCTCTTTAGGCACGAGAAAGCAAAGTCCGATTGAGCTAAAACTTTTACAAATGTATTTAAACCACAGAATATACAGAACTGACACGAGACGGAAGATTTTGCCTTTTTTTTGTCTCTTTCTAAGAAAGCTGCCCTTTTGCATTTTTTGTTTTGATTACGCAATTCGTGTTGATAGTAGCGGCCTGTTTTTACACATTGCCACTTTACTACCAAAATTTGATTTGGGCCTTTTTCACACGTCACTTTTTACAGTTCTGTGTATTCTGTGATTTAAACACTAAATGGAACATATCTAGGCGTGAGCACTTTCAAAGTTTTCATATAATTTTTTATACCCTCCACCACAATTAGTTGTAAAGAGGGTATACTAAGTTTGTCATTCCATGTGAAACTTTTTTATTATTCATCTCAGACCCCTTAAAGTACATATATTCTGGCTCCTTGAGTAATTCTACGTCGATTTAGCCATGTCCGTCTGTCCGTCTGTTGAAAACACGCTCACTTTCGAACAACTCAAAAGAAATGAACAAACTTGGTGTCAGATTGCTTGTAGTTATCCTAAGCAGTTTGGGATTGTATTCCAGCAAAATCGGTTCAGTAGGACCAGAGCTATGAATCAAAATGCGGAATCACCACCTTAAAAAATTGATAATTTTGTTACAAAAAATAACATAAATGGTGGAACAAGGCACGGAATGCGATAAGATTTTGCAAAAATACGTTTTATTCGACTGAAAATCACGCTGTAAAATTTCGTGAAGATACGTCCATAATTATCCCTAGGCCACTACTCTCGGAAAAAAATTTAGTACGCCTTAAACCGTAAAAAATAATGCTATCATAACAAAATTTTGTACATCACAGTTTTTTAGGACTAGAAATAACACTGTGAAATTTCATGAAGATCGGTCCATAATTTACCTTAGGCCCCATATAAACCCTAGTACCGGAAAACAGTTTAGTAAGTCTAAAACCGTAATAAATGATGCTATCAGAATAAAATTGAATTCTTAACAGTTTAATAGGACTAGAAATAGCCAGGTAAAATTTTTTGAAGATCGGCCCATAATTTACCCTTGGCCCCATATAAAGCCCACTCTGGTAAATCGTAGCAGATATAGATATTATTTAGCAGCCTTCTGAAATTCACTGTAAGAGCTAAAACTAATTTCACCACTCTGCAGAATTTTGAGATGATTAATTCATAACTTACCATGGCTCCAATATAATTACCCCTCCTGAAAAGTATTTAAGTTCGGCTTTAACTGTTACGAATCATAATATTTTACTCAAGGTTGTCGGTCAATAATTCAATACAGGGGTCTAAACATCATATAGATATCACTCCTGAAAAATTCGAAGTGTCGGTGGAGGGTATCAAAAAATTTTAATATTTGCTGTGTAATTTAAAAGATTTCTTGATATTTTGTCCTTCAACACAATTTTTATTTACTTAAACTACTGTGACTATCCAATATCGCACGTATTATTTATAAAATTTGGGAGCACTTTTTAAAAAATAGTACTTAAAAATACAACTCTAGAAGTTTAAGCTTATTGTTATTTTTCTACACGCCAAATTTTACTTGGAAAGAATTTTGGCTTCCTTATTTTTTATTATTATTTAAACGATATTCTAACTTAAATTAAAGTAATTCGCAAATATGGATGATGTAGATTTTGATAATGATGAGTAAGTTAATTTTAAATTAATTAAAATAAACTACTTAATTTAAAACAAATAAAATATCTTTCTAATCACCACGTTTCTATTATTTTTGACTTATTTTTATTAATTCTGTTTTTGTTGCCATAGTGTCGGCGGCGATGATTTCGATGATGTTGATGAGGAAGACAATATCGACGATATTAACCAGGAAGAGGAAGTAGATAATATTGAAATTATTGCTCCTGGTAATGCCGGCGGTGGTGTACCCAAATCGAAACGAATCACAACCAAGTACATGACCAAGTACGAAAGAGCGCGTGTTTTGGGCACGCGAGCCTTACAAATTGCTATGTGTGCCCCTATTATGGTGGAACTGGAAGGTGAAACCGATCCCTTGCAAATAGCCATGAAAGAATTAAAACAGAAAAAGATCCCGATTATTATAAGACGATTTTTACCCGATCATTCGTATGAAGATTGGAGTATAGACGAATTGATTATTGTAGATCATTAAATGTTTGATGAGACATAATCTGTGTGCTGTTAGATTTTAATATTAGTATGTATTTTAAATAAAATAAAATTTTATATAAAGAATTTGCGTTTTTATTAATAAGTTGGTTTATTCATATTCGTTAAAATTGAACTTGAAAAAGTCAGGATCTAAAGGGGTTATGGGCATTAATTGAATTTTTATGTTCATTTATACGCTGTTCCGAGAAATGCATGCAAAAATATTTTTTTGTAAGCAACAGGAATTCTAATTTGAGTCAAAAACTATCGAGCATGTGAGGTTAAATCGCAATTGCAAAAGAAGTTTGGTGTTTTCAAATCACAAAAGTTGCCTTGAGGGAACTAGCATATTGTTAAAAAACTATGGCAGATCGCAAGCAAAAGGCACGAGTTTTAGTACTGACCCTGAAGGAAACCTGGGTGCAAGTGTATTCGAATATCGATTTCCATACCAAAATAACATTTTAAATATGTGTGTGTCGTGAACGTTTTCCTTTTTGTATGGAAATCGATATTCAGTTTTCTCAGTAAATTCCTCATTGTTTTCGAAATTGGTCTAAGATAAGGACCAAAACGGTGATTTTTGTCTCATTTTAATTTTTTTTTTAATTTTACTGTTTTTTTTATATCATATATATATATATCTATGCATTTCTGACTTTAAGATTTAAGCTGCGTTCACAATCAAAAAAACATTTTCACTTGGTGTTCATAATAGAGCAATAATTTCTTTTGTAACTACACACATTTTGCATCAAGAAACCGTTTGCAAATTTTAGCCACAACAATATTAAGCATATATTTTTATTTTTGTAAACATTTTGTTAAAATTTTCATTCAAAACTAAATAAAATTATTTTAAACGCCAGAAACAATTTCATACAAATTGTTGCTGAAGTTCGAGTTGACTCAACTTTAGTAACATTTTTAAAAAAATGTTAGTTACATTTTTGTTCTAAAAATTAAAGGAAAATATATGAAATACTTTGGGAAGAAAAGAGAGAAGAAAAAACGAAATTGTTTTTTTGATTGTGAACGTAGCTTAAAGTTCGAGTTGACTCAACAATTTTAAAAAAATTTTAGTTAAATTTGTGTTCTAAAAAGGAAAGGAAAATATATGAAATACTTTGGGAAGAAAAAAGATAGAAGAAAAAACGAAATTGTGTCTCTGATTGTGAACAAAGCTTTAGTACCCTGAATAAAATTTAAAGAAATGTCTTTATTTGATTTTTTGGTAGTTCAAGCGAGTTTATTATTTTGTTTTGATGACTGTTTCAGTGAATTTTTTTTTTCTGATTTTTACATTAGTTGTTTTCATTTAAAAAAAAAAATATTTCGTGAAAAGAATTCATAAAAATAAAACAATATTGTTGAAATATTTTAACGGAAAATCTTTATAAATAGAAACGTTCTTTATTGCAAATAAAAAAAAATCCAAAGATGCTAAAAATAATCATATACCTACACAAACAAAAAACTACTACTAGCTCCAAGCATAACCATATTCTTTATCGTAACACACACGTTCCAGCAGAGTAACCGCGTGCTGACCCTTACGACACATATTTTCAACAACACATACTTGCAGACCACAATCGGAAAGATTTTCTTTGCCGAAAACTTCACCAGCCTCATTATCATCATCCGTATGACTTTGTTCTTCGTCTTCAGTTTTCAATTTATTCTGACCAGCAAAATCTTCCAAAAGTTTCTTTGTGGCTTTGCTAAAGGCCAAAGTATTTGTGGCAGAGGCTAAAGTAGCACTAAATGTATCCTTTGTTTCTCCTAGTAGTTGGCATACATATGGAAGGAAAGAAGGCATAATTATACCCTTGACTTCAATGCTAAAATAGTCCACACCATCCATGCGAACTTTACTTGAACGGGTACTTAAATGCTGCATGGTAGCCTTAGGAAATGCTACAGGAGCGAGAAGGGTAGGAGGTACACCGGCCAAACGGCCCACTGTGCTAATAGTACTTTTGGCATTCAGCAAGAAACTGAAGAAACCCTGACACTCTACACCTTCAATCAACGCGATGGAATTGTCGCTAAAATCTTCAGACATTTCTTGGGCCTTTATTTTGCGCTGATGTGCTGTTTGTATTTTACGTATTTCTTTCGCATCTACTTCTAAACTTTCCAACCAATCCTCATCTTCGTCCTCATCGTCATCCGCCTTCGCCATGCCATCGTTTTCTTCCTCTTTTCCTTCCCATTTTGTGGCTTCTCCATTAAGTAATGTGTTGTTGCTGTTGCTTTCTTCTCCATCTAAAGATTTGTTAAAGCTCCCACTGCCATCTTTTTTAAAAGGCATACTATATTCAATACCTTCTTGCCTTAATGCTTGACGCATGCCTCTCGTTGTAGGTGACATGAGAGCATGAATTTCTGCTCTACCACCTGTGCCAGCTGCCCTAAATAAAACGGTGAATGTGTTTGCACATAAATAGAAGTAAGCACATTGCCTTGCTCTTAAAAGTTGAAAGAGTCCTCTAAAACTGTAATCCCAATCTTCTGCGAAGGCTTTACGTTCCCTTTCCCCCAGCGTGATTCCAGTGTTTTCTCTCGAGTTGCGGGGAAACAAAGTCATCCAGGGAATATGTGGATGCTGCCAGTAGTAAGTTGCCTGATTGAATCTGGTAGCTGGTGAAATGTCTAAACTACTACCCTCGGTTTGGGTATCTATACAACGTACAAAACTAGTAAGACCACTGGCCAATTGACTGGTCTTAAGTTGGGTGGCAGGTAATTCAGAACGGCAAAAGAAACGTACTCTAGTCTTTAAACACCAATCCATGGGCAAATGTTTTGTTATATTTTGTTCCGCCATATCTTCATCATCTTCAATAACGGCTGTCGCCGCACTAGATGATTCCTGCAAGAGTTTTGAAAAGGCTTTTGCATCAAAAGCTTGTAGTACTAGTTTAGCGGGTGGCGGACGGGTAGGAGTCTCTTTAACAAAGGATTCACGTGAGGTTAAGACTGGAGAATTAATAAAGGCCATTAGGGAATCCTCACTGTCCTCCTTCACATCTGTTTTAGGTTTTTTGCAACTATCAGCAGTCCTATAATGGAAAATTATTACTATGGTACTCATTATCCACTTAAACACTTACTTGGCAAATGGATTTTTGCGTTTTTGAGCCATTTTAGCCTCCAATAAGGTGGCTTTATCTGTTTCTGTAACCACATCTCGTACACTATTGTTGGTAGAATTAAAACGTGCTGACAATTGTTTCTTTCGTTGTTTTAGCCTCTGCATTCGCATGAACTAAAAACACCAATAATGTTGGATGAAAGATTTAGCCAAATTTTTTTTTATTTTTTAACAAACCTCATCAGGTCTTTTCCAATTTGGTGTTGCTTCTTCTTTTGTGGCCATTCTTACTTAATAACTTAAACTAATAATCCGATAAACTAAATTTTTTTCTAATTCTACTAAGATTTTACAAAAACAAATATTTAAGGGCGCGTAAAATTTCTTTTGCTAAATTTCTGCTAAAATTATTGCAGACCTTTGTTTTGATTTGAAAGATCTGAAAGAGATGGCTCTTTAGCGATTCTTTTTAACATCCAAGGCGAATACACTACAGGTGGCGGCAATAGTACAATTCAAAAAAAAATTATTCCGGCAACACTAAAAACTTCTGGCAGCACTGTAAAAAATCTGCATTTGAATACAATTAAACAGAATCAAGGTATATTTACACAAGGTAAACTCGTTGGCCAATATGTTTGTCAGCTGTTTACCTAAGTTGGAACACCAATGTCAAATTCCGTGTATATGAGCCAAAATTTGTACATGTGTGCGTTAAATTTATATGAAGAAAATTTTGACAATTCCGTTCCACTCGGTTATTTTTATAGAGCAGCATGTCTACACTCCCAAATGAGTCTACCTTGTGTAAATATGCCTTAAACAGAATCAAATTAAAATTCCATTGCGCAATGATTGCTCTCCTGATTGCTTAAACAATTATTGCTTAAGGCAAGTTTACACTATCTCACAAGTCTTACGTATTCCATAATACTTTGTGACATATACATCTAATGAGTTTTGTTGTGACTCTCAAAAATCTAATGTTACATAACAGTTTGTTGTCACACCATCACACAATGTTTAAACACTCACAGATGAAAGTTTTCAAACAACGATGAAGTCGTATGGGATGTCGAACTTTTTTTCATAATACTTGTCTTTTTCCTCACACATGCATTCACACTATCAGACTTTTACATATTACTTAAGTTTTTGACATGTATTAATACAAAATATTATAATGTAAACTAGCCTTTAGCAATCTGCTGTAAAATGAGTTGTCATTTATCTGACATTTCATTTCTCAGTACGTTTATATCAAAGCAATTTCACGTGTTCTCCAGCAATTATTGCGCCATTAATGTAACTTACCCCCCGTTTCCTCGAGGAAACAGCAACAGCAACAGCATTATTAAAATCTTTTATTGAAACAAAACTTATGCTTTATTTAATTGACAGTAAATTTACAATAAAAATAAAATGACTAAATAAGATGCAATAAGGTAATTAAAAGCGTTTCCGCAAAAGCTTTTATACTTTAATAAGAATAATTATAATAAGAAATCTCCAAATAAAAATATTTTGAACATTTTTTTTAATATATATTTGTCATTAATTTAGTTTAATTCGATGCATCATAAGTACTTACCAATAGCCCAGCATTCTTTCGCATTAACTAATTTCGTATGTGTTGTCAACGGTCTTAGATTCTTTTTCCACTTCTTCATTTTTTAATACACTAACTCAAGAATAATAACATATGTTTTTCAAGTACCTTTTACGCACTCATCAAAAATATTTTAATTAGGACCCTTTACACTGTATTAGCTGTTGATAAGAGCAAGATAAAAGTGTTGCTTCTCTTTTGATATTTTGGGTGTGTGTGTGTGAAACGGTAGCAAAGTACTCATGGAAGTAAATTTTTGACTCTGTTGAGGTGAATAAAATTTCACATTTGACATTAGCGTAGACATTTTTAACAATTTTAATTCACCATAGAACTTTGCTACCGTTTCACACACACCCTTAATATACAAAACAAATTAAAATAAAAGTAAAATTCCCAAAAAATCCCCGAATTTTATTGTTAAATCCCCAATCCCCAAATGACTTTCTTTGTCCTTTTCGCTAGCATGAAATCCCCAAGTCTGGCAGCCCTGTTTTAGAAAAAGTGCCGTGGTGAGTTGAAGAAATCCACCACAGAATGTGGTGATTATTTGAGAAAGTCAACATGGAGGGTGGTGAACAACATTTTCTGTAACACAAATATGTAAGTGTCCTGCGTTATCGACAATTTGTTGATGTTGAAAATTACTGCGGTTTTATCGTTATGTGTTGGGTAGGGTAACTATATGTATGTGGTATATATCACTACTGTGGCATCCCTAAAGTATACTACATATATTTATTTTAGGCAGTTTTGTAATAGAATCAGAAAAACACTACACTTTGCAACTTGTTGTGCTGGCGAATATAACATTTCCGGAGAAAAATCAATAGTCCAAAAAAAAAACACGGATAACAAATATAAATAAAGTGTTCTACTAACAGAAGGTAAATTTAACAAAATAATTAAATTAAATTGCAAAGTAGTTCTGTAATTAAATTAAATGATTATAAATTTTAGTATCTACTGTTTTACTTTTTTTAAGGTACTCAAAAATGGCCAGTAAATTCCTTTGCTTGCTTATGGCCATAACAGCTGCCCAAGGTGTTTTGGCTTATACACCAATTTCCAAAGAAAGTATTTTTGCAGATGTACTTTTAACCGAACTCCTCAATCGCATGGACAAAGAAAATGATCCCCTTAGCAATTATTTCGATATGGACACAGACTTACCTAAAGGCTTAGACATGGTATCACGCTCTTCCAGTCAGAATATACCTGAGGATTATGAATATCGTAATGTATTTCCGGGTGGACAAAATCCCTCCATACGTGATCAAGAATTTTTGCAACACAGTTCTCTTTGGGGTCATCAGTATATTTCGGGTGGTATGGGCGAGGCTCCAAATCATTTTCCCACTCTCATTAAAACCGACGCCAGTCTACCGGCCTACTGTAATCCACCCAACCCCTGTCCCTTTGGTTACGAAGAGGATGAAGGCTGTATTTCGAAATTTGAAAATACAGCCCTTTTCAGTCGTGAGTATCAGGCCGCTCAAGATTGTACCTGCGACAGTGAACATATGTTTGATTGTGCTGGTCAAGATACCAGTTCGGGCAATAGTGAAATGGCTTCAACTATGGAAAAATTCCTAATGCATCAATTCCAAAACGACAATGGCATTGACAACTCTAATGCTCCTGTTAAGAAGTTATATGGTTATGCTGCTGCCCCAGCTGCTGTAAATCCATTTTTAGAGGGCGATAAACTACCGATTGCTGCCAAAAAAGGCAATCATGTCAAAAATTAATAAGCTTAAACATTTAATTATCGCTTTGCCCCAGTAAGAACAGATAGAAGTGTGGAAAATTATTAATATCAAAATATTGTACATACTTTATAAAATGTGTGTTTAGTGATTAAAATTTCAAGCAAATTTTTGTGTATATTGAATAACTTTCTTGTCCCCCGTTTGCACTTTAGCTACTACTAGATTTTTTCCGCCCACACAAAATACCATCACCTACACATATTAAAGGAACCAATACATACATACATATCTCATTGATTGTATTGTTGTACTGTAAATGTGGTTATTTTATGACGAAAAATAGTTCAATTTAAGTCGCATTTTAACCAAAACAAAAAAAAAAAATATCAAAATGTTATTGTAAAACTGTCAACTTAATAAAAAAAGTACTATGGGTTATTTATTTATTGATCTTAATTGCATCAAATTTAATATTTTTTTCTTAGGAAATGCTTTTTTGTGAAGTTTATATTTTTTAAGTTTCACCACAAAACAATTCTTATAAGTGCAATTCTTCCAGGAATACTCCGAAACTACATGGCGGAAAGTGTTTTTTCAATGCATATAATTTTGGATTGAAAAAGTCTTTTTACAGGGAATTTCGCGTTAATTTTTTTAAACTTAAAACAATAATTTTCTTTATTGGTCGGTTTCAGCGTTTTGAACATAATGATTTGTACGTTAAAGGATAAAACAATTAAGTAGCAATCCATGAAAGATGATTTGGGACTAGAAAACACGAATCTGAAGTCCAAATTATTTTTCAGATTTTTTTGTTTTTGAAAAAATTGGTGTTCTATTAATAGAACATTGGGCACTATTTAGCATAATTGTTTTAATGCTCCTAAAGATTGTTTATATAGAAAACTTAAGTTTTTTATACAGCCCCAATTATGAATAAAAATTCCCCGGGAGCTTTCTTCCTTTTACCATTTTTCCTATGTAAATTCAATTGCAACAAGTAAGAGTGATATATTCGGCTGTGCCGAATCTTATATACCCTTCACCATTGTGCGAGAAGAATACAGAGCAACTAGACAAAAACTAAATACTTTTTACATATACATACATACATACATATTCACAATTCTAAAAACTTCATTATAAATTAAATTTAAAAATCTATAACTGGTAAATATTTTTTTAAAATCGTTTTTAGAACATAAAAATTAAAAAAAAAAATTCTCTTTGAAAAACCGTGATTCGAACCAGAGGACTCAAAGTTTCTAAACTCAACCCCCTAGACGACTGAACCATAAACGAACGTTGGTTGAATATCATTAAAATGAAATATGGCCCGTTCATCGTCAGGTTTAAATTACAATGTAAAATAAGACACATACATAAATTTTAAAGTGAACTTGAAATTTTGATTGTCGGTTAAAAGAACAATTTATGGCATTAAATGTATGAAAATGATATCATGGAAATGTTGGCCATGACTTCGTCTGAGGTGGTCCATTCGGAAGTTCGAATTTTGGGCGACTCATTCGAGCTTAGCGATTAACACGAGTAATGTTAGTTTTTAAATCGTCAATCGTAGCTGCCTTATTCCTGAAGGCCCTAGACATTACATATCCCCAAATATCGTATCAAAACAATTTCTACGAATAAAATCCGAAACCATTCAATTTTAAAGATCGCTTTAATATGAACAATAATCTCTCTTTGAATAAACTGAGCATTTATGTTTTCAAAATCGAAAAATCGAAAATAAAAATATTTTAATTAATTTTATAAAAAAGTGACCTTTAGCTTAAAAAATTTATAATTGCTTTCTTCATAAAAATAATTTAATGAAAATTGAATTTGATGAACTTAAGCCCAATTAAAATATCAAAATTTGGGTTAAAACTCATAAAACAGCTCAGCAAAAATAACCACAAAACTCTCTTTTTTAGTTTTCAACCTGGTAAAAATAACAACTCGAAAACTGTTTGAACTTTTAATTCATGAAAGAGTTATCAATAGTCAAATTCAAAAGTTTTGGCAACAATTCAATAAAAAAGGGCGCACAATAAAAAAATGACTGCACTGCTGGCGGAGAACCGCCAAAAGAAATATGTAAGTTTGGTCGCAATTGAACAGGCTGCAGCCGAGCTTTTACAAATGCAGCTGCCGGTAAACCCTAAAGCACATGTCTTTTAGACAAATTTAACTATTGTTTTGGAACAAGAGACTGAGCTCCAAAATACTAGCAAGTGACAACAACAAACGATAGAGGCTTTGATATATCTTTTATATAGCGTCTAATAGATGCCACGTTTACCGCCTCCTGTTGGTCGGTGAACAATTAGTCCCAAACAATTTTTTATTCACTGTGAATCACTGTTTTATTCGTTTTTTTTTCAATTTGTTATACTATTTTTTAGTTGCCAAACTGTCCAAATAGCATTATTGATAATTTTTTAGCAGCTTAATAATGTTGCCGTACCTAATAACAATTTAAATTTTAATTGCGTTTCTTTTTGACAACGCAACTAAAGTTGTGTTGCCATCCGTTACCGAACCATTAGTTTACCCACTAGTGGTGGAGTGTACAAAAAAGAAGCAAGTCTATATCAGATTTTGTCCAGGGATAAATGTGGAAATGTGGATTTATTTCGACAATCAGAATATTAAACAGCCTTTGTATTTTTATATTAGAACAGAACTTCAAGTTCAGCAAGTTTTGATTAGTCTGGGATCACACTATGAAAGCTTTCTTTCAGAAAGTCTGAGCTTATTGGTGAGAGAGGAAGAGAACATGCTTTTCTTTTCTCCTCTCTGACCCATAAACTCAGACTTTCTGAAAGAAAACTTTCATAGTGTGAACCCAGACTTACTAAGAGTAAAATTTTATTAAAAAACTAGCATATAAACTGCTACTTTCTTAGCGTCTCCCTCCACATCGAGGACATATTTATATGCAAAAGTTTTTGTTTCTGGGTTTTAACAAAAATGTACCAACTTTTTAAATCGTTAGGGTTCTCATTCACTCCGAACCCTACACCGATAATATTTTGTTCCCAAGTTCAATACTGTAGAAAATTCGAAAAATAATACCTAAATAGCGGAAAAGTAAAAGAACGAAATTAAATTTCCCGTATTTTCCATTTCCCCCCATTGAAGTACCAAAAGTATAATTTAATACGAATGAATATGTCAAGGAATGGAGAAAAATGTTGTGAAAAAGGAACAATTTTCACCACAAAACGTTCGAATTTCAAAAAAGTACCAAATTAATTTTTGTATTTTTTAAATAAGTTACGAATGTGACACAATTTTAATTTCTATAATTTTTGGTCAAAAAAACAGGTTTACCCGTTTGGTCCCTAAAAGATCCGAATTTCAAAAAGTACCAGACACCTGTACGCTTATTTTTTTAAATAACAACGTTTAGTATTACATTTTTTGTACCTCGTTTAGTTTAGTAGATATTATAAAGATAGCGAATTAACTCTTTTTAACCTTTTTAACTCCTAGAGTTTCCAAAAATACCGTCTTAGTGGATCGATTTGGCGGGAGACCATCATCACCCGCTTAGGCTGTGCGACGATGAATCAGTCCGTAACGGTATAATTTGATGAAAAAACAAATCAATCCATCCGAACTTAGATCAAGCCGAAGCGGTGTCAATAGTACTAAAGGTACGGATTTCCTTAAATCAAGTAAAGCACGTTTGATTCAAGTACGTATTTTTCAATTTTGAAATACTTAACTTATCCATATTTAATCCCGAGTTCATACTTAAAACAATCCGAAAACATGATTAACTTAATTAGAAAGTGAGGTAAAATTAATCTAAAACTGTGCTTGATTCAAGAATTTCTCAGACGGTTTAATCTTGTTACTCTTTACACTTTTTTTGTATTTTCGCCATTTTTTAACAGAAGAATTTTCAATTATTAGGCACCAGCAGCATACCCAATATGGTTTCCATAATTACTCTACTTTGAATATTTGATGTATTTAACTAAATAATGTTAAAAAATAGAATATGGGAATTATTGCATCTTATTTTACTTTTTAAACATGAAAATAATCTATATTTTTCTTCTTGTAGTGTTGTTGTTGTGTCTACAACAGACTTTTATAAGCACACGCGTATGCACGCATATTGGTTTTCGAAAGTCATCCATCCCACTTTTGATTGTTTTAAGTATTATCCGTTCTTAAATTTTTGAGTACGACACGTACTAAATAAAATAAGAAGAAAAAACTTAAATTTGGTACGAGTTTTTTCTTTCTGTGCAGATTCTTTTTAATTATAAAAATCAATTTTTTTTTAATTTACAAATAATTACAATTTAATTTACTAAATAATTTAATTTAATAATTGTTTTCCTTGCATTTTTAATTGAAATTCTAATGAGTATTTTATTCAAGGATCTTTACACTGGTATTGTTGGCAACATTACAGCAACAATTTTTTTTTATACATAATTTATTTGTTTTTTTTTGTCTACTACAAAAAGTAAATACATAATTTCAATAAATTCCTTATAAAATATTAAACAATTTAAAGTTATATAATATGAATATTTTACACAATTATATTAAAATAAAAAAATATTCCACTAGGGATTAAGTCAAGTAATTGCTTTATCATCCTTTTAGGGCAAATATCATTAAAACGGCAGTGTGATTAGCTTAATTATATTTGAGTACAATTGTTAATTTAAAATTCATTTAATTTATGAATTTGTTATTAAATATTTAAACAATCAAAAAATTAAACATAAAACACAATTATTAATTGTGTAATTGATAGTTATGATTTAAAAAATACAAAATTATTTACAATTTTACAAAAAAAAAAAAAAAATTTTAATTATAAAATATTTATGGGTACTTAAATTTATTTTGAAAATTAAAAAAAGGCAGTAGAAAATTATGAAAAAACAGGCAGCAAATTGTTGTTATTTTAGTAAATGGACATTTTTAAATAAAATGGAAGACCTTAAACTTGTGACAACTACTTTGTATGTATATACGAGCTTATTACTAGATCTTAAGTTAAACCCAAATAAGGGGGTTTCCTTTTATAAAACTTTGATTTTATAAATTAAAATATCTGTGTTTACATACGTCCCGTATTGTTGCTGTTTGTACCCCATGTCACTTGTGGTGGATTTCTGGTGGTTAATCTTAAAGAGTTGCCATCATCATCTTCATTAACATGCTCATAACCCTGATTTACGGCACCACCACCATTCGTGCCATAGATTTGCTAGAAAAAAAATTGGAAATTATATTACAATTAAAATAAAATAACTTTCTTTTGATCTTATATTTTTAAGCGTATTTCTTTATAAAAGGGGGTCCAACCATAATGCAGTATGTTAATATTGAGCCACACCTTAACGTCAAGTTTTTTTGCCCAACTTAATTTGACATTTTTTTTTGACAAATTGAACCATTAAGATGTACACAATTAAGCAGCGCGTTAAGGTTTTTGAAGCCTTTTACGAAAATGGGCATACAAATCAAAATTCATTTCGTACACTTCCAAAGCACACTTTCACCCGAGTGGAGTCGTTAAAAAGCAGAATTGCCGCATAAGGGCAAATGAGAATCCACGAGTGATTGTTTAAAAGCCGATTCATCCACAAAGAGTGTATGTTTGGTGCGGCTTATGGGCTTTTTTGAAAATGAGGTGGACCAAGCAGTTACCGTGAATGGAGTTCGCTATCGTAAGTAAGTAAGGGTCTGAACGATATGTGGTCCCAACAAAATTGTTCTACTTTCTACACAGCCAGCGGAATAATGCCTCTTTTGCGCGAGAAATTAAATGGCCGTGTTTTCTCACGTTGTGGCGATGTCAATTGACCGCCACGATCATCTGATTTGACACCGTTGGACTTCTTTCTTTGGGGATATTAAAAAAAAAACAAGTGGCCTTCAAAAAGCCAAGAACAATTCAAGACCTAAAGGATGAGATAACGACATTGAACCTCAATTATGTCTCAAAGACATTACAAATATGAAACATCGAAAAGAGGTACTCCCCCGATGTCGTGACGAGCATTTGTCCGATACTTCGTTTCACACATAATTGTGATGGATTCTTCTATAATAATAAAAAAATTTAAGATAATTATCTAAAAACCTTTTGTTTTATTTACAATTAACATCGTGCGTTTGGCCTGGACCACCCTTTATTATTGCTGTTGGTTATTGAAGTAAACATTTTTAAAATATAATTATTTTGAGATATCGCTATGTTTTAATTAAAAAAAGTGTACTGTTTTTTCCTTAATTGTACTGTTTCTTTGTATTAGGCGTACCGTTTTTCCGAATTTAAAATCTAATCTTGGCTTCCCTTGATTTCAATCCATTCCCTTATAACCAAAATTGGTAACTTTTTCCCATTGTGTACTTTTTTTTCCATTTTGGTTACTTTTTTTTCAACTGAAAAAATAGCCAATTTGTTGTCATACTTGGATATTAGACGATCAAGATTTGCACTTCTAGTTTAAAAACCCCCAAACTTTTTTTTACCAATTGACTCATAATTTTGTAAAATAAAATCTTATTTGCTTTCAGTTCCTCTTTCAAGTTGAGTGTTTCAATTTACGTTCAAGAAAACAGCTAATTACAATTTTAATGAGCATCTTTTACGATTGTCTTTATAAGCTTTTTCTTGATGACATCTTGAAAATAAATTGTTCTAAAATTGCATATAGCCTACATCACATCGTTAAATTTTTGTGAAGTATGTTAAAAAAACTTGAAAGCAACACATGATCGTGTGGCTGCAGGGTTAGTACTACCATTACCCGCTCCGCATTTCTAGACATATAAATATATAATTGTATATGTTATTGATGCAGTTAACATTTATACTATTTTACATTTCCTTTATAAAGATATTTTTTGTAACCGATTACACTATGGAACATTTTTGGGATTATTGTCTGGGGGTGAGAAATTCCAAGTCAGGGTGATGGTACTAGGCCAGTATAGTAAAACCCTCAAAGGGTTTGGCGTTCGTATGTGTCAGTTTTTTTTTTATAACATTTAAAATTTTTTCCTTATCTTGATGTTTTTTCGCTTAGTTGTAACATTTTGGCAAAAACGTAGTTTAACATAACTCGAGAACCACTTGTCCGATTTTGCTAAAACAAACTCAAAAAAATTTAGAATTACAATTTATTTAATCCGTTCATATAACGTTTTTCTTTATAATCAACAGTTTTGCCGGTAAAAATAAATTTGTGGAGAAAAAAAAAAATTTTTTGCCTAAAAATTAAAATTTTTTTTTTTAAATTCATAACAAATCCAAAACGGAAAAAAGGATCAAGTGTTATTAATTTCATGTAAAGTCACATAACCTATAAACAAAATGCGACATAGATCATAGAAATCGATTAACGCGTTCTGCTTTTATTTACAATTAAGTGAAGGTATCCCATTTTGACAAGAATATTGATATTTGTTTTTATTCAAAAAAGTGTCATTTATCGCCTTTTTTATAAATTTTCCCCAATAACTCCAGACTTCTGGCCATAAATTAATTATCAATTAAGCCATATACGCTATATATTTGACCTTCACAGAAAAGTGGATTCTGGTACCTAAAAGGGAGTAGAATAACTTTTAATGTGTTTTTCTCAAACTTCATTTTTACACACTTGGTCCCTTTTCTCGGAGAAGGTCACATATGCTATAAATAATAATCACTATCTGGGGAAGTAGGGAGAATCCCTAAAAATGGCCATAGGGGAAAGAAGGAAAGATTTTTTGAAATTAAATATTTTGGTTACTTTTTGTTGCGTTTGGTTACTTTGTTTTTACGTGGCAGCACTGATCACAACTATACTTGAAGTCCAACGAATTAATGTACACTTTCAGCCAGCCGTATTCATAATGCAAATTTCTCATGAAGTAAGCACCAAGTTTATTTATAATACACTTACCAAACTCTGGCTAACGATTTGCTAAACTCTTGTTAACCAGCTGCCAAACGTTTGCCAACTTGTGAAAAAAGCTGTTTAATGTTAAACACTTTGGTTGGTTTTATTACAATAACTGTTTTATTTTTCTATCTTTTTTAATTTAATTTTAAAAACTTTTTAAAATTGTTATATGTGGAGAAAAAAAATAATAAAAAATTTACAATTAAATGACAAAACCAGCGATAATTTTCAGGAATTCTGATAGTGCATACAAAGTGCATTATTGATTGAAAATTCGTATGATTAAAAACATTTTTTCAACTTTTTAAATTTGACTTGAGATGTTTTGTCAAAATGCCACAAATATGTATAATTTATGGAAATTTGCAATCGTACAGACTTGCAACTTTTGTTGCAGCAAATTCTGAGTTTATCGGTGAGAGAGGTGAGAAAGTTTAAGAGGGGCACTCATCTCACCAATAAAATCAAAAATTGCTGCAACACAAATTACAAGTCTGGACGATGACTTTGCAACGTATTTGATTAAAAATATGAATAATTAAATAAAGAAATCCCTTCTTGTTTATTAATAAAAAGAATCATTCAACGGTTAGATTTGGAGTTGAGGGACTTATTAAAGTTTTGTTTTGTTTGCAAAATAATTTTTTTGTGATATTTCCTATTGTGATATTTCTTACGTACCTCTGGGTGGCTACCATTTACATTAAAGACATCTTTAATACTAATGCCTGCATTTGAAACACGACCGCTGCGAACATTCGGAATACCGCCATTATTATTCAACTACATTAAAAAACATAGAAATTTAAGAAAATTTCTACAAAACCAAAGTGGAAAATAAAAAAAAACTGACCGTTGAAGCCGCCGCAATGCCATATTCATTTTTAGCTCCCAAAGTTTGCATAGCTGACTTTCTTCTCTCAGCCATAACGGAATTTTTGCGCACCTCCAGTGCTCTTATAGTTTCGGCACGCATAGTCAAACGTCTTGTTAAAATAGGTGTGGCTGTAAAGGAAAACAATTAACGAAAAATTTTAAAATGCCAATAATAAATGTTTAACTTACAGGGATTATTTTCAGCTTCTGCTGTCAATTTCATAAAACGTTTTTTAAAGGCCACATCCAGAGTACCAATTTGGCGTCTGGGTTGTCGAGCTTTCTCCAAATTCTGAATTGTCTTACGCCTGGCAATTCGATCGGGTCCACTACCGGAATCATTGTCATAATCTCCATCTATGCCCTGCAGTCGTTGAAGATTTTTAACTATTTCGACGGCATGCTAAAAATAATAAGTTTTAATAATTGTATGCAGCTTGAATCTGATTTGATAAAGTCCTACTTTGTCTATCAGTGCATCTTGCGAAAGATCTTCGGATTTCTTCTTAAAGAAGTTTAATTCGGTCGATGCCAAAATATGTGACAGGGTACCGAAACGATGGAACAACATGGCCGTAAATTGTATGACCAAAATTAAAGCAAAAAAGAACACAAACACCAAACCAATCGGTTCCAATTGCAGATATTCTTTCGATATGTGGACCTATTTGTTTTATTATGGAATATTAAAGAAACAAGTTAAATATTATTAATTAATAAAGGGCCAACATTTTTTAGGAAATATTGTATTAGTTACAAAAAATTTATTAATTTACAAATATTCAGAATGTTTTATGAGACCCTGCATCATTGTAAAATTAAAAACATTTTATTGAATGTGCCATGTGTTGGTGAAGGAGAGAGAAACTTGTCTGTTGATTTAGTGCTGAAAGAATTTTATTTTGTAACTTACTCCCAGATTCCCCAGATGTACGAGTATGTATTTAGATTTCATATGAGTATTATTGAAACCACCACACAGAGTAGTTTTGTAATGTGAAATGATTGAAAAGAAATATTTTTTTTTTGTTTGTAGGGTAGTTTGGGATGGAGCGTGTTAAGCTCGTAGAAACATGTTTGTTTGTAAATGAAAATTATAGAAAAATGATTTCTGTATAAAGTCAGAGTTTAAACACCTTAGCAAGCATAAACATATTTACATGCTTTGAATTTTTGGTAAAAAGTTGGTTATCAAATAAAAGTTTTTCTTTTGATTTCGAGGGATTTTATTGGGTATTGTAAGGGTAAATATGAGGCTAACTGTAGTATTTTCATAATCGCTAAGACCGGGGTTTTGAGATATGGATTAAGTTTAAACCTAGTTTAACGTAGTCTGAAACTCGGATTTTTCCGGCGAATTGTGATTTTTTTTTATTATTTCATTAAATATCAATATTTTAAGCAAAACTAACCTCTTCCCTCAAAATTCTGTATACAAACTTGGTAATGGCGGCACAAATTTCAGATTAACTAAACCTAGTTTAACTGTGATCTTAAAAACACAGCCTTAATGTTTTCAAATCAATTACAAATATTTTTTCTTCTTTTACTTAAATTTTTGGGTTAACTTGATTTTTTTAAACAAGTTTACTTGAAGTCTGAATTGCAATAGCTTACTGTATGCATTGCCTTGTGATTAAATAGGTTACTACCTTAATTACCTTATTAAAACCTTAATACAGTTTCATCAGAAAAAATTGGATAATTGGTTTAATTCTTGTTCAAATCTTAACACTGCTTCAAAAATCTGTTTAGATTTTCTTATTTTTTTTGATAGTTCTTAAAAGATTTTGTATACTTCTTATATGCCTAATTAAAATGTTACAGACTAAGAACTAAGAAAGTCTTAAAATGTGTAACCACAAAAATATCTAAACTTAAAGCCAACATGGTATATTTGTTTTAATGTCCGTAAATATAGCAACGTCTATTTAACGAATTAAATAAAAGTTCGAGAATAAATGTTGCCTAGCATGCGCGCCCATAACATCGAACCCTTACGGCACAAACAGCTTAAGCGACATTATTTAAAATGTTCAATAAATTAATTTAATGGCAAAACTTGCATCATCTCCTTAAATGTAATAATGGTCGCATAAGATACTTTTCGTTGTGCAATTCAAAAGTCTTTTAATTGTTGCCAATATATTGTTCCACTTTCGGATATCACATACACATTGGCGATATTATTGTACAATACGTAAAATTGAACAATTTGATTGCTAGTGTATGAGCCGCTTTAAGCTTACATTGCGGTAAGGGCTCGATATGATACCCATTACCTCTATCGTGTATATAAGGGTGCGCCTTATTTTTAATATTTGCGATATTGTACCGTAACTCCCCTCTAGAAATGTTCTTCCCATCAAAAAACTATGATCCGCAAAAAATTAAGCCGATCACATATCGAGAAGTCTTGACTTATCCGCCCAAAAGTTTGATGGTGCATTTACAAGGGAAATTAATATTTTTTTTTAAGATGTAAGAATTTTGCAATTAAATGTAAAAGAATCGAAATGTGTAGGAAATGTTCGTTATATGTATATAAAAGACAAAATATGGTTTAATATTTTTATAGTTATTAAAATTTCCCCAGGCCATTAAGGCGTCTCATGGCACTTGAACAAGAAATGCGAGAGTAAAGTTAACGTATTTTGAGAAATATTTGAAAAATATCTAATTTTTATTTAAAATATACCCATATGAGTAGTATATGTATAAATATGAGTTATCAGGTATGGCCAAAAAAATATTTTTTTAACGGAAGTATCAAAACTCCATTTTCAAATTTTTGTTAAGCTGGCAACACACTTGTGAATTCTGCGTGTGATTTGTTAGCGTACCATTTCAAATCACAACCTTACTCATCGAACAAATCACAAGAAATTGCAAATTTTTTAATTACTTGTGATTTGTGCGCGCAGAGCCCCATTTACAAATAACAAGTCGAGCTTGCACAAATCACTAGTGTGTAGCCTGCTTTAAACAAATTTTAAGATCATCGCATTGATGATAAGGAATAAAAATGTGAACAAATTATGTCAGTACCTCCCATAGTTTTTGCGTACCTGCGATTTAAATTTTGCAATTTTGGCCACATTTTGGCGAATGAGCCAAATTTCCTTACTGTTATGAATTGCGTGTTAAACTTATTTAAACTACTTTAGTACAAATAATTTTAAATATACTCTTAAGCTTTTCTTAAAATCGGAAAACATGCCCCCTAATTGAAAGATTGCGAAATTATGTATATTTTTGTGACGGCTTATATGAAACTGTCACACGAAGACAAAACAGTGCGAACACGGAGATAAGCCCCTAAATGCACATGGGGTCAAAATTAATTTAACCTTTAACTCACTCACTGGTATACGATTTATGGTAATGCCTTCCATAACGGATTCATCCCATACACGGACATCCCCATAACTGCCCTAGAGGGAAGCGAACTGACACCAAACTTGTCCCGTGATAGGTCTTTGGTGGTAGAGACCGTTTCTAGGTCTAACACTTTGTATGAATAAAACCTATCAATTTTACATGGGGTTGTCATTGGAGGGAGTCAATTGACACCATTTGACCAGTCACACATTTATTCTCAATGAACGCGTTTAGTGTTAGTTAATACAATGTAGGATTTTTTTTAATACAATGTAGTATTATTTCAATAAATCGAGTCCAAGAACAAAATTTCAGAACCAAATTTTCGAAAGTCCCAATAAATTTGTCACACCACCGGTGAAGACTAAGCTGTAATTCATTCCTTTTTCTACCTTTTTGTTCTTCATGTTTCAGTTTAATGATTGGTTCTCCTTTCACTAGTCATGAGTTCTATCATGTTGTACTTGTTCTATTTTCACAAATCCCAGGACTGGTCAGAAGCTTTGAAATAACCAATAAGAGTTGTATTTGATTAGAAGTTCATCGTTCTGCAACTCTGATTTCTATTTGTGTTAATGCCAATACAATTAGCGATTCCTCTATTAACACAAAGGCACAGTCTCATGTGTTGAGGATAGCAAACAAATTGTTGTTTAATTTGAGAAGTTGTTTGTTTAGCTCATGTTGTCTGCTTTAGAACCACAAACGAAAAACATGCTAAAATATGGTCACAACCAACAACACTATTTTTATATAATATTTTAAACATATTTTGTATAATATAACCATATTCTCGTCACCGACAACCATATTATGGTTAAAATAGTTTTCCATCAAGAATCCACGACCATACTATGGTTGCCTCCGAACATATTATGGTTTATAATAACTTAAATATGTTTAACACTTATAATAGCATGGTTGGTTTTTAACCATATCATGTTGCTTTTGAAAAAGAGGAAAATACTATTGTTTATTAAAAAACAAATTATTGGCACATTAAGTGGTAACATGTTGAGAAGTAACCATAATATGGTTATTGGTGGCAATAATATGGTTAAATAAAACATAATCAGAAGGGAGAAAACTCCCGGGGAATTTTTATTCATAATTGGGCTGAATTTATTTTAAATTTTTTTTTAAAAATAGTTTTTTTGGAGGCGACCATATTTAAACTTGTTTATCTCTGCGTGTGGAAACCTGGATTCTTATTAGTTGGTTACAATCTTGAGGATTTTAATGCCGAGGATGAGATCCCTTTTACAACATTTACAAATTAAAAAGAACTGTTTGGTGAGTCTGAAAAAATTACTCTATTGAAATATTTAAAATCAAGCGCAGTTGTGTAGGTAGAAATATGAGATTCCATAACTTCTTATGATGAAGCATTACAACAAATTGACCGTTTAAAGAATTTTACTAGAGACAACTTGGTCTTTTTTCATCATTCAACGGCTCAAATTAAACCGATCTTAGTTAAACCGTCGTTTCCACATGCAAGTGCAGATGCACACAATACACTCACACTTTTTTACTAGCCTTTACACAATTTTTGTACTTTCAGCCAATCGGCTGTTTCGTCGATTTTTCTTTGATAATACGTTTACACTACTTGCAAGTAAATACTTGCATGTGGAAACGTAAGGTAACCTGGCATTTACACGTGCAAGTTCAAGTTCAAGTTCGAAATACTCAATACACTCACACTTGTTCACTAAACAACCTCATTTTTCTTATTTGCAGATAACTTGCAAGACATTACTAAAGACAGAGATTTTTTTGCCATATGCAGCAAGTTAGTGCCGGTTCACACACGTCAAGTTTGACTCGTCAAGTCTTGAGTTTTTAGGAAAGAGGGGAAAAGAAATGGCATTCTCTTTTCCCGTCTCTCCTAAAAGCTCAAGACTTGACGAGTCAAACTTGACGTGTGTGAACCGGCACTTAATGCCAAAAATATAAACAGTGTTACCAAATTGACTTGATGGCGGAAACAATAATTAAAGTTTTAACACTTTTTTAGCTTTATATAAAAATATTTCATGTTTTTTTTTTTGCAAATATAAAAAGAAGACAATTGATTATAATTTTAAAATATTAATATCATTAGAAAAACTAATAATAAATATTAATGATAACTTTTTATTTCGAAATGAAACTCGGTTTCGCACTTGATAACTCTGATGTATGAGGAACTGTGTAAACATTCATGTAACTAACATGACATTTGACTATTTCGGCGACAAAATATTTAAAATAATAAATATGTAGCCCTCTCATAAGCGGACAAAATAACCGGGAATCTTGGCTTAAAACAATTAAGCAGTTCTTTTGGTGCGGAATCCAGGTTGTCCCAATATTTTTAAAAAGCTGGTACAATAAAATACATACAAAAACTCAAATTAATTTTGAAATATTTTTTAACTTTAAAGTCGATTTTCTCAAAATAATTTTTTTGAAGCTTATCCCCGTGGCGTATTCCTTCCTGACTTCATGTAAATTTTTTACTTCACATTTGTATTGCAACATCGGGTGATTTACATTATTGCCTTGGAAATGCAACAATGTTTTCTATGTATGGTTTCTAGTGTAAAGATATTTTCAGAAGGTAACATTTAAAAATTTTAACTTTTTGGCCAAAAATTCAAGCAAGCACTATTTGCATTTTTTTTAACTTATAATACTATTAATTTTGAAAAATATACATTTTTTTGTTAAATATGTTAACCAAATTACCGTTTGAAAATAACTTTAGTAAGTACTTTGTTAAAGGTTTTTTTAAACAATGTCCAGTAAAACATAAAATAGTTGAGTAAGTAAAAAAAAAAATAAAAAATATGTATTAAACAAACATTAACATTTAAAAATTATTTATAAACAAAAAAAAGTAGACAAATATTATGTAAAATAAATTATAAATTATTACATACAAATAAACACAATAACAGTGTTAGTTCCCGGAAAAACACCCAAAAATCACAAGGATTATTGAACCCGATAACTGAGGGATATTTTGCTTATGGGTAAAATGGTACCAGTGTGTCAAGTTGTATGAACAGAATTTTTAATATGAATTTATAATTTTTTTTAAATATGTGTTTTATTGGTTTTTAATACAAAAAGATACCCAGTAAACAATTTTATGTATAAAAAAGGATAGGAAATATTTGGTTGTAGTTAAAATACACAGTTAGAAAAAGTTGGTAAGTAAAACTAGTATGTGGTAGGTAAGGCGAGCAAGGAGATGTTTTTTTTTGTATTTGTAGGTGAAGAATTAAATAGGGGGGAAACCAGGTTTATTTATAACACAACAAAACACAGGAGCCAAACAAATTCATTATTATAAAAAAATTATTTTTTTTTTTTTGTATAAAAACCTCAGAAGTTTCTTCTATGTAAGTTATATTCGTTTTGACACCCAGTGGCCAAACGATGTGTATTTTATCCTTGTTCAATTGCAACAGAAAAACAATCAAGACAAATAAAGCATTGGCCATGAAAAAGGCGAAGACCGCTTTGTTCCTCAAATCAATTAGATCGGCGGCAATACGAGCCTGATTTTGTTTAATTATATATTTGATAGTAATTTTGCGATTATTTTGCAGACAGCACCATAATGTTTTTATTTAAGTATACAATTTTGATTGTTTTTGATTTTAAATTTTGATTTTTTATTTTGCCAAAAGAAAAGAAAAAGAGAAAAAAATAATAGGTTAGTAAAGTTGTCCAATAGGGATTTCTACAAGAAAACGCCTTTGATATCTAAAGTTGTATATGTTATGTTAGACCCTAAAATAGGCGCTTGACTCGTTGAAATCCCTTTTAAAAATTTACCTCTTGTGTGGATTCATCGTACGTGATATTTGTGCGTACACCGAAGGGCCACTTAACGTGTATATTATCCTTGTTTAATTGCAATAAGAACACAATTAATACGAATAGGGCATTTATCATAAAGAAGGCAAATACCGCTGAGTCACGCAATTCTTTAAGATCTTTTGCAATTCTTGCCTAAAAAAGTGTAAAATTTTATAAACGTTAGTCGTGTTTAAAGTTCGGTAAATTTTTTAAGCCTTTTTATGTTCCGTGAAATTTCCAAATATGTATAGTTGATTGTTTTTGAAGGAACTTAAAAAGGTTCAATATAATATAAATAAGAAAGCTTTTAATATTGGATTTTGTTTATAATGGAGATCTTTCAAACATCAGTTCAGATCGATATAGAACTCTTAGAGACACTTTTTGGGTTTGAGATTAAAGTAAATTTAATTATATAATTAGCTTATCTGAGAATTAAGTTAATCTAGCATCAATTGAATTTCATATTTTTAGGTTGTGGATTAAACCATACTGAGAACAAATAGATGGCAACATTTTTTTTTTGCAAATGTCAACTTTTTATCAAAGCAAGATGGATGTTTTCAAAGCACAGAATATACAGAACTGACACGAGACGGAAGATTTTGCCTTTTTTTTTGTCTCTTTCTAAGAAAGCTGCCCTTTTGCATTTTTTGTTTTGATTACGCAATTCGTGTTGATAGTAGCGGCCTGTTTTGACACATTGCCACTTTACTACCAAAAAACATTTTCTTTCTCTTTCTTCGAAAGCTGCCCTCGCAACTGATTTTGGCCTTTTTCACACATCACTTTTTACAGTTCTGTGTATTCTGTGTTTCAAAGGTGAAGAAGAAAATATGCGAATTAAATATTGTTCACAAGGTAGACATTTTTTACTTTTAAAGAAAAAATATAGAAAGGAACAATTATATAAAAGTGCTTAGCAATATATTTTATTTTATTTATTTTTTGTTTATATTTTTGCAACAATTGTTTATGTTAAACATGTGTATGTTGACAGTTTAAGTTAAGGTTTAAACCACCACCATTGGCCGATTAAACTAGCAAAAAAAGTTAATAAAAATACAACTCAAAAAGTAAATACGGATATTAAAGTTAATTTAATCGCATGTTCAGCAGCAAATGTTATAATTCATTGCAATTTGGCGTGGTTATTCTGCCGGCGTTATTGCTTGTCATAAGATATCATAAATTGCTTGTGTGGCTAGGGGGTTACCAATGCACAGTTTGCTTATTTTGTTCGCATTGAAAACTTTTTGGTCCTGACTATCTATTGTTATGGGAGCACAAGAATAAAACGTTGCCAGAATTAGCGACACAGATTCATGCTCTGTCACATTTTATCCGCTTAAATTTGAAATGAAAATTGATTTGGAATTACTTAATTCATCTCTTTTCGTGTTTAATGGTTTATTATATGTATCTGTCTAAGAGATGTCATGTATAAGAGATGACATCTAAGAGATGTCACCTTAAAGAATAATGCTATTCGAGATTCTTAATGTGAATTTTGCCAAATTTACTTCCGAAATGGAGATCAAAACAAAAAAACTAATGGCTTTTTGCGAAAACTGGGCGATATTTATTTCTCGCTACGGTTAAAGAGTGGATCCAGTTCTACTTGTTGCACAAATCTGAATAAGTTTTTGTAAAAATACACTTGTATTAAGATTAACCTATTGTTTCAAAATGTTTAAAATTTGATTCCACATGTTGCAAAAGATAATCGACATTACAAATTTTAACTGAATTCGCTTAAATTTATCTTCTTGGCTGTAAAATAATTTTAAATATTAATATTGTACGTATAAATCCACATTAAAGTAGAGAAAAATCAGGAATTACTTGAAAACTATAATTCCCTTATCTACTGACAAAGAACATCTTACCTGTTCAATAGGATCATTGTCGATAGGGAAGAGATATTTATCTATCAAATCTTTCCAGAATTGTAGTTCTGAGCTTGACAAAAAGTCTACCTCCCCCTTACGTAATTCGACATCTTCAATCCAGTAGGGATTGGTAAGGAAATCTCTTTCTTGCCTGGGCTCTACTGAAGTATCAGTATCAGATTCTTCCGATTCATCACCTGACTTTTCGGCTACCGAGGAGAGTAAATGATGATCTTTAGAGCCACTCGATGTAGTGCGTCTGCGGCCATGACGATGAGAGTGTGGATCATGGGGATTAATAGTTTGTTCAATACTATCAATCCGATTTTTAATGGTATCCAAAGATTCGGCAATAGTGGTGAGTTGCTGTTTTTCATCGGAGGTTTTGCCATGAGTACAGAATATACAGCGAAACAGGCCGGCCAAAGAGAACTCCACGGAGCCCTCATCATCAGCATTATTGCCCACACCACCCTGCAAAAAACCCAGCATACTCTTTTGTTTCGCCTGTTTAGCTGATTCTTCGGCTGCTTTCTTTTCTGCTTCCATTTCTTTTTTAGTTTTCTTAGCTACAACTTCTCGAGTACCCCACGATACGACATTCAAGTTGATAATGGAATATAAAATCAACAACAAGTACATAGAAGGTATGGATAGTAAATAGATGAGACCTGCAGATATACACCAAAACTCTTGCGGATGCAGACACGCCGCTATAAAGAACGAACCCACCATCGAAATCAAGAAAATAGCTGAAGGTGAACCGATACCGTCCTCACCTAACTGCAATGCGGTACCCACAATGACAGCCATCATAATGAGCGCATATGCCGTAGACAAAACTTGAGCGAAGAACAGTTGTATATTAGATTTGCAGGTGAAACAAATAAACATGAAGCCCAGAATGGGTATAATATTATAATGGAAAGAAGTCCAATTGTCGATACGGAAGGCAGCTACAAAAGCACCCACCAACATAAGGAAAATCGTACCGGGACCCAAAATAGTACCACCCATTAACATCATTTGGTAAAAGATGTAAAGCAATGAAATGTTATCATTAATTTTAATGGTACGCTTGGCATCACCCAGCAAATCCATAATGTTGGCAATGGTTGAGGGTACCCAACGGCGACGCTGATTGTAGAATTCGTTGAAACCTTCGGGACAGTGAGTATATGCATCAGAGGCAGCTGAATATTCGACACGATAACCACGTTGCAATAGCAAAGTACACAACCAACGATCTTCTCCCTGATCGTATTGTACATAATGCCGAGCTTCGTCGGATTGTGTGGTATATTTCTTCATAACATTATCGTCCATCAAGGCTTTGCCACGGAAAAGAGAGAAACATCCGGGACTACAAAGTACACAACCAATCATATGTTCGGTAGCCTTTTGCAGCCAATGACCAATTGCATATTCAAACAACTGATACCACACCATAGGACCGGAACCCACAGGGTGAATACGTCCACAGGCAGCACCTAAATTCTTATTCTTTTTCATCAAATCCACCAGTAAAGTCACAGCATTTGGCTTGAAATCAATATCACCGTCCAAAGTCAAAAGGTAAGTATTTTCTGCTATGGTATCTTTACGATCTACCGGTATGGGCAGTTCCATAAGACGATGACCCAAAAGGTAGTACATGTACATGACTTGAGACCAACGCTTACGATGTCTAATACGATCTTTGTCCTTTAAGTGGGCAATGAATTTCGTTTTACCGGGCAGAGTCCAGACCAAACGGCCACCATAAGGAGTGGGATATTTCTTGGGAGGCCTTAAGCGTATTCTGGTTTGATGAATTTCGGAGGCCGCATCATCCATGGTGGCCACCAAAAGTTTTACGAAACGATTTACTTGTATATCTTCATCGCTGTGATCGGAAATTTCAAAAGAATCATCAAAGAAAGTGTGGGCTGTAATTTGACAAATTTAATAGGTGTATTGTATTTTTTAAGAAATACATTTTTACTTACTTTCAAATTCATAATAGTCGGGATCTACTATTCTCAAATATTTTTGGGCCACTCTTCGGGCACATTGATCTTCATCCATACGCATGATACTCTTTAAAAACTCCATCATCTCATCCTTCGTCTCATGCCACATAGTACAACATGCATAAATTCGAGTAATATGATCAGATGACTTTATAGTGGGCTTACTTTGTATCGCTGAACCATCTGTGTGCACCGAAATGGTTTCATAATATTCATCTCCCTTTTCCTTTTCTATTTCAGAAAGATCCTACAAATTATTCAAAAGATTAATTAGATTTCAACGAAGATTTGTTTGAAAGAGCTTACTTCAGTTTTAACATCAGCCTGATCATCCCTTCTTCTATTCATGGCCATAGATTGATCTATCAAGAGAGAGCAGTACATAGGCTTGACGAATAATTTCTCGGTTGTGGCTAAACGTTCACATTTCGGAGTCCAAATGTGTAAACCAATCCAGGTTTGAGACAACAACCATAAAATCCATGCCCAAGCCATTTGATTTGTAACAAAATCATTGAATCTGAAGTTCGAGGGACTTGTAAAGAACAAGTAATCTGGTATTGTATCATGGAAGAAGCAAGGATCATCTATACGAATACCACACGCAGCTATTAGCAAAGAAACGGCAATGGGTACTGTTAAACTGACTGGAAAAGCATAACTGAAGCCTTGTATTAAAATTTTGCAAGCAAATTTGCCAAAAATGTAGCACAAATAAGCTCCGAAAATTTGTATAAGTAAAACATAGATCACTGTATTGTAGGAGGCCTCAATATCAATACTGTCAATATTGGCAGCATCAAAAGTATCGGGCAAACTGTTGGTTAGAGAAGTAGCCAATTCATCTACTGAAATTTTATGTGGTCCAAAGGCATCACTGAATAAACCGAAAATATTACCAGGCTCCTCTCCTTGTATCCACCAAATTAATAAAACTGAACACAGGAATAGGGAAATTTTCCAAATAGACAAAAACATGTGACTGAAATATCTTGTATATTTCAAATCATCCTTAACTCTGCCCATAATTCGTATTAAGCCGAAGGAAGATTGTGATGTTACATAATTTTCCCACCATCCACATGACACCATCAAACATGCCACCGGAATTACCCAAAGTTCCTTACGATTTTCCAATAAAGGCCATATAACAAATCCGGTAACCTGGGCCGCTACTGCAATTAAATCGATTAACATTTTGGCAAAACGTTTGCCTTCCTTACTGGTCCGTGACATTAGGCCTAAGATACCCGGAATAACGCATAAACAGTTGGTCAACATGGCCCCTTGGATGGCATCCAATTGCGGTAAAACAACAAACATTAGCAAAGCAGTGCCGAATGTATTTAAAGTTTCCATTACAAACATAAACAGAAAATGACTTTTCCGGGGAACTTTAAACGTTTTGAAGAAACAAATACGAGCCGAACGTATTAGGGAACCCACTTCGGGTATCGAGAAGGCGATAATCAAAGCCCAGAGCCATGCTATACGTTCTTCTTCGGGTAATTTAACAACAAAAGTTTTATCACGACCCTGTTTAGGAGTTAGAGAGTTATTGAAAATTAATTTATGTTTTATTCAATGCTTAGTCCTCGTCCACATTATGAAACGTTTGAGGCGAAACATTTGAGTTTGTTAATGAAAGGGGAAATACGAATGGACAAATGTACTTTGTTTGTAATTGAAAGAAAGAGAGAAGTCATACAAAATGCATAAATGCTGCAAAACAAAAGTTTTGTTTTATGGACACGAATGCAGTTGCAAAAGAGAATTGAAGAAAGTTTCTGCAGAAAATGTGTCATAATATGGGCGAGGACTAAAAATGGAAAAGTTTTGTCACTTACTAAATCTTTATTACAGTATTCTATTTTTTTATCTTTACGGAGTTGTGATGTCATAAATAATACACAGCCTTTTGCCACCACACCACCCGCCAATACCAAGACAAATGTGAAAATGTAGGCAAAGATTTTTAAAATTTTTACAGTTAATTCTAGACATTCTTGATTTGCCGTTGAACCCGATTCTATTTTAATGGGTGGATCTCTGAAAACATCCCAGCCTTTTGTTTCCTGTATAGTACGTTGGCTAAAAAAAAAGAAAAGTAAAAACATTTTATTCATTTTAATTGTGAAAACCCTCTTTCGAAGGCCTAGGAAATGTTCATAGTAAGAAAATGGGTTTATTTTGATATAAAAAAAACAAGAGTGCTATGCTCGACTATGCCGAATCAAATATTTCAGGAGTGTGCTTTATATGGGACCTAATAATTACAACCCAAAAAATACCTAAATTGAACCAAATATTAGTATAAAAATACACATTTTTTAGAATTTAATACCAGTACTTAAATTGATTTTCAGAAGGCCGCTTTATGCGGGACCCATGGTAAATTATGTACCGAATATCACAAAAATAGATGTTGTTATTTCTAACCATATAAATACTACTAAATTAGACGAAATTTTAAAACAATCACCCTTATTCCATTTAGCGTCTTCAATACGAAACGATAACGCTTTGTGTCGATTCTTGCAAATCGGTATGCCCATTGTCAATATCAAGTTTTATCGATAAGCGTCGATGTATTTTTGGTATGCCGTATGCAATTAACGATGGCATCGATATAAATTGATTATGATTTTGTCGTCAGTCTTATTGGTGTCGAAGCAGTTGTATTCCTTTTTTACTTTTTTATAATAATAATGTTGAATTAAAAAATGGAAAAAGAGCAAAAAAGCTACGCGAAAATTGCAAAATTTTGCAAAAATAGCGACAATTCGCGAAAATTTTTAATATTTCAAACAAGCAATAAAATTGATTTAAAGTCCCTAAAGCTATAAGGAATAGCATTAATTCCATAAAAATGTCTAAATTAGCGGAAATCGCGAATTTTCGCTATGTGTTTGACTGACGAAACTTTGCCTGTAAGTTTTCTGATTCTTTTAGAGCTTTAACGATTTTTAATAAATATTCAACTTTTCTATCATACCTACGGTGACCATTCGTCCTTATTTTTTAAGGACAGTCCTTTTTTTGGGCACGATGTCCTTTAAGATTTTTTTAAAAAAGGAGGACGGTAAATTTTCCTTTTTTTAACTTTTTATCACAATTTTTTTTATAGCTCCAACATAATGATTTTTTGTTTTCTTAACACCACAAAATTTAAACATCAAAAAAATATAAATTATAATCATTCAAAGCAGTAATAAGCTGGCAACACTGAAAAAGGTATGTTCAATGCGTAAAATTTTTTGTCAGTTGGATTAATAACAAAGTGCAATTTTCAAATGGACTGTGCAGAATTTAAATACTTTTTATCAAATAACAGTGGGTTTTACACAGAAAGAAAAACACTCGGGATAAATTAAGTTCTTAATACTTACTTTAAGTAAGAGTCGTACTCAAAAATTCAGGAACGAATTATACGAAAACGTATTTAAAACAATCCTAAAGGGAATTACTTTCTAAAATTAATGCCGAAGTTTCTTAAAATAAGTACAAAATTCTTAAACCAAGTAAAAAAAAGATTAAACTTCTTGTTGGTAGTGCCACACTGAGAGTAAAATTGCAAAATGTGCACAAGTTGTTAAAAAACGATTGTTGTGTGCAGCGATGCCAACTTAGTGCTTTTGGCAATATTCATGGTGCTTTTTGATGCCCCAAAAACGCCAAAATTATATCCATAGTGCCAAACTAAGAAAAAGCACTTACTTGGTGCTTTTTCAATTTTTCGTTAGTGTCTTTAGTGCTTTTCAAAACTTTGATTATATAGAGGATGATTTAGATCTGCTATTTCGGCTAAAATTTTGAGAAGACCTGTAAAGATTTTAAGATTTCAAATGATAAAAAAGTGACGAATTAACGAGGGTAGTGCTAGGCTTCATAGCAATTTGGAAATTTTACAAAACGTTGTACTTTTTAGTGTTGACAACATATTTAGTAACCGTAATTTACTGTTTCAAAAATAGAAAATTTCTTAGAAAAAATTTGCGATTATGAATGGAAATAAACAAACATTTTGAGTCATGTAGAAAAAACGTATCGAAAAGTTTAAATACATGCAGTCGAAAACCGTAAAAAATAACGCAAACTTTAAAAAAGCCATTACTTGGTAAAAGCAAAGTGTTAAATAAATTAAAAACAGCTGACAGAAAATGCTTCTATAATGAGCGTTGTATAACCTGCCATTTTTCATGATCTTTTGTTTTCTAGTGCTATTGCAAAAAGGTTTGACTAAGTATCAGAATACAAACATACATGTTTTTTCTATTTAAACCTTATGTGTGTGCTTTATTCTGAAGCGTACATAGGTTAAAATAATTGGATTATATCATTATTTTTGAAGAAAGTTGCATGATACGTAAATTGTGATATTAAACTATGCACGATTTTAATTTAAATTTATTTAAACGGTAAAAAGGATTTTTATTAAAATATGGGCTGTGATGAAGTTTTATAAACAATTTTCGGAAATTGCAAAAGGCCAGATTTTTTCGAGTTACGAAAATCGAGCTCGCACTGTATTACTTTACTCAGCTCATGATGATCGAAATGATTTGGATGATATTATTTTTATTGAAGATACTAATAAAAAATGGGCACTCATCAACGCTGTCGCCATTTTTTTAAATTTTGGAGGTATATAATATTCGGCACAGCCAAATTCAACTTGTTTTGTGTTTAATTAAATTGTAAAAATGTTTTAGTGCTTTTATACGCTTGTTTTTTGTTCGAAATAGTGCTTTTTAGTGCTTTTTTTAAATTTTAAAGTGATTTTTGCTCTCAAAAAGTTGGAATCACTGGTTGTGTGTAGAAACAACAAAAACAATAGAACAAGACGAAAACTACAATTCAGTTAACGTGTAAAATATAAAATTTAAAAGAATAAAGACTGAAAATAAAAGAAGCATGTATATAAAATCCATTTTAAAAATAAAAAGAAATAAAGCAAGACCACATAAATATTTATTTGGAAATAATTTAATTACTTTTTGCAGAATAATTTTTGAGGCTTTAAAAGATCCGGTTTGAATTTAGATAGCACTAGATAGCAATAGTATTTTCGATCATCAATTTAATACAATAAGAAATAATCATTTAATGATTTAGTTATGTTCATCTATGCACATGTAGTGTAAAGTTATTTGTTGTTCATCAAAGTAGCTCGGAATTAAAAACAGTAAGAGTTCTATATTCGGCTGTGCCGAATCTTGTAAACCCTTCACAATTGTGCGATAAGAGCAGAAAGTTATATAAAATACTGTATTCACGATTGAAAATTGTTGTTCGGGTAAAAAACAAAAAACCGTCGGATAAGGAAATCGTGTAGAAATAAATAATAGTTATGATTTGATTACTTTTAAAATTGATTTAAAAATAATTACGATTACTTGAGATAATCGTTAAATAATCAAAACTAGTCCTAAATAATATTAAAATAATATAACAATTTTAAGGAAACATTTTTAAATGGTTATATTATTTTTGGATTACTTAGAGTTACTTTTATTTATTTTACGATATTCTATCGGCATCGGGACTATTTTAAGATTATTTTCAATCTGCTAGAACAAAAAGTCGTTGCACTTAAACATTATGTTATGATCAAAAGTAATTATATTTTCAATTACTTGTTATAACTTATTAAACATTTTCATTAATAAATACCTGTAATTGTATTTAAATATTGTTTAATTCAGTGGCATTTTGAAAAAACATCTTAAGTCGAGATAAGATAGCAAAAAAGTTTTAAAAAAACTCCGTGAAAAAATCATTTTTATCAAATAATAAAATATGTAAACCGATCATCTACTATATAATTATTAAGGATATCCATTTCTAAACTTAGCGGGTTAATTCCCGCATTGACTAAAAGAGATTCAGAGTGTTTTGGAATTTTTAGTTCCTGAAGATTTAATGGATTGAATTTTTTAAAATTCTTTTTTATCTGACCAAACATATTTTTAGAATCTTTAGGATCCATGTCCGTTAGTTTTTCACGAATGCGATTGTTCATGATTATGGTTAAGTTTTCAGTTATGAGTTTTTTTTATCATTTTCAATTTAGCTTTAGCTACATTCAAACTTGCCTCAGAAAGGATTTATTCTAGCCTGTTGTATCTTTTAATGATAGTAAGCGTTTTGCTTTTTTCCTTATATAACTTTTCTATAGTTGAGTTGGCCATTCTTGTGAAGTTATCCCTTGTGGCTTTGTATTTAGGAACTGTTTCCTCAATTGATTTGTTTATTAATTTACTCAGTCTGTCTAAATGATGGTCTATTTCAGTGTTCGTAAGGTTCCGATTGTTAGGAATATGTACGTCTTGATCAATTTTGCGTGCTAAATTCTTTTGAAAAGCTTTCCAGTTAGTAATTTTATAATTGTATTTATATTCCGCACTATCCTTTAAAAGCGTGAAATTTTGTTGTTCATTGTTCAAGGAAGTGATTATTTGTGCAGCATTATGGTCGCTGTCGTAGTCCAAGGTTTTAAGACCATTCAAGGAGTCCTTTTCAGTAACAATGTGTAATCTACAGTCCGCTATACAAATGTCTAAAAACGACCCCGTACGAGGGTATGATGGGGCACTTGAAGCATAAAACCTACATCTGTAACGTATTTCATTGTCCGTTAACCATTCTTTCAATAGACTTCTTTTTTGATCAAGTTTTTAGAGTCCGTTCATGCTCACAAGCAGATCGATGAAGGGAACATTGTTCATACCCAAGTTAGTGAGACTTTCAATCGGTTTTTAGAAACCAAATTAATATTCGAGAGTAATAACACCACTCTAACTAATTTTTGTGATGTAAAGTTATCAGATAATTTAGAAGAAACACAATCATGTAGTTTTTTCATAACTAAAAATAATATATCGTACATTTTTTCTAGTTTAAGAAATAAGCTGTCGTCAGGAGTGGATAATATACCAAATATAGTACTTAAGAAAATTCCACAAAAAATGATCGACGATTATTGTAATCTATTCAATAATATGCTCAATAATTCATATTTTCCAAATAATTGGAAAACAGCTAAGGTAGTGATATTACCAAAGAAAGGCAAAGAACCGAATGATCCTAAAAATCTTCGGCCTATTAGTCTGTTACCCAATATCAGCAAAATTTTTGAAGTATGCATCAATAACAATATTAACAAATTCTGTCATGATAATAACATAATTAGTGAAAAACAGTTTGGGTTTAAATTCAAACATTCGACAGTGAACGCTATACATAAACTTACTTCAGATATTAATTGGAACTGGCATAAAAAAAGTTGTACGGGCGCGTGCCTCATCGACATGGAAAAGGCCTTCGATAGCGTATGGATACCAGGCTTAATATTTAAATTGCTTCAATATAAACTCCCAATACATCAAATTATTTTAATATACAATATGATAAGCAATAAAGATTTCATAGTTTGTAATCAAAATTCGAAAAGCTCAAAATCCTTCAAGATTGTAAATGGATTACAACAAGGAACCGTAAACTCTCCTAGTCTCTTTAACATATACATTTTAGATCTATTAAACAAAGTCGATAATATCATATCATTTGCAGATGATATTATTATATATTATTCTGATAATAATATAGAAGCAATAAATCGTAATCTTCAAAACATCTACAACTTAGTTGAACAATATACAATTAATTGGAACATAAAAACCAACGCACAAAAATGCGAAACCATTCTTTTTAGACCATCTGTTGATAAATGTAACTCAAATATAAGAAAAAACTGGAAACAGTTTGGAATTAAATCAAATTTAACAAATTGTAGCATTCCAAATAAGGATGTAGTAAAATATTTAGGAATATACTTAGACAAATTTTTGTATTTTAACCACCATGTCAGGGAAATACTCATAAAGGCAAAAAAAGCTTTCTTTTTTTATAGACCATTATTTCATTCGAAATACATTAAATCCAAGATTAAAATTATAATGTATCAATCCCTTATTAGACCTATAATAACATATGGTTGCCCAATTTGGTTTAATATATCGCCTTCATACATGGAAAGGATTAGAATCTTTGAAAGAAAATGTTTAAGAGCATGTACATCTTTATATAGGACTCCGCAAAGCGAATATTTAAAATACACATCTAATAAGAAATTGTATAATAATGCTAATATAATAAGAATAGATAATTTTATAATAAATCTAATCAGAAATTATATATTAAGGTGTAGCAAATGTATAGAAAATAATACTATAATGGCCCCTTATTACACAAGTAATGAATATATAATTGATTCCTTGCAAAAAGGATTTGTTCCACCTGAGGCTTTTGTTTACCTTGATAACCAAAAAATTATTCAAAACGAAAATGGCATACCGGTCTTTTACCATGACTTTAGACGTGCCAATAAAAAAGCAGTTAATTGTAATTCAGAAAATTTAAATATCAGATATAGTACTAGCTAGGGTGATCGATCGAATAGTATTCGACCGGTTTTAACCGGTTATTTTAGTTTTGCCCAAGTCGAATATTTTAAAATGTCCATTTTTCGAATATCGAATAAACCGGTTATTTTAGTAAAATAAACCGGTTACTTTATTAATGTGTAATTTATATACGTTTTTCTTACTTTTGTTAAAAATGTACCCGTAATTTAAGTATTTTTCTAATTGAATATTTGGCAAACTTAAAGTTTTTATAAAAAATGTCAAAACAAAATGAACCAAAGTCAAAAAAACATAATGAGCTTATATAAGCGTGTGTTCTTGTAAAAAAACCAAAAACAATTTAAAGTACTACAAAAAAGTTCAGCTTTAAAAAAAATTAGCAATTTGACAGTATTATAAATACCATATATATCTTTATAAAGATGCCATCTCTGGTGATATTTCGAACTGACTTAAATGAAAATTATGCTTAAATGGTCCTAAAATGATAAGTTGCAAAGGTTCTTTAGCGTCACGACTTATTAATCACTTTTAATTAGACTACAAGCTTGACATAAATATACGCCAAGTAAAACTTGACCCTGTTCCAAGTAGTTTTTAAGAGACTGCAAATAATACTTTACAAAAATATGCTGCCAATAATGAATGAAAAACTCTTAAGTAGTTCTAGCATATCTTCATGCTTAAAACAAGAACATATTGGCGGAATCAACGATATGGGAAAATTCATTAGTTTTATTTATTAAAATACCAAGAACTTAAAATAAAATTGAAGGAATCACAAATGTCCTGGAAGGGTTTAAATTGTGTGATCGACGAATTGACAGATATTTCACATAAAAAGCATGTTCGTATTACTTACTATTGTTTCTATAATGCTGAAAATTCAAAAATATGGCTGAAGTTTACTGCTTCATATAGACATGCTTAACCAGCAACAAATTAAAACTCACTTACAATAAATTTGGGAGAATTTCTCGAATAATAAATTTATTAAATTCCTATATTTTTAAAACCAAAGCTTTTAAAAAATTCTAAAACTATGTTCACACCTATTAAATATTTGACTCCTAACGTAACCACCAGTTTTCTTAAAGAATTGTTTGATTTTGCAAAACGTTTGGCTAGAGCAAACATTATTTAACGGTTTCTTAACTACATTATACATAAATGCAATTATCATCTTAGATATATTTAAAGTTTAGCAAATCACTAGAAATTGTTTAAAATAATGCTTAAGTTTAATCAATTTATCGTCAAATATTTGTGGTCTGAACATACCTTAAGTTATGTCTATGTACGTCTATGGAATCGACGGGAACATATATGTATTTTGTTGGTTCCTTACCTTCGTGAATTGTTTTGTTTTTATTCTAACTTAACTAATTTGATTTTTGTATTTTTATGTACATATTCGAATTAAAACCGGTTAACCGGTTATTTTTAAAATGCTTAACCGAAAACCGGTTTTTTTAAAATAGCAACTATTCGGAATATTCGAAAACCGGTTATTGAAAAATGTCGAATAATCGATCACCCTAGTACTAGCATATCAAACAGAGATTTGAGATTTACACAAAAATCTAATACCAAAAAATGGAAATTTGATTGATTTCACAATTACTTGTAATTAAAATTTAAATTAAATTTAATTGAAAAAATCTTAAGTTAAATTGAAATATGATGGAGAAACCCCAGCTCTGCTTTAAAGAGCAGATAATCTCGCGTGATAAAATGTTCTTTATAGAGAAAATTATTATTTTTAAGTAAATTAATATTCTTCTTTTAATTGATTCATTAAACAAAAATTAGCTGCAGTAGTTACTTAAGTATCAAATGACAAACGAGTACATCAATTATTTATAAAATATTACTTACAATTTTATTTACAAATCTTTTTACAACTTATAAAGTTTTATTCGAGTTTATTCGCGAAAAAAAATTAATAGTATTATTTTCCCAGAAATTTATTTCGAGAACATTCGGGATTTTTTTTATCTAGTTTTTAATTAATTAAAGTTTTGGTTTTGTTAAACTAAAAGAAAGTCTCAAAATTGCTATTAGCCTGCCAGCATCATTAAAAAAATATTTTTTACAGAAAACTTAAGAGATCGATTACAGCCAGAATTAAAGAAAATTAAACAAAAAATCCTTACTTTAAAAAGTTTTTAGACTATATGAGAGAAGGCAAACAAATTTGGAAGTAAGTAAAGACTTTAATGTTCTTGCGAAATTTCTTGTCGTTTGCGCTGGTTCACACACGTCAAGTTTGACTGTTCAAGTCTTGAGTTTTTAGGAGAGAGGGAAAAGGAACGGCATTTTTTTTCCCTTCTCTCCTAAAAGACTTGACGAGTCAAACTTGACGTGTGTGAACCAGCACAAACGACAAGAAATTTCGCAAGAACATTAAAGTCTTTACTTACTTCCAAATTTGTTTGCCTTCTCTCATATAGTCTGAAAACATTGGTCCAAGATTTAAAGTATACCGATCGACGAAATATAAATTTTTCGTATCTTTTGATAACTTTAGGTACCATGTATAATCAATCCTGACATTTTTCGTATCTTTTGAATCTGTACGCAAAATGTGCAGAAATAAAATATGAGAATTTTAAGTCAACTGAAACTTATTAAGACTGATCATTGTTGCTGACTCAATACTTATACAATAGCAGCTTTAATAATGAAGAAAGAAAGCATAAAGGATGTTTCAACATGCGATCCACTGTAGAAATATGAACGTTTTTTGTGTTTTCCTGAAATTTATATGAACTTTTTGATATAATCGCTTTAGTATAAACGCATTAACTTAACCGGTATGATCTAGAATCCGAATCCTCTCGAAAGTGGATTACTGCAGCATTTTTGGTGTTCTGCATTTCACATCCACATGTTTTTATTCGCAGGGGTTGGTGAAAGTAAAACGAATCGACTTCTATTCTAATATGTGATGATATTTTTAACAAGAACAAATTTTGTTTTGAGTTCAAAATGTTCTATTTCTAATTTAATCAAAATATATCGTTTACTAAATCGCAAAAGGCCCTTACTAAACTTAAATTTAAAATCGTCTTTTTTATTGATTTGGATGTAATTATAACTAATTTTTAACGCTTTTTATATTATTTTCCGACCATTTGTTTTTTTAATTGATTTAGCGATATCAAATTTTGCAATTGTCCGCGCATTTTAGCCATGTGCGGATAAAAGCGATTTGTTCCTGTAAGTTTTCTGATTCTTTACAGCTTAAACGATTTATAAGAAATAGTAGATTTTGCTATCATGCAAATTTTGCAGTTTTTACCGAATTTTTGTTATTCCTTATTTTTTTTAGGACTTTTAATAAATTTTATGCCTTGTATGAAACATTAAAAATTTTCGCGAAATTTCGCTGTTTGGATTTTTTTTATTTTCCGACATTTTGTTTTTTTAACCCATTTTGTTTAAATGTTAGCAATTTTTCGCAATGTTCGCAATAGAAGCGATTTTTTCCTCTGATTTTTTACAGCATTCACGATTTTTAATAAATATTAGACTTTGCTATCATGGTGCGGTTAGCAAATTAGTGATCTGTAGTTAAACTAAAGTTTTTTTTGGAACAAAAAGTTCGAATAGACAAAAACATGTGGATTTGAGAACACAAATTTATGAATTATGCTGATGCAATAAATTTTTCGTTTTCAATTCGAGTCGAAACCTAGAACATACCTGATCATTTTCTTTTCAATATTCATTAAATATGAAATAAAAATGTTATGTTAATACATGTTAAACGTTAAAAATGCATATTCAAATTTTTTTAAAAATTTATCTTTTTTGGAAAAAGTGTATTTTTTTTAAACTAAAATGTATCTTTCTCGAAATTTCACAGGCAACACTGATCATATCTTATTTTCAATGCAGCATCGTTTGTGTCACACATAGAAACACTTTATCACTAGTACTACCACAATGTTTGATGAGTAATTTGATAAGTGTATTTGGCCCTTCAGAAAGCTGACCGAATGTCTTTATATGTACTAGATCTTTTGTTTTTCAAACTGTCAAAAACCACACATAAAAATTTCCTATTAATGTTGTTGTAGAACTTATGTTACATTTTAAGCAAGGCGAATTTATTACAGGTGGTCTAAAAAGCCCTGCTGATATTAGCTTAAATCACTGTTGGATGTCAAAATTTTGTTTATTCTCTTTTATTATATTTATTTCTGTTTTGTTTTATTTCTGTTTTTGACATTGTACAATGATGTTACAAAAACAAATTGCATGTGGTTTTTGTACGAGTTGTACTTGTTGTAGTACTGAGATTACCTGGGATGAATTCGCCTTGATTCTATGATTTTATCATAGTAAGTACCAAAACAATAACAGTTTTGCAAACAAAGAGCGTCAAATGAACAAACAGCATACTCCGAAAATTTAATAGTTGTTACTTTAAAAAAATGTATTTTAACCGACAAAAAATCAAACTACATAACATTTATAAGTACGGAAAAACATTATTTTTGGGAAGATTGTTTTTTGAATAACAAAAATAAATGTTACAAAATAAAGTTATTCGTAAAATAACTATATTTTCATTAAAAACGAATTTAGTAACCCACAATCAGTTAGTGTGATAATTTTATGAGTGTAGATTGTATAAAAAGACTTTACAGATCTTGAAATACATAGTTGTAGTAGACTTTAACCGGCCTTATAAAAAGTGTTCCATTATTAAAACTGTACTTTAACATAAAGTGAGCGATAAAGTAAATCATACCTGGTAGGTAAAAGTAAAGTTGAAATAATGGAACACTCTTTATAAGGCCGATAAAATCCTACCTTTAGCTATCGGTTAGTTGTGAAAACAGGCCTTAGTTTATTTTGCGTAACGAAAGAGTTTTAACAAATGTTAATTTTTTTTGTTCCTAGTACAACTTACGACATTCACCTTTGATCAAATTTAATATTATTAATACTAATGAGTGAATACATTCCTTTAAATGCAGCATTAACTCTAATCATAAACAAATAAATATAAAGATTCGTATGTTTGTAAATATTTACATAATCAGTAAGTAATATGGTTATCTTGTACTCACCTTCCGCCATAAATATCTTGTGTCAATGGTTGACTCTCATCATCTGTAAAGTTGTCGTCACTATCTCCGGTACCCGGTGGGGCCAGAGGGCGATGTCTTATATTAGACATCTCTCTCTATATCCCACGGTTGCACACAAACACACTCACACGCAACCAACTCAACCCAACTCAACTGGTTAATAAAGCGAATTCGAAAAGCTACCAATTTTGATAATTTTGTTGTGTTGGCTTCTTTGAAATAAAGTTTTATTGGCTCTGCAATGAAAAAGATACAAAAAAGAAATCATAAACAACTGATTAACTAGGTAGACTTATTGGGAGAGAGGGTGGGAATAAAGACTGTGTTCGAGGAGAATTTTTGCACCATAGTAAAAAAATAAAAAAATGCATTTAGATTAAACTAATAAATTTTGTTTGTTTAAACTTTATAAATAAAAAAATAAAAATAAAAAATAAATTAACCAAAGCAAATATCTTAATGTAAATCTTGCAAGACCAGTTTGTAAACTATGATTTGCTCTTTTTGACTTCTAGTACCCAACGCATTTAAATATGTTTTCATGCTGTTGATAAACAGTTTTTTAAATTTATTATAACGAATATTTATTATACAATTGCCATAGATTTTCTCTGAAGTTTTTTTTTTTCAAAATATCTACATTTAGTCTCTGCTTGGTGGTGGTTTGTTTGGTGCCTTTGTTTAAATCAGGTTCTTACAATTTCAAACCATTGACAGCGTTCGTGTTCTTCTGTCTTGTCTGCTTAAAAAGTTTATCTTTTTAAGCTTTTGTATTGGCTAAATGCGAAAAAAGTTTGTAATGTCGTGCTCTCTAGACAACTGGTTGGCTGTTATTTTAAAGCTTAAGCTGCTGTGGCAATTGTTTTGTGCCTTGCAACACGATACATTCCCTTTTTTTTGTTCAAGGACTTAATGGTTCTAGTGATTGAGTATTATTGCATAAAATGCAAGTTCGCTTAATGCATTCGTTTAAACCCTCTGCATATATTTTTGAAAGGGAGAACACAAATAAATGGTAAACCTTTGCTAGCGATGCCACAAAATAGTATTTTGTAAGTGTTGATGGTAATTGTTACAATAAAAAATTATTTCAAACTTAAAATCCAAGATTAAGTAAGCCTTGAGAATTAATGGTGCAATGTGTATTTGAAAAGTCAAAGGAAATTTTTTGATACAGACATTATTGCCAGATTTATGCATTTTTCAATACTCAATAGTTTGCCACTTCGCTTGTAATTTCTACAATATTGATTTTAGACCGTATAAAGTACAAATATTCTGGTTTCGTATGAAAGACCATGTTGATTTGACGATGTCCGTCTGTTTGTTGCAATGGGGGTTCCGAAGACCCCAGATATGATGGGGACTTGGTTGGCATATATTTTTGTCACATCCACATTATTTTCAATTTTAATTTTTTATAATAAATTAATTTATTGGCAGCACTTGCATCATTTCCTAAAATGTCATGGTCACATAAGGTACCGTTACGATTTTATAGGAAAAACAATTTTAGCTTAAGCGCCAACCTTCATACAAAATTTTTATGAAATACAATAAAAAAGCCTTCTCCTTTAAAATTGTGTTTTTGTCGCTTAAGCTGAGTTGTGAGCAAAAACCCACGACTTCTACTTATTTTACTCATAAATATAAGATTTTTAGATATTTAATAAAAAATTTAGGGGCTTTTTGATAAAGATGAATTACCCTAAATTTTAGGGCTTATTTCGTTTTAATTTTAGGGCTATTTTTCATAATTTAGCGGTGGCAAGTCATGAACAAGACTGGGTTACATTGAATAATGAAAAAAAGCTATAAGTTTGTTTTAAATTTTCATTTACTTTTTGGGGCCATATTTGCTTGGCCACATTTCGCAGCGCTGATTTTCCGCTTAAATGGAGAAAGGGGTTTTAAACGAAACAAAGTACTCAACATATTTTATTATTTTTTTTTGTAACTCTGTTTGATATATTCCTGCAAATATAAGGACTAGTCCTAACAAGCGTGTAAAATGTAGCCCACAAGTGACTAGGACTAGTCCAAAAGTAACCTAAACGTATGGAAAAAACATGGTCTATTTAACATTACGATGTCCCAGGGCAGTACCATATAGCTCAGCTTTTGATTACAAAGGAGTAGTCTTTAAACTACTTCATTGTATACACATGAGGATTACTTTTAACTTCGTTTAAAAACGAAAACATGTCGTTAAAAAACAAAGACATGTTGTCTCACTACCAACACTTTTTAACAATGACATGGTCCATGCTTGCATTACTTCGGACCAGTCCACGGAGAAGTCCATTTAATCAAAATGGACCAGATGGTCCAATATTATTTGCAGGGTAGTCTAAGATGATGCATTACGTTACACCTGACATGAAATGCTTAACATTAACACTAACATGATGGTTAGGGTTAAGTATAGACTCGTCATGTTAGAGGTTTTCTCATGTTATAACACGGTTGTTAATGCAAATGTTTAAACACCGCTTTTATAACATGGGAAGTTAGGTTAAGGGATTAATCATCACATACAGCCGAATATAGCAAACTTTGTTGTTTTTGGACACATTGGAAATAAGTTTAAATTACACCGTGCACGATTTTAAAACTTTTTTTGAACAATTCAATGCTGCTAGCTATTTGTCGAAGTTAACTTTCGTTTTCGCGTTTTTGCATACTTTTGGTAAATGGCTTAATTTGAATTAATCCTACTCTGTTAAATACAGTTTTCGTTATTTTTCTTTTACGCGGAAAAAATTGTTTATCCCAATTTTTTGTTCAAAATTAACATGGCGAAATGTTGATTGAGAATCAAGTAAATTTCTGCAAAAGTATGCCCATTATTTAAATTAATCATTATTTCATATTAATTTTAAATGAAAAATATTAAAATAATCTTAAATCACGCTTATTAAATATTATTCACTGTTAAAATAAATTAAAAAAAAATATTAATATATAATTAAATATGGATTCAATATTGAATCCATTAAAAAACCTGTTTTATATTAAAATCAAAAGTTTATCTTGTTAAATTAACATGCATACATACTTAGGAATGTACATTTTTTTATTTTCATGTTTAAAATATGTTATAAAAAGAAGACAATTCCCGAATTCTTTTAATTAAAATTATTTAGTTAAATAGTACATTAAGTTTTCAAAGTAGAATGATGACGAAAACCATATCGGGCCATTCTGCTGATGCTTCTGTTGGCAAAGGTGAATACAAAATAAGTGAAACATGTGTAACAGGGGTAAGAGTTTTGAATTATTCTTAAATAAATGCATATGTTGTCTCTGAAGCATCTTCACAATGTTATATCACACCCAAACCTGTGTGTAATATCATGTAAAAACCATGCCACAGTGCCGTAAATGCAAACGACAATGCAATGCAAAAAAAAACGGAACGTATTAGAATGTTCTCAGGAGCCCTTTAATACTATAAGGTTCATTTCGCAACCCAGCATTATTAAATTTGAAGCTGTTAGGGGTGTTTAAATTAACAGTGGTACACATAATTATGTACACAGAAACAATTATTTTTCGAATTCAAACAAAAAATTTGTAGAATCAAAACATTTTTTGTCTGAAATCGGCCCTACAAACAAATTCGCATATTCAAACAATTTATTTGCATTTTGTTTACTGAAAAAACACTGATTTTTTCAAACAAATAATTTACAGAATCAAACAAAAAGTTTACTGAAATTCATATAAATATCAAACAAATAATTTTGCTGAATCAAACAAAAATTTTTGCACCAGCAATGACGCGCACCCAAGCTATCACTGAAGGAGAAGATGAAGGCAGAAAGCAGAGCGGGGGCTGGCTTTGAGACACATTTTTTGTTGGAATTATTTTTGAACGAAGTCTTGTTTATACACACAATGCTTTTCTTCATCACTCACTGTTACTGTATTCTTTCCTTGGCTAAAGAAGAAGAAATGCAACCAAAAGCGGCAGCTGACCGACTCGATATGTTTTTCGCCATCATTCTATTTTTGTATTTGATGTATTTAACTAAACATTTTTAAAAAATTCAATACGGGATTTTGTTTTTCATCCTTTTTTATCAACTTTGAAACCAACCAAAAATTTATTTTGTTTCTTATAATGTTGTTGTTTATTCTATTGTATAAAAAGAGTTAAACATTTTTTTACCTGCTATTGTTTTTTTTTACTACAAACCTCGTTGTTTCTTTCTTATTGTTGCACTTTTTTAAAGCGTCCAAAACTAGACTGTATGTTTATTGTGTTGTTGTTCTTATATTTCACATAAAAAAGTGTTGCTTACGATCAAATAAAAAAAATGCAAAACGACAACATTAAAGACCGTTAAATATTTCATACAAAATTATGAAAACTTGAAACCAATATCGCGTATATTATCTATATTATTGAGTAGTTGTCAACATTTTTGTTGGTTAAATAAAAATCAAACAAAAATATTTATTGAATCAGTTTGCTTGAAAATAATTCGGCAATAATTTTTTCTGTGTACCGTCCGGGTCGAAGGGTTAATGCAAATTGTTTTTTTCGTAAATTTTTTTGTTTTGACTTCGCAATTAATTCAAAATTAAAAAAAAAACAATTATCTACATACAATGTTGTGTTATTTTGTATATGAACACTTCCACCGAAGTGTCACGTTTCGCCACCAAGCAAATAATCTTGTATTTTTCTTTTACTTAATTTCGCTTTTCATTTAAATACAACAAATTTAAATAATATATAAATTATTCTTTAAGAAACAATTAAAATTGCGTGATGAACGTGACAATTGGGGAATTATACAATACAGTTAAGAAAAAAAATAACGAAAATTCAGTGTTCAATAATAACCCTACAAGAAATGAATGAGCGAGGTGTCACATTTTTCATTTTGGTGTTAAGAAAATGATAGAAAGAAATGACCGAATGTGACCGAAAACTTCATTTCGGTCATTTCTTTCTATCATTTTCTTAACACCAAAATGAAAAATGTGACTACTCGCTTATTCATTTCTTGTAGGGAAGCTGAACATTATTTAGCGTTCGGCTCACACACCCAGGAACGATATCTAATTTGTTAGTGATTGTGTAGACGAACACAACCCTTAATACCGTTCGTAACTATTTTCAAGAAAGAACCGAACATAATATAATGTTCTTCGTTAAAAACCAGAACAATTGTGGTGATACTGTAGACAAACAATATATTTAAATGTTCTATAATGTTTCTTTTTTTACATTTATAAAGATATGAACAACGAACAGCTTCTTTGTGTATTGTGTACATGTTTTGTTTGTGTTAAATTATTTTGCTGGTTTTTTGTTTTTTTTTCGTATCTTTGGTTTTTTTACCAACGATTATTAATGAGCTGAATCGAACACAATGAACTTTGCGGTTAAAAAAACCGAACGGAATTAAATGTTCTCATCTTTTTGTAGAGTGGGATAAGAACAGTATTATTTTTGTGTTCGAAAGATGGCAAACAAGGAAACGATATTTTTTTTGATGATTTACTACACAAACACTATTAGCATTTGGGTTTTCCACAGATCTACCGAACCGAACACTAAGCAGCGATATTTAGTGTTTATTTTCGAACACTACGAAAAATGCAAATTTTGCGAATAAGAGCGCTTAATTTGAAAAACGGCTATAACCACTGAATTCTTGCTTAAAATGCATAGCAGCCTAAACTCAATTGCGACAATAATCGGTATAATGCGGTCACACTATCGTGCTATTCGGGCAAATTAAATCATATATTTTTGTTTATTTGCCTGTTGGCAGACATAATTTTACTTAAGAAATTCGCAAAATTCTCTGTCTGAATATTCCATTATGTTTCCTAACAATTTTAAATAATTTATTAATAAATAGAAACTGGGAATTATTTCCATCCGAAGGTTACTTTATATTATATTCAACATTTTTTATTTTTCGAATTTATTCTATGAGCTAAATTTCAGTTATGTATTTTATAAAGCTTTTTTGTAATAGTCATATTCCTTCAATTTTTCAGAAATGACTTTATACACTACCAGACTATTATAAAGTCATTTCTGAAAAATTGAAGGAATATGACTATTACAAAAAAGCTTTATAAAATACATAACTGAAATTTAGCTCATAGAATAAATTCGAAAAATAAAAAATGTTGAATATAATTTATTAATATATAATAAAAATTTTATTTAATTTTATTTAAACTTTCTGCACTTGTTCTTTTTTTGTAATTGTTGTTTTGTAAACAGCTGTTTAATTACAAGGGATGTCAACATCGATACAACTGCAATGTTTTGGTTAAATTTACTTTCATTTAACAGTACAAATGCACTATTTAACGTTTTAATACATAAATAATAGATAAAACAAATGTCATTTTGATACAGTAAAGCTCAAAAAAGTAAAATTTAAGTAGACAGTTGGTGCAATTTAAAAATTTCGTTTTGCCATCCCTTGTATCGGCGCTAATTGGCGACTGTGATCGGCGCACAAGTGGCCGATAAAAATCGGTACATTTTAAACAATTTGATTGCTCCACATTGTGCAAAAGAGTGTTCACATTATCGGCGCATCAAGGTAAATTTTGATTGCCCACAGTCAGCACAATTTCGGCGCAGATTGTCGCATATCAAAAAATATTGACCGTTCACACTATCGGCACATGAAAAACGACAAAAAAAATTGGTACATTGCGCCGATAGTGGAATCTTAGCTTAAGGGTTAATAAACTTTAGGACTTTTTTAAAGGAGAGTCAAAATAAGTAAAATTAGGGAAAGTGTTGTAGGGCAGATACAGAAAAGGTGTTGTAAAGATTTCTCTTCTAAAAAGTTTCACAGTAAGCCTCGCATGAATTCTAAAATTTGTCCAATTATACATGCCAATATGAACCCTGGGTTGATTTCGGGCAGCTAAACAAAAATATGCCTTGCTGATTATCTGCCAAAAGTCCATGTATCCCAATTGCTGTCAAGTCAAATGGCATAGCGGGCTAAGTGTTAAGATTTGTGAAAACAAATTCGAAAATATATATTGAACTGAAAAAAATAAAAAAAAAATTTATTACTTTGCCAGCAGCTATCGAACAAACCAACCAATTTATTGCAAATTTTATTTTAAATTATAAAATAGCAAGAGGCCAAATGAAAAAAACTTAAAACTTTATGACGCATGTGTTAAGATTTTGCAAAAAAAAGAAAAAGAAAACAGAATACTGATGGTGGAGCTGGTATTGGCATTAATTAATAGTTTTAATATGTATAAACATTGCAGTTTACCTTGAAAATATGATTAATTTTAATGCTCACTGTTTCAACTTTTTGCCAAAGACATAAATACTGGCCACTAAAGGGAGTGTTAATCAAGAAAATATTTGAAAGATAAAATAACATTATTTAGAAAAACACAAAAATTGATACTTAAACTTTATATAAATAAATATTTTACAATATGCTAAAAATATTTGTTATACAATTTTCCTACTGGGCTTAAAAGTGGGCATACATATGATGAAATTGTTGTTGTAGCATTTGGGGGGTGATGCTTGCGCATCTGTAGACATCATCATTAGGTGTGGTTTTTTCTTTACGTCATAAAATTTGTGAATGTATTTGTAAGAGAATATGTATAATGTTATCCGTAGTAAAAAAAGCATCCCTTATCATTTTATTACATAAAAAAACAAATAATTAAAAATCTTGTTATATATAACCAACAAACATTTGGAGATAATCACAAGGACCGTGTGGCCTAATGGATAAGGCGTTGGACTTCGAATCCGAAGATTGCAGGTTCGAGTCCTGTCACGGTCGAAGTAAATTTTTTTTATTTAATTTTTTTTATCAAAAATTTCTGAAAAAATCGTTTTATAACCAAATAACTTTTATTAAATTTGTTTTGCGTTATTAATATTCATTTCATTTATGAGTAATTTTTAAACGTTACTATCGTACGACATAATGTATTAATAATATATGTATGTACATATATTAAGGTTTTATTTAAATTTTTTTTCTTGTTAAAATTATTTTATATATTTGTATGGAGTTGTATTTGTTATTAAATGTCAAATGGTCAAACATTTTGTATATAATTAAAACGTTTCCTCTCTTGCTGATGATTGAGGGCAACACATGGTAATAATTAATTTAACAACCATCATAAATTTGTAGCGAATTAATTTGTTCATACATATGTATATTATGATGGTGACCGTTAAAATCAAAAGTTGGAAGTTCTTTAGGTCTCACCAGCCAATGTAATTGTAAAAAACAACGCTCACCAAAGTTTGAGAAAAATTATATTTTAACATGAAATCTGACTTTTATGTTTCATAACTTAGAAAATATTAATTTTGTAGAAAAGTTCTTAACAAGTTTTTCCTTAATCTCTCATTAAACAAAATAAACTGAAAAATGTCGAATAAGCCACTAAAAAAAATCAAATTTTTAATTTATTAAAGAAACGAAATATTTGTTTTTATTTATTTAAAAAAAAACCGACCAGCAGGGAACCTGGTGTTTTAACCTAATTCATGTACGCTGAATCCAGTGGTGGTAACCGTTTTTTAGGCTGGCTCTTGTTTTCGAGATATACCGTTATTTCGAAAATTAAGGACATACATTCGCGTTACTCAAAAACGGCTTATTATTGAATAAACATACTAAAAAAAACGAAATTCCGCAATAAAATTACCTTTTTAAAGGTTAAAGGTTTTTCTTATATCCGCAGTCATTTTAGAAAAATAATTTTTTTAGCAAAAAATTAATAATTTTTTAGCAAAATTTCAAAATTTTTGTTCTTTAAAAAATCATAAAAAATTGGAAGATGCAGGTGTTTTAAATTTTTTTGAGACAATTAAAAACTAAATTTGCAAACAAATAAAAAAGCCATAAGTCATAAAAATCTGTTCCCAACTTTTAATTTTATTTACAATAGACGAAAAATTGCCATTAAATTTAAGAATTTCATAAAACCCAATATTTGTATGGGAGCCTCCCTAAAAAGTGGAGATAAGTATGCTATTTTAAAATGCTTAAAACAAAAAAACAAAACATTTTATCCCCCTAGGGGCGATTCCTTGGCAGTTATGGGGCTTTTTCTTATTCCTAGTCTGTATTGAAAATTTTGTATGGGAGAGCCATTAAGGAATAGAGATAGCGGGAAGGTATGTTAAAAATAAATGATGGCGATCAAAAATAAAGTGGGATCGGTCATACATTTGACTCATCTAGGGGCGTCCAAGGCGCTGTAGAGGCCAAATTTAAGATTTTCATTAGGAGCCCCCTAAGGGGTGGAGATATAAGGCAAGTATGTTTTAAGAAAATGTTAGCCACAAAAAACTAATGAATTTCCGTCATACATTTTATGTACCGAGGGGCGATGCCTTGGAAGTTACGGGCCTTTTTCTTCAATATATTTCTAGTCTGTAATGACAATTTTGTATGGGAGCCCCCTTAAGAAATGGTGAAAGCGGGTAGGTATGGTAGAAAAAATGACTATTTTTTTTGTAAGCAATCGCAAACGAACGGAAATATTGAAGCTGAATTGACGTGTGTTAGAAAAAATTTTTGTAAAGAAAAAAATTCGAATCAATGCTGCTGTTTGCTCTTTTTTTTGTTTCCTTAAGTTAAATATGAGATTTGGAGAAAACTTATTAAGACAAACGTTGTTGAAAACTTCACTAATAACAACATCATTGTAAACGATTTGTATGTAAAATTAATATTTTCCAAGTTTTAAGGCATAAAATTCGGACTCAACGATTTTTATCAAACTTTGGCGGACGTTAGGGAAGGTCCTATTGGAATCCATGGGCAAAAATGGTTCCTCCAGTACAAAATTATGCTATGAGGTTAAGATTCGTTAAGATTCCATTTAAATTTGTTGACCTTTAAGTGATTTCTGGAAGGGGTTTATATGGGACGTATTGTTAATTTTGGACCTACCAGCATTTTGTTATGACATAGTGGCTACCGTAAAAGTTAATGTCGCCAATTTTTATGTTGATACCAACATTTTTCGGCAGTTGTTTGCATTTTTATGAGATCTATGGTCAATTATAAACCGATTTTATAAAATTTGTTGAGACAATTAAGATTGCAATTATTTAAGACAAAAATTAATCTAAATTTCAACATAATAAAATTATTTCTAAACATAAAGACTCTAATCCGGAAAGAAGTTTTTACCGATTCTCCCAATTTGCAACAGGCTTTGTCCTTATGACAACTAAAACTCTAAATTTCTTCAAAATTGCAAAAATATGACACAATAGAACACTATTTGAATTGCCTTATAGAATAAATTTTATTTAAAACTATTTTTTATAAACATGCACACATACATTTTAGAAAATTTTTTAATATTTTTTTTTTTGGGTTTCACGTGTAGAGTCTACACTGTACCCCCTTTTAATATAATTTTTTTTTGACATTTGAACTTAATTTTGATGAAATTACTTTGTATATTTTTAGAAGGCGTAAAAAATGTCTCAACGTATAAATAAAAGACTTCAAAAACTTAATGTGTTAAACTTTAATAACTGACCATAAATAACGCCCAAAATTTGTTTAAATTATTGTTACTTTTTCAACAACATTTTTTAACTTTCTAAAAAGTAATATTGAACAATAATTTCAATAACCAAATTAGGAATGGATTAGTATTGTTACGTTAAATAATAATTGAATTTTAATTAAAATGAAAGGAGTTTTAATCTAGACCAGGTAGTAGGTGGTTTTTTGGACAATCGAAAAATGTACCAAAATACACAAATTTAATTTGAGATTACATATTAAAATAATTACAATGGCCAACAACAAAATGTAAAACGCCAATATTACAACATCTAACAAAATTGTATTGTACAAAAATAAATCATCATGCACATTCACATCGACAGACACAAACATAAGACAAATACTTTTCCTAATTCCATGACTGCAAACAAAATAAGACCAGTTTTTAAGACATTCGCTAAAAGATTAAGTACTTGTGGACGTTAAAAGAAATGGACAAACCAAGCATAGCTGTTATTAGTCATGTTCAGGGTAAGTTAAAATAATCACAAAAATATTTAAAATAAACCGAAAAAAATTTGAAAATATGCACGCGAAAAAACACAAGCAAATATTATAGAACATGATTTGTATAAAGGCCGATGGAACATGGATCGATTTTTACCGTTTTTAATAGGCCTTTTCATTTATTAAATTATTTGTTGTAGAAACAACAAAAACACTTCAAAAGAAGTTTGAAACGATTTAATAGTTTTGTATAAAAACAACCACAACACTGCAAGAAGGATATTATTGATTATTTTCATGTTTTAAACGTTAAAAAAAAAACAATAATTCCCATTTTCTATTTTTTTAAATTATTTAGTAAAATAGTTAAAATTTTCAAAGTAAAGGGTGGTTGATATGAACCACACCTAAACGTCAAGTTTTTTTCTGCATTTCATTTGACATTTCTCAATTTCAGACTAACCCAATTTGAACCGAGCAACGCGTTCAAGTTATTCAGGCTTATTAGAAAATGGGCGTTCAAATCATCAAGCACAGTTTGTGTATGATTTTATCTCACTTTTAATTAAGTCAATACTGTTTTGGGCACTTAAATAATCCGTACTTGAATCAAGCATTCTGTACTTGATTTAAGAAAATTCGTACTTACCGTACGTATGGAGCGATTTGTTTTTTTTTTGTTTTAGTGTAAAGTTTTCATATACAGACAGCCAGCCAGCCGACTAAAATCAAAACTGTTTTAATAAAATTATAAAATTTCAAGCCCCAAATAACAAATACTAGTAGAAAGTATCTAAAATTATGTAACGATTATTTTTTTTCCAAATAAACTGTTTTACAATTTTTGAATACAAATTATGAACTCTCTTTGTTCTTGACGCAAAACATACACATATTCCTGTTAATGCAATCTAATCAAATATTCTAATGGCGTATATTCTTTCCCACAGAATCTGGTTGTATTGACAAGAAACAAGAAATAGTTAATAGTACATAATTCTTAGTTCAGTCTTCGTTTTTCAAAATCTTTTCCGCATTTCTTTAATATTTTTAAAGACAAACAATTGTTGAATTAAAATTTTGTATTAAAATTGGTGTTGATTAATGAATTAAAAACAAAAATTCAACCGGTTTCATGTACAAGTACGAGTATTTAAACAGGAAAAAATTTTAAACATACCACGACTCACTTTTTTACTTATTTAAAAAACATTTACTTGAAATGCGACAATTGTTTTTTTCCCCATTTTTATGAAAACGAAAATTAAGCCAAAAACATTGTTTAAGGCCGACTTTATTAAGTCTTACCAATAAAATGAGATTTGAACGTGTCATGTACACAATAAACTATTGTTGTTTTTAAGGCGTGTAAATATTTGTAGATACACTCACTATACTGCAGATAGATACTAGAGTATTCAATTATTTGACTTTTGGTTTTGTTCGAGTAAGAAATTAATCGATTTTTAAATTTTAATTTGCTCGATTATTCGAGTGAGGTTTTTAAATGGTTGGAATTACTCGAATAATTCAAATAATTTTATTCAATAGCAAAAAAAAACATGAATGTTTATTATAATTTTTAATGTGTATATTAATAAACACAAAAAAACAATAATAAAAAACATGTAGTTTAACAATAAAATAACAATTCATATCGCTCGTTTACTGCAACATAGTCATATCTCAAAAAATCAAAAATTTCAAGTAACGCTGAGTTCATACGGCTCATGTCTAATTGATATGATTCTTTCTTTTTCTTCCCTAGAGGGAAGCGAACTGACATCAAAGTGATAGGTATTTGGCGGTAGAGGCCGGTTCTATTTCTAACACTTTATATGAATAAGACCTATCACTTTTACATGGGGTTGTCATTGGAGGGGGTCAATTGACACCATTTGACCAGTCACGCATTTATTATCAATGAACGTGCTTAGTGTCAGTTACTAAAATGTAGTATTATTTTAATAAAACAAGTCCTAGCATTAAATTCAACAACCAAATTTTAGAAAGTACCAAAAAATGTGTCACTGCACCACCGGTGAAGACTGTACTGTAATTCATTCCTTTTTTTCTACCTTTTTGTTCTTTGTAAACCAGTTAAAGGATTGGGTCTTCTTTCACTGGTCATGAGTCCTTTCTCTTTGTAGGTACTTGTTCTATATTCACAAATCCCAGGACCAGTCTGTTGGACCAATTGACACAAATTTCGCGCAGGGTTCTTTGAGCATGAATTGGCGTTCAAATGATTTATGTCATGTTGACGACATGTTTTTTATTTTGTATAGTCGTGCGTATGCATGTGTGCTGGCAGTACATGCATCTGTGCTCTCGTTTCTTTTCCCCTCGTCCCTCTCGCCTATAAAGTAGCAATCATGTAATTACAACATGAGCCGTATGAACACAGACTTACTTTAGCAAGTGTTCTTTCATACCTTCTTTATATGTAAAAATAAAATCAGTATTACATCTCAAACTGAACTGAAGTTGTAGCAAAATATATTTCCTTAAACCTGTATCTAAAGGTTTATTTTGAAAACTATAATCGCATTTTGCAAGTTTGTTTTTTTTTTTGAGATATGACTTTGTTGCAATTAAGGAGCGATATGTGCTATGTAGTTAGATAGAAATAAATAATTTAATAAATCAAAAAAACCCTGCTGCAAAATATACAGTTTTATACATTAAAAATACCGAGACAAGATTAAGGAAAACAAAATTTGATTTGCACTAATTCAGTGTAAAGGCGTCTGTCAACGTCAAGTATTTCTTATCAAGCGCTATGGTAGTAAAAGTGAACATGTGCTTGTATGTGTCACACCGATCCCTGCAAATCCCTGTAAATAATAGGACCAGACAAACACGCGTGTAAAGAGTAGCCCACGAGGGACTAGGATTAGTCCAAAAGTACCCCAAACGTATGGAAAAACCATGGTCTATTTAACATTACGATGTCCTAGGGCAGGCCCATATAACCCATCGTTGGACTACTCTTGTGTGTACACAAGAGGATTAGTTTTAACTTCGTTTAAAAACGAAAACATGTCGTTAAAAACCGAAGACATGTTGTCTTACTACAAACACTTTTTAACAATGACATGGTCCATGGTTGCATTACATCGGACCAGTCCATGGAGTAGTCCATTTCATGAAATTGGATCAGGTGGTCCAAAAATATTTGCAGGGATATTATTGGAAAAAAAATATGGAAACAAATTAAAACAATCGTCAAAAATCAAATAAATTAATTTGACAATACATGGGTAAATAATGAAAATAATGAGAGGTGCCAGTAAGTTATGAAAAACTTTTAAAACCAAATTATTATTCCTAGAATTCGAGTGAAATTGAAGTCGATCGAATTTTTTAAAAATCACTTAATTTTTTATAATTTTTTTTATGTTCTTAAGTTTTTAAAATTACTTTGATTTAAATTTCACTCATAATTTACAAACTTTTTTACGATAAATGTTAAACTTTATATGAAAAATTTGCTATTAAAGTGCCAGATTTCTGACGTTTATAATGATATACATAATTTGTCTATCATACAACAACATCTAAAAAGGATCTGAAATATGCTCAAAAGTTTGTGTGATAAAAATAAATGTAGAAGTTAAGAACGAGTAATTTAGTTTTAAATAATATTAAACAGTTAGAAATCTAAAAGCCAATATTTTTATTTAAAAAAAAAGTAGATTTTTTAAAGATATTTACCTAAATCGATTAACTGACATAAATTGTTCGAGTTATTCGTTATTCGAAATTGGCTATTTTGATTATTCGATCAAATAATGGCGGAAAAATTCCTGGATACTCTAATAGGTACACTAAATATTTACTTCTCACAGATACACTCACTCCAACATGTTTTTAAGTATGAAACATTTATAGTATAATTATGTACCCACTGCATTTAGTTACATATTTAAATGTTTGGGGTAAAAATTACTGGTACATATTAAGTGAATATTAAAATGTGTGGTGATTTGAAAATATGTAATTCAAATAAATATTTAGGGGAATCTTATTTGTCACACTAAAAATCGAATCTATTTTTATACAGTTTAGCCCATGAAATAACCACCAACATTAGTAAAAGTCAATAAATATAAAATAAATATATGTATTTAATTTAAATGATTCTGTTATTCGTGCTTAATTCCCAATTTTTATTATTTGATTAAAACACTGATAAACTCACTGTTTGTTATTGATGATTTTGTTTGAACTTTGATATTGTTACAAATAGAACTGTTTCTGTAATTCTTATACGCTTAACAGTTTTATTTGGTTTAATATCTTTAGTTTTTCTAAAATCTTTATGGATGAAGTTTCCTGATGATCTGGCCTAAGCAACCAGTGAGATGCGCATAGAAATGGCTTATCCCATCAACAATAAAATTCAGTGTTTTTTTTATCAAATAATAAAAATTGGGATTTAATCTCGAATAACAGAATCATTTAAATTAAATTTTGTATTCCCACAAAAATTATTTTGATAATTTGTATTTATTATAAAAATAAGTCCCCGTTGTTGGGAAAAAGCAAGATAATACATTTCGTTCCACTGTACATTTAATTTATTTCCTAAAAATAAATATTCCTGGAAAATATTGTAGGAATAAGACTATTAAAGTATAAAAGCTTTTGAGGATTTTAATTTGACTTAGAATACACATTCGAATAATATGAACATTTTTAAAAGTTTAAGTAAATTTTTCCATAAATTTGTTTAAAATCAACATAATAACGGATACAAAAAAATTTCTATTTAAAAAAGTATTTGCATCGGCAAAATAATTTTGTTTTAATAAATATTTCAACAAATAACAAAAAATTGTGAAACAAGTTTTGTAATCTTAACATTTCACATTTTTCAATAATCGCATAATTCTACTGGTACATGCGAGTGCAAAAAAAAAAAAAAATATTAAAAAAAAAAATGAAATCAAGTTTTAAATTTGCGTAAATGCACGAATAATAACAAAACTGCTTGCTGTACATAGAATAAATTAAATAAAAAATAATTAAAAGTATTTTTTTTTGCAAAGATTTCAGTCTCTGTGTATGACCACTGGCGCACAGTGGTGTTAAGTTAAAAAAAACATAATATGAGGTGAGTTGCGAGAGTACGAAGTGACAATTGATTCTAATAGTTCTTTTGGCGCTTTATTAGAAAAAATATAATAATTGTATCAATGCATGGCCTTTTCCATGTTTTTCCAAGGACATGCATTGATACAATCAGTTTTTTTTTCTTCCTATAGAGCGTCAAAAGAACTGTGAGTATAATTTGCCATTTCGTTTTTTTATTTTGTAACGAACAAGTTTTGCAATATATATATAGCACTTTACAGCTACTGGCCTGAGAAACTGCTGTCTGTATTTCAGAAATGTTTTGTTTGCATTCCTTGAGAAACCTTATTATGGCTTAGTGTTGTTCAACAGGATTCGACAGTTTACAAACTTGCGTTGTCATCAGTGTTGTCGCATTTTGTAAATAAGCCCGCAGTAATGGGTATTGTGGTTATTTTATTGAATTGTTTATGGCTTAAATTTTAATATATTTAACCAGGCTAAAGTTCATAAGATTTAATTTTCATTAAATTATTTTTATGAAGAAAGCAATTTTACAACATAAAATTAATGAAAATGTATTGATAATTTTTCATTCTTGACTGAACTGGGAATCGAACCCAGATTTTCCCGGACAGGTTGCCCTGACATGTTTCGGTAGTAACCACACAACCTCTTCAGAGGGTTTTGCTGTTTAACACTCACCGCCATTGACGACGGCTGACAGTCAATAGTCAAACATAAATCTATGGTATTTTAATCTTGCTAGATCGAACTTTCTCTTTTCAAGTCAAGAATGCAAAATTAACAATTAATTTTAATTAACATGTAAAATTCCTTCCTTCATAAGAATAATTTAATGAAAATTAAATTTGACGAACTTTATTAGCCTGATTAAAAATATTGAAATTTTGATTAAATAGATACGCAGTCTCAAACAATTTTCGTTTCTTCCGTGATGGGCAAAAAGGTCTTTCCGTTTATCTTCGGTAATGGGTATAAAAACAATAACAATATGGGATTTATGACAATAATTAGAGGTATCCGTGGTTTTTATCCCAGCTATTCTTTGGATCGATTTGGCTGAATTTCAATAGCAAACAAATCCGGACTAAATGTGCTATAATTTTATAGCAACCGGACCCCATCATTTCAGCATAAATTCGGACGCACAGACGGTAAACCTGATTTCAACTTCTTTTGTCATAAGCATCCAGAATATATATACTTTATAGGGTCTTGGATCAATATTGCAAGAATGACAAATTTATATCGGTAGTTCTTTATTGCTTTGGCACATATGCCAAAAAGTCGTATTAGAGAAAAACAACAATGAAGGTTTACATGAAGTTTTCTGAAAATATACCCGATGGATTTTTTTGTATTTTCACCAGGTATGTATTTTTTGAAAAAAAAAATAAACATTTTTTTGAAAGCTTATTAGGAAACATAGATATTGTCTTATGCCGCATACGCCACTTTTCTGAGTTTTTTTTAAAGTATGTAGCTTTTTGTGCTGCATACGTATACTTACTGCTGCGTATTGATTCGTTGACATTTTATTTTGCTTTTGCTATAACGTCGTTTTTTCTAACGGCAATGAAGCGAAGTAGTTAAATTATTTTTCTTGTTGTCATTTTGTTTTGCTTTTGCTTTAAATACTTTTTTTTCTTACGGCAATGAAGTAAAGCAAGAGTAAAATTATTTTTTGTATGAGGAAATTTCTGCATTCGCTAAACAGTGGCTAGTAGAGCAAAACAATACTTACTGAAATCGATAATAGTTGATATAGAGCAAAATTAAAGCTTATTATCTCAGTTACCATAAAAATTGGTGAAACCGGTTTTGGATTCAGAAAGGGGGTATTTAAAATATATATACCACATACCTAACTCAATTTTTTTTTAAATGGTCGGTAGGTCAAACCAATAATGAGCTGACGATATACCCTTTTCCTTTGGTGAAGGGTATACATAAAGTACCTACAATTTATAGTACATTTTCACTTTAACGAAATTTCTGGAAAAATCGAACTGTTTTTAACTAGACTGTGCCCATGTTTTTGTAACTCCAGCTTCGAGAAACTTTTCGATTGAAACGTGAAAAATGAAACAAAAATGCTATAAATTGAAACAAACCTCTGTTTTTCTCACAAAACTGTGTCTGTAGTTTTTTTTTTGGCGAGTACAAGCGTTACGTAAGGAAATTGCGGAAAAAGTATGTCGGTAAAATTTTTGTAGGAAAGTTCTCGCTTTGAACTGTCAAATAAACTCACGAATAAAGATGGGGTGAAAAAAAATTTTAACACAAAATTATATATTAAAAATGAAAAATAACACGAAAGAAATAAGTATGTATTTTGTTCTTGGTTTTTTGCATTGTTTAATTTTTTTTTTTATAAAATATACGAATGTTTTCAAATCTATTTTGTAAACAATACACATTTAAGTCGCACTCTACATTACTTGTTATAGCCGATGGTTGTATTTTCGCCGCCGTCGTTGAAAATTTTTAAATTTTAGTAAATTTTGGTTGCCGTCAACGACATGATTGATTGGCATTCTCAACGTCTACAATTTCACATCGGCTTCGAGTGGAATATTATGACATTTATAACGTAACGACGTAATCTCTTTTGATAGTTTTCGACATGAGTTACAGACAAACCTTTTTCTCACTTTTCGAGAAACGATGGAATATTTTGTTTAAGATCTGTTTTATGCGAGAAGTTCTCATTAAAGTTACGGAACATGGGCAATGTACGATTTAAAAGCTCTTCTGGCAACATTGGCGTTCATGTTAATTTGTCTAGGTTCATACTATAAAAGTTTTCTTTCAGAAATTCTGAGGTTATTGATGAGAGGGGAGGGATTAATAACACGTTTTAAAGTCAGGGTTCACACTATAAAATTTTTCTTTCCGAAAATTCTGAGCTTATTAATGAGAGGGGAGGGAAGAATAACATGTTTTCTTCCCTTCTCATCAATAAAGTTAGACTTTCTGAAAGGAAACTTTAATAGTGTGAACCCTGACTTTAAAAATAATTTCATCAAATTCGATTTATAAAATCGCCCAAAGATAAAGCCTTTTGAAAATAGTAAGAAACGGTCAATGATTATAAGAATACATAGCCACCCAAAAACCTTTTAATCAGCGCTAAAAAAAATACAGTCAAAGTAGGAAAACTGCAATTTCTTCCACTTCTTCATTTTGCATTGGGGAAAAAAATCATTGCTTTTACTTCTGATTTATTAAATGTAAACAGTCGTTGTCAATCCAACTCAACAAGCGAAAAAGTGTACACAAATTTTCCTATTTAAATAGTTTGACAGTTTTTGGTTTCGACTGCAGTTTTTTAAAATCTGCTTTTAATTGTGTAAAATTCAGCCTAAAAATTTCATTGCAATTGTAATGACATTAATGAATTTTACGGGAATCGGTCTAGATCGGACGCCTCCCGAAAATTGCTCTCACTGCCAGAAATTTTTTATGAATGTTATAAAATTTGGTTTTCTCTTGGAGAAATATAATTTTTGCCTTCAAAATTTTTTTTTTTATTACAAGGAAATAATAAACTTCTATTTTTAATATCACGCCACTGTGCGGTGTGCCAGTTTTTAATACCAGTCTAAATGAAACTGGTCTCACTTTTAAACAAAGACTTGGTTTTCATTTTTTCTTCAATATTTTAGCAGTTACTTGTTCTCGCGTTTGAAATTAAAAAAAAAAATTTAATTTAAACAAAAAATGGCAGCAATAAAAATATATTACTAAAGTTTATTATTTTGCTTTTGTTTTTATGTATGTTAACAAAAAATAAGCGGTAGAATAAATTTATTTTTTGAATTTTATTTGCTTGCATGGTCAATTCAAATAAATATTATAATACAATGAAATACTAAACTTGTCCGTCCGTCTGTCTGTCCATTACATTTACAAGTTTCTTTTGAGCGTGTGCGATTTTCTGTATAATTTTTTTTTGTTGTTGCAAATAATTTCTGTAGAGTCTGTGGTACAACCAACCGAAATTATAGTTCAACATTCGCTTTTTTTCTTCGCTTTATTTCTTTGTTGCGCTTTAACAATTTTTTTTTTTTATAAAAGTTTTTGTTTTCTGCTTTTCTGTGGTTTTTTTCTAGTTTTACTTTCACTTTTAAAGTTTCTTTCATAAGTTTTTTGCTTTAAATTTATTTTATAGTTTGTTTGCTGTTGCTTGTTAGTTTTTATATTAGAAAATATATTTTTTTTTGGATTTACGTGGATGATGGTTTAAGAAATATTTTATAAATCATGTTTTTATTTGCACTGTTTACGAAAATTCCTGTAGTTTTTTTTTTGTTTCTCAAAAATGGTCTAATAAATTAATTAGCTGTAATTAAAGTTTATTGATTCAAAATTGGGTTTTGAGTTAAATGGCGTGGTAGTTTATTGCATAAATGACAAAATGATAACATATTCAAAAATGTAACGAAGAGTAAAAGTTAAAAAAGTAAAAAATTTACAAAATTTATAGAAAAGTATTGAACAATTTTTGTGCAAAATTGCTAGCGAATGAAAAAAAATATTCATTTTATTTTGTGTATCAGTTTTTATTATTCCAGCTCTTGGCTGGGCTTAAGAAATTTCTCATTAAGGTATGACAGGTAAATAAAAGCAAACTTTACCCGTTCATAAACACAAGACCCCGTAAATACAGAAAGAATCAAAGACATTCTCTTATACATACAGTGCACTCGCGATAATAAAAACACCCCAAGATATGAACACTTATTTTCTTCCATTTACTACTCTAAAATATGAACTTGTTGAAAACTTTTAAATATGAACAACTTATAATTGAATTTATAACGGTTTTTATCTACCAACACAGTGGCTTAATCAATTTTGACTCAACTGCATAATAATTTGGGGATTTCCCTAGCTATCTGCTTTAAAAATGTCTTCAGTTGTTAATCAAAATGTTTTACATGCACGTTTTAGGTAGTGCTCACATTAACATGGAGTTCTATAAACATCTTTAAATATAATTTTAACGTGAAAAGTTCTTAAATATGAATTTTTCAAACACATAAGTTTTTAACTTACAAAAGAAAAATCAGAAATTTTAGAACATTGATGCCATTTGCAAATATGAACAATCTTGCAAAAGTGAACTGGCTTTGTTTTTATTAGTTAATATTATCGCGAGTGCACTGTACTTAGTATATAAAGGCTGGTCCAACCAAAACGCACGATGTTAATTGTAAATAAAACAAAAAGTTTTCAGAGAATTTTCTTATGGCCTATTCGAAGATTTCGTTCGCTTAAATTACATTTAAAACAAAAACAAATTATAAAATATTGTTTTTGTTTGACATGTAAGTGAAGCGAACGAAGTCTTCATTCGTTATCGACAAACCGGCCCTTAATATTTTTCATAATTAAAGAATGATCTATCGGCAAAATGCTCGCGCCGCCACGTTGGCATACCTCTATCCGATAGTCCATATTTTAAATGGCTGTGAAACATAATTGAGGTTCAATGTCGTTAATGTGCCGAATTATCTCATCCTTTAGCTCTTGAATTGCTTTTGGCTTATTGAGACGTACACTTTTACTTTTAAATATCCCCAAAGAAAGAAGTCCAACGGTGTCAATTAACATCGCCACGACGTGAGATAACACGTCCATTAAAGTGATATTTTCGTTTTTTTTTATTACAAGATTTTTATTTTCTATCCGATTAAAGTTGTAGATGTTTCACAAGCAATTATTGGTTTAGATTTCCTGGAGCATTATGACTTACTTCTAGGATTTCTAATTTCCCGGACTTTTTCTATTCCCGGGAAACGAAACAAAACAAAATCTAATTCCCGTGAATCCCGGGATTCTTTGAATAAAACAATGATTTCATTAAATGAGTTCAAGGCCAAAGTTTTTACTTTTTTAAAATAATATACACACATACAACAGTCTAAAAAAATTAGCTTTATTAATTCCACTGAAAACCAAAATAAAACCACGAATTATTATTGTTTACACAGAAAAAATTATTTTTTCAATTCAAACAAAAAATTTGTAGAATCAAAACATTTTTTTTCTGAAATCGGACCTGTAAACAAATTTGCATATTTAAACAATTTATTTGCATTTTGTTTATTGAAAAAACACTGATTTTTTTCAACCAAATAATTTAACTGAATCAAACAAAAAGTTTACTGAAATTCATATAAATTTCAAACAAATAATTTAACTGAATCAAACAAAAAATTTTTGCACAAGCAATGACGCGCACCCAAGCAATTACTAAAGGAGAAGAGCAGAGCGGCGGCTGGCATTGAGACACATTTTTTTGGTTGGAATAATTTTTGAACGAAGTCACACAATGTGTTTCTTCATCACTCACTGTTGCTGTATCCTTTCCTTGGCTAAGGAACAAGAAATGTAACCAAAAACGGCAGCAGGCCGACTCAATATGTTTTTCGTCATCATTATATTTTTGTATTTTACTAAACAGTTTTAACAAATTTAATACGGGACTATGTTTTTCATTATTTTTTACCAACTTTGAAAACAACAAAAAATTAAGGGGGTATTTTTGTTGTTCACTTCACCTTGCGTTGAGAACAACAAATATACCCCCAAAATTTGATTCTTATAATGTTGTTGTTGTTTAAATGAAGTGAAACGTTTTTTAACTTGGTATCGTTTTTGTTTTTTTCCTACAAACCTTGTCGCGCTATTTTATCATCCCAACAAACACGAAGTCAAACCTTTGATATGAAATGACTTTATCATTTGACATCAAACGCAATTCTCAAACGTTTTTCAATTGTTAGATTTAACATTTAAATTCAAATTGATAATGATTTGAAATTTTAATTTGATGTCAAATGTTTGTCAAATGTTAAAATCAAATCAAAAATAAACTTGGCAATACTAAAGCGAAAAATAAATGTAAGCATCAAAAATGGCGATTAAAGTTACATTTTTTTTCCTTGTGGTTACATGTGTTTTACTATTAAAAATAAATTTTAATATAAAGTCAACAGTTTATTTCTTGTGAAAAATAAAAATTAGTTGTGGGAAATTACAATGATTAAAAATACGAAAAAAAATAAAAATAATAAAACGGGACAGTGAAGAAAATTTGTTGAACGATCGCGGTGCTACAATCCTCAAAATAAAAGGGAGCCAAATATTTTGTCTTTCCAAGAATTAGAGGACGGAAAGAACACTATTTCAGCTTTAAGCTATGGTACCGAATGTTTATCTCAAAGTTTATTTAAATAAATAATAAATTTAAATTAAATAGTTTTATTTATATTCCAGATTGTATTTTAATCCACATTTGAAAAACATTTGAGAATTACGTTTCAAAGCATGTTGAAAATAAAGGCATTTTTCAATTTGAAAATAATTTCCCCTTTTTGTTGAGAACGCTATGATTTTCTACTGATTTTCAACTGATTTTCAAATCATTATCAAACGTTTATCGTTTGAGAAAACGTTTGATTTCAAATCATTTTCAATTTGAAATCAAACCTCCGTGTTTGTTGGGATTTTTCTTATTGTTGTACTTTTTTAAAGCGTCCAAAAATAGACTCTACGTGTTTTTTGTTGTTGTTCTTATATTTCTCATAAAGGAGTGCTGCTTACGATCAAATAAAGAAATGCAAAAAAATTACACGATTAAAGAGCGTATTTCATAAAAAATTATAAAAAATTTGAAACCAATAACGCGTATATTATATTTTTGGATAGTTGTCAACATTTTTGTTGGTTAAATTAAAATCAAACAAAAATATTAATTGAATCAGTAAAAAAATTTGTAGAAATTACAAAAATTTTACCAAACAAGCGTGTTTTTGTTTGAAAATATTTCGGCAATAATTTTTTCTGTGTAGTAGTTTTTATTAATAGCAACATGGTAAAATTAATTTTCTTTTAAAAATTTTTTAAAATTATTAAAGCATTTCAAAGCTCATCAGAGATTATATTTCTAATCCTTATTAATACGTTTTTGCCTGCTACCGAAAACGTGCTCTTGCCCTCTAGAGACGTTGGTTTTATAGTAAGAAGCGCATCATACAAAGATTATGTATAAATTTGTTGGCCTGTTACCCTCGACTTCATAGACGTCAAATTCTTTTTTTAAGATTTTTTCAGGCTTTTGTTCTTTCATTACATTTCTTTTTTTAGGAATTTGTAGATGGTTCTGGTGTTGGTGATGGTGGATCGGTTACATTTTCTACTTCAAGAAGCTTTTTAGACATTTCATCAGCAATTAAAAAGACGTAGGTAAAATTGGCGTAGGTAAAATGGTTCGATTTGTAGGTGATAGTTTTTATTAATTTTATTAAAGAACATATTTTTATTGCTCGTTTTTGATTTTAACGATGCTAACAAATTAAAATTTCAAAAAATCTAATTTCAAATTCCCCGAAAAATTTCCCGGGATTAATTTAAAAAAAAAATTGTCCCTGGATTTCCGGGAATTCTTTCCCGCGTAGAAACTCTACTTACTAGTTAACATAAAAATGCATTGTCTGATTGAAACTCAACAACTAATTTGTCTACAATTTGTTTTATTGTGAAAGATTATGTTTGTAATTCAATCAAATGCAATAGCGAGATTAACTAGATATACAAAGAGCATTACATTGATCGCTTTTTAATAGTATCTGCTATGAAATATTGATTTTTAATAAAAAATTAATAAATTAAAGATGAATTGCATTTTCGTCATAAATTAAACAAATCAAAAATACTTTGCTCGTTAAAAAAAAGACACATTGATAATAGGAAATATTTAAGTCATTTTCTGTCATTTAACTATAAACAAAATGTATAACAAAAACATTCATATTTAATAAAGAATGTCATGTGCCCTCGAAATGTAAAAAACGCCACTTGGTAACCAGACAAACCGGATAAATGAAAAAAACAAACAACCGCAAATGATAAAAATATAAACATTTAAACGCTCCGATCAACTTTCAAACATAATTAAGACAAACCCAATAAAAATATTTTTAAAAGGTTACAATTGGTAGGTTCAAAACTTATAACCTCAAATCGCTAAATAAAGTGTTTGAATGAATGCTTCTTAAGTTTGATATTAACAATACAATTTAATAACGTTTTTCACAAACTGCATGTTTGCGTAAAATTTGCTATGTAAACCACATTTTACATAAAGATTTTCTGGAATTAAAATATTTTCGAGTGAAATATTGGGTCTGTCACACATTCCGCCTGATTGTTACCTTTCTTACTTCGAATGGCGATCTCCTCTTTGTCTTATATTCATTGACTTCGAAAAAGCATTCGATACTCTTAACCGCATATGGAAATTCATTTCAATGCAAAGGTGTCCCACAAAAAATGTGTTAGTTGTCGTACTCAGCACGAAGGCACACTAAGTAAAGCAATTAGTCACTAATTTTATTTAACATTGTGTTGTATAATCTCATGAGCCATGCTATGTTGGGTAAGAGAGGTATTGGTTGCGGACTTCTCAATGGGTTAAATGCTCATCGGTAATCTTTTATGAGCCTGTAATTGCAACGTCTTACGGAGCTGGCTGAGAACGTTGTTTTCACAATTTATGTTGGCAATACTAAAGTGGTGCTAATAAACTCAGAAAACTCAAACACCTTTAGTCTGGGTTCATACTCTGAAAGTTTTCTTTCAGAAAGTCTGAGTTTATTGGTTAGAAGGGAAGAGAATATTCCACTTTTCTCGCCCCCCCCCCCCCCCCCCTTTCACTTTCATAGTGTGAACCTGGACTTACAATTGATAATGCAACACTGGAGGAGGAGAACGAATGTTCTACTACCTCGGAGGTGCAGATATTGTCAATCCAATAAAAAGGCGACTTAAGGCTATTGCCAACTCAATAAGATAAAGAGATCTTCAACTCTCTCGCGCCGTGCTAAACTAAATATCTTCTACTCCAACGTTTGATCTACATGATTATATGGATGCGATACGTGATATGCATGCCCTGCCCTGCAAGTTTTTATGAAAAAATGCCTTAGAAGAAGCCTGCGGGTCTTTTGACCACAAGTTTTTACCAAACAACAGACTAAAGCATCAAACGAACTTGACGAAAATAAACCTGGATTGCCCAGATAATATGAAAACCGGTCACAGATCTTGCCAGAATGGCTATCGAGTGGAATCCTAAGGGTCGACCGGCATATACATAAGAACGACAATATGAAATCGAAGCGTCAAATATGTATACTAGTTGAAATGAAGTAGAAAGATCGCGTTGAACAGACCCAAATGGAAAGAATTTTTCGAGGCCCTATACTCCTTATAGGAACGAAGGGAACATAACGCCATAATAACAATAACAAGAACTACTGCTATTTCGGAAGTACGATGTCGTTTAACGGTAGGATAAAGGAGGATGTCACAAACAGGCTAGAAAAATCCGCTAGCAAAAATCCGCATTTTCAACGCATTCGTCAAATTGATACTTTTATATGGAAGTGAAACATGGCTGTATAGTGAAGCAACCAAGCCAGCGACTTCAAACTTTTATAAACAAGAGCTAACGAGAACCTCACAAGTTTGACTAGCGAGGAGTGCATTCACATACAAACAAAATAAAGAAAGTGTAACACTAAAAAGTACTTAAAACAATCTAAAATGGAATCACTTTTGAAAGCCATTGCATACCTACTCTATGCGTGTATAATGATGTGTTTGTTAAAGTTTGTGGTAGAAACAATAACAAGACTACAAGAAGAAAAACATACATTATTTTCAGGATTAAAATTAAAATGAAAAGCAAAAATTCCCGAATTCTATTTTTAAAAAATTATTCAGTTAAATAAATCAAATTTCCAAGGCGAAAACCATATCGGACATGTTGCTGTTGTAAGATGAAGGATGTGAAGCAAACATATCGTACTTGTTCGAAAATAGAGTTTTAACTCAAAAAATATTTTTTTTTCACTTTTTGGAAAACGAACCGGAATATTCATATCTAACCGCTGTAAAATATTACTTTATTTGTCACCTTTTTGGTAATGAAACTGTTGGCTTAAAAATTATTTTTCATATTCTTTTAATACTAAATTTCAAAGTGTTTTACTTTTACTTTTACTGAAAGTTTTGATATTTTGAGTTAATCCCAGCGGTAAATATTGAAAGGACCTCAAGTGGCAGGCCTTTTCGAAGGCTTTAACATTCCTTTCTAAAAGATTCGCTACGTATGATATCCTGCCTTCAGACGTATGTCTTCTAGAAGGTATAAAGTTCTTTTTGAAGGACCTTCCAAAATATTCAGTACACATTCGCTACTTCCTTGTTCAAGAAGGGAGAAAGGAAGTTGTTCATTTTTATTTTTAGTGACCTTCCTTACTCCCTTCTTTGGGAAGCGATCGAAGTTTTTATTAAAGTGAGTGTGGAAGGGCTTGCGCCCAATGACAACCTGTGTTAAAAAAAAAAATAACTATGGAATGCGGCGAGAAGCTAAAAAAGGCCTTATATTAGGCCTCTTTACTCATTCTAGTTACCGCTGGGATTGTTTAACAAGTGCGATATGTGTTAACGGCTAAGTAAATAATAATATTAAGTATTACCTCCCTCTCTCTGGTTCTCTGGCGTAAGTGTTTAGGTTAGAACCAATATCTCACTTTCTGATTACTTCAAGTAAGAATTTGAAATTAAAACAACTTGAAATGCTGGAATAACGCACAGTTTGAGATTCATTTTTATCTTACAGTTTCCCAAGTCAGTTCCGTTTTCGGATTATTTTAAGTACAGGGCACTTGAATAATCTGTTCTTGTATCAAGCATTCTATGCACCACAATGGTGTAGAGTGTATTATGATGCATTTATGCTGATGTTTGTTACACCTTTAAGTATACCGATCAGCTCAGAATTACTTTCTGAGTCGAATTAACGATGTCCGTCAGGCTGGCTGGCTGGCTGGCTGGCTATCCATGTAAACCCAAGTACAGGTCGCAATTTCGCAGTTAATTTTATTAAAGTTGGTACATAGGCTCTAATTTGCACAAGAACCAAGCCTATTGAAAATAGGTCGAATCGGTCTATACTTTGACATAGCGCCCATACAAGCCTTTTTTCGGATTAGGGTCTTTGTGTACATAAGCCATCTTATTTAGATTAAATTTGGTCCAAGTTTATTTTATTGCTAACAAAATTATTTGGCCAAATTTTATTGGGATCAGTTTATATTTGACCATAACTTCTTTATAACTGTTAGTATTAAGATACAAATCGGCGATAACAACTTTTACGATAGCTAATATGTCATAACAAAATTTGTCCTGCTGAGTCCAAACCCTCATCTAAGTATAAATTCTTATCTAATTTAAATTTTGCGCAATCGTGGCATGTGAATACCCCTAATATTTTGTTTGCTGTCTGTTTTTATTAAATAAATTTTTAAATAACACACAGTTTGAAAAAAATAAACAAACCTACCTTAAGGGAAATGACTAACACTGCAGTTTATATATTGCGATTTTAATGTCTCTCTTTGTTATTTACAACAACATAAACTTAAAATTATGATCATTAAAATTAAATTTAAACCAATTTTTCTTTTTAAGCAATAAAAAAAAAATATAAATAAAACTGTTAAATTTTTGTTGTTTAATTTATGATTTTCTGAAACAAAGATCTTGATCATTATCAGCGCAATGATGTGTCATGGCTAAAATAAGTTATTTGGTTTTTGGTTGAAGGATTTTCTTTTTAAATAAAATGATTTAAAAGTCTTTAATTAGTGACTCAGTTTGGTTTTAAGTTAGCCGGGGGAATGCCGTTAAAACCCGATAAAAATTTTGATTTAAAAAAATTAATTTTAAAATAGTACTTGATTAAAATAAAAAAAAAATCAATTCTTTTGAGGTTTGTTAACTTATTTCTAATTTTTTTTTAATAAATTCTTTAAATATGACTAGTAAGTTGATTAGATGATTTAACACTTTCGTTTTTGTTCAAGGTTTTTAGTTATTTTTATTGAATATACATTTCTAACGGTTATTAATAAACAATAACAGCAAAATTAATTTATTAACAAAGATTTAAGTACTTGTTTACATAAATATAACCTTAATTAGACCTGAATAATAAACAATAAACTTAAAAAAAACTTGAAAACTTTACGTACAATTGTAAGTAATCATTTAATCGCGTTTTGCTTCGTCCATTTTGCTCAATTTATACCGTTAAGAGTATAATAAATAACAAAAACAAAAAATAAAATGAAAATAATATTAATTAACAGTACATACCTACCTACCAGTGATGGAAAGTTGAAAAACTGTGATGGTACTGACTGACCACCAGGCATAAGAGTACGTTTTTTTAACATTTTGCTTTTTTTTTAATAAAACATATACTTCATTGAAAAATAAGTAAGACAAAAACAAAAACACATAAAACCACGGCAAATTCATACAGGTGACCGCATCATGAGATAGACTTTTACTTGCTTTTTAAATAGTTCTATGTAGTTTGTTTTTGTAAAAAGTTTGAGTGGATGTTAAAATTATTTGTGTGGGATTTTGACAAAACATATTATTAATGATTTTGTTGAGAAAAAACATAACTTCACTAAGAATTTTGGGTTATTTCGAACAGACATAATCCATAAGCAAAGGCACTGCTTCAATGTCTGACGCTATTCCGCTAGTTATGTAACAGTCTTCGAACATTATTAGAAAATATGATAAACGAATAAACTGAGATGCAGCACAGTTCAGAGTCCCAAAAATTGCCGACTTATTTAGTTGCCAATTTTAATGAATGAACAATTGAAAATTTCAAAGACAATTGACGAAAAAAACGTATTATTGAAACATGAAAGTCTTGAAGCCATGGTCACCCATACATCTAGTAAAAGTTCTGATAAGTCTACAAGAGCTGTCCTTTGTAGCGTTTGAGGAAATCGCTTAAGAATATTTCGAGAAGGATTGTCTTTGTCCATCCTACGCAGTTGCTCAGCTAAAGAAGAAGTCAAGAGAAATCTTAGATCTTCTAGCTTTTCTAGAGACCCATATCCGATGGCTTACTGACGCAATGCAATTTTATAACCAAAATTTAAAAATTTAGTTCTGTTGCATCTGAAAGAATATTTTCCACTGCATCTCTGCAAAAGTTGACAGTACTTTGTTTCTTAAATTTAAATTTTAAATAGTACTTATCTCTTAAACTGTATTTTTTTTTTAAAAATAATTTAATTTTTGATAATTTTACCATGAATTCAATATCAATTCGTTGTTTTAAAAACCTAATTATTATCAATTTTTAATATTATTAATCTCTTACACTCTGTAGTTTGGAAAATAAAAAAATGTATCTACTTGAGTTTTGCTAATATTTTGGGTATCGGTATCGTATCGACAAAAAGGCCTATCGTTACATCCTTAATTCTTAGTAATATTATTACTTTAACAACAAGAATCATTTAATCGTAATAAATCTTTTATTAAACTTTAAAGAGTTTGTATTTGCAAACGACTTCTTTTATTCGTTTTTGTATAATTTTGCATTGAAACCGCGCGCCCGACTGCTACTGAAGAATGAGGTAGTGAAGGAATTCCGATAGCACATCGTGAAATAACCCGTCAACGCACGAAATTGGGAATTGATCGTTTCAATTTTATTTTGCTTAATAATAATGCCAACTTGCTATTGGTCCCTAGCAGCATAATTAAAGTTTTATTTTCGAAATTAAATTTGTTTCGCATCACAACATAAGTTAAATGATTTTGGCGCTCCTTTCGTACTATGTTATACTGTAATCGAAACCATTTAGATAAAACACAACACAACATGAACGAAAAAGACCAATACATTTTGTGGGCATCCGGTATGTTATTGGCAGGTTCCCATTATTAAAAAAAAATAACACGCTGGATTTCTAAACAATAAAGAGGAAAAGAGCACTTAAACTGACGTGAGTGTAACGTGGTAATTTTTAAATTAAAAAGTACTGAAAATAGTACAATAGTATTGAATTTTCCATCACTAGTACCTACTCCTATTAAGAACTTTATTTATGTTTCTTTTAAAAGAGAGTACAAAAGAGAGAGAGACATAATAAAAATGTCAAATTAACAATCTCAGTTATAATTTGTTGGTGAAAAAGTGTGTTAATTATTTTTAAAATAAATTTACATTTTAAAAGTGTTAAATAAAAACATATGTCGGTATGAGGGTTTTGGTATTAACACACACACACACACACCTGCATGGACGTGATTAGTAAAACAAAGGCATAACAAAAGACTTAAGACACAAACGATGTGTATATTAGGGTGGGTCACTGATGTATGAGAAAAAATAAAAGTTCTCGAATCATATTCTAATAGCAATATTATTTTGTATTACGTTAAAACAAATAAAAATTGCAAAAAAAAGTTCAAAAAAGTCTTATCTTGAGCCCGCGCATGAGCTCCTAAGAATTAAGAATATTTGAAAAAAGTCCATTTTTTAAATTTTAATATTTGTTTTTACTATCAATTATTTTTAATTAAAACTAAAAATATTTTGAATTAAACTTAAAAAAAATAAAAATTTGGTTCTTATACAACATAAAACAATAAAATCATTTTTGGTCACAAAATCTTGTTTACTGTCAAATGCGGGCATCTCTCGTCTTGATTCAAGTTTCGTCTATATTAAACCATCGATTGACTTTTTAAGCGCAAAGAGTCATGAATGCTTCTGACACTATTTTCACGAACCTAAAAGTCGTTAAAATACAGTAATATGCTTTTCTGCAATACAATGCTATTGTTGCTATATTAAAAATTTAACAAAATTTTAGGTCAAAGCGCGGGCTCTTACACTAAAAATAAATTAATAATATTTTACAGGGATCTAATTCAGACAAAAATACAACATATTTACGCTATTAGAAGCCGATAAGAGAAAAAATATTTTTTTGAGCCACTCTATTGTATATATTGCAGAGAAATAGAGAGAGCGAAAATATTGTGATCTTAAACAAAAGAAAACAACAATTAGCATTACACAAGTTTTAAGATTTGAAAGAATATTTTTTATATTCAAAAAATTTCAATTTTGCGAAAGTTGAAAGTAATAAAAATTTCAAAAAATTTTCTAAATATTTGTTTTATACACAATATATATTTTTTAAACTCGTTAAAGAGCTGTTCAAAATAAAACATAAAGGTTGGATCTAATCTTTACTATTAAAATCTTTTATCAAGTAAAAAAATCGATAAAAAGCAATAAGTAGAGGTAGCCATAGTTATATGCATTAGGGTGGGTCTCAGATTTATGAGAAAAAATAAAAGTTCTGAATTCATATTCTACACCCAGAGAAAAAACTTTTTCGGAAAGCATGGATGAATCCGCCTTTTTTCAATTAATCGAGCAATTTTAAAATTCAAAAATCGATTCATTTCTTACTCGAACAAAACAAAATGTTTGATGCTCTAGTAGCAACAATGCTTAAAATACATTACAAATGTATGTATTTTGTGCTGAATTTTTTTTTTGAATTTCATTTTTATAATTAAATTTATTTTTATGTTGTTAAGTTGTTTCCATTAAGTTTCGCTTTTTTCTACTAAATTTTTTATGATTTAGCTAAAACTGACATTTAAAGTGAATTCCTAAACTTGAAATAGACAAAACTGGTAATTTAATTAATACACGTAAAAAAAAAAAACAAAACAGCTGAATAATGACTCAAATTGAAAATAAAACTTGATCTCCTTGGTTGTTCTTGGTTAAAGGGTGGTATTTAATGCATAAAATGTGGTTAAGAATACAAAGAAAAATATACAGTGAAACCTCCCATAATTGTAAACTCACAGTGGCGCTTTTTTACCCGGTTATGTGAGATGTTCGCTTATAAGAGAGGTACACATTTTTTATTTAAAACAGTGTTCTAAAATTTACAGAAAACTATTAAGCGTACGTCTCACAAGCCCAGATGCGATATCTATTTTATTGTGTTTGTCTATACGAACAGAGCCATTAAAACCGTTCGTAACTATTTTCAAGAAAGAGCCGAACATTATATAGTGTTCTGTTCTTCGTTAAAAAACTAAACAATTGTTGTGGTTCTGTAGATAAAGAAATGAGCAAGCAAACAAGTTTAGCAATTATTGTACACATGTGTTTTTGGTGTAAAAGTTTTTCGCTGGCTTTTTGTTTTTTCCCCCTAAATGTATTTTGTTTTTGTAAAAACGTTTTGGTTTTTTTACCAGCCAAAACGGTGTTAAGAACAACTAAAACGAACGAATATTAAAAAAAAAACTGAACGCAGTTTAACGTTCTCATCTTTTTGTTGAGTTGGATAAGTACAGTAATATTTTTGAGTTCGAAGATCACAAACAGAGAAACGTTTTTTTTTAATGATTTTCTAAACAAACACTATGAACACACATTTACCGAACTGAACACTAAGGAACGATATTTAATGTTCATTTTCGAACACTGATTTTTAATGTTTTAAGTTATAATTATACATTTCATTAAAGCAATAATGATAGACTGACTAGTCTTTGTGGTTGACAAAAGTTTGTTACTCAGAGTAGACTTTAACTTAGATCTGCTTAATTTGAGCTTAATTTTGTGTTTTCAAATGGGTCAAAATCGTCTCTGGCAAAAAGTTGTTAAAAAGGCAATATGTTTTAATTCTTCATCATAAGAATTTAAGGAACAGATATTACTACATAAGTATATCTCGTCTTTAGAGTCCTCAGACCCACTAATCTCAACCACTGCGCTTGAATCAATTATTTCTACAATTATTTCTTCAAACGCATTCATCTACAGTAGGTAACGGATATAAGTAAATAAAAAAATACCACGAACATTTTTCTCATTAGCTATTTTTCTTTTAAGGAATTTTTTTTTGTAAGAAAATTATTTCTTAAAAAGGTTGTACTCTTATAACAAATTTATTCCTTAAAAAAGTTTATAGTTTCTATAATACAAGTAAACAAAAACTTGTGGTGTAAGTAAAAATTTTCTTAATAAAAACATTTTTTTTTTGACGTATGTATTTATGTATTATTTCTGTATGGCAAAATATTTTTTGAATCAGGTTTTTTCTATAAAAAGTTTTTTATACAGAATACTTTTTATGTTTACACATCGTCACCTTGTTGTTGGTTTGACCTACCGATCATTCTTTAACAAATTTAGTTAGGTTTTGGGTATATATATATATTGAATACCCCCTTTCTGAATCTAAACCCTGTTTCAACATGTTTTTTTTATGGTTTCCGAGACATTGGACATTAATTTTGCACCATATGAATTAAGCGTATTAAAGTTTATTAAATATTGTTCTGCTTCCCTCAATTCCTCATACAAAAACGTACAAAATAAATTTTACTCTTTAAGTATTGCAGCATAAAAAAACAACTTTTTAGAAATAAATTGGAGAATGTAACGTATGCGGCATAAAACAATAATTTTCCCTTTCATTAAAATTCCAGTAAAAACTTCGCCTATAAAATATTGTGTTGAGTAATCAGAACAACATAAAAGCACTACTCACAATTCTACTAAAAGAACAAATTAATTTTACCAGGGTTAAAAAGCTTGCAGTCAAGACCACAAACTGTTGAACAAAAAACGAAAATTTGTGTACAACTTTTTGCTTTTTTAATGGATTTGACAGCGACTGTTTACATTTCATGAACTAGACATTAAAGCAACAGTTTTACTTTGACCAATAATGAGCTGACTGCATACATACATATAAAAAAGACACAATGTTTTTGAAATACTTTCTTAAAAACCGTTATTTCTTATATGAGAGGTTTTTATATCCGTTATTTACTGTACTTTTAAAAATTCGCCAAAGCGATTTGATTGACAGAACATTTCTTTTTAATTTACATACGTTGCTTGTAGGATCTAATTCTCGGCATCAAAATCCGGTAGATTATAGCAAACAAATGAGAATCCAGCTTTCCGAAAGCGATTTTGTGGTTAAACAGCAGACAGCAATGTCTTTGACATCCTCAAAACATGATCACGTGCCTTTGCTGTAAGAGAGGAATCGCCAATTTAACTAATTGTCATTAGCACTAGTACGAATCAGAGGTGCGAAAAGAAGAACTACTAAAAATTTACAACTCTAGTTGGTGAATGAGATTTATTATCTAAAAAAAATTTTCAATTTAGTGTCCGCATTCGGTTTTGAAGCTGTCCGTTTATGGGAAAACAGCTTACATAAAAAATGTTCGGTTATGGAAGGTGTCCGGCTATGCGAGGTGTTTGAAATGGAAGGTTTCACTGTTTTGTATAAACTATAAAAAAAAAAAAAAAAAATAGCCAACTTTAAAGCGAGAAACAAGTACTTATTTAATAATAACCAAAACCAAAATCTTTGTGTTTTAACACTTTAACTACTGACTATTAAAATATCAAGTTTGAAAGATTTGAAGTAATTAAATAAATTATAATACTTTTAGTAATTACATGAGTAATAGAAATTTATTAGACCCCTTCATATTTGGTTATCAGGGTTGGCGTTTTATGCAAACAAAAAGCAATGCAGTATTTATCGCTTATAGGCATTTCATAATTTGCACTTTTTTGGTGCTTTTAAACGTGAAATGTATGTAATAAACTCGCTTATTTGCATTGAATAAAAAAGCTATTTTACTGGCATCGAAAGTGAATGATAAAATTCAAAGTTTGATTCAATTTTAGCAAATTTTGATGAAATAATTTTTTGCATTTTTTTAGTGTACATATTTGTCTCTAATTTGAAGCGATGCTTATACGAGAATTTTTGTTATTCAATTTATTAATGTATATTGTATTATATTGCGATGCATAAATAAGGGATATGAATGTAAGCAAATGCTTAAAGACGAAATAATTTCGGCTATTTAAGAAAGCAAGCCGGTGTGCAAATAAGCGATAAATGGTGTGTGGCGTAAACCAACTAGTTATATAAAGTTCAAAGATCAGCATGTATCAATAAAACAGGCGCACTAAGAACTATTCCTTTAGAGGTACTGAACAGTATGCTGCAGCTTGTGCTCACTGACCGTCATATAGAGGCCATCAGATATCAGAAATGTATGCCGGGAAGAAACCGAGAGCGGCGTCCACGATTGACGGAATTATTAGCCGGCTAAAGTAAATATTTTACAATACCGAGATATGTATGATCATCTCAACTTTGAAAAGAATTTATAATTGGTATTTTTAAATTAAAAAAAAAAATTTTAAGATGGCTTAACAATTTTACGGCGCAAATAAAAATTTGCATGGCGGCAGCAATCTATTTTGAAACCGAGAACTACTTTGGTTTCTGCAATAGCTATGCGAAAAAAACAGAGACAATGTCAGAAGCAAATCACATGTACGTTTGTGACCGAATATTATAAACCTTCTGTAAGACAGCAATTTTGACAGACATGCACAATTACATGTGACTTGAAAAGTTAACAAGTCAGATGTAAAAAACATGTAGTCTACATGCACCTTTATTTTAACATAATTTTAAGGAACGTTTTAGATTTGTTATGTGCATTCCCCGTTGGGCTAGTGGGCAGTGAGTTAGTATACATATGAGTGTAAGGCTTGCGGATTTTTTTCCCAGATTGAGACTCTCATCTGTTTTATTACTGCGGGCTTAAGATTTACGTTTCTTTTGCTCGTCAAGTTAAGTTAACAAATATTTTTGTTATTGAATTTGTAACTTCCAAATGATTGGGCTTTTCATTGTTTCATAAGTGACTACTACACTTTAAGTGGGACACAAAGAAAAATCTAATAATGCTGCTATGTTTGGAACCTAAAATAAAATCCTTAGTTTAATTTAAGGCGAATTCGTTTTTCATTTGACGTTGAAAGCACAGCTGTGCTACTTTTTTTCCTAATTAGAGAGAGGAATGTCAAAAGTTACTTGTGTTTTTGACATATCGGCCAACGAAAGCAACAAAAAAATACAATCTTGTGTTGTTGGTGTTGTTGCTTGTTGTAGTATCGCCACCACCGTTTACATGAATTCGCCTTGGTTTAATTAAAAAATTATTTTTCATATAATTTATTTTATATGAATTATTTAAATTTCCAATTTAATTCAGACCTACATAATTTGCAGAATGTATGGAAACTAAGTATTTTTATAAGGTGACCCACGTTTAGTGTGAGTTGCTGTATGTAAATAATATTTATTTTTATCTGACTTTAAATGAATTTTATACGAAAAGCTGAACATTTAAATGAAATTTTAGATTAACGACCAATTTCTGGGAAACATTTTCGGCTGGGCAGTGTTGCCAAAATTTCACAAACAAAAATTGTATTTACAAAAACTCAATAATATTAATCCAAAAAGTAAAATTTGTTTGCAATTAAAGTACAAATATGAGATATTAATACAAATTTTTTTCTTTAGGTTAGTTTAGGAAAGGTTAAAAAGGAGTCCAGGAAGGCGTCCAGGAGCACACCTACACTCGGAGACCAATGCGGTCCAATGTAAATCCCTTCAATATAGAAAAATAACATAGAGAGAAGTATAGACGAAAAGAATTGACAGCTAGTCGATTTTTAATAGAGAAAAATTTAAATTTTTTTAAACTTTTAAGAAATTTATCTATAAAAAAATTCGTTGAAATAATGTGGCTTATTAATGGCTAAACCAAGGCGAATTCATTACAGATAATCTCGGTACTACAACAAGTACAACTCTACAAAAACCACAAGCGATTGTTTTTGTAAAATCATTGTACAACGTCAAAAACAAATGACGTAAGGCGAAAACATAAAATATTAAATTAAACCAAGGCGAATTCATTAAATAATAATAATAGTTAATTAATCAAATGAATGCTGCAAATGAGCAAAATTTTGTGAAAATGTTTTGCATCAAGGATTTGAGTCTTGAAATAACTAAGCCAATACCCTTATTAAATTGGGTGATAAGCAAAGAGCGCATAAAGTTTAAGCAGAATCATTGAAATGCAATTACATACACATGCCCACTAACTGGAACATTTGGGAAAACTTTATGGTGGTATCCGTAGACACATAACATGTTGAAGATGGCATGGATGCCTGCAGCCGTTTATCTGTATTGAAAACCCACTATTTGGATTTAGAAGTGTTATAGCTGCTTAAAATTGTCATCAACCGCTAACTCCATCTCTGAATTGTTGGAAAGTTTGCTTTGCAGTCGAGCCATTTTTCAAGTTTGGTAACAGAAAATAGTCCGAGAAAGCTATGCCTATTTTTTTGAGTATCTTGTAGCATGTCTAAGCCGGTTTTGGCATGTACAATTAAGATGTCCATCAATTTTTAGCGATTTAATTTCTAATATTTCGAATTTTTCTGCATTCGAATTCTCTAGATAAGAAAGCTCTAACAGTTCAACAACTTCAATAGGCAAATTTTAAAAGATTAAACAAATAAATACATACTACATACATATAAAGACATTAAACTTTTTCACATTGTGTCAGGGTTGACGATGAAATGTCAGAGAAAAAGAAAAGTGTTGTTTGTTTCTTTTTTAAGCGAAAAAGAAAACGTTACAATAATAAAAACAATTTAACTTTCACATAATTTAAAACTCTTTTGTAATATTTTGGTCAAAAAATTTGTTATGCCAAACAAAGTTTTAAAAAAATGTTGTTGCTGCTGCAGTAATTTCATTAATACGGTTGAATAATTAACGGTTTTCGAAAAAAACAAAACGAAATATCAAAAAAAAAAAAAACAAAAACGAAATTGTGGTAAAAATTTATTGCAATAATCAAGTAAGTCATGGCGATAAAGACAAAGAAACAGAATAAGAAGAAGAAATCAGCAAAGTTATGAAAATCGGTTGCTCTTTAAAGATTTTATACTTAGACCTGCAGCCCCGCGGAAAACTCTCTTATAAAAATCACTTATCTAAATTCTCAAGTTGTGATGGAACTAATAGAAATTTTTAATAGATTTAGCAACACTTTAAGTTTTCCTTTTTTTATTATCTTAATAAAATTTGTGTAAATTAAATTTAAGTCAACTGTTTGTTGACTCTTTTTTTAGGTTTTTTTTAATTTTTTTCAAAAATTTCTTATTATAACTCTTGCGTGGCTTGAGTTTTTGTTTCATTAAGTTTTATGTTTTTTTTTCTTAAACTCGATTTTTATTCAAGCCAAATTTGAATTTTTGTTAATTCTTGTTGTGTTGTTGTATTTTTTAATTTAATGCCTCCATTTGTTGTTGTTTTTTTAAATAAATTAAAAATTCCTCTCACACACAAATACTTTATTTTCCAAATATTTTTGTACTCACTTTACACTCTCACACACTTTTTTGTTTTACTTTTTTAGCCACTTTTTCAATTTTTTTACCCACCGTTTTATTTCTTGTCCGAATTCTTTTATCCGCGTTTCCTTCGATTTCGACTACTTGTCGAGTTCGTTGTCTTCAGCAAACTGAATTGAAGTCTTTCGTTTTTTCTTGCTGGAAGCTCTGCAAACCAGCCAAGTCTGGCTTAAAAAAAAATCAATTAAGTTTTTTTTTTTTTTTGATTACTTGTGGTGGTGCTTTTGTTACGTGTATTTCTGTGCTTGTTGCTTATCCGTCCGTCTGTCTGTCTGTCTTTTTCAAGAGTGTGTGTTTGTGTGAGTGTTAAATTATAAGTTGTTGAAAAATTGTTGCATTTCTGAAGGAACCGATTACTTTTTCTTTGTATCTGATTTTGAGTCATACTTTTTTTTTTCTTTGCAAATAAGTAGTTTTATTTTTTGGCTAATTTTCGTTTAGCCGGATGTAAAATGAAGGTCCGGTACTTTTTTGCTTAAAATTATTAATTCGCAATGTAAATTAAAAGGAACAAATTTAAATACATAATACCCTTAACCATTAGCGGGTAGATTCGTGTCCAAAGTAGGACCATTGTCAGTTATGAACCTGCTGATATTAAGATTTTTTTATAGAATTTTTAATTCCTATTAAGTTAATTGACCGATCAGACCTTCTAGTTGGACCATGATTACTAATTTGAATAAAGTAAATTGAAAAAATATTATTGTAAATTTCACTTCACTTTTCAATATTTTATTTATTATTTTTATTTTAAATTCTTTTTTAATTTTAATTTTAAAACAACGTAATAATGAAAATTGTAGCAAATGTACGCTTCATTAAAAGAAGCTGCCAAGTTGTATGCACCACTATACAAATTAATAGTATCAATTAAACGTTTAATTCTCTTGATTAAATTTTTAATAAAAACTGATTTTATTTCTGATTAATGCTTTAATTGGTGACAAATTTTTGAGAATTTTTTTGTGTGTATTCATAAACTATTATTAAATTTAACAAACGTTTATTAAGTCAAGTTTTCATACAAAATTTGTTTTGTAAACATTTAATAAATTTTAAAAAAAATTTATGAATGCAGGCATAAAAGTTTATCATAAAACAATAATTTGAGAATAACAAAAACTATCGATAGTACTGAAAACTATCGGTGGTAAAACGATAGTGATAAACCATCGATAGTGTCGATAGTTTCAGACCACTAACACTAAACACGTTCATTGAGAGTAGATGTGTGACTTGTCAAATGGTGTCTGTTAGGTGTCAAGGCTCAGTTAGCCGGGAGTAACAGTAACGTTGCAAATCAGCTGCTTCATTTTGTTGTATGTAAAGCAATTAGAGCTATTACAGTTAGTAATAAGATGTTACGTTTCAATCTGTAAGAAAAAGTTTGGTCTTCATTTTTTTACGGTAAGGTTACTGTTACTCCCGGCCAAAGTCCTATCACGGGAATACTTGGTGCCAGTTCGCTTCCCTCTTGGTTAGTTTTAAGATAATGCTTTGTTGTTAATAAAATCTGTTCTGATTACCACGACAGACTTTAAAACAAGTGATACGTTTAAAATTACCTATCAGCATAAAAATTCCAGAATATGCTAGCATTATCTACCTACCACCATGATAACTGATTATTCTCTTAATGTTTCTGCAGCAGTAAAAAATAATTTGAAAAGCAGCGAGATAAGCGTGCAGCTTATCCGTCTTACACAGAGTTTACATATGCCAGTACTGGCAAGACAGTAAAAAAAATACATATTTTTTGTAAAAAACACTAACAACTCGTCTTCATGACTTTGGCAAAAATTACAAAAGTAAATGTTGCAGTGCAAGTTCCACCTAAACGTGTTTTATATGAACTTAAGGTTAGTTCACACTTTTATACTTTGTATTAATAGATGTCAAAAACTCAAGTAAAATGTAAAAAGTCTGATTGTATGAATGCATGAGTGATGACAATGACAAGAATTATGAAAAAAAAAGTTTGACATCCCATACGACTTCATCGTTTTTTGAAAAATTTCTAAAAAATAATACTTTTTATTGGATCAGGGTTGCATTTTTTTCATGTGTGAGTGTTTTTACTTTGTGAAATAGTGTGAACACAATCTGTTATGTGAAATTAGATTTGTTGACGGTCGCAACAAAACTCATTAGATTTCTATATGACAAAGTATTATGGAATACGTAATAAGGCTTTTGAGATAGTGTAAACTAGCCTTTAGCAAATTAAAAAAAAAATAGCATAAAACAACTATATTGTGTGAATATAGATAGAGCAAAACTTCAGCTACTGTCAGCAACTGTCAAATCACTTTTTTACTATCTGCGTAATTTGCAAAACAGTCGACAAAATAGTTGGAATGTCGTCGTCCAGACTTGGAATTTTTTTCAAAAATTATTCGGTTACTTACTTGTAAATGGCCTAACATCACTAAATATTCAATTAACTTTACAACTTTTTACAACAACCAAACGTCGAGGTCGTCTGGTTTCTTGTTTATCTTTTCTTTCATATTATTTTTTTTTTATTTTTTCTTTTATATATTTCAGACTTTATTTTTAAGAAACTTTCAAACACATTGTTGCAGATTTAGAAGTAGAAAATTATTTAACGCGAAATACATTTTTTAAGATACAAACACGATCTACGAACGAAAGATCGTAGGGGAAGCTATTAAGTTTTAAGAGTTAAGAGCATATACATACATACATACATACATACATACATACATACATAATGAGAAGACTAAAGAGAAACTGAAACTTTTTGAATTCAACTTTTAAAATTATAATTTAAAGTTCTCTTATTAAATCTTAAATCATATTTTACTTTATTTTTTGTTAAGGCACATTCATAAGGTGAACTCGTTGCTCCCTTAATTTTTTGTGTTGACATGCACATATAAAAACCACTTTGGGACAATACGGAGTTTTGAATGCGCCTTGCTCTTTTTGATGAATACACCTTGTGAATGTACCCTGATTTTAACATAATTATTTTTAAAATATTATATTATTACCAGTTTTACTCTTTATACCAAGTCAAATCGTTTGGATCGATGGGATCTTCACAAAGTGCTTTAAATTTGGCATTCCGTTGCTTACACTTGGAACCCGCTTTTCCCGGCTTGTAACTTGGAAGTCCTTTTATATTTGTCGAAGAGTAGTTGCAAGTAAAAATCACAAAACGTTTGTTGGGAGGCAGAAAAACATTCAGAAAGGCACAGCCTACACGATTGTGACGATCATTTACCAAAAGGCAAAAATGGCCCGTTTGTGGTCTAAAAATGTTTTACAAAATAAATAAAATAAGAAAAAAAATGTATACCTATAAAAATAAAATCATACACCGTTTTGTGGTAAGACAGCAACACTTCATAATCTGCATCAAATTGTTCCTCAAACCATAAAAATATCGCCTCTGTTATAAAACCCTGGACAGTGACATTTAGGCGACTAGTTTTGGCCATATAAATATTTTGCCCAGCCATGGGAAATTTCGTAGTACTACGACACTGATCATGGGCAAACACACAAGAACGTACATTGTATTCGGCAGTTTCGGCTAAATCCCAGTCCCACAGCTTAAAAAATTTTATATTTTTGTTGTTGTTGTTGTTTTTTCTATTTTCAAAAACTTACCAATATTGGCATTCTAACAGCTGGATAAAAACATTTAACTTCTCCCAAGGCTACCAAATTTCTGTAATAATTATGTTCCTCCAAAATCAAGTTAATGTAAGGTTCTATATTTTCCACTTTGGGTATACCTGTACAGTCCTTACTAAAACTCTTATGTTGTATTCATAAAATAAGAATTATTTGGTTGGCAAACTTTAACATACTTTTGTTTTATTGCAGCCCACATGAGTTCCTTGATAGGGACACATTTTCTTGTCACAAAAGTCGATTTTGTGTCCAAAATTGAGTCCCGTAAAATAAAAAAACACCAATAATATTGAACCTCTTAGAAACATTTTCTTGGCTAAGAATATTAAGTTTAAAAAAAATGTATTGCAATTTTCTTAAAATTCCACTTAGTTTGTTAAATAGTTATATTTGAAATGATATAGACACGTTTAGTTTTTAAAGTCATGAAAGTATAATAAAAATTTAATATTTAATGATTAATACTTTTGGTAAATATACATATGGATGTGTAATACATACCGTCGTACATATGTTTGTGCCCTGCTACCCAACAAACCAAAACGATTAAGAAAGAACTGGTAGCAAGCTTAATAATATAAGCCTTAAGCTTAGAAATGTGTTGTGATTACTATTATAAGAGGCTTATTAAAAAATTATTTAATAATGAAAACTAAAATCTTGCTATACTCACACAGAAAAATATCAAGTTAAAAACGTCGAAAACAAGGTTGATTTAAAATTTTTCGGAGGTGATTTTGCTTCATACGTTTTTCATGTTAATTCAACCTGATTTTATAATAACTTGCGAACAACATTTTTTTCTTTTAAAATAACTTTTATTCATGTTAATTTAACATTGCAGTAAAGTTAGAGCAAAATGTCATTTATATGGAAATAAAAATCCGAATCACGTTGAGTGAAAGTTATTTCATGTTGAAACAACGTGAATTAACAGTGTGAAGAAGCTTCAGAGAATTTAAGAATAATTCAAAACACTTACCCCTGTAACACATGTTTCACTTATTTTGTAGTCTCCTTTGTTAACAGATCAATCAGCAGAATGGCCCGATATTGTTTTCGTCATCATTCTACTTTGAAAACTTGATGTACTATTTAACTAAATAATTTTAATTAAAAGATGTTATAAAAATAATGTCTTCTTTTTATAACATATTTTAAGAACGAAAATAAAAAAATTAACATACTTAACTATGTACGCATGTTAATTTAACAAGATAAACTTTTGATTTTAATATAAAACAGGTTTTTATGGATTCAATATTGAATCCATATTTATTTATATTTTAATATTTTTTTTAATTTTTTTTAACAGTGAATAATATTTAATAAACGTGATTAAAGATTATTTTAATATTTTTTATTTAAAATTAATATGAAATAATGATACATTAAAATAAAAGGCATACTTTTGCAGAAATTTACTATGATTCTCAATCAACATTTTTCCATGTTAATTTTACATTGGTATTTTTTTCTGTGTGCTATTACTTGTTCCCTCTGAAGAAATTGTGTGGTTATAGCTGAAACATGAAAGAGCAACCTGTTCGGGAAAACCTGGGTTCGATTCACAGCTCAGTAAAGAATGAAAAATTACACTGTGCTAGTTGAAAAAACAGCCAAGCTGAGTACCTGGCGTTTTAACTGAATTCGGGTACGCTGAATCAAGTCGTTTTTTTAGGTTAACTCTGGTTTTCGAGACATACCGTTATTTCGAAAATGGAGGAGGTTGCACAACATATGGTCGCGTAATTCAAAAACGCTTTAGCTTATTGAAAAAACTTAAAAAACCGAAATTCTGCAATAAAATTCGTTTTAGAAACATAATCTTATTATTTGGACTGCTGACGGCAATAGTCAAACATCAAACCTTAAACCAAATTGTATTTTAAATTGTATAATCATTCAAAAAAGCAAATTTCGATCTACCAAAGGTTAAAATACAATTTGGTTTAAAGATTGATGTTTGACTATTGCCGTCAGCAGTCGTCGATGGCTGCGAGTGTAAGACGGCAAATCCATCTGAGAAGATCGAGTGGTTGCGATCGAAACATGTCATGGTAACCAGCCGCCTGGGTTCGAATCTCAGGTCAGTCAAGAATGAATGATTGTCAATAACAATTTTAATTAATTTTCATGTTGTAAATTCCTTTCTTCATAAAAATAATTTAATGAAAATTAAATTTGATGAACTTAAGCCTGATTAAAAATATTGAAAATTTGGATTAAAAACCATAAATAGTTCAACAAAATAACCACAATTCTAATTATTTATAAAAAATTTGAAAATGCAGCTTGGCTTCTAATTTTTTGAAGGTATATAAAAAAATGCATTTCATATGAAATAAGAGCCCAATATGTATAATACAATTAATTGTACAGTTTTGGTTTAAGGAATCATGCGATGATAGAGAGCATGGTTGAGACTTCGGCCCAGCGCAAGAATGATATGCCAATCATCGGCTTAGATAACGAAAGCTCTTTTGCATAGTCAAATGGTACCCAAATCGTCCATAATCACAGTAGCTTTCAACAAGCTTTAAAAATTTGGTGTTATTTTTAGTTCTCATTTCTAATGAAAAAAAAACATTTCTCTAATAAAAATCTCGTTTTTAATAACTATGTACAGTTTTCCCAGAGCTACAAATTCAAAATAGAGAAATATTAAAAAAAATTGGTAGTACAAGTTAATTCTTGCTATCAATAGATGACTATTCTACAAATCGAAAGGGAATAAATATTTGAGAATCTAGAACTGGAGTTGTAAATTAATTAACCCTAGAAAGATAACGTTATTTTTTGTACTGAAAAGATAACGACACGTCTGAAAGACGTTTTACAGGACAGCCATTTCTCTACTTTTCAAAAGGAAAATATACATTCAATTTTTGGAGCAACGAAGTGGAATTCGCCTACAATATTTTGTCAGGTGACGTCTCTTTGAATGTAGAACAGTGATGCATTTCCAGTTGTTTTCTTTTGTTGGGCCAAATTGACGATTTAAATGGGCCAAAATACTTTTGATTGGGCCAAAAAATATTTTTAATATTTGATTATAATGTTTGTATTTAAATATAACCAATAGTAATACATAATACATGTCTTATTTTTTTAAGAACAAAAACAACAAATTTTACATGGTTTAAAAGTATTTTGGTCCATTTTGTTTAATTTTAGTGTGTGTTCGTACACTTTATATCAGATATGTTCTGGAAATCGAAATCACGTGAAATTGAAATTGATAATTTTTTGAAAACTATCCTGTATTTAAAGTTTATAAAAATATTTCCGTTTATATACCGCATTATTTGCGGACCACTTATCTTTATCAGACACTAGTCTTATAATCAGGAAAAATCTATGGTAGTTTTAAAAATAATTTAATTGAAAATATCAATCGCTTTTAATATCACGTAATTTTTATTTCTAGAATATGGCCGCATGTTTCAAAAATACTATTGCTTAAAACCAATACGAAATTTGATTTTTCAATACAAAATTTAATTTTTGTATCAAGCAAGCATTTTTACCATTTGACAGTCTACTTTTTCTTTTATATTTACTTCAAAGAATTTCAATTAAAAAAAAAAACAGACTCGCAAATCAAAGTAAGGAGTTCTTACTTAAAAGTTCCAAATAAACTACACAAGCAGATTGCCAACACTAACAACAAGCAGGATGTTTTTGTGAATATTTAAAATGTTTCATTTTCGTACAAACGTGCTTCATATGTTTTTTACATCATAGATAAACCCGCTTGTGTGGTTTATTTGGCCATGGCCAAACAACACAATTTCGTAAATAATAGTAATGTTTGCAACCGTAGAAAAATAACATTGTATTTATAGATAATAAGTTGTTCTATCTTACCCCCAATTTTGCCAAGTTCAGTTATAATTATATATGTCAAAACATATTGTTAACTGGATGTTAAAGTAATAGTTTGTTTTAACTGAACTTGGTGAAATTAAAGGTTAATAATTCAAATTTATCAGAAACCAACTAATTATAAATTTATGAACAAGATTTTTTTAGTATTACAAAATAATTTAAAAAAAGTCGGAAACTCTTAAGAACCAAAAAAAATAAATTTTTTTTAAGTATACAAAACATTTGAAGAACAAGTCCCTACAGTATTGCACAAGTTTAAGGAGTGTATTGAAATTTGATTTTCACAGGGCCATAAAACATTAAAAAGTGACACAAATGGCACAATTGTGCCACATTTTGCATCACTGATGTAGAACAAGATTGCATCAAAAACTCAATTTCAAAAAAATTGGCATATACGATAATTTCGCGCAAAGATGTCGATATGTTGTGTTTATTTGTGTTTATTTCTCAAAAGATACATTACTTACAACATAAAAACTGCCACCACCAGCTAGGTGCTGCTTACAACTGAGATAATAGAACGTGAGAAACTTGTATATTTACAAATGTGAAAGTAAGAGCACAAAATTGAAAAAGCGTACGCCTCACAGACTTATCTTTCTAGGGTTAAGATCCAGCATCTTTGGAATAGAAAATGTTTTAAAGGTAAGAAAATTAGGAACTACATCAGCGAAAGCCGAGAGATATCAAACACTTATTTTACACGCCGGAAATCTTGTTCAAGCGCTTTAGAAGTAAATGGCTGAAAATGGATCAAATAAATGGGTACCAACGAGCAAATTGAACGTAAAAAATATAATAATTTTTGTATTATAAACCGCCAAGAGATATAAATTACTGCGAATTAAGTAATGAAAATATTCAAAAATTTAATAAAATGAGAAATTATATACATACATAAAAAACTTTTGGAAATTTGTAAAATTCGCTTACGATCATTTTGCGAAAAAGAGTCGATGTATTATTTGCAAAAATATATGAAATTATAATAATAACGGTTGTTTTTATTTGGTTATTACCACTCTGTTGTTATTTGATATTTTTGTGAATGATTTAATGTTACCAGACCAGTTGTATTAAGAACTTTAGTTTTGAGCAGTGCTGCCACTTTGTGGGTAATTACCCGAATTTGGTATACTTTTTACCGTCGTGGGTAGAGCGTGGTGTTAGGTGTTAGGTGTTATTCAGGTGGTATTTGAAATAACTTTATACTTTAGATACCCAAATAAAACCAAGATTCGATTTTAGTGATGACATTTATTTCTTTTAAATATTGTTGCTAAAAATGCACAGTCTTTTTGACCAAAGTTTCGGTTTCTTTTTAAGAAAATACTTCAATCAATATATATATATATATATTCAAAAGTTTTGTAATGAATGAAGATGGTCCTTTAAATTTGGGTAAAGATGCCTCTTATAGTGATTTAGAACCTAAAGTTTGAAAAAAGTTTTTCAAACTGAAACTAGCCTGGGGGATTAAATGTTTCCAATATTTCAACATGCACACAAAAAAAATCATAGGTAAAATTACCTAAATATATGGTATAAAATTAACTAAGCGCAAGGGTAGCATGGCATTATCTAAGTTTCTTAGCTAATAAAACTATTAACTTAGGTAATTTCAATGTTCGAAAAAGTATCTAATTATTTTGTTAAAATTACTTAAAAACTTTGAAAATTTACCAATGATAGCAAAGTTATTTTATATTTTTATTTTTGGAAAATTATCTAAGTTTAATTTTGTACCATAGATTTTAGGTAAATTTACTATATACTTTTTTTGGTTACATACTTTAAATAAAATTATTTTAATTTCATTGTAATATTTTATTTATTTTATTTATTTTCATCAAACGGGGAAAGTATAAAAGATATAAAGATATAATTTACACACAAAATTAAGTCATAGCGAACAATTCTGCATCATGAACTCCAAAATATCATAATTTGGATGAACGATATATTTTTTAAACCTATTGGAATTTTTTTGTAAAAAGTTCAGTGGAGATATTATTTTTTTAATAAACTCACATAAATACGTTGTATCTTTATACTCTATCGAATAGTTTTTAATTTATTTTAAATTCAAAAATTTTAAATTGAAATTTAAATTTGAACTTTTTTCACAAAAAATTTTCCAATTGAAAGAAAAAATCAAATAAACCTACATACATACATATATTAAAAAATTCGAAGAAGATACCTAACCCAATTAGTAATAATAACAAAAATTTTAGGCAAAACTTTTTTTATAAATTACCAATTATCTTAGGCAACTGAACTTAGTTTTTTGTTTTTATATAAAAATAAATTACCTATGTACGCATTTGTAAAATACCCCAGATTATTTTTTTGTGTGTGTAATTAATTTTATTTTTATCCGGCTACATTCAAATGCTTTAGTTTGAAGAATATTTGACGCATTTATCAGTTGTAAAACTGAATTACGAAAGGGACAGTTGTGTCAAACCCAGCAGGGATTTTATTTACTTAGTGGCCACACGATCAAGTTTTGCCTTTCAATTTGCAATACACTCTCACTTTTTTACTAACACAATCACACTTTTTAAATTGACCACGAGATTGCTTTCAATTTCACCTTTCCATTTGTTTGGAAATTTTGCTTTCAATTTAACAGCTGATTACATGTTTGTCTTTATAAATTGTTTTTTTGATGACATCATGAAAGCAAATTGTTTACAAATTGAGTGCAGCCTACGTCACAGCTTTCAATTTTTGTAAATTTTGACAAGCAGTATATGTAAAAGACTATCAAGAACAACTTGATCGTGTGGCCGCAGTGTTACTAAATGAGGTATAAAGGGTATTTTTTGTGACCATGAAACTTAAAATTTTATACAACACAAAAATAAATAATTTTAATCGCAGATTAATACACGGCATTACTAAATGAAACTGATTTCAAACAAATAGGCACCGCGCCTGTCCTTGACGAAACCCCTTGCAGACGTCCAATTTTGTTATTCTTTTTTGAGCATTGCTGGCTGCTTGTCACGAATAAAATGAACATTTTTGACCTCCAAGACGTCAATTGCTGCTTTTTTATCAGCATAAACCATTGACTTCAATCAAGAGATGTCACATCGCAAGTCCTTGAAATCAAATTGACAGTCTATTTTCTCTAAATCTCACATCGTCTTCATTTGTGAAAAAATAAGTTGCGTCAGTTTATTCATGAAGTTGCCTATAAGTAGCGAAAATCGATGGCTGATTTTCAAAGTAAATTTGGATAATTTGGTGGCGTTGTTCAATCATGCATCTATTCATGATGATGTGGCTTAGATAAAAATTGAAAGCAGTACGACAGTTCGTTTGACAGCTAACCTTTCGAAAGCTTTATGGGGCTAAAAAACACCCTTTATAAGTTGAATTAATATCTTCCCATTTGGTTTGGTTGAGTTATATTTAAGTGCTTAGTGATAAGCAGAATTTTGTATTAAAAACGACTTAAATCCTCTATTAATTGATAATATTAAGTATAAATGGAATATACTTGTATGTTTTTTTTATCGATGGTCTAAGAACTATGTCAACCAATTATCTTTCCGAATCATTAAATTTGCGTTAAAATGGATCGATTTGCTTTTTGCATATTTTGGTGAAAGTTCATATTTTTGCATATTTAGGTTTTAAATGCATATTTTAAAATTTTCGAGTGATTTTTTTTTTAATTTCCGTCTTATAAAAAAAGTTCTAAAAAAAATTGAAATACACAAAAAATAACTCCCAAAAAAATTTTACAATCAATAAATTAATTTTTTTTATAGCTTTTCTTTAGATACAACATATTCAAGATTTCGACAAAAGATTCAGCAGCACCTTGCATGGTTAAGGCTTTCAATGGATTTAAAATATTTTAACCAAAACTGTACAAGTTACAAGGAAATAAGAAACCAATTCGATAATATTGCAATTTTTAATGAAATGTATATATTTGTTCCCCTTCCACCGCAGCTAGGTGCTTTTAAATTCTATTAAAAAACTTCGAGTAATCCAAGAATGTTAGAAGAGCTTGTTGATACCGATGAATATACAATTAAAAGAAATATTTAATTAATATATGTATGTATTAGCATTTGTAATTACGAGGGATTTAGTTCACCTAATACTCAAATAAAATTAATTGATATTGCAGAAAGTAAAATCAACAATGTGAAAGGAAGAATAGCTCGACAAATTCAAACAAATCCAAAACGTTTTGCAAAAAAATAACGATTTCAAAAAATAAAATAAATTTCAATTATTTATGATCTGTACTGGAATCAAAGTGGGATCTGAAAATAACTTTCTTCAAATGCATTGACATTCTTCAAGTACAAGATACAGTTTTACCTTCGATTTTCATCACATACCTTATTTTTTTAATTAAAATTAAAAAAACGAATTTGCATGAACATTTTTCAAGTTTTTAATGCATAGTTTTAATTTTTTTTAGTTCATATATTGGATTTTGTAGTACATATAATAAGCGCATATTTCCGATTTTTAAGTGCATGAAAATCTTATCGTTAGTGATATAATATCAAATCTTAAAATTGGCCGCAAGAGTGCCTGGAAAGTAAACGACTCACAGTAATGATTTTTATTTTTTGTAACTCAGATCCCCAAAAAAACGCCTAAAACATTACTGACGTAATATTCTCCCATTTTTTCTTGAGCTGGGCATTAGAGGATTAAGGCAAAATATGACCATTATCTTTAATTCGGGAATGTTTAGCAGAAAATTTTGGTTTTCGTAATATAGCCGAGAGAAAAGTTAGTTTTTTAGAAAAAATCAAATTTACATGAGGCCATAAAATCCGAGCAGTAGCTATAGTTTTGTTAGTTTTGACAACTACATCGAAAAATTCAGCATGAGAAGTAGCTTAATTTTTACGTGTTGCACTGTGTATTAAAGTTGTCGATGGACAACTAGCCATGTTTTTATAAAAATAAATTCCTTTATATATTCCCCTTTAATTTTAAAAATTTCATATGGCATCACACAATTTTACTCTGTAAAATATTCCTTACCGCTGGCAACTCCCTCAGGCATGCAACTCTGTAAACTAGCAGATGTGGGAAAGGTCGAAAAAAAGAACAGCCAATATGTGCGGAAGTAGAAAAATTTCTTAAATTTTTATAAAATTTTTAGTGTTATTTTCATAAAAACAATTAATGAAAAACAAATAAAAGTGCACAAAATTTTCATGCAAAATACACAAAAACATATCAAAATATAGTTAGTTAAAAAAGCACAAATAAAAAGAAAAAAATTTGGAAAATATGTATGAAATAAAAAAGGTGACAGCGACAAGTGACCTTAAGTGAGAGAAGAAAAGCAAAAATAATAAAAATACAATTTGTGTGTGTTTCCATTATAAAAATCAAGAAGCGGCCGAGAAGTGAAAATATAAATAAAAATATTTTTTCTGAAGAAAATATTAAAAAAAAAGATTAAACGCACAAATATACGAAATTCAAGTTGCAAACGTCAAGGAAAACTGTTGTGTAATTTTATTTAATTTTTTTTAGTTTGTATTTTTGGTGAAATGGGTGGTTGTATGGGACGTTATAGTGGTGATAATGAAACTGTAAGTGTATCATCGGCTAGTGTGTCCAGACCGCCGACAGCGGGTGAGTGCAAAGTTTAGGAAGTTTTTCAGTAGTTGTTTTAATGACATCAAAGGGCGATTTGGATGATGTGTAATTTTTTGTATTTTTGGTTTGTTTTAAGGACCCCAAGTGGGACCAGCGCGTAAAAATCGTCCTTTGTGCCACGAAACAATACGCTGGCGTTCAGATGTTCCTTTAACAGAGGGCCAATTGCGTTCTAAACGCGATGAGTTTTGGGACACAGCACCTGCCTTCGATGGTCGCAAAGAAATCTGGGATGCCTTGAGAGCTGCCACAACAGCAGCCGAAGCATTAGATTTTCAATTGGCCCAGGCGATATTAGATGGTGCAAATATATCTGTGCCTAATGGGTAAGTCGTTAGAAGTTAAAATAACTTGATTTTAAAGTTTTGGAGGGATTTCAAAATGTTAATACCTACCTATATCGCAATTGTTCAACAATAGTGTATTAACTCAAAATTAAAAAATTTAGTAGAAGCTAACCAATTTTTAATTTTACATAAAACGCGTATGTGCGAAAGAATTCTTAAACCAACAGTTTCATTACCAAAAAGTAAACCAAATAGCATGATATTTTTACAGCGGTTAGATATGAATACATACCTATAAAACGTTTCGTTTTTTTCCAAAAAAAGAAAAGAGAAAAATTTTGAGTTAATACACTATTGTTGAACTAGTGCGATATGTATTTTTAAGTATTTGCCTATGCTTATATATTTGTAAGTATGTACAACATATACATACCTATATACATGTTAAAATTTTAGTCATGCAGTCTTTAAATCGATTAAAAATTTTATTTTATTAAATTGTGATGCCATTAAATAAAGTTAATTTTGTATTGAGTCATTTAGTCTGTCAGTGATTGATTTAGATGGCTGTTGTTGTTATGTTTTCAAACACCTACCTCATCCATTAAAGGTTAATCTGAGGTGGAAAACAGTGGAGGGAGCCTTTATTGATATTTAAGCATGTCAAGAAAGAACATTTAAAAATCAATAACTTGCTTTAACATGTCTCTTACTTCCCTTCCAAAATGGAACTGGTTGTAAGTGTAAGTGAGTTTGTAACTGTTGCTAATTGCTCGAAAATTTTATTTTTGTACAAACTTAATTGCTTACTCGTGGTTGCAATCGTATTGTCGTTCATAGTTATTGTAAGACATTTGTGAGTGTATTAAATGGCCATATTCGGTTTGTTTGGCTTGATTTTTTTTATTGTGTTTGTTTATTTGGCTCGGTTGAAGCAATATTGTCCTAGGGGATTTGTTTGCTGTCCCTTCAGTACGTTTAGTCACATAACAAAATTTTTGTTTACAACATGCAATAATATTGTTTTAAATTGTATGGTACTTTTGCTTTACGATTTATTTACAATGGAGTTGAAAAATATAGAATAGATTAAAATATGTTACTAATGGCTAATAAATCGGTGAATGTGTGAACGCTGGTTTAGTTGAACTTAAATTAAATGTATAGTTAGCTTAAACTTCATAGCTGTAAAATAAATAATTAGCCATATTACGGTTGTCGTTGAACTATTAACACTTCAGAATAATGGTACAGGGTCCGCCGAATAACTTTTTTTTTTTGAAAATGCTATAAAAAAAACTACTGAATATTTTCTCAAATTTTTTTTTTTATTTGAAAGTACAATCCTTCCGGTTAATAATGGAAAATAATTTCATTCAAATAGCTCCATCGGCTGGCCATGCAGTAGCCTACACGATCGGTCCAGTGTTTAAGCACATTATCGATTGTGTGCAGCTATATTTCACCAATGACTTCACGAATATTGTCATTTAAAGCGTCAATTGTCTCTGGCTTGTCTGCGTAACACTTATCTTTTACGGCACCACACAAATAATAGTCCAACGGTGTCAAATCGAAGCTCCGAGGTGGCCAAACGACATCAGCTCTGCGGCTGATAATGCGATCTTCAAAAACAGGGCGCAAAACATCGAGTGTAGCTTCGGCTGTGTGGCACGTAGCGCCGTCCTGTTGAAACCAAATGTTGCCAATATCCTCTTTAATTTTTGTGAACAAAAATTCGTTTAACATGACCCGATAATGATCGCCATTGACTGTAACGGCCACTCCTTGTCCATTTTCGAAGAAAAATGGCCCAATTATGCCTCTGGACCAAAACCCGCACCAAACAGTGACTCGTTTTGGGTGCAACGGCTTTTCAATGTATGCGTGCGGGTTTTCTGTGCCCCAAATGCGACAATTTTGCTTGTTTACATATCCGTCAAGATCAAAATAAGCTTCATCTGAAAAGATGATTTTTTTTTCGCAAAATCGGCATCTTCTGTAAGTCAATCGCAGGCCCACTTAGCGAAGCTAAAACGCATATTTCCCAGCGTTGTTCAAGCGTATACACAACCATATTCGTTCAGCGGAAGCATAAAACTTGTTATCTGTCAAATCACACATGACCTAAGTGTTACCATTCACGAAATAAGCATTAGTTGAAAAAAACGTTAGATGGCGGACCCGTATAAGGTAACAAAATCAGCCAAAGGGCATAAAGCTTCAATGAAACGGTAAATTTGAAAAAATCTAGTTAAATAACGCAGCTCTAAACCAATAGGGAATATATAGACCAAGACTCAGAAAAGGTTCTTAAGTTTTCATATGTGTATGGGCATCATTTGTTAGAAGTTATCCGGCCGGGCGCAATAATTTTCTGTTTGGTATAACAAATACCGGCTACGCTAACTAAAGCTTTTCTGCATTTTTCTTTGTAAGACTTTTTTTATACTGTCTCTCCAAAATGAATCTCGGATTTTTTTTTCATTATTTCATAAAAAACCAACATTTAAAACAAAACTAAGCTGTTCCGTTAAAATGTTGTATACAAACTTGGCAATGGCGGCACAAATATGTTTTCAGATTAACTAAACGTAGTTTATACATTTCAAAAACCCAGCCTAAGTGTGCGATATAATTTAATTTTTGTTAAAGTTTTACAATTTTTCAAAAATAATCTTCGAAAGCGGAAGAAAATTTCAAGTTAAAAAAAATTTAACCTGCTGCTTTCTTTTTAACCAATTCTTTTACATTAATTAATTTACCTTTAGCAATCAAATAATTTTTGTAATTTTGTCCTTGATAAATTCTATTTATACCTATATTTGCTTTAATATTCACTAATATTAATTTATGTCCATAAGTTTAATTTCATATAGCAGGTCATGCATTAAATATATTGGTCAAACACATTTTCTATTATAAAAATGGACATTATTAAACACTCATTTATTAGTCCATATAGTATAGTAGCGTATCTATGTATAGTACACATAGTTTATTAATAATAATAATGTCTGTTGTATTGTTAAATGTTGTGGTCTAATTGAAATCATTGCCTGCTTAGATTTAATGATGGTTTTATGAACCCATTAAGAACAGACATTATACATTTTTAAGGACACATTTTTTTTTAATAATTTGTCCATATGTTTGTTTATTTTTTTTAATATAAAATTCTGACCAACTTAAAACCTTTATGGCAGAAATGTTCGTTGCAATTCAAAGGCCCATAAAATATTTATAAATATAGTTTATTATCAAAGAAACACTTTTTCTTATTATACACGTTGTTTTACATTAAATTAAAATGGCTGTAAGCAGGTGTGAATTCTTCGTCATGTCTATAAAAATCCTAGTATAGTAGTAGTTGGTAGATGTTTTACTCGATTGATTAAATGCAAAATTAGCTATAACAAGTGAGTAGGAAAGATTCGTTCATGTCAAATCTACGATACACAACACAATTAGTTCAAATATAAAGACAAAAGAAAAAAATATCGCAATGGAGCATAAAGAGGGTATTAACTCGTACTTTAAATTTTTTATGTTTTTTAACGCCATATGAAAAACAATTTTTAAACCAACCGTTTTTGTACTAGAAAGTAGACAAAATAGCAGAATCTTTTTACAGCGGAAATATACTTATGAATATAAATTTTCGATTTATTCTAAAAAGTGAAATAATTTAAATTTCAAGTTAATACGCTCTTTATGATAATCATCATCATCATATAGCCATACAGCACAGGGTGAGCTTTAGCTTGTTAAAAATTTTTTTTACATTCTTCTCTATGTACAGCTTTCTGTTGCCAGTTTCGAATATCCATTATCCTTAAATCATCTTAACACAGTCCTTACAACTAGTTCGCGGGCGTTCTCTTTGTATTTTAAGGTCTGCTACAGGGTTACTATTGTACATTTTTGAAAAGGGTTACAAAAAGGGAATTGTCCGGAAAAAGGGGGCAAAAAAGCAGTATTTCCTATTTAAAAGAAAATAATAAGACCATGTTTTTTATAAACAAACAAAAAATCAGGTTTTGAAAACTGCAATAGAAACCAAAAACTGTCAAACAAAAAACGAAAATGTGTGTACAACTTTTCGCTTTTTTAGTTGGTTTGACAGCAACTGTTTATATTTACTAAATCAGAAGTAAAAGCAACAGTTTTTTTTTTTTTAGAAAAAGACAAATAAGGAAGTGGAAGAAATTATAGTTTTTCTAATTTGACTGCAGTTTTTTCAAACGCTGCAAAAAAAATTTATTTTAGGTAGGAAGTGCTCAAAAAACTAGGCCCCTATTACGGTTAGTTGAGTTGTAATAAATACAACTGGTTGTGATCAGTTGTAATTTTTGTTATGTTTTTGTTCACCGCAATATAGAAAAGTTGTAAACCATAATACTCCGTTGAGTTGTAAACCTTAATAAGGGCCTAACTTTTTTATGGAACGCCCTTTCCTGTATTTAACACCTGACAAAAAGTTTGTTTATTTTTTTTATTGATATAGCGATTGCAAATAAATTTTACGGTTTGTTTCCAATTTTGTAATTGTTTGCGTATTTTAGCCATGTTCGCGATAAAAATAAGGGGTTCCCGTAAATTTTCTGATTCTTTAAAGATTTTTAATAAATATTAGGCTGTGCTATCCTACCGCAATTTTTAACGAATTTTTGCTATTTCTTTTAGTTTAATGGACTTTTAATGTATTTGTTGGCTTGTTTAAAATATAAAAATTTTTCGCTAATTTTTGATTTTAATTTTTGCGTAGCTTTGTTGCTCTTTGAGGCAATAGTCGCCGTATTAAGCCACCAGGGTACTGTCAACACTGTTGATTAATACGTGGCGAAAAGTTCAATGCCGTATGTTTGCTACTCTTTTGGAGAGCAAAACATTTTTAAGAAACGAACACCAAATTGCATCAAATTTAACTCAAGTATCACATTTTTTTGTAGAAAAGGAAACACCATAAGTTATTTAATGAATATAAAAAATATGTATACATGTATGTATGTACATATATGACTTATGTTTGCTATTAAAAAAGTACTTTACTATCGAAAATCTAATTTAGAAGTCGTTAAAAATGTTTTAGCACAAACTTTTTACGAAAACTAACTAGTTTTAGGGAATTCGCGTTCTATATTTTGCTATTAAATATTCACTTGAAGTATATTCTTCCACCTCCGCTTCGAACAATTTAAAAGAAGAAAACATGGAATTGTAAGTTTCTACTTTGAGTCCGATCCAAAGTTTATTTTTAAGAGTCCTAATTTCGAAAACACTTCTTTAGCTGAAGAATTAGTGTGTAGCAGTGTTAAAAAAACAAAATGTGAGTGCAATTTCCAAAAAGGATCAAAAAGTTGCACAAAAAAGTTAAAAATTATTCAAAAAGATAATTTGAAAAAAGGATTATAAAGGATATCAAGACCGTCAAAAATGGGTCAAATTGATACTTAAGTATCACAGCGGTAACGTTGATCTGCTACCGTCAATGAGCGCAACTTGACCTGTGCAGCTTAGACGTTGAGCCTTTATGAATTTGTCCCTTCCTTCGCATAGCTCGAACAGTTGGTCATTATTTCTTTGAACATATTCCCCATTTTTATCCCGCACTGGGCCAAATAATTTGCGGAAAATTTTTCGCTCGAAGATTCTTAGACGCTGTTGTTCATTTGCTATCAGTCAGATAAAAGTTTTGAATAACTTAAGTTTGCATTTTATTTGAGACCCATGGCCAATCACGGACCCGGTAAAGGCAAATTATGTTCTAAGGTTAGGATTGATATAAGAAGTCCTTGTGCCGAATATCATTTAAATATCAAAACCGATATGAGTTTTGTTTGTCTTAAGCGATTTTAAAGAATGTTGCTATGACTTAGTAGCTGTTGTAAAAGTTATAGTTGCCAAATTTAATATCAAACCAATATTTGTAATTGTGTAATGGCACTAAAAACGATTTTCGTGAGTGGTATTTTAATGCGACCTATAGACATATATGGACCGATTTGGTAAGATTCAAAAAGATATTTTTGAGCCAAATTTAATATAAATACAAACATAATGAGGTAGTTTATGAGCACAAAGACTATTCCGGACAGAAGCTTGTATGGGTGCCATGTAAAATTATGGACCGATTCTCAACTTAACAGGTCAAAACTAGCATTTGTGCCAAGTTTCTTATATCTGCTGCCGTATTCCGTAATTCGCTAAAGCTTTATCTCTATCGCTAAAAATCTATAAAATCAAATTTCAGCTTTTAATGTCATCGCTAAAATTTTTAAATTTTGTATTCTCTAAGGCATTTTCGCGATCGAGATTTAGCTTTAGCTAAGCGAATTACAGAATACGGCTGCTGAATTAGCTTTTAATTTTTAGTTTTTTTTTCTTCCATAAAATTACAATCATATTTTTTTTTATTCATATACATAAATATTTATGAGTATATCCCTTTTATTGCAGTTATCTAACAGAGTGTTATGACGAATTGGGTACACAATACAAAGTACCCATCTATTGTCTTTCATATCCTATTAATATTGTTAAAGAAGAAAATGGTCGTGATTCACCTGCCGAATTTTCCGAACCTGTTGATGGAGGCACAGAAATATTCTTAAAATTAAGAATATCCTCTATTATGTCAGATGTTAAATTACCGGTATATTCCAAAGATACAGTGGGTCAATGTAAAAAGAAATTACAGGTGAATAAAATATAATTTATTTAATTTTTTGGTATCAAGTTACAATTTGTATTTCGTTTTCTTTTTTCTAGGCTATGGAAGGTGTTGATGCATGCTGTCAACGATGGTTTTATAGCGGCAAACTTTTGGGCGATAAAGTACCCATTGAAGAGTGTAATATCCAAAATGGTTATGTAGTCCAAGTCATTGTAAATACAGAGCATTATAACCATGACAATAGCACAAGTATTCCCATTGCAAGCTAGCCAATGTCAACCTTAAACATCAGCTCCAGCTATAGCTACAGCTACAACTATTTCTATTCTTGCAACGACATTAAACAAAAAAATTACTACAACTGCAAAAATAGCAAAACCAACAAAATCATTTACTGCTGCAAAAGCAATTGCAATTGCAGTATTTTAACAAATTTAACAACTATAAATAATAACAAAAACTCTTATTGTAATATTAAATACAATTTACCTACAAATAATTATTGCCATCGTGTAAATTGTAATTGCATGCTGTTCAAACGCTGTCACTATGAACAAATTTTAAAATTGAAATCAACAAAAATTGAAAATGAAGCATTTGTTGTTAACAATATTGCTGCGATTAAGAAGAAGAATTTTATTAATTTAAGAAATTGTTGTAAACATGTAAAAATGAGCATAATATTGTTGTTGTTTCTAATTATTTTACATTTCGTTGCAAATTTGTTGTTAAATTAAATTAAATTTAAAAAAATTTAAATAAAAATTGAAGTGAAAAAAAGGAAAACTATTAAAAACAATTTGCAAGTGATTTTTTTTTTAATTTTATATATTTTTTCCTTTTTTGATATAAAAAAATTTACAAAATTCGTTAAAAAAATTTATTTATAAATAAAATTAATTCATTGAAATTAGAACAGCGAAAATTCAACTAATGAAATACTATGAAAAACTTTTTGTACATTATTTAATTTAATATATTTTCTTTAATAAATAATTTTTTATTTACATATTAAATTTTGCTTATTTTAAATCAAATATAAATATTATTTTGTTGTTTATAGAAATTAGTTTAATAATAAATTAAAATAAAAAAAAAATACAGAAAAAATAGAAAAACATTTACAAATAATAAAAAAAAATAAAGAAAAACAAAATATTAACTAATTTTAAGTAAAAACAAGCTTAGTTTTGAAGTTAATTTATTTTCAAATAAAACAATTAACTTTTTTTTTTAATTTAAATAATTTAAAATTTAAAAAAAAAAATTAACCGAAACAATTAAGTAAAAACGGAAAAATACTTAGTAAAACAAATAACAAAAAAAAAAAAATTAAATAATTACATAAATAAATAAAAGAAAAAACAACAAAATAGCATTGTATACTTTATGCGTAACATGTACACAGCCATATTTAAACAAATACAACTTAAACAAAATTATATATAAAAAAAATCCAAAAAGCAATTAATTTAAATACAATATTATTAATTAAATTATTTAAAACAAACGACAACAAGCAACAACAAATCTGATACCAACTAAACGTTTGCATTATTAAGTAAATGATAAAATACAAAAATACAATAAAGAAATACTAAATTTATACATACATTTAGTTTGTAAACAAGTACTTTTCAGTCCCGGTTTCAATTACATCCATTCGCAATCATTCATAGTCGTCGTTCCTTTTGCATTCATACTCCCTTTTTCTCTTTCTCTCTCTCTCTCTCTGGCCTAATGGACTGACTGTTGTGCATTAATGAAATTTGCCTTGAGTGTATTTGAAAAATGGACAAAAAGTACTTTTGTGTAAATCAAAAATAAAATATAAAAAAACGTAATAAAATAAAAACAAAATATACTAAAAAAATTAAATTGCTAATGTTAATTGAAATGTTTGGTTTGTAGTACTGAATTCATTAACAGCCCAATTATGAATAAAAACTCCCGGGGAATTTTAATTCATAATTGGGCTGTAAATGTAAGTTTTATTTTATTTCGTCCACTGTCTCCTATCCTGGTTGAGGGGGCTGCTCCCATATGAGGTTTTCCAGAATTTGTTTTACCCATTACGAAGTTCCCTTCTCCTTTCTCATCTGGGCTTGGGACCGGCAAATGGCGGTCCATGTAACCAGTAAAAATCTTAATGTTAGCATACGCAGATGACGTTACATCAGCTGAATCTTTAATATTTCCACTGATGAAATTTCTCAAAGAGGCCTGCTTATAAACACCAAAAAGACAGGTTATGATAAAAGGTCGTAATAAAAACCAACATAAAATACACAGGTTCGGAAATCCTAAAGCAAGATGAACAGTTCCGCTTTTTGGGAGTGTCACAATTAGCGAAGATGGAAAGGCTGATAGGCATTTGAATCGCAGAATAGCCACAACTGCCAATCTTTACTTCGCCTTAAAATTTTTTTTTATTGATTAAAGAGAACTCTCAAAGGGAACAAAACTTGCAATATACAACTCCACGTATATATCAATCCTCACTTATGGATGTGTATCATGGGCGCTTATGTCCAAAAATCAGAACAGATTTCAGGCATCGGAGATGAAATATTTACACGGCGGGACACCGACTGAACCTTTGAATAATAGGACCGAGCGACAAAAGATTTAAGATTGGATTTAGATGGCTTGGTTATGTTGTCAGAATGCCAGAGTACTGCCTGCCGAGACGTTCCCACGACAATCGGTTCTTCGCACCGGATCAATTCGGAGCCCTCAGGACTTCGACCAAGGATTGTCACTTCTGCTACATCTTAAACACATGTCGCGCTGCTACAACAACAATTATTAGAAGCAAGAACAATCGGTACTAGAACCAGAGAATTTGATTTTATTTATTTACAAAATTACTGTCTTTAAAAGTTGTTTTTGTAAAAATACTTGGTACTCAAAAAGGAATATTTTTATTAACTTTCTGAACAGGATAGTTTTCGATTTTAAATCCACTTCATTTCGATTTGTAGAGCATGTCAGTTAGAAATGAATTTTAAATCCAATAGAAATTCATCACACCTTTTAAAAACGATTGCTTTGAAACCAATCGATTTCCAACATATACCTGATATATGTATGTATAAGTTTGTCATTCCGTTTGTAATTTTTACAATATTCACCCCTATTATGAAAGTCGACGGCACCTGACAATAATCAATTACTATTGACAGTCAATTGATATTTTCCAAGGCGCTTTTAAGTCGACGTCGAGTAGAATTGTATCTGTTTTAGTCGACAGGAAATTTTGCGACAACTCAAATTAAAGTTAAAGAAATTTTAAATGAAATTAACGTCGAAGTGATGTAGTCGTCGACTTGATGTAACAACTATTTTAAATTAATGTCGACGACGACTTATATAATAGGGGTGATTGATTTAAGGCCCTATAATGTACATGGGTAATTCTCATTTATGTTAAAATGTTTCATAAAAGACACATAAATTTGAAAATTAAATCTTCTTTAGCGAGATATGAAATGTACACACTTTTTTTAGTGTAAAACTGTCCAACTGTAACTCAGTGCATTTTTATCCGTTCAACGCACTTTAAATATGGGCTGAAAGAGGAAAAACATATTTATTCAACAGTTTTAATTTTGTACAATTGAGAAGATTTGCTCTCGAGATTTTCGAAAATATCTTAAACTGCAGAAAAACACGATTTTCGCGAATATCTCGAAAACGTTTCTTGTGAGAAAAAAATGAATGACATTATCATATCTCATTTTTGAGGTTATGGCAAAAAGCTTAACATTTGTGAACCAGTGTAATTAATTAGACTTTATCAGTATATTTTAAATTTCATAAAAATAATGATATTCATGCGAAATAACAGGCTTCAATGCTTCCATTTGCTTAGTTGAATTGGAAGTGGGCCGGATTATAAGGGATTCGCTTCTATTTTTGTGATCGCTGCACAGTGTGGGAAATGTGGAAAAAATGGAAATAATTCTTTATTTCATAAATGGTTGGTCCGATTAAAATCCAGTTTGAGGTGACAATTAGAGAGTAGTCGAGCTTAAGTTTTGGATTTGAGGTCTACAGACTTAGCAGGTTCCCTATGCTATAGGTTCCCAAACTAGGACCTCTCGGGTATAACTAAAAACTAAAAACGATCCTTAATTCTTAATTTTAGCTCAATGCTAAAAATAATTTTTTAGTGAAATGCTCTTGTCAAGTTTTTCTTAATTTATAATTGGTCTAGTATTTTGAAAATATGTATAAGACTTCATTTTTATAATAAGTTGCTAGGCTCTTTGAGGGTATTTAATGTTTCCCCGGATGCGTTCAAGATTAAACTCTATCGTAAGTTTTCTGCATTGTTGGGTTAAAGTAAACATCGTTCCTATTAGATAAATCTGACCTGTAAGCAAGATCTCTAAGGGAAACATAGAAGGACTTTTTTCTGACATTTTTATTAATCAGCCCAATCATCAGGGGTGTTCTGGAAATCGAAAACGCAAGAATTTGAAAGTTGTTTTTAATAAACTTCTTGAGTGCAAGTCTAGATGTCGATGTGTAAACAACATATTTTTATGTTTTTGTGTTTATAAAAAAATTCACTGAAAATAAATACCTGATAATGATCTTCAAAGAAGATCAAAATATTGGAGCTTGACTAATTTTACTTATGTAAAATTCGAAAGGTCGAATAAGAACAAATTTGATTAACTTCTAATCGAATTTTTATAATTTTTGTTATAAAATTCTGTTGGATAGAGAAATATTTGTATAATATTTGTTATAAAATTCTTTTGTCACGGAAATCTTATTAAAAAGCGACGTTGAAAATTCTTGCGTTTTGGGTTTCCATTTCCAGAACACCCCTGTATGAATAAAAACTCCCAGAAAATTTTTGTTCATTATTCGGTTGTTTATTTTTATTAATATTGACACATGTATTATAATCATTAATAAATGTATATTTATTTGATTTTTACTTATTGCCTTCATCCATATTTTGCAAGAATGTTAAAAACGAAAATGCTGTCGTCATAACCTGCAAGAGAAAATCGTTATAAAGTTTAAAGAACATCAGGGGCCTAATTCTGGCAGTCGTGATCGAGTACTTTCTCGATTCGAAAGCAATGCAATATCTAATTATTTCAGTCAATACTGAACGAATCGGCATTATTTTTTCAGTGTTGTAAAGCATTAGTTTGAGTTTAACAATACTGAAAAAATAATTTCCATACGTTCTGTTTCGACTGAAATAAAATTGCTTTCGAATCGAGAAAGTACTCGATCACGACTGCCTGAATTAGGACCGGTTTCAACAGTGCTTACTATTTATAAGCAACATTAATTACGCATTGTTCTTCAAACTAAACAAATTTTGATCCGTCCATTAAAGTAGGTGCTACATTACAACCAAATTAACATAAACTTGTCACAAATTCATTTCATATGACCATAATTTACTACAGCCCTACTTCTGGAATTAAAGTAGATTTTCGTATGCATACAACCGTAAAGAATTGTGATAATGTGGTTAAATTTGGTCTAATTAAGTTTTATAAGGCTGGAAATTTTATTTTGTAAAGATGGGTAAAGCTGGCCCTGTTAAGAAATGCATCACTGCGCTGCATCAGTGATTTCAAATGCTTAAATATGTATCAGTGAAGTAGATGTGAACTTAAAAACTGTCAAATACTCTACAAAAATAATAGTCACACAATAAAAAAATTTGAAATAATTTTTTATCGACATTAAGAAAAGTTTGCTTTTCTGATGCAGCGCAGTGATGCATTTCCGAACATTCCCGATGGTTTTTTTGGCGATTGAATATCGTGTTTTTCTAAATTAAAATGTCCACGGCTTTCGCCCGATTTAACGGCTGCCGATTTTTTCATTGGGGTAACCTTTAGGGAACGCTGAATTCCAATTCTTTTAGAGCCATCTAACAGTATCCGCGAATATCCGAGAAGAAGTGATGAAACTATAATTTTAAGAAAAATTATGGGGAATGCTGAAAGAGCACGCCAGTTCTAAGCAAACAATGGAAACCATTTAAAAGATATACGGCCATGTCATGGAAATCGAAACTTATTAGGAAATCAGGAAGAGATAAATTTAATTTTTAAAAAACTAAATTGAAAATCTTCGCCGATTTAAATTTTCATGATATGACATAATTTAAACATGTTTCCAAACTATATTCTAAACTTTGGCATAAATGCGCAATTAAAAAGATCTTTTGGGGTTTGCGACAAGTAGGCGCAAGCAATGGCCCCAACTGCAGTGGATGTACCTGTAGGAAACATTTTGAAATAAATATTATAATGAAATAGAGCAAGCTAGTAGGACCCTGAAAAGCAATAAAGCACCCGGTAAAAACAATGTAGATAAAAGTATCACCAATTGTTAGCGTACAAATACTACTCCCACTCATCAACGCTTTCTTGGTCGATGGTCAATTACCCATAGACATTAAAGAAGGGGTCATTTACAAGCTACCAAAAAAAATTTTACATAACCAAATGCAAAAATTAGAGAGGGATAACATTGGTGAGTATGGAAGAAAAGTCTCAGTGCATCGCTATCTGACGAACAACGACCAGAAGAGGCAGCGTTTCGACCCGCAAGATCATGCGTTTACCACGCCAGTGTTCTCAGAATCAGTAGAACAATCTTTAAGAAGGCCTTTGAGACCCTGTCACACAAAGCAGTTTGAGCGGCATTGATGTAGGGGTGCCCCCGAAAATATGTAGTGGGTGTCAGACAGGTATGCGTGCTATCGCTATTCTTATTCAATATCGTCTCAGCCAAATAGAGGAATTTTTTGGGACCTCCAGAGACGCTTAAAAGGCCTTGACTACGCAGATGACATCTGTTTACTTACGTTTAATTTTATCGACATGCAAGAAAATAAGGTTGAGCTGCTGACCGCTAAGGTGGGCTTAAAAATAAGACGAATACAATTCGGATCAACACAGAAAATATGCAACAATTTGTACTGTTTGATGGCTCCTTTGTGCATGTAGGGTTATTTGTATATCTGTGCTCTGTTATTTCGGGAGGCTCCTTTCAAGACATAAAGAACAGACTTGGAAAGGCAACATTTGCGTATGGTATACTAAAAGCGGTATGGAGCTCATTTTAACTCTCTACAGGTACTAAATTTAGAATCTTTTACAGTAATGTTAGGTTCAAACTGCGAATCATGGAACGCCGCTGCGAATCTTTTGGCATGCACGTACTAGTAACACTACTACGCACCAAACCCATAGAAAACGAGCAGGATGACCAAAACAGCCTTAGACTGGAACTCCCAATTACAAAGACGCAATGGAAGACCAGCCCACACATGTAGAAGGCAGCTTAAGCAAAAAGTCAAATAGACTGAACGCGGCTAGGCCGCAATAAAACTAGTGATAGGATTGCTTGGAATAACTTTTGTAATGGCCCTATGTTCCATTTGGGAATTTCGGGAATAAATGTCTAATAGTCTTAAATTTAAAAAATGCCAACGTTAAATAAAATCACAAAGAAATAATTTATTCATTAAATAAAGCATAGTCTCGGAATAGTTACACTTTTAAACGCTAAAACCGTAAAAATTGTAACGTTAAAATTGTATGAAATAATAACACACGTACGTATTAAACGAGATCAGTATAACCATATTTTACTGCAAACAAATTAAAATCAAATTTCAAAACATCATACTTACTCCTTTAAAACATTCAACATTCAAAACATTAATCTTGCCAGCAGTTAACTGAAAAGGCTTCTTCGTATTCAGCAGAAATATAAGAATATCACTTTTCATTTCCGGCATATGCAAATACCAAGGACTTCGTAAAATAGCCTCAGTACAGCGTTGGCTATTCAAGATAATTATTTCGCCAAAATAACAAATAACCAGAAATTCACAGGCGACCATAAGTAAATATTGTGCCAGTGATAATTTTTTCATAAACGATGAATTAGCACTGGTGGACTGAAAGTATAAGATGTAGAGAATTATAACGTTATTGTTAATTGATTAAAAAAAAATCTATTGCTACCTACTTTTACCGATACAAATGCCACCAAACACATTAGAAATATCACCTGGCCCGTTTTCAAAAACCATATTGGACTATAGAATTTTTCCATTTTATTTAAACACTCCACTATGAAACGATGATGGTCGACACATTCCTGAAATGCATTGCGAAAATGGTAGCGAAAATCTTGATCTTCTTCACATGTGGCAGAGTGAACTACAGTTTTTAGCGAACATGATAATTCATTGGAGCAATAATATTCATTTTCTTCAGATCCTTCCGCATCGTAAAGTTTGTAGAGTTCCCTGATTATACAAAGAAACATGTTTAACATTTTTATAGTTATAAATCTCACTTAATACCGATTTACCGCAGATATTCTTCCGATAATTTTCCATTGATGGCAATCGTTGCTAAAATATTTTTTAGACTACAATACAAAATATCATATTGACCCGATAAAAGAATGCTTAAGACCATATGAAAACCACTCGAGGCGGAAAATGCCGCTGCAACTTGAATTTGAGCAATAAATTGAAGAAAGTATATGATTTCGTAAATGATGGGTTTCTAGAAAGAAAGAAAACTTTTCTTATATAGACGCCATTATACAGTGGATGTAAAAACAAGTAAGGAAGTATTGCGGGTCAAGCCCGACATGTGATACCCTACACTACAGTATACAAACAAATTTTGCAAGTGCACCTTATTTGGTAACTATGGGCAATCATGGACTTCATATTAAAGTTCTTTGTGCCGAATATTATTTAGATCAGTGTTTAAAAATAAACAGAACATTCACAACAACCACGAAGGTTTGATTTCAAATTGATAATGACTTGAAATCAAACGATTCGATTTTCAATAGGTCCCCCCAATTAGAATCTATGTACTAGAGGTCTGCTTTGAATAACTCACTTGTTTGCCTTTACCCAAAGTGCACAACATCTATTCAATTATAAAACATTTAAAAAGGTAAGAAGAGAGTTAACCATATACAAAAATAAGAATGAATGAATTGAATAAAAAACTTGTTTACTGTAAATGAATATGAGAGGAATTCATAAATAACAAAACATTGGAATGACCTGTTAGAGAGAGCAAGTTTACAAAAAATATTCAAATAATTTTTGAATTATTTAATGTTCCTACAATTATTTGAATACCTTGCCATAATATGTGTGTAAGCTTGTGGCTTCTTTTACTTAAAAGAGTTAAGCTTACACACACATACATAATGTGTAGGTACACATATTTTACATTCAAATTATATTTGAATAATTTACTCATTTGATTTGAGTTGACTGAATAGAATGAGTTTTTGTTGTTTTGTCTCTGGTTATTTTTTCATTTGTTTCGTTATCATTGGGTGATCGACACATTGTAATTAAAAAACAAATGAGTGCGTTGAAATTGCTTTTTATTTATTCTTGCAGACCTCTACTATGTACCAAACTTCATCAAATTATCTTAAAAATTGCGACCTGTACTTTGCGCACAAGGCTTACATAGACAGCCAGCCAGCCGGACGGACATCGTTAGATTTTGATTTAACTCACTTCAAGACTCAAATTGAAAAATTCATGCTGGTCGACGAGGCGTAAAACTTCGATAAATGAATTTTTCACAATTTGAGAAAATAGTTTTTATTGAATGTCATTATAAACTGAAGTAATCGTCTGTTGACGCAATAATGCCTTTTAGTCTTTTTTCTGGTGTAATTATAAAGTTTTGGCCCAATTTGATTTTCGACGAGTTTTCATTTCAATGTTTCCAACCAATAAAAATAAAAAATCTGTTTTGTCGAAAGTGGAATACACAGTTAAGTTTTAAAAAAAAGCTTCCCAATTAGGGATATATTAATCACAAATCATTTTGTATCTCGTTTCAGGTACTTTAAAAAGGCCTTAATCTAGCCCGAAAAGGGTTAAGTTGGCATTACTGATAGACCCCTTTCACACCCGGCAAGTTACTTGCGCAAGTCTCTTGCGCAACTCTTGGTTTGTAGACGTCAGCGGTAAGGTCGGGGTAAGGAAAACAAATTTATTTATTACAGACTTTGTTGTACTCGGCAAGTAACTTGCGCAACTAACGTGCCGAGTCTGAAAGGGGCCATAGGGTGGATCTGAAAGCGAGATCAATTTTTTTCCATTTCCTCCCAAATCACGGAATAGTCTGCTATCGATCGCTGTCTTACACTTACTAGTTTTGACAGGAGTCTACTAAGGAATGCCTGTTGATAAAAGCTGTGTTGCCCTTTAAGTTAGGAGGCTGAAAACCCGCCCTTGTAGGCGCAATAAAAAACCTACCAGCACAACATTTTGTTAAGACGTTCTGATTTGTAAAAAAGTTATTTGTGCCGAATTTTATATAACACAAGTAAGAAAGAACAGTCGGTCTAGCCCGACTATTTGAAAAGGTGGATCAAGGGCAAATATTTTTAGTCTTACTTAAAAAAATTTGACTCAGTTGTTATTGGAGCGACAGTAAACCTGATACAATCAATAAATAAAAAAACTTAAACTTTTACAGCCGTATTCATAACAAAAAGTTAGCCACAGTTTGTACACTACGTACAACGAGCTGCTAACTAGAATGCCGATTAAGCTTAGCTGCTTGTTGGCACAGAGTTAATTCATAACGAACTTTTCTCCATTTGCCAAATTTAATAAATCAACTCTGGATTCTTATGATTCCACATTGTATTACTTAAAATTGCAACACGTTTTGCAATAATTATCGCTGAATTTGTAATTTTTTCCTTTTTTTGTTTTTTTTTTTTAAGTTTATTTATTTTAAAAAATAGAATCTGGGAATTTAATTCTCATTATTAAGTTGTTAAAGTTTTCTGTGCAATTTACTTCTTTGCTAGCCAAAGGATAGCTAAAGTAAGCCTCGTAACAGAAATATACAAACGAAAATTCTGATAGTGTATAGAAAATATTCCTGGAAAATAATAAGACTTTTAAAGAATAAAAGCTTTTGAGGATTGTAATATGACTCAGAATGCACATTCGAATAACATGAAAATTTATATAATAAATGTTACTCGCCATCAGAAATAAATTCCCAGATTCTTTTTGTTAAAATAAATTAAGTAGAAGACAGTAAATTAAAACAAAAACAGTTAATTAAAAAAACCAACTGTTTTTCACAAGTTGGCAAACGTTTGGCAGCTCGTTAACAAGAGTTTAGCAAATCGTTAGCCAGCGTTTGGTTAGTGTATTATGAATAAACATTTTGCTAACTTCATGCCAAATTTTCATTATGAATACGGCTGTTAATATTTATAAACTCATTAGTGGTTTAAATTCATATTATGATATGGCCATTATTTCATACCTTGTAATCAAAAGGATACCAGCAAGCTAAGGGCAAACTGCGATCGCCATATGCAATCGGGACCAAAAGCCAACATATAGCGCACAAGAAACAACAATAGACGTACAATTTAATCCATTTGCTAGACATGGCCAAACAATCGTTCATAGTCACGTACGTAAATCCTTTTAGAAAATGAAAAATACAAAATTAATATGTATATGCATATGTGCATACCAAGGCAAATTTATTACAGGTGGTCTTAAAAGGCCTGCTGATATTAGCTAAAGTCACTGTTGGATGTCAAAATTTTGTTTATTCTCTTTTATTATCTTTGTTTCTGTTTTGTTTTATTTCTGTTTTTGACATTGTACAATGATTTTACAAAAACAAATTGCTTGCGGTTTTTGTACGAGTTGTACTTGTTGTAGTACCGAGATTACCTGGGATGAATTCGCCTTATGTACATACCTACATATCTGTGGCATTTTGACAAAACATCTTAAGTCGAGATAAGATAGCAAAAAAGTTTTTAACAAGACCTTCGTTTATAATAAAAAATTTTAGCAACGTTAACAAAAATATTTTTTGAATGAAAATTCGTATGATTAATGCCCGTAATTTCTACAAAAAGAAATCTAGCTGTGTATACAAATCTATGGCGTAAAAGCTGCCATATTTTAAAGGAAAACTGAAGGTAAAAACACGCTGGCAAAATAAGCGTTGAAAAAGCTAAGGATAACTGTTAGGTACGAACACGACCTGCCTTCTTTTTGTAGAAACTACGGGCATTTCAGCATTTTTTTCAAGTTATTAAATTCGACTTGAGCTGTTTTGTCAAAATGCCACAGATATGTATTAAGCGCAATATGGGTTATTCCATTTCAAATAGCAAATGTAACAAGATGTGATTAAAAGGCTTATTGATGCTATTACGTATGGAAATAAGATCATGCAAATTTTCTGTGTGGCTTCGCTGGGTGGTGCATCTAAATATGGCACTTAAATCATTCTGAGTTCAAGCAATGCCATGGGTTATGTAAACCTGCAACCAGACTGCTGGATTGGTATCGTCTTAATTTTGATAATTTCGTTTGTTGACTTAGCCATTCTTCCAGAAATCGTTTAAGATGATTTTTACGAAAACATTAGGGTTAGTTTAAAATATTACGTATTTTTGAAACAGGCTGAATAAATGACAGAGAATACAACAGATGAACAAACAGGATTCCGAACTGTTAAATCCATGTAGACCACATTCATTCTCTTTGTATCATCGTTGAAAAGTCCAAAGAATACAACACACACCTTTACCTTCTTTTCCTTGACTTTGAAAGAGCCTTTGACACAGCCTCAAGGGTGTCTTTGTGGTAAACCCTTTTATCAAAAGGTGTTACAAAAAAAAAAAAATTGTTATGCTCATCCGAGAACTATGTAACGAGTCCACCAGTCGTGTACGTTTTAATGGTAACACCAGCCTACCATTTTCTTTCTCTGCTGGCGTTAAACAAGGCTGTATTCTAATACCGACATTATTTTTTCTGCTTCTTGACAGTCTTAAGCAAGCCAATATCGAAACCCCAAATGGCATGCAAAACTAAATGTCGGTTGAAAAGTAATTTAAAAAAAGACAAAGCTTATGCGTATAGGCTTAATTTCAATTACGCCACTTATTCTGGAAAATATACAAAGTAATAGAAGACGTAGAATCAGTTAACTGTCTAGGAAGCGTACTAACAAAACATGGCGGCACTACTAATGATAAACAGGCGCGAATATATAAAGCAAGAGTTGCCTTCCAATCACTGCATTAACCAAAACCATCCAGCTCTTTGACTGTCCTGTAAAGTCTTTGCTATTGTATGGCTCCACTATATGGGGAATAACTTAATCCAATTTGAAAAAACTTCAAGGGTTTATAAACCGATGCTTCCGCCGGATTCGTTTTGTTTTCTGGCCGAACACCATATCAACGTAGGGCCTCTTAAAAGTTACAAGCAACCTAGCAATACATAGAAACCGAAATAATGAAACGTAAATGGACATTGATTGGCCACGTATTGAGAAGACCTGAAGATGATATCATCCGATCTGCACTTCAATGGAACCCCCATGTCCATCGTAGAACTGGAAGACCATCCATCCACTTCACGCATACGAGCTGTCAAATAGGAATGCAATATTTTTAATAAGTCATGGATGGAAACAAATTAAGTATCTTGCCAGAGATCGAAGAATATAAAAGAAAATTGTAAACGCCCTATGTTCACCATGAAAAGCGACAAAAGCAAAATTTGACATAAGAAAGTTTTTTTTATTTTATTTCATAACAATTTCGTATGAAGGTTGTCACTTTAGATTGTTTTTGCTATAAAATCGTAACGGTACCTTATGTGACCCAAGGCGAATTAACTACAGGTGGTGTCGAAACGGCATCTGATTTTAACAGTTCGAGCTTATTTGTTTTGATTTGTTAGTGTTTTGCTAAGAATGGTTGACATTTCGAGCCGTAAACACTAACAATGCAATGCAAAAAACACTATGTTGTTTCTGTTGCTGTTGGATTGTTGTAGTTCCGACACCACCAGTAGTTGAATTCGCCTTGATGTGACCATAGCATATTAGGAGGTGATCCAAGTGTTGCCAATAAAGTCACTTATTAAAAATAAGACAAATTGAAAATGATGTCACTTAAGCTTTTTTGCGGTAATGACTCGATATGTATTTTGTATGATAATTTTAAAATAAATAAAGGATATGTATATATGTACATATATACATACATATATAATACGACAGATGTATGTAGCTTTGACAATGCGGCCGCTTACTGCTGTCAAATTTCGGGAGCCTCTATTGGATGACCCTTTATAAGTTAAAAACCAATAAATGTAGACAATACGGTACCATCGGAAAGGTACTTTTAATTGCTTTTTGTATTAACGGCTTTTAATCTTAGACATCAAATATCGTCAATAATTAAAAAAAAATATTAACGCTGATTATTTATACATTTTTTTTATCATTAATTTTTAAAATGGAATATCCCATATTGTATAGTATAATTTAAAATTGCTGTTTATTATACGTGTGTGTACTTAAGATACTCCAGCGAACAAATAAAAGTACACTTACCTTTGGCTGAACGGGTTTTGTAATTTAAGTTAATAAAATTTATTAACCTTTCTAGGCTTTTTCTTTGAAAACGTCGAAAGTATAATTTCATGAGAATGGTCCACAAATAAATAATGATTTGCATTAAACAATTCACCAATAGTTCCAGATCTCCCTTGTACAAATTGAAATAAATCGTACAAGCGTATAATATTGCAATGTGAATGGTGACAAAATAAAGAAATATTTCATACGACAGTTCAAGCAAAATGGCCAAGTTATGAAAAGAATGCGGCAAAAATCGCTCCAAATGAGGACAATACATATCGGCGAAATACATAGTGCGGCGTACGACTGAGAAGAGGTCTTGACGTGTATGCAAGTTTGAGTTCATATTTTCAATTATTGTATCGTTCTTTAGGATCTTAAGAACTCTTCGTACTAAAATTTCGCTATTTAGTGGTAAATGGTTTTGTTAAATATTTCCACAGTGGGACAATATTGGTAAGATAGAGAAATAAAAAATGGATTTAAAAAAAATTTTAAAAATTGCCAAAAATGTTGAAGAGAGTAAATAAAGAAGGGCCATTCATAAACCGATCTTGTAGAATTTTAATAGCAAACTTTATCGGACTTAATTTATCTGCGGCATTCGAAAAACCCAAAACTTAATCAACACACGGACAAATTAATATCGTTTGCTACTCTGCTACTCATAAGGATTCAGAATATACTATGTATGTATATACATAAATACTTTATAGGGTCTAAGATCATTTTTTTATAAATTACATTGGAATTACAGTAGGTTCGCGGAAAAGTTAAATAAAAAAAAAACAAATAAGAAAGTTGATCCGGCCAAGCCCGACCATTTTATAACGTACACCTTAGTAATTTAAGACAAACCTTCCTATTAAGGACCCATAGGCAATCATGAACCCGACAAAACAAAATGTTGTTATGGGGTTAAGACTCAAATTTCTTTGTACCGGATATTATCTAAATTTCAACATCTATATGAGATTTGTAATTCTTAAAGCGATTTTGAAGAGGCGGTTTATACGGGACCTATGATAAATTCTGGACCTACCAGTAACACATTTTGTGTATAGATAAGCCAATCTTAGTTTCCATTATACATTTTCCCATAAGAAATACACAGAGCTTAAAATCAATATATTTACAAGATGTTGCTATCTCACTGAGCCAATTTAGACTAGACTAATTGTTCTGGCAGAAAACGACAGTTTGTAGGCGAAAAAGGTGAAGATAGTCGTTTTTGGTTGGCATACTTTTTAATCCAGCTTCAACCCCGCATTAGCAGAACAAAACCAATCCATACACACTTATGAAAAAGCAGGTTCAGTGTTTTCTTCTCAAATAAACAAAAAAATACTAACACATACAAAGCTGCGTGTAAATAGACAATTTTATGCCAGAATAATTAATCCAGTGTAGTTTGGAAAGAACAAAAGTTGATCCGACTAACTTAGTCTAGTCTAAATTGGTTCATTGTATTTCAATTTACATCTTTCGATTATTTTAGTGTCATCCCTAGAAGAGTGGCAATAAATGCTATTATTTTTGTGGCATCACTAACAAAATGGCATTTCGTCAGTTGATTATTGTTTTTGCATACACACCATTTTCTAGGATTGGATTATATATGGCATAAATGTTCTCTTTCATATTCCAAAATCCATTTTGTGATATCTCGTATAGAATCTGAGATATTCAGCATTGACTTTGGTCTACATCCACATTTTTTTTAGGTTCATTGAACATTATACAGTGGACTCCCGATAATTCGTAATAGCAAGGGACCGGTAATTTCTTACGAATTATAGGGGTTTTCGATTTAACGGGGTTAAAATAAAATAAATACGAATTAACGGGGTTTTTCAATTTATTTACTAAAACGATAAAAAAAAACATAAAACACATCTAAAGATCTTAAGAAAATAAACACACACAAGCAAAAACCCACGCAAAAAAAAAATAGCGGTAAACAAAAAATCATTATTTCCATGTTTCTGTTGTTTTTATTACGAATTATAAGTGGTAGTTAGCAAACAATTACGATTTATTAGAGGTAAAGACAATTTTATTTGAAAAAAAATAACGAATTAGCGAGGGAACCAAAATGTTTTACGAATTAACGCGATTTTTTCAAGGGACCGACAGTTTTTAACGAATTATCGGGATTTACGATTAATCGGAGTTCGAATTATCGGGATTTGACTGTATTCCTACATATGACAATGTTTTCCATATGAGGCAAATTTTGCATACAAACATAACAAAATTATACTTTACTATTACTTTGCGCCATTTGAATAATGAACAACGTAGGCCAAAATATACCCTCACAATAGGTAAAATTTATTGGACACAATGTGAAACTTGAAATTAACATGGAGCCCACAATAAAACTATTTGTTGAATATTGATTTGCGATAGCTAACATATATTTTATATATTTATATTTATATAAAACAATAATAACCTGACGATTTGTTTTAAAAACAGCCTTTTTATTTGTCAAGTTTTTCCTTTTTTGCAAGTCTTTTTTGTTTAGTCTGGGTTCACACTACGAAAGTTTTCTTTCAGAAAGTCTGAGTTTATTTGTGAGAGGGTACAGAAGAAAAGCATGTTCTCTTCCCCCCTCACCAATTTCTTCAGACTTTCTGAAAGAAAACTTTCGAAAACACAAACCCTAATAGTGTTTGTGTGGAAAATCTTAAAAAAAAAACGTTTCTCTGTTTGTCAGATGAAGAAGAGGAATAAAATGCAGTTTTTCCTCTTTGACTGCAGTTTTTTAAACGCTGGTCCACAGTTAAATTAAAAGATCCAAATTTTTACGAGAGTAAAAGTAGAACTTATGAAGGTGAGTGCTATGTACTCCATTTTAGATCTACAACTCTAAAATATTGTGACAGGTTTAAGCTACGTACCAAAATTTCGAGTAGGTATTTTTCACACACGTAAAGTCTTGAGGTTTTAGGAGAGAAGGGAAAAGAGAATGCAATTTCTTGTCCCCTGTCTCCTAATAACTCAAGACTTGACGAGTCAAACTTGACGTGTGTGAACCGGCACTAGACGTTTTGATTTGTGGGACAATTTATAAAGAGGTGCCAGACCTCACAGCCGTGTGACAGTTGAATCCCTGACGGAATTAAGTTTTTTCCAAATCTTAAATAGCTTTTTTGTGTTTGCACTTTAAATCTCAGCATATTTGTTATGGCATATTGAGAAAATACGCCACTGTGAGATATTTGTTTTCATTTTAAGAATATGCAATGTGAAAAAATTATAAAGTTAAATGATAACCAGTTGTTTACATGAATTAAAGTGTCAACACATTTTGTATATAATTTAATTAAATTGCACAGCTCATCTAAAGTTTATTAATAATAAACGAGTGTTCTTACAATCAAAGTTAATTTCAAAGAAATATGTACAAGTAAAATTATAATCAAATATGTGCACATGTAAGAAGGCCTTTTTCGGCAAAGCCGTATCTTTTATACTCACCACCATCATTCCTAACGACGGAAAATTACATGTACAATTGCAAATAATATTCGACAGGCAGTAGTCTCCGAGCATTATTTAATATTTATTAAAAGTCGTTAAAGCTGTAAAGAATCCGAAAACTTTCCTTAAAAAATCACTTCTATCAAATTAATTTGAAATCGCTAAATTGGTTAAAAATAACAAAATGTCGACAAAAAGCATAAGTAGCGTTAAAAAATTACCTCAAATAATGAAGTACAAAAAAATAATTAGAGATAGGATTCCTGAACATCCTAGCAATCTTTCTTAACACCGTTTAGGTAGCACCAACAGTGAAAAATTTCCGAAAATTCGATTTTTTATACCTTTTTCCCCTGTTCAGTTCCATAGATAGCAAACCGTTCAAAATTCAAGGAAACAATCAACTACAAAAATATACTTAAGATCTTAATAAAAAACTTTCTAAAACATATGAACTTCCTAGGAATGATTCCTCCCACCAGTTTTGAAATATATTTACACATGTGAAATATTTTATAAATTATCTTCTTATAAATAAAGTTAAGCGGGTCAATACAAATTGTTAAAAAAAAGCTAAAGTTTGATCAAGTACTGGTCACGCTTTTTTTTTTGATTTTTCTTCAAACATTTGTTAGGTCTGATCAAACCTTTACGCTTATAATTGCTTCTGGAGGGTTACTGCGTATTTCAATTCAAAAGAAGTAATTTACGAGCTCGAAAAATTTGTGCTGTATATTACGATTTTCGCAATCGTTCAAACGATGGCAGATCAAAACTTTTAGTTCGTAATAGAGAGTGGTTGTTTAGAAAGGGATTTTTTGTTTCCGATAAAGTATAAAAAACGTCAGTTTATTCGAAACAAATATTACGAAAATCGAAATACACAGTACACATCAAGTACACATTTTTCGAATTCGTAAATGATTTCTTTCGAATCGAAATACGAAGTAACACCCATGGTGAAATTACTACAAGGTGGCATCACTAGGGCATCTGGTAATTTTTTGCTTAACTGTGGTGAGAACCCAAAGATGTCATTTTTTTTTGTTTATGTTTACATTATTGAAAAAAAATTGTTGTGCGTATTTTAAGTTTTTACGGGTTTTTGAATGAAAACTGTGCAAAAAAAATTAAAATATTTGCAAAAAATTAATCGTTTTTGGTTTGTATATGTGCATCTTTAGTTGTGCTAATAGTTTTATTTTTAAATAATAAATAAAAACAAAAATAATTGTGTATGTGACCACGGCGTGCGAACGTTTGAAAATTTTGTTTATATTTGATATGGACTTGTACACCACTTTCTTTTAACCTCCGAAGGACTTGTAACGAAGAAAAAGCGAAAAAATAATTGTTTTTAATTCAAAAAACATAAAAATATTAAGTATGAATCTTTTATTCATTTTTTCATAATATTTTTTGTTTTATTTGTTGCAGATCAGCGTTGCCACTGAACATTTCCTATTCGACCAAAATTGATCCGACCAGTTTTGTATTTTTGATATATTTAACTGCTAATTTAGCAATTTCAGTAATAATTAACCACCAGTTATAGCTATTAGTTTAATATTTATTTTTCATACACCTAAAAAATAAAATTAAAAATTGTTTCGCTTCTACTGAAAATTTGTAAATTATGGACCAACCTTCACCATATTTGGTGACATAAAAAGGGGTTTGTTGAAATTTAATGACAATCAGTGCATTCCGCTACAAATTTATGTAAGTTTTTAGGGAGGTAGTTTACATTTGAGAGCATAACTCTTTTCCTAATAAAAACATCTTTGAAGAACTAGAAACAATTTGGAACCCTAACGGCTAAATCGACTTAGAACAACTAAACACCCAGAATATACATACATATGTCCATTTATACTTAATGGGGGAAAAAAGATTCACATAGATTGATAAACGTAGTATCCCTTCATACACCACGACTGATTAAGGGTATAAAACCGTCAAAAATGTTATTTATTATAATAAATTTAATTTATCCTTAATGGATAATTTGTTAAATAACGAAATTGTTTCAGAATTATTACTTTGTAATGTTTAGTTTTCTATTCCTATTCGCCCTTCCAGAAATAACATTCCCCTTAGACTACTATATTTTTTTTCTCATTTTGCAAATGAGCTATGAATTTGACAATGTTTATACGCATACTAGCTGACCCGGTCCGCGTTGCTGGCCCTAAGCAAACATTAGTGTTGTATTACCAGACGATTAATATTGAGCTTTAAACGAAATTTAAAATAAAAATCCATGGAATACCTATCATAAAGTTTTTTTACAAAATAACTTACAACATATGGTGTAGATATGGGCTCAATCAAAAAAGAAACGCATGTATTTAAGGCAAATTGGAAATTATATTTATTTATTACTTCATCTTAAGGCCAGCGTATAGACAATGTTTTTTGTTGTTTTTTTATTTGGTGTAAAGAGTTGTTTTCTGATATTAGGTAAATCGAAAAAAGCGGGCGGGGAAAAATTTTCTTTCCGTAAAAACCTAAGTTGGACCATGGGATCATTTCAAAGAAAAAATCGTTCAAATCGGTTAAGCCGTTCTCATGTTATGGATTTTGCCACACACATACATACATACTATTTTATATATATAGATTTATTAAATCTGTCACAATACCCTAAGGTTATCCTACCATCCGACTAAGCGAAAATTATCCGACCAAATTTTGTCGGAAAAGACAAACAATGGCAACGTTGTTGCACATAATTTTTGACAGCACGGAGTTTATTACACAAACAAATTTGCCTGTTTTTGTTGTATTGTTGTACAACAACATCTAGCGCTGCCACCTTGTAGTAATTTCACCATGGTAACACCCCTGATGTAGATTTGGTATTAACGATTGCTGTGCTCTCCGCTCTCGTTTATATTGATTTGCAATAAAAAGAAGTCAATGGTTTATTTTGCGCTCTTATTTTGTGCCACACAACTTAAATTTGTTTCTTTTATTTATTTATTTATTTATTTATTTATTTATTTATTATGATTGATTTTCTAATACAACAAGACATATATCTTATTAATTACAGTATTAGAATGAACTTTCTTTAATTAGACTTTTTTAGAACACTTAAGATTATTTGTTATATCAAGCGCATTTTGGGATTAATTCAATCTTAATTTTACTAAAATCAATCTCATTTTCGGATAATTTCAAGTACGAATTCGTGATTGAACACGGATACGTTAAGTATTTCGCGATTGAAACCCGTACTTGAATCAATCTTTCTGTAGTTAATTCAAGAAAATCCGTACTTACCGTACAATTAATACCGCTTATGATTGATTGAAGTACGAATTGGTTAAATATTTTATTGATAAAATAAATTTGGTATTTAATTATTACGTTTATCCATTTTCTGCAATAGCGTTAAAAATGAAAATGCTGCCGTCATAACCTGTCAATAAAAAGATATTGGAAATATTTAAATTTACATTTTACTTGACAACACTTACAGCTCTAAAACGTTCAATATCCAACTTATATATTTTGCCAGCTGTAAATTGAAATGGTCGGCCGGATTTAAGCAGAAATATAAGCAAATCAGTTTTCATTTCTGTCATTCGTATGTACCAAGGACTTCTTAAAATTGCCTCCCCACATCGCTGACTTTTTTCATTAATTAATTTGCCAAAATAATAAATTATCAATAATTCCGTGCTGCTCAAAATCAAATATTGGGCCAATGGCAAAATCTTCATAAGTGATGAATTTTCATTAGTGGACTGGAAAAAACTAATATTATGCAAAAAGCTTTTATTTTTAAGACAACTATCGAACTTACTTTCACCGATATAAATGCAACTAAACAAGATGTGAAAAATGCTTGAACCGTTTTGCAAAACCATAAGAAGCTGAAAACTTTTTCAATTTTATTCAAACACTCTTCAATATAACGATGATGGTCAATACATTCTTTAAATGTTTTACGAAATTGATAGCGAAAGTCCTGATAGCTACCATTTATTCTACTGTAAGCCATTAGAGTATTTAAGCCGCAACTTATTTCTTTGGAACAATAGTATTCATTAACCTCGGGATCACAAAATTCCTGTAGTTCGTAGAGTTCTCTGAAAATGAAGGGATAATAAACACGAGTTCGCCTTTAAATTAAAATTTATTTGGAAAAGGAAGGCCCCCGTCCTGAAGTTCCCTGATTGGAAATTAAGTCGGAACTGCTTCGAAACCCAGGCCAGTTTGGAAAACTATCACTGCTCTCCATCTAAAACGCATCGCGTTCGGAAAAAACAAAAACGGATGATTCATATTGTGTACGAAAATATAACTAATTTGCGCATCAGACACAGCGCAGTGATGCATTTCCGAACAGACACAAATATTAGCGCATAACCCATATTTATATCTTATTTAAAGTTTTTTTTTATTAAAAAAATATAATTTTTTTTTGCAAAAATTCAAAAAAATTTTTAATTTTTAAAAAATTTTAATTTTTAACAAATAGAATCTGGGAATTTATTTCTCATGGCGCGTAACATTTATTATATAAATTTTCATATTATTCGCATGTGTATTCTAAGTCAAATTACAATTCTCAAAAGCTTTTATACTTTTACAGTCTTATTCCTTCCACATTTTCCAGGAATATTTTCTATGCACTATATATATATATATATGTTCCCGAAGATCCTATAAGGAGCATAGGGCCCCAAAATGAGGTTTCATTAATAAGCGTTATTTAAGATGCGGTAGCTTATTAGGCATCCGAAACTGGTGCTGGGGCTGCCAGCAACCTCCAGGCAGGCAATTTGTAAAGTTTTTCAAAGGCAGAGATTATCCGCGTTCCTTCTATTCCTGAGACGCCCTTAACGAGCCATCAGGATACTTTATAGAAACTAAGTTTCAGAAGTTCTTCCTACTGACCTGAGACGTCTTTCAACCATTCAGGTTACTTAGCCGCCTTCTCACTCTAGCTAGCCTCTGAACGAGGGTTCTAAAGCCATTGCCCGGGGAATACCTGGTAAGAACCGGAGGTAGTGAGCTGCCTTGACTGTGACGCAAAGGAATCATCCTTGGCCACTCCCAAGTGAGTGGCAATCAAGAACTTTCAACCTTTACTTGTCACAGTCCATTCTATGCACTAGGAATGGGCAAAAATATCGATATTTTAAAAAAACAAATCCGATATTTAAAATACCGATACATCAATATATCGATATTGAAATACGACTATCGACTTCGATATTTTTTAAAGTCAGTCCTCACTAAAAACTCAAAATTTTAGCCGTTTTTCAAACAATATGTTTTTTAAGAATTGGCATCATTGCATACTTCATATGTTTTTTTAAACAAATACGAAGATCTAAAATAATTGGCATTTATAAGAAGCAGTGCCGGATACAAGAAGCAGATTGACAGGAGAGCACATAAAACAGGGAGTGCTCCTAATGTCCATATCTGATGATTCCTGGTTTGACTAAAACAACCAAAAACATTTCTAGTTAAAGTTGATACTTTTGGGATACAATTCAAATTTTAAGGTTAGTTGGTACTTCCACGACTTAGTAACTTCCATTTAAATTTTTCGTAATTTACTTTTTTTGGATTTCATATGGTTTTTTTGTATTCTTCCCAAGGTATATTTACACAAGGGAGTGTAGACATGCTGCTCTATAAAAATAACCGAGTGGAACTGAATTGTCAAATTTGTCTTCATATAAATTTAACGCTCTCATGTACAAAATTTGGCTCATATACACGGAATTTGACATTGGTGTTCCAACTTAGGTAAACAGCTGACAAACATATGGGCCAACGAGTTTACCTTGTGTAAATATACCTTGTATTCTTCCCTTTTGTTGTTGTTATAATTGAATTTTTTGTTTTTATTAATTTTTTGAAATAAAATGAAACAATAAAAAGTAACAATGCAATTACATACATATAAATAATATATTTGTTCATAATAATTTGGTAATAGTTTCAGCAAAATACGTTCGATCTAGCGTTATATCAATACTTTTGTAATTGAGCAAGACGTTTTGTGTAAAACCTTTTTTAGTAAACTTTGCCCTAATACAGATTTACTTTTCAAGCTATACAATTTATAAATCTTTGCTCGTTTTAAAATATGGGCATTTTCAGCGAAAAGTCTACTTTTTCAAATGTAACGCCAGATTGCAAATTAGGTTGTATTTTCGGACCATGATGTTCAATCGTTATCCCTTTTGTTGCTAAATGTAGAGCTAGTTGCGCTTAACACCAAAATATAAAAAAAGTAAACTATACAGATAACATTTTTTGAGAAACAATTTAAAATACTTCTGGCGTTACGTTACAAAAGGTAGACTTTTCGCTGGAAATGCCCATATTCAGTTGTGTATCTGTTTTTTTCGTGGTATTTCCGTTTTCAAATTTGTAAAAGTTTGGTCCACAAAAATGTTAAATACACACAACTTCTAAAAAGTTGTTGTGTTATTGGAAGTTAAAGTTTATTTTTTTTAAATTCGGTGAAAATCTAAAACAAAATGGAGAAATCGTTTGTATAAATATTTGTAATAAATTTTTCGCTATTTTTTTTAAAAATTTGAGCGGCTTGTCCAGCTTATTTAGAGACACTTAGAAATTGCTCGCGGAAAACACCAAAGTTTGATATGACGAAAAATGCATGTAAGGAGTTATGGGAAGAGTTTTCAGTGGAGGTAAATGGTTTGGGAGCACGACAAGTACTTCTCTTATGGCCGTTTTCTCAATACACGATTATCTTTTATCCCAACGAAAAACTGCACATTAATGAAATAAGGTTTTCTCAATGTCTTGTTTGCTTCTATTGTGTCGCAAAGCTAACCAGCACTCATCTGCCAATTAATTATTTTCCTTTTATTTGCCGTACAGATAAATACAATCAGCTGACTCCCAACTTTTACATGTATTTTGAGAGGTGCTGCCAACTGAAAACAACGTTTTTTGTCGGTATATTGAGAAACCCAAAATCGTTAACGGACATATTTATCGGTCTAATAAATTTATGTTGACATTAGGTAAAAGACAGTTTGTCGATACATTGAGAAAATGGCCATTAGACATTTATAATCATAGGGGAATCTTAATAATAATAAATTTTGTACTCAAAACGCAATAGATAATTCTTTGCGTATACTTACGTAAATTCACGTTTTGTTGCCTTCCTATAGACAGCAGTTGTTGCTAAAACATTTTTTAAACTACAACACAAAACATCATATTGTCCAGATATTAGGATGCACAAGACCCAAAAAAATCCAGCAGAAGCAGTAAAGGTCCCTGCCACTTGTATTTGGCCAACAATTTGAAGAAAGTACATGACTTCATAAACAAGAGGCTTCTGTTAAATACATATAAATAACAAAGAAAATTGTATTCAAGAATACGGGAATTAATAAATAAAATTGTTTACCTTGTAATCGAAAGGATACCAACAGGGAAAAGGTAAAATGCGATCGCCATAAAATAAAGGCATGAAAAGCCAAGATAGAGCGCCAATAAAACCACAAAACACATATGCTTTAATAAATTTATTGGCCTTGGCCATACTTCCATCCATGGTGACGTAGGTGAATCCTAAGTGGATAGATTGTCTTTATTTATTTCCAGAAGTGATCGATTTAAAGCACTTACCAATGGCCGAACGGGTTCTATATTTAAAATTTACAATATCAATTAAATTTTGGAGACTTTTCGGTCTCAAACGCCGAAAATATATTTGAATTAAAATCGTCCACGAATAAACAGTAACCTGCATCAAACAATTGATCAATAATTCCAAATCTCCTTCATGATAATTGAGAAAGAACGTACACAAAAACAATATTCCAATATGAATGGTGACAAAGTAAAGAAATATTTCATAAATTAATTCCAATAAAATCCCCAGTCTTCTAAGTTTAGCGGGAAAACGACGTCCCAAATGCAAAGAATGCATGTTGACCGTGTACATGACCACACGCACAAAATAGAACAGATCTCGACGTTTAAACTTTTCAAAATCCATTTTGATAGTGCGTACGTTTGCTATCGCCTTCAGTATTAAATATAAAGGTTTTGCGTGTATCCGAACTCCGATTTTATTAGATTTTTACCTTCTGTCCAACAACTTTACTTTATTACTTAATAATGCATGAGAAGTGCGTCTTTGCTTGTACATACTCATGAATTCGTGGTAGAATTGCCTTTCAGTGTTAATTATTTAAATTCAATACAATATTTTAAACTTCTTGGCTTATTAGAATTTTAACTTCAAACCATCAGTTATTGCGTGTGAAAAGTTTAGTTTCCAAGTTGCTACAAATTACAAATAGTTTTGGCCGGACATTGTGGACCATTACTGGTCATAAACGATTAGTATTGAATTTTGTTGCCATTGTTTAACGTTATGGTCCATTTCTGGAAATAGTCTCCTACTTGCTTGTATTTTACTAACGAAAGGATAGATTCCAAATCAATATTATCGCTCTTGTGTAATTTGTCCAATCAGTTAATAAAATTGTTTCGAAAAAAAAGAATATCGAGCCCTTAACGCAAAAATAGCTTAAGCGACATCATTTTCAATTTGAAAAGTTTTGAATGAATGAATTTATTGTCAACACCTGCATCATCTTCTAAAATGTTATAGTCACATAAGGTACCGTTACGATATTTTGGCAAAAGTAATTTTAGCTTAAGGGCCAACCATTATTACAAATTTCTATGAAATATAATAAAAGAAACCTTCAACTTAAAAATTGAGTTTATGTCGCTTAAGGGCTCGATATGAGTAAATATACGAATTTGTATCTTTCAATTAAAAAACATTGCCGCTTATTACACAGTGCAACAAAATTCGGGTCATCGCCGCCAGCCTCAATACTTGCAACGCGAGATGAAACTAAAGTATTGTTAGAGCAAATCTGCCCAAGGATTTTGAAAAGTTAGCTCGGGTTCCCGAAATATCGGCCCTTAAAGTTTTTGAATCTTTTGAAAAGGCGTTTGGTAAATTCCAAAAAACAAAATATATACTAAATTTACTTCCGATCCAAAATTCTATTTCTTTTAACCCTCTAAAGTGCCGTTTTAGTATACTTTTGTGTGGAAGGAAAAAAAGGTCAAAAATTACAACTTAAAATGAGTGTAGAAGACATCTGAAATATATTTTAGCTCCGAAGTACATTAAGTAAATTTTTTTTGACTTATACCAAATGCCTTTTCAAAAAATTCAAAAAACTTGTGGGGCCGATATTTTGGGAATCCGAGCTTTTTTTTTAATTTCCTAACCTAATCCCGCCCAGGGAGTAAGCAACTTATGGGGCACAAGTTTCACCTTATTGCCAGTCAGAGATAGAACGATGAAACTACCTGTGGCGAAACCAGGACAATATGGCCAATAATAGATGAAAAAAAGGACACGGCGGGCATTGCAGATGTCCAGACATCACCTAAGGAACCTAATTGCGGTTATACCTGGTCACTGACCCATTGGGTGGCATGCCCAGAAGCTGGGGCTTCCTTATAATGACTTCTGTAGAAGTTGCGACGACGAGTAGGAGGAGGAATCAACGGAGCATCTTCTCTGTAATTGTCCGGCATTCGGAGATCTGACACTTGAAATATTTGGTCGAAGAGCCGTTGGGGACAAGACTTGTCTCTCTGATATTGATTTAAACAGTTAAATCAACCGGGTGGGTGCGTGGGAACACTAGCAGCCAGATAACATAGGACCCATGGGAGACGGTGTAACATGGTAGCACAACGAGAACTAATTAGTGGACCCACGTAAGCTGTGCTTCATCACGGATGCCAATGGAACCTAACCTAAGCTAATCCCAGGAAGCTCTACGCTTGTCTGCAGGAACGAAACGAAAGTATCTGGCGGGAATGGAACCCGCAACCCCGGCGCTGAGCGCTGATAGACTAGCTCACTACCAGCTAGCCTCTTCAAAACCCTTTGGCAGATTTGCTTTACATTTGACAGAACTGGCAAGACAGTAAGCAAATACATATTAGTTTCCAAAAACACTACAAACTGTCTTCGTAACGTAGGCGTCCAGACAGAAGTTAAGACAGTTCACTTTTAAAAATATGTTAAACATGAATGTTGCAGTGCATGTCCAGCTAAACGTGTTATATATTAACTAAACTAACTTAAAAACAGGGGTCTAATCACCGCTTTCGATACTATCGTATCGAATGAACTATCGAAGTCTTTTGCATACAATAGACACTGACGTATCGAATGAAAACTCGAGAAATGTAATGTCGAGTTACTCGATATCGAATGCTATTTTTTCAAATTCAATAAACTGCATTCGATATTGAGAGTCATGATACCAAAATAAATAATTACGATCAGTTTTGCTCGATATCGTATGCGGTGATTGGACCCCAGCTTAAAATAACTATATTGTGTTAACAAATATAACACTTAACTAAAATATATCAAAGCATAATATGTTAAATTTTTTTTACATTTTGATTTTTTCCCTTTTGCTAACAAAACTTCAGATTACTGTTAGCAAATGTCAAATCACTGTTCAACTTTACTGTCTGCAAAATTTTCTAGACAGTAGACAAGACAGTTGGAAAAGTGTTAAGTATTAGTGAAAAAGTTTGCATGTACTGGCAAACGTAAACGCAATGTTACTAACGGAAATCTGAATTTGTAACCGTTTCTGCCCGTCTATACCAAAGATAATTATTGCGACATATATTGCAGTAAATGTCAAAATTATGTTATCTTTCCCCCCCCGTTTCCACATGCAAGCGCAAGTTCGAAAAACTCAATACACTCACACTATTTGGCTAAGTCCCAATTCACATTATACGATTTTTGTCGTTGCTATAATTTACGTTTCCTTTTTGAAGTCGGTCTGATGTTTACATTGCACGATTTTAGTCGTTACAACTTTTTCTTTTGCAACCGAACTCCAATACATTTTTCGTCAAATGAGAGAACGAATGAGCTCAAAAATTAATCGAAGAGTGCACTCGCTTGTATACCCCTTTTAATTCCTCTCTCCCCTCTCGTCCATAAGGTAAGAATCTCAACGACAAAAATCGTATAATGTGAATGGGCACTAACATTCACACAATTTTTTTACTTTCAGCCAATTGGCTGTTTCCTCGATTTTTCGTTGATAATACGTATACACTACTTGCAAGTAATTACTTGCATGTGGGAACGTAGGGTTAATGTAGACAGCAATATTTTGTACATATTTATTCCCAGCAATTTATGTTGCAATAATTGTTAGTCCATTTTTATTACTAACATAAAACAATTATTGCTAACATAAAAAACGTTTTCGGTTTATTTTCTTATAATAAACTTCTTAAGTACTTTTTTGCTACTTTAATAAAATCAAATAAAATAGGTAGGCACAACACTTTAAACACTTTTATGTAGTTCACGAGTTTAATTTGGAACTTAGTCAATTTAACAACCGTTATTTACAGCATTTAGAAATTAACTCACAATTACGACCTCTATTTGTTATAATACTGACTTTATAATTTTCTCCGCGTGTTGCGACATCAACTTGGAAAAGTCTGAACTGATACTGACTTAATGCCATCTTTTGCGATTCTATGTATACTTTAGCCCAGATGTGCAGATGACTATAGAACGTTCGAGCTCTGACATCTAGATGACACTAGAACGTTCAACCCCTAACGTCTTTTTTGTTAATTAAACTTATCAATAGTAATTAACATACGTCATTAAATGCCGGTTCACACACGTCAAGTTTGACTCGTGAAGTCTTGAGTTTTTAGGATGGAGGGGAAAAGAAATGGCATTCGCTTTTCCCTACCTTCATAAAAGCTCAAGACTTGATGAGACAAACTTGAAGTGTGTGAATCAGCACTTACTCTATGGCTGACTTAAAATTGAGCTTTTATACATCAATAAACTAAGGTATACTTTAAGGCTTAACAACAATTTACAGTGGGGTTAAAGTACAATTATGTATAACAAAGGTTACATTACATATGTACTAGAAAATTCTGTGCAGTGATTTTTACATTAGAAATTTGCATAACTACTACAATAACAATTTAAACTAAAAAAATCACTAACAACAACAAAATAACTAATAAATACAAGATAACTAATAAATTAAACTAATTCTTAACTAAAGTTGCTTTCGTAACCGTACTAAATTATTTTTATTTTATTCTTAACAAAATACACAGAAAAAAATGCATTGATTTCAAATTGACATTATTTTAATTTTGCTTAAAATATGTTTAAAACATACTTAAAATAAGTGAGCATAATGAATTATTATGCTTGGTAATGGTTATTAAATGATACAAGAAAAAGTACCATTTTCGGCTGTGCTGAATCTTAGAAACCCTTCACCGTAGTATTGAAAAGCCAATTATTCCTTAGCTCATATGGTATGGGCTCTGTCATGTCAAAATCCTTATTGCAGGACCATATTTTTTTAAACGAAACTGATCTTATGGATAGAGAATATTTTACTCAACTTTATTATCTACGGTTTTTAGATGATGAGCGCAAAACTCACTCGTTTAACTTATATTAAAAAAAAACAAAATCAAGTTTTGAAATTTTAGTTTAAATGTTAGTAAAACGAGTGAGTTTTGCGCTCCCAGGAACAAACACAGATAATACGCAACTTTTTGTAAAATTTTTTTTCAAGTGATGACACTGAAATAGCCGAAATATGTTTAAGGAAGGAACATCTTTTAAAGATGTTGATATAAAGATAACCCTTCACAATTTTCGGCTACATAAAGTTGAAAAACGTCAGCAAGTGTTAAAAAGGCTATACATGCGTTGTGATCTGCATATAAGAGAATGCTAATAAACAAAACAATTTCAGATACTTAAAACAGCCAATTATAGTTACACAAGTTTAAATCCATAAAAGCGTTAAGTGCTTTTAACCGATGTGCAAGTAAGCGATAAATACTGTGCTGCATATTTTGAGTCCGCTTAAGTGGTTTGGTATTTAATTATTACGCTTATCCATTTTCTGCAAAAGCGTTAAAAATGAAAATGCTGCCGTCATAATCTGTCAATAAATGAGTATTGTAAATATTTACGTTTCCATTTCACTTGACACCACTTACAGCTCTAAAACGATCAAGATCCAACTTATATATTTTGCCAGCTGTAAATTGAAATGGTCGGCCGGATTTAAGCAGAAATATAAGCAAATCAGTTTTCATATCAGGCATTCGTATGTACCAAGGACTTCTCAAAATTGCCTCCCCACATCGCTGACTTTTTTCATTAATTAATTTGCCAAAATAACAGATTATCAATAATTCCCAGGTGCACAAAATCAAATATTGGGCCAGTGACAAAATCTTCAAAAATGATGAATTAGCAGTTGTAGACTAAAATAAATTAATAAACAAAACTGATATACTGCAAATTTCTTTTTGATCCAACTATAGAACTTACTTTCATCGATACAAATGAAATTAAACAAAATGTAAAAAATGCTTGAATCATTTTCAAAAACCAAATGGCGCTGAAAAATTCTTCCATTTTTCTTAAACACTCTTCAATATAACGATGATGGTCTATACACATTTTAAATGTATTACGAAATTGATAGCGAAAGTCCTGATAGCTACCATTTATTTTACTGTAAGCCATTAGAGTATTTAAGCCGCAAGTTATTTCTTTGGAACAATAGTATTCATTAACCTCGGGATCAGCAAATTCCTGCAGCTCGCAGAGTTCTCTGCAAAAAAAGGGAACAAGTTAGATGAATGAATTTCGTTTTGATCTTTGATACATTGGGGGCAATTCATGTGAAATCGGACAGTTTGGAGAACAATTTTTTTTTGATTTGCTTGATTTTTTACTGTGTTGCTGTTCCTTATCAACAAAACATTTCAGAAAATGTTCAGATTTTTTTGGTTACAGAGATATCGAATATTAAAAAAATCGAATTTAAAAAAAAAATATGTTCAAATAATCAAATACTCATAACTTTTTCAATATTAGTCTAATATCCAAGAATAATATAAAAAAATTTTGCACAGTAGGCCTGGATGTTATATTTGGCATTTGATATTTTAAATAAATATTTTCACTGTTTGTACTCTTCGATTTTCTTGAATTTTTTTATATATAAAACTTTGATTTTGTTTCCACAAATTTGAAGACCCATTTGGTTATGGGATTCAAATAACTAATATTTTTCTGGTTTATTGAAATTTGTTAAAAAAAAAATTTTCGATATAAACCATGGTGCACAAATTTTTTAGGATTTCGCAAGATATGTTTTAAATAGTAATTCATCTTTTTTGGTAAATATTGGATATCTTACCATCGTTGCAGCCTCGAGACCCTTGATAAAAACTCCCGTTTGTTATACAGAACGCAGCACCCGGTTTCCATTGGAATATTAATCAGGCAAGAATATTCCCGATAGTTATTTTTTTCAAGTATAATCGCAGTCTGGTCATAATTTCTGATGGCAATAACAATGATGCAATTGCTGCATACGTGAATCAAAGGATTATTACTGATTTTGTGAAAAAGTTATTTTCAAATTCGTCCAAAATATTTTTAATCCCACAACCGAATGAATGGGTCTTAAAATTTGTGGAAAAAAGCAAAGTTTTTCATAAAAGAAAATTCAAGAAAATCGAAGAGCATAAACAGTGAAACAATTGATTTCAAATATTAAATGCCAAAAATCGCATCCAAGCCCACTGTTCAAAATTTTTTCTGGAATAGTAGACAAAAAAAGAAAAAATACACAAAAATAATTATTCTATTTGGACTAATATGGAAAAAGTAATGAATATTTATTTGAACAGAGTTTTCTTATAACTCGCTTTTTTTAATATTCGATATCTCTGTAACCAAAAAAATCTGAAAATTTGTTGAAATGTTCTGTTGATAAGGAACTTAAACACAGTAAAAAATAAAGGAAATCAAAAAATATTTTTCTCCAAACTGTCCGATTTCACTTGGATTGTCCCATTATAATAAGAGTTAGAAAATTAATATTGATTTATTTAGAAAGGGATGTAGGCCAAAGCTTTGAAATTTGAATATGTTTACTTTCTTATTCACATTAGAACAAAATCTAGTAGATTTAATTTGAAATCTTCCTCAAAATCTAGTGCATTTAAATTGTACTTTTTTTGACATTAGCGGGATTCTGTTAGCATAACAAACACAGCTGACTTTAAGTTTTATGTGCAACATTGTGTGGATTCCAAAACTTAAAAAGACAGAAAAAAATTTTATTCTTATCGTTGTTCTTTAGAAAAAAAAGCGGACTGGTACTTTTTTGAAATTCGGCCCTTTAAGGAAGTAAACGGGTTAAACCTGAGTTTTAGTACTTATTTGTAACCCCGTCTATATTTTTAACCAATATACCTAAAAATTAACATTATATTACATTCGAAACTTATCTAACAAATTTAAAAACGAATTTGGTACTTTTTAGAATTTTTAACGTTTAAGGGGTGAAATTCGTAACTATTGTTGGTACTTTTTCTACAAAGAATTTTTCTTCATTCTTTGGCATATACTTATTAAATGGGCTGCCACTGCAATATTGAAATTTTTAATACTTCAATGGGGAGAAAAAGTGCCAAAAAGAGGAAACATTGAAAATTAAATTTATTTCTTTAGGTTTTTGGTGCTACAATTGGTACTTTTTTTAATTACCGTTAATATTGGACCAAGAATCATAAAATTCAACATGCAATATCCTGAGTGATAAGATTCTATGGGAAACTTTTTGGTCTTAAACTGGTACTCTTTGATTTTCCGTTAGTTTTGGACTTGAAACATAAAATTAAAAACTCAAGGTCCTGAATGAATGAGAATCTTTACAGGGGCATGTTTGGTAGTTTTTCGTTCATTAACTGGCAGGTTTTTTATTTTTGTTAGTATTAGACCTATGAACATAAAATTAAACATGGACGGTTCTGAGTGGATGTAACAGAACTTTTTGGAAGTTCTTTTTTCTGTATCTGGTATTTTTTTTAATTGTCATTAATATTGAACCTAGAAATATAAAATTAAACATGCAATGCCCTGAGTTAATACGAATCTGTAAGATGTGCTTTGTGGTACTTTTTTGTTCATTAACTGGTACTTTTTGAATTTCCGTTAATATTGAACCCAGAAACATTAAATTAAACATGAAAATCTCTGAGAGAATGAGAATCGCTAAGAAGGTTATTTTTTGGTATTTCGTATTTCTCTAATTGGTACCAACTTAGGAGGCCGCTTAGCCTCCTATATTCAAAAATATTAGTTATCATTTTAGAAGAGATATATTAAAGCAATAGTTTCCGTACTCAAAAGAAATGGAAGGCATTTTAACATGAGTACGCTGGTTACCCTCCATTCCGCCTCCAATCTATCTCTCCGCTCGACCCACCCTTGACTGAATGCGAAAGCGAGCAAGGAGCGACAATCGATCAACGCGTTCAGGCTTATTATAAAAATGGTCGTAAAATCGGAAATTTTGCGCAAACCGGGTCTGTAAGAGATGCGAAAACACTAGTGCATGCTCGTACAGCTTGTACTGCAGAAAATATTGCTGCTGTTCAATATAGTGAGGCTGAAGAGCCGCCCACCACAAATTGTCGTCGTGCCCAACAATTGCACCTCTAACGCTCATCGTTGATGAAAGTTATGCATAAAGACTTGCATTGACACGCTAACAAGGTGGAATTGACTAAAGAACTAAAGCCTCTTGACCATTCCAAACTTCGTCAATGGTCAGAATGGTGGCAAGAAATGGCAACAGTGGATGATAAATTTTCGAAGAAAATCATCTTCAGTGATGAGGCACATTTTCACCTCAGTGGATTCGTCAATAAGCAGAATTGCCGCATTTGGGCGAATGATAATCCAAGAGTGATTGTCGAAAAACCAATGCACCTACAAAGAGTGACTGTTTGGTGCGGTTTATGGGCTGGTGGCATCATCGGTCCGGGTTTTTTCCAAAATGAGGCCGGTCAGGCAGTTACTATGAATGGTGTTCGCTAGCGTGAGATGATAACGAAATTTTTATCGCCCGAATTGGAAGCTATGGATGTGTACGATATGTGGTTTCAGGAGGACAGTGCCACTTGCTGGGTGGCTAACGAAACAATGGCTATTTTGCGCGACAAATTCAATGGCCGTGTTATCTCACGTGGTGGCGATATCAATTGACCGCCAAGATCATGTGATTAGACACCGTTGGACTTGTTTCTTTGGGGTTATTTGAAAGAAAAGGTGTACCCCAAAAAGCCAGCAACAATTCAAGAGCTAAAGGATGAGACAATTCGGTATATTAAAGGCATAGAACCTCCATTATACCTCAGCGTCCACGAAAATTTGGACCATCGGATGGATGTGTGCCGCCGAGGTCGCGGCGGCCATTTGGCCAATATTTTGTTCCATACATAATTGAACCATACCAATATTATCATAATAAAAAGAAATTACAATTATTTCCTTACTAATTTGTGTTTTATTCGAAATCAACATCGGCCCTTTAAATTTAACCATCCTTTATACAAAAATATTATACGTTATAATTTTACAACGCATCAACGTCGTACGTAATGGGATATTTGTTATATTGTTTTAAAAGAAGTAAGAAAATTTAGACTGTTTTTGGTACTTAATAATTGTGATAAATATCGGTAAACAAATTAAAAAGCTATTTTTAATAAGTCTTTAATTTTTACCAAGTTGCATACACTGAGTCTACAAGTTAAATATTTTATGTTGTAACAAAAACCGAGAAGTTACACTTCACAAGGTTTGCAGTAACCGAGGGCACACTGTAGGCTTAAAAGTTATTAAGTGGATATTATTTTAAAATTATACATTTTCAAAGCTAAGATTAAAATGTCAAATCCATAAGTCTTAATCAATAACACTTGGAATATTTTTTTTTTCTAATTTCTCCAATTCCAATTTGGACCTCTATTAAGAAAGCTATGAACAAAAACTGTAAAAAAGGTCTACTGAACCAGTAATCAAAAAATTATCAAAATCTACAAGGAGGCCCTTTTAAAACATCACCAAAAAAATGTTTTTTTTATAAGGGTTAATGTGTGGTTTACAGAACACGAGCGCCTTAAATTTGTTTTTGTTTGAAATGTAAGTTGAACGGACGAGTAAGGCGCTCGTGTTCTGTAAACCACATATAAGATGACGTATTTTAATTGCTCATACATACTTTAATTCACTTTTTGCTGGTTTCCTATTGACAGCAACTGTTGCTAAAATATTTTTAAGACTGCAACATAAAACATCATATTGCTTAGATACTAAAATGCACAAGAGCCAATAAAAAGTACTCGAAGCACAAAAAGCTCCTGAGACTTGTATCAGGCCAACAATTTGAAAAAAATACATGACTTCATAAACAATAGGTTTCTGTTTAAAATAAAGGACAAAGAGTTTAATAGAAAATAGGGAGTTTTTAACTAAAATTGTTAACCTTGTAATCGAAAGGATACCAACAGGATACAGGTAGAATACGATCGTCATACAAAATAGGCACAGTAAGCCAAGATAGGGCACAAACACAACTACAATAAACATAAACTTTAATCCATTTAGTAGACTTGGCCAAACTTCCATCCATTGCAACGTAGGTGAATCCTAAGTGGATAGATTATATACATTTATTTCCGAAAGTGATCGATTTAAAGCACTTACCAATGGCCGAACGTGTTCTATATTTCAAATTAACAAATTCAATTAAATTTTTTACACTTTTTGGTCTCAAACGCCGAAAATATATTTGCATTAAAATCGTCCACGAATAAACAGTAACCTGCATCAAACAATTTATCAATAATTCCAAATCTCCTTCATGATAATTGAGAAGGAACGTACACAAAAACAATATTCCAATATGAATGGTGACAAAGTAAAGAAATATTTCATAAATTAATTCCAATAAAATCCCCAGTCTTCTAAGTTTAGCGGGAAAACGACGTCCCAAATGCAAAGAATGCATGTTGGCCGAGTACATGACCACACGCACAAAATAGAACAGATCTCGACGTTTAAACTTTTCAAAATCCATTTTGATAGTGCGTAAGTTTTCTTTCGCCTAAAGCATTAAATACAACATTTTTGCGTGCATCCGAATTCCAATTCTATTAGAGTTTTGCCTTCTGTCAAAAAACTTTACTTTATTACTTAATAATATATGAATCGTGCGTATTTGTTTGTGCTAACCAATTCCTAGTAGAATTCTGTTCCAGTTTAAATTATTTAATTATTTATAAGAATTTAAGCTACAAACTGGAATAACCATCAGTCATTGCGTGTGAAAAGTTTAGTTTCCCAGTTGCTATAAATTACAAATTGCTTTTTTAGTTGGAAACTGTGGACCATTACAGGTCGTAGGCGATTAGTATTGAATTTTGTTGCCATTGTTAATTTCCTGAAATGGTCTCCTACTTGGCAACTTTGTTAAAATGAATTTTTTTTCAAGTTGTGGTAATATTTTTTTTTTGCTTTTTTTATTTATTCATATTTATGAAGAGAGAAAAAATCCCATAGACGATATTTTTTTTAATTAACCATCAGTTTTATTAAAGGTTAATTAAACAAATTTTCATATAAAATTTGTCTTATAAACTTGTTATAAGCATGGAATATTGTTTATGAATAAGTCCATAAGTAAATAATAAGCATTTTTGATAGTGTGAACAGTCAACATTTTTTCAAATGCGACAATCTGTGCCGAAATTGTGCTGACTGTGGTCAATCAAAATTTACCTTGATGCGCCGATAATGTGAACACTCTTTTGCACAATGTGGAGCCATCAAATTGTTTAATATGTACCGATTTTTATCGGCCACTTGTGAGCCGATCACAGTCGCCAATAAGCGCCGATACAAGGGATGACAAAACGAACATTTTAAATTTTTCTTTTTTTGATTTTAATTGTAGCAAAATTAGATTTGTTTTGTCTTTTATTTGTGTATGAAAACGTTAAATAGTACATTTGTACTGTTAAATGAAAGAAAACAATTCGCTTTAACCAAAACATTGCAGTTGTATCGATGTTGCCATCCCTGGTTTGTAAACATCTGTTTACAAAACAACAATTACAACAAAAAAAAGAACAAGTGCAGTAAGTTCGATTAATATTGAAAACATTTTTTATTATACATACATATGTATGTATGTATGTATATCAATATATTATTTAAAAACTTTAGAAAACATAATCGAATGTTCAGACGGAGAATTTTGCGAATTTTGCATAAATTTCTGCCAACAAGCAAATACACAAAAGCATATGATTTAATTTGCCCAAATAGCGCGATAGTGTGGCCGTATTGTACCGAATATTGTCGCAATTGAGTTTTGGCCGATATAAACCGGAAAAAATTGTCACAATGTGCGACGATAATGGGACCACCTTATAAATTATGGTTAAATTGTGCAATGTTTTTTAATGTGCGCCGATATAGCACGATACAAATCGTCACAAATTGTGATATTTGAGCCGATAGTGGGATCTTAGCTTTACAATTATTTTCTTGCTACACTAAAAAAATCAAGCACATTTCTGATTTAAGCGCCCTCTTGTACCGTAAAATTCAAACAAAAATTTATACATTATTTGATTTTTCTTGTTTTTTATTGAACAGTATAAATTTGAATGTGAATGGAGCTTTAATAGATCAAGCTACATGCAATATACTTTGACGCGTTAGCGCCAGAAAGTTGGTTAACTTTGAAATTTTTAACGCGTTGTGTATTTTTGACAAGTAATCAGCTGACAATTAAAAGAAAATTTTAACAAATTTGCGAATTGTGAAAAAAAAACTTATTGAAGAGCTTTAAAAACATACAATATTTACATAAAAAGAATAAATTCAATAAAATAAAAAAATCTCAATACACTTTCGAATCCGTTTTCAAAGCACAAATAAAAACAGCTGACAGGAACGGCTTTTGTAACGCGCGTTGTGTAACTTGCAATTTTTCATGCGCTAAAGTTTTTAAACGCACGACAAACGTCGACGATTCAACGCGTGTTATGTACTTCTACCTTTAGGAGTCTTAAGAGTCTCACAAGGTTTGCGATATTTTCAAAAACGACATTTCTGCTTGGCTTGATTCCCTTCCCATTCGCATAACACACGACACAATTGATGGCCTGCTGGTTTTTATTCTTGTACCAGTTGGATTTTATATGGATGCAGGTCAAGATCTTTCTTAAAAATTTTCGAAGTAGTGGACGAGCATAGACCGAGCTGCTCAGAAGGGCGTCGGATTGATAAATTCAAGTCCACTGTCACACTCACGTCTACAGCGGCGATGACTTCTTCTGTACGCACAGAACGGACATGATTTGGATGCATATTATCCGAAAGAGTAAATGTGGTCATGAATCGATCTTTATTTTTGCGTATTAGTTGCTCAGATGGACGATGATGCGCAAAGTAAACTTGATGAAGTGCTTTATAAGTTTGGCGAACAGAGCGCGAATTTCGGAAATAAATATTTACGATTTGTAAACGTTGTTCTCATGTACATCTTTGCATGGTGATTTTCAAAATTTTGTTGAAAAAGAGGTTAAACACACTTCATTAGTAGGCCAGCTAGTTTTACAGTTAACCCTATCGGAAGCTCTATACGTCTAAAAACAATTCCCTATGTATATGAGAGTGGGCATCTTTAAATAAAATATTCAATAAATTACATTTAACTCCAGATTTTTATTTAAATATTTATTTATTTTAGCAATACATTTAATATTTTTTTATTTTTCATTAATTACGTTGATCCATTTTCTGCAACAGAGTTAAGAATGAAAATGCTGTCGTCATAATCTGTGCAAATAGAAACAAAATGTAATGTAAGTGCACTTAAAATGGGTTTTTTTCTCCATCCTACTTACGACTTTAAAAAGCTCATTATTTAACGTATAAATTTTGCCAGCTGTCAGTTTGAATGGCCTTTTGGAATTAAGCAGAAATAAAAGAAAATCATTTTTGAATTCTCGCATATGTAAATACCAAGGACTTCGTAAAAGTGCTTCACCGCAACGTTGACTGCTAATGTGAATTATTTCACTAAAATAGCAAATAATCAGCATTTCCCAGGCGACCATCACCAAATATTGTCCCAATGAAATTATCTTCATAAACGATGTATTGGCTGTTGTGGACTTTTAGATACATAAAGGAAATTAATAAAAATTTAATGTAAGGGGTTTTATTTTTTGCTTAGATTTACTTACTTTCACCGACACAAATGTCACCAAACACATTAGGAATATCACCTCTCCAGTTTTGAAAAACCATATTGGACTGTAGAAAGTTTCCATTTTGTTCAGACACTTTACAATGTAACGGTGATGATCGATGCAATTTTTAAAAGCACTACGAAATTGCTGGCAAAAGTCTTGATTTTTTGTTGTAGATTTGATGTGGACCAAAGAATCTATTTTGCAGGTGATTTCCTTGGAACAATAGTACTCGTTTACTTCTGAAGCAGCAAATTCTTGGAGTTCGTAAAGTTTTCTTGAATAGAAGGATCAAACGAATAATTTTTAGAAAAAATCTTATTGAATACTTCTTTTTGTATATTTGTAAAAGAAAAAAAAAAGAGAGAATGTAAAGAAAGTCAGTCAAGCACACAATATCCCACAACTGCGCACCGATAAGACTCAATTTAAATTCTGGCAAAGATTATCCACTTAAGGTTAGTTAACACGATCACACAAGTCGTACGTATTTAAACGAACACGCATCTCTGCCCTAAGTATTGTTTGAAAATTCTTTTTACTGGGTAAATCATTTATAGAACGAGTTTGTTACTTTCAAAACCAGTATTCTACAAAGTTTATTTTATGTTAAAGTTGAAAAATAAACTCCTAAAAATATAGCCAGGCTTTAAAAAGTTAAGATTTATGTGGATTTAGTGCCGGGGTTGCGGGTTCGATTCCCGCCAGAGACTCTGGTCTCCTGCAAACAAGCGTAGAACTTCACGGGATTAGTCTAGGTAAAAAAAGAGGCATTCATAATTTTTTCCTGATATCTCAGTTATTTGTGTACCGATCTGTCCGAATTTCTATACCAGACTATGCGCGCTATAAATATCATCTTTAGAAATCCCATTTCAACATTCACACGGAGAGACAAACCAACGGACGGATATACGGACATCGTTAAATCAGCTCTGCTACGTATAAAATCAGTATTGTGAAAATAAAAAAACTGAGCAACAATATAAATTTGTTTCTTCATTTAACCAAATTTTTAATTGTCAAGAAAAATCAAGCTTTTTCTTTTGAATGTCAAGCTTTCTGCCGATTTCAATCTGGCAAGCCTAACCGACCCCCATTAATTTTTCTTTCCCACTTTTTTTCCCGAACATACTTACTCCTTCATTTCTTTATTTATGTAGTTTTTATCGCCAACATTTGTGTCAAACACACCTAACAGCTGTCTCCATTTCTTAAGGAGGCTCCCATACAAAGTTTAAGTTTAAGGAAATTGTGAAAAATTGGGCCCACAGCTCCTATGATGCCCCTACATAGGTAAAATGTATGATCCTTTAATAAAACCAACTTTTTTTCTCATTCCCAACATTTGTTTCTATCATACCTAACCACTGTCTCGATTTCTTAAGGAGGCTTTCACACAAAATTGAAATTTTTTTTTCAGTTTTCAAATTCATAAACTTTTTATGGAAGCCCATTTAATGAATGATATTGGGGGGTTAGTTTCGGGAAAGAAAAATAAATAGGGGTCGATCCTACATTTTACCACTCTGTGGCACTCGGTTGACATATTTGACCTGAGGTGTCTAAGATGGGCTCATTTTATTTACTATTTGAAACGGACTATATAGACATGATATCGAGCCCTAACCGCGAAAATAACGTAAGAAACATCATATTAAATTTTCGTTTGTTTTTAATAAATGACTTCATTGGCAACACTTGTATCATCTCCTAAAATGTCATGGCCAAATAAGGTACCGTGACTATTTTATAGCACGAACAATTTTATCGTTAGCGACAAATTTTAGGATAACTTTTGCGCAATTGACTAAACGTATTGAAAAGAGGCAGAGTTTAAAGGTCAGATTATTTAAAATAAATATGTATGTTTTTAGGGCAAGGGACTTCACGCACTTTCATGTTTATTGTCGTAAGCCTGAGACCCACCTTAATTTAATATATTTGCAAATCACAAAGTTTCCATTAAAATGGCATACATTTATTAATGCATATTTTTGCATATTGTGCTTTTAATAAAAGCATACACCAAAAAAAAAAAAAACAAATCAATCCATCCGTACCCCAATCAATCCGAAGCGGTATTGATAGAAGGGTGGGTTCGAATTTTCAAGTTCAGATTTTTTATACTTAAATTATCCATATTCAATCCCGAATTTATACTTTAAATAATCCGAAAATGAGATCGATTTAAGTGTTCGTTTTTTGTTAAACAGTTTTTGCTTTCGAGTTTTTTAAACCCTGGTTAGAATTGTTTTTTTTTTATAAATAAAGTTATATACCTCAATTCCTTTTTTGTTGCACAGCTCTTTATAGCAATAGTTGCTAATATATTCTTGAGACTACAAAATAAAATATCATATTGACCAGATATTAAAATACCCAAGATCATATGAAAACCACTAGAAGCAGAGAAAGCAGCAGCTACTTGTATTTGGCCAACAAATTGCAGAAAATACATGGCTTCATAAATGACGGGTTCCTGGTAAAAACAAACAAGTCAAGCAATATAAAAAACTTTTAGTTTAAATAAGTAAATTGCAAACCTTATAATCGAAAGGATACCAACAGGCTAAAGGTAGACTACGATCGCCATAGGCAATTGGTAAAATAAGCCAAAATATGCTGCTAAGAAAACAGCAGTAGACATAACATTTCATCCATGTATTCGACAAGGCCAAACTGTCGTCCATAGTCACGTACGTAAATCCTTTCGTAGCCGGAGAAAATGTGAAATAAGAATTATAAAAGAAGAAAATTAAACTCTGATTCAATTATTTATTTTTATACCCTCCACCACAATTAGTTGTGAAGAGCGTATACTAAGTTTGGCGTTCCGTGTGAAACTTTTTTATTATTCATCTCAGACCCCATAAAGTATACATATATATTCTGGCTCCTTGAGTAATTCTTAGTCGATTTAGCCATGTCCATCTGTCTGGCCGTCTGTTGAAAACATTCTGACTTTCGAAAAACTTAAAAGAAATGAACAGAATTGGTGTCAAGTTGCTTGCAGTTATCCTGAGCAATTTGAGATTGAAATCCAGCAAAATCGGTTCAGTAGGATCAGAGCTATGAATCAAAATGGGGGCTTGAGAAGATGCTTCAGAATTGTATTCAAAAAACTTTGAGAAAATTAATAATGTAAGAAGAGCTTGTACACACAGAAAAAATATCAATGTAAAACTAACATGGCGCAATGTTGATTAAAAATCATAGTAAATTTCTGCAACAAATTTACAATTATCAGTGCTTCATATTAATTTTATATGAAAAATGTTAAAATAACATTATTCAAAACCACTGTGCGACAAATGGTAGGGCTCAGTGGTCGGGATAGGTTCAAACTACCGGGGAAAGTTATATCGGTAAAAAAGAAGTTATACCTGTCCCGGCGTTTCGCTGGGTCACTTCTATGAATCGAGATATATCATTTGAAAAATGGTCTAAAAAACATCAAAGTTTTTATAAAAACCTAAATTTTAGTGCTGCCATACGTATATTGGAGGGATTTAGTTCACTTAATACTCAAGTCAAATTAATTGATATTGCAGAAAGTAAAATTAACAATGTGGAAGGAAGAATAGCCCGACAAATTAAAAAAAATCCGAAACGTTTTGCAAAAAAATTAAGGATTTAAAAAAATAAAATAAATTTCAAATATTTTGGACTTCAAGAAGAATTCTTGACATAAGTACGGAAAAAACGGAAGTTAGGAAAAACATGTAAAATCAATTAAAATTGATAATCATTCAAAAAAGCAAATTTCGATCTACCAAAGGTTAAAATACAATTTGGTTTAAGGATTGATGTTTGACTATTGACGTCAGCAGTCGTCGATGGCTGCGAGTGTAAGACGGCAAAATCCATCTGAAGAGATCGAGTGGTTGCGATCGAAACATGTCATGGTAACCAGCCGCCTGGGTTCGAATCTCAGGTCAGTCAAGAATGAATGATTATCAATAACAATTTTAATTAATTTTCATGTTGTAAAATTCCTTTCTTCATAAAAATAATTTAATGAAAATTAAATTTGATGAACTTAACCCTGATTAAAATATTAAAAAAATTTGGATTAAAAAAACCTTAAATAGTTCAACAAAATAACCACAATTCTAATTATTGTTAAAGCTTAGGCACGAGCTCTATGTGTACATTTGTCCTTCAAGTTGTGCTTTAAAAAGGTCAACAAGAAAAAGAAAGACAAAATGAAAAAAAAAAAAAAAAAAAACAAAAAATGTACTTTGGACTTCAAGAAGAATTCTTGACATAAGTACGGAAAAAACGGAAGTTAGGAAAAACATGTAAAATCAATTAAAATTGATAATCATTCAAAAAAGCAAATTTCGATCTACCAAAGGTTAAAATACAATTTGGTTTAAGGATTGATGTTTAACTATTGACGTCAGCAGTCGTCGATGGCTGCGAGTGTAAGACGGCAAATCCATCTGAGGAGATCAAGTGGTTGTGATCGAAACATGTCATGGTAACCAGCCGCCTGGGTTCGAATCTCAGGTCAGTCAAGAATGAATGATTATCAATAACAATTTTAATTAATTTTCATGTTGTAAAATTCCTTTCTTCATAAAAATAATTTAATGAAAATTAAATTTGATGAACTTAAGCCCGATTAAAATATTAAAAAAATTTGGATTAAAAAAACCATAAATAGTTCAACAAAATAACCACAATTCTAATTAAATTTCAAATATTTTGGATCTGATCAGGAATCGAAGTGGGGTCTGAAAATTAATTTTTTCAATTTGCGTAGGCATTCTTTAAGTGCAATACAAAGTTTTACATATGACAAAACAGTACTTATTTATTTAAACCAACAATAATTAGTTTTTTAGGTTTCTTAATCAATCATCATTAAAATTGGTTGCGGTTTAGCTAGACGTTTATTAAATTATTGACCGCCAATTAGAAAATTTTATGCCTTTTTTTTTTTAGCTATTTTAACTAACAGTTTAAGTCGAACTTAAATGATTTTCAAAGTGATTTCTGGTAATAAAAAAACATAAATTTCATTACAGTGGTGAGATTAGTTTTAGCGTTTACAGTGAATTTCATCAGAAGACTGCTATTTATGGGATCTAAGGTACATTATGGACCGCATATCACAAAATTGCCTAACATTTTTTCTGGCCATATGAAGCTAAGTTGGAAAAAACTTGAGGCATTAGATCGATTGACAAGGGCAGGAATCGTGCAATGCTTGAGAAAGTTTACAGACTGATCGCATTGATGATTACTGAATCAATGCGTTTAACTCCCACGTAGGCAATATTAACGTTATTAGCCTGGCTCCTGATGGATATCCAGACAGATGGCTCTTTCCTCGGCGATAACAGTGGACGTCTGGAAGCTTGATATGGTATTATCGCATATCGATTGATATCTGTCAATTTACTGGTAACAAGGATGCCACTGCATACAGGGAACTTTAGAACAATATGGAAAGATACTTCGAAAAACCAGTAATGTCAGTCTAGATGATATTTCTAAGATCGAGCTAAGGTTGCTTCTCCTCTTCATAAGGAAGACAAATTGGCTTAATTTCTTGCTTTTCAAAGCAGTTGAGAACTGAAATCGATACAGACCCAAATGAAGTTCATGCTCACATATTACTAGTTTTTTTTTTTTAATATATCCAAGAAATATATTTTTATTGCAACAAAAAAAATTTTAGGGTGCCCAACACTCCGGAAAAACACGTTATACATCTAGAACGCTGGTTAATTATGATATTTTTATTAAGTTTGGTTCTACTTCATCATCTTAATCATTGGTGTAACATGTTTAATTTTCGCGATCAAGCGTTTTATGCGACAAACAGCTCAATAGCGGTCAACGATTCTTTGCCTGCAAATGGGGATGAAATTGATCCGGGCGAGATGTAGTTTCCCAGGATGGCGTTAAGTGTCATACGGCAACCGCAACCATCGTGTTATTATAAAAATAAACATTTAGCGATTAGTTGATTTTAAGTAATAAACGTCTCAATTGGCAACGTGAATGCACTTCTTTATACTGATAAACCAGCAACAATTGAGCCCTTTGAAGCCAACGTTCTTCTTGAAATTCGTGACATACTGCCAGTATGGCTGGAAGAAATGTCACAAAATTGGTCGTTCAAAGCCACTGTGCTCACATGACCAAAATTATTTTTAAAGGCAAATTATAAAACTTTCCACACAAAACTGTATTTCAACCCGATAATTAAAATTTTATTGCGAGGATACACTTACCCTGGGCCGAACGTGTTCTGTACTTTAAATTTATAGAATCAATCAAATCCTCTAGATTCTTTGGTTGGAAACGTCTAAAATACAATTTCATTACGATTGTCCACCAATAGATAATTGCTTGCAACAAACAATTGACCAATAATTCCAAATCGCCCTTATCATAATTTAAATAAAATGTGCACATGTACAAAATCAGTATATGAATGGTGACAAAGTAGAGAAATAATTCATATATTAATTCCACCACAAAGCCCAGGCAGCACAGAAATCGAGGCAGGAAGCGTTCCAAATGCCATGAATACATGTCAGCGCAGTACATTGTTCCTCGTATAAATCCGAAAAGATCTCGTCGCTTAATTGTTTCCAACTCCATTTTGAATGTAACCAACTAATTCAATACTTTTCAATATTTAATTCAACACTAAAGTTCTGTATTTATATAGGACTCCCATTTTATTCGATTCTATGTTTTTCATTCTTGAAAATCAAACTTTTAATTTGAATTTTAAATAATAATTAAATGTAACACCTCTAAAATAGTTTAAACACTTAATTTAATTTATTTGTAAAACAAAACTTTATTTTTTTTTAAATAATTTATGAATGGTTGAGTTTGGGTTTCTATTAATAATTGTTGTTAAATTCCGTTTTTCTGTTTAAATTTAGTATAAGCGAGTTTAATACTCATGTTAAAACTTATTGTAGTGATTATGGTAGATGTTTTTGGGTCAATTAGGATTTTATTCACAAACTTAAATAGCCTGCAGTGTTTTATTTTTCGTTTGTTTATGAATGCAAAGTGGAGTGTGCAGTTTATTAAATTATTTGAGTGGCACCATGTATTTTGGTTTTATTCAGAGCACTTTATTAATTTTCAAATAGTATTTAACAGGAGCACTAACTAAATTGAGCTTGAATGGCACATAAACAGCAGATGTATTAGGGCGGTTCAAAATATTAATTTTCGCGTTTTCTCCCTCCACCACCACAAGTGGTACATGAGTAATTTTAAGTCGAGTTAACTAATGCCGTCTGTTGAAGGTATCTCCTTCAGGGGGTTATGGGGGCCATCTAAAAGATATTTCACCTTTTGGTGTTACATCCTCCGTGATAAACCAGGTTAAGGTCATTCTTGGGATCTGCAATGCTTTAATTTGACCAATAAATTGCAACAGCTTTCGTATCACAGAGAAGCGCTGAGAGATTTTGGAAGATTTATCTTTTCCGTTTTATAGTCATTCTTCCATGGAGTTCTTCGGAACAGAGATATGTTAGCAGGCTTGAGGAGCATGTTGTGGCGTTATTCTTTACTCGGACATTGAAAAATATGACCGTGTTATGTGTATGCATACTTTGGATGCGGCAAACATTTAAAATATCTTTTCTATCTTTGGGGTCAAATAATTTCAAGGAGTCCGAAGTTGGACCTCAGTACCTAACGAATGGTGCCTCGGTAGCCAGAAGTCCACCCGCTTAGCGAACCGATCTGAATATTGGTGAGGTTTCCGTTAGTATGCTTTTCCAAGAAATACTTCCTGATTCGGAAGATGTTCTTGTCCTTCTTTGAAGGAACACTTTTGGAGAGCTGGTAAATACGAGGTGTCATTATTTGTAGGGTAGCCCATGTAGAGTGGACACCTGCTGCGATGTCTAAATCATCCAAAGGTGCTGTTGCTATCAGCATGGAACCCACCTTGAATCAGATGAACAGTGGACGTAAGATAGCTCCTGCTCCTAACAAGGGGAAGGGTAAGATTTTGTCCGTTTTACTCTTAAATTGCAACCTTTCATACACAGGCTGCAATTCGAGAGTATAACGGAGAGTATAATGATTCTCGCATACACAGGGGCACTTGGTTAATGCATATATAAATCAGCAATTGATTGAGATCCACCATGAGATCAGGCCATAGTGCAGGTTCTCATGTAAATTAAAATCACAACAGATAAAACTATTTCCCCCCCGGGGGATGTGCTGCGCCTCTTGGGGGCTTAGTAAAGCAGCTTGGAGAAATACAACATCTTGGTGTTATTGTATTGGCCAAGTGCATGGCAGCAGGACTATATAACCACGTAATGTATTTAAGGGCAAAAAAAAGGAAACGTGCTCCGAAGTGAACCAAATATTGCGCACAGATCTTAGCCATTATCATCAAGATAATGGTCTCCTAACTATATAAAGGAATGTGGGTCTCTTAATTTGGTCCAACAGATTTCAGGAGGGGGTCTGAAAGTAATTGTTCAGCCCGAATAGTGTCCACTCTCGAATATTTGTCTCTAAATACTGTGGGGTAGGCTATCATATAAACGGGCTTGACCGACTATACTCTCTTACTTGTTTTTGTGTCGTTTTATTAAAAGTAATAGTTTGGACACTCTAAAAAAAAACACCCATTACAAACTTAACAATGTAATTGCTCAAGAAATCTTAATTTTTTTGCAACATTGATGCCATTAAGCAAATAATTAATTTAAAATTTAAATTTGTTCAGTGACCCATACGAATGTATAATTTATTGGAAATTGATAAATTCTCTTTTTATTAAACACTCCATTAAGCCTTTTTAAAATTTATTAAATATTTTCACATTAAATTTCAAGAGTAATGGAAAAGTATTTATAAAAGGTATTTTACTTAATATTAACATTTGAAATTACTAAAGGGTGTGTCAAAAAAAAAAAAAAAAAAGGAAAAAAGTTTGTAATAAGATTTTAATAAAAAGGAATTGTGTATTAAAATTTAAAAACACTTTTTAAATCTGAGGCTTTTAGGTAAAACCACAAGCAATAGGAAGTGAGTCAGACGTAGCGAATTTTTTTCTAATTTCACCTTTTATCGTGCTACCTGTTCACATTTAACCAGTTGCACAAATAAAGTAAAATGTGCTGCATAAACTACAATAGAAAGTTGAATTAAAATGAAATCTTTCTTTCGCATTAAGTTGGCAAATATCATTTAAACTTGTTACAAGCAGTTAAAAGGATTTGCATAAGGATTTTAATGTCCTCCATTTAATCGGATGTACGAGTTTATTTTCACACGAACACACACATGTATGCATAAGTAGTACACAAACTCGTACATTGGTAGTACTGTTCTAAGAAGGGTATAATTTTATGCAGTATGTACTACAGTGTTGCCAATTTAGCCATTTAGATTAAGCCATTTTTCATCACATTCAGCAACGAAAAGATCAATTCAACCGTTGTTTAGCCAAATTTTCCTCAAGTTTTAAAAAATTATAGACTCAGACAATGTTCGAAAATTTACATTAAATATCGTCCTTTAGTGTTCGGTTCGATAGATTTGTGGAAAACACAAATGCCAATAGTGTTTGTGTAGTAAATCATTAAACAAAAACTTACGTTTCTCCGTTTGGGATCTTCGATGTTACGTAATTTTTTTTGTAATTTAAATTTAGCTTTTTTTTTTAGCGGTGAAGAGCTGGCAACACTGCAAAACTACTGCTGTTATGTGTGACCATCTTGTGTGCATATGAATGCGTATAAATGGAAGTGTATGAAAAGAGCTTTATTTCATCACCAGGACATTTATAATTAAAATAATCTTTTTTTAAATTACTACACTAGAATTCTATATTCAAGAGAATTGTATGCAGGCTGCAGTGTTCATTTGACAAGCCTTTTGTTGTAGAAAATTTAAATTTGGCTACAGGATTTTTATACACAAAATTTATTTTGTGTTTATTTTTTATAAAATTTAAATAAAAACAAATGTTTTGCATGAAAAAATTTAATTTGCATTTGATTATTCGTTCTAAATACTGAAAATTAGCAGCACATTGTTATAAAACAAGTGAAGAGACTTTATTCACCACTTCCTTAATCGTTGATATCTACTGTAGTAAAGTAAGGTAATATAATAATTTTGCGGGACCCCTTGCCCTCAACTGGTATATTAAGTATAAACACTCAAACGAAAAATCAAGCCATCTGTACTCAAATTAATCCGAAGCGTTATAAATAGTACCTACGGTAAGTACCTATTTTCTTGTATCAAGTACAGAAAGATTGATTCAAGTACAGATATTCCATTGCGAAATACTTAAATTATCCATCTTCAATCCCGAATTCGTTGTTGAAATAATCCGAAAATGAGATTGCTTTGAGTAAAACTAAGATAGAATCAATCTCAAATGCGCTTGATTCGAGTATTATAAAGTTGATTTTATTCCGAAAAAACTAAAAAAGAAATTAGAAAGAAAAAATTGTTATGATTGATTTACTTGCCCGTATTACACCTACAGAATGATAAAACACCAACATCATATCCGATATGGTTTTTACTTAAGAAATCTTATGTACATATTTAACCAAAAATATAGACTTAATGAGAAGCAAGATTTCAAATTTATTTTTTAACCCTTCGTGGTACACATGAGTCTGGCCAGACCTTTTTTTAATGTGTATAGAAAATCAAAACATGCGTAAGCCGGAGGGTTAAACACAACGAAAATTTTAATCTTTTTTTTCTTCATTTAAGAATTTTATTTTAAGAAATTCCGGGATTGATTTTCGAAAGTTAGTTTTGGATTGTTTTGAGTACGTTTTAGTGTTATTCGTACTTGAATTTTTGAGTACGACTCGTACTTAAAGTAATCAAAAAAAAAACTTGATTTATCCCGAGTGTTTTTCTTTCTGTGTACGTAATGAGAATAAATCACACTGTCTACACCATCCATTGTTATGTGTGCACAGAAACAAAACGTTGGCAGAATTATCGACGCACAATTGTTCATGTCTTTTGATGTTGGGAAAACGTTTGGCACGGCAACTCATATACATAAAAAGCAACAATAACAATTTAGAGAACATGATTTATGTGTAACACCGTTGTGTGAAAAGTTTTTTGAACAACTCTGTTTGAATAAGAACGAAATAGTGAAAACAGCAGAATTCACTTTCCAAATTCGCCTTGATAGCCTTTCTTCATAGTACAAAGGTCCTGGCGGAATCGATCACCGATCGCCTTGTTCTACACTTAGATCCCCAATATTAGCGAGAAAATAGACCTGGTGGTTGTAAAGATAGTGCAACTGTATACTCACGTTACATCCAAGCCTTTAATAGTGACTCATTACGTGGTTGACTTTTCTTATTTCCCAAAATATTTTGAACAAGCCAAAGTAACTCATTCCATACTTTTTTCTCAATCTTTGTCATCATGTCCATACAATTTAGTATGTTAACCAAACAAAAATTAATTTTTGCATACTTTTTGCGGAATCCAACCAAGTCTTATCTCTCATTTCCTGCGGGTGACCAAAGTAATTTTTGTTAGCCTTCATCAGGGACGATGTCACGTTCAAACGATTTTTTTTTTTGGTTATACTCCGCAAATAAAACAAAAATGTTTCAGATCATTCAAGCAAACTCGTCTTGATGATGCCATAATTAAAACTTGTAAACAACAGCTGTTACTAAACACATGAGAGTATGAATATTGACTTCAAAGCTTAAAGTCATTCGTCAGGCAAAAGTTGCAATATGGTTATGCAGTGTTATCAATAAAATTTGTATCCAAAAGTTTTTTTTTATATTAGAATTTATTTCATTTTAAACGTATTTATTAAATATATTTACTATAAAGCTAAAATGTCTTAAACTTTTATTGCAGTCGCCGAAAAATTTTCTGCCGACTAAAACGGATTCAATTCCACTCGATGTCGACTTAAAAGCGCAACATACTACACATGCAAGAAACTCCATCAGCAAGTATTAGGGACTATGACCGGATATGGTAAACAGCTTTAGGATGGAGGTCAACAAAGCCCAAAGGAGTGCATCTTTTCGCATCACAGGTCCAAGGAGAAGCACACCACAAGCAGCATTAGATATCCTACACTATAACTGTCCCCTTTTGAACATTAGGTGAGGAGTGTGGCTGCTGGGACCTTACGTAGACTCTTTGAGTGGAGGATTACCCTAGGCCGCCTAACCCTTCTAATCTAATCTAATCCAAACCTAAAAGCGCCGCAGAAAATTATCGACTGCTGCCAATAACGACTTAGATAATACAATTGCTGTTCCGTCGACTTTAAAATAGGGGTGAATAATTTTGTGATTTCTAACCTAACCTAGAAATTGTTAATAATTGACCTTAAAAATCAGTCAAAAGCTGCATCAACCAGATTTTTTAATACCTTCAGATCTTTTCGCAGAATCCAAACAGTTGCAATACCTTTTTAGTTCAATAATAAGAAAATAATTTTTGGAAGGAATAGTCGCATTTTATTTTGCTCCAGAATTTTTCTTAAAAAACTATTTAACTAAAGCAAATTATTAACTTTGAATTACATAAAAATAAAGTTAAAACAAATTACAACATAATTCTAAAAATAAAAAAAAAAAAAATAAATAGCTTTAAAAGTGCAGTTTTTAATAAAAACATTTCAGAAATAATTTCTGTTTTTATTTGCAATTTCTACTGTGCTGTATAATAATAATATACGTATAAAAAAAAAAAAAAAAAAAAAAAGAAAACAAACAAAGAATTAAAAGAGACAACAAACACAACAATACCTTCCAAACATTTACTAAAACCTGTTTTTAACATCCAACAGTTTATGACATACTTACAAACACCTTTTAAAATTGTCCGAATATAATAACATAATACTTAAAATAATAACAAATACACAACAAATTAAAATTAAAAAAAAAAACATTTATAATAAACAGTGTGATTTCAGACTTCAATGTATTGTTCTAAGCTTAGAAGTCAAAACAATAACAAAAAAAGTTACAAACAACATAAGCAAAGAAAGCTACAACAAACATCAAATACTATGGATAATTCAACAGAAGTTCCTCCACCAAAACGTCTAAGAGAAATTACCCAAACACCTTTAATTGAGAATACACCGATTACTCGTAGTCGTTCAAACGCAGAATCTCTTCATTTAAATAATGTTAACTCTCCGCTCAAGCTCATGCAAACTATAGATAAGGCCCAACCAGAACATGAATGAGGTCGCTTAAGTCAACTTAAGTAGCTGTGCGAATACATATAAAACATATATTGAAAGCTACAATGTACTTAATGATGCTTTTCGTCAAGTTTCGTCAAATGTCATTTGCTTAAGCAAAGTGCCAAACTGAACGCACATTCCGTACGAAAACAGCTGTGTATGTATAACAATAAAAAATGAAATAAATTAAAATGGACAAAGAAGACGAATTAACATATTTTAATTTATTTTCCATTTTTTTAAGACACTTACAAATTATTTATTTTTAAATTCTTTACAAATTAAATTGCATAAAATAAACAAATGCACGATTGGACTTTTTGGTACTTTTAGTTTAAAGTACTCGCAAAAAAACAAAATATTGCACAAATATGCAACAATGGTTAATTAGATATTAAGTACATTATGGCCACCTAAAAGTCTTTTTTTATTTGCTTGTGCATTTGACAGACTTTTCGTTAATTTTTGACAGTTGCTTAAGCTAATACATGCATGTTCTGGTTGGGCCTTAAACGTTTTGAAAAGTTAACACAACAATTACAAACATCCATACAAACAATGTTTCGCGAGTGTGAAGATCGTCTGCTAAGTGAGATAAATAAAAACTTTAAGAGTATTCAAAATGAACTGCATAGTGTTACCGAAAGAGTTGAAAAATTGGAAACAGTTGCGGTTAACATAAAAGTTATGCAAGATGAAATAAATGCTTTAAAATATAAAGTTAAACAACAAGAAAATGTGAACGTTGCCAGTGAACTAAGATTAAATGAAATTCCCTATAACCCCAATGAAAATTTATTAAACATTTTTGATCAAATCTGCAATACTATTAATACAACGGTTCCTGCAATTAAAACGATTTATCGGCTACAAAATCATAACAACAAACAAAAAACAGACTCGCGAGATGCGGTAATAATTGTAAAGTTTTGGTCCCCATATGACAAAAACTATTTTTTGAAAACCTTATCTAATTGGCGTAAAAATAATCCACGGTTTTTCTTTACGTTGAGAGATATTGGTGAAAATTCTGACAATAAGTTTTATGTCAATGAAAACCTTACGTCTACAAATTTCAAGATTCTACGTGCTGCTACTCGCCTTAAAAAGGAACATCGCATATATAGTGCTTTTACAATACGTGGCTTGGTTTATGTCAAAATATCTGCTAATGATCAGGCGATACATATTGATGAGTTGGAACATCTTAACAATTTATTTCGAGCTCCTGACGTATCACTTGCTGCTGGCGAATATCCGAACGTCTCTGATAATAACTACTCCTAATATTACACTCATAATTTTCTTTTATCTCTTGTCTTTGCCTTGTTACATGTTCTTCAATTCCTATAGCACCTCTTCGTTGTCAATTATTTTAGCTATATATAATTACTGGTTTGTTAATTATGTTACCAATTTTAGTAATATCATTTATATACTATTTGGAAATGAGAATATAATATACTCCTCGTGCGTTACTTCTTCTTTTTTAATTGTTAGTTTTAATGAACAACTTAAATAATAATAGGGTTCGTTCGAGGGACGGAATTGGGACGATGATAAAAATTTTAGCCGCTCAAAGGAGTGGTATTAAGATCTGTCACATCAACGCACAGAGCTTGAGACCAAAAATTGATGAGTTTAGGTTTATATTCGAGCACTCTGGCGTTGATTTGATATGTGTATCTGAGACATGGCTTAAACCTGAGTTCAACGATCTGTCAATTTCTCTGCAAGGATACAATATTAGGAGAGTAGATAGAAATGGGTACGGAGGTGTGGCAGTTTATGCGAAAAAAGGGATTGCAATTAAAGTTCTCGGTTCATCTACGGATAATTCTGGAAATCTTGTAGAATATCTTTTTCTGGAAGTAGGCTTGGAGGGAAGGAAACTACTTTTAGGTTGTGTTTATAGACCTAATAATCGCATTTGTATGGAGAACTTTATGAACACCCTTGAAACATATACAGTCTTATACGAAGACGTTATCATTACAGGTGATTTCAATTCTAATATTTTAGTGAACCCTTATCTGACTGACAATATGCTTACACTTGGTCTTAATTCACCAAACACGAATATAGCTACGCATTATACAAGTACAAATAATACACTTCTTGATCTCTTCTTTGTTGCGGATATTTCGAAGGTGTTGCTTTATGATCAGCTGTCTGCCTCTTGTTTCTCACGCCATGACCTAATTTTCATGACGTATAATTTACAGTTCAATGTGCCACAGCAACTTGTTAGATACCGTGACTTTCAGAACATTGAGTATGTAAGATTAGAGGAAGAATTTCTCAGGATTGATTGGAGCGTGCTATATAACCTGATTTCAGTTGATGATCAGCTCTCTTTTCTACAACACAACGTAAACTATTTATATAATCTTGTGGTTCCTTTAAGAACAAAGAATGTAAACAGACATAATAAGCCCTGGTTTACTCAGGACATAAAACAAATGATTAGTCGCAGAGATTCCTCATATGCTCGGTGGAAACGTTTTAAAACCGCAGAATTGCATGCAGAATATCGAGTAACACGTAAAATTACGAACAGATTAATTAAGAAAGCAAAATTTGACTACTATGCTTCAAAGTTTTCCGCTGCCATAGGGTCGAAAAAAACTTGGCAAGCAATTCGTGAAATTGGTATTGGTAAGGCTTGTAGCCATGAGTCCTGTACTATCGACGCTAACGTCCTAAATAACCAGTTTTTAAACATCCCATATGTGGCTCCATCTGTTGCTTACTATAACCTCGCTAATGACAGTGCACACAATAATTTCTATTTTACTCATGTTAGGCAGTCTGACGTCTTATCCAGTTTATTATCAATAAAATCTAATGCAGTTGGTGTGGACGGAATTGATCCTAGGTTTTTGAAGATCCTCATTCTTAAACTTCTTCCTTTTATAACTTTTGTTTTTAATAAGATTTTTACCACCAACCAGTATCCAAAAATATGGAAACTGGCTAAGATTATTCCTATACCAAAATCCAATTCTGATTACAGGCCAATAGCAATCTTGCCATTTTTATCTAAAGTTTTTGAAAGATTAATTCATAAACAAATCTCACAATATATTGAAACAAATAATATGCTGACTGGTCGTCAATCTGGTTTCCGTGAAAATCACAGCTGTGTTTCGGCTCTTGTGGATGTTGCTGAGGACATAAGACAACAGGTAGAATGCGGTAATGTTACTTTTTTAGTTCTCCTGGATCATTCCAGGGCATTTGACACGGTTGACCACAGCATTTTGTGTTATAAGCTTAAAAATATGTTCGGATTCACATCAACTGCCACATGCTTAATTAATTCATATTTAACCGACAGGTGTCAATATGTTGAAACACCTTCCTCCGTTTCGACCACATTACCATTAACCCGGGGTGTTCCGCAAGGCTCGATCTTAGGTCCTCTTCTCTTTTCGTTATACATAAATGATCTTCAGACTAAACTCGAATACTGCAGGGTTAGATTGTATGCTGACGACGTCCAGCTTTACATTAGTTGCAGCAATACTGCTGTCGATGAATGTGTGAGAACACTAAACCAGGAGTTAGGTCGTGTTTATGATTGGGCTTCTGCTAATGGTCTAGCAATAAATCCTATTAAGTCGAAAGCGTTAATTATTAAAAAGAGGTTATTGAAACTTGATTTTAATCCTATATTGTCCTTAAACAACCAGTCCATTGATATTGTTAACTCGGTCAAAAATCTTGGTGTATATTTTAACAACACTCTCACCTGGTCTAACCACGTTAATTTTGTATGTGGTCGAACGTATTCAATGTTAAGAAATCTCTGGCAAACTCAGTATTGTACTCCAATTAAAATTAGAACTCTCCTTGCTAAATCTTACCTAATACCGATTTTATTGTATGGCTGTGAACTATTTGCCAGTTGTGATAATAAAAGTAAAAGAAAACTAAATGTGACCTTTAATAACATTATTCGGTATATATATGGCCTTAAAAGATCTGATCATATCTCCCCTTACTCAACATCGCTCTATGGCATTAGCTTTGATAATTATTTAAAGGTGCGCATTTTGCTGTTCATGCATAAAATTATATATACACATCAACCGGAGCATCTTTATGAACGTCTAAGTTTTTCAACGCTTCCCAGAGGTAAACGAATTATCGCATTTGCTTATCAAACTCTGATCTCCAAGTATCAATTCTTTATTCATGCCATCAGTCTCTGGAACGGAATTCCCTATAGTTTACAGACCATTAGTAACGCACGACAATTCAGGAAATATATTTTTTGTCATTTTTCACGTTGAATTTATATTTTTGCATGCTTTATATTCTTTATATTGATTTTTGCTAAGATTGTCATATAAAACTAAATTAAAATTAATCCTATTTTCATTTTTTAATTACTTAATAATATATAATACAGTTTTGTTATGTGATTCATTGTATTTATGTAAGCTCAGTTCCATACTGCAATATAAGACTTAAGTCTTGTGTATGGGACATCGAAAAGAAAAATAAAATAAATAAAATAAAAAATATTTGGTCTGTTATTTAACATGGTGGGGAAAAAGTAATCAGTCAATGTTCTTTTAATGTAATTTTTTTTAATGAAAAACATTGGTTCTGCATGTTAAATTTTATTATTTAACCCGTTAGAATTTATTCCATCAAGTTAAGAAAATTATATTGGCCAAGTGGCCGCTGCCATAGTGGATGACTATACGGGCTGGTGTTATGGCATTTCCCAAAACTCTTGGCAGGACTTCGGGCTGGAGGTTTTCGCATTTCTGGCGAATATTTTCCATTAGGACTTCAAGAGTCTGAGGCTTTTTGACGTAATCCCGCGACTTTAAATAACCCTATAAAACGAAGTCGGGAACGGTCAGTGCAAATGACCAAAACGAAAGATTAAGCGACCCGGAATTCTTCGTTCTTGCGGAGTTGGCCGATTCGTATATTGTCGATTTGTATTCTGCTTTTTTTTTACCTTACAAATGTCAAAACCGAATTGACATTCCGCGCCATTTTCAAAAGTTATTGCGTTTTCTATTAGGGTGGTTACTCTTGCCCCACCTTGTATATGGTTTTGAATAATTTTGGACAAAACGGTTCTGTAACACTAAATGCAATGAATGCATTTTGCGAGCGTTTACATTTAGAATTTTAATAAGTTTTTCTGGAAAATAGTTTGTGTTATCCCAAATCAACAACGCGTGAACAAATTATGAAAAATATAAACATCAGATTTCTTATTTTATTTATTTGGTCAAGTTTATTTAGAATTGTAAAAAATAAATTTTATTATGAGAAAAAAATAATGAAAAAATCTTGAGTAAAATATGAAAAAATGGTTTAAAAATCAAAATGAAAGCATATACAATACATTCAAATGAGTAGGTAAAATGCATTATTTTAATTTTTAAATTATTTAAAAAAAAACACACACACACATGTAAAACAAATTATGCTATAATACGAAATGAGTTCAAAATATTCGAATAGTCGAGGAATACTCGAAAATTCTTAAACATAAAGCGATAACGAAACATTTTTTTCCATTGAAAATATATTAAAAGAAATAATAATTAAACAAATTAATAACCACCGAACAAAACGTTAGAGTAGCATACGTATCATATAATCTCAAAAGAGGTCTAAAGCGAAGTTTAACGTTATGGCTTTTACCCAAATTGCACACAGCCTAATCGATATTTAATTGCCTGAAGGTGCCCTCCATGCCGAAGAGATCGTCACTGGTCTTTGGTGAGCCGGGGCGCAAGGCTTCGTTTGCCTTCTTTTCCTCTTGCTCCTGGAACCAGTTGGTGTATTCAGACATCTTCTTTTTCCACATTTGAGTCAGCTCAACAATGGAACCAGCCTTGCCACCATATTCCTCGGGCAGCAAATCTTTGGGTACCGATTTGTACAAACTCTCCATGTCATTGTGGAAGGTAATACGATTAATGATCTTCTCCTTGACGAAGGGCTTGACAAACTTGAAGATGGTATCGACTAAGGGGGAGATGTTAATGACATGGACCTCCTTGACCTTGACGGGATAAGCTTCTTGGACACAAATCAAGAATTTCTTAACAACAGCAGGAGAGAATTTGGCAAAATGTGTGGGTGTAGCAACGGCAGCATCTAAAATGAAAATATCACCAGCAATGCCAACACTTTCTTCCAAGAGACGGACATCACCAATCATAAGGGCAACTTTCATGGCATCATTTACTTGGCTGGGTTGAAAATCACAGTCGATACCGCGAATAAATGTAATACGGCGACCGTTGGGTGTCAAACCGGGCAAGGTAGGGCAGTGCCTGTAAAGAGAGAGAGAGAGTGAAAGAGAAAAGAGTCGGTCAAAATTAACTTTTTTTAATGACTATGTTTACATTAAGCCAATGTTTTTTTTGCCAAAGTCAGAGTTCGTTTTGGAAAAGTTGACATAGAATGAAATAAAAAAAAGAACAGTTTTAACAGTTAAAATAGCCAATACTTATTTTTCTTTCTTAAGGTATGCTCAGATCTTACAAATATTTAACGAAAAAAAAAGAAAATGAATTGTTTTCTCTTTTCTCCTACAAACTCAAGCCTTTGCAAAGTAAACTTTGAGTGTCCGAAATGGTTTTAATCAAGACGAATTCATGGAAATGGTGGTGGCGATACGACAGCACGTACAACACCAGAAACACAACATTGCATTTCATTTGTTGCTTTTATTGGTCGATAAGTCAAAAACACAAGTAAGTTTTGACATTGCTCTCCCCAATTAAGAGACAAAAGTAGCTCAGCTTTCAAAGTCACCTGAAAAATTAATTCGCCTTGCGCTTAATCTCATGTTTAAGATTCTGTACACAATGTAACGATAATTTATTGCGGTGCGGTTTTTTATACGATTTTGAAGCAAAATCGCAGTGCGAACCAGAATAAAATTAAAATATATTTTATTTTCATTGCGGACTTTCTTTCTTTCTCAATTTTTGATACTTGTTCTCTTTCTGATGTTGCCATAGTTTTTAAATAATTGGCGAAGTTCACAACATAATTGTAAACAAAAAACAATTTAAAGATGTATGCACAAATAAATCAATACGCAAACAATGACAACTATTGCCGTCGCCGTCTTTCGTTGTATTATGTTTATTTTTATCTCCCGCAACGAGAAATCGCACCGCAAACATTGTGTTTATAGCCTAAACAGTCCAAACTTTAGACTCTAAATTGGCAAAGTTTTAATGCTTAAAGTTTGATTTGAAGAGAAAGAGTGATAAAGAAAGAAAGGAAAGAAATTGCAATGAGTATTAATTTGCCAGTCATTTCAAAGCAAAAATTGCGCAATTTTAATTTTTAATCGGAATTAAACGTTTTATTGCTGAAAATTCAATTTTGCGATAGGGTTAAGAATGCCCAAAAAGCGAGACTAATGGTGTTTTCTTTTCTACGAAAAATGTCACATTTTATTTAAAAAAAATGCAATTTGGTGTTCGTTTCTTAAAAATGCTTTGCTCTCTAAAAGGGCAGCGTTTTTTATTCTAAAACAATTCACCCTTAAATGTCATAAGGCATTGCACTTTACGCCCCCTATTAATCGAAAGTGTTAATAATGCAGTGTAGGAAGATGGCTTCTGTTTATATCTGGGGTTACCAGACGAAGTTTGGAAAAAATCGCCTCTAATCGGGACAGTAAACATTTCAAGTTTTAATAGTTATTTTTTCTATTATTTAAAAGTAAAAACAAAAGAAAGTATTAAAGAAAATACTAACGGATAGAGAGAATAGTTTACAAATTGTTATTTTGGAATAGAAACTGCTAACAAAAAATTGGCTTAATGTTAATCACACTAACCGCAAAGAATAAATTACTCTTGTTTTTTTAGTCGAATTACTTTTAACACAATTTCAATATTCAAATTATTCACTTACACATAATCCAATACTATGGACAATTCCTCACGATTGATATCACGATTCGAAAAGAACTCGGGTATAGCATTGCGCATGGTATAGTACATATCCAACTTCTTTTTCACCTTCTCCAAACTGAATTTGCAACCACGCAAAAACGTACGCAAACGGCCATCATCCATATCTTTGGGCAAATGGGGTTGTGTGTCCAACCATTCGCGTATCAATTTAAGGTCGCGTTCGATCTCTTCGGCATTTTCGGGTTCGCGCAACTCTTCGCGGATGGTAACACGTTGTTGAGGTGTGGGCTGTACGAGCATCATCTAAAATAAAAAAAAAAATTAATAAATTAATAAAAAACTGATTCTTTTTTGAAGTAAAATTATTATTTATGAAAACAAAATTTAAATAAACCAGTTCAAAATTAAAGTGCTTTTAAATCTTTATCTATGCTTTAAAATTTAAATATATTTATGCAGATATGTGATATTTTTTCTCCATATAAACCAGACAAAATTGTGCATTTTTTTGTTGCTGTTATGAAACTTATTTTATTAGTAAAACTTTTTTCTAGACATTTAAACAGCCATTTTATGACTGAATATTTTATTATATCGTTGATATGCTTCAGTAGTTTTCTAAATTATTATTTTTTGGTTTTGTTGCTAATATTTGGTAAACTTAATAATACGGCTGGTGTACAAAAATCAATTTAATGTGTAATTTTTTATGTAAACACATTTAAATAATTTCAATTTCATGTTAACAGTTAAAATTTAATTAAAGAGATGTCGAGGTATTTTTTGGAAAGTTAAATAAAATTTATATTTGTAACAGTTGAAATGATGCTGCATATTACATTCACAGAAAAAAATTAAAAATAGATTTCAATTAAAAAATTTGTGTGTGTAATTAAAAAATTATTTAAATTTGCACCAGTAAACAAATTAACAGTATCAATCAACGTTTAATTTACTTGATTAAACGTTTAGTTCACTTGATTAAACTTTTAATTAAAACTGATTTTATTTTTGATTAATGCTTTAATAAGTGAACAACTTTGAAGAATTTTTTCTGTGTTATTATTATTTTTTCGAAAAGAACGCAAAGTTGTTTTTAAAATTATGACTAGATGGTTAAGTATCCAATAATTTGTGTAATTATTAACGAATTAATTAACTTTATTCAGCTAGACTGTTACTAAATTTAAATTCTTTTGGTATTGTATGTAACTGGCAACCAAAATATCATTGTAAGGGCTGATGCCAAAGAAATCAGCCATTTTGGATAATGCAAAAAAACTTTATATCTTATATTTTTACCTTAATAATGGCAAAATACAAATAGAGGATATCCTCATATCTATCCTGAATAGTAGTGTTTCTGTAAATTAGTCAATAAGTTTAGTGCTCCCTAGGGGAAAGGGAACTAATACCAAACTTGTTACGTGACAGTTCTTAAGTGGAAGGGAAAGTTTCTAGTTCAAACACTTTATATGAAGGGAACTTGATGTCCTAGGAGGGGGTTAATTAGCACCTTTTTGACACTTTGTAATGGGCTACTGAAATAGTCTTAATGGACACATTCAATTTCGGTTGATATAATGCCTACTGCAGATATTGTCCCGAGCGAACTGTTTACTAAAGCAACCAAGTGTACAAGCCAAATAAAAATGTCAGCTTACCACCTCCTGAGCCAACTCCATGTTAATATAAAAAATCCCCGTCATAAAAAGTAGTAGAAACAGATTCAATCAGCCACTAGCTGCACAAAACCCAGTAACCTGACTAGTTTTGTGTCAATTACATTTTCTCTACATTGTAGACAGTAACTACCCTTTAAACACATTATCACCATCCCGAGTGATAAGTGCTTGAAGTTCAAATTACAAAACCATACAAAACAGCTGTTTGTACCAACCATGCGGGCAACACTGTATTTACTTAAGGGAGACTTACCATAACGACATAACCATGACCATACAAACCAATTGAATTTTGAATTCTATCGTCAACGTTACGGCTATGGCATTTTGTTTAATTCAAGTATAATTGGATCTTTAAAAACAATTAACACAAATTTCCCGCAGGGCTATTATTCTAAATGGTTACCCTAGAGGGAAGCGAACTAACATCAAAGTAGTCTAGTGATAGGTTTTTTGGTGGTAGAGACCGGTTCTAGTTCTAACAATTTATGTGAATGGGACCTATTATTTTAACATGTGGTGGTCATTAATTGACACTTAACAGCCACCATTTGACAAGTCACACATCTATTTTCAATAAACGTGTTTAGTGTTCGTTACTTTTATGCTTGTCCTGCATATTATTTTAATAAGACAAGACCCAAATCCATGAACCAAATTTAAGAAAGCCCCAAAAAAAAAGTGTCGCACCCCCAGTGAATACCTGTTACAAAATAAAATGGTTCATTATATTTATTTCGATATTTTGTATTAAAAAAAGGCTTTTAAGTCAATTCAATACTTTTTCTACCTTTATGTTTTTCATATATCAGAGAACCAATCTCCTTTCACTGATCATGAGTTTCTTTTTTTTTTAAACATAATCTATTTTCACAAATCCCAGGACCAGTTCTGTTAGACCAATTGACACAAGTTTCCCGCATGGTATTTTCAGTTTTATACTCTGTTGCAAGGCGAATTGACTAGAAGGTAATATTTTTGACAACCCGACCACAGAAGCAGTGTTGTTGTAGAGTTGACCTCATCTTCTAGTCAATTCGCCTTGCTCTGTTGCAGCAAAGGAGGTTTACGGAGTGCCATGTAGTTTGCCTTCTCGTGGTGCACACTGGATAACGCAAATTGAACTGTGAAGAATTGCAAGCCAACCAATGAGAGCGTTAGGACTATCGGACCTCCAGTATGAATCTGCCAACTAAATATAGAGGATATAAGTGCCGCTAAGTGAGACTGTCGTTCCCGTTAATAGCAGATCAAAATATTGATGTTATTCTTCTACAAAAACCCCGAATAATTTCACATGATTCACTAGTACAAAGATGATCAACACATGGTTACAGACTACTTGTCTATTGTTCATGTGACATTGCTACTTACGGTAAGAAATAGCATTCTTAACGCCGAAGTCGAGGAATGTAGCAGTAAAAATAATATCTTCATCAAAGCATCTAAAATATGGAACATTTTTATTAATAAATTTCTAATTTGTGCTATCGTTTAAACTATATGCGAAATTTTGGTTAAAAAGAAATTAAAAATTGTAAAATGCAGTCATGCTTCTAATTTTTTTCTACAAAAGTGCCAAACATTTAAAAGATAATACCAACATTAATTTAGAATTAATTTTGTGTAACAATATAAAAAAATTAAGCAAAATAAGGCTTGCAAAAAAGGAAAAACTGGAGAAATGGTAACGCTTCTTTCAAAGCAAATGACATTCTGTCAGTGATGACACTAAAATAATCGGAGAGGTAGAATGGAGTACAATGAAATAGGAACATTTTGTTAAGATGTTGAAAAATTTAATGTTTAGCCCAATGTATTTCTTATGGGAAAATTTCAACATCTTCAAGCTTCGAGAATAAACTTGTATACATGTACTACAAAAATGTTTTTTAAATATTTTGGATTACTTAAAAAACGCTTCCGCTCTTCTTTAAGTTGATAGGTAAATGAAGTTCAGACTTGCATTTATAGTTTTTATTTTCAATAAAAACAAACGGAGGGTTATACCCTTTGTACACTTGCATACATTTCTGAGGAATGCATGGAATATGTTGAAAATGTGAAATACGCGTTCACACTTGAAACATCTAACATGTACTATCAATAAAAAATGTCACCATTTCTGAAAAAAAACTTTTATTTTTTTTAAATACTTTTTTTCTACGGAAGTGTCAACATTTTAAAAGATAACACCAAAATGTATTTCTTATCCATTTTGTTTAATAATTTTAGCAAAACTAAGCAAAATAAGGCTTGCAAAAATGGAAAAACTTGAGAAATGGTAACGCTGCTTTCAAAGCAACTTCCATTTTGTCAGTGATGCCACAATAATAACAGAATTTATTGCCATTTTTCTAGTGATGACACTAAAAAAATCGAAAAATGTAAAAGGGAACAAAATGAGATAGTAACATTCTGTAAAGATGTTAAAATATTTTGATTTTTAGAACTATGTATTTCTTATGGGAAAATTTCAACATCTTTGCAAATTAATGTTAGATGTTAAATGTGGACAAGTGTGAAAAGGCTATTAGAAATTCTCAAAAACTAACAAAAATTAGTAGTATTTTCAATGAAATCGTCATTGACAATTTAAGTAAGTCAATTTGTCGATTTTGACGATTTGTTTTCTAAATTTGCCGATTTTTGACATTTTTTTTTATCTGGCGGCTATGGTACAGAGGCCCTTTTGAAGGCATCCGTACTCCTTCTTTTCTCGCTGGATTGATGTGTGGTCACCCTTGAAGTGATTTCATTTAGAAAAATGTTGCTTAAATTCAAAATGTCAAATTATGGAAAAAGTTTTTTTTATGCATAAACAGAAAAAAATAAAAATTTGTGATATTAATTAAAAAATTAATTAAATTTGCACCAGTTATCAAATTAATAGTATGACTTATAAGTTTAATTGACTTGATTAAAATTTTGATTTAAGCTGATTTTATTTTTAATTAATGCTTTAATAAGTAAAAATTTTTGGAGTACGATAAACCTCCAACTCTTATGTAATCAGTTCATATTTCCGAAAACTGCTATCAATTCCAGACGTATCACAGTAACTTTGATGCTCGTTAACTTATAATTCGCCTTTAAAAAATTTTGAACTAATAAATTTATAGAACCTGACCGACTAAACTTTTAGTTTGCTAAACTAGTCTGAATTATATAATTGTATTTTAGGAAAACCAATCATTTTTGTGCAAGGTTCTTTTAAATTTAAATAATTTATTTAAACAATCTTGTTTTAGTATTTAAATTTAATAGTTAGTGCCAACAAAAAGTCTTTAATTTATGTAAATTACTTGTTTTATTTTTTAAACAACAAAATTTAACATTTAAAATATATTTTTTATTTTTTTTTTGTTAAATATTTTTGCTGCAGTTATTTTTAAGTGCTTAACAAAATTAAAAAAAAAAACAGCCTTTAAAGTTTTTGGTTTTTATTTTTTTGTGGTTCTGTTTTCAACTTTTTATATAAAATAAATTGAAAGAAAGACCTAAAAACTAATTCTCCACTACGAGTGTTATTTGCCCCAAAATTAAAACACACACTCAAACAAACACAAATGAAAAAAATTAAGCCACTTTAAATGGTATTTCGTTTTTGTGTGAGGCAAATTTAACTAAACTATAAATAAACCAACCCATAGTTCAGATTAATAGCAGCGATTTTGTAACACCATTTTGTAGAAGACTGTACTAGTGATATGTCAGAATCATAGTCAGAAAACCGTTGGATTACTTGCTAGTGGGTCAATGGGTTAAATGCTAATTATACCACTAGTGGTGAATAAGGATATACTAAGTTTGTCAATCCGTTTGAAATCTTTTTAATATTCATCCAAGATCCTACAAAAATATATATTTACCGGGCTCTGGAGTTATTCTAAGTCGCCTTAGCCATGTCCGTCTGTGTGTATTTTTGTTGAAGACGCGGTCATACTCGAACGTCTCAAAAGGAAATACTAATTTCAACATCAAATTAGGATTAAAATCCACCACAATCGGCTTAAAAATAACCAAAATGTAAAAAAACTGCACCAAAAAAATTGATATTTCTGTTACAAAAACTAACAAAATTGATGTCGGAACTTGCCGTTTCTCACTAAATTTTGCAGAAACTCACTAAAAATCATTCAACAGAATTTTGTTAACTTTGGTCCCCCAATACTTATTATAGGACCTTTAAGCCAGTCCGGAACTATTTGGGGTTCAACTGTTTGTTGTTTTTTGCTACATAGCTGACCGCAGTCTTCATTCGGTACAACGGCAACCAGGACACACTTACAACAACGGCTCCAACCTGATTAATGGTGAGGACCTTCGGGGAGTAACGTGGTGGCTGTGTTTTAATGCCCATATCGCATCGGTGTGTGAGCTGAACGCTAAATTATGTACTGTTTATTTTGCAACACTGGTCCAAATACATCTTCTATTTCCAGGTTTGCTCCATTTGTCACAGCTTTGTGGCTGGAGGTCCAAAGAGAGCGGTGGAGAACCCCTTTTTTACCCAGTGGCTAAGATCCACCATTAGATTGGGCCATATGGAAGGTGCTCATATAAATTATATTATAGATATTATAGGCCCAATATAAATTTACGCAGAAATCCATTTAAATTTTATTGAGTTTGATCCAGAACTTACAATAGGCCCCATATAAAGCCCACTCTCGGAAATCACTTTATTGCACCTAAAACCATAACGAATTATGCTTAATTAGTGAAATTTGGTTTAATTTAGTTTCATAAACTTGAAATCACTTTACCAAATTTCGAAATAATCGGTTTATATTTTCCCATGAGTCGAATGCAAAATTCTCTTCTGAAAATCACTTTAATAGGCTTGAAAAATAAAATCATTAAACTTTGTTGTAATCGCCCGATATAAATAAAGCCTTCTGATAAATTCTAAATCTTGTTGGAGGGTATCCAATATTCGGCACAGCCGAATAAAGCACTTTTACTTGTTTTGGTTGAATATTTCTTTTTCATTCTTTTTTTGTTCTTTATTTGAAATGATTAATGAATATGAATAATAGCATTTTATTTATGTGTATCCGGAAGTTTGTGTTTTTTTCTTTTGTGGTCTTAAAATGTCAAGAATATATTCGCACCATTGATTTGTTTATTAAGCAAGATACAACATAATGAATGAATATTTTTTTGAATTCAATTAGTTACACAAGGGAACAAGGTTTTTGTTGATTAAGAACTGTTTTGGATTTTTCATGATTTTTTCAAAATAAAAAATGTAATTTTTTGGATTTTTTTACAACCATTACTCAGCCCTTTTTTGTGATTTTCAATAATTGATTGTTTTTCAAAGCAATTACATTTAAAAAAAAGAAGAATTCTAAAAATCGCTTCATGAAGAGTGAAGTTATGATTTTTTGAACTTTTAATTTTTGGAAAAAAGTCAAACTTTTGATTAGCACCTGACACGACAGGGTTAAATTGATAGATCTTTCTTTCTGCGATCGCAGCTGAACAGCCTGGTTGATGGGTTATTGTAAAGGCTCCTTTGGGAATTTTTAGCCAAATTAGGAAGTAGGGACATCTTACAAGGACGGCTTGAAGAGCCGATTATCCATCCATTGCAGAGAAATTGGGAATGCTTGCAGACCCTCCTAGGTGCTGTTGCTAAAGGCTAGTTTACACTATCACACAAGTCTTACGTATTTTGAGGAAAACACGACTCTGTTATATCAAGTTGTTATTATTTTTTAAAAGTATTAAAACAACAATTACATCGGGAAAAAATGTTCTTCAAATTACGTAAGACTTGTGTAATAGTGTAAAGCACCCTTAATTTACATAAGCTGATGTATTGAAATTAATATGATATATCTAGCTACAAAGCAAGAGGCGAGATTACTTGTTTCTGCCGCAATCCATACCCATGTGTGTAGTAAAATGTTTCACTCAGACATTGGGGGCATCTTTGGACGAAAACTGTCCGTCCAGTGTTTTTTTTATAAGCATGGGGTTAAGCCGACCAGCCAGATACCCACGCGATTCCCCAACGTTGCTGGAACGATACAGTGTTCGAAAATAAACACTAAATATTGCTCCTTAGTGTTCGGTTCGATAGAATTGTGGAAATCACAAACGCTAATAGTGTTTGTGTATAAAATCATTAAAATAATAAAATTTCTCTGTTTGTCTTTTTTCAAACACAAAAATAATATTGTTTTTATCCAACTCAACAAAAGATGAGAAGATTTGATTCCGTTCGGTTTTTTTTTTTGAAAAAACCACAACCTTCATTGTGTTCGGTTCAACTTATTAATGTTCGTCGCTTTTGGCTGGTAAAAAAAACAAAAATTTAAAAAAAAAACAAACAAACATGTCTGTTCATTTCTTTATCAATGTACAAAAAGAAACATTATAGAACATTTAAATATAATGTTTGTCTACAGTGTCACTACAATTTTTCTGTTTTTCTTGAAAAAACTTACGAACGGTATTAAGGGTTGTGTTCGTCTACACAATCTCTAAAAAAATTTATATCGTTCTTGCATGTGTCAGCCGAACGCGAAATAATGTACTGTTTATTTTCGAACACTGCTATGCACACACTAATTAAGGGTTTCGTAGTTTAGGGTCCCATTGTACGTCTGTTTAAATCTATTATTATTACTTTCAACTTTATTTGGAACATTGAATTTGTTTATTTAAAAGCATTTAATACTTTCCGCAAATAAACTCTATTTTAAATTTACTTTTAAAAATCCCCAAACTGAAAGAAAGAACACGCGACTTATTACGATTGTGATTTATTAAGTAGTTTGCTCACGTGTAAGAGAATTAACTAGTATTACCGACAATAGAAGAGTTGAGTCAACAAAAACTTTGCTACAAAATTTCAATACGAATGTAGATTTTATAAATCTGAAATAAATTTTTGAAGATGAAAGACTCATTTCAAAAAGGTAATGAATGGATTACAAGTTCAAAGTGCTTGTCGAAAAGATGAAAAAATAATAAGAGATATTTCTTAAAAGCATTTTTTTAAATATTTTTATTTAGCTTTTTAACAATTATTTGTTTATTTTGTTAAAAGAAACAGTTAAATAATAGTGTCAGATACTTTAAGCAGATAAAAACTAATTGAGTTCGTCTTCTTTTTGCGTCAGCCAAATATTTACCCAAAATATTTGTAACAACATGAAGTGTTTTCTTTTTATTTGAGGCTTTTTTGTAAGCAGATAAATAAATAAAAATTTGTATTATTATTTTTTTTACTTAATATTTAATGGCCTTGTGTACCTTTTAAATAAAAGTAAAATTTTGTAATTTCACAGGGCAATAATACTTTTTTTTTTTTATTGCACAGCAGGGTAATTGTGAAATATTTTGAAAATTTATTTTATTAAAAAAGGCAGTGCAAATGAAAAAAAGATAATCTCATAAAAACTGAAGGAAGCCGGTAATTAAAGAAATGGTCAAGCCATTTTTTATTTAATTCGTTTTTCTTTAGTAAAAAGCCTGACTTTTTATAAGTTACAACTTTTTCTTATTCCTTCTTTTAATGTTATTTGTTGTTGTTGTTGTTGTTGTTGTTGTTATGTATATTAATGTAGGAAATTTATTCAGGAGTATTTGATTTGTCGATATGTGTTGCAAGCTTTTTTTTCCAGGCTGCAACATTAACATTCACTTTTTTTTGGTAGTCATTGGTTTCACTCAATAATTTTCAAACCACGTTCATTTCCGATTGCAAATTATAATTTTTTTTAAGATTATCTTTTGAAATTTGAGCTTTAACCACAATACAGTGGGGCTGGCCATGAAAAACAATCGTTTAAAATAACCCTAATACAATTTGAAAAGTATATTAAAATACATGTTTACAAATAGAGACAGACTTTTTCGTCTGCTAGAAATGAAAGTTGTTTCTTTAGTTATTTGGATTTCATCCAGTGTTCGAAGATAAATAAAAGAATACATAAATAAAACAATATCTATTTTTTTAGTGATTGTGGAGACGAACACAACGTTTAACACCGTTCGTTACTATTTTCAAGAAACAGCCGAACATTATATTCTTCGTTGAAAAACAGAACAATTGTTGTGACACTGTAAACAAACATTATATTTGAATATTCTTTAATGTTTATTTTTTGCTTTAATACAGATACGAACGAACAAAAAATTTTAGCAACGACCACAGCACGAACAGCTGTGTGCATATGTTTTGTTTGTGTTAAATTATTTTGCTTGCTTTTTGTTTTTTTTTTGTATGTGTATTTTGTTTTGTAAAAATTTTTGATTTTTTTTTACCAGCTAGAAGGGCCGAACATTAATGAGCTGAACCGAGCACAATGAAGTTTATGGTTAAAAAAAAACCCGAACGGAAATCAATGTTATCATCTTTTAACAAGGTTTGGTTTAAATGTGCTAAATTTCTATTTCATACTAATGAAAAACTAAAATTTATTGTTGCTATTCCTATGAGCATTTCATTGGTTGCTAAGGCCAGATCGTCGGCAAACGTCATCCAAAGATTTTAGAAAAACTAAAGATAGCATACAAATAAAACTGTTAAGCGAATAAGAATTATAAACCCCAGGTTTACTTGATACGATATCAAAGCTTAAATAAAAACAACAACAATAAACAGTGAGTTTATCTTTTCTTATAGTCCCGACTACAATTGGTTGATTTTTTGTCAACTCTAAGTGTACAACTACAGTGGGTTAAGAAAAAACAAAAATAAAAACAAATTACTTTATTTTATTTCGCCAGTTCAGTTTATTTACACTGCCACATGCGTATCAGTTATCAAAGTTTTTCTTGGGAGTAAAACAATTAATTAACAAAGTTTCGTTTAAATGTGCTAAATTTTCATTTCTTAATATGTATTGATAAACCAGTAAAATGAACATAATAATAGCTTATCCCATCAACAAAAAATTTCAGTTTATCAATAGTATGAAATGGGAATTTAGCACATTTAAACGAAACCTTGGTAAAAATTTCTATTATTGACAAAAACTAAAAAAAACATATTTTTGGCATTTTTTTTTGCAAAATGTCTTTAATGAAATTTATAATTATTAAAAAGTATATTATTTCTTAAAATCTATACACAATTCCCTAAGCTGCGATATATACAGCATCTTCTGTAAGTTAATCGCAGGCCCATTTAGCGAAGCGAAAACGCATATTTCCCAGCGTTGTTCAAGCGTATACACAACCATATTCGTTCAGCGGAAGGATACAACTAATTATCTGTCAAATCAGACATGAGCTTAGTGTTACCATTCACGAAATAAGCACTAGTTGGAAAAAAACGTTAGATGGCGGACCCGTTAATATGTCTACCACCCGATTGTGTATTCTAAGCTTAAAGAATGAAATGAGCATGTAGTAGAACCCAGTTGATTGGCGTATTTTTTATTGACTCTTGAGTTTGCTGTTTGCGTTGAGTTTGTGGCTTTGTTATGTTCTGATAAATGTAGTCAAAATTAATGGCCACCCTTTCTTAGGGTGTTTTTTTTACGATTTGTTAAAATATAGCCAAACATTACCTTTATAAAGGGGAGTTTGAGGGTTAACATGTTTCACAAAAATATTTGTCGTAAAATTTGCTATAACGTGGCTGAACATACTTTATACTTAAGATGTAAAGAGCTCATAGTTTTATATGTACATATACCGAAAAACCCGCTTTTGTTTTGAAGACTACCATCTTCACTTGCTTTTCGATAGTGTTGATTACAATTTCTCATAAACATTTCCACTGTCTTACACTCAAAAGGTTGCCATATAGCTATTTTTTGTAAACTGCAAAAATAAGCAGCTTAATAGCAAAAAGAAACTATATGAGTAGAATTACAAATATACAAAAACTTTAATTTAGAAATTTTATTCAACTTTAAATTAATTTTTCTTTAAACTTTCTTCTTCTGTCCACTCAAATCAATAATTAGTCTTCTTTATATCTACAAAGTATCTGGCAACCTCATTAACACTTTACTGCATTAAAAGCTGCATATTCATTGCGGTAATTGCAAATAATTTCCTTTACTTGTTGCAGTTGCTAAATGACGTTGTAGATTTTTCCCTGTAACTAATGTTGCAGCATCGATTGCAACATCAAACCATTAAACAGGTTTAGTTAATGTTGATTTATATTTACACAAACAAACAACAAAAAATTATATTTAAACACACCATTGTGCAAAATTTATTTTTGTGTGGTTTGTTTGCAAGCAAATCTTTTGTATTTAGTGTTTTTATGCTTGTTACCATAAAAAACAAAATTTGTTGAAGTAGTAAAAAAAAAAAGAAAATGTTGAACAAATTGTGCGCGCAAAAATTGATATGTCATTGCCTGCAGTTTGTGCTGCGGCATTGTTGCAAAATGTATAAATAATGTGTTTAGAGAAGTGATAATAATATCTCTTCGGCCACACGTATTAACATTGTTGTGTATTTAACGTACTTAGGGGAATTGTTGGATAAATATTGTGACTTTGAAAATTATGCAAGCATTTTTTTTTAATGTATTTTTATTTAAGCGGAAATTTTTGTTTGAAATTATTTTAAAACTAAGACAAATTTGCTACATTAAGGCCCGTTTTCACAACTTACCGATAGTTAAGGTAGGATTTGATCTTCCGTATAAAAATTGTTCCATTATTACAACTATACTGGTAGGATGAACCTTAATTTTCTTTATCGCTCACTTTAGGGTAAAGTAAAGTTTAAATAATGGAACACTTTTTACAAGGCCGGTTAAAGTCTACTTTTAGCTATCGGTAAGTTGTGAAAACTGGCCAAATAGGGATTTTCTTTCACAGATGCAAAATAAGTTAATGGTACAACCGCTTGGAATTTAAAAGAAATAATCACAGCAGAAAGCAAAAAAAAAGGGGGAAGAGTGGAGAAGAATAATTGAGAAGGTCCATAGCAAAACGCAACAATTCCACTTTTTAAATTTTATGTTTTTTTTTAGTGAATAATATCGTAAATACTAAAATCTTTATAGTCATTGTCTTAACCAATTAATTTATTTAGAATCGGATCAAAATGCAACAATTTAACATACAAACATACATGGTACTGGCCTTAATTAAGCTTAATATTGTACAAGTGGGATTGTTCCGTTTTGTTATGGAGCTTTTCAATTAATTTAGCTAAAGCTCAATTCGGGCTGTAACGCTTGAAGATGACAATGATCACCAAAGTTGTTAAATATGCTTGTTATTATAACCAAAGTTAATCGCGGAAAGATCTTGATAATCGTGCCATAGTGTATTTGAGTTGCCCTACGTTTCCACATGCAAGTAGGGCATACGTATGTATTATCAACGAAAAATCGAGGAAACAGCCGATTGGCTGAAAGTACAAAAATTGTGTGAATGCTAGTGAACAAGTGTGAGTGTGTTGAGTTTTTGAACTTGCACTTGCATGTGGAAACGGGGGGTTTTGTGGTCACTCTTGCAAGGAACCTGTTGTTCTCGAATATAGCAGAATTGAATGTGTAAGTGGCCGCCAAAGCAAATTAACGTCTGATACGCAGTTCAATTTTTTGCGAACGTTTTGAGTCGCATAAGCGCATAATTGTGTTATAACAAGAACTCTAATTGTTTCCGTTTCAGAGGAGGCCTTATATAAAATCTCATCTGTAATATGGAACAATCTCAAGCCTTTAAATTTCAATATTGTAAAAGCGGACTACGCAAAGACATTAAACAAATTATAGGTTTTATTAATCGTAATAATGGACGATGCCCTAATTAAAGATCTATGGAAAAGCAGTTTTTTTTAAAGCAGAAATAAAGAACTTGTGAGGACATCTTGATTTTGTGCTAATTATTTTTTTTAATTCGGAAACATGACCGAAATATTTATACGAAAGCAGTTAGTTATATCGGAATGTATTCGCCCTGTGGTTCCAGAGATATGGCATTTAGATTTTCCTATATCTTGTATTAGGCCGTCAACGCAAAAGTGGTGTAAGCCTCAATTTCTACTTATAATACAAAAGTAACCTTAAGCCACACAAATATAAAATGCATGTAATGTGGCTTACACCACTTTTGAGCTGACGGCCTCTTATATACATATATAAAATTCTCGTGTCACGGTGTTTGTAATTGAACTCCTCCGAAACGGCTTAATCAATTTTTATGAAATTTTGTATCTGTATTTGTTAGGTATGAGAATGGGTCGTTGAGTATATTTCATATCGCTAGAAGACGTAAAATATTGCAAAAGGGGTTAAATCTCCCCTCCCTATAACTTCTTGACTAATTTGGCATGGAGACACTGTAACATCTGAAAGGTAATAAGGAATAGGTCAAGAGAGGTAAGATCTCCCCCTCTCTATATCTTCTTAACTAATTTACCGACTTTCTTGAAATTTGGCAGGCAAATAATGCAACATCTGGAATAAACTATAGCCTATAATTTTTATTGTTTAGGGTGTGAAATAGGGCAAGAGGGGTAAAAGCTCCAACTCCCTATATCTTCTTAAGTAATCAACCGGGTTTCTTAAAATTGTGCATGCAAACACTGCAACATCTAAAAGAAAATAGTCAATAGGGTGTGAAAACTTATTTGGCATGCAGACACTGCAACGTCTGAAAGGTAATAAGGAATAAGTATAAAGGGGTAAAAGCTCCCCCTCTCTATTTCTTATTAATTAACTTGGCAGGCAAATAATGTAACATCTGGAGTGAACTATAGCCTATAATTTTTATTATTTAGGGTGTAAAATAGGGCAAGAGAGGTAAAAGCTCCCCCCTCTATATCTTCTTAAGTAATCAACCGGGTTTCTTAAAATTTGGCAAGCAGACACTGTAACATTTGAGAGAAATAAGTTATATGAAAAATAAATAATATTTATTTTTACTATTATAAATAAGTAATACATTTGAACAAATAAACTATTTTCAGATAAAAAAAATACATAAAAGCGGCATAAAAAATCTTATTGACAGGGTCGTATTGGAGGGATACCACCCCCTACCCATAAAAGCTCAAAAATTCAAGTTTTTTATTATAAAGGCGAAAGAACTCCATTTCTTTCAATGTTTACATTATTTTTGCATATATTATTTTATGTGACCGCCCACAAAATGGGGCAGGCCAAAGTTTGCATTTTACGATCTCCTGGGTCCAGTTTCAGGGTTTTTTACTTTCACTTACGTTAAAAGTTGTGTTTGCTAAACAAAAGTATGGGAAAACTTACAAAAAAATTTTAATTTTTCAGAGTTAGGATTAGTTCTTCTAGGGGAAACTTTTCCCCCCTTAGTCCGATTTGATTCATTTTTTAGCTTTACCTGCCTATGACTCATAACACATACATATTTCTGCTAAGTTTCATTGATCTAGGGGCACTCAATCGAAAAAAATAATGTCCGGCTAGATCGGCAAAAAACCTTTTTGTGCGTCTGTCTGTTGAAATGAGTTTTCCGAAGACCCCAGATGTGATGGAGGCTAGGGTGTTATACGTTTATGTAACTTATGCTACGTTTAAATATGCTATTGAAATTCATTTCGATCGGAGCATAGATGATAGAGATATAAATAAAATACCACGACTGCCTCTGATTTTGCTCATAAAATAAAAACTTAATTTTTTCACTTACATCTTAAATAAACTTAGTAGAATACTGGCAGTGAAGGCGCGGTCAATTTATAACGAAGTCTTATAGAAAAACAACCTTATTTTCCGCGAATTAATGGTTTAGCATAGACGTGGAAAGATTTACGTTAGCACCTGTTATATTGCCTAATCTCTTTGTAGATCTTATCCACTTGAGTGACAAAACTAGGGGTTTATCAATGGCCTACCATATGAGCTAGGAGGATAAAATTTTGCAAAATATAGAAAAGCAGCTCCACTGTTTCATCTGGCTGCCATACAAAATTCCTGCCGGGTTATTGAGTCCAAATATTTTCAGTGTATGAAATTTTTTTGGTTTTCCAAATCAGCGAAATCGGCTTATTATTTAAGTGAACAAATATGCTTCCGGAATAACGATTTTGGCACGATGGCGCCCATACCGAGTGAGCTAAAGACACCAAATTTGGTTCATATTTTTCTTTAATATAAGAAGAATTTAATATTAAAAATCAGCAAAATTGGTCCTTCCGTAGCCTACCGAATTTAGGGTTTTCTGAAGGTTCACTACAAAACAAGCAAAGTAAATAAAAATTGAGCGCAAATATAACTTTCTGTTCTTTTCCAAATATGGTGAAGGTTATATGGGATTCGGCGAAGCCGAATAAGCAATTTTTACTTGTAAATTATAAATATAAACTTTTTTTGCATTATCTGTTTTTTATTTTTTATTTGCTGACCTTTTTGTTAATGGCTTAAAGCACTTTATGTTAATAAATACTTTTGCGCCCTTTTCTCGATATGTAATTATCAATATAATTGTTTATTGATGGAAATGTAAAGTAATTAACTTAAATGATTTCAAATAGATGAACATACCATTTTTTTTTGCGTAATTAACTTAATAAAAGCAAAAAAAAAAAAAACTGAAATTCAATGGAAAAGTTAATATAAAATGAAATTTCCATAAAGTTTTTTTTCATCATCAAAATTACAATAAATAAAAGGATGAACAATTTTTAATATTAAATATTAATAAAGAAAGACTAAAAAATAATTTATATTTCAAACGTATTTTAAAATTAAACTTTCACACAAAATTTTTCTTTAAATAAAATTCAAATCCAGTTTAGTTTTTTTTTTTTGGAATAGGACAGTTGAAGCTTGTGAAATATATGGTTGTGGAATTATTAGAGAATAAAACTTAGCTTTAAAATTAATAAGAAACTTCATCTGAACTAATTTATATGTAGTTTCGTTAGTATAGTAAAATGTTGTTACATTAATTAAAGTCTTAAAATACCGTTACGTTTTCGAACTTTTAAGCTCTAAAGTTTAAAATTTTAGAAATAATTTTTCAACGCTATAAATGTTATTTTCTTCAAATGCATAAACTTTTCCGTTTAATTTTTGTTTTAAATCTCATCTTTGCAAACACTTTTTCAGACCAGTTTTTTTGAGTTCATAACTTTGTGGTTTAGCCGCCTTTTGAGACCAGCATCTTTTTTAGATTTTATGATACACACTTTAATTTCTTAAACCTGGTTTTTTTCATATTTTTTGGCTACAATCTTACCTTGAAAGCTAAAAATTTATTTGGTAAACTTAGTTAGAGAGTTAGACAAAACTTTGTTTTTCTTTATTTAATCCACAAATTGTTAGTGAGTGATCTTTGGAAGGATAATCCAAATAACAGGAACCTGTTGCAAAAAAGTACTTTTCTTTTTTAAACTACAAACGTTTAACCGTATGAAACAATAGTTTATAATTTAGTTTTTTTTGGTTATTTTTTTTTTTGTTTAGTTAAAGGGGGGAAACGAACAACCGACTCGAATGAAGTAAAATCTGCAACTGAGTACAAAAGAAACATGTTTTACTGCTATATAAATCGTATGATCGTGTTCCATTGCACTTGGATGAAAAAGTTTGAAAAAGAAAAAGCATTAAACATGCCAAATACTAACAACAACAACAACAACAAAAAAAAACAACATTTAACGAAGTCATACAGTTAACTACACGAAGTAATAATACGAGTCTGTGTCTTGTATGAAACTCGTATGTTAGTTAGTTAGTGCTACTAGCCGTTATTTCTATTGTTGTTGTTGTTGTTTTTGCTGTTGTACTAGTAAGTATTTAATGGTAAGTGAAGTTTTGCTTAAATTCGGCTTAATGAAATTTTAACTTCATACATGTTTGTTTGGGTTTAAGTAAAAGCACAGTGGTTTGAAGGTAATTATTTACTAAAGTTGGCTGTAAAGATTAAAGTATCCCTTTAATTAGGTTTCTTATAAGGATCTTATGATTTTAGGTTTGCTTCATTAATCGATCAAGGTTTATAAAAAACTCGATATGCTCGAACATCTTTTAAAATTTATATCCGATAAACATTATTAATAATGCATGATTGACTTGGATATATTTGGTATATTTGGACCACTCATCTACTGTGATTGAAAATTGACTACCGTCTTCAAAATATTATTTTTCTTCCAAAATAAATGCTTTTTTCTTCATCTTTCAAAGCATCTATCAAAAATAAAATCAGTTTTAATTTAAAATTTAATCAAGTGAATTAAACGTTTAGTCAAGTGAATTTAAAACTTTTATACGAAATATGCTTAAATATTTTGTATTACGTAATGTTTTTCTGTACGCTTTTTAATATGTGTTCTCCACAGACTATATAATTTTTTGATGCTTCGTTTTTATTTTTGAGATGGCTACTTCAGATATACCATGATACAAACTATTGCCTTTTTCTTAAATATCCTATTAAATTTTAATTGAAATTCTCCACTTTCTGCTTAAAATGTAATCTGATTTGTTATTTACTGATTTGTTGACATTTTTTATTAATACGCTCAGAAAAGTTAGCTTAGGGTTAACTTTTTAGTGCGGCACATGGGCGCTAAAATTTGGTTAATTTAAACGCGAGATTAACTATTACGCCAGTTAACTTTTTCCCGATTCTACTGCCATATTTAATTTAATTTAATTTAATTTAATTTAATTTAATATCCAAAATTTAGTTTAAAAGTTTTATTTGAAAATGTTTTTCAAGTGAACCCGAAGTGTTTAACAAAATAGCCCACTTTTTTATTCGATTATAGCACTGTTTGTTTTTTTTATTAAAGCAACAAAATTTTCTTTTAATGTAAAACTTGAAAATTAAAAAAAATTTATATTAAAAATGAAGTTGTAAATGACTTAAGTGTGTAAGAAGTACTTACATGGTTAAAGCATAAAAGCAGTTAAAACAAATGCATGTCAGTGTGTGTGTGTTTATTTCAATTAACGTTTCGTGGTGTATAATTCACCGCGAAGGAAATTAAAGCAAACGTTAAATATGAAAAGGAAAATATGTATACAAAAATATCGGTCATTATTTTGAACAGACAGACAGACAGATGGACAAACAAACAGACAGACGGACAAACAGACAGACAGACAGAGAAATAATCAAACGGACGGACACATGCTGATCAATCCAAATGGAATGCAAGTTGTTGTTGTTTATTATTATTATTATTAATTTCTGTTTTTGTAGTTTCAAACATTTTCATTGCTGTTGTTTTATGCACGAGTATGAATAATAGAATTTTTCATTACATTAATTTTTTTATGTGTAAAAAAAGAAAATAAATAAAATGAAAATTTTTGACCATTAACATTAATTGCATGTCGAACGAGTGCAGAGCAGCGAAAATGAAGCAACAAGTGTTAATAACTGAATACTGGTGGTGAGTGTGTTTCCACACATTTCTTCAATTCGGTTGGTTGGCATCTGGAAAATTTCATATTGTAAAATATTAAATTGAAAAAAAGAGTAATAATAACAAAAATTAACTAACTATGTAATTATATTGCTAAATACACACACACACACATACACATGTATAGACATCAACTCTATGTATGTTTGTATGTGTGTAAAATAATTAATATATTAAAAGTATAACAAAAAAATACTAAGATTGATTTTGAAAACAATGTTCACTTGTAAGATTATAGCATTTAAGTACCCTACGTCAGTGGGGTTGTACATAAAGTGTAGTCATAATTATATTAATAAGTCGAGCAATAAGTATATTCCAAAGACTGGTGGTCAGTCATCAAAATAAAGAAAACTCTGGCGATCCAAAACCGCATATAAAATAAACAGCCTGCCTTCACAGCAAAAAAATGAAAATTGATTTCAATTAAAAAATTTGTGCCATTAATTAAAACATTAATTAAATTTGCACCAGTTAACAAATTAATAGTATCAATTAAACGTTTCATTCAATTGATTAAACGTTTAATTAACTTAATTTAATTTTTAATGAAAACTGATTTTTTTTTGATTAAAGCTTAATTGGTGAACAATTTTAGAGAATTTTTTCTGTACAGTAAAATTCCCACCACTCCAAAATTTTCAAGTGCATTGAAACCGAAGTAAAACTTTCGGGAATTACAAAGACTTTATCATATTTGCGTATATCGTACAGAAGCTACAATTACAAATTGTAACTTAAGTCATATGCACATTTCCACTGATAGGTCCACCAAACCATAAACTTTTATTAAAAACCAATAGTTCAATGGGAAGTCACAATTAAAGTTTCTTAAAACGACTTTGTTTTTTCATATTTTTACAGGGAACCCATTAAATTTAATTAATATAAAATAATTATATATTTATTTATAAACTATTTCGAGATTTATGCGCATTTTGTTTTGATAAAAATTCTAAGGGTCCGATCGTCGATTTTAAACGAACACTTCGTTCGCTTAAATAACATTTAAAACAAAAGCAAATTATAAAATATTGTTTTTGCTTTACATGTAAGTAAAGCGATCGAAGTCTTCATTTGCAATGGACGAACAGGTAATTGAAGAGCAGGGATGTCAGCGCCTTGCACAATTGTGCAAATTAATTCACATGTACGCTTACGCTCTTTTATTTTGCGAGCGTAAAATATAATTGTTTACTGAGAACAGTGTTACCGTTCAAAATTTTCAAAAAGGGGCACAAAAAGGGGATTTTCAAAAAAAAAGTGTCACAAAAAGGGGAATTCTGAGAAAAAAAGGGGCAACTTTAAAAACAGGAAAATTTAAAAAAAAACGTATGTATTTATTAAATTATTTTCATCGAAAACTAAACATAACAAAAAAAATAAACTTCATATTTATAAAAAAATACATTATAGGTATATAATACAAATTCTTTGGGAAAAACACACATATACATATATATATACATATATATATATACATGTCTTGTTTGCAAGTAAACGATAATGAACTGTTGCATAAAATTTTTATTTAAATTATTTATACAAAAACAGTTACTAATTACTTGTAAATAAAACGAGCTTAAAATAGTGTAATAACAATACTTACAAAAACAAAAAATAGTTCATACTATGATTTGATACAGAAAAACTTTACATTTAAAATTTAAATAGATAGAGATATGTAGGTATATATGTAAGTATATGTACATAAATATTTGGCACTTGGATTATTTTACTTTTTTACCAAATAAATTAAGTTACGAAAAAACCTCGAGGAAAAAGCATATACATAAAAGTATTGAAAGGAAGATAGTTAATATCAGGTACAGATCCATTTTTTTATAAATTGCAGTGTTATGTTGTTTCTTCAACTATTAAATATCAATTTTTTTGAAAATGTAAATCTATATTTATTAATCAATTCATCACTTGGAATCCAATCTTCCAAGTCATTTTGATACAAATTTAAAGCGGATAACATAGTCTGACAGGTATCTACTTTCAGTATATTTGTCACTTTATTTTTTAAATATGCTAACTTAGAAAAAATCCGCTCAGCGGATGCACTACTATGTGGTAAAGTAAAAACATACGAAGCAAATTTATACAAGTTTGAATATAAATTGTCACCCAAACAGTTTTTTAAATTGCCAATTTCGTACCAAAATGTTTCAGGCTTAGATATTTTAAAAATTGCTTCATAGCTTTTATCGTTTGATCTGGTTTCTTAAAGTTTGAACTCTTTTACAAAATCATCTGGATTATTAATTATATCAATAAAAACGGTTATAATTTCAAAGTAATTTATGTCTTCAGCTGACTTAATAAATACTGGATCTAAAACCTTTAATGAACTCAGCCTCTTATCGCTAATATTAATTCTTGATAAAATTTCTTTGCACAGCTTTTGGTAAAAAAGTAAAATGTTGTTTTTAATTTCTACAATATCACTACTTAAGATGTTGTTAGTACATATTTCTAGCTCGGCTTCGTGGCCGATACATACATATATTAAGAGTTTCTTTTATATGCAGAACATCAACAAAATCAATTTGTTCTATATTTGTTTGCATAACATACTCTTTTTTTAAAAAATTTTTAAAAATTTCTAATACAATATCTTTCGTGGATGAAACTAAATATATAATTTGTGATGATTTGTTTTGAAAATTAAGGTTCAAAAAGGGGCAAAAGGGGCATAAAAAACTACAAAATGATACAAAAGGGGATTTAAAACAAAGGGGTCAAAAAAGTGGCACGGCAGTCAAAAAGGGGCAAAAATGCGACTTTAGTCGCATAACGGTAACACTGACTGAGAAACACTCTCATTCAGCGGGAAATATCGCAAATATTGCAAGGCCTGTTTTGAGGCCTCTAAATATATTTATGTATATAAATAAATATACAATAACTGTATGTAGGTACATCTTTTTTTATGTTTTATTATCTTTTTTATTTTATTTATTATCTATGTTTTTGTTTTGTTTTATTTCTGTTTTTGACATTGTACAATGATTTTAAAACAGGGATTTCCATTTCTTTGCACAATTGTGCAATTGTGGTTATTTTTTAAGATAGAATTTTAAAATTTTATAAAAATATATATGTAAAGTGAATCCTAATCAACAAAAATTTCAAATTTTCAAAATAATTGTTTTGCATTTAAGCTAACGATATGTGTTTTGTTCGTGAAAAAAATTCGTTGATGCCTGTAACAGGGTCCCTTTTTCTTTCGTTAAAAAGACGAACCTAAATGCAGAAATTATTAAGAAAAGAAAAAGCCACAAGAATTTGTTGGTATTTAGCTTGTAAAAATATTTTGGGTTCAGTACCAATCGCGTCGGTGGGTTTTTCTTTCTTTGAAAACACTTTTCTTAAGTAAGTAGAAATATTTAAGAAACAAGTAAAAAAGTCTTGTTTTGCTACAATTTATGTGTAAATAACCTCTACACATAAAAGCAAATGTGACAGCAGGTAAAATTTTTGGGTAAGAAGATGTGTTTTATTGATGTATTAATGAAACTTTATTGTTTCGCACTATTTTTATTGCTTACTTTTTTATCTACAATTATATGACCGAGTCTAAAGAGTAAACCTTACTACTTTATGGTATTTATTTAACGTAACTTTGACCTGTTGAGCAAAAAACGAAAAATATTGGAAAGAATTGTATTAGGTTGTAAAAAGACTTCAAATATTGTGAACTGCGCAATTTTTCCAAAAAATAAGCAAAGTTTCTGAGGTTCCAAATTAAATTTATTTAAATAATAACTGATTGTGTCTATCCATAACTCAACATTTTTCGATAATTGTATTATTATTTATTGCTTTTAAGTCTTCATAGCAATAAATGTAAGTTAACTTTAAATGGTCTGATGAAAAATGAATGGAAAGCATGAACTATATTTCCTCGAATAATGCTGGCCCTGGTGTTTGCATCGCCCTTTCATGAAAATGTTTTGTAAGTTTTAATACCTTACCTGATTCCCAACAATTTAATCGAACATAAATGACCCTTAGAAAAGGTCTTTAATAAGGCCTCGCAATAGGCCTCGCAACCGCATATTTCGCCCGCTGGGCATGTAAGAGATAAGAGTAACCTCACCAACACAATCATAATTGACATCACTGTTGAAGAGCGACATATCTCTCTAAAATCTTTCGGAGAATACAAATAATAATAAAAAGAATGCATAAGAAGCTATGCGATTGAAAATAACTAAATTTTTTTTGCATTATCTCATATTTCGATGTCACGTGTGACATTGATAATCAACATTTGCTATCAGTGTGTGCGTCGAAAGTATTTGCAGAAAGCTTATCAATATCTATATATATAAAAATGAAAAATGTTTGTATGTTTGTGTGTTTGTGTGTTTGTGTGTTTGTGTGTTTGTTTGTTGGCTTATAGACTCCGAAACTACTGAACCGATTTTCTTGAAATTTTAACAGTAACATCACGTGAGCCCTAAAAATAAAATAGGCTACTTATTTTTTCGATAGGGGCAGGGGAATTGGTACCCCCCATAGGATGCCAATATTTATTATCGCATATCTTAAGAGCCGCTGGACGCATTTTGCTGAACTTTTTGTAGTAGGATCTTCTGAGCCCCGAAATTAAAATAAAATAGCAGCGGGGGAAGTGTTTCCCCCCATAGGACGCCAATACTTAATATCGCGTATCTTATGAACTGTTATAGTGAGAATGTTCAAACTTTGTGGAAGTCACTCTTATGGTATACTACGCTTTTGAAAGTAAAAATAAAGCGGGTAGGCGCAGGGGGGAAAAACCTCCCATAGGATGCATATATTAAATATCGCTTAACTAAAGAACTATTAAAGGGGGAGTTTTTATACGTGGTTAAAGCTACTACTATGGCAAACTAAAAATTTCAGTATAAAAATGGGCGGGGTAAACAGGGGAGGAGCAGTACCCCTCATAGATAGAAATATAAATAAGAGCCACTGCACGCATTTTGTTAAACTTTTGGTAGTAGGATCTTCTGAGCCCCAAAATTGAAATAAAATAGCAGCGGGGGAAGTGGTTCCCCCCATAGGACGCCAATGCGTAATATCGCATATCTTATGAACTGTTATAGTGAGAATGTTCAAACTTTGTGGAAGTCACTCTTATGGTATACTACACTTTTGAAAATGAAAATAAAGCGGATAGGCGCAGGGGGGAAAACCCTCCCATAGGATGCATATATGAAATATCGCTTTACTGAAGAACTATTAAAGGGGGAGTCTTCAAATGTGGTTAAAGCTACTACTATGGCAAACTATAAATTTTAGTATAAAAATGGGCGGGGTAAACAGGGGAGGAGCAGTACCCCTCATAGATAGAAATATAAATAAGAGCCACTGCACGCATTTTGTTGAACTTTTGGTAGTAGGATCTTCTGAGACCCAAAATTGAAATAAAATAGCAGCGGGGAAAGTGTTACCCCCCGTAGGACGCTAATGTTTAATATCGGATATCTTTAAAACTGTTATAGTGAGAAAGTTCAAACTTTGTGGAAGTCACTCTTATGGTATACTACACTTTTGAAAATAAAAATAAAGCGGGTAGGGGAGGGGGGGGGGGGGAAACCTCCCATAGGATGCATATATTAAATATCGCTTAACTGAAGAACTATTAAAGGGGGAGTCTTCAAACGTGGTTAAAGCTACTACTATGGCAAACTATAAATTTCAGTATAAAAATGGGCGGGGTAAACAGGGGAGGAGCAGTACCCCTCATAGATAGAAATATTAATAAGAGCCACTGCACGCATTTTGTTGAACTTTTGGTAGTAGGATCTTCTGAGCCCCGAAATTGAAATAAAGTAGCAGCTGGGGTAGTGGTTTTCCCCATAGGACGCCAATGTTTAACATCGCATATCTTAAGAACTGTAATAGTGAGAATGTTCAAACTTTCTAGAAGTCACTCTTATGGTATACTTCACTTTTGAAAATAAAAATAAAGCGGGTAGGCGCAGGGGGGGAAATACGTCCCATAGGAAGCATACATTAAATATCGCTCAACTGAAGAACTATTAAAGGGAGAGTCTTCAAACGTGGTTAAAGCCACTATTATAGTAAACTATAAATTTCAATATAAAAATGTGCGGGGTAGACAGGGGAGCAGCAGGACTCCTCATAGAAGACATATAAATAAGAGCAACTGCACGCATTTTGTTGAACTTTTGGTACTAGGATCTTCTGAGCCTCAAAATTGGAATAAAATAGCAGCGGAGGAAGTGATGCCAATCATAGGACGCCAATGTTTAATATCGCATATCTTAAGAACTGTTATAGTGGGAATGTTCAAACTTTCTAGAAGTCACTCTTATGGTATACTACACTTTTGAAAATAAAAATAAAGCGTATAGGCGCAGGGGGGAAATACCTCCCATAGGATGCATACATTAAATATCGCTCAACTGAAGAACTATTAAAGGGAGAGTCTTCAAACGTAGTTAAAGCTACTATTATGGTAAACTATAAATTTCAATATAGAAATGGGCGGGGTAGCCAGAGGATGAGCAGTACCCCTCATAGATAGAAATATTAATAAGAGCCGCTGCAAGCAATTTGTTGAACTTTTGGTAGTAGGATCTTCTGAGCCCCAAAATTGAAATAAAATAGCAGCGGGGGAAGTGTTACCCACCATAGGACGCCAATGTTTAATATTGGATATCTTAAAAACTGTTATAGTGAGAAAGTTCAAACTTTGTAGAAGTCACTCTTATGGTATACTTCACTTTGAAAATAAAAATAAAGCGGGTAGGCGCAGGGGGGAACTACCTTCCATAGGATGCATATATTAAATATCTCTCAACCGATAAAGTGGTTAAAGCAGTGTAGCGAAGCGCACCGGGTTAAGCTAGTTTTTTATAAAAATAAAATTTAAAAAAAACTTACTGAACAACTAGAAGATTTGTGGTCTTGGTACTTATGCAAAGTTGGTCACATGCGACATCGTAATAATGAAAATTAAAAATTGGAAAATTGTTTTTTTATATTAATGATTTATTTTCTTGTGATAATTGTAAAGAAAACAAAAAGTTTTCAGAGAATAAACTTAATATTTATTTATTATTATAGAAGGAGCTATGACAATTATGTGTGAAATAAAATCTCAGTCAAGTGCTCGCCATTTTCAATGGCTCTGAGTTATAATTGAGGTTCAATGTCGTTAATGTGCCGAATTATCTCATCCATTACACCTTTTCTTTTTATTATCCCCAAAGAGAGCAGTCCAACGGTGTCAAATCACATGATCGTGAGATAACACTGCCATTAAATTTCTCTCGCAAAAGAGTCGTTATTTCGTTGGCTGTGTGGCAAAAGGCACCATTCTGTAGGAAACACTTTATATCCAGGTCCATATCCATAATTTCTGGCCATAAAAAGTCTGTTATCATCTGACGATAGCGAACACCATTCACTTTAACTGCCTGACCGACCTCTTTTTCGAAAAAGAACGGGCAGATTCCGCCGAAAAACCGCATAAAACAGATGTTTACACATTTCCAACAGACCAGGTTTGCTAAAATATGCGTACAATTTTCCCGATTGTGGACACATTTGGTCGATTATATTGACCAAAAAATTCACGAAGTGAAAAAAATCTCAACGCGCTGCTCAATTGTGTGCCTCTCCATCGTTCAATTTGTCGAACACTGAAACAAAGAAATATCAAATAAAGTTGTGCAAAAAACTTGATTTTAAGTTGTGGCTCACAAATAACATCGAGCATTATGATTGGGTCACGTGCGACATCGCAAGTATGAAAATTAAATTTTTTTTTAAATTTACTTGCAAACGCACTGTAAGTAGACCTTGGTTGTAGTCATATATTTTTTTTCAAATTTATATTTATTTATTAAGGTCTATCATTTTTTTAAAGTTATTTATTTGAAAAATTTTCATATTATTCTAATGTGTGTTCTAAGTCAAATTACAATTTTTTAAAGCATTTATACTTTAATAGTCCTATTCCTTCAATATTTTCCAGGAATATTTTCTATGCACTATCAGAATTTTCGCTTGTAATTTGACTTAGAATTTTTTATTATTTTACCAAGTTCCTAGGTGGAACATAGGACCACTTTCTGCTCTTTATTTCATTATACATTGGCTTTTGATTGCACCTTTCCTATGTTGGTTCGATATTATGTTTGGCCAATGGATTCGCAGGATTCTCCTTAGACATCTGTTTACGAATGCCTGGATTCTGCTGATTACTATTGCAGATGTATTCCATGTTTCGCGCCCATAGAGCAATATAGATTTTACATTCGAGTTGAATATACGTATTTTGGTGCTACGCTTAATCTGTGATGATTTCAAGTCATAATTCAAGGCTCCAAATGTTTGTCTTGCTTTTTTCATAAGATTATTTATGTCCATTTCGTAGCCTCCTGTGGATGTTAATATGCTACCAAGATAATCAAATAACCCTAATTCTTCCAGTGGTGTATTGTATAAAATAAGTGGCGGCTCTTTTCGCGTACTCTTGCACTTGGTTCAGTTTTTGCTGCATGCTGGACTGCTGATGCGAATTAATATGAAAATTTATATAGTAAATGCTACTCACCATGAGAAATAAATTCCCAGATTCTATTTATTATAAATTATTTTATATTTTCGATATTACGGCACGCCTTTGTGCGACTTAGTTAGGGAAAATTAATCATTTAAAATTTTGAATAATTTTTGATTAATTGAAATTTATTGTGATTTTATAGCGAAACAAACGTAACGAATAAAATGATATGAATATAATGATATGCAGTAACTGTCAAGTGATCGAAATTTGGCCACTTGAGCTCGTTTATATATAATTTCGTAAAAAGTGAAACAGAAGCAACATAAATAAAATGATGGCTAAAAATGTCACGTGCGACAGGTCACATGCAAAAATTATTAAAACTAACTTAAAAAATAAAGTATAAATAGTTTTTGGGTAAAATCAAAACAATTTTAGTGCATAAAATTCTAAAATTAGTCGCATCAAAGTATTGGCTCAGGTTTCGCTAAAGCTGGCACTTCTTTCTTCGTCACGTGCGAACGCCTTGTGTTTTTGCAATTGTCTTGAAAACGAAAAAATTTATTAAAATAAACAATAGAACAAATTATAGGGCTAACTAAATAAGAGCTATAAGTTAAATCTAATGTAAAAATAAAAATGTATTTTATTGATTTTTTTTTTCACTTTAAATGTGAACGATGCGGCGGCCACGTTCGAGACGTTGGAAACGCCCATGTTAATAACACTTTATAACAATATACGTGATCACATTTAGTTTTTGAATTTAAAATGTGTGCAAACAAGAGAGGAGCTTAAAATAGCAAATTTAGCTTAATCTTTCTTAATCTTAATAAAAAATAGTAGAAATAATGCTGATCTAAACCATAGATTACTGGCGTAGTCCCGGTTTGGTACTAGGGGACTTTAAATGAGGCCACTAGGTGGCCAAAAAAAGTCCAGTCATATTATGGCCGTAGTCTTATCGTAATTTATTGAAAACGCATTTATTATTTCCCTAGGGGAAAGGCAACAAGCACCAAAATTTCACGCGATAGTTCTAAAGTGATAGGGACCGGTTCTAGTTCTAACATTTTATAAGAAGTGAACTTGTGACTTTATTTGTTACCTTTTTGACACTTTGTAACAGGTCACTGAAGTAACCTAAATGGACACATTAAATTTTGTTTAAATAACGCCTGTCGCAGATATTGTCCCGAGTGAACCATATAAATTGGATAGATCTCCTTCATATAAAGTAATATAAACAGAATGCATTTGCCCGACCAAATTGGAGTCTATTAACTAGTTTTGTGCCAACTCTTTTTTTTTCTTTTGGAGTAACTACAATTTATCTACAGTTTTCACCTATCACAACTCGGTCCATTTTGTTGTATTATATCACAAGTAGGGGTTTTCCCGAGATTTCCCGAGATTTCAATTATTTTCTTTCCCATTTTCCCGGGATTTTTGTTGCGGGATCCCGAGAAATAAAAGTTCCTCATAGTTTAAGAAAAAAGCTATTAATACTTTGAAATTTAGTTTTATATTCTCTAAAAATTAGCATCTGTTGATGGGTTGTCGATTAGATCAATAACAAGAAGTGTGTACGTTCGTAAATTAATGTCTACTGACGCAATAAATCTACCAAAAGCAGAATGTGCCGTGCAACAGTTGACAATTAATAAATTTAGTGAAGTGAAGAGTTAATAAAGAACATAAATTCAAAATAAGATGCAGGCAGTAAATTTTAATTGTCCATGGACAAGTCTTAAAAATAGGAGATACCAAAAATAACAAAACAAGTCATAAATGATTAAAATCTGTTTGCAACTTTTGATTTTATTCACAAAAGTCGACAAATTTTAATTAATTTAAGAATTTCATAAAACGCAATATTTGTATGGGAGCCCCCTAAGAGATGGTGATAAATTTGTCGACTTTTGTGAATAAAATCAAAAGTTATAAGTCTGCAAAAAATTAGAAGCTTAGCTACATTTTTTAATTTTGTATGAATTTTTAAAAAAATTATGTTTCAATAACGACTACTCATATTAGAAAAAGAGTTAAGGCCCAACCAGAACATGAATGAGGTCGCTTAAGTCAACTTAAGTAGCTGTGCGAATACATATAAAACATATATGGCAAGCTACAATGTACTTAATGATGCTTTTCGTCAAGTTTCTTCAAATGTCATTTGCTTAAGCAAAGTGCCAAACTGAACGCACATTCCGTACGAAAACAGCTGTGTATGTATAACAATAAAAAAAATAAATTAAAATGGACTTTTTTAATTTATTTTCCGTTTTTTTAAGACACTCAAAAATTATCTATTTTTAAATTCTTTACAAATTAAATAGCATAAAATAAACAAATACACGGTTGGACTTTTTGGTACTTTTTAGTTTGAAGTACTCGCAAAAAAACAAAATATTGCACAAATATGCAACAATGGTTAAATAGATATTAAGTACATTATGGCCACCTAAAAGTCCTTTTTTATTTGCTTATGCATTTGACAGACTTTTCGTTAATTTTTGACAGTTGCTTATGCATGTTCTGGTTGGGCCTTTATACTTTTCTGAAATGAAATTTTATTGCGGAATTTCGGTTTTTTAGTAATTTCAATAAACTAAACCGTTTTTGAGTTACGCGAGTTTATGTTGTGCAACCTCCTCCATTTTCGAAATAACGGTATATCTCGAAAACCAGGCCACCACTGGATTCAGCGTCTCCGAATTATGTTAAAACGCCATGTGCCCGGCTTGTCACGAAAAAAAGTGTCAATTTCATGCACAGTGTAATTCAAGTTCCCCTTTTAACCTTTAATTAATTTTTGGAGTATTTAGGCATTTCTTTTACTTACTTTGTAAACAAGTTCCCTTACGCTTTAAAAAAAAGTATTTTTCATTTATTTAAAACAAATTTACTTTGTATTATTTATATGGAGCGGGATCCCGGGATCCCGGGAAATTAAAAATTTTTTCCCGTTTTCCCGGGAATCGAAAAACTCCGGGAAAAAAACTCTAATCACAAGGTTAGTGCTTTTAGAACAATTGACATAAATTTTCCGCAGGGTTGGTTCTAGTTAAAAAATAGATAGATAATTTAGAGTGATCAATAGTCAGTTTGGTCCTTGTTAAACATAGTATTGACTTAAGGCTACTCAGTCTGACTATAATTTTTCCATAGTCAGACCACAGACTTATCATTGTCGGACTATAGTGTGGTCATAATCTGACCTTAGTGCGGTTATATACTGAACAAAATTTAGTCATAGTGAAATCAGAGTTTTTTCAGGGCTGTGGAGTCGTCAAAAAGTGAAAACTCCAACTCCATCCGATGAAATTTTTTAAGTACGACTCCGACTCCGACTCCGACTCGGACTCCAACTCTGACTCCTTTGATTTGCAGTGTATATGACTCCTTTTTTAATGAAGTTCATTTTAAATGGTTAAATAAAGCACAAAAAGATTCCATAAAAATTTCAAATCGGTATTTCAATTTTAACACATGCCGCATTGAGCTTTAATGTAGTTATTTACATATGAGTAGGTGATATGCAAAACTCGTTCGTTGCACTTTATTCGAATCTTGGGAAAATGCAAAAAACATATTGCGCCCGATTAAATGGACCAAATTATTTAAACTATTTTGATTCTGACGTGTTTATGCAATTCTTGATTAATAACTCAACAGTTGAAAAATTGAAATTAAATGAAATATAGAAAAAAATAGATTTCATTTTAGAACTAAAGAGTTTTACTACGAAGTTTTGAAAGAAAGAAACGAGTTTTGCTTTAATTCATATGGATCGAAGTAGTTTTGCCACCAGGAAAATTATTCACTGAGTTTAAGTATATTTGGAAAGTTATATTATTTTATTAAAATTATGCAAACAGTGGTATAAAATGTAACAATAGTTATGTAGGGGAGGGATAAAAAACACCAATTGACATCTTTTTCGAAATACGTTTTTTATACTGTTGGAATTAGAATTTTTCCTCTATGGATGCGTAAATTCCCATAAGTCTTAGCTAATGTAGTTTTCGAGATAGAAAAGTTTATAAACAACACCGAAGACAACTTGCTGAATTTGTAGACAATTTTAATTAAAACTTGCAGATGCGCCTTCAGTTTTTACTTGAATAATTTGTATAACACATTTCGAAGAGAAAATTAAGGTAAAAGAAATTGTTGCAAGCCTTGTGTTATTATTGGGAAATCGCAAACCTTTTGTTGTTGGACTTGGTACTGTTTGTCTCAAGGGATTGAACAGTACCGTTACGATCATGGGAGGTAAAGAACACCAAGTACAATTTTATAAGTTAAGGTATGTTGCCTTATATGACGTAATTTTATTAAGGATATCATCGACATGAAAAAAAATTAGAGTCGTCTAAAATATTCGAACAAAGGCAAATTTAAAATATAGAAATAAAAGTATTTGAGATTTTCAACATGTTTTTTCGGTCTGCTCTAAAGTTTTCAAAGTGTGGCTTGGTGTAGTTTATCTCCCTACTGTAGAGATAAAAAAAATCAGAATTTTTAAACAAATTAATTTAAATCTTTTTGATCAGTGCACTCTCCATAATTTTTTCCGTCCCATAGTTAATCAATATTATTATTGTCCAAGACCAAAATATAATACTGCACGTCTTTTTTCTCTCTCCGATTTTCCCCAAAGTGAGTAGATAAAAGTGTTCTCTAATATTTTTTCGGGTTAACACCCGCATTGATGGGAATTATATCTAAAACATTTTTATGTATTTGCCGAGTTCCTTTTATTTCTATTGGCATTCACTTTAAAAGTTGTAATTAAACATTTAGTTTGTAGCTACAGCAGATTTCTAGTCATATGTATATGAACATTGCTACAAAAACATTTTCCAATATAAGAATTATAAAAAACGAATATATCCAAGCGAACCTGTATACAAAATTTTAGAAAAAGACATGCTTTCATACAATCTTTATATTTATCCTCATAAAGTGTTAAAAGATTTGCCAAAATCAATTGTTATCTCAATTTTTGAAACTCACCTACTCATGACTTCAAAATTTTTAAAGCAAAATCTCTTAAAAATGTTTTTATTTTGAAAAATATTAGAAAAGTTTTTATGCCGAAAAATGTTGGAGTCGGAGTCGCGGGTTTTTGTGGGTACTACAACTCCGACTCTGGTACAAAAACATCAACACCGACTCCATAGCCCTGCTTTATTTATAGTCCAGTTATATAACTGATCTTAATATAGTCTGCTTATAGATTGATCTTTTGATCTGATCGTAGTAGTTTGAAAAGGGAGTCATAATTTCAATTGTCTGTGCTTTGTCTAGGCACACATTGGCAAAATGTTCAACATGCTTTGTATTAAATAAATTACTAAATCTCTTCGCTAAAATTCACTTTCTAGTCGGCCTGGAATGACCGAACAGATTTATCTAGTTATATTTTCAAATTTAAGAAGAATTCAAAACAACAAACTTTAACGTTGCTTACAAAAGCGTATCGTACGAAATTGCAACGCTTGAGTGCAGAAAAGCGTTGATGAATTTTTATTTTGCTTTCGTTTGTAGTTTTTTGAAAAAAAAAAAAAAAAAAAAAAAAAAAAACAAATTAACAATGAGCATGATGGTCTATTAGAAATATAGACAGGTTTTCAATCAACAGAAAGTAAATCGAGCAGAGATTAGTGTGTCTGCGTTTGAGCGTGTTTTTTTGTGAAAATGTGTTTGTTGTATTTAATTCAAGTTCGTTGCTAAAGTCTTTTGATTTTGGTTTCTATGAATCACCATTAAAAAAAGACTAAAAACTTAAAATAATTTCTTAAAAATTAATTCAGTTAAACCATTTTTCGTTGTACTTCTTTTCGCAATCAAATAGCAGACCAACAAAATACAATGTTAACATTTTTTATTATTAAATTTACACTAAACAAAAAAAATCTCTTGCTTTCGTTTAATTGTTTCTTTTGCTTTTCAACTTTTATTTATGTTTTAAGGTTATGACATCGTTTTTTATCTTTAGTTTGCTTCTTTTATTGCTTCTTTTATTTTTCAAGTGTATTTTTATGTCACTTTTCTTGTTATTGCTGCCCTTAATTAAAAATCATAGTTAATAATGCGAATAGAAGAAGAAAGAAAAAACAACAAAAATAGCAATCGAAAGACTTTCAAAATTAAAACTAAATCCAAGAAATTAATAATAAAAAAAAAGCAAAAGAAGACATTAAATAAAAATAAAACCGTAACGAAATTCATGTTTGAAGAACTACAAACATTAAAACGTTTTTAATAGTTCGCTGATTGCTCTTGAATTGGACGGACGCTCATGCAATAATCATGTCTTTGAGTTAAACTTTTTTCCTTTTTTTTTTCATTTTTAGTCGAATAAAAATTTTTCTCATTACCAAACCTTAAAATAAATAAGAAAAGTAATAATGTTAAGTGGTAAACATGCATGTTTTAATAAAAAAAAAAGTTATTTTTGCGCTATTTGCTTAAACACTGCAAAAAACTTTACTTAGCCGAAAAAAGACTCTACGAGTATCTATCCACAGTAGCAGTGAGATGATTCACACTCTTGAGGTATAATTTATGTACACCTCACTTGCCATGTGCGTGTTCCTAAAATTCTTCAATATCTTTGGCCGAATCTGTGTCTGCATGTAAAATTAACAAGGCATTGAACTTGTTAATGTTTTGATATTTCTTTTTTACTTCTGCATTTGCAAGAATGTTGCAGTTGTTTGTTTGAATTTTAAGTTTTTTAACACGGGAAGCTCAGAAGCTTTTGCTGGCAGAAATATTCGATTGTTGAGGAGTCTCACAACATCGCAGATATTGGATCGAATTGGAGAAAATGTAGTAGGTTAATTTGTCAAACGTTTTAGTCCTAAATGTTTTCAATAGAGAGAAATTTATAAATTTATAACTCTCAAATATTTTCAATCACAGCTACGATGTTCAAAAATTCTATTATCAGATATTTGACTAGGATCAAACAGTACACAGAACAAAATTAAGGCAATTATTAGAATTGTGGTTATTTTGTTGAACTATTTATGGTTTTTAATCCAAACTTTTAATATTTTAATCAGACTTAAGTTCATAAAAATGGCTGCGAGTGTAAGACGGCAAATCCATCTGAGGAGATAGAGTGGTTGCGATCGAATCATGTCATGGTAACCAGCCGCCTGGGTTCGAATCTCAGGTCAGTCAAGAATTATCAATAACAATTTTAATTAATTTTCATGTTGTAAAATTCCTTTCTTTATAAAAATAATTAAATAAAAATTAAATTTGATGAACTTAAGCCTGATTAAAATATTAAAAATTTGGAATAAAGACAATTTTTTTTTTTTTAAATTTAGTCATGTAAATAAAACGTTCACTTTTATCAATAAAATTTCTGCAGAAAATGTTTTAAATTTACTTTTTTTCCTGGTGTAGATAATACTATGAAGGCACTATGTGCCGACAACGATCTGATTAGGCCATAAACTATTAATATAATCTAAATATAGGAATTGCAGTTCGGTTTTAACCGAAATACCCAAAAACCGAAACCGAAAACTTACCACAAATCTCGGTTTTAGCTTTTACTTTAAATACATGTTTATGATAAAGGCAATTGCAAATTATACATAATAAACTTTCTTCATAACAGCCTGGAAGAATGGCAAGGTTTTTCAAAATTCTTTAAATTTAAAATAAGTGCTAAGAAGAACAAGTGTTTCTTTTTTAAAAAAAGTACCTAAATTGAAAAAAACTAAATTTATTACATACAAAAAAATATATATCTGTGGCAGGGATGATAAATGTCATTTTCAAAATTGTACTTAATTCAGTTTACGACGCTAATAAAACTTAAACCCAAAATTAATTTTTATTAATTAAAATAATAAAAAAAGTTAGGGTGTTTTTTAAACCGCATGAAAACTAACGATATCGATTACTATGCTTTGACAGTTGAGATATAAACCGGTTTTTGTTGACATATCTGTACAATTAGGTTTGTAAAGTCATCATCAATCGTTTAACGCTAGAAAGCTTCTTAATTGTGGGAATTCACTTTGAAAAAAAATAATAGCCTATTTCCGATGTGCAAACTAATTCTTTCTTTCGACCAATTACATTTAAAACAAATTCTAAAAACTTTGTTTTTGTTTTAAATTTAGGCAGTAAATCTGTTAGCAAAGTTCATAGAGCACTTTAATCAAAGAGTTGTGTTAACTGGTGAAGCTTACTTCTGCTTAAATTGTTACGAATCACTATCACATCATCGATCCCAAATTCTTTCGAAATGAGCAAGGAGCTGCCGTTACGGTTAAAAGCGACATTTGGTTCCAACAAGCCGGCACACAACGCGCTTAGCAATCCAATTTGGTGACAACTTTATTTCCAGAATTGGTCGTTTTCAATGGCCCACTCGTTCGTGCGATTAAACGCATCTTGATTACTTTATATGAGACTGTGTTAAGTCATTTATGCCGACAAACCTGTTACTCGTGAAGCATTTTATGCCAATATTCAAGCCACCATTACGGCCAGATTTATTGGAAAAAGCTCTGTATTTTCAGTTTATAGTCACTACCATTTTTAGTCTCATAAGCGATATAGTTAGTCTATTTTACCTTTATTGTCTTCAAAGGAACTAAGAATTAAATCGTTTAATTTTTGTTATCGAATGAAATTAGTTTTTATCTGTGGTATTTGTATTTGGTATCTTATTTTTATTAAATCAATCTATGTTGCAAACCCATACGCCTGCAATCGTTGTAATAAATATTCGTGTTTTATTTTCCATATTCACATAAATTGATTATATTGAATTCGGTTATATGCCTTATATGTAAATAAGGCTTAAAGTCTCATTTGGGATACAGTCGACGATTCAGCTGCAACTAAAGGATGTGATTATATGCGAAATGTACTTAAGTCACAAATTGAACGGATCAAATGGATAATGTAACTTGTAGCCGTGGCGGAGATATGCCTTAAATTATATTTAAAAATAAAATAAATACCATACAATTTTCTACCAGATTACAATAAACGAATTTTAATCCAACAATATTTGTGTCTTGTATTATCATTTTAAGTCGTCATCATGCAACTACATTAAAATTCACTTAGGCCCGTTTTCACAATTTACCAATAGCTAAAGGTAGGATTTTATCGGCCGTATAAAAAGTGTTCCATTATTACAATTTTTGTTAATTAATAATAATAAAGTTTTATATTTAACTCAAAAATTGTATTTTTTATAAATGAATTTTTTTATAGTTTTATGTGTAACCACTTTTTGTATACCCAGTATATTATCCAGTACTTAATATAAGCTTTAATCTTTGTATTGGATTGTAAAACTTAAAATTAAATAAATAAAAATAAAGAAATATTAAGTTAAGACGAAAACTTTTTAATTTTTTTTAGGGTTCATAGTAGAACAGCATAAAATTCTGTAAATTTGTACGCTTTCTTTTTTTATGTTGTGGTATGAAAAAATTAATTTTTCAATTATCTAACCCTTGGTATGGTATAATTCATAAATTTTAAAACGTTTGATATTTCTGCGGCATTTTAACAGACATCTTAAGCGGTTTTTAGCAACCTCTAATCTAAATATTAGTAGAACACTAATACAGGTGGCTCATACAGGACGTTAGCCCTTAACTCGAACGTAGAATAGATTTCCAGGCCCCTCAATAGCTTGCACTTATTTTCAAATTTATGACACCAAGATTAGGTATGTCTTCTTCCACTTGGTCTTTCCATCGACATTTTGGTCATCTCCTTCTACGTGACCATGTTCTTACGCCCAATGACCTAGGATTCTGTTGTCCGTTGCCATTTTGCAGTGTTGAAGGCATTTCTTATTTCAAGTGTTATTACAACACAATATTCCTTTGCCAATTTGGCCCGTGTGGCTATTGTCACAACTTCGCCGATTGCATCTGTTGTGCTCTTTCCCTTCCGGAAGCCAAATTGCATCGGGGATAATCCACCGAGGTTTTGCACGTATTCTTCCAGTCTTTGTAGTAGTACACTTTCCAGAAGTTTCCCCATTGAGTCCAGCATACATAAAGGTCGGTATGAATCAGGTTCATTTAGCGGCTTATCTCCCTTTTTTAACAACACCAGCTTCTGTATTTTCCATTTTTCCGGAAAAACCCCGTTTTCAATGCACCTATTAAACGTATTGGTAATTAGTTCGGGCCATATTTCTTCTACTACCTGTATAATCTCGTTTGGGATACAATAAGGTCCAGGACTTTTGTTATTTTGAGCTGCTTACAAGCAATTTTTATCTCGTCTGTACTCAGCGGAGTGAAATCATCCACTTGTAATCTAGATTTACGCCCTAATGCATCTGCGTCCAAGGGGAACAACGTCTCTACTATGGTTTTTGCCCATGTTGGCTCTTTAATGCCGGGGATTTTTTTGCTTCTCCCAATTTCTTCATGGTTATTTTATATGGCTTACCCCACGGGTCGTCATCTTGTATAGATCTTTCCAGCACATTCTCCTGCTTTCTTTAATGGCACATCATAGCAATTTTCGTGATCTTTTGTATTCATACAAAAGGGTTAAATTTCCATGGTTTCTGGTTGATGCACGTCGTGCAGCAAGACATTTGCACCTTATCTCCCTGATTTCGTCATTCCACCAGCAGACCGGTTGTTTGTTGTTATACGCTTTAGTTTTGGGCATTCCCACGTTACGTAAGAGCTTAAGCTGTATTGTCCACACTTAAACTGTTAACTGAAGAGTGCAGATTTCTATCTCTGATTTGGGTTATGTACTCCGTGAGTTTTTGTTTATTCAGTTTTCTGATGACAGTCGTGCTATTACCAATCTTGAATGTGATGTACTGATGGTTACTCAAGGTGATATCCTCCAGAACCATCCAGCACATATCAATGTTACGTTATGTCCATTATGCTCCCACCTGTTCCCCTTCGGAAAGTGAGTTTATCGCCGACATTAAATAAAGTCAGGTTATGACTGGCTATAGTTTCGCTAACAGTGATTCCTCTATTGTCGAGGCTTGCTGAGTTTCTATCTGGAGACTTACTGTTGAAATCATCCCCGATGATGACCTTGTGTCCTGAACCTCTAACTGAGGTGAAAAAAAGACAACTATTTATCCTTATCCTACCAATTGTCGCATACACTAAACATGTATTGCTTTCGTCAACTTCATTTATTGTTAGTTTGGGGGTTTCTGATCATGATTGCTGCCCGATGACTAGTGTCCTCATACCAGACTTGTAATGGTGGTTTTCTATACTGCTCACTTATCAGTAGTATATCCGTGTGTTCCTTTCTGTTGAGGATTATACTTATAATGTTTTGAACGTATAGCTGTGTCTCATTCTCTTCTTCTGCTTTCTGCCGAACGTGCCTAAAGCGTGGGCAGTGGAACATGACGTGTGCTGGATCTTCTTCTTCTTCTTGATTCGAACATGTAGGACAGTATGGACTACTGTCCAGGCCAAATCTGTACAGGTAGCTTTGATACCCTCCATGACCAGAAAGGAATTGCGTCAAGAAGTAGTTTACCTCTCCATGTCTTCTGTTTAACCAATTATGTATTTCCGGAATAAGTTTGAAGTCCATCTCCTTTTGCGGATATTTTCCCATCTACTCTGCCATTGTCTTATAGATTTCTCTCTCTCAAGGTTACGTACGCTATTGCTGATTGCGTTGAGGTTCTTCTTATATCGCCTTATCGTTTAGCTTTATCTGCTAAAATATTTATGGGAATCATTCCCGATATGACTTAGGCCGATTCAGCAGAATTGGTTCGATAGGAGCAGCATATGACTAGACAAACAGGCATGTTCTGAAAATCATTTTTTGTGAAAGTGATTTGAAATCACAAGAAAGGTGTTCTGGCCAAAAATCTTTTTCCATAATTGTGATTTTAAACCGTTCAGCTAAGTGGTCACCGATTTAAAATTACATGCTTATTTTTTCCACCATTTTAAACCCAGTTAAAACTTTTGTGGTTTTCAAAACACCCTTAAATAATAATTGTGATTTTAAAATCACAAGTGATTTGAAATTTTGTGATTTTCAGAACATGCCTGTATGACTAGACTATACTAGACTATGGGAGATAAAACTATTAAAAACTCTAAGGACCATTTTTACAACATTTCATAAGTTAAAGAAATGGTTTTGTCGGAGATATAAAAAGTAATTTATTATTTTAACTTAACTTTAACCCACCCGGTAGGAAGGATAAACTTAAATTTAACATATTGCTCACTTTAGTTTAATCAGTTTAGCTCAAAGTGCAGTGTCTTCCAGGCTGAGATCCTAGAGAAATGGAGGGCGACGGAAGTGATACTGGATCACATCGTGGGTGGATCTGTGGTGACAATTTACGTCGATAGTCAGGCGGCGCTTATGGCATTGCCAAATTATACGGTGTGATCGTCCCTGGTCGCTCGGTGTAGGAATGCTCTTAAGGAACTCATGAAGGCATTCAATGTAAGGCTGTGTTGGGTACCTGGACACCGCATGGTTGATGGAAATGAAGTGGCAGACGAACTCGCGAGAGGAGTTTGAATCTGGACTTGCTGGTAAGGGACATGGGGTGAAGCTCCCTATGTTACTACTATGGGGTGATACGGGAAAAATTCCGTGATGACGTTAACCGATCCTGGAGGGACAGAACGGATTGTAGGGTGTCTTGGGCACTTTGGCCCAGACCGGACGCGGGGCAACCAGGGTTCTACTGGGATTGGATAGTGGTGGTCTTAGAACATTTATAGGGTTCCTGACGGGTCATTGTCCAATTAGGGCTTTTACGGGCAAATGGGAAAACACCATACCAGACTTCTGCAGATTATGCGATGATTCAGAGGAGCTGGAGACGACCGAGAATGTACTTTGCCATTGTCCTAGGATGCAGGGTCCCAGACAGAAGTGGCTAGGGGATAGATTTTACGACGAACTGGATGTAATCCGGCTGATCTAATGGTATTTGTCAGGGAAATAGTGCGTTTGCTTCTGTTGAGGGGACTGTAGAGAGGCTAATAATTCTCCCTACTAACTTTCTAACTTTCTTAATTTTTCTTTTCTCTTTCTTCTTTTCAATAAAGGGATTCACAATGGACCGCATTGGTCTCCCAGTGGAAGTTTGCCCTTGGGCACATAACCCTTCTTAACCTAACCCAACCTTAGTTTAAATCAATGTTGGTTGTAATTGTAAAAAAAACTATACGTGGGACAAAATCCTAACTTCAACTATCGGCAAGTTGTAATAATGACCCTTACAGAACTATGCCCAAGTACAATATTGCTTAGAAAGAACTATAATAATATGTGACAAAATTATGAAAAACCTATGACGAAACTTAACACAGTTCTGACCAGTGTTGCCAATTTAGCAATTTAGTGCCTAGATTTCGCGATTTTTAATCTCGCTAAGAAATTTAAAAATCAATTTAGCCATTTTGTAAAGCCAGATTTTTAAGGCAAAATATGTTATTAAAGCAGCATTAGTTGTGTTGTAACGTTAAATTGTTCCTTGTTAGTTAGCGCAAAAGACTTTTTACAACAAAAAAAAAATCAATGTTATCGATAATTTGAATTTTTCGGTTTTCGGAAGATTTTCCTAATGTTAAATTTATTGTTACTAGTGCGGGGAAACTATCGATAGTCTTTAAATATCGAAAATATCGATATAATTATTATTTAAAATACAGCTTTGAAGACATGTAACACATACAGTTTTTTACTTGCTGTTATCAATTCGCGCTGAATTACAGCAATGAATACAAACGACCAGAATGGCAGGTGGTATGGATTGCTTAGGTGTGCTTTTTTACTGCTAATTAAAGACCTTTACGTCGAAATTTGTTTAGAGAAATTTGAAATGTCAAATATTTTTGTAATGTTGTAAAAAAATTGCAAATACAAATGCAATTGCAATTACGAGTATAGAATAAAACAATGATCGACCATTAGAGGAAAAGTCCGCTAGATTGAATACCTTTTGGGTTGAGAATCAAAACTAATTTAGAGCATTATCTAAATTTGCAATAAAATATCTTATAGTCCCTGCTACTTCGATTCCTTCAGAAAGGTGCTTTTCAGTATGCACATACGTCTCATACGTTCAATTAAGTGATAAAAACAACGAACTGTAGCCTGATAAAAAACTTGTTTAAGGTTTCCTGCTCAAGTACAAACATTCAGTAGATTGTAATATCGATATATCGATAGTGAAATCTGAACTATCGATAGTAGATAGTATCCCAGCACTAATTGTTACAAACAATGTATTTAGTCAAACAATAAAGTCTCTTATGCAAAATTTCAGCATTCTAAAACAGTTTTGTAAGTTTTTAATGAATTTTAATGCATTTTTTTGTAATTAAAGCTTGTTTAGCCATTTTTAAGCCAATATTTTGCTTAACTTTTAGCCATTTTTAGCATTAAAAAGTTGGCATCACTGGTACGGACATTTCAGTTTGTTTCGGATGTTAAACTCATAAATTGTATTAATACTTAATACTTTGAGATCGGTTTCTTGTAAAATGTATTCTGAAAAATATATTTTACCTTAGATTTTTGTCATTTTGTAAAAAGGAGCGGGCTTAATGGATCCTTTTAATGATTTTGAGCAAAAAAAGGAAGGAAAATGTAATTTGGTTGCATTTCAATTGTTTGATTTTATTTAATGTTTATGAGTTTACTATTTTTTCTACAAACAATCCAAAACTCATAATGATGAAATTTGAAATTTTTCATGACGGGCAATAGACTTTTAATTGGGTCGTCACAGTTTTATGGCAATGTGTACTTTATTCACTGTAAGACAATAAAATTTAAGCATATTAATGAAAAAAAGACTTTATATTAATTCAAAATTAAAAATTAACTTGTAACCTTAAACAAATTAAAGTTGAAGTCACTCCCTTTACTGATTAACTTAGATTTCAATGACGATTTCATTACAATAAAAATTAATATTTGATTGATAAAATTTTAAAAGTTTTACGAATTATGATTAAGATAATTTTTAATATGTAAGGTTTTTATGGTTAATTTTTTTTTAGTCTTGTATAAGAAATCAGGTTTGTAAGAAAACTTTCGTTTCATGCTGTAAATACTTTCTTGAGGAATTGCTTTAAGAAACAAGCGATACTTTATTTTGTGTTTTTGAATTGATTTTGTTGCAGTCGTCTATTCTAGATAAATTAAACTTTTAATTTTATATTATTAAAAAAATTGTTAAAATGTTTAAAAAATAAACTTAAATGAAATTTTGGCTGTCATGGTTGAGTTAGAAATTTTACAAGCATTAAAACTTAATACCCAAACATTTAAAAGGCAAATAAGTATCTTTGTACAAGTATTAATTATTTATTTAGTTAAAAAAAAGCAAAACTTTTAATTTACCAAAATATATTATTGCTTTAAACAATAATATAAATTATCGTTAGTCTATGCAGTCGAAAAATATTGTAGTAATTATTTCATAAATGTTTTATTAACAATTAATTTTGTTTGTGTGTGTTTTGTGTGTGTTTTTTTTGTTTTAAACAAAAACGTAGAAATAACAATTTTATAGTTTAGTTTTTTAAAATAAATATTTGGCAACAGTTAATTATACTTTATGATTTTTTTTTTCAGGAATTGTGTAAATAAATGTTTACGCAAAATGTAATAAATAAAATTATTACGAATATTGTCTGCTTAAATATGATTCAACTCTTTTACAAGTCGTTGTAAAACCAATAAATTAAAAGGTTTGTCAGTTTTGCTTCAACTGGTATTTGTACAATATTTGTTAACAAAGAAAATTTATAAAATTCATTTAATTATTTTAAGGAAAATCAAGAGGGATTTCGAAGTATTTTCTTTAAAATCAGAAAAATTTCGACATGGCATAAAACCGTCTTTGCATTACGATACTCACAAAATTTGTTAATATAAAATCTAACAATATAAATCGAACTTGTACTACATTACATGAGAATACGGATGTTTTGCTACCGACATTTTTTGTCGCTTAGATGCCTTAAAAGAGACTTTTTGGTGTAACACAGAAGGCCTAACTAAAGCTGTAGGTCCACACCATGCGTTCATTGCATTTACGCATCTGTCAAAAAGCAGAATTATTGTAAAATTAAAGTTACACAGCACATTCGTAGAATTAAACGCATCGAACTTATGAAGTAGGATTACTTTCTTCTGTTGTATGCGTCTTGAAAAAAGGCCAAGAAAGTATCAAACGGACACAGCGCGTGGTGTGGACCGCTAACTTAAGTGTATATACAAAAAGTAGCCGCCTAAGCCGCTGAACCCATCTCTATGAAACTTTTTACATTATATTGCTTGATGGTCTGAAAGGTCTGAAAGGGCTATACATATATCTTTGAAGATTTTGAGGGCGTAGCACCTCCTTTACAAAGACAATATAGATTTCTGTATAACTGAAGAACGGCAAGAGCTAAATTTTTCAAATTTGGTACAAATATCTTGGTAATCCACACACAGCAACCGACGAAATGGGGGGGGGGGGGATATTGGAGAAGTGGTCGTATCACTTCAAATACAAAGACATTATAGATTTCTGTGTATCAAATTAACGGCAAGAGCCAAAGTTCCAAAATAAGGTACACACATCTTGGTTATCAGAAGAAAAAATTCGTAAAAATTTGGGTGAGATTAGAGAAGTGGGCGTGGCCTAAAATAGATTTATTTATATCTAGAAAACGATAAGAGAACAATTATGCAAACTTTGAGGATTCAAAGCACAACCTTACGACAAAAATGGGCGGGATTTCAGAAGTGGGCGTGTCACCTCCATATAACGGCATTATATATATATATTTGTTTATTTGGAGAACGCCCAAAGTTCTCAAATAAGCTACAAGCATTTTGGTTAGCAATGCACAACATCCGACAAAATTTAGGCGGGATTAGAGAAGTGGGCGGACGTTAAATATATTTATTTATATCTACTGTGCACATTTGTTACAGCAGCTGGGTTTTGAATGCACAAACTCTCAATAAAAATGGGCGGAATTGGCACCTTCCAAAAAATACAAAATATATTTCTATGTATCTGAAGAATCGCAGCAGTTAAAGATTCTAAATTTGGTACAAATTGCTTCGATGTCAATGAATGACATCTGTCCAAAAGTGTGTGGCATTTGAGAAGTGGGCATGTCGCAATATAGAAACTTTATATCTGGAAAAAGGCAATTAATAAAGTTCACTTATGTGCTACAAGTAACTTGGTTATCAGTGCACAACAACTCGCAATAAGTAGGCGGGATTGCAGAAGTAGGCGTGACACAAAATAAAATTAGGTATATCTTGACAACGGTAATAGGTAACGTTGAATCAATACACAACAACACAACATCTGTCAAAAAGTGGGTGGAAGTGGATAAGTGGGTGTGGTATATTCCATTCAAAGGCAAAATAAATGTTTGTATATGGGCATTTCTCCAGAAATGTCAACCACAGCCGAAAAATTCACAGTCTATAAAAGTATGTTGTTTTAACATATTTTTATAGGGAATCTATCAACTTTTAATAATGTAAACAAATTTTACATTAACTCATAACACACTTTGAAATGTTCAAATGCAAAGTCGAACCAGTGCAAAAGTTCTGTTTTGAACATTTCTATTGCCGGTTTTGTTTTGCTAAATGATCCTAATGGGGAACATTATGCATTGACAATTGCTTTTTAAATCTCGGTTTATATTCAAATAATATAAGAAAAATACAAACGGAACGATGGGATAGCCAGTTACGGCAATTATTTTCTTTGCTTTACCCTATATTTCGATGTAGCGTGCGACAATGAAAAAGAACATTTGTTATCAGTGCGTCGAGGGTATTTGTACAATGCGCATCAAATATTAGTAACAAACAGATATTTTTGTTGCAAATTTAATAAAAAAAATTTTGCTGGAAAATAATCAGTGCTTTTCTCTTGGTACTTATTTTAAATTTGTAGCGTGCGACATCGTAAGTGTAAAATGCATAAAATCCAAAAAAAAAAAATTTTCTAAAATATTTTTATTTGCGATGGCCAAAACTACAAGCAGCAAGGATAGCTTATTCCATTAAAAAAACTTTTTTTAAGACTAGTAATACTATTTTCAGTTAAGTAAGTTTTTGTTCTATATTTGTATTTTTCTTTATTGAAGATATTTTTTTAAGTTTATAATTTTTGTTCGGAAAATAATGTATTTAAAATAAAGTAAAATCATCTTACGGATGTCTTATTACATAAAAAGTAAAAACGTAAACATAAAAGTATGATGGAACAAAATGTCGCGTGCGACAGTGATAAAAATTAAATTAAAAATAAGCTACACAATATTTTTGAATCAAATAAAAAGCATTATTAAGATACATCAATGCATAACATTTTAAAATTAGTCACATTAAAATATTTCATTAGGTTTCGCTGAAATCAGTGTTTGAACTGTTTGCCGTAAAAGCGACTTCTGTTTTTGTCGCATGCAAATGCCTTGGTTTTTTTTTTAATTTTCTTGAAAACGAACAATTGCTCAAAACCAACCTTTAGCACAAATTATAGAGCTAATCAAGAGCTATAAGTTTCGCCTTTTGTCAAAATAAAATCAATGTATTGGTATATGTTTTTTGCACTTTTAAGGCGTACGAATGTCGCATTCGACATTAGAGAAATGCCCATATCTAGAAAACGAAAACAGCAAATTTGCCTTAATTAAAGTTTGTAAAATTTAATAATCGTTAATAAATACGGGGGTTAGTCTCTAATTTTGGTAAAAATACACGTGATCTTTTTAAAAAAACATTTTTCTAATATTTTTTCAATGGGGAAGCCAAGCGCACCGGACTAAGCCAAATACTAAAGAATATAATTGATATTAGTTTCTTTTCTTTATTTTTCTAGTAAAGTTCGGTAAAATTAGAATAAAATCAATTTTAACTCACTGAAACGAAGAAAACCATGTTATAGTCGGCCCACAATACAGGGTGGCGCAGAATGAGCTTTAAGTTTTAAATGGTTTATAATTTTTTTATTTGTGCGATTATTATAATTTTTTTTTTAATACAGTACATTACACTGCGGAACAGTAAGTTTACGGTCGGGAATTTGATAGCAAATTCTTACTTATTTGAGGTCGCTGATTTCAAATCGAATTTCCATTTTTCTCTATCTGCTCTGCTTTTCGAGATATACCATTAGGTCCAAAATCAATGCACTTTCACTACTTATATTGGAATAACTTGAAAACGGTTGACTTTATTCAGTTAAAAAAAAATCTCGGCAACAATATTATCTTTAAGCCGTGCTTACATTGTTTTTAAATATACCCTGTAGCTTAAGAGATCTTGAGTTGAATTGGTTGAGATTTTGAAGAAAAATAGGAAAATTTTGAAAAAAAACTATTTTTTTGTTCTTTAAAAATTCATTAAAAATAAAAACGCGACAAAACTCACAGTTTTGGTCTAAAAACATCGAGCTTAACATAATTTCGAATGAAATGAGGTTTGTTTCATTGTAATCGGTGCACAACTTTTGATTTTATTCAAAATTTACTGAGAAAACTGAATATCGGTTGGCAGACGTATAAATGTAATGTTTTTTTGTAAGGTATTGTAAAGAGTCTAAATCGATGAACTGTTTCACATATTCCACATACCAAAACGGTATAAACTGTATTTATCACACACGCAGGGAAACACATGTTTTGATATGGTCGCCTCCAAAAAACTATTTTCGATGAAAAAAAAATTAAATTTCAAGTGCTACGGCATTCCATTACTACGAAGCAGGTTTATAAGGGAGAATACTAAAAAATAACTGTATCAAAACATTCAGTTTGTAAGGCCGATCGTTACATACAACAATTTTTATATGCGCTGAATAATGCGCTTTATGTATCAAAAATGTATTGCTTCAAAGTGGGAACTCGCCATATAAAATTCATGTCTTCCGGCAGCGCAATGGTAAGCGAAACGTTTATGTTTCTCCCTTACAAACCTGCTTCGTTGGAAGCTCCATTTTTTATTGGGCCATGTTATGTTTAAATTAGTCCTCCATCAAGAATCCGCAACTATATTATGGTTGTGGTTAAATATAACAATAAATCGTTTTTAAATTAACAATAGTATTTTCTTCTTTTCCAAGAGCAACACGCTAGGTTTAAAACTAGGGAGATCGACTATTCGACTTTTTTAAATAACCGGTTTTTAAATATTCCCAATAGGTGCTATTTAAAAAAAGAAGTTTTTCGGTAAAGCATATTAAAAATAACCGGTTAACAAACCTGTTAAATTTCGATTACGATTAGTAATCAATTAGATTACTTTTTAAAAAGAATCGTAATGATTATTTAACTCTATAAGAAAAAATTTCTTATTACTATTTGATAACGATTACAAGTTATCAAAATATAATCAGAAGTACCGGCGATTACTAAAAAATAATCAAAAATAATCAAAAGTAATCAAAAAGTAATCCAATTATTTTCAACAAATATTTTTGATTCTTTTTGATTACTTTCAAAAATTGCGTATTCATTCGTACAATTACTTTTATTGGAAACAGTTAAATGTTATCGTAATTCAAAATTGTACTGGCAAAAACTTTTATCCATTTAAAATTGGAACAGAATTAATATTAAAATTTTGTGTGCCCCTGGATATTGTTTATCGAATTTATTGTTTTTATCTGTTTGCATTTTTAATAATTTCGGAAATATTTTTAAATATTTCAAATCGCATTAAAGTTTTGTATCAGAATATTTAATGAGTCAATAAACAATCACGCAAAAATCCTACTCTTGCACTCTTACTCAGGTTAGCTGTGCTCATCACTATTATTTAAAAATTTCAATTCTAAAACGGGATTAAGTTTCTGTCATATACATAAGGTGCGTTCGAAAACCCAAAAGTTTTTAATATTTTTTACTGAATTGAGAGTAAAGGCCCAACCATAATATGCATAGTTTTGCTTAACCTTCTGTCAAAAATTAACAAAAAGTCTCTTAAATATATTTAAAAAAGCAAAAACAAAATCAAAAAACATTTGATTCCGTACGGAATGTGCGATCAGTTTCGCACTTTGCTTAAGCAAATGACAGTTTCATAAAACTTAACAAAAAGTTTCTTTAAGTTCAATATGATTTACATGTTTTCGAACATTTGCTTAAGCCAACTTAATCACATTATAGTTGGTCCTTAATTTTTCAGTTTACTCAGTAATTACTCATTTACAGCATTTTACTGTAAAAGTACTCGAACGCACCTATAAAACGAAGGTGCGAGAAAATTGTCTTCAATCAAAATTAAATATAAAATATATTGAAACCTGCTTGCGAGTGTGAAGTTAATTTTAGCATTTTTAGTTTTGCTATTTAATTCTTTAGAATTCGTTTGTTTATTGTTCCTTTTTTTTAAATCAATTGAACTACAATTTGTACTTTGTTTGTTATAAATACATTCTATTTGTTGGTAAGTACGAAAGTTGTACATAATTGTTGAAGACTCTTTTAAATAATATTTTATTTTAGCTGTAAATATGTCAGAAATTGTTTCCGAAAGTGATTTTTGTTCAGATAACAGTTTGAAGGACCCAGACTTTTATCCTTCTACAAGTAATAGAAAAAGGAAACTAATTAAAGAATCAGAACGGCCCCTTAAAAAAGTATGTATGGTTTCATCGTCTGATGGGCAAAAAATAATTTTCAAAAACGAATTTAACACAGAAGTAGAAAAAGTAAGATTTTAGTTTACTTAAATGAAGCCAAGTATATATTTATAACATTTATTTTCAGATTTCAGATAAGACAACGTGTGCTAAGTGTGTTGTATGCCATCGCGTGATAAAAGGAAGCTATGAAGTGACTTCTAACTTTATGAAACATTTGCGAGTCAAGCATATTGAACTTTTTAAAAAGTTTACAGATAATGAAATTGATACAGGTCCTTCTTCACAAGACCATACAAAACCTGACCGACGATCCGCTATAAAGCATCAATTCTTCAGCTTTCTAAACGATAATTCAAGCAAAAATATGATTTGCTAAAGGAAGCATTTATATACTTCAATACTCCCTTAACATCTTCAGCTCCAGTGGAACGACTGTTTTCTTTTGCCGGGATCGTCAACAGTCCAAGGCGACAATCATTGTCTGATTTTTCCTTTGAAAAATTAGTTTTAATGAAGGTCAATTGTAAAAATATGTTATTACAAGTGTCCGACCGGGTATTCGGCCAATAATCGTTGCTCGGCATTTGTTAATAAAATGTTTTTGTTTGTTTTTTTTTCATTATCAAAAATTGTTATAAAATTATTGTTTTTTTTTTGTTTAATATATAAGTTTTCAACTAACTATTTCTTTAGCTATTTTTCTTCAGCTATTTTGAATTACGTGCTGTAGTTAATGTTGTTTATGTTATTTTTACAATAAATAAATATAAAAATTTATTGATTATGAAAACTTTAAACAGGTTATCAACTGTTTCTAAAATGTTTTTAGTGCAAATGAATACACAATTGTTGAAAGTAATCAAAAAGAATCAGAAAATAATCATTGAAAATAATCGGATTATTTTTTGATTACTTTTAATTCTTTTTGATTATTTTGTAGTAATCGCCGGTACTTCTGATTATTTTTAGATTACTTGTAATCGTAATCAATTAGTAATCATGCAAAACCAAAAGTAATCGTAATTGTAATCATTAATCAGTAATATAATAAGTAATTATTACGATTACTAATCATTACTTAACAGCTATGCCGGTTAACCGGTTTTAATTCGAATACATAAAAATACAAAAATACAACAAAATACCTAGATATGACTTAAGTTATGTTCAGACCTATGAAATATTTTACGATAAAATAAAAAAAAAGCGTGAGCAGTAAATAAATTAAACCTTAGCTTTATTTTTAACCATTTCTATTTATTTGCTAAACTTTATGTCTAAGATTATAATTGTATTTATGTATAATGCAGTTAAGAAACCGTTCAATAATGTTTGCTGCAAAAGCACACAATTCTTTAAGAAAACTAGTGGTTACGTGTAGGACGTCAATTTTTTTTAAATGTGTGAACAACACATTTTAAAAAAAACTTTGGTTTTAAAAAATTAAAGGAATTTAATTAATTAAGTATATGAGATATTCTCCCAAGTTTATTTTAAATGAGTTTTAATTTGTTGGTGGCTAAGCATGTCTATATGGGCATTTTCGTCAAAAGGTCCACCGTGACCAAAAATTTAAATGTTATTAAAAGCTGATTATTTTACGATATTGTTATAGAGAAATATTTAGATTTTACTAATTTTATAAATTTACCCATAAATTTGCTCACTTAGATGAGCAATCAGACTGTAGAGTTGTGCAAACGTAATTTCTTATTTGTGAGATTGTTTTATTGTATGTTTTCTTTAATATTATCTTCTTTAAAAGAGGTGATATTTGATAAAAATTATTCCAAAAAAATTTTCTTACATGGTCTTTAATCTAAGGAAGAGTTCGAAGAGAAATATGTTTTTCGAATTTACGGTCAATTTTTATTTTGTTTTAATCATTATTCCGTTAAATTATTATGGAAAAAATTTCTCGTTCAAAATGTCACGTATCGACCCAGATTTTGGCATAAAAACAAAAAAAAAAAAATTCAGAAGATTTTCGAATCAAACCAAAGACATTTTAATGTTACATTGCTACGTTAAATTCTGAAAGTAGTTTGACAAAAAAAATTGTGACAGTTTTCGCTGAATTACGTCTTTTTATACATGGCCACAAAAACTACTTCTGTTTTTTCACGTTCGAACCGCTACTTCTTTTGCCAGTATCTTTGACCTGGATTCGCGCCCTCCATAAACTTTAGCATAGATAATAATGCTTTCTTAGTGCTATAATTTAAGGGTTAAAAGAACGTAAAAATATTTGTTGTATTAAATGTTATTGCATTTTTGATGCGACTGTCACGTCACGTTCAACACTTTTGAATTACCCATATGAATCAGTAAACTTCAGCCATATTTTTGAAAAGTTGCAAACAAAACGTCTTATCCAGGATTATATATTTCAATTTTTTTGGTTTCAGCATTTTAGAAACAAGAGTGATATGAACATGCTTTTTGTATGAAATATCTGTCAATTCGTCGATCACACAATTTAAACCCTTCCATGAGATTGTTTGATTCCTTCAGTTTTGTTTTAAGTTCCTGGAAATTTAATAAATAAACTTGAAGAATTTTTCCATTTCGTTGATTTCGCCGGTATGGTGTAGTTTTAAGCATAAAGATATGCTGAAACTACTTAATTCATTCATTATTGGCAGCATATTTTAATAAAGTATTATTTAAGTCAAGCTTGTAGACTTATTAAAAGTGATTAATAAGTCGTGACGTTGAAGCACCTTTGCAACTTATCATATTTAGGGCCGTTTAAGAACCATTGTCTTTTAAATCAGTTCGATATTATCACCAGCGATGACATCTTTATAAAGATATGTTAAAGTATTTAGAATATTGTCAAATTGCTAATTATTTTTTTAGCTGAACTTTTTTTTGTAGTATTTTGAATTGGTTTTGGTTTTTGTTACAAGAACACACCCTTATATAAGCGATTTGTATTTACATTGCTCATAATGTTTTTTAACTTTTGTTACATTTTGTTTTGACATTTTTTATAAAAAGTTTAAGTTTGCCAAATATTCAATTAGGAAAATACTTAAATTATGGGTATATTTATAACAAAAGTAAAGACAACGTATATAAAATACACATTACTTAAATGACCGGTTTATTTTACTAAAATAACCAGTTTATTTTACTAAAATAACCGGTTTAGTCGATATTCGAAAAATGGACAGTTTTAAATATTCGACCTGGGCAAAACAAAAATAACCAGTTAAAACCGGTCGAATACTATTCGATCGATCTCCCTTATTTATACCTAAAATCGCTTTAAACCTGCTGACGGGATGCCTAAATTTTGTAAAGGGTGTTCCCGGTTTGGAGGACTATTTTCTGCTGACAATAAGCGCTGCTTTTAACATGCAAACCAAGCACTCGTAAAGTTATTTTTTAAGGGCTAACTATATTAACATATTCATTAATATGCTTTTGCTTGCCTTTTTCAATCATTTTCGTAAACCATATAATGTTTTTATTTTTATTTATTCGCTTTAAAACCTTCTTCGTTGTCAGCACTAAAATAGCAGCTTTTTTGTATATTTAATTCTTTAACATTTACTGCTGTATAAGAAAGAGCTCTCTTATTGAAGCGCTCGATTATGCGCTTTTCCTCTTAGGTGCTTTAAAACACCCAATTTTTTTAACTGGGTATTTAAACATGTTTTTCTCTGGGTGCATATACCTACATATGTATATAAAATATCCTCCGAATAATGTTTAAGCTTTAAAGCTGCTTCCATGTGTGTAGCGGCGTATGAGTAATATGGAAACTTAAAATAAATTACTCATACGTAAGAGAAAACTAAATAAACGCCAGTATCAGTGTTGCCAATTTAGCCATTTAGTGACTAGTTATAACCATTTGGTATCTCATCGAGTTATGAAAAAATCAATTTAGCCATTTTTAGCCCTTTTTATTTGATCAAATTTCCAAGTTTTCAAAAATTTTGTAAATGCGCATTAAACACGCAATAAAAAAAATCTATTTTATCTATTACACCGTCCGACACTCAATATTAGACACGAACCGGATGACATAAGTCTGAAACTAGAGATTAAATGGAGCAAAACTGCGTTCACAGTTTTTTATTTTCTGATCCTATTTCCTTTTAAAAGGTCTTCAAAATTTCAAAGGACTACATTTTTAAAAAAAAATGTTTTAAAATACTTCTGCTCATCCTATTATGCCAAATTTGGTGTCAAATGATCAAGAAGAGTTGTAAAATATTTTGCATTATTTTGTTATTATTCTTTTAGGATTAGAAGATGTCAAAAATGTCCTTTCAAATGTTTATCCTTTAATGTCCTTTTAGATTTCCAATAATTTTTTTAAAACAAATAGTGCGTTGAAGGACCAAATATTGAATTTATTGGCAATCTTAAAGGATATTAAAGGATAAATATTTTAAAGGACATTTTTGACAACTTTTGATCCTGACAGGATAAAATAAAAATAATACAAAATATTTTACAGCTCTTCTTGTTCTTTTGACATCAAATTTGGCATTGTTGGATCCGCGGAAGTATTTTAAAATATTTTTTGAAAAGTGTTCTTCTTTGAAAGTTTGAAGTCCTTTAAAAAGGACACAGGATCACGAAATGAAAAACTGAAAACGTTGTTTTTCTCCATTTAATGTATAGTTTCACAATCTTATCATCCGGTTCGTGTCTCACAATTTTTTTCTTTTTTTGTCGGACGGTGTTATTCTTATATATTTTTTTGCAAAATCTTAGTGTAAGAAATATAATTTTCAATTTTTTTTTTATTTAATAATAATGCGTTTTTGGTTATTAAATCTTATTTTATTTGTATTTACTAAAAATTTAGAACCTAGAGAGATTACAATTTACAAAAAAAGTTATATACATCGCACACTAAATCATAAACAGGCTTAAATTAAAATTTTTTTTAAATCAAAATCGGTTGCTTTTTATAAACCACTTTTCAAATCAAATCTATAGCGACCACGAAAATTTCGTTTACGTCACTTTCTTCTCTAACTTTTTCTTCTTTAATATTTTTGAAACTCAATTTGATTTAAAAAAATGTTACCATTTTTTTGAATCCAGTTTTCTGAATCTCTTAAATTTGTTTGAATTTTGAATTGTGTCTGTTTATGATTTGGTGTGTCTGTTTATGATTTTCGAATCGAAAAAGAATTCGATAGCGACTGCCATAATATGCCCCTGCTTATTTTGAATTAAAAATAATTCACTACTACTTAACTTAAGCCCTTTACAAATATCTTTTCGAAATGGGGGGTTTCAAACGATATTGGCAAGAGGATATGTACTTGGGTTATGCCTTTTTAAATTTATTCTCAACAACAAAATTAATTTTGTTTTTTTTTTGATATATTTTGTTGCTGCAAAAATATAACCCTATAACCTGATAATCCGCCTTTCGTGAACAACCCAACTATACTATATACTGATTTTTTGTCCATTATTTCACGTAGCTTATTGACCTTTTAACTTGTTTATGCCGATTCGGTGTGGTAACATATTTTTTAACCTGCTGAAATTTTCCCTTCTGTGGAAATAAATAAAATATGTATACAATCTTATGTAATCCAAATAATTGCCCAGGCAGCAAAATACAACGACGTTATCTGAAAACGACATTTCTTGCAAATCTCTGACGTATTTTTTAGAAACTTCAAGCAGGTTTCTAAGAGAAGATTGAAAAATTGTATTGCTTATCTGCTTTCCTGTCGATTTAGTATGGGTATATACGGGGGATTTTATGTACCGATATGTCTAACAAATTTCTGGCTGAAGTCAGACATCTTTTTTGCTAGACATTTTTTTTTTTTTGATTTGGTGAAAATAATGAGAATTGCCATCAAGTTAAAAATATTTTTAGTTTTATTTTATTGTAAAAAAAAATATTAAGAAAAAATTACGTACATATCAAAGTTTTCTTTTTTTAAATAAAAACAAACGAATAAATAAGGGGACATTTATACGATGTCTTTTCAGACATGTCTAGCAAGCACGTTTGATTTGTTTATTGGTAATCGGGTTAGAGAAGCAATAGGTTTATGGTAGCATGTTCAAAAGAGAATAAAGAAAACCAGGGCTGTGGAGTCGTAGTCGGAGTCGTAGTACCCACAAAAACTCGCGACTCTGACTCCAAAGTTTTTCGGCATAAAAAATTTAAAAAAAAATTTCCAAAATAAAAATTATCTTCTTAAAACACATTTAAAATTTAAATAAATGGTTTATGAATACTGCTCTAATGTGCTGTTTCCAAATGACAGGCGATGGACTGAGTGCTTTTCATATAAATTTTACTACATAATCAATCCTCTGTCATTTGGAAACAGCACATTAATGTTTGCGTACGGTAATTTCTTCTCAAAAACTCTTATTTTTAGAAGGCCGTACGGTAATGAAAAAATAAAAGTTAACATCACTGAGTCTCATATACATTCAGCATCAAGATTATAGTAGGAGTCGGAGTCGTGAGTTGGAGTCGGAGTGGGAGTCGCACTTAAACAATTTCAGCGTTTGGAGTCGGAGTCGGAGTTAGTACTTTTTTCGGATGCCAGCCCTGAAGAAAACAGACGTGCTCGAAAAGTCATCGCATAAATGCCCCTTAAGCTTGGGAAAAAAATTTATAAATAAGAAAACGAAAAATACAATATAAAAGAATTAATAAGAAACATGTATGAACTAAAAAACCAAATATGAATAGGTAAATTGCGTCAAGCTTTAAGAAAGCAAATTTCATTGCAAATTTATTTGAGCCGAATTGACACTTGGAAAGTCCTACGGAAATAGTGGATGCCTACCAAGACCAACAAGATGTGTTAATTTGGCCAAATACTATTGAGGGTGATATCAGTCAAAATTGGGCTATTGAAACTGAGACAAGTCATCAATCAGATGAAAATTTAAATCAGATTGGAGAAAAAACTTACTGTGGTGATGCCTTTAGGTCTTTTCTTTTTGACTGGTCCATAAACATACAATTTCATTTGATGCAATGAATTAATTACTAAAAAGAATGAAAATGTTTAATTAATTTAATTAATTAAATTAAAATTTATATTAATTTTCATATTTAAGAATTGCTTAAAGATCTAAACAAATATTTGTACACTCACAATATTCTGTACGTAAAATTAACTGAAATTGTAATATAAAATAAATGAAAGTTCAATTAAAAACCCGTCTACCTATTTTTCATTTATTTTTAACAAAAAGTTCATTTAATTTTTACTGTCAAAAATTCAACACCATATTCCGTAAAATCAAATAAATATTCAGTTATTTTGTAAAATTTTACTGTCAAAAATTCAACACCATATTCAGTAAAAACGATTAAATATTCAGTTATTTATTAAAATTTCTAAAAAATACCATACAGACACCTGTCCGTTTGTTTTTCTTATAAGCGAGAGAGGGAGAATATTTTTATTTACTTACCCAGTTACACACGTTTGTTTTACTTTTGTTGTACTGACCACGTTGTGTACAGAAGAACTCTCAATTATAAGACACCAGCAGCATGACCGATATGGTTTCGCAATTATTTTACTTTTAAAATTTGATGTATTTAACTAAATTATTTTAACAAATAGAAAATGGGAATTGCTTTCACAAAACAAGCAATTCATTTTTTATAGATAAGTAAAAATTAATTTTTGGTAGTAAAATTATATAAAATAACTGAATATTTAATTTTTTTTACTGAATATGGTGTTGAATTTTTGACACTAAAATTTTATAAAATAATTGCATATTTATTTGTTTTTACGGAATATGTAGTTAATTTTTTGACAATTAATTTATAAAAGATAACTGAATATTGATTTGTTTTTACGGAATTCGCGGTTGAATTTTTGACAGTAAAAATTAAATGAACTTTTCGTTGCTTTAAATGACATTTTCATTTAATTTTACATAAAGAAGAATTTAACTCAATCAACGGACAATATTAACTGCAACTGAAAATCCGTATTAATATGCACTTAGTTTTTTGAATAACTGTTAGAATCAGTTAAAAATAAAATTGCTTGGAATTTTAAATGTTTATTTATTTAAAAATGACTGAACGGAATAATTCTTAAATAAACTACAGTCCGTTACTGTAATATTATTGTGAGTGTAGAAGTTTATAAAGCTCTAAAAGCTTTAGCTTTAAGGGGCCCATAGACCCATACTGGTGACAGCTACTGCCAAAGAACCCTTCGTATACGTGTGGGATTGATATTTTCAATCAAACCTATTTTGATTTTTCATACTGCATTGTCTGTGTGACGCATACATAAATAAAAATGTCAAATATACAAACACATGCTGATTGATGAGCAGTATGTGTCTATGGGACCCTTTATTTAAGCTGCTCAAATAATAAAATGTGAATGTCATAAACAAAACTAAATATTTTTTATTTGTTTCATTACTTTTTACTTTCAATTAAAACTAACGAACAAAATTCCTAAAAACTAAATGTGTTTGTATTACTAGATGCCCAAGGGTGCCTCAAGGTACTCCTTTAATGTTTTCTCACCTGGAACGTAAACAACTCTTTGTACGGACTTCAAAATATATTTTTGAACTCAGAGGCCCAAAAATGCCCTAAAAAAATTATTTTCATAATATCTTCACATTTATTCTGAAACTTTAGGCATTAGAGGGTAAAAGTTGTACGACAATTTTGCGTGCTGGGTACATTGCACATTAATACAATTTAAGCAGGGTTGATAAAGTTGGTACAATTGTACTTTTTTTTGGTACAATTTAAAACCAAAAAGTACACTGGTACCCCCGTGACTCATTTGGTACCATTTCCAAATTTTTCAAACCAACATATTTATAATTGATATAAAATGGCAACTCGTATTTGCTGTCCAATGAATATAAGCGAAGTTTAATGCAAATAATCTTGCAAAAATGCAAAATGTCGTAGCTTTTTTTATGAAATCTTTGGGAAACTCTACTATTTATTGTTGTATTTAACAAAACAGCTAATGACATTTTGAATTTGCTCTTTTGCAAAACCATTAGCACGAAACACTGAACTTCGCTATTGTGAATAGATTTTAGCACTTGTTCATTGAACGATTGCTTATGCCACATTTTAAATTTAGTATCAGCGTACAAGCGTGCATTTTCTGATGATATTGACAAGTTTTGAAAAGATATATGAATATTTTAGAACGAACTCATAATATTTTCAAATATTCTTCAACAAGAAGCTTGTAACGTCAAGAAGTAATCAACAGAATTTTGAAACAGGGGTAGACCACTCCATTTATATTTTACTCCTAATAATTTTGAAGGAGATTATGCAAGCGCTAAATTAAATTTTATTATATTCGGACTTTCTACTCCTTTCCTGTTTCTGCAGTTCACATTGAAAATTGTAAACACAATAAATATGGATTAAGATTCGAGATTGCATTTTGAGAAGTATTCGTCAACTTTCCACAAAAAAAACACGAAAAATTCTAAAAAGTGTATGAAAACTCTCTCTGTCGGCAATCAAACATAAAAATCAATGGATTTCTCGACCCTTAAAACCGCATGATACAGGTCTGGCTAAATCAAATACAATTTGTTTGCCCCTATTCTTGAATATTTTGGAAAACTAACTATTTTGAAAAACCCGGGGCTCGAAATTAATTTTTAACCTACGGTTTCTTTGGCAAAGTTTCTTGAAATTGAACAAGAATCGCGATGTGCTTTTGACGCGAAAAAGTTTTACCCACTCTATTATTATGTATAGTAATTACTTTTTATTTTTGTTGTATTACATTTTTGTTGTTTAAAATAAATTAGAACTATTGGTGCCGAAAAAGTACGATTTTAAAAGTTCGTTGGTACGATATTGGTTTTCTCATTTATCATCCCTGAATTTAACATTTAATGTGTTCGTTTGTTCGAATGTCAAAGTTTAAATTAAAAATATTGTAATTGTTTGTAAAAGTTGTAACATTAAACACATAATGTAACCTTTTATTTTTGTACACAATTACATTAATGCACTTTAATCTTTTAACACTAATAATAAAAACAATGAAAACAAAATTATATACATGTACAATTTAAATTCCGCTGAAACCATGGAAAAGTGTACAGACAGCACTTTTTAAATTAAATTTTTTTTTAATGCACCAGCAATTTACCGTTTGGGGGGAAAGTTTTTAGAATTTTTTTTAAAACAAAACAATACGAGTTCTCATAACTTTGCTTAAAGTAGCCATTTGTGCAAATGGGCAGACTTGTGAGACTTTTTTTATTGCTGCCTGGTTTTAAGAATTGTGCAAATTTTCACAATTAATCTCGGTTTGTTTAAAACGCCAAAGCATCAATAACTCAGATAAAATAAAACATGAAAAATTAAAATTTCTGTCTAAAAGTGAAATTTGTTTTGAAAAAGTTAAGAATACAATACACAAAATTCTGAATGTAACATTTCAAATCGATTAATTTCGAAATTAATTGGAATTGGATCAAAGAGCAACAGTTCCAAATAACTGCCAGATAAATGAATTTATGTATGATTTTAAGTAATAAAAGAACACTTTTATACTGCAAAAAGTGTTTAAAAAAATATTTATACATCCTGCTGACTTTTGTTGTTATTGTGGAATTGTTGCGTTATGCTATGGACGTCCTTAACTTGTATAACATACAATCAGCTTTTTAAGCAAAACAAGTCAGAGTGCATTATTCGGCTGTGCCGAATCGTTGATACCCTCCACCGATAGTTCGAATATTTCAGGAGTGATATCTACATGATATCTGTTTATTATTAATTTATCTTTATAAAACAGACATCAGCATTAAAATTGGTAACGGTTTCGATCTACATATATTAAATTATTGACCGACAGTCAGAAAGTTTTATGCCTTTTTTTTAGCAATTTGAAATACTCGAGTAAAATATCATGATTCGAAACAGTTAAAGCCGCACTTAAATGATTTTCAGGAGGGAAAATTTTATGTAAATTATGAACCAATCATCCCAAAATTCTGGAGAGAGAATTCTGGTATTAAAATAATAAATTTCAATACAGCGGTGATACTAGTTAAAGCGTTTACAGTGAATTTCAGAAGGCTGCTAAAAATAAGATCAAAGGTAAATTAAGGACCGTATATCACAAAACTGCATGTATTTTCTTCTGGCCATATGCAGCTAAGTTGAAAGAAATTTCACCACGATAAATATATCTGCTATGGTTTTAGGCGCATTTAATTAATTTACCAGAGAGGGCTCTATATTGGGCCAATAGTAAATTATGGACCGGACATCACGAAATTTATTAGTGAATTCTAGTCGTATTAAACTGTGACGTGTTTTCAACAGACAGACAGACAGACGAACATTGCTAAATCGACTTAGAATAACTCAAGGAGCCAGAATATATATGTACATACTTTATGGGAGAATGAATAATAAAAAAAGTTTCACACGGAATGACAAACTTAGTATACCCTCTTCAAAACAAATTCTGGCGGAGGGTATAAGAACCCCGGTTAATCTTTGATTTTTTTTACATCATTTGCCAGTACGCAACCGGTTGGTCCTGCACATATGCTTATGGAGGTAAAGAAGCCTTATAAAAAATACCCAATATTAAGAAGCTTTTTATGTGCTAAAAAAGTTTTGACTCGCCTCAATAATGCCTTTGTGGCGCTAAGGCTTTAAATTTGTTATATTTTTTAAGCTCCATATTTCATATTTCGCTAACCTTTGGTTAGCATCTTATATGAATTGTTATAATTTAGTTATAATATTTTTTTTTTGTTAATATGGTTTTTGAAATTAATTTTATGAATTTAATTTTGAAATAATTTTTTATTATTTGTGTTATTAAAAATATTGTTAATTTTTTCCTGATGATGCTAACCAAAGGTTAGCGAAATATCAAGAAAATAATTTAATAAATAAATATTTTTATATAAAAAGACCTGGAACTTAAAACTAAACACATTCAAAATATTATTGAAAAAGGTCAATTAAAACTGGATTTATATTTTTTTTTAATAAATATAAATAAAGAACAAAGAAAATTAGATTCCTAAATATCTGGATTAAATCGTACATACATACACATACATACATATTTTTCTACAAATTGAATTATGACTCAAAATTATTCGTTAACTCAATAAAAATTAAAAAAAAATTGCGTGTTTTTTAAGCCAAATAAAACTTGAAGCTATAAAATGAACACAACAAATTAAATTTTAATTAAAACAATTATTTTTTAATTCGAAAGATCAATACATCGCATTAACATTTGAAAATTATTTTGGGTACATAAGAGCACAGAGGCAGTTCTCGACGAAGGGCGTTTTTGTACACGGAAAAAATTTTTGCAAAAAATTATTCAATTAAATAATTAATTGGTGTACATTAATTAATTAATTAATTTTTTGTTTGCTGCAATTAATTTTTTTAATCAAAACCCATAAAATTAAATGTTTGTGTATGTGTGGTGTATTTTTTAGTTTATGCAATTAATTTTTTAATTGACTAAATTTGTGTCCTATGACTCGAAAATACAAACAAATCCTCTAATTGATATGATCAATTCCTTTGCAGGTGCAAAATTAGTAAAATATTTAATTGTTTGAACGACTTGTTTAAATAAAGTCGATTTTCTATTTTTCCTGTGTATGCCACGAATAACTAATAAAATTTTGGTGTTCAAAGAGTCAATTGTTGCATGTTTATCAGCATAAACCAGTGACTTCACGTAGCCCCACACAGAAAATATGAAATCGCACAACCTTAATGGCCAATTGAGAGGTTCGTTTCTCGAAATCTACTTATCGCATAGTTTTCATTTAAATAAGTCGGTAGTTGTAGTTTCGTATGTCATTTAGCACCATTTTGTTGAGACCAAATCTTGGCCGGATCAATGTTATCCTTGTTTTCGAACAAAAGCAATGACCATTGTGCGGCTACTATCTCTCTTTCCATTAATCGTAACGTGAGCTCCAGCTAAATTTTTGAGAAAATAAGATCCGATTTTGCCACCAGTGTGTATTTTTCTGAATGTAATGGAATCTTTAGGGCCTTTTGTGAATTGGTCTCACTCTATATGCGGAAATGTTGTTTGTTAACAAACTCTTGGTTTCGTTAAATTTTTTTCTTTGATTCAATGAAAAATTTTACAACGGCAATGCTATTTTAGAAATTTAATGAAGCAAGTTCATTAACACAAGAAATTGAGTTTCGTAATTTCTTATAAATTTGTCATTGGATAAATGACAGCTTAATTTCTCTTTAAAGAGAAAAATCTATTTAATTGTTATGCCTATTTCAATAGGTTTTTTTTTAACAAAAATGAGCTACTAATTAAAATAATCAATTATTTTTAAATTAATGAAAAAATAAATATTTTGCAACTTCATATTTTCAATGGAAACTGCCACTTAATAAAAACAAAAATAAAATTCTCTTCATACAAAATAATAATAACTCGAAAATATTTTCTCCATAAAACTGTTGTAAAAACGTGATTTTAATTATATTTTTGGCAATTAACATGCAAATTATTAAACAATTATATATATTAATGTTTCACAACACCAATGAAAAAATGCTTTACGATAACGAAATAGTGATTAGACTAAATGTTAGTAATATTTTCAAAAACAAACAACGAGAAAGAGAAAACAACAACAAAAAAATTCTCACATTCTCACATTCTTTTTCCTTGAATTCTTAATTTAAATACATAAAATTTACGCAGTAGTACAAACCAGTAAAATCGAAAGAATGTTGATGAAGGTCGTCGCGGGCTGGAAAATTATTTATATGCAATTTAATTAAAGGTAGGATTATGAAAGTAGAACATAAACAGGTTGTAACTGGAATATAAAAAAGAAATAAAACTAATATAATATATACATATATATATATTATAATATAAAGAAAAACGAAATAAAATTCACAACGCTCATTAAAAAAATTGCGACATTTAATTCCGCGGCAGTCAAGAATGAAAAATTGTCAATAAATTTTAAATAATTTCATCAAAAAGTAATTTCAATTTTTGGGAATACAAAATTTAAATTTTCAAAAGATTTTGTTATTCGTGCTTAATTCCCAGTTTTTATTATTGATAAAATCTTGTAAAAATCATTTCTTCATGAAAATAATTTAATGAAAATTAAATTTGATGAACTTTATTTAGCCAAATTTAAATATCAAAATTTGGATTAAAAACCATAATAACCACAACAAAAATAAAAACAATACTTATTATTAATTACGAAATTTAGTAATGAAATTATGCCATTGAAAAAATTAAAAATTTCATTGAAATACAAAAAACGCTTTACTAAAATAACGAAAAAATTTCATTAAACGTTTGACTATTCGTCATTATGCTAATTAAATGTTTCATTAATAGGATGATTAATAGTCACAGTCTTAATAAGAGTTCTTGCATTAAGTAAGTGGAAAACTTTCATCGATTTGATGAAACATTTCATTAACTGATCCAATGAAACGTATCATAGCTTGAATTTAAACGAAATTTTTCATTAGATTAATTTAAAAGTTTCTTAGAGCTGTGAATAACATTTTTTAGTGTTTGCGGATCATTAATGTCAAAAAGTAAGCGCAGTATGACAGGTCTTTTGACAGCTGACCTTTTCGTAAGTTCTGTCGGGCTAAAAAACACCCTTTAATTATTATCTCTATTTTAATTGCTTCAACTCAAAAGCAGGAATAATAAATTTTTCATTTAAAGACATACAAATTCGTATTTTTAGTTTATGTTATACTGCACTTTACAAATGACTTGGAATTTGTTATCATAACATTTTTTCTCTGAACTTTTACCTCTTCTTACATTCTTTTTTTTTGACTGGCGTTTAAAGGTCTTAAATGTAACTAGTCAGTTGAAATATGTAGATGTTTGAGAAAACTCATTGTAAATCTAGTCAAACTTTTTTTTTTTTGGTAAAAGTTGAATGAAAGTCAGTTTTGGCTTGTTTTAAGTTGTAGTATTAAATGTTTTTGTTGCATTTGTGTTTGTTGTTATTTCGTATACTTTTACTAGTTGATTTAACTACATTATAGTTTTTTAATTTTTAATTATGTTATTTTTTACTTCAACTTTTCATACTTGTTAATTTTATTTTTTTAAACGGGGTAAACAAGAGAGTTTATTTATTTTGCATAACCGTTTTGTGTGCTAATTAAAGCTAATCTTTGTGGTTTTATTTTACTAAAATTTTGTTATACAAATTTTAATTTGTTATAAGCCAATTTTTTTATAATGAAATTTTTATTAAAACAACTAGTTTTAAAACGTGACTTCGTTTACGTGAAAATTAGAGCAAGATTTAAAGAAAATGGGGTTATTCAAAAATTGTATTTAGTTTTCTACATCTATACTGATTTTATGTTAAAATATCTCAATAAACACAATTATAAGATTTACTATTTTTCGCCAACACATTTAAGTTTTGCGTGCAAAATTCTCTTAAGCAACCGACATTCAGCTGTCCATGTGCAAGGCAAGGGGTATATAAATACGCATGTTGCGGCAACTGGACCATAAGCAATTTGTATACCAAATTTATCAAAAAAAAAAAAAAGTGTCAAAAGTGCCAATTTATCGAAATTTATCGAAAAAAGAAAGAGTACCCAATGTAAAAAGTACCAAAACTACAAGCTTTTCTTAATTTCAGGCCCTCAGAAAGTGCAGTGTATTTTAATTTATACCATAATCTGCATGTATACCAAATAAATCAAAAATAGAAAAAGTGTCAAAAGTACCAAATTTTTCCGTATTTACCTCTTAAAAAGTACACTACATATTTTTTAATTTGGGCCATATTCTTTCTCTATACAGAATTTATCGAAAAAAGAAAAAGTACCAAATGTAAAAAAGTACCAATATTACCAGTTTTTCTTAATTTTAGGCCCTTAGTTTTTCTGTATACATACAGTTTAGGCTTTAAACTGTATGTATACAAAATTTATCAAAAATAGAAAAAAGTTTCAAAAGTACCAATTTTCCCCCGTTTTTACAAGTTAAAATTGCCATTTGCTATCTCTATGCCAAATTTGTCGAAAAAGAAACAAATTCCACAAGTAAGAGATTTTCTTAATTTTAGGAACGCTGTTGGCTACACGTAGAAAAAAAATATGGTTGGAGGTAACCATATTCTAAGAGTAACATATTATGGTTGGTTTTTAACAATGTTTATGTTTGCAGGTTACCATATTATGTTTAAATATGACCATAGTATGGTTAAAATCAACAAAATTTGTCCCTAAATCAACCATAATATGTCCAAAATTAACCATATTTTAGTCAATATTAACCATAATAATGGTCAAAATTAAACATATTATGTTCAAAATTAACCATAGTATGGTCAAAATTTCCCAGAATTTTGAGAAAAGTAACCATATTATGGCCTGGATTAATAATAATATGATGAATGCTAATCATATTATGGTTAATCCATTTTTTCGATTTATTTGTTAAGTGTCAAATTATAATTTTATTTAATTTTATATTCTTGATAGGTGTTACGTCCCACATTTATAAAAAATCCCCTTTGGTTCATATTCCGGCCTGTGACGTCCTTCATATTACCATTTTTTCTGTTCTACTAGTTTTTCTATGTACATTTATGTGTTTTAATCAATAATTAAAATAAAATGAATGAGAATTTTAAGCAAACCAAGTAAAATGCAAACGACCAGAATGTTGTTGCTTTTTAAACATATTATTTTAAACTTAAAATTAATCATACAATGTTTTAAAATATTATAATTTCGAACATATGATTGTTATTAAATATTAACCATAACATGTTTGGAGGTAACCATAATATGGTTATAGCTTTTAAATGGATGAATTAAACCATAATATGGTTACCGTGATAGTAATATGGTTAAGGTAACCATAATATGTTTAAGTGTATGGTTGTAGTTTTATTTTATTTAAACTTTATATTTTTAAAATCAATGATATTTGAAGTTTCAAGGTAGGTAAACACTTTATTGTTAAATAGAAACAAAATGTTATCAATCGTGAAAAAAGTTTTTTTTAAAACAACAAAAGTTTATTTGTTGCCATTGCAGGGCCATAATATGTTTTTTAACCATTCTTTAACCATGTTTTTTCTCTACGTGTATTATCTGTAAGTATACAAAATTTATCGAATAGAGAAAAAGTACCAATGTTATACAGTTTTTTACTCCTTAAAAAGTACCCTTTACTTTAATCTGGGTCATATGCTCTTCATCTAGCGATTTTCAACTAAATCCATTAAACGGGTTTCGCGTGATTGGGCCACAAATACATATGACCGTTTTCTGATTACGCGATTATCTTTTTTGCCAACGAAAAACTGTAGATAAAAGAAATTTAGTTTTCTCAATGTCTCATTTGCTTCTACTGTCGCAAAGCTAACTAGCACTTATATGCCAATTGTTTATTTTCCTTTTATCAAAAATTAATTTCAATTTTTGGGAATACAAAATTTAAATTGTCAAAACATTTTGTTATTCGTGCTTAATTCCCAGTTTTTTATTATTGATAAAAACACTTGAAATTTATTGTTGATGGGATAAGCTATTCCTATGCGCATTTCACTGGTTGCTTAGGCCAGATCATCAGGAAACTCCATCCATAAAGATTTTAGAAAAACTAAAGATATTAAACCAAATAAACTGTTTACCGTACAGATACATAAATTCAATCAGCTGACTCCCAACTTTTAAATGTATTTTGAGAGGTGTTGCCAACTGAAAACAATGTTTTTTGTCGGTATATTCGGTATATACCATTTATATAGACTTCCCCCACTATTCATAAAAAATATTTAAATTTTATTGGAGGTTTATTGAACACATTTTCATAGGAAATTCACTATGCAAAAAATGTTGCAAACGGTAAAATATGCACTAACAAATCGTTGCCAAAATTCATAAAAAGCTTTAAAACGAATAAATATGCATATTATTTCTGCGTTCATTGGTCGTTCAAGGAAAAACATGCAATTGCTTATTTATGGCTTCCCTGGTAATAATATTAAAGATGTATATTATCCTCAAAAATCCCCACCGAAAAATGCATTTTCCCACAAAAAATCTCACGGGAATTTTTACGAAATTTGTATACTGAATCACAAAAAAAATATCTTCTATTTCGAAACAAATTCCCAAAACTGAGAACACTGGTATACAAATTTTAATTAAACATGTTCGATCACTAGACTTACAACTAACCAAACGACGCGTTCGTTAGTATGTGCCCATTTACATTATACGATTTTTGTCGTTGCGATTCTTACCTTATTGGCGAGAGGGGAGAGAGGAATTAAAAGGGGTACACAAGCGAGTGTACTCTTCGATTCGTTTTGTTCGCCCATTCGTTCTCTCATTGTTCTCTTATTTGACGACAAAAATCGTACAATGTAAATATGAGACCGATTTCAAAGAGGAAACGGCAATAATCGCAACGGCAAAAATCGTTTAATGTAGTACTGATATTATTCAACTTTGAGTTTTGCTGCATGATTAAATGTTAGCAAAAATGCTGATGTATAAGGAATGGCGTGACTAAATAAAGTTCAATGAGTCGACTCTCAATTACTTTAATGAAGCCGTCCACCACTACGATGCAATTTTTACTCAACGTTGAATTGTTTTGCATGATTAAAAGTGGATACCAAATGAAATCAGGAAAAAGGAGAGTGGAGCGATCAGCTGTTTACGGAACGGTCAGAGTAAAAGTTTCCAAATTTGCAACAGGTAGTTTCGTTATCAATCCAAAACATCTGTATAAAAAGAGCAAGCCGAACTGGAAAAGTCGACATGGAACCTTCCATACAACAAAACAATGTAATTGTCTAAATATCTGGAGAAGAATAAAAGTAGAATTTTCTGAATTTAGTACAAATTCCAATAAATAAATTTAACTAATTTTCTATTAATGGGAATAGCGAAGCGAACCGGGTTAAGCTAGTAAATCACTAAAATGATGTGTGCTTGAAGCCCATTAAATCTAAACTATCAAATGTTTGTAAGCTAAAATCGTTGTGTTATTCTTAACATTTACATACGACTAAAAATTCTTTAGTATCCCATTTTGGTTGTCACATATTGTACGAGTTTAATATTTCAATTTTCTGACAGACAGACATGCATTACACGCCACATACACATAATTCGTCACTCAATTCCCCATTTTTGATGAATGTCTTTTGATGTGTGTCAAATTCAATTTGAAATAGTTTTCAATTGGTTTTTAGTCGATATTGTTTGGTTTTAAAAGATACATTTGCTACAATGTCATTGAGCCTATTTTATCATTTAGGATTTGGGATTTAGCACTTTAATCGATTATAAAATATCCTTTTGGGTGTCGATAAGAATTGACATGAAAAAATATTCAATTAACTTAATTTGATAAGTAAATTTATTCTAGAACTTTAAATAAAAAATGTCCGTTGCATTGAAGGTCAATGAGAGAAAAAAAATGAAGGAAAAAGGATGGATGGAAAGAGTGAAATTAAAAGAAAAATTTAATATTTTATATCGACAAGAAATGTTTAAAAGAGTCATATAAGCACTAGGAATACTGTAACGTCGAAATTCGAGACTTTTTTTTTTTACAAATTTTAAATGCCGAATTAATAAGTTCGAGGCAATACCGCAAAAAAAAACTTAAGCGACATCATTTTCAATTTTCGTTTATTTTTTTAATAATTGACTTTATTGGCAACACTTTTATCATCTCCTGGAATATCATGGTCATATCAGGTACCGTTACGATTTTATAGCAAAAACTATATTAGCTTAAGCGACAACCTTCATACAAATTTTTTTTGAAATAAACTTAAAAAAAACCTTCTCCTGTAAAATTTTGTTTTTGTCACTTAAGCTTTTTTTGCGGTAATGAATCGACATTATAGATTTCGATATCTTATGCAATTATTTTACTTTATAAAGATACAGTTCAATGTGGAATTAACTTTAAAAAAAATACTTTTTTGAAAATGTTTTATTTTTAGGTTAGGCTTGGTTTAATGGACAGATGCCTAGAAAACGGCTCACTTGGGTCCCTAGAGCGGTCCCTTTGTAATTATCTGAGCCGGTGACTAGAGTCAAGCCAGTTTTCACTAGGTTACTCCCCAGATATTAAAGCTGCCTCCAACCATTTCGATTCCCTGTCATAATCCAAATGTATATAGAACATCCAAACAGGGAAATTCTGGTCTCCAAATATTCATCATCCAGAGAAGGCAGAGAAAATAAAACTCTGTCTCATTCTCCTACTCCATATTGTTATTCTAGTCCTAACTTCATCCTTACCAAACCTAAGCAGCACGGGTCTCCCCGAACACCGAATCAGGTCATAAACTTCTGGCGAAAGAGCAGGTTTCCATATCCTTCCACTTGGTTGAGCCTTCCTGTAAGACCCACGTTTAATAAGATTACTGCAACGCTCAATCGAAATACAAACTAGGTTGTCCAGCAACATGTCGTCCTAAGAATCAGCTCAGTTTGGCCAGGCCGTCTGCAGTATGGTCTCCCAAGCAACCACTTTGCCTTGATACCAATACCAGCATTACCTTAGAACACTTCCCAATCTCTTTTAGAGATATCCAGCAATTTTGTCCGCCTGATATTTTGTATGTAAATTAGATCTAAAAGGCCCATGTATTTTCTAACCCTTCACAAAATTATTTTCTTGAAAAAAGCTTTTTAATGCAAAACCACCCCTACAACTTTAACCAAAGCAACGATATTAAAAACGTGCCTAAAAAAGTGGTCATACACTCAAAAGTAAAATTAATCCATCCGTACTCAAATCAATCCGAAGCGGTATTAATAGTACGGTGTGTACGAATTTTCTTGTATCAAGTACAGAAAGATTGATTCAAGCTCGGATTTTCAATCGCAAAATACTTAAATTATCCATATTCAATTCCGATTTCGTACTTGAAATAATCCGAAAATGAGATGGATTTAAGTAAAACTTAGATTGAATCAATCTCAAAATGCGCTTGATTTAAGTATTATAAAGTTGTTTCAATACCGAATTCGTACTTGAAATAAACCAAAAGTGTAATAAGAAGGAGAATTTTTGTATGATTGATTTACTAACCTGTTTTACACCTTACAAATTTCAATTATAAAATACCCGCATCAAACCCGATATGGGTTTTAACTAACTGAAAATATAAACTAAATGAGAAGCAAGAGTTCTCAATTTTACATTTTAAGCAGAAAAATAATGTGTTTTCGCCTTGTCCTATTGTTCTTGTTATTTCTACACACAACAAGCAATTCGTTTTTTACTACTTGTGTTGTTGAAGTGTCTACAACAAACTTTTATAATAAGATTAAAACGCTCACTTTGTAATTTTACTCTCAGAGTGGCACTTGAATGCCCCGGTAGGAAGGGTTGGTAGTTCTCGCTTCCCGCCAGAGACTCTGGTTTCTTTCCTGCAGACAAGCGTAGAGCTTTGCGGGATTAGCTTAGGAAATTAAACAAAAATGAAAAGTTTAATCTTTTTTAACTTGATTTAAGAATTTAATACTTATTTTAAGAAATTCCGGGACTGATTTTCGAAAGTAATCCCATTTATGATTGTTTTTGTGTTATTCGTACTTGAATTTTTGAGTACGACTCGTACTTAAGGCAAATATAAAAAAACTTAATTTATCGCGAGCGTTTTTCTTTCTGTGTAGTCATTTCTTGAATAGGGAATATTATAAAAGTTCTTTCAAGGTAAAATAATAAAAACAGGGTTAATACCACGGAACAAAGTTAAGGAAAACCAGACTTGCAACAGCTATGTAATCTGATTTGCTTCTTCTTATAAAATTCCTTATTTAAATAACCAACTGCTCAACCTCAAGGTTTAATTAAATTAAAATTACCAATATACTTTGATAAAATATCAAACTCTTTACAAAATACTTTGTAGATTAACACATCTTGTGGTTGAGTTTCAAGTTGTGTGTTAATTGAAGTAAAAAATCCCAAAAATCCACAGACAACCACCAGGCATAAAATCCATAAATCAACAATATGCTCCGTTAGACAGTAGCAAAAAAGGATAAACAAATTTAATTAAAAAAATGCGTGGCTACTTGCACAGCAATTAAGAAAACAAGTTTACCGGCAATGACGAATTTGTAATACCCTGCACAAAGAATAAGAGTTTTGGAATTTTTTGGGAGTGAAAGATATTAAGAATATGTTCTAAATTATATACAAATCTTCATAAATATGGCATTAAATTTTTAGTGAAATAAAATTAAATGAAGGCAAATTTTGCTTTACCAACATACAACTTTACACCGTACGGGTCTTTTTAGTCCTATTCTTGAAACCTTTAACCGAGATATTATGGGTTAAAATGGTTTACAAAAATATTTGTCGCTGATCAGAATGCTTGATTCAAGTACGGATTATTCAAGTACCCCATTCGTGATTGACTTAATGAAGAGTGAAATAAAAATTAATCTCAAGCTAAACAATTTTACCAAAAAAGAATTCGGGAATTTTTGCTTTTTATATTAAATTTTACATATGAAAATAATGTATGTTTTCTTCTTGTGGTGTTGTTGTTGTCTCGGTACACAACAAGCAAATCTTTGTAGCAACAACAACAGTACACAATTAGGTAAGCTTTTGTAGTATTGTTGTTGCTACAACAAACTCTTCCAAACATACTCGTATGCACGCATATTTAATTTAATGCCAAATTTCAAGTACGACTCGTACTTAAAGTAAGTGGATAACACTTGAATGTAGTACGAGTTTTTTCTTTCTGTGTAAACTCTGGCACATAATCTCAGCTCAAAGAGTACGTGGTATTTCTGCGGTCCACTCTCACTTGTAAACTCTGAAAGAAAATTTTCGTAGAGTATGTACTGAAGAGAATATCGGCGCTGCAAACAGAAATAAGGAAGCATATCCCAATTTATCGATTGGTGGTCGCTCGCACCATGATCAATGATTTTTTGTTCGATAATATGGATGACATTGTCCCGGGCGAGATGTGGTTTCAGCAGGATGGCATATGAGTCATAACTCAACCATCGATCATTTTAAATCAAAAGTTGGCAAAAAGTTAATATCGAGCAATTTTTCTTAAATATCGTGCAATATTACACCTCTCGATTATTTTTGGTAGTGCTTCGTGATCTCACTGGTTCATGCTGATAAAACTAGTAACACTTAACGCCTTGAAGGCCAGCATTTGTTTATTCATAAAATACGACCAGAGATGTTCGAAAAAGTGACCCAAAATTGCAGGTGCAGAATGCGCTTCATCAAGTACATTCTCAGTGCCAAGTCAAGAACATCTTTGTGTTACACATGATGTGACAAATTTTTCAAACAATTTACAGGCAAGAAAATGTTACCTAACAAAGTTTTTTGGATGGAAATTTCTAAATAAAAAAGTACCCATTCTACACGCAGAGAAAAAACATGGTTGAAATTTCATTAGAAAAACATATTATGGTCCCCGCAACGACAACAAACAAACAAACTACTGTTGTTTTTAACATTCCTTTTTTCACCATTAATATTATTATGTTTCTATTTAACAATTAAGTGTTTACCTTCCTTTGAAACTTAAAATATGGTTGAACTAACCAAAATATAATATTTTAATAAAATAACATGTATACTTTTGTCCAAATTCTGAATAATGTTGACCATATTATGAATAATTTTCAACATAATTGGGGTACTCACAAGGTAGTCATAACGTTGTAAAGTCATATGTCTTAAAATAATTACAAGAATTATATATGACTGCTGTGGGCGACCGCTTATAATTTTGATTTCTACTGTACAGTTATGACGTATCAATCAACACAGCATTAAAATTTTTATTTTGTTTGAAACACAACAACGTTAATTATAAACAATTGTAATATATTATTTAAGACATTATGACGATATGACTTGATAGCACACCTTGTGAATCCCCCAAATGTATTTAATTTTCACCATTGGTTTATTTTGATTTTGGACAAGTTTTTGTTAATTTTATTGTTATTAAGTAATTAATATCATATTAAACCATAATATGGTTACCTAAAAAATAAACATTTTAAAAATACAACCATCGTTTTTTGCTCTTAGAATATGATAACCTCCAACCGTAATTGTTTTCCGCGTGTGCCTTAATCATAGATAAATTTCTAATTGATGTTACTATTGGCACCAACCACCAGTTGATGAAGAAATAAAAATGTGTGTGTGTGTTGTTGGAAGAAAAAGTTTGTGGTTATTCACCGTGGAAACGCTTTGTTTGTGAATGAAACTGCTAATAGTGACTAATTTTAGTTTTTTTAAAGTTTGATAACAAACTTTTTTTGTTGAATTTCAACGAAAATTTTTTGGTTGTTGTTCAATAAAATAGCAAGAAATGATATTATTGTTAGTTTCATGTTTGAAAATGCAAAATAGTTATGGCCAATAAGAGGGAGTTGAACGGCCGGAAATTCTAAAAATGTTTTATTTAGAAGCACAATGGCTAGGGGCAGAGACACCTCAGAAATGCTGCCATAACTGTGAAGATGAAAGCGCGGAACACCCCCTTCTTACTGTCCAGCACGATGTTAATTTTGATAATTTTGTTGTCTGGGGAAATATCAATAACTTTAAAATTTTTAAACCAAATTTTGTCTTATCATTTGAACGATAATTACATACTTACATACGTACATATTAACCCCTATCGTAAATAATTTTTTCCTCGTAATTATTCCCCTTTTCACATATTTGCGATCATGAAAACCTCCCATGAAAAAAGGGTAATTCAAATGAGAATTATATTATAAAATCAAACCAGTCCCCACAATATTTTTTTTATATTTTTATTTAGATTTCATAAAATTGTCAACAAAATTTTTAAACAAAGTTTTATATTAAATACTTAAACTTAAATAATGAGAACTTTTCTTTTGATAAATAGAAGTTTTAAATTTATTTTTTTTTTAATTTGCAAATATGTACTGTTTTATGGGAACTAATCTGTAAAACTTAGTTTATGTTTATCATAAAGTAGAACAGAAAAATTATCAAAAATTTTCCATTTTTAATAAAAAAAAATCTCTGACTTTATCTACACCTTTTCCAATTGTAATTCAGAAAGCGTCACCTGTAATTCAGAAAGCGTCAATTGTAATTCAGATTAGTCAGTTGTAATTCAGAAAGCGTCAATTGTAATTCAGATTAGTCAATTGTAATTCAGAAAGCGTCAATTGTAATTCAGATTAGTCACTTGTAATTCAGAAAGCGTCAATTGTAATTCAGATTAGTCAGTTGCAATTCAGAAAGCGTCAATTGTAAATCAGAAATTGTCAATTGTAATTCAGAAAACATCAATTGTAAATCAGAAATTGTCAATTGTAATTCAGAAAGCAAAAAACTTGCATTAACTATTTATTTTTATTTTTTTATAACAAAAGAAAAAAATGTACACTAAAGAGCTAATATTTGGTTGTATTTTTAAATGCATATATTTATGATTATCGACCGACCGCCATGTCATTCATTGAGGACGCAGAAGCTTGGTGAACCGTACAGTGTTGCACAGCACGAGCGCAATCACCCCCAGTTATGGTATTTGTTGCACGATCTATAATTTCCTCCAAGTAGATCAATCTTTGTTCTATCACGCCAGGACCTGTAACGTTTGGAACACGAATGTTGCTTTTGGCATAGGCTTTAACTTTCGACCAAATATTTTCAATGGGATTTAGCATTGGAGAGTAGGGTCCGAGCCGCAAAAGAGATGCTGGCGTACTATTAATTACTCTTTCAAGGTTTGAATGACAAGGTGCGTTGTCAGCAACAATCACCAAATCTTCCAGCAGATTACCCATATCTTGCCACTTTTGCATTAATGTAATCACCCAGTCATTTGCTAATTGTGCAGTAAATGAACCCCTTCTACGTTCCACGTGTACGATTCCTGTAGTTGAAATTGCTCCTATTAAATGTATGTTAGGACCTCTTGATGCTGGAAGGTGTTGTACTGCTCTTTCCCCAGCTCTTGCACGGCCTCTCGTTCGACGGCAAAACAAATTAAAATTGGTTTCATCCATCCAAACAATTTGCTTTCCATGCTGTATGTAGTGGTTCAAGGATTGAACATATTCAGCTCTTTTCCTTTTATTTGCCTCAGAGTTCATTGTAACTGGTTCAAAGTGTACTTGTTTTGTAGTGAACATTCGGCCTTCTAAATAATTACCTATTGTTGACACAGATAACGATTTGTTGAAATGACTTATAACCTTTTCTTTAAGCTGCATTAATGTTATGGTAGAGTCTTCTTCTACCCACGAAAGCATCAAATCAATTTCATCATTAGAAAGGATTTTTGGCTTTGTACCACCTTTTGGTTTCATTTCGGTATCACCAGATTGGATCCAAAAATATGCGGTCTTATATTTAATTCCTAGTGATGTAGCCAAACCTATCCAATCTTCACCTCTGTTAGCACAATTAACTATCCTTTCACGGTCTTTTGCACAATGTTTTTTATATTTTTTTCTTTCAATTTCATATTTTCCAGTCACTATTGCTCTGCAGATTGGACAAGCACTATCTTCAACATCCCTTATGGGCTGTGCGCACTTCTTGTGAAAGAAATGCAGGCATGGTAGCAAGCGTATAACTGAATTCCTTGTCATAACAGATTGGCAAATTGCACAATTATCCTTAAATTCCATTTTTTTTTTATTTATGTCAATATTACGTTTTAAACTGTTTAAAGTTTTAAATAGACTATGTATTTACATATATTTAAATGGATTCAGAAATTTTATTGCAAAAAAAAAAAATCACGGGCTACTATGTTTATAATTTTTCCTCACAAAACTTTTAGTGATTTTTCTTTTTTACATTTATTTTATTCTGAATTACAATTGACGCTTTCTGAATTACAATTGACAATTGCTGATTTACAATTGACGTTTTCTGAATTACAATTGACAATTTCTGATTTACAATTGACGCTTTCTGAATTACAACTGACTAATCTGAATTACAATTGACGCTTTCTGAATTACAATTGACTAATCTGAATCACAATTGACGCTTTCTGAATTTCAACTGACTAATCTGAATTACAATTGACGCTTTCTGAATTACAACTGACTAATCTGAATTACAATTGACGCTTTCTGAATTACAACTGGAAAAGGTGTAGAAACTAAAACAATTTTGTTTAACTGAGAAAACAGAGCAGCAAAAAGGGATGAGTATAATTGAGTTTTTGTTTTTTTTTTTTGAAAACAGAATTTTTTTTTAAGACAAAATCTTGACAACTAAATTATTCCTGTTGATGAGATGTTAGCAAGCAAACGCCCTTTCACAATTATAACATGCTCAGAAATCAACTCTTGCATATGCAATTGCACAACGATTGCGGTACATGAAGTTCTAAATGGGGGCCATTCATTAAATTCCCTGATTCACTTTATCAATTGATGCCTTTTGAGGTGATATACAAACAACCAACGGAACAAAAATTCAGACAGACCACCAACCCATAATTCAACCACAACTCTCAGTTAGATAAGAATGTGGTTTGCCGCTGGATGAGAGTGTGTTGTCTCAAGTAGTTGCAGATTGCATGTCTTAAGAGTAAAGTAAGTAATTAGTTATATACGGGTCTGTTTGGGCATCCTTGCCAACCTCACATAAACGCTTACTTGTAAGAATGTGTATGTGTGTGTTTTTGTATGTAAATTATTTGTTGTCTTATAAATTTAAAACAAGTTGCTGTTTTTATTATTGTTGCTTTATTATAAGCAGAGTTAGTTTTTGTTGTTTGCTGCTTCTTATCTTAAAATGTTGCCAATGCAAAAGTTACAACAATTGATAGTTGCTGAGGTTGTTGTTGCTGTTGTTGTTGCTGCTTTTCCATTAAGAATATTTGATGATTTTACTTGAGTTGCACCAACACCATGAAGTATGTGACAACTGCACCAAGAACCTGAAAACAGGAACAAGAAAATACTCGTAAATAAAATTTTCGAACAATTTGTTGTGTCTTTTGTGGATGTGTGTGTGTGTAAGTATTAGTATTTTTTTTTATTTATGTTTGTTTTTGTGCTTATCTGTTTATAACAAATACAATTTACCAAGTAAATATTTTTACAAGAAAAACATTTTTTTTTCTTTTTGAAAGTTTTTGTTTTTCAAAAAAATCTGCCAAAACTGTTTTAACAAAATTCTTAAAGTAATAGATAAATGCACAGTGGGTTTAGAGATTATAAGATATAAAACAAGTAAGACTGCTTTATCCGGCTATGCTGGATCTTAAATCCTCTCCAACGTGAGTTTGAATATTTAGGGTTTAGCCTTTATTTGGGATCAATAAATTATAAGACGATCTTTTTAAAACCACAGTATTAAAAATCGTTGCCTAATTAAAATAAAATAACAAGATTTGGTCAAGAAATATTTTTAGGGGTATAAAAGTGAATTTCAGAATGCGATTTTATATTTGAGCAACCTTAAATTATAGATCGCTCATCACAAAATTCAGAAGAGTGTTATCTAGAATTACAAAAACCTAAATCAGACCAAATGAATGCTTCTGAAATTGCTTTTCAGAAGTCCGCTTTATATGTGACCTTTGTTTAATAATGGACCGATTATCACAAAATTAGATGGTATAATTTCTAAGCTAAATTGGACCAAATTTTACCTCAATCAGGCCATGTCACAGAAATCAATTCCGATCGAAAGTGGAAGTGATTTCGTATCTTGCTTCACAAAAAACGAAATCACTTTTGATCAGAATTGATTTCTGTGACAGACCTGAACATCTACATTTGCTACAGTTTTAGGGGTTTTTAAATAATTTTCTAAAGTGTGTTTTATATGGGAAATTATGGAGAAATCTTCACGGCGGAGAGTAACAATAATATAAATTTTTTTAGGGAGGTTGTTTCACATTTGTATTCTTTTCCTTCTCAACCGATTGTTCCGGATTTCAATCCCAAACTGCTTAGAAAAACTAGAAAGAGTTTGATGCTAATTTTCTTTTCTGTTGGGTCTTTTGAAAATGAGCGTGTTTTCACCAGACGGACAGATAGACGATGGCTAAGCCGATCTAAAATTATTCAAGGACCCAAAATGTATAAACTAACACGGAATGATCAACATTGTTTACCCTCAATCATCACTAGTGGGGGTGAATTGTTTAAAAATACAAAAATATGAAAATATTTATTAGGGACAAAATAAACTCATGGAAAAGTACACGTATGCCTTCCTAAGCGCGGTATGGAACTCCCCGCAACTCTCCACTTGAACGAGCAATGTGAAATCTGTACTGTGAAATTTCACTCACAAGGATAACAATAATATACAGACATTCGTCGACCGTTGCCTGTGTAGAATATTACGAATATTTTTTGCCTGTACACAATAGCAACGAGGCGCTATTGACGAACTAAACGCCTATAAAAACCGCAATCTTCAAACGTAAATGTCGCTAGATAGGCCATTCCCTAAGAAGGCTCACCAGAATTAGAGTGGAACTCTCATGGCCAGAGACGTACTGGTAGATGTTCACATACATACCTGGAGAACAGGCTGGAGCGTCACAATTTTTTTTTGCGAATTTCAATTAAATGGAAATATGGAAAAATAATGACAAAATAAAAACTGTCCCTGTACCGCAGCATTAATTTTTTGAAAATGAGATCAAATCGATAAATTTGGGAAAAATCATATCATGCAACGTTTAACATTTATTTATAATTATTGTAACCAGTGTTTCAAAATAAACACGAAATATCGCTCGTTGGCAGGGTTGTCAGATTTTTTGGGCTCCTTCGCCAAACTTATCTTCAGCCGAAAATGTGGCAGCTTCAAATTCTTAAAGTTCAATTGTAAAGTTACAATGAGGATATATCTACTGTTAGCTTATCAGATACTTTTAAGGTTAATGTTTACTTGTAATAACCAGAAGCCATGTATCTGTCAGATAACAACATACAAATAACTTTTTGTTAAATGTTAAAATGCTAAGTACGGAAAAATCCGAATTTATTTATATAAAGTACTTTAAGTCAAATAAAATATACTAAACGAAAGAATTCCTAGAAAGCCAATCTTCTTATACAATTTTCCATACAAGTGGCAATCGATAAATCTGACACAAGCAGAGACGTAAAATGTAATCATGCTGAGCTTTTTATAACATTTCTTGTATAATAAGGGCCCTATTATGAGTTACATTCGATAAACGATTTTCGCTGGCTATCGAACATCGACTATCGAATGTTAATTTGGTATTATGAGTTGGCAGCACCGTCGAAAATTTCGTTGTGCATCGAATTTTTCAACGAAAACAAATTTGCTTTCGACGCACACTGGGTTATTGGGTATCAAAACTGTGGATTAATTAAAAAATTAATTTTGAAATAACACTCGAATACTTAATAACCATAGAAACTACACATAATTCTGCGTCACTAACCGAAAAAATAACGGCTCTAAGTTGTATAGTGAAGCTGCATTATGTTTTTGAATTTACACTTTTATTCTTTGTTCGCTTGCGCTCGCTGTAAAATTGATATTTTAAGTTTAAAAAAGTGTTTCTTCGATAAAAAAACTTCAAGTGAAATTTAAATCTGAGTATGGAGCCTTCAACTTCAGGTATTGAACTATTTTTCAGATACAAGTATTACAGGAAAAAAAGTGATTTAATATTTTAAATTATTTTTTGTTCAAAGTCCCCAAAATGTGCATATTTGGGGTATATATTTGGACATATAGTTAATTATCGGACTAGATCGAGCTCTGATTTTTTTTTTGATTTTGCGGATTGTAAACGATGTTTCTGCAAAAAGTTGAGCTGCGCTTTTGTGGCATATTTGATTAATTCTACTTTTTGTTCATTATGTCAGTGGTCAAAAATGATCAATTTCTAGTAAAACGCTGAAAAGTTATCATATTGTTTAAAACTTCTAAGCCAGATATCTCGATAACAAAGCGAGTTATCTATAATTCTTGCTTAATTTTTTCTGTTTATTTTGAGGTATTCTCTAAGAAAATAAAACGGTAAAAAGTTATCGATTTTTTTTAACTTCAACTCCAGATATCTCGATAACAAAACGAGTTATCGATAATTCTTACTTAATTTTTTCAGTTAATTTTGAGGTATTCTCTAAGAAAATAAAACGGTAAAAAGTTATCGATTTTTTTAAACTTCAACTCCAGATATCTCGATAACAAAACGAATTATCGATAATTTTTATAAAATTTTTTCGGCTTATTTGGAGGTGTTCTAAACAAAAATTATCAGTTTGAGAGGCCTCGGAATTAATCCACAGTTTTGATACAAAATACCCCAGTGTGCGACGGTGCAAATAAATTTAAAAAACTTGTGGAAAATGTAACCATTTGTAAATTTTTTTGTGTTCGTATACCAAATACCATATTCTTTATCAGTTTTGTTCATGTTATGCAAGTCCAACGTCATAAACAGCAATTGGAAACGCCCATATTCCTTATGGAACAAAAATCTTTTTTGACCAAATGATTTGCAGCAAAGTTCAGCATTTAAAAAAGTGGGATGAGACTAAATTATTTGAAAACAAACATAATTCCGCCGTGGTCACGTTTAATTTTAATATTATTTTTTAAATTTGTAAACACAAATTTTTATTTTAAGTGACAGCTGATCGAAATGTACTAATGTGAATTAACAAAATCACAATAGTAAATTTTTATAGAATGCGCGCCATAACAATAAATGAAAATTCGTTCGATCAGCTTATTCGACTGCTGTCGAAAATCGAATTTAGTTCATAATAGGCACCTTATTATTTAAAAGAGGCTAACTCCATATGATTCCTAAAATGTGGGACTACTGCAAATAAATTCTCTACAAACCACTGTTGCCTTTCGAAGGAAAGAAAACAAAGGTACATGTCCAACAACACACATACACACACCCCCTACAATGTGTGAGTAAATGCAGAGCAATGTTTGTTATTTGCTGGTGCATTTGTTCAAATGTCCTGTAATTTTTCTGTGTTAAAAAGGAAGAACTTTTTAAAAACAAAATAAACAACATACCGAAGCAAATAAATCCAATGAGACTGTAAAGAATTTTGCACCCGAAATGGACATTGCTTTCTGGCATTGTTGACAAACGATTTGTACAAAAGTTTTCGCCTCTTCAGAACCATCATACCAGTGACAGGAGTATGCTGCTTCCATAACGGATGAACTCTGGCAAAAAAAATCAAAAATTAAAAAAAAAATAGAAGAAAAGAGAAATAACAAATAGTGATATATTAAATATTAAATAGAAATAAAATAAAACTTTTAAAAACTTTAACAATAAAAAATTGTTTAGCCAAACTCACATGAAAAGAAGCACGAACTTGCAAAATCCCACATAAACACATTCATAAATAACTAAAAAGAGGCACACACACGTGCACATTTGCACAAGCAAACATGCTTAAAATCACACACACACACACACACCAGCCCACACTTTCATTGTACCACAGACAACAAAAGTACTTTAGTGCATTTCCGGCTTTCGAATATCCGATGAGTGAATGAATATGTGCTGTTATATTTTCAAATTTTTTGCTTTTTTGCAGTTGTGGTGCCTTTTTCTTTTTCATGGCCATTGTTGTTTGTGTGTGCTCACACACAAAGCACTTTTAAACGTGCAGAGACAAACGGCAAAAAGGCAAAATATAAAAAAGACGAAAAATCTATTTTACTTGTGCTTCAAACGGAAGTTCTTCAAAGTGTTTTTTGTCTGCATGAGTCTGGATTTATTTTTTTTTCTGCTTCTAAATTTCCTTATTGCACTAGAAAACGCAAAAAGTGCATCCAAGCCAAATACAACGAAAACATTACACTTTATAGACACATGCGATTTAAAGTTATTATGTTAAAAAAATATATTTTATTTATGCAGGCACAGAGGCAACAAATATATTTTTTTACGATGTGGGTTGTAGAAACCTGGGGCCTAATTCTGGCAGTCGTGATCGAGTATTTTCTCGATTTGAATGCATTTTTATTTTAGACGATACTGAACGAATCGAAATTATTTGTTCAGTATTATGAAACGCAACAACACTGAAAAAATAATTCCGATTCGTTCAGTATTGACTGAAATAATTAGATATTAATTTGCTTTCGAATCAAGAAAGTACTCGATCATGATTGCCAGAATCAGGCCAGTACAGTATTCTATAGAAATCTTCCTCTTCGATCGATGATCGTAAAGTTCCCTATAGAACAATTCCCCTTTGATCGATTATCGTGGAGTTTGCTATAAACACCTTTGTCTTCTTTCAACGAATGAATGAATGATTTCTATTAAAAACTTCTTTGTAAATCAATAATCGTACAGTTTTCTAAAGAAAACTTCCTCTTCCATCGAAGATCATGAAGTTTTCTATTAAGGACATTTTTGTCGTCCAATAATTAATAAGGTTTTTTAATGGGAAACTTCCTTTTCGTTTGATGATCATGAAAAAAACTTCCTCTATCACCGCTTCTCAATAAAGATGTGTCTTCAGCTAACTTCCTTAGTGGTGGTGGATTTTTCTATAGTCAGCTTCCCCTATGATCGATAATCATAAATATTTAAAAAAATTATCGTCATCAAAGAAAACTTTCTATGAAAATCTTCATGACGAGAATGGTATCTAAAAAAAGCTTCATTGTAAATCCATGAGCGTAGAGTTTCTATAGAAAGCTTCATATTCGATCGACGATCATCAAGTTTTCTATGAAATACTTTTCCGTTAACCGATGACCATGAAGTTTTTTATTTAAAACTTTCTCTTCGTTTGAAGATAATGAAGTTTACTAAAGAAAATTTCCTCTTCTATCGATGAGTTAGAAGCTTTCTATGGAAAACTTCGTCTTTGATATTATCGTATAGTGTTCTATTATCAAACTTTCTTCATGATCGTGCAAGTACTTAATTTCCTCTATCATCGATAATCATAAAGTTTTCTACATAAAAACTTCCTCCTAAAAGAAACATTTTTATAGAAAACTTTGACATGAAAGAAAACTATCTATAGAAAACTTCATGTCGATAATATAATTTCTATATAAAGATTCTTTGTAAAATTTTTTTTAAAGAAAGCTTTCTTTTCGTTAGATTATCGTAAATTTTTGTATGTAGAAATTCCACTGCAGAGTTTCTACTTGGTCGATGATCATGAAGTTTGCTGCCAAAAGCTTCCATGTCGATCAATGATTGTTAATTTTATTAAAACAAACTTTAATATCGATCGATGATCATTAAAATAACTTTTCATATTAATTCGAATGTGTATTCTATCCCAATAAAAAATTTGATAATTTTGCGAAGCACTAAATGTACATTTAAAAAATAGGCGCACAATTATACGCTACGCAATAAGAAGTACAATAATGCAATAAATTAAGTGAAAGAACTCTGAACAAGTTTTATAAAAAAAAAAAAAATATTTCAAGTGCCACGGCATTCTCTTACTACGAACTGTGAAAAAAAAATTAGTGTGCAAAGCTGATCGTTACATCCAACAATTTTTATATGCGCTGAATAATGCGCTTTATGTTCTAAAAATTTATTGCTTCAAAGCGGGAACTCGCCATATAAAATTTATGTCTTCCGCAAGTGCAATGGTAAGCGAAACTTTTATGTTTCTCCCTTAAAAACCGGCTTCGTTGGAAGCTCCATTTTTTATTGGGATGTAAATTACCATTTATAAAGCTTTCATACTTTAATAGTCTTATTCTTTCAATTTTTTTCCAGGAATATTTTCTTTGACTATAAATGCACGTTCGAATTAATATGAAAATTAACATAATAAATGTTACCCACCACGAGAAATAAATTCCCAGATTCTATTTATTTAAATAACTTTATATCGTTTGATGATCGTGCAGTTTTATAAACTTGCTCGTTGATCGTTAATCGTAGAGTTTTCTACAGAAAACTTTTCCACTGATTGATGATTGTAGAGGTTCCTATTGGAAAATTTCAAGTCGATCCATGATTGAGGTAAAAAAATTGCATCCATCAATACAGGAGTGAGTGGATTTCTATAGAAATCCGCTCTTTGCCGACTAAATGACCATTGCTATGATAAGCTTAAATGACGATCAACGATCGGGGAGAAAGTTACTAGTCTATCAATACTGGGGAAATTGTCTATAGAACTCATCATCGTTGTTTAGATGATCGATTATCTTTGTCATGAGCTTAAATTTTCAACAAATTAATTTACAATGTGCCGTGACTTAAACCTTTTGAACAGTTATTAAAGGTCAGCCAATAGTTCTAATGATTTCCTGCTTTTTAATTGTACATTTATAAACAACTCTCTCTCTCTCTCTCTGTAGCCTTTTGGCAAATGACATTTTATACCAAACAATTACTTTTCAAGTATTAACATGCAGCTTTTCAAATTTGGCACCAGAATACAAAATCTATGCAAATTTGTAACAAAAACAAAAGAAAATTTAGTCAGCTTACCTCTTCAATTAAACGGTTACCAAAAATACAGAAATGAAATACTTGAGCCAGTGCATAACCCAAATAACCAATAACGGTGAAAGCGTAAACATTGACACCCGTTATTTTGGTGGCCTGATACGCCAACAATGTCAATTTAATGGTGGATGTCAACATGTGTAAAAGTAAAGCGGCGCCATACGTATCACCAATAGCAGCAACTAATCTGAAATGCACAAAAGCCAAAATCAACAACAAAAATATATTAGACGAAGTCACAGAGTAAGAAAAAAAAAAACAATTGTCATGTTATTCTTCCCCCAAAATATGTACATATTTTCTATCAAAAATACTTGTACTTGTTTAAACCAAATGCATACATACCTACATACATACATATACAGACATGAACATATTTATACTTGTAAACACAAACACACACACAGATAAAATGTATAAAAAGTTTGTTTAGTCCTTGTTAAAATCAAATTCTATTAGGGTTTAGAATTGTGTGTGTTTTCTGTCTTTGTGTACGTTTGTTCTAAACTATAAATAAATTTTGACAAATATTGAAATATTGAATTCATTTCATTTTGATTCCTTTCACATAAATCAATATTTGCTTTGTTGTTTGACATCTCTGTTTAGTAGAAATTGTGTGTTGGTTGGCCTTGGAAAATTTCACCAAAATAGTTATTTCAATTTTAATACACGAGTCCCCCTCCCCTCCCCACCCCTCCCTTCTCGTTGCGACAAGTTAACAAATGCAAAATATTTTTATGATTTCAATCTTTTGTTTGAAGATTTATAGCAGATAAATATTTGCAAAGCAAATATTTTGTTTTTGTTTTCGAAACTTAATTGAAAGCAAATTCAATCCTTTTTGCTAGAGAAGGGTCATAATGGTATGATAAAAAAATCTTTGTTTAAAGCAGTGTTCGAAAATAAACACTTAATATCGTTCCTTTGTCTGTGTTTATACGGCTCATGTTTTGATGACATGATTGCTACTTTATTGGCGAGAGGGACGAGGGGAAAAGAAACGAGTACACAGATGCATGAACTGTCAATACGCTTTGCTTTTTCATTCGTTGTTTAATTTTGTTTTTGTTTTCAATATCGAAAAGCACACATGCATACGCACGACTATACAAAATAAAAAACTATACTAAGACCCCTTTCACACTCGGCAAGTAGCTTGCGCAAGTTACTTGCCGGCAACAACAAAGTCTATACAACATTTTTTTTCCTTACCCCGACTTTACCGCTAACATCTACAAACCAAGAGTTGCGCAAGAGACTTGCGCAAGTAACTTGCCGAATGTGAAAGGGGTCAAAAGAAAAAGGAAGAATCATGTCAATAAAACATGAGCCGTATAAACGCAGACTAAGTGTTCGGCTCGGTAGATTTGTGGAAAACACAAACGCTCATAGTGTTTGTGTAGAAAATCATTAAAAAAAATAACGTTTCCCTGTTAGTCGTCTTTCGAATACTGTTTTTATCAAACTCAACAAAAGATGAAAACATTTAATTCTGTTCGGTTTTTTTCTTAAATCCACAAACTTCATTGTGTTCGGTTCGGCTCATTAATGTTCGTCCCTTTTGGCTGGTAAAAAACAACAAAAATTTTTAACAAAATACACATACGAAAAAAAACAAAAAGCCAGCAAAATAATTTTACACAAACAAAACACATACACACACAAGCTGTTCGTGGTGTAGTCGTTGCTTATATTTTTTGTTTGTTCATTTCTTTATCAACGTAAAAAGAGAAACATTATAGAACATTAACATATAATGTTTGTCTACAGTATCACTACACTATTGTTCTGTTTTTTAACGAAGCACAGAACATTATATAATGTTCGGTTCGTTCTTGAAAGTAGTTACGAACGGTGTTAAGGGTTGTGTTCGTCTACACAATCACTAAAAAAAATCGTTCTTGCGTGAGCCGAACGTAATGTACTGTTAATTTTCGAACACTGGTTTAAACTTTAAAGTAATTGAACAGTACGGTATGTAAATTTTAATAAAGTCTTGCAATGTTTCTTTTGTAAAAGATTTTAACCACTTTATCTGCGTTTAAAAGTTCTATAGATTTTTATCTTTAGAAGACTTGCTTGAAAAGCTTTTTGCGCAGAAAAAGTTGTAAGTTATTTTTAATTAATTAAATGCATTGCTTAAAAAGTGTTATAATTTAACTAAAATGTTTATTTAATAAATTATAATCCCAATATTTATTGAAAAATATACTGAAATTTATTGTTGGAGGAAAAGCTAGTCCCAAAGCGCTTTTCACTGGTTGCTTTGGCCAGATCATCGGGAAAAGTTTTTCCAAATATTTTGGAAAAGCTAAAAATATTATACAATTAAAACTGTAAAGCAAATGAGAATTACAAGCACTCAAGCCTTATTTGCCGCGATATCAAAGCTTAAAAAAAACAACAACAATAATCAGTGAGTTTATCTTTTCTTACACTCCCCAACAATTTGTTGGTTTCTTTCGACTCGAATTGTAAGAAGGTAAAAAGAAGAAAAAAATGAAACTACAAGCAAATCACTTAATTTAATGTTTTCGCAAGAAAATTAAATTCGCACGGGCACCTACAAATTTATTATCAACGTTTTTTTTTATTCTTGATTTTATTTTGAAAAAATAGTTTTTTAAAAACGTCTATACCTAAGCAATATTAGGTAGACAGCTTCATATCTGCAAAAGCTATAGATATGCCAAATATGAAAATTGATGGTAAATCCGCTTCACAAATAATATGTACACCGTGCTTAATCATATGTACACTTTGGTGATTAAGATAGAGCTACCTTACGACAAATAAGTGGAATTGTGAAAATAAAAAGTGATATAAAATTAATAAACAATTTTTCTATACTCGAAAAATATATAATTTTTTGACAACAAAAAAATATATATAATTTCCTTTTACTCCGCGTGGAGCGAAGGCCCATAAAAAAGATCGATAGTTGTTTATATTCCTTGATAATTGTTTTAGTTTACTCCAGGATTTTTTCATCTGGATAATTTCATAGTTGGTTTGAATACGCAAAAGCAAAAAATTATCACACCTCACAAATTATACAACTTTCGTTCCACTTCATTTCCCTTTTACCCTTATATTCGTATAGGAGCAATGCTTTCATAGGAAAATAGTGTCTAGAATAGCCAAATATAAAAAAATATGACTTGTATCAAAAATCCTAAATAATAATTCAAGGCGGACACGTCCACGCAGAAATTTCACACCTTCCACTAAATAAATAACTTTCGTTCCACTTCATTTCCCCTTTGCCCTTATATTCGTATTTGCTACAGTAGTGATATTATAAATAGGGTGACATATTTTTTTACAAAATATTAATTTTTTTAAATACTGCACTTATTCATATTTCTCAGGAGTGTATGCATGCTACCAACTTTATATGAAAAAGTTTAATTAGTTCGTTCACTCATATGAAAAAAGAGGTTCACAGACTGTGAACACCCCTAATGGCATGCTTCCAAATTTGTATGGAAATGTTGAATTAGGACCCCCTCAAACAGACAACTAGCTGGAGGTCCACCCCACGCATTTTCGACTCTACGCATTACATAATTTTATACCTTCCATGCGTTCTCAAATAACATGCAACGCTTTTTATGTGGCATTATCAAAAGTAAAAACTCAATTTTATTTGTCAAAGCCTGCTAATTTGTTCGGATGCTGCTTGTGACGCTTACAAAAGTAGAAAGTAAACCTAATTTTTGCATTCAACGCCTCAATGCATGCTAAGCTTTTGTGCATGTTACTTGTAACACATAACAACACAGACTCGACTACTACACAAAAAAATGGCGATTAAAGAAAAATGTGTAACACAAATACAAGCTGCAAGTTACGTATTACGTGAAGTTAATTCGCCTTTTAAAACCCTTGATTTCTTGTTATAAAATTTAGTTTTTTGTGAGTAAAAAATTAATTACAAAGTGAAAGAATTTGAATAAAACTAAAACGGCAAAGTGAAGAAAATATAAGTTGGTTGTACGATCTCGGTGCTACGTCATGACAATCCTCAAAACAAAAAGTAGCCAAGTATTTTGTCTTTCCAAAAATTAGAGGACGGAAAGAACACTATTTCATCTTTTAGATTTCCGTGTTTGTTGGGTAAATAAAGCTTGCTGTCTTATGCCCAATTTTCAGGATAGTAATTAAATCTATATTAAGTTAATTTTCATATCGTATTTAAATACAGATTGATTTTTGAGTTTTATTTGAAAAGTCTTATTTAACAAAAATAAAAGTATGGTAGCACTACTACATACAAAAAAATATAATAACAAAGTTTGTTTATTTGCAAGATGGTCTCAAAAAACAGCTGAATGTCATTGGTTTGCCTGTTGTTGTTGTATTGTTGTCATATTGAGGCCACCTTGCTAAGTTATTCCAATGGAAACTCAAGTTAAATTTAAATGTACCACATCGATGAATTAAGCTTTATTTAAGTGTTTGGTGAAGAAGAGAATTTTGTATTGAAAACGATTTTAAATATTAATGTGTTTTAATATCAAACCTGAAAATTGTCCATTAGTTTTTTATTCATCGTTTAGTTTTTCATACATTGAAAAGTTTATTGATCACTCTTCTGTACGCAGAAAACCATATAAAGAAAATTCGCTTAACTTTTTTGAGTCGTTCTCGAGGTGCTCTTGAGAAGACTTTGTTTCTGAGTATCTTGATTCAAACGAAAAACAAATTAATGTTATTAAATCTTTTGATTCACTTATCTTTTGTTCAACTATAGATTTTCTTTGTGAAATCAAATAGTTCAAAGAAAGATAAACTCTTTTAGTGAAAAGCCATTTTGCATTACTTTTTCCCCAAATTTTTTGTTATTCAAAATCAAATAGAAAGTTTTTTTCTGTCAGAAAATTAAGTACGAAAACTCAATGAACGAACTCTGAATACTAATTAAATTGTATTGTATTTTTATTCATCACTCACTGTTGCTTTAAGTAATTAAAATATTTACTTTTCTATCATTTAAAATACATTCAAAAACAATATTCATTTAATACATACGGAAACGACAAAAAAAAACAATCACAAAGTTAAACAAACATTCAGAAAAACTAAACAAATTCATCAGTGCAAACATGATGATGGACAATGGCAGACAATTACCCAACAAACACGGAGGTTTGATTTGAAATGAAAAATGATTTCAAATCAAAACTTTTCTCAAAGGACAAACGCTTGCAAATGATTTGAAAATCGATGCTACGATTTTCTCAACAAAAATGGAAAATTATTTTTAAATTGAGAAATATATTTATTTTTAATTTGCTTTCAAACATTGTTCACACGTGCAAATGTAGGTACCCAGTTAAAATTGGAGCTAACTGGTAAGCATTTTTGTAAGGGAGAGCGGCACAATACCCCCTTACAAACCTGCTTACAAGAGGCATGATTTTTACATAGCGAGTTCCCAGTTGGAAGCACTCATTTTTTCCTCTTTGCTAAAAAGCAATTTGATTACGATGTTCGGTTATATTTCGTGAATGATCGCACACGCATTTAAAAATCATTGCTATGCAACCTGCTTCCATGTAAGGCAATAACAGAAGCACTTAGAACATTGTTCGTTAATTTGTTTCCTTAAATAAATGATTTAAATTATTCACTTACAACCTGCTTACTTATAAGAGATAACGCGAAGTTATTCAATCATTTCTATTAACTTAAATTAAAAATTCACTTAAATTGAATTCGCTTCTCCAGCCGGCGAATTCAACGTGTACGTGTGCTGGACGTAATATTCGCCGCCATATCTAAATTTTTTGATTTTTCATCAAGCGTTGTCGGTGTCACACATGCAAACACATTTTCACTAATACCCTGCAAATAATATTGGACCACCTGATCTAATTTCATGAAATGGACTACTCCATGGACTGGTCCGATTTAATGCAAGCATGGATCATGTCATTGTTAAAAAGTGTTTGTAGTGAGACGACATAACTTCGTTTTTTAACGACATGTTTTCCATTTTAAACGAAGTTAAAACTAATCCTCTTGTGTACACAATGGAGTAGTTTTAAAACTACTCCTTTGTAGTCCAAAGATGGGTTATATGGTCCTGCCCTAGGACATCGTAATGTTAAATAGACCATGTTTTTTCCATACGTTTGGGTTACTTTTTGAACTAGTCCTCGTCCCTTGTGGGCTTCTCTTTACACGCGTGTTTGGACTGGTCCTATTATTTGCAGGGTACTACCACAATGCTTGGTGAGTACTTTGATCAGTGTATTTGGGCCTTAATATTCAGTGCATATATTAGCGCTCATGTTGTTTTAGTGCTGCCAGAAACCTTAAAAAATTTTAACTGGGTAGTAAATAAAAAATATTTTTTCTTAAATTTTAATTCGTTAGTAACTTAAACAAACTAACAACTAAACACATCATAGATGCTGCCGAAAGATCCTCATATTGTTGGGATGACGAAATACTTGGCACCTTTTGATTTTGAGGATTGGCGTGGCTTTGCGAAGCACGGCGTTCGTACACTTTTCGTTTAATTTTTTTTTATTTACATTTGTTACTCACTTCAATTAATTTTTTACTCATAAATAATTTGTATATTGCTTAACAAGAAATTAAGCTTTTCTCAAGACGAATTCACTTCACTTTTATGTAATTTTTGCATTATGTTTTTTTTAGTTTTTCTTAGGACTAAATTGTTTTTGGCTAACTAGGTTTAGTCAAAAATATTATCAGGGTATAAGACGATTTGCTTGGAGTCTTAGTTGCCTCCTAAACCTTTGTATAGAAAGGCGAAATGCTTCCACAATCAGCTCCAGAGTATATTATTCCCCACCAGTAAAACGTCTTGAGTGTTGTATGGTACTCCACCAGTCGCTGTTGGGTTTTTTTTCAAGATAAACCCTTGAAAATTTCTTGGTTGTAAACGATTGCATATGGTTAATGCTGCAAGAACTGTAACTCGGCATAGTTATAAGACGCCACTTCACTAGCCAATGCAGAGTGAAACGCAAAACGTACGTAAAAGCTAACAAACCTACAGGGCCTGTTTGTATATAAAAGATAACGACAGTGAAGGGAGAGCTACTACCCCGCTCAGAGCTGTTTTACGAAACAACAGGCATTTTGTGGTTAGAATTGAGGCGCTGAATGTCAAATTGGCTTTATAAAAATTTTTAAAAAACAAAACAAAAACACCAAGTGTCAGAAAACGATGAAACAAATTTGTGTCGTTTTTTGTTTTTGTAAAACTTAAGTCACTTTATAAGTAAATGCATTCTGAGTTTTACGAATGTTCTTTAAATTGTAAAACACATTTAACTTTAATCGGCATTTTTAAATGTTAACATTTATTTTTCGCTTTGGTGCTGCCAAGTTTATTTTTGATTTGGGAATAACACTTGATAAAAATTCGATATAAAATTGATAAAACATATCCAATGTTAATAATCAAATCAATTTGAATTCAAATGTAAATATCAAAAAATTGAAAATGGTTTGAGAATTATGGTTGATATCAAATGATGAACTCATTTTATATGAAAGGTTTTACTTGGTGTTTGTTGGGTAAGGCAGCACAAACTCTATGTATGTATGTATGATATTAAAAAATACTTATTGACTTTATTTTCTGTCCTATGACCTGATTTTATCAACTGAGGGTTGTCGGCTCGATTTTGACCTTTTTCGCCAACTTTAACGTCAAAAATCGCCAAAGCCTTTGTCTTTAACTGTTTTGAGAATAAAATATAGATGTTTTAAATTATTAAAAATAGTTTTTATGAAACCTAAAAAAAAAATTTGTTCCAAACCGTTTAAATCTGCTTAAAATTTAAAAAATTCGCCATGATATATATTTTGTTTCTCTGTGTCCTTTTTGCAAAAAAGTGATCATTTTCTCAGGCTCATATCTTGCAAAAGGTTAAACAAAATCGAATTTTTTAAAGATTTTTGCGATTTTGATCTGGAAGAGGAATTTTTTAAGATTTTATATGTTCACAACTTTTGTTCTTTATGGCAATAGCTACCATTTTGTCGCAAAGTGTAAATCAAAATTCCGAACAGTTTGTAAGATATGAGCATGAGAAAATTATCACTTTTTGCAAAAATGACACCGAGGTCCCAAATCTTTAAGGGCCCATAAAAAAAGTGCATGACTTTGGGCAAAACTGGGAGACACGGGTCTTTTTGTTTGTCCTTTATGGTTATTTTTTATCCGTATATGGTTATTTTTCCATGACCTAAAAAATTGCACACAGTGCTATTAACATTTAAATATTATTTATAACTCGTGATAACGCGCCAAGAAGGCGAGTTTAAGTGGAGTTCATTATTGAAAATACTCTTTCAACACAGGCATTACTAGTTGGATTCACCACCATACTAATGGTACGTACCTACCGTATCCTAATAAGTAGCTATAGAATTTTGGCCAAAACTGATTTAAATAAGATGGAATATCATCTCACAACCAAACGGTAATTTAATCCATTATGTTTCATTAACATCCAAATCATAACATAAATCTCTTTAACAACAACGAAATTTATTTGTGATTGTAAATTGTTCGTAAAATTGAAAATATTCATGTTTTAAGGATAATAATTTTCTCGAGGATTTCCAATATCTTCATCAGTCATTTCAACATTACAAAATTTAGTTTCAAATACTGACCATAGATATGAATGCCTGAAACTTCATACATAAAAATACTAGAAAAAAAAACAATATTTTCTTGTATTGAATTTAACGAATTTCGAAAGAAATTTATGGCTCATCAAAAAAAAAAACAACAAAATCGTCAAACCAAAAATTTGATCGCCAATCAAGTTTAAAAATAGCCACGTTTGTCGAGAAATCGCCACATCCGACAACCCTGCTGAGGACGGCAAAAAAAAAGAAAAACTAAATTAAATCAGTCGTCCATAATAATCAAATAAATTGAGATGTATTACGGTGAAAAGGACAAACATGCTCTTAATAAACACCCACTTTTTGACCGGACACAAACTTCACAAATCTGCTTTGTTTATTGATTTACTATTTTTTCTGTTTCGAAACAACAACAGCAAAAAAAAACGTTGTCATAACATATTGAAATTCACTCTAGGAAAAAATGTTAGGTACACATTGTACCTGAAGAAGATTTCAAATAAATTTAATTTTTTTTTTCTTTTAACAAATTTTGGGTTTTTTGTCGTGATTTAATCTTAAACATTTCCAGAACTAACTAGAAAGAAATTATAGTCGGTTACGCCAGACCAAGATAACCAACAACATGGATGGAAAATTTAAATTTTCCAATGGCACTATAAAACTGAAAACAACTACTTTTGGATAAATGAAAGTTAAAATCTGGTTTTATTTTTATCGAGCCTTATCTTTAATAAATAATAATTGCATCATGTTCAAAGCGAATTTCCGATATTATTTCTTGGAAATAATCAAAGATTGACATTAATAAAAAAAAAAAAAAAAAATAATCGAAAATAACAAACATATTTATTTTTTACATCCGGAATTGAAAATGGCTTTGTTGATATTGCACCAACTTTCAAAACAAAACGTACTTTTTAGACCATGACGGTTATTCCTACGAAATTTAAGTGGATTAATATGAGCAATCATAACACTGTACGACACAATTATTCACCGATGATCAAGCTGATTCGAAAATTTTAAGCACCGAAATCGAATAAAAATTCTATAATAACAAAACGAAAATATATTTACATCGAAAAACACAACTGTACCGTATCTGAAAAAATGTGACGTGGTACATTTAAACCATTGATGTCCAAAAATTGTTTGCAGGTGTGTTTGTGAGAGAATTTAAAGAAACAGAAGCGCGAAAAACTAAACGCAAAGATTTTTATTAAAATTTAATAATTTTGACTGTATAAAATTTATTATTAGAATTCCATACTAAATTTTCTATTTTCTAAATTTTATTGAAAATTTCCCATTTTACCAAGTAAAAAAAAAAATAAAATTCATTGTGAACTGCGAGAATGTTTTAAAAATATAAGAAAGAATTGTATGTGCACATTTACGTTATTTCTTCCTTAATGTCACTTTTATGTTCACATTGTGCGATTTTTTCATCACAGCTTTTGACAACTTTCTAACTTCATGCTTCACCCTACGTTTCCACATGCAAGTAATTATATACGTATTATCAACGAAAAATCGAGGAAACAGCCGATTGGCTGAATGTACAAAAATTGTGTAAATGTTAGTGAAAAAGTTTTTCGAACTTGCACTTGCATGTGGAAACGGGGGTAACATTGCGAATAATTGAACAAAACTGATCGAAGGGTACACTCGCTTGTGTACCCCTTTTAATTCCTCCCTTCCCTCGCGCCTATAAGGTTAGAATCGCAACATTAAAAATCGTATAATTTGAATGGGCATTAAATAAGAAAACTTAAACGAAATATATTTATGCATTCATTCATATTCATTACATTTGTGCTTTTTTGACAGTTTATAAAAAGCAATAAAATATTTTTTTTTTTAATTTCATCATTTATTCTACACACTTGGGGTATTCACAAGGTGTGCTATCATGTTATATTGTCATTATGTTCTAACATTTTACAATGGTTTAAAAATATTGTTGTTGCTTTGTAAACAAAAAGTGTTTTAAATGAATAGAACTTTGCTTAGTATGTTTATTGTGCTGTTGTACCCTGCAAATATTATTAGACCACCTGATTCAATTTCATGAAATGGACTACTCCATGGACTGGTCCGATTTAATGCAAGCATGGATCATGTCATTGTTAAAAAGTGTTTGTAGTGAGACGACATGACTTCGTTTTTTAACTACATGTTTTCGTTTTTAAACGAAGTTAAAACTAATCCTCTTGTGTATACAATGGAGTAGTTTTAAGACCACTCCTTTGTTATATGGTCCTGCCCTAGGACATCGTAATGTTAAATATACCATGTTTTTTCCATACGTTTGGGTTACTTTTGGACTAGTCCTAGTCCCTTGTGGGCTACATTTTACACGCGTGTTTGGACTAGTCCTATTTTTTGCAGGGCAACAACACACATGTAGAATTCTACAACGCATAAAATCGCAAAATGCAGCCCTACAGCATTGGTGTTCACAATGTTTTGCAGCGGTATTGATGAGAGAATTTTAAAGTAGAGTGACACGAACAACTAAGCGCAAAGATTTTTTTTAAAACTTTGATTTAAAATTTAAAACATTAATGGCCGTTTTCTCATTACACGATTAACTTTTTTCCCAACGAAAATCTGCACATTAAAGAAATTTGGGTTTCTCAATGTCTCATTTGCTTCTATTCTGTCGCAAAGCTATCCAGCACTCATCTGCCGATTATTTATTTTCCTTTTATTTTCCGTACAGATAAATTCAATCAGCTGATTCCCAACTTTTACATATATTTTGAGAGGTGTTGCCAGCTTAAAACCATGTTTTTTGTCGGTATATTGAGAAACCCAAAATTGTTAACAGACAGTTTATCGGTCTAATAAATTTATGTTGACATTAAGTAACAGGCAGTTTGACGGTACATTGAGAAAATGGCCATTATAATAATGCAGTCAGTACTAAATTTTTAATTTTTAAAATTGACTTTTTTCATGTTTAAAAATTTATTATTTCACCAACTCTAATTTGTGAGTGTTCATTTGTTAAACATACATTACACAGTTCTTGTGTAATTAAAATTTAAATTTCCTTAAACAACAACTGTTTCCTTCCGTCCTTCCTTGACTTTTGATTTGTTTTATAATCCTTTTTGTTACTATTAGCAAATAAAGGCCAATGTATAAGATTTGGGTTTATTAAATTAATTTCAGTTGAATAAATGTGTTTTCTTTTAGCATTGGGTCATTGACTGACTTACCTAACAACATGTTTATGCCTCTCTACCCAATATTTGATTGCGCTGCGTACCATCATTTCCTGTTTCTTTGTCAAACCATTCGGATTGCCTCCATTAACACCGTTGACGCCGTTGAAGGTTTGCAGTGTAGTGGGTGCGCGAAATTGTGCACCCCAATCGGATTTGGTACTGTAAATTCCCGACATATCCAGGTCAGTAGGAGGTTCTTTTTCTATAAAGTTAAATGAAAATAAAATTGATTTACGAACGTCATCATTATCATCAATGGCAGCCAGTCATTCTTTATGGCAATCGTCATCAGTTGACTAACCTTCATTTATGATTAACTCTGACTTGGAGTTGGCAGACAGCGAACGAAAGAGAGCAGCTGAATTGGGACGATAGGTGTCCAAAGAAGCAGATAATTCCATTAGAGGTTTCATAATGCCCTTCAGATGTTGCAATTGTTCACAGGCGAATATCAGCCATGAACAAAAAAGCACATCACACAAATTCGACTGAACCATAGAGAAGAACAGGTAGTAGGCTTGCAAGGCAAATGATATCATATAGAATAAACTATGGCTGGCATCCCAGGGGTAGAATGATTTGATAGGCAACCTAGGTATCTCCACCGTAATGGAAGAGTTGGTATCCTTGTCGAAAGCAAACTTAACACTTTCCCCAAAGAATGTAATGGTTATCCAAGCTAAAGCAAAACAATAAATTCAATTAATTACCACTTAAAACGCAACATTTACTGTTGGAAATATCTTCATCTCTAGTTTTCTTCAACTTACCCACGGCTGATGCCACTGTCGTCAGCATAACCAAAAAGAACAATTTTCTCATTTTGGCCAAAGCGATTGAATGATAGCGAGCATCTGATTCTGCAAACAATGGATGAGAATTAACCTGATTCCAAATGTTTAACGTTCTACGCACGCATCATACCACAACGATGTAAGTTAATAGGCGGAAAAGGAAGAGACCAAAAAGAAAAGATACAAAAACAATGAATAACTTTTAATGAAAAATAAATTACTCGATTAATTGGTGCTGGTGCCACTTTGTGCACAGCCTAGGCAGCCCAGTCACGGTCACAGACACACACACATTTACACAGAACAGAATATACAAATCAACACATTTAACCTTGTCAACCATGTCAGAGGGCCAGATTTAATTTATTTCTTGTGCTTTGCTCGCATTTTGCACAAGTAGCAATTAAAATCCAAAAATAATCATGGTTTCATTTTCAATCCCATAACCACCCTTTAAACACACGCACACGTAAACCCTCACAAGAACTCTGAAGTATTTACTACGGCAGATACATACATACATACATACACACATACATACACGAAGATGTTGAGAACCACTCACCTGTAAAAGTTCTTTTGGTTTACAGCCAGATAAATAAACTTCGTAACACAGTGCGTAAAGAATAGTGCAGTAATTGTGTTACCGGACAGCTCATTTACTTCGTCAGCATTCAGGGCCATGTTGACAAGTATGAATATGAATTGCATCAATATTAACACCAAATGGATGGATGAGTAGACCTTCTTTAGGAGTGCAGAGCCACCCGTAAATGCGTGCATAAATAAGCCCGAGTATTTCATCAGCTTGATGTTGGGCATTAAGTCGGCCACAAGGCCGACATATTTCGTTGGTTGAAGATTCGCCTGCATCTGTGGAGAATAAATGAATGACGTTAATTTTTTATAAACTAATTTAATATGTCAGCGATATCGTTGCTTGTTAGGTTAATTATTGACGGATCATTACAAAATTTCACGATGTAATTTTTCATCAAATAAAACTTAATTGAGCGAAAATTTGCTTTCATATTAATTTTTATCTGTTGCGAGTTTTCTTCGCTGCGGTATCAGGCATACTTATGTGTGCTTTAAAAAGCAACTGCTGTTGATTACACTGTGCAACAAAAAAAAACCAGCCTCAATACTTCCAACGCGAAATGAAACTAGACTATTGGTAGAGCAAATCTGCCAAAGGGTTTTGAAAAGTTAGCTCGGGTTCCCGAAATATCGGGACCACGATTTTTTGAAAAGGCGTGTAATTCCGAAAAATATATGCTAAATGTACTTCTGAGCTATAAGAATTGTATGAAGATTCTTTCTTTAAAACATATTAACCCTCTTACACTCATCTTAAGGGTCTTTTTTGTCCTTTTTTTAACTTCCCCACAAAAGCAATCTTTATACCAAATGGTATTTTAACTTGGATCGAAATATGGTATCGTGAATGATTACAATGGTCCACAAATTTGGGGAAAAAAATTTACTGCAGAAACGAAGCATGTTTATTAACAAATCTGGGTGTGCTGAATTCGAATCTGGCATAAAAAAAATTTGGCTATGACGTCTTGTTAATTTTTTATCGCATGCTGGGAGTACTTTAAAACAGTCAATACTACATTTTCACAATTATTTATTTGACAGAAGCCCACATTAATTTTCCATTTGTATTTTTTTTTTAATCTATGGATTAAATACACCAAATAAATATTTTCAATTTAACATAACGAAAAATTACAATTTCTGACTTAAGACATTGTTGCCAAACGCCAAAGAGATGTTAATCCGTTAAGTAAGGCAATGTTTAGTGGAAAATGCTCTGAAATTTTGAAAGAAGAAGAGTAAAAAATGTACAGAATTTTTTATTTGTTTAACAACCCAGATTTTTTTTTGAAAACGAAAAAAAGTTTTTCCCACATGCTTCTGAATATTTAATGCATCTGCATAAAGGCTATTTTACACTATCACACAAGTATAACGTATTTTGAGGAAAATACAACCCTGCCATGATAAAATATTATTGTTTTTTAAAAATTTTCAAACGATAATTACTTTCGTCAAAATACGTAAGACTTGTGTGATAGTGTAAAACAGCCTTAAAAGATTTTTCGGATTAGATTCTGTAAGAGATGATGACAAAAGTTATTTATTAAGAAAACGCTTATTCGATTTGAAGAAAATAATTTTTGTCTAAAAGAAAGTACAAGTTTTGAAGGAAGTGCTTAGAAAACTAAAAGTGTCCAGACATTGTTCCTTTGACTGTACAGACAAACATCCGTTGAAAGGAAACGTGTTTTCTCATTAAAATCTTCGTGATAAAAGTTACAAATAGGCTTTCAAATGATTGTGTAAATGCATATTCTGAACTGAACCAAAATCCTATTTTTAAAGAAATATTTCGTAATAATTGGTTTACTTTTTTAATTTTATTTAAATGATGTTGGCTTTGAATTAATTCTGTGACAGTAAGTGCTTAAGTCTATTTGTTTTGTTTTATAAAAGAACAATTGCAAACTTGAAAGGTGTATTTTGGAAATTTACTCCGAATTGAATATAATCATCAGTTCTTTGCGGTTATAGTTTTTTAAGATTTCACAGATTTTAAGTTTTTATTATTCCAAGTGTTATTACACATTGAACAAAGATAACCAAAAAGTCATTTTGCTATAACTTCCCAAAAATCCTACAAAATAATTGAAATTTGGCCCATGTGTACTTTTGAACATGAAGATCTCAAGGTGCCATTAAGCACTTTTTTCTTTTTGTCATAGAAATAAAATTGTTGCATTTATAAACATTTTTAATTGATCTCAGGAAATGTTATTTGTTCAAATCAATTAAATTAAATAATATTTTGCATCGATTTGTATTGAGCGAACGTTCCCGGAATTCCGGGAAATTGAAAAATAAATCCCGCTTACCCGGGAAAAGAAAAACCCTAATTTTGACGCAAGTACTTTAAAGTTAAAAATTGTAAATAAAAACGAAATCTTAGAAACATCGCTACTGAAGAATAATGCGGCAATTGAGTTTCAAGAAAGTAACAATCTAATTTTTGCCAAGCTGAATATAATAACAGAAGCATCCATGGCTCTATGGGATAAAAAAATCAAAAGAAGGTTTAATACAAGACAAGAGAAGCCCAGATTTGATAGTTTACCAGATTTCTTGACCAAAAAATAACCAATAAACTTAATTTCATGATTTTATTGTTTTATTTTGTATAAGAACTAAAGTTTTATTTCTTTTTAAGTTTAATTAAAAATGCTTAAAGTTTTAATTAATAATTATTCATTTTAAATAAAATATTAAAATTATAAATTGAATTTTTTTTCGAAACTACCTAATTCTTAAAACCTTCGGCGCACAGTGGCTGAAAATCGTTTTTCATCGGCCAAAGATCTGTAGCCTTTAAACCGATATAGATAGATACATTTGCAATTTATTATAATCGGTTTTGAAGTTATTGAGACATGTAATTTGAAATTTAAATGATAATAACAGCAAATTTCGAACCACCAGTAGTACTGGTTAAAAGATTGATATTTGACTGTTGGGTGGCGGGCACCGCAGTGGTGCAGTGGTTAGAACTCAAAGATTTTCTGAAGATAGGATGTGGTTATTCGTGAAACATGTAAAAATCAACCTAGGTTCAAATCCCAGCTCAACCAAGAAAAATTAAAAATAAATTTTAATAAAAATTCCAAGTTGTAAAAAAAAATCCTTTCTCAGTGAAAATAATTTAATGAAAATTAAATTTGATGAACTCAAGCCTAATTAAAGAATATCAAGAAACTAAAAATTAACAGTTCAACTAAAATCAAAATTGTTATTGAGAAATTTAAGGTCAAAGTTGAACTTTTGATGTTTTTTAACTTTTAGTAGTAAAATGCTTTGGATTGTAATTGAGAATTATGATATTTTTTTCATTGGAAAGGGGGATGTTTTTTAGTTGTGCTGTTTAAAGAACATTTTAGTCTACATAACTGCCAAGTTTCATTATGATATCTTTATTTATATCAGATTTATAGATTGTTAAAATTACAATTTTTTACTCATATTGAAAGCAGCGTTTAACAAACTGCAGTCAAAGTAGAAAAACTGCCACTTTCTTTCACTTCTTCATTTGTCATTGGCCAAAAAAAACTATTGCTTTTACTTCTGCTTCATTAAATATAAACAGTCACTGTTTGGTAGTTTTTGGTTTTGACTGCAGTTTTTTAAACCCCGATTGAAAGCCCTTTCATTAATTTACACTTTATAAATAATAATTTTAATGTTTGATATTCCACGAATCGGACATGGATAGAGATATCACAATGAAACTTTGAAGTTATGAAGACCGAAGGGATCTTAAAACAGTGAACATGAAAGCATCCCCATTTTTAGTTAATAAATACCCCAAATTCCCAATCCCATTACAAAAATGGCAAAACTGCCACTATTTACCACTTGATATTGATCAGAATTTTCCAGAATATCAGGGACATATTAGAAAACATAACTGTTCTAATTATATTAAAATCGGTGTGTTGCATTTTACTAGAATTTTTTACTTCAATAAATTTTTTTGTTTAAAAAATTTAAATTTTTTTTTTTGGAGGGCATGTGGGAGAAACAAATATCAAGTTGACTAAAAATTGCTTTTACAAGCATACTCATGACGGTTTCTTTCGAAAAATATAGAAATTCTTTGGAAAAGGTTTCCTGATGAGCTGGCCTAAGCAACCAGTGAAATGCGCATAGGAGCTAGTTTTCCCTCAACAATAAATTTCAGTGCATTTATCAAATATGAAAAACTGGGAATTTAGCACGCCATACGGAAATCGTATTAATAATACATTTTGTATTCCCGAAAATAACTTTGATAATAGAAATTTTTATTTATTTCTGGAGAAAATATTGTTTTATCAACGAAAGAAAATCTCTTTGTGAAATAGTAAAAATGAGTATTCATATTTATTCCCTTTATACGCATATACATTCGCCTAGAATACACGGCTATACTTATAGAAAAATTAATAAGCATTTGAAAATACAACATACCACATCTTAAAGTCTTGCTTTCCTACAAATATAAAAAATGTTTAACCCACTATTGCTAACAGTATGATGTTAAACATAACGACCACCCTAGTGAGGCACCCTAATGGCCATGCGGTATAAGTTCCGGTGAGGTAAATAAGGCCTTTTTAATTGTTGTCTTAATATGTCCTTCTTGGCGTGATCGCTGTTTGCGAACTATTCTAAATTAATCTTGTCTCAATTTAATATCCAAGATTTAAGAATATCCAAGATTCTTAGTTCATGTATATAATTTATTAAAATCTTTAATTTTCGTTGGACAATTTTAATTAAAAAATTTTATTATCTAAATATTCCTTAAATTTGATTAAATAGTCTTTGTAAAAATTAAGCTACGCAATAAAATATGCAGGGGTTCTTTAATTGCAATTGTATTTTGTAAGAGGCCACTGGTAAATGAAATCCTATTTAATTGTTTCGAAGTCATTTTTATATTTTTTAAATAACGGTACATTTTTTTCTTTCATTTTTTTGATAATAAACTGGCAAGTGCACGGCATAAAAAAAACTGACTGGCTGCCCGATTTATATTTTGTTTGCGAACACAGTAAAGCGAGTTGTTTTTATTTTGTTTTTTTCTTAACCTACTTCCAACAACAATTAATGTTGGAAGAATTCCAATCAATTGTAGTGGGGAATGTAAGAAAAGATGAACTCACTGTTTATTGTTGATGATTTGGTTTAAACTTTGATATTGTTACAAACAGAACTGTTGCTGTAATTCTTATACGCTTAACAGTTTTATTTGGTTTAATATCTTTAGTTTTTCTAAAATCTTTATTGATGAAATTTCCTGATGATCTCGCCTAAGCAACCAGTGAAATGCGCATAGGAATAGCTTATCCCATCAACAATAAATTTCAGTGTTTTTAACAAAAAAAAAAATTGGGAAATTAAGCACGAATAAAAAAAAACTCACGTAAAATTAAAGTTCGAAATTCAAATAATCATAGGCTTGTTATTAGGAAATAGACTTTTTAAAAATCCTTTAATATATATGAAGGTTGTTGGTTTTAAAAGTTAAAAATTTCTTTAAAATTGATTGAAAATGTCAGCGCTATCAGTTACATTATCTATTATTTTTTTCTTCACTTTAATTCAAATCCAAGATTAACACTATTCATTTTATAGTAAAAATTATCTACTTTATCGATGTTCGTACCTTTTTTTACTTTCTTTTCGTTGAATTTCAAATATTATATCACGTAGTTTTCTTATCAAGTGTCTTTTCTTTTGGCTTTTTATTTAATTTATTTTCTCTTAAACAACATTTTGCTGCAACTGTTGAGATAAGTTGGCGTTGATGTTAAATATTTGTTCAATCTGTAAGTGGCACAAATTTATCACAAGCACTTTGTCTGCAAGTTATTTAAATTAAAAAAAGTTGACAACACTTGATTTTTTTTCTATCTTTTCAATATCAATTTTTTTTCTAAATCTTTTTTCTTTCGTTTTTTTATTTTTTAAATGTTCTTAACTTGTTAAAGTCCAGCCATTAAATGAATCAATGTAATCTGTCGAAAAGAAGGTGTACTTTACAATGTCTTTTTCTTTTTTGTTCTTTTCATTTTATTAAATTTATTCCGTATTAAAAAATTCTCACGTTCAATACAAAGACATACAAAATTAAAAATTAAAACAAAAAAAAAAAAAAAAAAAACTGGTTGGCAGACATTTTTAATTTAAAAAATTTATTGAAAATCACTGCTGCCTTTAATAGAGATAAAGGCCACGACACATGAAGATGGAGGGTGCGTGTAGTTGACTTTCATTTATATAAGTCAAGTCCAATAGAGTTTACTTAAGTGGGTCAGAGGAACATATCATTTGTATTTTCATGTAAAAAAGAAGGTGGGGCTTTAAAATTGCTTTACAATAGAAAATCATTGCTTTAAAAACTGAAAGAAATTTATGTAAAGAAATATGTTAATAGAACAAGGAATAAGTGCCTTGCTTTGCTAACTTGCAAAAGTGTATATTCAATTAAAATAAGTGAAAAGAAGAAGCTCATTATTGGTCTGACCTACAGAACATTTTTTTTTTAATTTAATAAATTCTGAGCCCAAAACTTATTTCACTAAATTTATTAAGGTTTCTGAGATATTAAGCATTAATTTTGCTCCATATCAACTATTTTTAAGTATCGTTTTGCTCTACACGCCACTATTGGGTGAATGAAAAAAATTCCTCATGCAAAAACATACACAATAAATGTTAAGGCTCAGTTAGTCAGGAGTAACAGTAACCTTACCGTAAAAAAGTAAGACCAATTTATTTCTTACAGATTGAGACGTAACATCTTACTGCTAACTATAATCGTTCTAATTGCTTTACACTAAACAAAATGAATCAGCTGATTTGCAACATTACTGTTACTCCCGGCTAACTGAGCCTTCACTCTTGCTTTGCAAGATTTTTAACAGAAGCTTATGCAAGCTAATGCATATTAGTTCATTCATGAACGTTCACAAAAATTGCAGTAAGAAAAACAAATAAATTTTAATCTTGCTTCGCTTCATTGCCGTAAGAAGAAAAAAAATAGTTAAAGCAAATTCAAAATAAAATGTCAACAATTCAATATACAGCAGTAAAGTATACGTATGCAGCACAAAAAGCTACTTTTAAAACAAGTGGCGTATGCGGCACAAAACAATAATTTTGACTTTCAACAAATAGTAATATTGCTTCAAAAGGCCCAAATATAATATGCTTAAGTTGGCTTAAGCAACCGTGCAAATACATGTTTATCGTATTGAACTTAAGGAAACTTTTTGTTAAGTCTTATTAATTTGTCATTTGCTTAAGCAAAGTGCGTAACAGATCGCACTTTCCGTACGGAATCAAATGTGTTTTAATTTTGTTTTTTTAAATGCATTTAAGTGGCTTTTTGTTCATTCTTAACAGAAGCTTAAGCAAGCTTATGCATATTAGTTCATTCATGAACGTTCACAAAAATTTACATTTTTCTTTCAAGCATATGCCAGAAGCAGAAGTGGTGAAAATACAGAAAAATTCGATCGGGCTTATTTTCAGAAAACTTCATATAAACCTTCATTGACGTTTTTCTCCACTACGAGTTTTTGGCATATGCGCCAAACCAGTAATGACCTGACGATATATGTGCCCCCCTGGAGGATTGAAGGGATCACCCTAAGGATATTTCACATTTCGGTATTACATTCTCCCGATAGCCAATACCTGGAATTCAGCAAATATATAAAATTGACAGATAACAGGAAATCTTCACTATCTCTTGCTATCATGGCTGACCAGAGATCATATCTGGTACCATGTAGTCACACGCAAAGAAAAAACATGGTTGTGGTAAACATATTCTAAGAGCAACATATTATGATAAGATTCATGATTGTAGTCACCATATTACGATTGTTATTAAATCATATTATGACCAAAAATGTTCGTAATATTACATCATAATATTTTTCCTTAATCATATTGTTATCCTGTTAATCATAAAACGTTGAGAAGTTCTAATGTTACTGTCATGGTAATCATAATACGCTTAGAAGTAATCATATTATGATGCAAAGTGATTATGTTATGGTTAAAAGTTATCATATTTTGATTCAAAATAAAATTAGAGTAATCATATTATAATTGTAGGTTATCCTAATATCGTTGTTGCGATTTACTATATTATGATTTTAAAGTTATTATAATATGACTGCATTACACAGTGGTACCGTTTAAAAAACTGTTATACATAAATATTTTACATCATAATATGATACAACTTTAAACATAATATTTTTATTGGAAAAAAATACTTATGATAAAATAAAAAACATAATATAGTTACTGTAATCTTTTTGTCGTAGGTCGCAATTATTTATAAATTATTTTATGGAGTTTTCATTATTTTTCTCTTAAAATAACACAAAACTTACCAGTAATGGTTAATATTTTGCACCAATATTTCACAAATTTTTCCACCACTTTAAGATTATTAAAATTTTTTAGCAAAGATATTTTATTTTGTGACACTACAACCCTTTTTAATGTTTTTTCTTTCTTTTTTTTAATTTCTTGTTTATTTTAATGGTTATTTTTTTATTATTTAGCCACTCACTAACAAATAATTCGATATGTTTATGTAAAACACGACCCAACTGATACAAAATTATTTTACAAATGGCGATACCAAAATATTATTAGAGTAACGATATTTTGATTGCATCTTAAACGTATTATGATAAATGTATATCAAGTTATCATGTTATGGCTATTAAATATCATGTTATGGCTGTGAGTAATATAATATGTTTTGAAAGTTATCATAATTTAGTTGTTAGAAAAATAATTATTTTTCGGTCAACAATACTCAAATTTATAATTGCGATAAACATTAATATGTTTACAGTAACTATAATATTGCTGATATTTAATAAAAATAACAATTATTTGTGTACAACAACAATATATTGTTACAATAAACACAGTGTGGTTGCCGTAACCATGCCCAACCATATTTTTCCTCTGCGTGCAGCTGCCTCTGGTGGCACGGCAGCGGATTGACTATCGGCTTAGGGCTCTGTTAGTTAGGAAGTTTCGCTATTCCGCCGGAAAAATACTTTCGCCGATCACGTGGTAGTTTGTGGTTAACTACAAAGTCGCGGTAGAAGATATTCTGAAAATCACTCTTAATGGCTGATTTGTCACCACTTACGGTAAATTTCGGCCTGAGGCAGGATATTGCTATTCTACAGATACTGCTAGCAGTTTTCAAAAGAAGCGGAGGTTAGATATCTCCAGCTGCTTAATTTTGCCGGATAATGCAGTCAAATTGCTATCTCGGCTTGTTGGCTGCGTTCCCACTCGTTGGCGGTTGGTAAATGTATTGGTTTTCACCCAATGGTTAAGATCCACCATGCAGTAGGCTCAAATCATAGCCCACATCCTCCAAAATCGTATTTCGTCCAATATTGAACCACAGCTAAGACCAGAACAAGCGGGCTTTAGACAAAACAAGCCATGTATTGATCACATCAACTGCTTGAGGGTTATTGTGAAACAGTCGGTTGAATGGCGCTCACGCCTTTACAAAGTGTTCGTTGACTTTAAACGTGCATTTGATACACTATACCACAAGGCTATATGGGAAGATCTAAGATGCAAAGGAGTTCCCGAGAAGATAATTAATCTCATTAAGAAGCTAAACAACAACACATTTGGTTTGTTCTTCATGAGGGTTCAGCTAGCAAACCCATCATAGTAATCGTTTGTGTTCGTCAAGGCTGTGTTTTGTCTCTACTACTGTTTAATATAGTACTTGACGTAGTTATGAACCACAGTATCAATATGCATAAAGGAATTTCGTGCGGCCTTTATTGTAGATAAGAAGATATTGATTATGCAGATGACGTATGTCTTTTATCCCACCGCTTCTCTAGCATGCAATCTAAGATTCAAACCTTTGCTACACGTGCGACCAAAGCGGAATTACAATTTAATATCAACAAAACCAAATCAATGTGCATAAATTCTGCATGCAACCCGAACTTCCAGCTTTTGGGCCAAGCCATTGAATATGTTGAAATCTTTTGTTACCTGGGGAGTATGATTTCAAGAACAGGGGGGAGCAAAGAAGATATATAGAATAGACTGGAGTGGAATTCAGGAGATCTCAAAATATCTCAACTCACACCATACCGAATCTGTGCTTCGGAATAACTGTGAAACCTTGAATATGACGAGTCATGAAATGAGTTGCTTGCAAGCTTTTGTAAACCGCTGCCTCAGGCGTATTGGAAGGATATTCTGGCCTGCCACGATATCAATTCTGGATTTGTAGAATTTAACCCAGCAAATTCCCTTAAGTATGAATATCCGATTGCGTAAATTTAGTTGGCTAGGACACACAATGAGAAAGCGAGCACATGATTTAACTCGACAGTCTGTGGAATATAACCTCCAAGGATCCAAGAGACCTGGTAGACCTGCGAATACTTGGAAACGCCAAATTGAGAACGAGTTGCATGAGCATGGCGTGTCCTGGAATGAGATTCAAACTAAGTCCACTGATTAATTATAATGGAAAGCATTAGTTGCGGCCTTTGTTCCACAGGAATTAAAGGATTACTTAAATATGTAGTAGGCTCCTCGGCAGGTTTTTATGTGAATCTCCTCCATTTTTCATATTTATCCTACCTTGTAATCACAATAAGGTCTAAATAGACTTCGGCTTTTACCTTAAAATGTCTTTCCGCAACGTGGTGAAGATGATCTAAGTAATTGGAATTTGGTACAAATATTTTATCCTGTTAAATTTTTCCAAGGCTAAGTAAGGTGATCGATCATAAAGACACCGCATAGACCGTGTTGGTCACTAGCGCTACCACGACGTACGATAATCCTCAATTGAAAAGTTTAGTCCGGTGTAATGACATCCAGAGCACTCCCCACCCGCTTGGCGAATGCTAGTTGTCGAAATAGTCCAATCCCAGAGATTTCTCCTAGATCTTGGATGTAATGATCTCCCAAACAGTTCGCTCTGGAGTGTATGAGTGCCGGCCAGTAGCAGATGTTCTACTGTCACTTTCTCCCCTGGTACCCAATAGAATCAACAATTATCACAATAGCCTTGCCGTTTTGGCGTATACTGCCATCCAACAGTAACCTGTTATAAAACCTACCAGAAATCGACAGTCTCTGCTCAGTATTGAAAGAAGAAGTTGAGTCGGCTTTGGATCATAGGATCCCCACATAACTCATAACCAGGGAAACCAAAAATATGCAATTGCATGTTTTCATTGTTGTTTTCAAATGAACAATTTTTTGGGGCACATTTTTAACAATTTTCAGGGCATATTTTCAAACGTTCACTGCATATTTAATGCGCATTAAACGTGCTTTTTAAAGCATACTTCTGGTTTCCCTGCTCATAACATTCCAAAGTTATATAAAAACAAAAAAGAAAAAACTGTTGCCAGTGGATACGTTTATTTAGATTCATTCTTTTTTTATAGACTTCAGCACAGCTGTCATTTCTATAATATTGATCTAAGACTTTTTATAGTATACACATTTTGGATCCTTGCTGATTTAACGATGTCCGTCTGTCCGCGTGTATGTTGAAATTGGTTTCCCGAAGACTCTAAATACGATGCGGACTAGAGTGCTATAAATTTATTTAACATGTAGTCTGTAATAGTGCGCTATTAAAATTCAGCCAGATTGGTCCAAAAATGGCTCAGAGAAAAGCAGAAAACCATGAATGCCTCTAATTTTTATCTAAACAGATTTTTTATTTAAAGGCAAATGTAGGGAATTTTCAAAATAATATCTGATTTTCATACAATAGCATTTAAGTAAAAATGTAGTATTTTTTAAAAGAAGCCCTATACTATGAGTCCTAACAGCCTGGCAATCATCCATGAATTAAAACAACGTTTCCGAATATTCGTCGAACCCCCAATATATTTGCGAACAATTCTAAGCGAAAATATAATAATTGAAATTTCTACATAGAAATTTATCTAAGCTAAGAGAAATAAAAATATACAATTTCGAATTTTTATTAAATACTTTTGAGGATAACGAAGGATTTCTTTTATAAGGAAATTTTGTTTATATTTTTCTTTAGGGGAACTGAAGAATTTTTTTTTTTAAATTTTACAGATCCTTCTCTTTTATTTGGTACCAAGTTTGCTAAATGTGATTAGATATTTATACATATTAAAAAAAATATTTAAAACAAGGACAAAAGATGAGGAAATGAAAAATCAAATACGAAGTTTGACTATGTTTTGTCTCTAGGTTAAAGGATATATAGAGGCGTTTCTTCCAAAAAGAACAAAAGAAAATTTGTCACATAATGATATTTAAGAAAATAAATTTTTATAAGTGTGTAAATGGCATTTACATTTTTATTTTGGTTTTTTTCTTGTTGTTAATAAATAATTTAATAACTCCATTCATTAACTGAGACACATTGGTCTGCAATCACACCTGTTTCAATGATTTTATTTTCATATTTTACTAAAATATTTCCAAAATGTTAACAAAATATATATTTGTTTGCCTGTTGCCAAAAACAATATGTAGATTTTTAACGCAGGGAAAAGTAGGGAAGTTTTTTTGTTTGAAGAGAAAAAAGGGATTTTTTGCTTAGACATGTAGGGATTTTCTTAAATATCTCCTGGCATCACTGGTTGCATATACAAGTGTCCTCCAAAACAAGCCAGGTTGATGAAATTGAGCAAAAATTCTCTATTCAAATACGCTCCCGGTATTTCTAAGGATATAATTGACTTTTTAATACAAAATATGGTAAGGGGTGTATACAATTCGGCACTGTCTTTTGCTTGTTGTAACTTAATTACGTTTGGGTATCCGCAAAAGTCGCAGTATTCTCAAGCCGCTACCGCATACAGTGTTCATGTATATTTCATGTATGTTTAAGTAATGAACACTAGTATGTGTGCTTGGCCGTTTGATTGGTGTTGAAATTTTCAATATAAATACTATATGAGTAATTGTATTGTCTAAGAATAAACGTCTGTTTTGATTTTCAAAATTCCCACAATTAACTTTGTTTCTTCTATTAAATATGTGTTATTAATACAACCACAACTGCAACTACGACAACAAAATTTTAATAAATTTCACAGCAATAAAATTTGTATAATATCGAGAAGTATATTTAACACTACCCTTCAAACATTTTTGAAAGTTTTTGGCGATTGCTTGTTTGGCGATGATTACGCGATCCCATTCAGGGAATACGAATCGCTAACCATCGCCTACGTCTTACAACTAGGCGATGAATAAGCGAGCGCACACAAGTTGCGGCAATCATTAGTGTTTTTTTATAACTTTCGATCGAATTTTTTTTGTCTTGTTGTTTTGTTAAGGTAACGGGAAAAAATATTTGGTTTCAAGCGAATCGCGGTACACGAATCGCGTGGTTGACACTTGCGAACGTTTTCGCGATTCGGCAGAGGATCGCTGTTAGACAACTTTCCGGCGATTCGCGTGCGATGATTCGGCGATGGAAATTGTTTGCAGGGATATTGACAAAAGGAAGCCTCTTCTTTAACACTAAAGAGGTCTGCATACAAATGTGTGTATGAATACAAACTTTTCTTTTAAAGACGCACAACAAAATAAATGAAATACAATATGAAAACATAAACAATTTTTTACATTTCGAATTTGAACAGCAAATTTGCTTTTGCACAGCTAATGATGACGTATGCTAATCAAGGCTGTGGAGTCGGAGTTAAGGTTTTTGTACCGGATTCGGAGTCGTAGTGCCCACAAAAACTCACGCCTCCGACTCCAAAATTTTTAAGCTAAAAACTTTTCTAATATTTTTCAAAATAAAAAAAACAGACTCTTTGCTTTATTTTGAAGTTATGAGTAGGTGAGTTTCAAAAATTGTGATACAAATTTATTTTGACAAATCTTTTAACACTTTATGAGAAAGCATGTCATTTTCTATGTTTTTATGAGTACAAGTGGAAACAAAACCCGCTCACCAGATCAAGGTGGGGGTTAACCCGAAAATTTTTTAGAGAATACCTTTATCTACTCACTTTGGAGAAAATCGGAGAGAAAATAACGACGTGCAGTATTATATTTTGGACTTGGAGAATAATAATATTGATTAACTATGGGACGGAAAAAACTATGGCGAGTACACTGAACAAAAATATTTCAAGTTATTTGTTTAAAAATTCATATTTTTTTAACTCTACAGGTGAGAGATAAACTACACCAAGCCACAGTTTAAAAACTTTAGAGCAGACCGAAAAAACATGTTGAAAATCACAAATACTTCTATTTCTGTATTAAAATTTTCCTTTGTTCGAATATTTTGGATGACTCTAATTTTTTTTCATGTCGATGATATCCTTAATAAAATTACGTCATATAAGGTAAAATAAATTTAATTTATTAAATCGGACTTGGTGTTCTTTACCTCCCATGATCGTATAGGTACAGTACTAAGTCCAACAACAAAAGGTTTGCAATTTCCCAGAAATAATACAAGGCTTGCAACAATTTCTTTTACCTTAAGTTTCTCTTCGAAATGTGTTATAAAAATTATTCAAGTAAAAACTGAAGGCGCATCTTCAAGTTCAAATAAAAATTGTCTACACATTCACACTAAATTAATTTGATGCAATTTACGTCTAAGCAAGTTGGCTTCGGTGTTGTTTATAAACTTTTCTATCTCGAAAACAACATAAGATAAGACTTATGGGAATTTACGCATCCATAGAGGAAAAATTCTGATTCCAACAGTATAAAAAACGTATTTCGAAAAAGATGTCAATTGGTGTTTTTTATCCCTCGCCAACAGAACTAAAATAATTGGGGGATTCACAAGGTGTCCCATCAAGTCATGTCGTCATAATGTCCTAAATAATATTTAACACTTGTTTAAAAAAAATATTGTTGTGTTTCAAACAAAATAAATATTTTAATGCTGTGTTCATTAATTCGTCATAACTATACAGTAGAAATCTCAATTATAAGCGGTTGCTAACAGCAGTCATATATATTTCTTGTAATTATTTTAAGACATATTACTTTACAACTTTATGCCCCAAATATAACTTTCCAAATATACTTAAGTTCAATGAATAATTTTCCTGGTGGTCTAGTGTATTGCAAAACTAGTTCGATCCGATATGAATTGTTGCAAAACTCGTTTCTTTCTTTCGAACTTCGAACCAAAACTCTTTAGTTCTAAAATTAAATCTATTTTTTTCTATATTTCATTTAATTTCAATTTTTCAACTGTTGAGTTATTAATCAAGAATTGCATAAACACGTCAGAATCAAAATAGTTTAAATAATTTGGTCCATTTAATCGGGCGCAATATGTTTTTTTGCATTTTCCCAAAATTCGAAAAAAGTGTAACGAACGAGTTTTGTATCTCACCTACTCATATGTAAATAACTAAATATACTAAAGCTCAATGCGGCATGTGTTAAAATTGAAATACCGATTTGAAATTTTTATGGAATCTTTTTGTGCTTTATTTAACCATTTAAAATGAACTTCATTAAAAAAAAGAGTTTTAAGTCAAATAAGGACCAGACTCGTTTACACTGCAAATCAAAAAAGTCGGAGTTGAAGTCGCACTTAAAAAATTTCGTCGGATGGAGACGGAGTTATCACTTTTTCTTGACCTGATGCTAATGAGGCCTTGATTTCTACAAGGTGAAATAATGGACTAATTTGTCAAATGGCCGTTTTCTCATTACAGGAGTATCTTTTTTCCCAACGAAAAACTGCACTTTAAAGAAATTTGGTTTTCTCAATCTCTCATTTTCTTCTATTCTGTTGCAAAGCTAAGACCCCTTTCAGACTCGGTAAGTAAGTTGCGCAAGTTAGAGCAAGACTTGATCAAGTAACTTGCCGAGTGTGAAAGGGGTCTAACCAGCACTCATCCGCCAAATATTTATTTTCCTTTTATTTGCCGTTCAGATAAATTCAATCAACTATTAACTTTTACATGTATTTTGAGAGGTGTTGCCAACTTAAAACCAAGTTTTTTATCGGTTTATCGAGATACCCAAAATTGTTAACAGACAGTTTATTGGTCTAATAAATTTATGTTGACATTACTGAATGACAGACGGGTTGTCACACAGCAAAATGCATAGAACGCATACACGTATCAACGCATCAAAATAGGTTTACTTTCTACTTTTGTATCCGTCGCAAGAGTGGTGAAAAAATGTCAGCTGTTTTTGATAGCCATGGATGAGACATCATATTTTATTTTCAATGTTATCGACAAATATGTTTGTGTGGTGGATTTCTTTTCACAGTTTTTTGGTATAAAAAATGTTTTTAATAAAAGAAAAAGCTTTCGGTAAAAAGGTTGCAATAACTTTTAAGAAAAAAATACAAAATCATTAACTTTAAATACAATTTTTATATATTCTATTCTATTTATCGATTTGTATTCTACGTATCGATTACTTTTAAGTACTGAGTGCCATCTCTGTTGTGTTTGTTATTATTTTAAAAACAAATTGATATGGAGGAGAAGCTTATGCTGCGAAAAATAACGAATATATACATCCATATACAATAAAAGCTTACTCCTTACATATGTACTTATGTATGAATTCCATAAATTCTTTTTAAATCTAAATTTCACTTCCGATTTTGCCAAAATTTTTTTTATTTGATAACAATTTTAACACAACAGCTGTTTAAAAAAAATAATATGGCGCATAAAGCGCATTGCATGTAACTTGAATTTAGAAACGCATAAAATGCACAAAAAGTATCATACGCATCTACGCATGGTGTGGACCTTCAGTTTTAGGAGCATCATACGCGCTTTAATAAAATTCTTTAATTTGGCCCCTGCAGGGATGCTCCTAGATGGGCCAAATGTATGACCAACCCCACTTTCATGTTTATTAAGGAATTTCGGTTTTTTAAGTAATTTTAATAAGCTAAACGGTTTTTGAGTCCTACATTTTCTAAATAACGGTATATCTTGAAAACAAGCTAACCTAAAAAAACGGCTAGCACCACTAGATTCAGCGTGCCCCAATTAGGTTAAAATGCCAGGTGCCCGGCTTGTCTGTTTTTTGCAACTAGCACAGTGTAATTATTGCTCAAAATTACAATATTAAAATTCTAAATTAAGATTACACAGTGCAACAAGAAAAAAATAACCATATTCGGACAATAAATAACCATAAAGGACCAAAAAAAAAAGACCCGTGTCTCCCAGTTTTGCCGAAAGTCATGCACTTTTTTTTATGGGCCCTTAAAGATTTAGGGCCTCGGTGTCATTTTTGCAACAAAGTGATCATTCTCTCAGGCTCATATCTTGCAAACCGTTCGGAATTTTGATTAACCCTCTGAGACAAAGTTGTAGCTCTTGCCATAAAGAACGGTGTTAGGAATCATTCTTAGAAAGTTTATATGCTCTAGAAAGTTGTTTATTGAGATCTTAGGTACATTTTTGTGGTTAATTGTTTTCTTGAATTGTGAACGGTTTGCTACCTATGGACCTGAACAGGGGAAAAAGGTAAAAAAAAATTCGAATTTTTTTAAGTTTATGGCGATTTTGATCTTGAAGATGAAGTTTTTTTGATTTTATATGTTCACAATTTTTGTTCTTTATGGCAAGAGCTACAACTTTGTCACAGAGGCAAACGAACGGTTATGGTTATTTTGCCATGTCTTAAAAAATTACACACAGTTGGGGTATTCACAAGGTAGTCATAACGTCTTAAAATAATTACAAGAAATATATATGACTGCTATGGGCGACCGCTTATAATTTTGTCTTCTACTGTACAGTTATGACGTATCAATGAACACGGCATTAAAATTTTTATTTTGTTTGAAACACAACAACATTTATTTTAAACAATTGTAATATATTATTTAGGACATTATGACGATATGACTTGATAGCACACCTTGTGAATCCCCCAAGTGTTATTTTTTTAAAGGTTGCGAAAGAAAAAAACATATCTTAAATAGAAAAAAACACCTCCTTCAAAGTTTCAGGATTTTAAAAGAACCGTTTGAGGTATTATATAAAAAAATCAGCCTAATAAAAAAATAGGTTTTTGACTTAGTCCGTTTTTAAAATTCAATATTTTGCAGATATTACGTTTTTCAAAAAAAAATCGTTTTTTCAATATATGGTTTGTATCGCCAAGTGTTCACTTTAAAATGACGTTAAAATTATCTTCGTATGTAAAGTAGTTTTCGAGATATTGAAGAATTAATCTCAACACATGCGGCGAAACTATGACATTTTGAATATGACATAACTTTTGAAAACAATTCTTTTTTTTCGTTCATATATGTATGTTGCTTATAGGCTAAAAGGAACCTTCAAACCAAATTTCATTAAAATCGAAAGGGGTCAGGTCCCACTCTTGGTAGATTTGACATGGAAATACCCGTATAGATATCCCTCCTGTAAAATTCGAGCTGTCGGTGAAGGGCATCAAAGATTCGACACAGCCGGGGTTTTTATTGTATCTGACTCAAGTTTAAAACGATTTTTATATGAGAATTTTTATAATGCAATTTATTAAAATTATATTGTGATGCATAAATGCATGTAAGCAAAAATTCTTATACTCGACACAATTTCGGTTTTTTTTATATTCAAACTGTAGGTGCAAAAGTTTTTGTGCATAAAAGCGTGAAATGCATATAAGCGGTATGCAAATAAGCGATAAGTACTATAACTATATAAAATCCAAATGTTTTTTTACTACAAAAATTTCTATAACTCAATAAATTTCCATTTAATAGTATTAAACTTGTAGTTTTAATTTCTGTTAATTAGTTTAACAAAATTAAAATTCCAATTAGTCTAAACAGTGTTTATGGTACAAAATATGCCACGTGTCTCAGTTTCTATATACGCTTGTATTTTAAAATCTGACACTTACACATGCATTTGTATTTATAACCATAAATGCATCTGTAGACTTTAACTGATACTCCCAGCGGGAACAAGATGGTGTACGGATACCCTTTTCGAAGGCCCCTCTTCTCCTTATTTTGGAAATTCAAGGTCTGCTTGCTCTATTGCATACTCATATCTATTTTACACACGTTGTCACTTCGGAGTATGCCTTCCGCTCTCGCTTCTTTAGCTGGTACATACATAAGAATGTAAACGGGATCAAAAAAAAATTATTATTTCGCTTTTGCTTGTGCGAAAATGTTACTCATTCTCGACTTCCTGCTCATAGAAGCGAATGTGGAGTGTTTATCTTATTTTTTATATGAAAGGGTCTTGGCCTTCTATGAGGCCTTCTTTAACAGTTAGATAAGAATAGTAAATGAATAAAAATTATTTTAAGCAGACTTTTAAAAAGGCCTGAGTTAAGAAGGTCTTCAGAGTTTTCCCGCTGGATCGTTGTGTGTGTCTGTTTGTGGTATATGCATATGTAAATCAACAACTGTTAAAATAACAAACATCTGCATACATGCAGCCAATTCAAACAAAAAGAACAACAATATTATTAAACATTAGAAGGGTTCAGGTTCTAGTACTGAAACATTAATTTGTATCTTCATCGATTTAAAACTCGTGGATTTTCTTAATCTGAGAATTTCCCTTACTCTAAATGTACTTTGGACTTAAAGTAGAACTATTGACGAAAAGTACGAAAAAACAGAGGTAAGGGAAAAACATGTAAAATCAATTAAAATTGGATAAACATTCAAAAAAGCAAATTTCAATCTACCAAAGGTTAAAATATAATTTGGTTTAAGGATTGATGTTTGACAATTGACGTCAGCAGTCGTCGATGGCTGCGAGGGTTGGACGGCAAATCCCTCTGAGGAGATCGAATGGTAGCGATCGAAACATGTCAGGGTAACCAGCCGCCTGGGTTCGAATCTCAGGTCAGCAAAGAATGAATGTTATCAATAACAATTTTAATTAATTTTCATGTTGTAAAAATTCCTTTCTTCATAAAAAATTATTTAATGAAAATTAAATTTGATGAACTTAAGCCTGATTAAAAATATTGAAAATTTGGATTAAAATCCATAAATAGTTCAACAAAATTACTACAATACTAATTACACTAGGCAACAGCCATTTTGTTATTTGGTTCTAGCATACTTTTTCTCATGGATTTGGACCTACTGAACACGAAAATGAATTTTAAAAATTTTTCTGTCGATTGGTTTGCGAGATACAAATTTTTTAATTTTTTTTTTTTAATTTTTGGAGGTACACTTACTATTTTGAGCATATCTTTAGTCTTCTTTGACCTATTTTATCCTACTACTACTCAAATTAAAGACAATTGAGCCGTCTACAACTTATTCTCAGAAAATTTTCAAATCGGGTTAGTAGTTTTGATGTTGGCGGCTTAAAAAGGTTAAAAAACTGGGTTTTTTTAGTAAAAATGTGGCTGAAAAATTCATATAAAAATTCATATAAAATATAAAACGCGATGTTAACAGCGATTTTAATTTTTTTACGTATAGCTGACACTTTTCCAAAGAAAATAAGCCCTTACTTAACAAAATCTGATGACAAATGGCCGACTTATTATTTTTTTGGTAAACGACCGAAATTCCGCTATTTCACGATTTTTTGATTTTCATTATTTGCACAGCTTACCTACCCAACGCAAACGAATAAATACATTTGAACTTAATTTAAAATAAACAAATTAGTCTTCGTATATTATTTTTTAATTTATTTACAGCACTACATGCTCATACATATTTAAACATAAGGAGACACGGTTATCAATTGCATTTCAAAACTGTCTGTGAAAGTGTAAAGAAGTTAATATTTAGAAAACGCAAGGAAGACAATGAGTAAAAGACTACGTGTGTTCGAGTGTTTGAACGATCCAGACAATTTCTGCAATGTTTGTGGCCAGTTTATAAAAAAAAATCACGCACACAAGTTTACTCCAGCAGTACAATTGCACTATTTGAATTATTTTGGTATTTCACCAAATATCACAGAACCATGGACACCTAAGTCGCTGTGTGATCTTTGCTATATAATCTTAACCAACTGGGCAGCTGGCGGAAGGTAAGAATTTTTATTTAAACACATTATACATAGCGAATATAGTAATTTATTTTAATTTTAGCCGCCATATGAAATTCGATACACCAATGATGTGGAAAAAGCCGCTATGCCATTCCACAGACTGTTATTTTTGCCTCACCACAAACAGTGGGGTAGGAAGATTTTTTAAATGGAACTACGCTCAAGTGGGATCGTTTGCGCTTCCAGTACCACATTCGCATGATGTGCCATATCCAGTGTGCCCTGGTGCATCTCTTCAAAAAGCAGAATCGTCAGAAGAAGAGTCCGAGTCAAATGCAAGCGAATTTGAGCCGGGTGCAAAGCGAAAATTACTGTCACAGGCCGAACTAAACGATTGGGTGCGCGATTTTGGTCTCACTAAGGAGAAATCCGAACTTTTTGCGTCTCGGATGATACAGTGTGGATTTGCGGCTTCAGAAGTGAAAGTATCAGCGTACAGAAACCGTCACAAGGAGTATGCAAAATTTTATACAAAGAAAGACCAAATATGTTTTTGCAGCGACATTTCAGGCTTGTTCCAAGAGCTTCACCAAATTCACAACCCCAACGAATGGAGGTTGTTTATTGACAGCAACAAAGAGAGCTTGAAGGCAGTTCTCTTACATAATGGGAATGAAAAGCCATCTGTTCCTATTGCTCATGCGGTTCATTCAAAGGAGAACTATGAAACTATGGACATTTTGCTGAAATGCATAGAGTATAGGAAATACAATTGGAAAATATGCGCCGACCTTAAAGTTGTGGCCATTCTGTGTGGACTCCAAGGAGGCTATACGCGACATTGCTGTTTTCTGTGCCTTTGGAATAGCCGCGCTGATGATCAGCATTATATAAAAAAAAAATGGTCGGTACGAACGAAACCTGTAGTTGGAGAAGCGAATGTTCAGCGCAAACCACTAATAGAGAACCGTGAAAATATAATACTTCCGCCGCTGCACATAAAATTGGGTTTGATTAAAAATTTTGCCAAAAAATTAGACAAAGAAGGTGAAGCTTTTGCCTATTTACGGTCAATTTTCCCTTACCTTTCGCTGGCAAAAATTAAAGAAGGAGTCTTCGCAGGACCCGAGATAAAAAAAATTTTGAAAGATGAAAAATTCCCAAAGCTGTTATCACCCATCGAAGCCGCAGCATGGAATTCCTTCAGGCTTGTTGTGGAAAACTTTTTAGGAAACAACAAAAGCCCGAATTATAAGGACATAGTTGAGGATCTGGTAAAGAACTATGAAGCCATGGGAGTGCACATGTCACTTAAAATACACTTTCTGCATTCTCATTTGGATTTTTTCCCTGAGAATTTAGGAGACGTGAGCGACGAACACGGCGAGCGCTTTCATCAGGAATTGAAGGCTATGGAACGACGCTATCAGGGCATGTATGACACGGCTATGATGGGTGACTATATTTGGACCCTAATACGTGAGACCGATTGCAGCGAATACAAAAAACAAAGAAGAAGTCAGCAGTTTTTCCACATGGCATAAAATGTACACTTATATCTTTGTTTTTACTAATTTTTTTTGTGCGTTGATTTGCTTAATTTAATTAGTTAGTTTAATTTCGTTAGTTTAGCTAATTGTGCGATACATTGAGCATGTAGTGCTGTAAATAAATTAAAAAATAATATACGAAGACTAATTTGTTTATTTTAAATTAAGTTCAAATGTATTTATTCGTTTGCGTTGGGTAGGTAAGCTGTGCAAATAATGAAAATCAAAAAATCGTGAAATAGCGGAATTTCGGTCGTTTACCAAAAAAATAATAAGTCGGCCATTTGTCATCAGATTTTGTTAAGTAAGGGCTTATTTTCTTTGGAAAAGTGTCAGCTATACGTAAAAAAATTAAAATCGCTGTTAACATCGCGTTTTATATTTTATATGAATTTTTATATGAATTTTTCAGCCACATTTTTACTAAAAAAACCCAGTTTTTTAACCTTTTTAAGCCGCCAACATCAAAACTACTAACCCGATTTGAAAATTTTCTGAGAATAAGTTGTAGACGGCTCAATTGTCTTTAATTTGAGTAGTAGTAGGATAAAATAGGTCAAAGAAGACTAAAGATATGCTCAAAATAGTAAGTGTACCTCCAAAAATTAAAAAAAAAAAAATAAAAAATTTGTATCTCGCAAACCAATCGACAGAAAAATTTTTAAAATTCATTTTCGTGTTCAGTAGGTCCAAATCCATGAGAAAAAGTATGCTAGAAACAAATAACAGACAAAAGTTTGTTATTTGTGACCTAGTGTTATTAGAGTTTAGGAAATGTTTAAACCCCTGCAACTGTTGTGCATTATTTTTCAAACAATAACAACAACTGAAGAGGGGTCTAGCTGGCCTCACTTTTAAACTCATTTCCTGTGTTAAGTAGTATAAGTGAAAATGTGTTTGTATGTGTCACACAAAAATGGAGATATGACGACGAATATTAGGTCCAAGACTAATACATGATTTAATTTGCCTGTTGAAAAAGCATTTAACATGTGTATTTGGCCCTTTATAGCGGTTGACGAGGTCATGAACGACTAAGATCCCTTTTCACAACTTACCGATAGCTAAAAGGTTGAATTTTACCAGCCGTATAAAAAGTGGTCCATTATTACAACTTTACTTTAACCTACCAGGTAGCATGAACCTTAATTTAGTTTATTGCTCAATTGTGCTTAAAGAAAACTTTTAATAATGGAACACTTTTTAAAAGGCCGGTTATAGTCTACTTTTAGCTATCGGTAAGTTGTGAAAACGGGCCTTAAGGCTCAGTAAGCCGGGAGTAACAGTAACGTTGCGCATCAGCTGGTTCATTTTGTTATATGTTAAACAATTAGAACGATTACAGTTAGCAGTAAGATGTTACGTCCCAATCTCAATCAACCTCTCCGTAAAAACGCAAGACCAATCTATTTCTTACGGTCTTACGTTTTTACGGTGAGGTTACTGTTAATGTTACTCCCGGCTAACTGAGCCTAAAGTCGTGTTTTGAAGTAGATTAAATAAATCATGTTGTGTGTTACTTTAATCTATTTCAAAAAACGACACTGTCGTTTACGACAACGACTTCCGTAATAAAGCTGATTATTAATTTTATAAAATCAGCAAAAATAGTACTCTTCTCTTAAAACAAAATAAAAAACAATTTAACACAAGTTTGAATACTGGCGGCAAAGTTTATGAGCGTTTGAAGCTCCTAACCTGAATTTGTACGAAGGTACGCAAAAAGTTTATTGTTGCGTTGTCTGTCGGACTACGATGTCAGTGTGAGGAATCACGGAAGAAACTTGAAAACTTTATTTTCCATCGTTATTTTCAATTTTATGGAATATAAAATCAAAGTTTTTCTTGGGATTCAAAAAATTAATTAACAAGGTTTCGTTTAAATGTGCTAAATTCCCATTTCATACTATTGATAAACTGAAATTTATTGTTGATGGGATAAGCTATTCCTATTATTCTCTACAAATTTCTAATCTTATATAAGGACGGTGAAATAGGTTGTCACTAAATCATTCACCCGGATGAAATGGCAAAATGGCTCCGGGATGGGTAGGTAGCAGAGACCTGCGCCAAAACGGCTAACAGCCGGCTTAGCCAGCCGCCGATAAAAATATTTGTAGCCACCGCCACTGACATTTCTTCAGCTAAAATTCGGCTTCAGCTTAGTCACCAATTTGTATTTTGTATTTGTATTTGTATTTATTAATTTGATTTTCTAATACAACAAGACACAATATCTTATAAATTACAGCATTAGAATCAGACAAGTTAAAGTATACATTGATAAAAAATATTTTTTAAGAACTACTAGATTATATTTAAATTTAAATAGAGGAAAATAAATAAAGTAAAGATTATATTTAAATTTAAATAGAGTAAAATAAATAAAGTAAAGGTTTATAAAAATAAAAAAAGTTTACATTTAAAACATAAAAAAAAATTTAACAAAAATTTATGAAAAATATTCCCTTAGTAATTTTCTAAATCTTATAGCGTTGCTAGTGATTTGCAAATCATTTGGCTCCCTTGTCGTTATTATTTTGTGAAGTAATATTAAGTTTTTGAATTGAAGATAGTTTGAAAATGACATATTAAATAAACGACAAGAGTGCTGCGATATATGATCAAATCTTTTTAAAGAGAAAATGTAACGGATGATATTGTTGTATGTAACAGTCAGCTTTCTCATATCATTCGAGTTACAACCAGTAAAAATTTCGGATGAGTATAAAAGTGTCGGAAGAAGATATGTTCTTGCAAGTAATATTCTTACTTGCAGAGGTGTAAAGTGCTGAGTAGCCCATAAACTTCGCAACATGCCATATACTTTACCACAAACTTGTGTAAGGTGATTCGACCATGTTAAAGTTTTGTTAAATAGTACTCCTAAGTTTCTTGCTGAATCTACAACATCGATTCTCGAATCACCAAGAAATAAATTTACCTCAAAATTTATATGAGAGGCTCTTTTACATATTAATATGCATTTGGATTTATTACGATTAAGTCGCAAACCGTTAGCCGCTGCCCATATAAGTATTTTATGAAGATCATGATTTAACTCCCGTATTTTCATATTAGCTGATTCTTTAGGACTACTGAGATACAGCTGAACGTCATCAGCTTACATTTGTATACTAGAATACGATAGTTGGTTTGGGAGGTCGTTCGCATATAAGGAGTATAGCAGGGGTCCAAGGATGGATCCCTGTGGGACACCTTTAGTTACTTGTAAAAAACGCGATAAAGTTTCGGCATTTGCAACTGATTGGCATCTACTTGAGAGGTATGATGACAACAGTTTCACCGCAAACGTGGAAAATTTAAATAATTTGGACAATTTCATGCACAATATTGAATGGTGCACTGTATCAAAAGCCTTTGAGTGGTCCAATAATACCAAAAACGTTATTTTTTTCTCATCTAGGTTACTACGAATTTCCTCTATTACATCGGTAAGAGCTAAAGTACAGCCACGTTGAGGCCTGAATCCAGATTGGCGATCGGTTAACAGGTTGTTGTTATTAACATGGTTATAAATTTGTTTATGTAACAACTTTTCAAAAACTTTTGAAAAATATGGAAGAATCGCAATCGGACGATATTCATTTCCTGCTTTTGGTACTGGAACAATTTTGGCGTGTTTCCACTGCATTGGAAATGTACAGGTTATAATTATAGTATTAAAAAGATGTGTAACATATCGAATTATCCAGGGTAGAATCATTTTAACAAATTTTGGGTTAATGTTATCTAATCCAATTGAATTAGATTTCATTGCATTAAAAGCGTTAACTACATCACATGCTGTTAGGCATTGAAAATTAAATTCTCTACATGAAATCAAAGGCAAACATTCCTCATAAAAACTAGACTGAACAGTTGGATAATCAATTTTAGTAAAGTTTTCATTAAGCAAGTTAACATCAACTTCCAATGAACGGTCAACTGAGTCATTAATGCCAATCTCTCGTATATATTTCCATTTACTTCTACAATCAACAGCTGTGTTAAATTTGTTGTAATAATACAAAGATTTATCATGTCTTATCCTCGAAACAACCCTTTTCCTCGCCAAACGATACTCAGTTTGTAGATCAGGTGTCTTGTACCTTCTCCATATGTGGTATAGACGGTCACGTTGTTCTATTAACAATTTAGTTTCATTTCTTTGTAAAGCATTTTTGTTCTAATTTTTAAACACCTTGCCACATCCTTTTTTGTTTGACTATCCTTAAAAAGTGCAACTCTAATAAAGTCTGCCTCCCAATACTGTCAGTTCTTGCTTATAAAGCACCAAAATATCATCGACATTTTTAAAAATAATGTCACATATGAAAATTAGTTAAGAGGAGTGAATAACAGGGTTGTCCGATTTTTATTGAGCTCCATTGCCAAGCCGGATGTCAGAAATCGCATAACGTCATTTTTTTCTGTTTTTGTAACATTTTTTTTTTTTTAATTTAATTATGTATACAAAAAAAGCTATTATAATACTTCAGTCAAAAATGGCCAAAAACTGAAAAAAAATACAAAAAAGTCGCCGAAAGTAAATTTTGCTAAGTTTCTGTTATTTTTTTTTAAATAATATAAAAGTGCGGGAGGGAGGGAGGGAGAAGTGTAAAAAAACTAAAATTAAGTAAACAATTGTATAAGATCGTACACTTCAGCCTCATCGATTTCATTACTGTGGTATTTCGATCTGCATACATACTATTACGTTGGGTCTCCACGTAGTAAGTTTTTTGCTAAGCATAAGCAAAAAAAGCGCAATAATCGCTGATTATATTAGTGAAGAACACGTGAAATTCATTTGCCATAAACAAAAATTGCCAATCATGGCAAATTTAATTGAGCAATAAAATTTGACGTTTGCCGCAATAAATATTGCTGCGTGGAGGCCTCGGGTTAGATTTAAATAGGGAATGAATATAAAATTCACTTAAAATGATAACGAAACTAAAATCATGTGCAAAAAAGTTGCCAGATATTTTTTTAAATTAGTTATGATATTACAAAATGACAAACTGTTAATAAAGCGCTGAAATAATATAAATGGTAAAAATAGCCAAGTAAATCGCCAGTTATAACAAAAATCGCAACAAAAAAAGTCGCCAGTCGCCAAATGGAAAATCCCACCGCCACGTTTGGCGAGAAATAGCCACATCTGACAGCCCTGGTAAATAAAAGTACGAAAAATGGTTTTAATTGTTATTGTTATAATATAAACACACACAAATATGTACGCACAAATGTTTATTTAACTTTAATACATTCTACGGGCTAACAGCCGAACCACTGCCGAGTATTTTTTGTGTCAGCCGCCGCCACTGATAAAATCCCACGGCGCAGGTCTCTGGTAGGTAGTGATTGCTGGACCACAAGATTAAAGCTATCTATAAATAAGTCCTAAAAAAAACTTACTTACAGCTACCTGCTTTTGGTATGGAACTGACCTATTATAAATGCATAAATGTTTGTATCAAACATACACAGAGAGACACATATCAACATACGAAGAAAGATACGATATCCATACACTCATTAAAATATTGAACATCTGCTTTCATATGCAAAAATTTCAACTCATCGATTGCTTTATTTTTTTTTTTTTCGTTGCTGTTCGTCTCTAATATGGTAATTTTCTTTGTTTAATATACTCTACATATCGTTACCTGAAATGTAAAAGGCCCTATCTAACATTGTTTTTCTTCTAGTTTTCTTATAAAACCTATTAGTTATTCAAACTGTAGATAGGACCGTTTGTTTTATGCCCTTCACGAAAGGCAAAAGGGTATGTATAACTTTGCCATTACGTTTGTAACTTTTACAATATTGATCCTAGATCCTATAAAGTATGTATACATATATTTTAGATTCTTATGAAAAGAGATGTATGTTAAGTAGGTTTTCTATTAAAACTCAGCCAAAAATGACTGAGGTATGAGCAAAATTCCCGACTGCCTCTAATTTTTGCCACACAGAAAAAATTACACAGAAAAAATTTAAAATTTTCTCTAATCACCAGTTTTATACCAAATTCATAGAATCAAGCAACCCATTTGTTGATTTTGCACCTATTACCAAAATGATTATATTGATTACTAAAAATTGTAAAAATTTAATATTTTGAATATTTTTTTTCAATAAATAATATTTTTAATTTTAATTAAAAAATTATCAAAAAACTTTGCCGATTCAAACAATGTGTTGATTGATTTTTACAATTTCCAACAACAATTTTACAAGATTAAATTATTTTATTTTAAACGAAATAATTTTTTGTTTTTTGACTATTGATTTAATTCAAAATTTATTTCAAAACTAGTAAAATGTTAATTAAATCTAAATTATATTCTTAATTTTCGTTCAACAAAAACAAAATTGATTCAATTATTACATTAATTAAGTTTAAACACTTTTTAAATAATTTCTTTAATTGATAAAAAACTACTAATAATTTTTTCTGTGTAAAAAACGGGTTTAAACACTAAGATAACTGAAACAAGCAAAAAGTTGTTAAATTTTGCTCCTATCACCAAAATGAATATACCAATTACTCAAAATTGCAAAACAAGGATTTTTTTCCTTATAAAAAGTTTTTACATTTTAATTACAAAATATTATTAATATAAAACAATCTTTTAATTGAATAAATTAACAAAGTAAGTTATGAAAATCAATTTTTTAATTGCGTCAATTACTTACGTAATTGATTACAACACAGAAAATTAATCATTATAATAATTGTATTGATTAAAACAGTTATATAATTTCTGCATTAGATCAATTAAATATATGAAAATAAAACGTAATATCTGCACAATAATATAATAATGTTTTACATTTTGCTCAGCGTTTTTATATTATGTTTGTGTTAGCATTATTTTAACAAAGTGTACAATTCAAACAACAGTTTTGATATATTCAATTAAACATTTAATTAAAAAATAAGGTTTATATCAGTGTTCGAAAATAACCAGTACATTATTTATCGTTCGGCTCACACACCCAAGAACGCTATATATTTTTTTAGTGATTGTGTAGACGAACACAACCCTAATACCGTTCGTACCTATTTTCAAGAAAGAGCCAAACATTAAATAATGTTCTGTTCTTTGTCAAAAAACAGAACCTTTGTAGTGATACTGTAGACAAACATTATATTTTAATGTTCTACTTATAATGTTTCTCTTTTTTAATTGATAATAAAATTAACAAACAAAAAATGTTAGCAACGACCGCAGCACGAACAGCTTGTGTGTGTATTGTGCATACGTTTTGTTTGTGTAAAATTATTTTGCTGGATTTTTGTTTTTTTTCGTATGAGTTTTTGGTTTTTGTAAAAAATTTTTGGTTTATTTTTAACAGTCAAAAGCGACAACCATTAATGAACCGAACCATAAACAATGAAGTTGGTGTTTAAAAAAACAAAAACCAAACGGAATTAAATGTTCTCATCTTTTTTTGAGTTGGAAAAGAAAAGTTTTATTTTTGTGTTCGAAAGATGACAAACAGGGAAAAAGTTATTTATTTTAATGACGCGCCAAGCACTATTAGCGTTTATGTTTTCCACAAATCTACCAAACCGAACACTAAGGAGCGATATTTAGTATTTTTTTTTCGAACACTGGCTTAAATCAAGTAAAATATTAATTGAACAAAATATTCTTTTTTAATTCAATTAACTAGGAACTGAATTAAATTTATTTTAAAATTAAAAAAATTACCATTAATTGAAAAAAATTACAAAAACTAAAATCCCCTTTTGTTGTTGTTTTATTTTATTTTTTTCGCATATCTGGAGCGCGGCAAGAGCCTAAGCTTTCAAAGAAGTGGGCGTGGCACTTTCCATGCAAATACATAATAAATTTCTGGATCTAAAAAAGAGCTTAAGTTTCCGAATTAGATATTAGCAACTTGAGATATTTTTATCTAAACAACCGTATTTATGTAACTGTCTATTCTTATCGCATGGTGAAGGGTTTATAAGATTTCGCATAGCCGAATGTAGCACTTTTACTTGTTTGCTAATAAAATCACTCATTTTTGTCAAAAGATTCCAATTTGTGGGCATTTGTGTTTTAATTTTTGGTTAGTTAGGACTTGTTGCGTTTTTGGCAACGATATGTATGAATGGATTTTGTGCTTATATTCATATGCATAACGATGTTTATGCACATGCACTTGTATTTATAAAATTTTATAAAAATGTTTATTTTATGTGTGTGTATGAGTTAAAGTTAGTGCATGAGTATCTAAAACTTAGAATGTCCTATGTACTCCGTGTATGTGTGTAAGTAAGTAACAACTGTGTGAATGGGTTAATATTTATTTTGTTTATGTATGTGTTAAATCGTGTTGTATGTAGTATGACCACAACACAATCGACCATCTTAAACGATAGGTTGTATTTAAAGGATAAATATTTGTCCCAAAATCCATACACATGTATGTATGTATGCATGTATGTATGTGCATTGTGTACGGAAAGGCACAAGTTAAACACTAAAAATGTTATAGCCAGTACACAATGTATATTATTATTAAACTTAAGTACAAGTGCCCCCAAGGATATGACCGTATTTGCTGAAATTTGCATAAAAAACTTTTTTCTTAACTAATACAATAATACAATAACAACAACGACAAGAACAATATGATCAATAGCAACAACAATAACAATGGGAACTAAGATTCATACTTTAGCAAAATGTGGTTAAAGCCGGTAGAAATAAAAACATTTTTAAGAAGAAATTTAGGACAAACATTTATTTGATATCACACACACAATTACACTTCTCAAACAAGTGTTTTTACTGTATAAATTTACATCTCAATATTTTTAATATTTTTCTAAATCAAAGACTTTTTGCTAAAGTCTATTATACAAAATATTTTGTGTATTACATGTTAAAAAATCCATAGTTTTATTTGTATATACTCAGTACTTTCCCTGCATGAAATGACACTAGTGAATCTGTACTGAATCACTATTGACACAGTCACCAGTACAAGTGACTTATAATACCCCAGGCAATGTTATTTACTGTAGACCTTTAACATGTGCGTGTCATTGGAAATCTACTACTGACGTTGGTTCTATTAAGTAGGTAGGTGGTTCTTGTGTGAACATTGCTGTGGCAATAAATAATAATGGCTTAAGTTGACATAAGTGCTTTTTCATTTTATTACATATTTTTATTATCTTCTTCAAGATCTATCACTCACCTAAATTTCAAGTATAAAATGACATTATTAATAAAACTACACGCATTTATATTTTAACTTACACAACAAAATACACAATTTATTTTAGACAAATCTCTTAATATCTCAAAACACGAAATTTCGACTTAAGCTATTATTATTTATTGCTACAGATATGTAGAATTTGGAACCAGGTCAATTTTAGTAAATCTGGCCTACACTTTTGGTAAAAATACGAATTCATAAAAATGTTTTTTTGTTCATTGTTCTTAAAATTGCTATGGCACAGGCTCCACTGTTTACATTTGTACTTCAAGTTGTACAAATAAAATGTCGACGAAAGTGGACAAAAAACATAATAAACAAATGTATTCAGGTTTTCAAGACGGAAAGAATACGAAAAAACAGAAGAAAGGAAGCAACATGTAAATAAATTAAAAATGATAATAACAGCAAATTTGGCTTGCAGGCACCGCAGTGGTGCAGAGGTTAGAACGTCAAAGAATTCTGATGAAAGAATGTGGTGATTCTTGAAACATGTAAATTTAACCCAAGTTCGATCCCCAGCTCAGCCAACAATAAAAAAATTATCAATAAATTTTCCTCACATTTTTAAAGGTTCAAGTCGCTTTAAATTTCTTTATAATATTGTCAATTCGTTGCATAGTAAGTCGATTAGACTTACGACTTAATATCCCCGTTATTCTCGAAAAGTCTGCCACGTTTGAAACACCACATTTGTAGGAAATTTTGTGTTAAACGGTTCATATTCGAAAATCGCAAACCTTTGACTAAATAAATGACACTTTATGCATTAAACACATTCACCACTGCAGGATATACGAACACATGACTCCAAATGCTGCTGGGTGCAATTATAGTCGTGCAGTCAGCTGCTGAATTATTTTGAAGACGACAGCTATAACACAAGGCAAGAAATTTTAATTTTTTTGTGCGGTCTGGAATTTGATTGGAAATTTTTACTAACTTGAGGTCACTTATTTCAAATATAATCTCTATTTTTCTCTATCAGCTCTACGTTTTGAGATATACCGTCATGTCCAAAATTAATGCACTTTAATTTGATAAAATTCGGCTGATATGCGTTCACTGTAACGAGGATAATGTACACTGATAGAAAAGGCGTCATAACGCTGATGTATTTTGACATCACTGCTATGACAAGAGTCTTCGTTTTTGTCCCTATGTTACTTTTCATCAATATAATGTCAACCTTAACATCACTTGGCCAAAGTGTCATCAGGGTCCAAATGAAATTATGTCACCAATGGGATGACACATCGGCATCATAGAAATGACGAACATGGCCTCAGTGCGATGGCAAAGTAACATCGGAGAAAGGACACATTAGCATCAATTTAATGGCAGTTTGTCATTAAGTCAAAGTCATTGGAATTGACTTAAGTCAAAGTGAGAAAATATTATTATTTACTTACCCGTTACAGATGTTCGTTTCACTTTTGTTGTATTCTGCCCTTTTGTTTACAGAGAACTTTCAATTATAAGACACCAGCAGCATGCCCCATATGGTTTTCGTAATCATTCTACTTTAAAAAATGTGCTGTATTTAAATAAATAATTTAAAAAAATAGAATATAGGAATTTTTGCTTCTCATAATACATTGCAATCATGAAAATAATGTTAATAATACACAAAATGTGGCATCGAATTGATGTCACTGTAGTCATAAAATAGATGACACGTAAAAAATTACAAAATTGTACGAAGATTTTAGTCATTGGATTGATGATACTTTTTGCATCATTGATGCCATTTTTAGTAACATTGATGTTACAATTCTGATGTTAAGGCATCATCAATATGAAGATCCATTTTTCTATCAGTGTATATATAAAATAGTAGGAACCACTCTATTCTTTCGCATAGTGCCCTTAGAACATTCTTTCTGAAAAACGGCTTTGTATTCATATACCGTCTTTGTTTCTTGTTATAAAGGTTTAATTTTGTCCCAAAATATATTGTGGCAACCTTAGGAAATTTAATTGGAATCGGTATTCGGCCATAGATCCCATGCAAATAACACTCTCTAAAACACAGAAAAAATAAAAATTGATTTCAATTAAAAAATTTGTGATTTTAATTAAAAACTAAACACTTACGGACTTGATGCGAGCATAATATTTTTTTGTAAGTTTGTTTTCATATTTGCATTAACAATTATGGTCGAATTTCGAACACTGGGCAAATACTAGTAAAAAAATTGTCTACACAAAAACGTTTTAGAGAAATTTTAATTGTAAAAGAGCAACACAACTTGTGTCACAAATTCTTTGTTTGCCCAATGACAGTTGGCATTTGGTGAAAATACATACCTGCATATCCTTTAACGCTTACATAAAGTTAAACGTACTTAAGTTCAGGGTAAACAAACCGTCTGTTTGTTGCCGATAGTCACGCCACAAACGAATCTAGCAATTTCACTCGTTTTACTCAACCTTAATTGTCATAATGAAATGTACTTTTACTTAAGTGTGTAATTTTACGCCAAACGTATAATTAAAATAACTGTACATATTTAGACGTTAATTAAGGCCTGCTACACTTGAAATAAATTTACTTTAACATGACAAATTAAGAATCACCTTGAGCATTTTTTTTTCAGATCATAAAATAAAAGGGACACAGAGGAAACAAGTAAAAAAAAAATATACATACGAGATTTTGGGGTAAATTTTATCTAGATATTACAATTTATATGAGATTTTGTAATTTTAATTGGTTTCCGGAAGGGGAATTTTATATTACAATTGTTCTTTTATATTGTAGTTTTCGAAAGAACTGATCAAAGTTACTTTCGGGAATTCAAAAATTTTTTATTCACTAACAAGATTTTGTTGCCTGCTAAATTATCAATTTGTATTCTTGATAAATGCGCTGAAATTTACTGTTGGGGGATTGGCTAATTCCTATGCGCATTTCACTGGTTGCTTAAGCCAGATCAGTAGGAAACCTTTTCCCAAAGACTTTGGAAAAGCTAAGGCAAATTGCTTTATTTGGATTTTCTTGCGAAAACAATTTATTATCATGTTTACATTTTTTTTTAACAAAAATGAAAAATTCCCCTTTTCCTTTTTCTTTAAACTATTAAGTTTAATACATAAAACTTTCAAAGTAGAATGATGACGAAAACTTTATCGGTCCATGCTTCTGGTGTCTTTTAATTGTGAGGGATTCTGTAACTAAACGGGAATACAAAAAAGTTAAAAATGTGTTACAGGAAAATATAATAATATTCTCTCTGGTTCCACGGCTGAATCTTTAGAACTATTCTAAAATAAATACATATATATATATATATATGTTGCTTCTGAAGCTTCTTCTCACTGTTGTTTCACACTCAAACCAAATTGATATTCACGTTGTTTCAAATTGGAACAATTTTCGTTTAAAGTGGTGCTATTTCAATATAAATTTAATTTTGCTCTAACTTTACTGGAATGTTAAATTAACATGAAGTAACTTTGCAGCAAAATCACTACCGAAAAATGCAAAATCAAAATAATTTTTGATTTGTGGAAAACACAAACGCTAATAGTGTTTGTGCAGAAAATCGTTAATAAAATAACATTTCCCTGTTAGTAATCTTTCGAACAGAAAATTAATACTGGGCTCTAATCACCGCATACGATATCGAGCAACATTTATCGAAATTATTTATTTTGGTATCAGGACTCTCGATATCGAATGAAATTTATTGAATTTAAAATAATAGCATTCGAGATCGAGTAACTCGACATTACATTTCTCGAGTTTTCATTCGATACGTCAGTGACAATCGTATGCAAAAAAATTCGATAGTTTACTTGATACGAAAGTATCGAATGCGGTGATGAGACCCCTGATTTTTTTTTTATCAAACTAAACAAAAGATGAGAACATTTAATTCCGTTCGGTTTTTTTTTAATCCACAAACTTCATTGTGTTCGCAAAGTTTTTCCTGGGAGTCGAAAAATTTGATTAATAAGATTCAGTTAAAATGTCCCAAATTCCCAATTCTTACTATTGATAAACTGAAATTTATTGTTGGTGGGATAAGATATTCCTATGGGCGTTTCACTGGTTGCTTAGTCCGAGTTTAGACGAGAGAACATTTGGAAATAAAACATCTGGAATTCTCTTTTGTTTTTTCATTCTCGGTCACACAGACGAACATGTTGCCGGTAACATTCTGTTAATGTTGTTGTTTTTTTTCTCAAAAAGCAAAGTAAATGCCAACAAAGAAAATGAGAACAAAGTGTGTCGCCGAGTACCGAACACAAAAACCATTCTCTCTTCCCCACCCGTAATTTGCTACCAAACAAAATTTTTCCCTTCCAAATGTTTCCCTGTCTAAATGGGCACTTACGCCAGATCATCAGGAAACTTCATCATGTTCGCTTCAACTCATTAATGTTCGTCCCTTTTGGTTGGTAAACTGAACAAACAAAATATACAAACGAAACATACGTTGCTAAAATTTTTTGTTTGCTCATTTCTTTATCAATGAAAAAAAGAGCATTAAAGTATGCTGTTTTCCTACCGTGTCACTACAATTATTCTGGTTTTCAATTTCTAAAAAATAGCTACGAACGGTTTTAAGGGTTGTGTTCGTCTACACAATCACTAAAAATTAGATATCGTTCTTGGGTGTGTGAGCCGAACGCTAAATATTGTACTGTTTTTTGTTCGAACAGTGGTATTAAGTTGTCTAATAAGTCTTAATTTGTAGTTAAATTTTAATGTAAGCATGTTATGCATTATTGTAGCGTTATCATCACTATACAGATTATTCTAGTAAGGCTGCACGCAGAGTAAAAACATTGTTGAAGTATGGTAAAACAAAACATATTATGGTTCCTGCAATGGCAACAAACTAATTTTTGTTGTTTTTAAAACAACTTTTTTCATTTTCATTGAGAATATTTTGTTTCTTTTGAAACTTCATATATGGTTGAATTTAACAATACATATAATGTTGTAATAAAATAAAGCTTTAGCTATACACTTAAACATATTATGTTTACCTTAACCATATTATTATCACGTTAACCATATTATGGTTACATGCTATTGTTAATATTTAATAACAATAAAATCTTCGAAATTAATTAATTTTAAATTTAAAATAACAACATTCTGTTCGCTTGCATTTTACAATAGTTGCTTGGTTTGCTTAAAATTCTCATTCATTTTATTTTAATTATTGATTAACATACATAAATTTACTAGTTGAACACAAAAAATGGTAATGAAGGTCGTCACAGGCTGGAATATGAATCAGAGGAGATTTTTTGTAAAAGTGGAACATAACACCTATCAGGAATAAAAAATTAAATAAAATAATAATCAGTATTTTTAATCAGGCTTAAGTTCATCAAATTTAATTTTCATTAAATTATTTTTATGAAGAAAGGAATTTTTACAACATGAACATTAATTAAAATTGTTATTGATAATCATTCATTCTTGACTGACCTGAGATTCGAACCCAGGCGGCTGGTTACCCTGACATGTTTCGATCGCTAACACTCGATCTCCTCAGAGGGATTTGCCGTCTTACACTCAGGTCAGTGCCGGGAAAATCCGAGTTTCAGACTACGTTAAACTAAGTTTTAACTTAATCCACAACTCAAAAACCCGACCTAAGAATGTTATGTCGAGATAATCATTAAGTTTTAAGTTCTATGGTTTTGGTAACGCAGTATAAATTGGTTTTGAGCTAGGAATATCTCAAATTGAAGACTGCTGGAAGTTTAAGATAATTGGGGGACTCACAAGGTAGTCATAAAGTTATTTGTCTTAATATAATAAGAAAAAATATGAGTGCTGAGAGCACTCTCATAATTCAGATCTTAAATGAATAGTAAGTACCGGTTCACACACATCAAGTTTGACTCGTTAAAGCTGTTATGATACTTGCTATTTTTTGTATTTTTTCTATATTGGAGAACAGTGCAAATATATTTGCATAGGAAAACTGACTAAGTGTAAAGAGTATGATTATATCATAAAAAATCTTGAAATGTCAAACAAATATATATGTGTTATCGATAAATAATCTAAGACTGTCAAAAAACATATAAAATTTTTTAACTTAAAATTGACATTTCCAGATTAATTTGTTGGCAATTTTTTTAGTTTTTGATCGAAAGAAACGGTTTTTAACTTTTTTTTTTTTGCGATTTTTAACTTTAATGACGGTTTTTTGTGGGGAAAAAACGGGGACAGTATTGTTTGTTTTGTTTACATTTTATCAAATTGTATTTCTTGTTCTTTCTCGCATTTGTTGTTTCATTCAGTCAATCCTAAAAAAATCCAATACAAAAAATAGCAAGTATCATAACACCTTAAGTCATGCGTTTTTAGGAGAGAGGGAAAAAGATATGGCATTCTCTTTTCCCTTCTCTCCTTAAAGTTCAAGACTTGACGAGTCAAACTTGACGAGCATAAAACATAAAACGCAGCATAAAAAGTCTTATTATTTTATGATTTTTTTTGTTTAAAAAAACACAGCTATCATTTTTTTAAACTATTGTAAAATTTTAGGATATTATGGCAATGTTACTTGGCAGCACAACTTGTGAACCACCATATGTGTAAATATGGTTCAAAAAGGGCGCCGTAAGTCAGTTTTCACTTTGGATGTTAAATAGTTATGATCGTTAACGTAAATAAAACTGTGTGTTTTGTAGACTTTATTATCAAAATAGCACAATAAGGGTTTTAATAGTGAATTAGTGCGTATTAATATTTAATGTGCAAAAAAAGAACTAACGGTTTGTTTAAAGGAAAATAACCACAACGTTTTTAATAACGAAAAAACGTAAAAATTGTTTATGTTAATTTAAATGCTGGGTTAATAGTTAATTTTATAAATTATGTGTATGGTTGACCCTATTTAACTCAATGGCTCAATATAAATTAACATATATTATATAGGGTGCTTTTTCTTTAACTGCATTGGTGTTTTTTATAGAGTGATACAAGTTTTAAAGCATTGTAATATATTTTTGATATTAATGAAACGGTCTTTATTGGATAGAAAACTGAAATTAATGTTTAAATATGATTTCGGCAATGTGGCCGCCATGGCTGGCGCGTAAAGGACACAATCTGGAAGACCAATTTTCAACAACTTTTCGCATCCTCCGTGAATTTTCTGTGAATGTGATAGTGTTTCGACAAAGGCTTGTGGACTCTAATCACTCCAAATTCGACAATTCTGCTTATTTACGTACCCATTAAACCAGTAGTGCAATTCACTAACTTTTAACACTATAAAAAGTGTTAACTTTAACCACACATTTTGGTGTTTGCACTAACCACTATGTGATTCACTAACTTATTTATAACCACGGTAAACAGTTTTATTTTTCTCTCTATTCAAATTGATAGATCGTGGCAACTCTGCCAAGAGAAACATCAAAATAGGATAAAATAACAAAGAAGAATAAAAAAAAAACAAAAACCTTTTAATTTAGAGATTTTAAATGATATTGTGCAAAGTGCTTAAATAATTACTATTTTTTATTATTATATTAATTATTTTATTTTATTATTTTATCAAGTTAATTTTAATTAAATTAATTTTATTAATTTTTTAATTTTATTTGATAAGAATAGGATAAATAAATAAGAAGCTCTACGGAAAATTGGTGTGTGATAAGAAGTTGATAAATTGTAGGCTAAATACCTTAAAGACATATCATTTAATAAACACTTTTCTAAGCGGATTTAACCACACCAAAAATGTTGGTGTTAATAAACCACAATTTGGTTTGTTTAAAATAACAGCTGACTGAAACAGCTGGCTTTTAACACCAGCAGATGTCGTTAAAAGTGTTAGTGAATAGCAAAATGGTTAATTTTGTGGTTAACATTTTTAAACGAAACAATTGTGGTTTAAAAAGCATAGTGAATCGCACTACAGAAATGGGCTTCATCAGAAAATAATATTTTTAATTGAAATTCAAAATCAATATCAATTTGTGCTTCAGCCCATTCGCCGAATTATTTTTCAACAATTTTCTCGTGTTGCTCTCGTGTAAGTCATTCTATAAAGAAATGTCAAAAAGCAACTATCAGCTGTTAAATGGGTGGTCAAATAAAGCAGTGATGCCAACTCAAAGTTGTATCACTCCAAAAAAAAAAACACCTAATTTCCAATATATATCCGCCGCGGTTACGAGTAACTTGACCCAACCGATCAGTCAATGGTGGCTTGAAAATTAGCTTCCAATTAATCCAGAGGCGTTTAAGCGCGCTAATAAGTGGGCCAGTAAGCCACTTCTGGAAATAAAGCTGTCACCAAATTTATTTTGCAATAAGTTGATTGTTAAGCGCGCCATAAGGTAAGTTGCGCCGGCAAAAAAAAACATTCAGCCAGCATGGCTCGATAGCGCTCGCGATTCAACGTAACGGTAGCTCCTTGTTTATTTTGAAAGAGCGAGCGTGTAAGACGCACCAAATAGTCAATTCTAATGTATGTAATGGTGATTCCCTAACGCAGCCATTTTACTATAAATGATAACTAAACATGAAGTGCTCTATTAACATCGTGAACAGATCTATTTTTTTCTTTTTTGAAGTAAACTTCTACAATTAAGAAGCGTTGTTCTAGCGTTTAACGAATCACGATTACTTGCCAAACCCTACTGAACAGAAATGTCAACACAGTTGAACATTTTCAGCTGTCAAACCATAGTTGTCGATAGCAAAAGTTCTCAGGCAGCTAAAAAAACACCCGTTAGTTTGCGTTTTTAAAACCTCATTTATCTAAATTATGGTTTTAATAATAAATGTTCTTTTTGACGATGACCCCATTTCAATAAAAAATAATCTATTTTGATGAGTTATTCCTCCTTTTAAAATATTTTTATAACGTAATTTAAAACTCATTTAAAAAAACTTTAACAGGCCACCACACATGGTCAGGTGAAAAAAAAAATTAATAAAATTCTTTTTTTTTTTTAAATGGACAACAATTTGGGTGTTGTCTTTTGTAGACTTTAGGTCTAATTGCAGGTTTAATATTTAGTTGAATGAATAAAAAGGGTAAATGCTGGCTGATTCACACAGCTGAAAACAAGTGTAAAAGTTGGCTAACAACTCTCAATATTCCCCTACACTGTGTACCTTAGTATATCTACAAAACGTATACCAAAAAGCTGCGAACTTTTATTAGGCGTTAAACCCTTTGTACACTTGTATACATTTCGAAAGAATGCATGGAAGATTTTGAAAATGTGAAATATGCGTTCACATTTGAAACAATCGAAAATGTTATCATTTCTGAAAAAACAACAAGTTTTTTAAATATCGTATTTTACAAAAGTTCCAATATTTTAAAATTTTTTATTTGGTATTCCTTTTGTTTTATAATTAGGGGATTCACAAGGTGTCATAAAGTCATATGACTTAAAAAAAAGCCGCTCAGCGCAGATCTCTTCTAATTGATTACGAAAGCACAATAAACATAGAAGCAAAGTTCTATTAATTTAAGACAATTTTTGTTTACAAAGCAACAACAATATTTTTGAACCATTGAAAAATGTTAGAACATTATGATATTTTTATAAAATTTTGTAACGATTAGAAAAATTGGCAATAGATAAATGGTAGTGAGAGTGATTTTAGAAAGTGTGCAGAAAAAATTAAATTAAAAAAATTTGTGAATTAAAAAATTAATACAATTTGCACCAGTAAACAAATTAATAGAACCGTAGAAATATTTGTTGAAATTAACAACAGTTTCTGCAGTGATGTTGTTGATATAATTAAACGTTTAATACACTTAATTAAATTTTACAGCAAAAAATTGTATACCAAAAGTATTAAATATAAGCGACCCGCAATATCATAACAAAAATATCGACAAAATCGCTGGAATATTAATTAGCAATAGTTTCCCTAAAAAATAATTAATACACTTATCAACGATACACAAAAATGTGTACAATAAAAAATACATCAATAATGATATCAACCCTGAAAAAGACAAACATTTTTACAGTGTAAAATACATACCTGGCTTAACCGATAAAAGACACATAATGGCAACAATAAAATCAGATCAAATAAACTTTGAATACAAACCAAACTAACTAAGCTTTAAGTGCATTTTTCCAAGAGTTAAGGCGCCAATATAAAAACTACAACAATTAATGTTGTTTACGAAGTAAAGTGTAACGGTAGGGACGATCAGAATTCTGACTTAATTTATATAAGAACAACAAAACGCTCACTTGAAGAGAGATTGGGAGAACATCAAAATTACATATTGAAGAGGAGAGAAACAAGTGCATTATCACCAGTGTTACCACCAGCAAAATTCAAAATTGTGACATCTCTTGATTAAAGTCACTGGTTTATGCTGATAAACCAGCAGCAATTTATATGTGACAAGCAGCCAGCAATGCTCAAAAAAGAGGAACAAAATTGGACGGCTGCAAGGCGTTTCGTAAAATTATTTATATTTGTGTTGTCTAAAATTTTAAATTTCATGATTTAAAAAAATACCCTTTTTACCTTATTTAGTAAATAAAATGCCTGCTGGGTTTTATATATGTATACAACAGTCACTTTCGTAATTCAGTTTTAAGCTTTAGGTTCTAAATCACTCTAAGAGGCATCTTTATCCAAATCTAAGTGACCATCCTGCGACATTCATTACAAAACTTTTTAAAATATATATTTATTGATTGAAGTCTTTTCTTAAAAAGAAACCGAAACTTTGGTCCAAAAGGCTGTGCATTTTTTAGCAGCAATATTTAAAAGAAATAAATGTCATCACTGAAATCGAATCTTGATTTTATTTGGGTATCTAAAGTAAGAATTTCAAATTATACCGGAATAACACCTAAGAGAAATTACCCACGCTCTACCCACGACGGCAAAAATTCTACCAAATTCGGGTAATTACCCACAAAGTGGCAACACTGATTATCACAACACATGATTTCAAAATCTCACTCCTTCGAAACAGAACAAGTGAGAGTGTTGGATTTTGAACGAGGGGAGAGGAAGGTGTATCTCTTCCTAGAAAGCTTAAGAATACAACCAAACATTATGAAAACAATGAACCACAATGAAGATATTGACAAGATCAGCGCTGGTTATAGAACCGCAATATAACAAAATCTGTGATAATAATTTTATGTTGTGCTTTACTGTTTTTTGTTAAATGTTTTTGTGCAATTTAATTTTATTAAAAATCTGATGTTTTTAATGTCAAATAAAATATACATAATTTTTGTAAGTTGTGTTTGCTTGTTGCGATAAATATTTTGTATTAGTATTGTCCTTTTATTATTTTTTTTTAATTAGACGACCCTTGAAAAAGTCACAAAAAAGTGACGAAACGTCGGGTGAAATGTAATAAATTTGTTTTTATTTGCATCAACTTTATTAGGTCTTATTAGCTTAAAAAGAGAAATAACTAGAAACTGATTTTATTATTGATTAAGGTTTTGATTATGGTTTATTATAGAGCTTTACTTAAAAAAAATAATGTTTTGAATCCCAAAAAAAAAATTTTTTTGACGAGCCATATTTTTGCTAAATATTTGCATAAGATTTGTGACAACATTATTTTCGGAAATGGGGTTATAGATAATTATGAACTATTTAAAGCTAAATTAAAGACCCTTATTTAAATGTGTCGCAAATTTCTTTTAATGTTGATGATACCCTGCCACTTTTACCTATGTGGGTGTAGGGTATACAATGGACAGAAAACAAAGTCAAAAACACAAAATGAAAATGTTAATTTTTTTTTTCCATAAGAACCTTTTTTTTTTGTAGAATATGTGTCATTTGTGTAATTTCCCAACAGGTGTTTTTCTGCAAATCACGGCTTAAGAAAGTTAAAAAAAAAGTTAGAAATCTTTAATAAGTAGAAAAAGGAATGAGTTCTCTTGAAGATTTTTTGGAAAAAAAATACTGAAATCAAAAATAGGTATTCGATTAAAAAAAGTTCGTTTAAACTTTACAACACAGCAACAAAAAACGGGTTTCTGAAAATAGATTCTGGTAGAGGTGATAAAAAAAAGATATTTGTGTGTATCGGCGTTTTAAAAGATCACATCGGACTTTTATTAAATACAGGGTTAAAGTGTCCCCCTTTCGGCATTATCGTGCACCATATCGGTAAATGAAATTTGTATGTGTTCTGAGGTTTAGGGTATGTTCAGTAACTTTGTAGAAGGTTCCATTGGCAGCCATGATTAGGCACAGCTCACGTAGGTCCATTAAATAGTTCCCGTTGTGTTACCATATCACACCGTCTCCCATGGGTCCTTTATTATCTGGCTGCTAGTATTCCCATACAGCTCTCCGGTCGATTCAATAAAGTAGTGGATCCTGTTTATATCAACATCAGAGAGACAAGTTTTGTCCCCAAGGGCTCTTCGACCAAACATTTCGAGTCTTAAATCTCTGAATGCCAGGCAATTACAGAGAAGATGTTCCGTTGACTCTTCCTCTTTCATGTCGCCGCAACTTCTGCACAAGTCATTATAAGGGATGACCGGCCAGTAGCCGGTTATAACCGCAATTAGGTTTCTTAGATGATGTCTAGACAGCTGTTATGCCCGACGTGTCCTTTTTTCATCTATGATGTGCCAGATTTTCCCGCTCTGACTGGCAGTAAGATGAAACTTGTGCGCTATAAGTTGCTCCTTGGGAGTGAAGCACCTACATTATATGTTGAACCGTCTCTCGCAGATCCTCTGTATGTCCCCGTGTTTGTCTCGCTATCTCCTCCAGAGACATTCGGCATTCTCGGACAATTCTCGATGTGATGAACACTTTCTCCAGGGATCTTATGGCCGCCTTGCTATCGGTAATAATGTGAATATCCCTTCCAGATATTTCACCGTACCGGATGCGTCTCGCGGCTGTGTGTATGGCCATTTAACTTTGTAGAAAAAAAAACTTTGTTGAAAATGTAACGGCAAATATTTTTGTGTAACATTTAAACCTTCTAGCTCCCTTTTTTAATTTTTTTTCCGGAATGTTTTTTTTTTTTGCTCAACAGAAAGTTTATGTATTTTCCTTTAAGGTTTAAAATTCTTGTCTTAACTACTATCCAATAGGAATAACATTGGTGCAAATTTCATGCAAATCGGAAGACATAGATTTAAAAATTGGGTCACTTGACATGAAATACCCCATATGCCAAACGGCTGAGTTGCACTGTATGTTAGTTAGTTTGATTCATTAAAGCTGGATGTCCGCACCACGAGTTTTCGCAATTATTCATTGCATGATTTTTATACTTTACTTGCTTTACTTGAGGGTTACACGATCAAGTTTTAATACACTCACACTTTTTTACCAATACAATCATACTTTTAAGAATTGAAACGAACTTGACTTTAAAATTCTCTTTCCAGTAAGTGTTTCAATTTACGTTCAAAAAAACAGCTGATTTCAAGGTTAGTGAGAATATTTTTCGTTTGTCTTTATAAATTATTTTCTTAATGACATCTCTAAGGCAAATTGTTCAAAAATTTAATGCAGCCTCTGTCACAACTTTAAATTTTTGGAAATTTTGACAAGCAGTATATGTAAAAGACTTTTGTATCATATTTGGTACAAAAGCTTACTAATGCACAAAATCGTTCATACAGGGGCGGGATTGGAGTAAAGGGAGTGGCACCATATAATTCTTACTCTCGTGAATACGATCAAATTTGGCATAAATTAGTTTTTTTTTTATGAAAAGAAATTTTTATATCAGATTTTATAAAAACTGATTCACAGTTTATCGCAGATCCAATATAAAACCCCCCCGGAAAATTCTAATTGTTACTTTTTTTGCTGAACTTGCAAAAGAATTTTGTTCGCGTTCATCAAAAGGAATTTAATAAAATGCTCCATTAAAAAAATTCTGCAACATTTATTTTTTTGTTTTTATTTTCGTAAGCGATTTCTTAGAATTACTTTTATTATTTATTTCAGCAAAGAAAAAAAAGTAAGAAAGTATAGCCGGTCATGCTCGCCAATTGGGACCCATGGCCAATAGTGCACCTTGTAAAATAAAATAATATTATGGGTTAAGGATAACTTTGCGCAAAATATTTTCTAGATATCAGCATCTTTATGAGAATTTTTCGTATTTAAGAGATTTCAGACAGGGCGTTCATTTAGGCTCTGCGGTAAAATTTACACAAAGCAGCACAAAATTTCCCAAAATTGTCCCAAAATTTTACTTTTTTATTAGTATTTATTAGAAGTTTTGAAATACAAAACTATTTTCGAGAGGGTTATTTTCTTGGGAGCTACGGTCAAATATGAACCGATATCGGTAAAATTTGGTAGGATGATCAAGGTTGAAATAATATATTTTTGAGCCTACAAGTTTTATTGTCCTTAAAAAAAAAGAAATATAGACAATTTATTTTTAACACCTACCAAAGTTCCCATACTCTATTTGTGATAATTATTTAGTAGAATCTGGGAATTACTTAATTATATATTCAACATTTTTTATTTTTCGAATTAATTCTATGAGTCAAATTTCCGTTATGTATTTTATAAAGCTTTTTTGTAATAGTCCTATTCCTTAAATTTTTAGGAATGACTTTATGCACTACCATTATCTTGCATCATCTTGTTGCATTTTACCTTTGGATAGCAATAAAGTATATTTTATGGACAGAAAAATTTACAATTATTAGACACCAGCAGATTGTAATGCATTTTCTGGAATTGAATTAATTAACTCAACAATTTTAACAAATAGAATATGGGAATTATTTCTATTCATTAAGAGTCCTTTCTCCGATGCTACTGAGTCATCGCACTGATGACAGTTTTTTATTAAACTGACTCCGATTCGTTATTTCTGTGATGACAATGTGACATCTCATTGATGCCATTTTTTCATCTGATGGCGATTTGGCCAAGGAATGTTAAGGCTGACTTCACAATGATGAAAAGTGTCATGCGGTCAAAAACGAAGACTGATGTCAAAATAAATCAGCAATATGACGCATTTTCTATCAGTGTATATGAAATAATGGACCGATTATCACTATTTTAATAGGATGGGTCCCTGTGATAATTGAAATGTATGTACGAAATTTAATCAAATCATCTGCAAAATTGCAATCTGTATCTTGCCGGACGGATGAATATCGTTAGATCGACTTAGCAATTGAAGCAAAAAGGTGGATATGTCCCGACCAGTAGGACCAATATTTTTTGTGTTACACAAATCTGCACAAACGCATAATACCCTCTCCACTATGATGGTGTGTGTATAGAAATCTTTACACAAAGGAATTTCAAATGTCAATAATCTTCCCTTTTTCACTCTATTTGTTTTTTTTCTGTTTTCATTTATTTGTTTTGCTATTTAAGAATTTCTTTGGTTCTTTTTCTTTTATATAAAACTTAAATGGCAAAATGTTGAAAATGTCTTTTACAGTTTTCAAACTTTAATATTAAGAAAAAGAACATCATTTCAAAAGTTTTTTTTGTTTTCTTTTCTAAGCAGAAAATGTTTGTTGCGACACTGATTGACCATCAACATTCTCGTTTGTCATCATCTGCAGATTAAAAATGTTTTTTTTAGAAATTTTTGCTAAAAAAAAAAAAAAAAATTGGTGAATAGGAAAAATTCTTTATTTATAAGAGGGGAGGGTGAAATTGGAGAGTGGCTAACGACATTACTTTTTTTTACACCGGAGTTAAAATTGGCTACATTAAATTTTACGGTTAAATCCAATCATTGACTACAGTGACTCCAGCAACAATTTCACTTTACAAGGAAATACGATTAGTTGAACTGATTCATTATGATAGAAAGTTTACCCTCACAACGATTTTCGATTAACCCTGGATTGTTACTGTTTGCCGAATCGACGAAGCTCATTTACAATTTATCATATACCTTTATTAGGTGATTTTAAATAACGTTCTTTTATTTTTATGTTTTATTTTTTTATAAAATAAATAACTAAAAAAATTTCTGTTGATTTTTATATTAAAAATTGTTCCGCTTCAATTTGTTCTTAAAAAGTTCGTCGATTCGACAAAGAGTAACCTTAATGTACTTAAATGAAGAGTAACCTTTCAGGGTTAACGGAAATATTGACAATAATTTGCATCAAATATTTACTATGATTGAATACAAAGATTTGGAATGAAATTAAAAATCAAATTTTGTGTACTAAAATCCTAAATTTTCTGTCAGGCCCACAATGCCGACAAGAAAATTTCTTTCGTAAACTGACATGGAAAACAAAAAAAAAATAGTTTTTTTAATATTGTTTTCAATATAAATATACGAAAGATATATTCTTGCCGACATTGTCATCAATGGGATGACATATCGGCATCATAGATATTACGAACATGTCCTCAGTGCGATGACGAAGTAACGTCGGAGAAAGAACACATTAGCATCAATTTAATGACAGTTTGTCATTAAGTCAAAGTCATTGGAATTGACTTAAGACAAAGTGTGAGAATATTATTATTTACTTACCCGTTACAGATGTTCGTTTCACGTTTGTTGAATTACGAACTTTGGTTACAGCAGAACTCTCAATAATAAGACACCAGCACCATGCCCCATATGATTTTCGTAATCATTCTACTTTGAAAATGTGATGCATTTAACTAAATAATTTAAAAAAATAGAATATAGGAATTTTTGCTTCTCATAATACATTGTAATCATGAAAATAATGTTAATAATACACAAAATGTGGCATCGAATTGATGTCACTGTAGTCATAAAATAGATGACACGTAAAATATGACAAAATTGTCCGAAGACGTTAGTCATTGGATTGATGTTACTTTTTGCATCATTGATGCCATTTGAAGTATCATTGATATCACAATTCTGATGTTAGGGCATCATCAATATGAAGATGCATTTTTCTATCGGTATAAGAAGAGCTCAAAGCGAAAGCGAACCAGGTACTTTGAAAAAAACTTTGATGCTATTTCTTAATTTTAAATTTATTTATGAAAAAAGATAGACCAGTTCCGTTTTTTAAACGTAACAGCAAAGTCCATAAATTGCATATCCCAGCCCATAGTTTGATCTAGAATGGGTTTTTGGCATTCCTAAAAATTTTTATTTTAAGTACGACCGCAGAGTTATCTTTATCGAAAGTTCTCATGCAGCTTAAAAAGCTCCAGATATATATTTTTCTTTATTTATTATGTAAATATCGTTTAATTAACATTTATTTCGTATTAAAAATGTAACGACACAATATAAGTACGCACTATTCTAAATTAAACACTCTCATTAAAATTCATTTCCTTCAAAAATTATAAAATGTTTTCTATTTTATTGTTGCTTTATTCCAAAGAACGGCAGTGTAAGAGCTAAAAAGTATTTGAAAAGGACAGACAGACGAACATAACAAAATAAATAAGCACAAATGAAAAACACACCTACACAATAGAAATAGCAGACGGAAAAACAATTGCACGCATATTACGAAATAAAAATAATCTTTCTTCTTTGTCCTTATGTGTGCGAGTAACAATTTACCCAGTAAACATTTCTTAGAACAGTTGTTAGAATTCGTTGAAGGCCGTCGCATGCTGGAAAATTAAAAAAAAATTAATTGGCTTAAGGATCAGCTTATGAAAGTAAAACATAACGTTATGTAACAGGAATATAAAAATTAAGTCAAATTAATATGTTTGGATCACTTGTACCAGAAATAAAAAATATTAAAATAAAATGCACAACAATTCAAAACGCACATTTGAAAAATTGTTGAAATAAATAACTTAATAATCAGGAAAACCAAAAATATGCTCCAAAAAACGCGTTTTATGCGTATTAAATATGCAGTAAACACTTCAAAATATGCCCTAAAAATTGCTAAAAATATGCAAAAAAAAAATCATAAGATGCTAATTTAAAAACTGTTTCATTTTATTAAAACAATCATAAAATTATAATCGTTAAAGCCCAAACACCACAGTATTTATAGACGAATTTCCGAGATTTTTTCCTTTTGGGAATCGATGGGCAGTCATCGGCTCACAAAAACAAAGTAACGTTAAGAGGTTAAAATTCATATAAGAGTTATTTGTGCCGAATATTATAAGGATATTAACATTCATATGAGATTTTTTGTAATTAAGAGATTTTAAGATCAGTCGAATTTAATCTACACTCAAAAAATTATGTAGTTAAATTCAAACGAAAATTCATTTTAATCAACTTAAAATTCATTTAAAAAACGGATCATTTACATTTCATTTAAAACAAATGATTTTTACATTCATTTTTAAATTTTTTATTTATTAAACAGCATATTCCGTAAAATTGAATAATTTTTACTTTAGAAATATATATTTTAACCGAAAAAAATCACACTACATAACAAAATAAATACGGAAAAACATTATTTTTTGGTAGTTTGTTTTTTGAATAACAAACATAAATGTTGAAAAATAAAATTATTCGTAAAATAACTATATTTTTATTCAATTTTAACAGTACGGAAAACTAATTAAATAACCCACAATCAGTTACTGTAATAATTTTATAAGTGTAAATACCAAAATAATTTGATAGTTTACGGAGACAAAGAATCTAATTTGGAAAGAAGATTTTATGGGGAATATGTATGTGAAATTATAAACCTATTCTCACCATTTACACAGATTTTGTCCTAAGTACAATTAAAAAGTATTCACCAAATTTGACCAAATTATCTACATGATTGTAACTTGTACTCTGCGCACAAGGTTAACATGGACGGACAACCATCGAGACGGACGGATGGACATTGTTAGATCACTTTAATTGATTGGACCACATTTCTAGGCATTTCACCGTTTCTATGGGTTTTCCTTAATTTTTTTTTGCATATAAAATTTTAAAGTTTAAAATACCATTTATCTATAATGACAATCTGCTTTGTCCTACAATTTTCGAGTTAAAATTAATTATCGAAATTGAAGCAACACATTGGGTATAGAGATAAATATTAAAAACAGAAAAGCCAAAATTTCGCAAACAATTTTTTTTTTATTTGCTGCGAAAACTCTTGTAGACATATAAAAAATGTAACATGTATCAAAATATGCCTCTAAAAGGCAAAATATAGGCTTTCAACTTAAAAAATGCTGCAAAAAGGTTCTTTTAACTAAAGTATGCAAAAAATGCTGCAAAGTGTAAAATATGCAAAAATATGCACTAACAATTCGATGCCAAAATTCATAAAAAGCTTTAAAACGGATAAAAATATTGTTTCTGCCTTCATTGATCGCACAAGAAAAAACGTGCAATTGATTATTTATGATTTCCCTGTTAATAATCATTAAAATAATAAAAAACTGTCATAAAATTAACGAAATTTGGTAATTAACTTAATAAATGTATATCATTGAACAAATTAAAAATTTCATTGAAATACAAAAACCTTTTCATTAAAGTAATCCAAAAAATTTCGTTAAACGTTGGACTCTTCAGCATTATGTTTATGAAATGTTTTATTAATGTGATCACAAAGAGTCATAGTCTCAATATGTTTCTTGCATTAAATTAAATGCAAAATTTTCATCAATTTTATGAAAGACATCATTAACTGGGGGATAATTAAAAATTCATCATTAATCAAATGAAGTGTTGCATATGTTGACTTTTTATGTAGTTTTTCATTCGATTAACTTCAAAATCAACTGGATCTGTAAAGTAAAATCTTTCAGTGTACCCTTTTATAGTCTAGAAGTGAATAACGGTAAACTTAGTGTGTCACTCCGTGTGCAACTTTTTAATATTTATCTAAGAACCCATAAATGATACATATTCTGGGTGCTTGTTTAATTCTAAGTTGAATAAGCCATCCGTCCACTTTCAAAAGACTCAACAGAAAATAACAATTTTGGTAATTGAAATTTAGTGTAATCGGTTCAAATGGGGAAAAACCTCACTATTAAATTGAAATAATGGAAAATAATGGTACTTTTTTGTTCTTCAACTGGTATTTTTTGAATTTTCGTTATAATGGGCCTAGAAACTTTAAAATAAAATATGCATGGTCCTTAGTTAGTGAGAATCCGTAAGGGGGAGATTTTTGATAATTTTTCGCGATACAAGTGGTACTATTTTAATTTTCGTGTATCTAGGAACTAGAAACATAAAATTAAACATGCAATATTATAAGTGGATGGGTATCTAAAAGAGGGAACTTTTTGGTACTTTTTTTCAAGATCATGAGTGGATGAAAATCTAAAAGAGGGAACTTAATGGTACTTTTTTGTTCTTTTACGGATATTATTTAATATTGGACCTAGAAATATAAAATAAACATACAAGATCATGAGTGGATGAGAATCTCATAAAGGGAACTTTTTGTACTATTTGAATTTTAGTATTGGAATTAGAAACATAAAATTAAACATGCAATATCATTAGTGGATGAGAATCTAAAATAGGGAACTTTTTGGTACTTTTTTGTTCTTGAAAGAGGTTCTATTTGAATTTTATTATTGGATCTTTTTTGTACCTTTTCGTTATTTAACTGCCACTTTTTGAAATTTTATTATTTCATTATTGAACATGCAGAGTCCAGAGAGATTGAGATAATATAAGAGGAGACCTTTTGGTACTTTTTTATTTTTCAGTTGTACTTTCTGATTTTTGTAATATTATTGAAATCTTAAAATTATATGAAAGATTAACGGAAATAAGTGGAAGGAAGCATATTAGTCCCTCGGCAAATCCACTTAGGCGGAGAAAACCAAATGCGCGAAAAATTCAATTTACACTTATATGTATTTTTTCTTCATATTTGCATAAATAATTATGTTCGAACATCGACAACTGGGCAAACAGTAGTTAATTAAATTGATTAAAAACTAATGAACATTTTTTCTGTTTTAGAATTTCGGAATTGATGTTAATTCAATTCGTTTTCGAAAATTTTGTTTTTTTTTCATGAGAGAACAGTTCGCAATAGTATGATGATTTATTTTAGAGCGCCCTTTGGGAACGCACAAGTCAGCACTTCATATGTCTTGTATTTTCTATGTACAAATTACGTATTTGTTGATTTCATTATTATACACAAACATTCGTAAGAACACTATTAGTTGTCTATGTTGTTGTTTTACTCTTATGATTACTTATGTCTGTCAACTGGCAGACCGGAAGTCGTTTTAAAATCTAAGTGGGGATGTCTGTCATTGATTTGAAAATAGTTCGTTAGGTCCCATTTTTATTTCTTTCCGTATTTTGTGTGTTTTTTTTTATTGAAAGCACACTCCATGAAGTGTGGCAGTACTTGGAGTTGTTGTATTATACAATCTTTTATCTCTTTTAAGAGTTTTTTTTTTGTTTATACATAGGAATTTGGGATAAAGATAAAGGAACTATTACAGCCTTATTCAAACCTGGAATAGATAAAATTTAACTAAACTAGCAAAATAATGTGTGGTTACTAAACATAAAGCCTTTTTGTAATAAAGAAAAAGAATAGATGAAAACACAACAACATTGTGATAGGAGTCTTTTTGTTGTAGTCTTTTTGTTTGTTTTTGTAAATAAACAGGTCAATGGATTCCGGTTGTAAGAAATTGTTCCCTGCATCTCCATAAATCCTTTCTTTTAACAGTTTTCGGGTCGAAATTAATTTTCTCACCCATATACCGTGACGCTTTACTACCTACCATACTAGACGACGTGCAACAATGTTCTTGTCCAACTAAGAAATTTATATTGAAAACTAATGTATTAATGACTGCTTATATGGAGTATCTTAATTTCTAGTTCGAAAACGAGGTTGGAAATTCGAAGAGAATAGAAAATTCGAAATGCGCATGTTTAAAAATAAGAGAACTTATGCTGGTTGCGGAGTTGCCAGACAAATTAAGAGGAAGGAATTTTTAATTGGGTTCTTATACACACCCCACAATCGTGAAGAGAGTGGTCCTAGACCATCTTCCAGTATACCCATCACTTTCTGAGTTGATCTAACAATATCCGTCCGTCTAGCTGGTTGGTTGGCAAAGTTCAGGTCACAATTTTTAAGATAACGTGATGAAATTTGGTACGCAGATTTCATTTGTCATAAGGACGAAGCCTATTGAAAATGATAAAAGGCGGTCTATTATTTCAAATGACCCCCATTCAAACTTCTTTCAGAAAGCGGTAAAAACGGATAAATTCTGTAACGTCATATTACCAAAATAAAAAGAGATGCAAAAAATTAATACTTATCGTTATTTATTAGAAAAATAGGTACATTTTTGAAATCGGTCCTTTAATGAAGTAAACTGGGGGCTTTTGCCCCCTGAATTATCCCGCTGGTATAATCTGCATTTTGTTACTTTTTTGTCACCCCATCTATCTTTTCAGACAAAAAACACTGAAATAAAGATGATACTAAATACGTAACTTATCTAAAAAAATACAAATATAAATATGGTACTTTTTCAAAGTCCGAACGTTTAATGGGTAGAAATCGTACATATTTTTGGTACTTTTGTTTACAAAACATTTTTCTTATTTATTAAAATATACCTACATATTAAATTTTGGGCTCTCACTACAATATTGTAATTTTTGGTACTTTAACGGAAGAAAAAAGTATCAAAAAGGGAAAATACGGGAAATTAAATTTCCGTGCTGCAAAAATAAATTTTTTAATTATCTTTAATATTGAACTTAGAATATAATGAGAACCTGTTAGAGGAAAAATTTTGGTATTTTTTTGATCATCAACTGGTACTTTTAGAAATTTTCGTTATATTGGGCCTAGAAACATGGAATTAAACATGGAATATTCTGAGCGGCTGAAAATCTATAAGAGGGAACTTTTTGGTACTTTTTTTTATTCAACTGGTACTATTTCAATTGGAGCTAAAAATTTAAAATTAAACATAGAAGGTACTTATTGAATAAGAATCTACGAGTGCGATTTTTTTTGTACTTTTTTCTTCTTTAACTGGTCCTTTTGAATTTTTATTAATGTAGAAATTAGAAACATAAAATTCAATGTACAGAGTCCAGAGTGATATAGAAACTATAAGAGGAGACTTTTTGTTGTTCTTTAGTTTTAAAACTGGTATTTTTTTTATGTTATTGAACTAAAAAATAATTTTAACATTGACAGACTTGCGTGGAAGATGTCAAATAGACTGAAGGATGGTTCCTTGCCAAATCGATCCACTAAGGCGGAAAAAACAAATGCTCGAAACATGTAAGTTCACTTATGCATCTTGTATATGTATGTATCGCACCGGTTCCTTTAAATAGAGTTAACTCAAAATTTTTCAATTTTTACATTTTGCAAGTAATCAATGTACAGTGGTCATATCTACACACTCTAAAAATCTTTAGCATTTTGCAAAAAAAAAAATACTTTTTACAAAGTTGTAAAGTCATATGTCTTAAAATAATTCCAAGAAATATATACGACTGCTGTGGGTAACCGCCTAGAATTAACAGCATTACAATTTTTATTTTGTGTGAAACACAACAAAATTTTTTTTAAAGAAATGAAATGAAAAATATTATTTAGGATATTATGACGATATGACTTGATAGCACACCTTGTGAATCCCCGAAATCTATTGAAAGCAAAATATTTGCATTAAATCAAATTAATTGAGCAGAAATAGTTCACTACTTTTACATGTCAAGCATATGCGAAAAGCTTTGTTCGCCGCTGTAGGTACTACTTAGGATTTTTAAAATCAATTTTGAAATAAGTTTTTCAATCTCGTATATGTAACAAATCTGGCAACACTCTATCTTTATTTCTCTTTACAAAAAATTACAAAAACCATTCGCTCACATGGAACAACTTCCGCTCCCTGTTGGCTGGCAACCAGATGGATATTGGCAAATAACTGTTAAAGAACCCAGTTAAAAATGGTCCATCGTCGCGACAGCATCCCGGGCAATTTGGAAATTACGTAAACATTGTTGGGACCGAATAAATTAAAAAAAAAAACAGAAATTCTCCTTAATTTCTTGTGTTAAAATCTTTTTTTGAGTGTTTTTTTTCTTTTTTTTTTTGGCAAAGAAGTGTTCAGTGTTGAGTTCAATGAAATGAAGAAGTTGGCCAAGTGAAATTGAAACTACCACGGATTGCAACTATAACAACAAAGTGAATAATAATATTTTTTGTACAACATTATTTCGCAAAAAAAAAATAGCAAATAACACACCTTTTTTTGGCATAATATAATTAATTAAAAGGAACAACTAAACCATAAAATAAATGTTAAAGTAATTAAAATCCAATTAAAATGTTTATATTTCGCTTTTGTCTTAAAAATATTTATTTTTTTCTCAGAATAATAAAGAAAGAGAAATGGCTTATGTAACTAGCAAGTAAACGCAGTTACTGCAAAATTGTTAGTGTTTTGAATTGATGAAAAGGCTGCTCCCATTTGCCGCAATTTTCTTTTAATCCTGGCAATCAAAAATATTTGTTTGAAATCTTTTCAATAGCAATATTTGAAAAAGTCGTAAAGCAAAGAATATATTAGAATACACAGAGAAAAATTACGGTTCGTTGTGGTCACGGCCAACTCATCTAGTCATTACCACAGAAGATCAAACGGAATATTTTGATCATTTAAGGCAAACGTTTTTGTCGCAACCGTGTTGTAATTAAATCAGATTCAGTTTAACATCTTTCACAATCATATTTTTGTTGCCCACAAATATATCTCTCATTTGCTGCAACATCGTTATAAATCAAAAATATTAGTTTTATATAAAACGACTTTAAAGTTTTATTTTACACTCGACATTATGAAAAAAGAAAATTTTATTTTTCTCTCAAGAGTTAAGTTTCCAATATTTCCATAAGAATGAATTAAAATGCATTACACAGAAGAAAAAAAACAATTGATTTTAATTAAAAAATTTGTGATATTAATTAAAAATTTTAATTTTTTAATTGGGCTAAAGTTCATCAAAAGATGTAGAGGTAATCTGTCCGTGAAAGCCTGGGTTCGATTCCCGCGGCAGTCAAAAATGAAAAATTATCAATCAATCTGTATAACAATAATAAAATGAAAATTAAATTTGATGAACTTAAGTTCAACAAAAAAACCACAAAATAATTATTATTAATTAATTAATTAAGTTTGCACCAGGAAACAAATTAATAGTATCAATTAAATATTTTTTTAAACATTTTCTGCATTAATGTTCTTAATATAAGTAAACATTTAATTCACATTATTAAATTTTTAATTAAAATTGATTTTATTTTTGATTAATGGTTTAATTATAACAAAATAGACTGACATTTTTCATTTAGTGATATTAAATCAAAATCTGCAATTTTTAACTTGTGACCTTGTTGCAGCAAATAAGCAAATTGTGTTTGAAATTTTTTAATCAAATTTTGCTTATTTGTTCATAGTTCTGAAGCAACATACTATTGTTGGCTTTTAACAATGTTAATGTTTGCATTGACCCTACTAATGCATTGCAATTTCTTGGATCTAGGAAAATAGGTTATGGGAAAATTCGACTATAATGTGGTAACCATAATTTGTTTACCACCAACCATTTTTTTGCGGGCATACAATTATTTGCAGTTAAAATTAAAATGATATCAACACCCATTAAATGACCGACAGCAACCATAAAATGATTGTGCTTGTGTTATAAAGAATTTATTTAATCACAATATGTTTAAGGTGAAAATAACATGGTTAAAATAACCGTAATATATACTACATTAGAATTTAGCTTAGTATCTGTGACAATGTGGAAACATATTTTTCTCTGCGTGTAGAATAGGAAATTTGCTTAAGAAAATCTGAAAGAAAAACTATTTCAAATCTAAGAAGAGTGAAAATGTTTTTCAAGTGTTTAAAGTTTTACAACAAAAGCCAACATGTCAAAGGCATCTAAAATCAGCACAACTTTTTTTTTTGTAATTTAACACTTGAATGTGGAATACAACAATAATATCCAAATGGAGTACGCACTCGTTGGCAGTGACAGCGCCAGCATTATTTAGTCCTCTAGAATTTGAAAACAAAAGCAACAACTATTTTTTCATTTTATTAATGAAGACAAATTGAAACAAAATAGTTTGTAAAAGGGTTGTTCTTATTTCTTTACAGGGCTTTCAGGCATTTTATTATGGATACCTTTAAATTTATTATGTAAAAAACGTTCAGCAATAAATTTAATTGATTTCGAAAAGAACCTAAAATTTCAACAACATTTTTAATAAAAACATATAAAAGTACTCTGCCGAAAGAAAATCTTTTTTTGGATTGGTCTATATTTAAAATTTATAAACGAATATTAATAAAAACTGAACTACCAGTATTATAATTCGTTAACATTTTAAAATAACGCTTTATATGAGGCCTATTTAATTAATTACGGGGCGATCTTCACGAAGTTTGCAGGTGCATCCAGAGTAAAAATAACTTAATATTTTTAAAAATGATATTGAATCCAAAAGAAACGTTAGCGAAACTCTAGTAATGTCAACATTTTTTATTTTGATATGGAAAAATATTATTTTAAAGTTTTTATATTTTGATAATTCTATTATGAAAACAATTGAGAAACAATATTTTTGATAAAAACACTTAAATTTACCAACCAGTAAAATGCGCAAAGGAATAGTTAATCCCATTAACAATAAATTTCAGTGTTTTTTATGTTTGATAAGCACGACAAACAAAATCTTGAAAATTTAAAATTTTGTATTCCCAAAAAAATTACTTTGATAAAAAACTGGCAAGTGCACGACTAAAAAAACTAAACTGGCAACATGCTTTAATTTTTGCGAAAACAATATTGCAAGTTGTTTTGGTTTTCATTTTGTTGTTTGACCTTCTTACAACTACAAGAAATGTTGGAAGAATTCCAATCAATTGTAGTGGGGAAGTGAGTCTGGGTCATCTTCAGTTTCAAACTAATAACAAATAAAAACAAAAAAATCAATTGTTTTACTTCCAAACCGATTAAGTAGATTAAATGGACAACACCCATCTATTTCTTTTTCCATGCAAAAAACTTGCTGCAAAACTTTGCACGGATTCCTTTGAGTGGAATAGCCTCCCTTAAATCCTCTCCGTCTAAATAATGCAGGCTATTAAAAGTCACCTTGCCGACTACAAAATTACATTAACTCTTGATTTTTTAGTCCTCCATCAAGAAGCCACAACCATATTATGGTTGCCTCTGCATGGTACGTTTTCAACCGTAGCATGTTGCTCTTATAAAAGATGAAAACAATATTGTTAATTTGAAAACATATTATTGTCATATTTAACCATAACATGTTTTGAGGTAACCATCATATGGTTGTTACTTATTGATGGAAATCATGGAAAAATCACCAATTTTTTAGATCACTTTTATTGGCTTAAAAAAATTAATGTATGATAAATTATTAAAAATTTACTCAATCTACCCGAAAAATGAGTTTGGCCTGTTTTGTACGCTCATTTAATACACACAGAAAAATATCAAGTTAAAAACGTCGAAAACAAGGTTGATTTAAAATTTTTCGGAGGTGATTTTGCTTCATACGTTTTTCATGTTAATTCAACCAGATTTTACAATTACTTGCGAACAACATTTTTTTCTTTTAAAATAACTATAATTCATATTAATTTAACATTGCAGTAAAGTTAGAGCAGAATGTCATTTATATTGAAATAACAATCCGAATCACGTTGAATGCAAGTTATTTCAAGTTGAAACAACGTGAATTTCATATGTAGAAACTAATTGGTTTGAGTATGTATTAGCAGTGTGAAGAAGCTTCAGAGGCAACATATGCATTTATTTAAGAAAAATTCAATACGCTTACCCCTGTACCACATGCTTCACTTATTTTGTATTCTCCTTTGTCAACAGAAGCATCAGCAAAATCGCCCGATATGGTTTTCGTCATCATTCTACTTTGAAAACTTGATGTACTATTTAACTAAATAATTTTAATTAAAAGAATTCGGGAATTGTCTTCTTTTTATAACATATTTTAAGAATGAAAATACAAAAAAATTTAAATACTTAACTATGTATGCATGTTAATTTAACAAGATAAACTTTTGATTTTAATATAAAACAGGTTTTTATGGATTCAATATTGAATCCGTATTTATTTATATTTTAATACTATTTTTTTATTTTTTTTAACAGTGAATAATATTTAATAAACGTGATTAAAGATTATTTTAATATTTTTCATTTAAAATTAATATGAAATAATGATATATTTAAAAAATGGGCATTCGTTTGCAGAAATTTACTATGATTCTCAATCAACATTTTTCCATATTAATTTTACATTGGTATTTTTTTCTGTGTGTACTTGTGTGTTCTGGAACGCTCGGTACCATTTGGATCCAGCGGGGTCTTAAATTTGAGTACAATATTACTACATATTTAATTTTTAAATATTTAAAATTTCACTTTATTTTACACTCACGCACCGCCGATCACATTGCAATTTAAGTAAAAACTGTCATAACTTGGCAAACTGCTTTTGGACTCGGTATTCACTTTTTAATAGCAAATCGTTGCGAAGAAGTCAATAATATATGGGCAATGTTCATTTGCGCTATTGTTGTAATTATATAACTGTTGTCTGAACAACTCTTTGAAGCGACGAAAAAGTATAGTTTTAGAGTTCATTATTCGATTCTAACGTATTTTGTTGTTGCTGAATCCCGCAAAATCTACTGTTTAACTACCAAATGTGACGAAGTTCAAAATTTCGTAGATAATCGAAAATTACTCTGCCTATTGCAGTGATTGGAAACGAATTGGTGACCGATTTAAGGACAAAGTTGTAAAATTTTGTACACGGTTTTCAGGAGTAGTATCGCTCTTTTATTGCAACATAGTCATACATGTCAAAAAATCAAAAATTTAAAGTAACTTAAGCAAAAGTGTTCCATCATAGCAGTATATCTCAACCTGAACCGAAAGTATATCAAATCTGTACTTTAAAAAAAAACTTTAATCGCATTTTGCCAAGTTTGATTTTTTTTTCGATAAGACGATGTATGTTGCAATTAAGGAATGGTATGTACAAATGTGTGTAAATTGCACATAAGTCAAATCATTGACTTACTAAAAAAACTTAAATCGCCTTTATTGAAAAATAATCAACAAAAATTCATAATGCCATTTAATGATGCCACATTCACCTAATTGGGTTAACATACCCACTGAGCTGGACGTGCCAAATTTAAAAAAAAAATAATATAAAATAGTAAATTCTCTTTTCCAAATGTTTTAGTTGATTCACATTTTGCTTCACTGCTTTTATTCTAGAGCTTTGCTCGCGCGAAAATGCGCACCTTTTGTCATATAAGAACTGAGAACTTCACCAAGACCTAGAAAATGTAAATAAAATGTGGTCATAAAATTATATATCTTAGGCCAACACACAGAATTTCACTATAAAAGTAATTTAAATGTGTATAAAAAAAATAATGGAAAAATTATTCAGAGCTCTCTTAAAATAACTTCCACTCACTGAACAACTGACTGATTGCAAAAAACTACATCCTACATTCGTACACATGTTCCTGGAAAAAGGATACAGGTGTAACATTTTTTTCATACGCACAAGTAATAAAATTCACTTGTTCTGCCACCATTAACCATCTTTTCAATGGCCATGTGCCCGTTGTATACTTCGCACTGTGGCTGAAAATTGAATTTCATCGGCCAAAAGTCCAATTTTTTGCTACCGCCGATTTCAAAAATTTTAATGCCATTCAACAACAAACATATAAGAAAAAAGGTATCCAAAAACCTGCATCAAAATATTGGTAATTTTGGGTGTGTCATGCTGCTGTAAACAAATATTTTATGTTGTTTTGGAAAAAAAGTTAATTTTTGTTAATTTGATCAGAACTAAATTATGATTTCTCGCAAACTGTTATCAATAATGGGTTTATATAAGTTTTTAGGAAATAGTTTGTTTCATCTCTGTAGCATTTATTCCTAATGTGTGTTATTAAAAGTTTCCCCAGGTTCCTTAAAAAATGCTGCAAAAATGCTCGTTTAAATAAATTATGCAAAAAATGCTGCAAAGGGTAAAATATGCAAAAATATGCACTAACAAATCGATGCCAAATTCATAAAAACCTCTAAAACGGATAAATATATTGTTTCTTCCTTCATTGGTCGCACAAGGAAAAACATTTAATTGCATAATTATGGTCTCCCTGGTCATGAATATGCTTGTAGAAGCAATTTTTAGTCAATTTGGCATTTGTTTCTCCCACATGCCAGATCAAAAAAAAAAAAATCCAATTTTGCAAACAAAAAAATATATTGAAGTAAAAAATTCAACAAATTAACACAGTAATGTTTTTTAATATGTCCCTGATTTTCTGGAAAATTCTGATCAATATCGAGTGCCAAATAGTGGCAGTTTGCCATTTTTGTAAAAAATATAATAATTTTTTTAAAAGTCTTTTTCCGGGCTTGGAAATTGGGGTATTTTTTAATCAAAAATGGTGATGCTGTCATGTGCACTGTCTCTTCGGTCTACATAACTTCAAAGTTTCATTGTGATATCTCTTTCCATGTCCGATTCGTGGAATGTCAAACATAAAAAACATTATTTCTATATTGTAAATGAATGAAAGGGCTTTCAAACAGGGTTTAAAAAACTGCAGTCAAAACCAAAAACTGCCGAACAAAACAACTAAAATTTTGTGTACAACTTTTCGGGTTTTGAGTTGGTTTGAAGATGACGTGGAAGAAAGTGGCAGTTTATCTCCTTTGACTGCAGTTTTTTAAACGCTGCTTTCAATATGAGTAAAAATAGTAATTTTTAGGCTTGACATTCCATAAATCTGATATAAATTTAATTATCATAATGAAATTCGGCAGTTATATAAATAAAAATTTTCTTAAAACAGCGCAATTAAAAAGCATCCCCCTTTTGAATGCAAAAAAAAATTCCGTAATTCTTAATTTCAATCAAAAGCATTTTTTACTAAATGCTAAAATCAACTTTGGCCTTAAATTTCTCAATAACTTTTAAATCGTTTTTAATAAAAAGAAAACGGTAGGAAAGTTCAATAAGTCCTCTCTCCAACAAAATTAATTTAAAATTTAACTCAATCGGTTCAAAAGTTACAGATTTTTGACGATTTTCAGCCACTGTGCGTCGTCTGGTGAGACATTATGTCTGAAATTTAAATAAAAACCAACAACTTTAAATTCACGTACTCACGTACATGGCTGGTATCCTTATTGTTCTTCATGGTTCTCATTCTTTTACGATTTTAACATGATTCAGTCTTTGTTGCAGAAGCATCCATTATTTTGAACAGAAATGTTGTAATAAAATGTGGTTGTGTTGTGGTAAATTATAGTTTCATTGTTGCTTTGTTATTTTGATGCTGACGTTTTATTGCTTTTCTTCTCTTTTAAGAAAATATTTAATTCAGTTCATATTCTCGCAACTATTAGCCTTTTTGTGGTTAACACAAAAAGGAAGACTTAAAACGAAAAGTCTTTTTAAATATCGAGGATTGTATACATATGTAAAAATCGCTAGTTAGGAATTTACTTCTTCGTAGAATTCGTTCTAAGAAACAACTACAGATAACTCCTTTGGTTAACGTGAATACCTGGCCTGAGACTTTACATCACGGTGGTTCTTAATCACTGGGTGACAAATTATGCGCTTACCAACCGCCTCCGTGTGTGACCACAACCAATAACTATGTTTAAATGACACATTCGCCCCTTGCCTGGGAGCTGGGGCTATCTTACCTCCGCTGCATTAGAATATTCTACAGCATCTGTTGAATAGCAACAGAACCAAGAGAGAACTTGCCCCACAATTGGAATTTTCACAATTGAAATTGTCATGTAGTTCAGAACTCCCTTCCCGCGTCTTTGGATTAAAGTTACAGCCAATACATGCTTTCCCAAGATATGCCCTCAATAAAGCAGCACTCTCTGTACAAAAGCATCATTCCCTAAAACGCACACCTAGTATGAGAGTACACCTTATTTGCTTCACAACAACCACCACACTCTAGCTCCCCTTCCAACTCCAGACTGGACCAACCGTTCGCCACTTTACAAAATTCTCGAATCAGACTAGTTCTGTGCCAGTCGTAACTACTTCATTCGATCCAAAACTACTTCATCTCTACCAACATCCACCAACGCAACCACAGCGTCAACTTTGTGTCATGAACAGTAATGTGAACTTATCTTGTTAAATAAAATCCACAAAATGGAAATATAAATGAAGATAAAAACGCTAGATTGACCAAAAATAGCTGAATTGCCATTACTTTTTAACAACTTCAGTATTTACTTGATTCAATGAGTCGTAATGCTTGAGTGTTTGTCTTGGCCTTCTGCGTCTCTTCTCCAATTCCTAACATTGACTTTGGAAAGGTTTTCATGTGCTTCGTCGTCCCAACGGAGATTCGGTCGTCCTCTTTTGCGTCTTCCCACCGGATCATATTGAAAATCCTTTTCTGCTGGAGCTTCGTCAATCATTTGCACAACATGATAAAGCCAGCGCAATCTTAGGATTTCAACGCATTTAACCACATCGGCGTATAGCTCCTGACGCAGACTGGACAACATATCTTTTAGAGTATTTTTATCACGAAAACTCCAAGCAAATACCCATGCCTAATAAGACCCAACTATTTCTTCCTCATTAGTTTAAAATTTTTCACACGGTATACATACGTGTTAGTTTATTGTATGCAAAGCGTAGGAGACTTATCCGTATACGGTTGGCTTTGATTGTTTTTATCTCCTTTTTAATTGAAGGGTCATAGCACGTTTAGGGGTTAAACTTCGAACTTGTGTTCTTCCAACCAAATTGTGCAGATAAGTTTATGCATTTTTCGTACTAATCCTCGCCACCGGTCTAAAGTAGCTCCGCCAGAAGTCCATCAGCTACTGCCGCCTTGCAAATTTTCACCTCTTTTTGGCTGGCAGGAGTCAACTCTTCACCGTCATCGTTGATTAGGATAGGAGTATCTCCATCGACGCTTTAATCGGATACCAACAACCTAGAAAAGTGTTCCCTCCAGGTTCTCAGAACGCTATCTTTATCTGTCGCCAGGTTGCCTTGTTGGTCTTAACAGCAGGAATTGCCTTTACCATTGCCCTAAGTAATTTACACGTTGGTAGAACTTTTCTAGTACCGTTTAAACTCCTGTACAATTTGAACTCCTCACACTCGAACCTTTCCATTTCGCTTTTCTTTGCTTGGAACAGGAGTTTCTCCTTTTTCCCTTTCTCCCGATACCCCTACCGCACACCTCTTGTAGCTGCTGTATGCAAAGTTGGCTGGGATGCTGCAGTTTTCTCCGGAGTTGCTTTGAATCATTCCTAATCGTACAATGTGGGGAGGTTTATGGTATTAAAGCCCGGTTTTTGCAAAGTTTTACATAGAATTGGCAATATGCTACCATTTGGTGCAAATATCGGCAGAGAGAATGCTCTATAGGAGCAGTTGGGTTAATCGAGCGAAGAAAGCGTTGCCACTGTGTTCTGCTTGCAGCTTCGCAAAATTTATTTTCTGTCTTGCTTGTGTCGCTCGTATAATGCGCAGTCGCGTCCGTATCCAAGAGAACTACGGTCGTTCTTATCTGTTTATAATATTATTTATTCCTGAGAATAAAACTAAAACTAAACTATTAAAGAGGCAGTGCAGACCAGGGACAATGGAAGACATAAACCAAAACTTTCAGAGAACTCAAAATTAACTAGAAAATATCTTTAAGAGAACTAGAGCAGAGCTAAAACAAAATGGAAAAACAAAACATCACTAGAACAGAACTAGATTAAATTTAAAGGTAATCTAGAACAGAACAAAACAAGGACAAATCCAAACTAAAAAAATTTATAAGAGAACTAGAAGAAAACTATAACAAAACTATTAACAACAGAGAAGAAGAAGAAGAAAACGAGAACAGGGGCCAAATTACGGCATTCGATATCGAATTTCGATCGATAGAAATATACTCTTACAGAACATAATAAGAACACAACTAGAAATGGTACATACAAGTAGTTTATCGGAACCAGAACAGAACTGCACTAGAACTGAACTAAAACAGAGCTAGAACTGAACTAGAACAGTACCAGAATAGAACTAAAACTGAACCAGAACGGACTAGAACAGATCTAAAGAAAGAACCAAAACAGAACTAGAACCAAAACAGACCAGAATTAGAACAAAGCTAATAAAGAACCATAACAGACAAGTAACAAAGAACTAAAAGTGAACTTAAACACATCCAGAAAAAAACTAAAACAGAACTGAGCAAGAACAAAACTAATACAGAACTAAAAATGAACCAAAACAGAACTAGAATAAAACAAAAAAAAGAACTAGATTCAAACTGGAATAGAATTAGAAAAAATACTCTAAAAATAGAACAAACAACTGTTTTAGTTAAACATTTCTGCCAGGTTAAGTGAAAAACTTCAATATCTTTCAATATTTCTTAAATTTACATTTAACTTTATTGTCTTGGAAATATGATTTTCTATTTAAATATACTTTTGATTACATAAGATCGCACTATTTACTATCGTATTTATGTAAAATGTAAAGAAAAAAGAAAACAGCATTTGTAAGTTTGTATGTGTTAATGGATATGAATGTTATGAAAGATGGCGAATGTAAGTACATACTAGAACAATAATAAGAAAGTAAAAATTGCAACATGACATATTCGAATCCCCATATTACTATTGCACACAACTGTACGATATGAACGTGTGTGTTTGTGTATGTGTATTATAAAAAAGATTGAGGATGTTTGCAAATATGAATGTATATTAAATTTCTATATGACGTACTAGATGTACTTGCATTAAAAATATTGAAATGTGGGCGTTTCAATGTGATATTTCATTGCTTTACATGCAAATAACAAATTGTTCTTAAAACATTTAACTACATATTTACACAATGTAAATAGAAATTGTAAATATAGGCATGTTCTAAATGATTTTCTAATAAATGAAAATAGATATGTAGATGTCAAGTTCCTTGTCAAGAAAATACTTTGTGAACGCTTTTAATTCCTGTAGCTTTTTCTTTATTTATCATGTCCAAATACACTTTTTAAAGGGTCCGCTACTCCACTACCAACTTGCCTACCGGAGCACTTACGTTTTAATATATATTGCACTATTTTTATTGAATCCTTTGATAACTTTTCAATTGCGATTTCCAACGGTTATTTTTTAATTTTAAATTTGCAATTAATAATATCATCTGTATATCATTTACAAGGATTGAGATATTATTTTTAATGTTACAACAAATGAGATCAATTACTTATTTGTGACTTCTTTCAAGAATTTTTAATAATTTATAATATTGGGTGCGTTCGTAAATGCATCACTGCGCCGCATCAGTGATTTCAAATGGTTATATATTTATCAGTGAAGTAAATGTAGATCAAAAAATTGTGAAATACTCCACAAAAATAATAGTCACACAATAAAAAAAATTATAATTATTTTTTTATCTGCTTTAAAAAAGTTTGCTTTTCTGATGCAGCGCAGTGATGCATTTACGAACACACCCATTTTAATCAGGCTTAAGATCATCAAATTTAATTTTCATTAAATTATTTTTATGAAGAAAGGAATTTTACAACATGAAAATTATTAAAATTGTTATTGATAATCATTCATTCTTGACTGACCTGAGATTCGAACCCAGGCGGCTGGTTACCATGACATGTTTCGATCGCAACCACAAAGCAAATTCGATCTACCAAAGGTTAAAATACAATTTGGTTTAATGATTGATGTTTGACTATTGACGTCAGCAGTCGTCGATGGCTGCAAGTGTTAGACGGCAAATCCATCTGAGGAGGAGTAACCAGCCGCCTGGGTTCGAATCTCAGGTCAGTCAAGAATGAATGATTATCAATAACAATTTTAATTAATTTTCATGTTGTAAAATTCCTTTCTTCATAAAAATAATTTAATGAAAATTAAATTTGATGAAGTTAAGCCTGATTAAAATATTAAAAATTTGGATCAAAAACCATAAATTGTTCAACAAAATAACCACAATTCTAATTATTTTTAATAATTTTAAAGGAAAAAATAGGAAACAAAAATTTTAAATGTAAGAAATTTATAAAGAATCTTCCCTTCCACCGTATTTAGTATTTGTCAGTGAAGTGACATTATTTTGGATGGGACTCCGTTCGTTTTAAAGAGAAATCCTAAACGACTTAATTTGCTGTAAAAGGGGTTTCCAGTGTTCAAAAATAAACACTTAATATCGCTCCTTGGTGTTCGGTTTGGTAGATTTGTGGAAAATCATAAAAAATATATAACGTTTCCCTGTTTGTCAACTTTCGAGCACAAAAATAATACTGTTCTTATCCAACTCAACAAAAAGGTGAGAACATTTAATTTCGTTCGGGTTTTTTTTACTTAAACCACAAACTTCATTGTGTTCAGTTCAGCTCATTAATGTTCGTTTGCTTCTGTTGTGCGTAGCGTCCGTTTGGCTGGTATAAAATAAACATTTTTTTACAAAAACAAAATACACATACGAAAATAAGCAAAAAGCCAGCAAAAAAAATTTTGCACAAACAAAACACATACACAATACACACACAAGCTGTTTGTGCTGCGGTCGTTGCTTGCATTTTTTATTTGTTAATTTCTTTATCAATGTTCAGCTCATTAATGTTCGTTTGCTTCTGTTGTGCGTAGCGTCCGTTTGGCTGGTATAAAACAAACATTTTTTTACAAAAACAAAATACACATACGAAGATAAGCAAAAAGCCAGGAAAAAAAATTTTGCACAAACAAAACACATACACAATACACACACAAGCTGTTTGTGTTGCGGTCGTTGCTTGCATTTTTTATTTGTTAATTTCTTTATCAATGTCAAAAAAGAAACAATTTTTAGTGCAGTATCACTACAATTGTTGTGTTTTTAAACGAAGAACGGAACACTATATAATGTTCGGCTCTTTCTTGAAAATAGTTACGAACGGTATTAAGGCTTGTGTTCGTCTACACAAACTCTAACAAAATAGATATCGTTCCTGGGTGTGCGAAACGAACGGTAAATAATGTTTTGTTTATTATCGAACACTGGTTTATTCTTCTTTTTTTTGGGAATAAATTAGAGATTGAATTAGTTTGATTTTTCGATGGAAATTACAGCCAATTTCCAACTGTTCATGAGCTCTTTTAGCGAACACGCATCGTTTACTGCTGTCGTTTAGCTGGTCAGTTGAATTTTGTACGGTCACGAAAAAAAAATCACCATGTTGTGGTCTGTAAAGGGCCGCCTTCTTGTGAGCGACTCAAAACCGACTGCGGGGATTCTCCCGCACACTCTTAGGGACAGCTGCAATGTTTTCGGCCGATCTTGCGTTTCTTCGACGTACTGATGTTTGTTGATTGTTAGCTGAACTAGTGAACTCGAATTTACACGCTAAACTGCGAATAGTCATCTCCGAACGATGATTATGGCGACGTTGTTGCCCGAACAGAACACCCATTTCGATAAAACTATTTAATTCTTTGAACTTGTTGTTGGTTGAACATAATACCCGTCGACGATGATTTGAAAAAATATACTGACTAAATGATAGCAAATTAAGCACATGCAGCTTTAACAAACATTAGCTATCACTTGTCAAAGTTCTGACGTCCCTATTAGAAGACCATTTATAACCATAAGACGGAAAATTTGTTGGTTAAAAAGTTTCATTTTATTATCGCAAGTCTCTAACTCAGAAAATAAACTTTAGTTTAAACACAGCTGTCACAGAATTGATAATCTTAAGCCAAATGAGTTTTAGTTCATTTCAATATGAAAGATTTTGTGAAAGGATTGTGGAAATGGAACAAATTGTTGAACACTTTTACTTGGGACAAAACTTTTCTTTTATATTGATGATTTTAACATAATATGCCAAGTAGATTCATTTCGGAGAAAAAATCATTTTGTTAAGTCACCACACGATACTCATCGTAATACTTAGTTTCATTCTTGTTGGAAGTTTTTGGTTGTAGAAAAAACTTATCGTTTACACATCTGTCGCTGCGTTGTAAGTTTTTGGCCGAATAGCAGCAAGAAGTTATTTTTCATTCTTGCAGTGATTTATATTAAATAGTTAAAATTTTGTTTAAAGTTTCTTTTTGGGGGAACAAAAAAAAAGATAAATTCCAATCGAGGAAGATCAGGGTTTCCGGAAAGAAGTTCCAATTGCCTTAAAATTGAAAACTTTGGTTTTGTGATTTAATTTAATTTTTACAATTTTTAGTAGGTATCACATTATTTCTAAATTTTTTATAGAAGCGGTGGAATATTTCCACCGATTGGATCTTAAAAGCATATCTCATTATGGCGAAAACAAATAAGGCATATGCCAAGTGCCCCGGTGTGCGAGAACAATCAACACATGCAGGTAGCAATTTAAGTGTAGGCTCCATTAGAATAATACTTTCGCCTCTTGTTAGGGAGCTGGAGCCATTTTACCTGCGCTGCTTAGGAAAAGCCATTAGCATTTGTTGAATAGCATCTGGTGCAAGGGATAATTCGTCTCTTAAAGCCCAACTAGAATGTGCATAACGTGGCTTAAGCAACTGTACAAATACGTGTAAATCATACGAGCCAAACCATATAACTTTTTGTTAAGTTTTATGAAACTGTCATTTGCTTTAGCAAAATGCGAAACTGATCTCACATTCCTTAGGGAATCAAATGTTTTTTTATTTTATTTTTTTTTTAATGCATTTGAGATGGTTTTCGTTAATTTTTGACAGTAGCATAAGCTTGTTTATGAACATTCTACTTGGGCGTTTAGGCAGAACTCTTCTACATGTCAGCCCTTGAGTATGCTTTTCAGGATCTTCCTACCCGCTACTCTGGGTTTAAACCAGGGCTGTCGAGTCGGAGTTGAGGTTTTTGTGCCGTAGTCGTAGTACCCACAAAAACTCGCGACTCCGACTCCAAAGTTTTTCGGTATAAAAAATTTTCCAAAATAAAAATTATTCTAAATTGACGTTGCAATATTTCAAATATCGATTTGAAATTTTTAAGAATTATTTGTATGCTACATTTAAAAGCTAATGCATTTAAAAAAGTTGGAGTACTATATTCAGATGCACCGAATCTTTGACACCCTCCGCCGACAGTTAGAATATAAAACGGACGTCAGTATAAAAATTGGTTCCGGTTAAAACCAATTGTACGACATTCAGAAAGTGTTATGCTTTTATTTCTAGCAATTTGAATATATCATGATTTATGATTCGTAACAGTTTATGCCGAACTAAAATGATTTTCAGGAGGGACATTTATATTGTCCCATGGCAGCCTTGCCATTTATCAAGTTTTCCCTTTTCGTTTTTTTTTTTTAAAATAAAATTAACATCACTGAGTCTCATATACATTTAGCATCAAAATTATAGTAGAAGTCGGAGTCGCACTAAAAAAATTTCAGCGATTGGAGTCGGAGTTAGTACTTACTTCTTTCGGAATACTCCACAGCCCTGGCTTAAACCACAAAAACATTCATATTTCTACCATAAATATAGAATTTTTAAAAAAAAGAGCAAACCTTTCGTAATATTTGTAAAAAGATCTATGGCAGATGATGCTTAATATTCCGAAATTTCACTTGGAAACATGAATAACGCTAAACGAAATGAAAATTTATATTCCACTCAATTTCCGATTTCTTATCAAAAATACAAAGATTTTAAAAGTCTTGTAAAAAAGAATATTATTCCACATAACTACGCAAAAGAATTTCTGGACGTGCACCACAACAATAAAGTAGCAGAATGCCTATCACAAAGCGAAAAAGAAGACTGAATATTTTAGTAAAAATGGATTATCCTGTTGATACATGTGTAGTTGTAAATGATTAAATAAATGTACTCAAATGTACTTTTTGCGTTTTGTGTAAAAAAATATTTTTCCTACTTAATTCACTTTAACTAACAGCTATTAAGTTTTACTTAAAAAGGAAAAAAAAAAAACAAACGTGTCACTTAAAGCGATTCAAAATTCTAAAATTTTGTTTTCAAAAAAAAAAAAAAATAATTGGAAAAGGCTATTTGTGAATTAAACACCAAGAAGGCACCTCGTATTGATAAGATCAGTAACAAATCTTTTAGCTACCTCGCAAAGCAAAGAAAATTATTCTCTATATTTTTAATGCTATTTTACGCCTTGAATACTACCCTCCAGAATGGAAGGTCTCCATAGTTACGATGATACCAAAGCCAGGAATAGATCATACAAAGTTCGAGTCGTATAAGCCTATTAGCTTATTATCAAATATATCAAAGCTGTTTGAGAAGCTCTTAGCGTCAAAATTAACCCCAATTTTAAATAACAATGGGTGTATACCTAACCATCAATTCGGTTTCAGAAGCGAACATAGCCATAAGAAAAGCCTTTGAAGAAAGAAAATATTGCTCCGCTCTCTTCATCGATGTTTCTCAAGCTTTTGATAAAGTCTGGCTTGTAGGCTTGTTACATTAATTGAAGCTAAACCTACCAGTTAACATACACAAGCTGTTAGAAAGTTACTTGGTCGGTTGAAAATTTATTATTAAAGAATGTGATTTTTTGAGTTCTCCTCAGCCAATTGAAGCTGGGCCCACTTTTTTACCTTATATATACCTTGGATATGCCAAAAAACATTAACACTCTAACCTCAACTTTTGCTGATGATACAGCTTTTCTAAGCGTACACGAGAACAGCCGTGAAGCATCTCGATACCTGGAGGATCATATATTTCAACTAAAACTTTGGTTAAAACAATGGAGAATAAAAGTCATTGAGCAAAAATGCGTACATACAACAATCACCTTGCGTCAGGAAACATGCTCCACTATTAAAATCAATAATCAACCGGTGCCTCATCAATCGCATGTCAAATATCTCGGTATTCATCTAGATCGGCGTTTAACATGGAAATGCCATATAGAAGCAAAATTAACCCAAATGAAACTAAAAGCAATTCAAATTACCTGGCTTATTAGAAGAAATTCTGTTCTTAGTCTCGATTGCAAACTACTACTTTAAAACTCTATTTTAAAGCCAATATGGTACTACACGCAAAGAAAAAACATGGTTGTGGTAAACATATTCTAAGAGCAACATATTATGATAAGATTCATGATTGTAGTCACCATATTACGATTGTTATTAAATCA